>CM057825.1:122361238-123592488 GCA_030068075.1 Paguma larvata | reverse complement strand
CTCTCTCTCTCTCTCTCTCAATAATAAATAATAAACATTAAAATTAAAAAAAAATGTTTAGGATAGTAGACTTAATGTGGGAACCCTCGAGTTTGGCCTATCTTGAGACATTGGGAACAGATTGTGAACTGCAGGTACCAGAGCAGAGAACTCTAGAAGCCTCTGTCTTTCTCTTCCTAACTTATAAACTAAGATCATGATCTAAAACACTGTAGATTCCAGGCGAGCTTATTCTGACTGGGCCCCATATAGGCCTTCATGCTATTTTTTTTTTTAAAGGCAAGACAAAAATTCTTAAGCTAAATCAAGTCTCCCTCATCATCAAAGATTTGCTGCTCTAAGAACTATTCGACGAGAGCTCCGGGTGGCTTTTGCTCTGCTGTGCTGCCCTGTAACGGCCTCGGTCCACACCGGGAGATGAGCGGGGTGGGAACAGCCTGGAACACGCCGTGCACATAGATAGTGCACTCGGTGTTAGGGTTCCGGACCCCCTCATCTGCCTCATCCCACACTTCACATCATGGCGGGAGGGTCAGGAATGTGGCGTCTACTTCATGTTTCATAATTTACCTGAGGATTTTTACTCCAGTCTCTAAATGCGATGGCACTAAACCTTAAAAGCCCATTATTGGTGTTCCGAAAGCCACATGCAGCAGCGCTGGCCAAAATAAATAATACATTCAATTACTGAGCCTGGGAAGGCTAAATATAAATTAAATGAAGCTTGTGGAAATGGGCCACTGTTGTTCACCGGCCCCTCCTCCCCCCCTCCCCCCCCCCCGCCGGCCTTAAACACCCTCCCTCCCTCTCAGCTGGTTAGAAAACAGTCCTCTCCCCCCAGTTCATTTTCTGGCCTCCCTTGATCCAGCTTCAGTGCATGTATCTTCTTTATCAGACACCAGCTTTGCCAGGACTGGGTCCAGCCTGACATTAAACTCCCACTGAACTCTCAGCCCGCACTGTGTGGGAGGCCGACAGAGGCGTTTTACAGGGGAGGCCGGTTCTGGTCCTTGGGACGGACTCGGGTAGCACGTAGAGTGCGATGTGGGGGGAGATGCGTTTCAAGCCACCCCTCGGCCTGGTAGTTCGGGGACACTGCTCGTGCTCCTCACCCAGCAGACGCCTGCTTACCTTCGCTCTCAGCCACTTCATTAGATGAGTGCTCGCTCTTATTTGTGAGCAGTTCTTTCTAGAAGATTATTCCCAGGCAGGAACAGATTCTTTTGCCCTTTATTTTTGTCTTGATTCCTTTATCTTTACAGTTTCTAATCTGAGAAAGGAGGGTTGTTTTACAGGGGAAGGCACATTTCAGGTGGGTCTTAGAAGGAGAACCGATGTTTATCAGGAGGAGGGGGGAAGGAACAGTTGGCGTTCCAGGCGGGGCACAGGGCCTGAGCAAAGGCATGGGACGTGCAGAAGCCCGCGGTGTGTCCGGCCAGCGGCAGGATGTCGGCCTGAATCCCTCACTGATGGTCTCCCCATCCCGACTCTGCCCCTCACCAGCTGGGTGCCCTTGGGCGAGTTGGCCTTTTTTGTGCCTCAGTTTCCTCATCTGTCAGGTGGAGGTGATGGCTGTGGTACCCGTCTGTTGCAGATGAAATGAGAGAACATACTCCGAGAACTTGGCTCGCCGGTACACGGTAGCTGCCCAGTAAATATTAACCCGGTAGAATTGTCTCTCAAAAGCCAGAAGTATGCTGTGGGGTTCTCCCTGCGATGCCAGCTCTGTGGTCTCAGCGTTCTGAAAGCAAACTCATCCTGGGCAGAACCTTGAGAAATCCACAGCAAAGCTGATCATTCTTTGATGATTAAGCTGCTGAGTTATCCTGGCGGGGAGGGGTGGGGACGGGAATCAAAACAGATCTGCAGTCCCTCCAAAGACTGAAAGGTAGAGAAAACAAGGAAAATAGTTTTGTTGTTATTAATAATCACGCTTTCCACTCCTATACAATTACCTCCCCCTCCTTTTAAATTGTACATTTTTACTTACTTTTTTGCATCTTCGTCCTTCAGAGCTTAGCTCACAACCCACTTCTTAGGGAAAACCAGCCTTGGTCTCTCTACCCCCAAACAAACTAAGAGTGAGGTCAGGTTATTCCAGAAGATAGGTTATCCTGGCACTTTTCCCTCACTGGACTTAGTGCTGCTGTCATTTAGCAAGTAAATATGTAAATAATTGTCTGCTTTTCTCCCCCGCGAGAGTATCCACTCCACGAAACCTGACTTGTCTTGTTTGACGTTGTGTCCCTGGCTCTTGGCACGTGGGCTGCCACACGGGTGCTCCAGAGGTGCCGAATGAGTGAGTGGCAATCCTATGATAATAATGGTTGATAATTCTTAATAATATCAAAACATGTGAGATGGTACTGAACCTTTCATGGTATGGACATAACTGCTAAGGAACCCTGCTGTTCAGAAGAGAGTCCCCTCAGAGCCTCCTACTAGGTTTTAAATAACTTATTTTCATAGTTTTAGGTTAAAAAAAAAAACAAGTTAGGCTCAAACATACGCTGTGCTGTGTAGACCTGTCGAATGAAGCCGTTTAGCTGGTTTGATCCACAAGGAACCCTAAAAAGCAGAGGAGAGGCTGCGGCTGCTATTAGGGGAGAGAAGGCTGACCCCTGGGCTTAGAAGAGCAAAAAAAAAAAAAAAAGAAGAAGAAGAAGAAGCAGCAAGCTTCTTAAACAGGTGGCATTGAGGAGCCTGGGGGGAAAAGAGGACCTCTACATGCTGAAATGAGGCAGAGGGCGTTCTAGGCTGAGACAGCAGCCAGGAGCAAAGGCCTCTAGGCTGGAAACAGTGCATCTGGAAGGAGTGAGTAGGAGATCAAGTTAGGAAGATCGTTTGGAGCCTGATGAGAACTGAAGATTCCTGCAAAGCAGTCTAGTCTTATTCAGTATGTAGTATTCGCTCGGTGGTTTACGTCCATCTTAGGAAACTATGGCTCAGAAGTGTGACACTTGCCCAGGAGCATCCAGCTAAGAAGTGGCCTGATCTGACTTCAAGTGCTCTGTCCACCCCCGAGCGTCCCTGAAGTTGGTTAGTTCCTCTAAACCCCGGTGCACAGTGTTATTTCTACCCCTGGGTGCATGTGATTGCTGGAGACCAGTTGTTACAGATTGAACATTAGATAAGCTTATGTAGAAAACAAAGAACCAGAATTAAGATGAGAAGTACTTAATCTTTTCTGCTCCAGGAAATCCAAACCTAATGTCCACAGAGACACCTTCACAGCCTCCTGTGCAGAGATGGTAGGAAGGCTTGTTGACTGTGCGTTACCCCAAAGACACGAGTCCGGTGACATGGACGGCACACTGCACTGAGAAGTCATTTGTATGACCCCAGTGGACTTTTCACAATGTGTTGATATTCAGTGAATTGAAAAGGCATTCGGCATAATTCAGATGGCAAAATCAAGGTCAGATTAAGCTGTCATTAATAACAAGCATTAATGAATAAAGTATTTAATTGTCTCTAGGCATTCATATTTTTTCAAATCTTATTCTGTATACATATTATCAAAATAGTGGCTCCTTCAATCCTCAGACTTAACTGCTATAATAACAAATTCTATTACAAAAACACAATTTAGTAATAAATAGCATTAAATCTCCATGGATAACTCACCTGTGGATAAGAACTTGGCCATTTGGACTCTGAGGCTTTACCAGAAGGCATTCCTGTCACTTGGTGACAGTGCATCTTCATTGCAGACTAAAGTTCAGCCTGCTGAAACAAAAATACCATAGACCGAGTGGCTTCGGTGACCAGCGTTTGTCGTTCAGGGACGTCCAAGGCCAAGCGACCAGCAGATGCAGGGTCTGGCGAGGACTTCTTGGCTCATAGACCGCCATCTTCTCACTGTGTGCTCACATGTGGAACGAGCGAGAGTGTTCTCTGGGCCCTCTCTTAGAAGGGCACTAATCCCATTTGTGAGGGCTCCACCTCACGATCTAATCACCCCGATGTCCTCACCTACCTAGTACCATCGGGGGGAGTAGGATTCCAACATACGAATTTGGGGGTAAGATGGCAGGACATTAACGTTTAGTCCAAAATACAAAGTTTGCGGCAGTAAGCTGCGTCCCGATGTTGTATCTGCACAGTGGTTCCCATTATTTGGATGTCACTCCAAACCAATACTCGTCGAGAGATGGAAAATGTCGAAGACTCATAAAGATGTTTAGCAACAGGATTGATAGAACTCGAGAGAGTGTAGCCAGAATCCCGCTTTAATCAAGTGTATTCAAGGGACAGGAGGGAGTCTTTCACCCTCTTGTGATGTTTTGTCCCAAGAAATTGCGACGCCCCCTTTCCTAGAGAGCTGGACCGGGGGCTGTCCGCCTCGGCTGTCCAGGAGGGCATGTGATTTCGAAGGTCTGTTTGGGAGTGGAGTGGCTTCGGAGCTCTTGTTTAGCCCTGGGAGTTTATGGCTCTGATGAGTAGTATAGTTTCCATTGTTTAAAAAACCAAACGCCACCTCTGAAGGTGGGTTATTGCTTCTTGACTCTGTTACGATTCATGTGCTGAATCCTATTCTGTGCTGACAGTGCCGGGGACGCAAAAGGATGACCTGACTCTCAGAGGTCACAAGTCTGAGTTTATGTTACCACGTATATAGGGTGTTTGGGGGTACTGTCCTGTTTCCCACTGAATAACAGTGTGTACATTATTTTAAATCTTAATGATTTTTACTAAAAAAATGTATTTCATGCTCATTTGAAAAAATTGCCACAAATAAAGAAATGTAGAACTTAACAAATGGAAAAGGCCTCAAAATGAAAGTCATCAGTAATGTGCTCTGTTTCCTCCCTTCCGAAAAAACAGCCCTCATTAACAGTTTGGATAGTTTTCTTAATTTTTTTCTTCTATAGATCCATTTAGAAATACTCATTCGTTCTCATGCTTTGCCTCTCATCTGCTCTCCTTCCCTCCACATCTATCTGTATTCTTAAATATACATGCAGTTCCCCCCAACCCTTAGGAATGGGATTGTGCCTTCTGCAATGTTTTTCTTTTTTTTTTTAATTTTTTTAATGTTATTTTTGAGAGAAAGGGAGAGAGAGTGGGGGAGGGGCAGAAAGAAAGGGAAACACAGAATGCTAAGCAGGTTCCAGGCTCTGAGCCGTCAGCACATAGTCCAATGTGGGGCTCGAACCCACGAACTGCGAGATCATGACCTAAGCCAAAGTTGGACAGTTAAGCGACTGAGCCAGCCAGGAGTCCTCTGCAATGTTTTTCAATTTGCTTTTTTCACTTAACAGTAAACCTTGGCCTTTCTCCCCCTGCCCTTTCCCACCTAACCCATGTCCGTCCGTAAAGATCCACACCCCATTCTTTGTAATGGCTGTTCAGTGTTCTATTTCATTTCCTTTTCTTTTTGAAAGTGCTCTAAATTATTGCCCCAGCCCCCGTCCATTTTTTCCCTAAACTATTGAAAAATATTTGGACTCTTTCCAGTGTTTTTTTTTTTTTTTTTTGCTCTTGCCAACAATGAGCAACTGGCGTCTTAATTCTGAGCATTTCGAAGCTTTCCAGTAGTTGTCCCATTGATGGATATTTTAGTCTCTGAGAATGTGGAACCCTATCTGTCGTTCAGACAGAGTCCTGTGCAGAGCCTTGGTGCACAAAACCGATAGCAGTGGGCTGTCCAGGCGAGCATGCCGATGGGACACCACTAGCGCTGAGTTGTCTTAGAGGAGCCGGAAAAGGCCTCAGAGCGCAGGGGGAGACCTTCTAAAGCCGTCCCGAGAATCCATGCAAGTGGAGGCGTCTTGAGAGCTTGAACCCTTAATTACGCCTCGCTTCACAAAGCAACTAATCAGAGAGGAACCTTCCCGGCACATTGGCTGTGGGGAACAGGCCAGAACCCTGGGCCACCCCGAGTGCCTTGCTCGATGGATACGAGGAGGGCGAATGTCCCTTGGAGCAGGGCTGCTGGAGTCCCCGGCAGGGGGTGGGCGCCCACCTCTGGTCAAGAAGGAAGGGGGTACTCTCAGATCCATCTGCCTTGTCTCTCCTGCTCTTTTGCACATTTCTGTGATTGAAAATTTTAAAACATTACATTGCCTTTGTATGCTAAAGAAAAATTATTTTTAGAAATGTAAATTAAAATTCCAGGCAGTAACTTGGCGGTAAGTGAAAGATCCCAGTTTCTTTCACCCTCAGCCACAATTCCTGTATCACAGTTAATACTCGGGCATTCTATTCCCTCACTTTTTTTTTTTTTTTAACGCATCTACATTAGCATATCTGAGTTTCTCTTACAAAGAGAGGGTCCTGCTGTACACAGCTGTATAACGGTTTGTGCTTACTCTATCATAGACATCTGTGTATGGATGTTCCTTGTTCCCTTTATTAGCTGCGTCATTTCCAGGATACGACCCTGCAACAGAATTTTTGTTTTGTATTTTTTTAAACATTTTTATTTGAGAGAGGGCTGTGTACGCGTGCATGAGCTGGGGAGGGGCAGAGAGAGAAGGAGACACAGATTCGAAAGCAGGCTCCAGGCTCCAGGCTCCGAGCTGTCAGCACAGAGCCTGACGTGGGGCTCAAGCTCGTGAATCATGAGATCATGACCTGAGCTGAAGTTGGATGATGAACCGACTGAGCCACCCAAGTGCCTCCCTCACCCCAGTCTTTATCTGGGACAGTGTGGTTCACTACATTTAAGGCAGAACCTGGGAATTCATATATATTTTTAAAGTAACAGCTGAGTGCGATCTGATAGGTTCGTGTATCATAAAATCCATCCTTTTACCAAGTGTACAATTGAGTGGTTTTCAGGACATTCACAGAGTTGTGCCACCGTCATCGCTAATTCTAGCACATTTTCATCACCCCAGGAGGAAACCCTGGACCCACTGAGCCGTCACTCCCTGTTGCCCTCTCTCCAAGCTCCAGGCAATACCCAGTCTACTTTCTGTTTCTATGGATTGGCCTGTTGTTGCTATCTTATATAAATGCAGTCTTACTGCATTTATTTATTTGTTTATTTGCTTGTTTGTTTATATAAATGCGACCATATTGCAGCCTGTGTGTAACGTGCGTATGCGGCATCCGTGTACACTTACAGTTGGAGGAACCGCCAGGTCCTGCGGAGTCTCTGTGCCGTGATACGTTCCCATCGGCCATATTGGGCCTGGGAACCTGTAATTTTAGCAAGACTTCTGATATTTCCTACAAAGCAATTGTGGAAAACTGGCTTTGAGAGCAGCGTAGCCCCTCGTCGTGAGAGTAGGGACGGTGGCTATGCTCGCCCTCCACCCAGAACCCAGCAGGGCCGAAGGACATGTTGGTTCTGGCCCTGAAAACAACAGAATGCCGCTCTGTAGAGGAGTGGGCCCCCCACGAAGAAGGATCTCCCACAGAAGGGATGTGGGTGGGGTAGCCAAGCCTGAGTGGTGCTCTTGGTTTTTAATTTTATTTTTTTTGAGTGAGAGGTGGAAAAGAAGCCTGGTTGTCCCATGAAACCTCAGAAGATTCTGGTGGAAAAAGATACAGCATAGGGAAGCTGGTACATAGGCTTGATTTTTCTACCCCCCCCCCCCCCCGCCCCAGTGAAACAGGATAATAGTCTTTATGGATTGGAATTGCATTTCTTCTTTTTCTGTAGGTCTTTTAAAAAACAAAACACAACACATGTAGCCCATTTTATCTTGGATTGTCTTCCAGGGCTTTTAATAGCCACAAAAGTGTTCTTTGGTATTGACGTCAGTATTCTGAACTCGAGGAGGAAAAACTGTTTTCATCTACAGTAGGATTTGAGCTCTAATTACGAAGTCAAAATTGAGAAGTCTCCTAGATAAGGTTTTATATATGGGGTAGGTCTTCTGAGGATAGAAATAAAAATCTGCTTTGGAACACTCTGGAACATTGTCTGCCCCAACCCCTAAATAAGTGTTTATTTTAGCTCTCTCCTGTGGAATGGCAACTGAGTGGGGGGCGTTTGTGAGGGACAGGCTGCCCGGCACAAAGCTGCTCCCTCTTTAATGAGGCATAATAATAGGCACTTTTCTCGGGGCCACTTGGTAACAGGCGCATAAATAGAATAAATAAACGGTCTTGCAAGTTGCTCTGAGCAGAATTTTCATTTCCGCTGAGAGAGGCTCTTCACCTCGTTCATTGTGGACTCAATGTTTTCACCAGAAAGCAATTCTGTGGAGCTGTGAGGACAGAGAGCTTTTCCCGCAGAAGGAAGGCCGCCGGAGCCGGCGTCCAGGCCTGTGCTCCGAGAGCGGGATGTCAGCGGCAGATTCTGCGCTCTTTCTTGTGTGGCGTGGTGACGGAGGAGTGACATAAAATGTAGCATCGTAAGCATTTTTTCAGTGTACAACTCAGTGGGTTTAGGTACGTTCACCATGCAACCCTCACCACTGTCCGTTTCCAGAACCTTTTCATCATTCCACACCCAGTGCAACCTGTTCCCTTTACCCAGGAACGAATCCCCCTCTCCCCTTTCTACCTTCCGTCTCCATGCAGTTGACTCCTCTGCCTCCTAACAGCGAGATCCTACAGCACGTGTCCTTCTGTCGGACCTGTTTGACTTGGCGTCATGTTTTCAGGGTGCGTCCGTGTCCTAGCGTGCATCAGAACCTCCTTCCTTTCTAAGGCTGAGTAATAATTCCGTGGTATGTATGTTCTACAGTTGGCCCTACCCGTTCACCTGTTGACGGACACTAGGGCGATTCCACCTTTTGGCTAACGTGAATAATGCTGCCACGAACATTCACGTACAGGTGTCTGTTTGAGTCCCTGCTTTCATTTCCTTTCACGTGAACCTAGAAGTGGGATGGCAGGGTCAGAGCGTGATTCCGTGTTTCACTTGCCGAGGGACCACCGAGGAGTTTCCCGCGGCAGCTGCACCGTTTTACCTTCCCCCCAGCAGTTTCTCTGCATCTTTGCCAGTGCTCGTTACTTACTGGTTGTTGGTTGGTTTACGCCGCCCATCCTGAAGTTCTCTCCCGGCGATAAGATCTCCGGGCGATTGCCCAGATTTGCATTTTTCCCGGTGATTATTGACGTCGAGCATCTTTTCGTGTGGTTGTTGAGCACTTGTGTATTTTCTCTGGAAGAATGTCTGTTCAGGTCCTTTGTCCGTTGTGAATCAGGTAACTTGTTTTGCTGTTATTGGAGGATTTCTTTATATACTCTAGATATAAACTCCGTATCAGATCTATGATTTGTAGGCTGGTGGTTTTTTTCTTTTTTTTAAACACGAATTTGGGGCGCCTGGGTGGCTCGGTCGGTTGAGCATCCGACTCTTGATTTTGGCCCAGGTCATGATCTCACCAGTGGGAGATCAAGCCCCTGAATTGGGCTCCAAGCTGACAGTGCAGAGCCTGCTTGGGATTTTCTCGTCTCTCTTTGCTCCCCTCCTGCTCGCACATGCGTGCGTGCTCTCTCTCTCTCTGACTCATAATAAATAAAACATTAAAAAAAAAAATAACGTGAATTTGATAGTATTGCTCAGGGCAGGTGACGGCCTTTAAGCTCTGCTCAGCCCCGTCTTTTTCCATCCCTGGGCTACTCTGACTTGGCCACCCCCTTTTCAAGCTTATTTCCTCGTGTGGGCGTGGAAATCGCTGTGCCTTCCCCATAGGACTGCCGAGGCCTAAGAATACAGACTACTTAAGACACTGCCTAGGGGTGTCTGTGGTTCCCTTGAATAGTGTCATTTACTGTCTGTAGGCCAAGACAAGTCCGTATCAAGTGTCTTTTCCCAGAGCCCCTGTATTTAATCTCTTCCCTACAGCAAGATCGACATCAGCTGCTTTGTGTCCCTCCCCGCCCCCAAGACCAACGGACACAACAGGTTCCCCATGATAGGTGTGAAATAGTGTGATCAGGTCAGTGTCATCACCCCACCGATGTCGTCAATTCTCACCCCTTTTCTCCGGTGTGTCCGCGGTGCCTGGTCACCCCTGGTGCTTAAAAAATTTGCTAAGGTGCACGTAAGGGTGTGGGGTCAGTGTGAGAGAGACAGCCTAGGAAGGGAGTTTCCAGGACCAGAGGTAACTTTATAGAGAAAACTCTGAGAGAACGGTCTTTCTTTAAAGTGTTTTGATTTTGGGGGTTTGTTGTTTTTTTTTTTTTTTTTGCTTTGAAGAAGGAAGGAAGAGAAGACCAAAAAAACCCGACATCCAGCTGCAAACGCAGACTCTTCTCATTAAGTGCAGGCCTCTGTTCCCAGAGGGCAGGCCTTTGTTGTTGGGGTCACCCCTCCGGGGTGCCGGGTGGGGCTCCGGCTTTGGTTCAGGATGCTGTGTGCCAGTGCGGCGTTCTCTCCGCATCGCTGGAAGTCGTTTCGGACTGGAAGTATATTTATTTGGATCATGCAAACGTTTGATCTTGTTGAGTAGTTTAAAATTTCACTTGTCAGGTCAGTGTTTTGTCTGTTTCGACCTTGAGGCTCTTTCTCATGGCAGATACCTTGGCGGTTTGCTAACTCTCTCCCTCGCGGCTCCGCCCCCGCCTCCAGTCCCTGCTTCTCTGCATCCATTCCCCTCTGTCTCTGTCCTCCTCTTGCGGCCCCGCTCCCGTCACCTCTTTCCATCCCCCTCTTCCTCTCTTCTCTCCTTCTCTTTGCTTTCTCTCACTCTCCGAGGTCTTCTCGTTTTATAGATAATTTCGTATTTTAAAAAGTATCTAGGGGCACCTGGGTGGCTCAGTTGATCGAGCGCCCTAACTCTTGGTTTCCGCTCAGGTCATGATCTCACTGTTCGTGGATTCGAGCCCCGAGTTAAACTCTATGCTGACCGGGATTTTCTCTCTCTCTGCCCCTCTCCTGCGTGCACGGTCTCTCAAAATAAATAAATGAACTTTAAATTTTTTTTTAATGTTTTATTTATTTTTGAGAGCAGAAGAGACAGAGCATGAGCAGGGGAAGGGCAGAGAGAGAGAGAGACACAGAATCCGAAGCAGGCTCCAGGCTCTGAGCCGTCAGCACAGAGCCCGACGCGGGGCTTGAACTCACAGACCGCGAGATCATGACCTGAGCCGGAGTCGGACACTTAACCGAAGGAGCCACCCAGGCGCCCCAAATGAACTTTAAAAAATATGTATCTTTATCTCCCAAGTGATTTTTGGCACTGTTTACCTCGTCAGAAGTCTCAGAAGCTGTGTGTGCTAGCGCACGCCTGTGTACATGTGGATTCCTTCAGACGTTTCATTATTTCTTTCACAAATACGGGGTGCACTCGAGTGGGCTCGGGCAGACCAGCAGGGTTTGCGCCCCGCTCCACCCTCCGTGCTGGAACCTCGAGCGTATCCGAGGACCCTGCTGAAGGAGCAGGCACTTGGCCTTCCTCATGAGGTGAATGAGGGGGTTCGGTGAACCGTTCTGGGTTGAGCCGTCTCCCTGGCAGCTGTGATTTCTTGGCTTTCCGTAAAAATAGGCCACTTGTTTATTTCACTTAATTATGGAAGCCAGCTTGATGGAGGTTCTTTGAGCTGAATTGCTCAGTGAAGGAAGGAGGATGGGAGGCAACAGCAGGACCCTCTCCACGGAATGTTCTTCGGGTCGGTTAAGGTGGCAGAAGCCCTCCGATCAGACCTGCCCACTGTGTCTGGCCTTCAGCATGGCCTGCCCAAAACCAGACCCTGACTTTTTCAGAGTTCTAAGACACGGACTTTTCTTCTGTCTTGCAGCTGATGCCTTCTTCAAAGCCGCTATAAGCCTCATTCCGGAAGTTCCAAAGATGATTAATATTGATGGAAAGATGCGACCGTCGGAATCGTTCCTTCTGGAATTCCTCTGCAATTTCTTCTCTACTTTATTAATAGTTCCGGTACGTTTTGCCAGAAGAGTCGTAGGTGATGTCCTTCTCTATCTGCTTCATGTACAGCCTTCGCCCTAAAGTGCAGGGACGGTGTCTCCGTGTCTGTGTGCCGCTTTTCCAGTCAAGTGTTTACATGACTCAGTGTTGTTGTTTTTTAACTTTTAGTTATTAAGTAATCTCTTCCCTCAACACAGGGCTCGATCTTAATGACCCTGAGATCAAGAGTCACACGCTCTACCAACCGAGCCAGCCAGGTGCCCTAAGTTACTCAGTGTCTTTTCTATTCATTTTGTGTCCTGGATGTCCAGTGGGTGCCCCCTTACGGGGTAAGGGCCAGGCCTTGGACCGAGATGCCTGGGATGGACTCTCCTCTCCCTCTCCTTCTAGCCCTAGAGGCCGGGGCAATTAGGTAACATGCCTGGGCTGCAGTTTCCTTATCTGTAAAATGGGAGAATAATAGTGTCTGCATCTCCGGGTCGTTGTGAGGATGAAGTGAGTGAGTATACACACGTGGTTAGAACAGTCCAGCCCTGTGGACGGTGACGGTGACGTTCTTCTGATGGCAAGCACTAGAGATGAAAATGATATTGCGGAATCAAAGAGGACATTGTTGAAAGGATGCTGGGGTTTCTTCTGGAACATTCTGATGAGCAGTCAGGATTGGGCTGGCAGGAATCAAGCCTCTGTCTGTCCAGACCCAGCACCAGGACCCTCACCCTAGCAGGGGTACTTAACCCAGGGTCTACCAGACCTGAGGGTCTGGCAGGGGAAACCATGAACTTGGGCGAGAAAAAAAAGCTTAATTTTTACAAATATCCATGATACTGATATTAGCTCTTTGCTCCCCTGTGAGGGTTTTTGTTTTTTGTGTTTTTTTCCCCATTGTGAGTTATATAGGCAATGAGCCACAGTAGTAGGTAGTCACAGGGCTAGGACTTTGTCACCAAAGAAATCAACCATCTGTTCATATCACATTTAAGGTGCGACAGATATTTCAGAAGACTGTTAATTAAACATACTCACCAAGAAGTAATAGATTACAGTATAACAAATACATTGAAAAAATATTTTAACAAGTATATTTTAGCATAATTGCTAATTAAACATACTCACCAAGAAGTAATAGGATATAGTATATAACAAATACATTGAAAAGATACTTTGATGAGTATATTTTATATTTCTTTTGTGGTCTTGTGCATATTGTTTTCTGCATTTATTTCATTTTTTGTTTTTATTTATTTTATTTTCTGTATTAAAAATCCTGTTATGAGGAGCCCATAGCCTTCATCGGGCTGTGACATGGTCCGGGCACAAAACAAGGTTGAGCCCAGTGTGTGTAGGAATCCGGGATCCGTGGTCGAATACAGATTTCGGGACCCCGTCCCAGAGAGGCTCACTCAGTAGGTTAGCCTGGGGCCCTGAATGGGCAGCTTTGAAAGCCTCCTCAGTAAGTCAGGGGTGGATGGTCTTGCACGGCGCTTGGAGAAACATCCCTCTGCACTCAAGCCAGGAAGTAACTCTCTCGTGAGTACAGGGTTCCATTTCGGGATGACAGAAACGTTCTGAAATTGATCGTGGTGACGGTCGCACAGCTCTGGGAGTTTCCTAAGCCCTGAGGTGTGCATTTGGAATGGGTCAGGCGTGTGGATTCTCTCTCGGCGGAGCTGAGGAGACAGAGTGTCTCAGCTTCCTAGTGTCCCGGTTGAGATCCCAGGTTCTGAGGAGAGAAGTTGGCTGGTCAGGAGGCAGAGCTCGACGCCCGAACTCAGTGTTTCCAGTCACCTTCTTAGTCCTCTGTATAACCGGTGTCTCTGTTTTTTGGATGGTCTAGTTGTCAAGTGAGGGGAACAAACAAACAAAACAGCACTTCTAAGGAGTAGCTGCTGAGTGTCATTGTTGTTGGTTAGTTAGGACGAATTTTCCTGCTGCACGTGGGGTTTTCTTCATGTTAAAAATCATTGGAGACTTGACCGAAGCCTTGTGCTTGGAGTCAGAAACCTGACTCAGCAGCCTTATGACACCGGGAAAGTTTTGTAACTCTTCAGAGGCTCACGTAATTGTCACCTTTCGAAAATGTCACCCAAGTGCCTACCTGGCGGGGCTGCTGTGAGCTTGAATGAAGCGGTTGATCTGAAAGTACTTTGTGACCCAGGAGCTCTGTCCCTGGGGTTGCCCGCTGATGACCAGTGGGTGGAATCCAGCCCGGAGACACGGCTTTTGGCCACACAACGATGGAAAACATTTGGTATGAATTACCTACATTTAAAAATTGGTAGATCACAGAAAAACCCACATTTTTAGTTCCTCTTGAAAAATCAGATCCTGCCATGTGGGGCCCACATTCTCCCACCCGGGGCAGCTGGCCCACGCTGTGGGGGGAGGCGGAGGCATGTGCACTCTCTCCAGTTCCCATGGGCACCTCCGGACCCCTTTCTGTCGCCCACCTGACCCGTCAGCATTCACCAGAGTGTCCCCCGGCCTCAGCGGATTTTCTCGTTCCCGGTGCTGTGTGCACGCTTCTGTTGGGTTTAGCAGAGATCACGAGGTGAGGGATAGCCAGTGTGACTGCCTGCCCGGTGTCCTGTGCTGTGCCGAAGACCTTTGTGGGCACTGTCTCCGGGGCCCCGCCCCCACGCCCCGCAAGGTGGGAATCACTGTGCCTTTTCCACTTAAGGTGCCCACGCTGGGACGCCCCGGGGGCTGTTCAGCACCATCTGAGCCTGAAACTTCTACTTGATCTGCTTGAGGCTGAGCCTGAGCAATCCTCTGTCCGTCCCGTGGGATACAGTGTTCGTAGTAAACATGGAAGATGTTCAGCCTGAGGGGCCGAGGCTGAGGGCTCCGTGGGCTCAGCGGCCAGAGGATGGGCCTCACGCGAGGCCCGTCTCTTGTGAGTGGGTTTAGTATGCAGGCAACTCCCGACTCCCACCTTTACTGGGTTCGGATCATCTCCTTTTATGGATATGGATTTTATGGATCCTTCACTGCTTTTATTTAATGTTTTAAATTTCATTTTATTGTCGTAAGAGCATTTAATGAGATCGACCCTCTTTACACATTTTTAAGTGTGTGATACAGGATTGTTAAGTACAGGCAGCGTTGTACAGCCGGCCTCGAGAGCTTACTCGTCTCGCTTAATTGAAACTTTAAGCCCATTTTTATTTTATTTTATTTTTTTTTAACATTTATTTATTTTTGAGACATAGAGACAGAGGGTGAGCAGGAGAAGGGCAGAGAGAGAGGCAGACACAGAATCCGAAGCAGGCTCCAGGCTCTGAGCTGTCAGCACAGAGCCCGACGCGGGGCTTGAACTCAGACTGTGAGATCATGACCTGAGCCGAAGTCGGCCGCTTAACCGACTGAGCCACCCAGGCGCCCCTAAGCCCTTTTTTTTTTTTAATGTTTATTTATTTTTGAGAGAGAGAGACAGAGTGCGAGTGGGGGAGGGGCAGACAGAGAGGGAGACACAGAATCCAAAGCAGGCTCCAGGCTCTGAGCTGTCAGCACAGAGCCCGACACGGGGCTCGAACTCACGAACCGTGAGATCATGACCTGAGCCGAAGTCGGCCTCTTAACTGACTGAGCCACCCAGGCGCCCCCCATTTTTTAAAAACCTGTTTATTTTGAGAGAGAGAGGGAGGGAGAGCAGGCAGGGGAGGGGCAGAGACAGAGAATCCCAAGCAGGCTCCACGCTCTTGGCACAGAGCCTGCTGCAGGGCTCGATCCTATGAACTGTGAGATCATGACCCGAGCCAAACTCAAGAGTCAGACTCTTAACCGACGGAGCCACCCAGGTGCCTCATAAGCCCATGGATGAGTAACTCTCCCTTTCCTCCTCCTCTTAGCCCCTGACAGCTGCCATCTGCTCATTGATTCTGTGAACATAACTGTTTTAGATGCCTTATGTAAGTGGAATCATGAGTATTTCTCTTTCCCTGATTGGTTTATTTCACTTAGTGGCTTCCAAGGTTCATCCATGTTGTCATATTTGACAGAATTTCCCTCTGTTTTTAAGGCCGCATATTAATCTCTGTGCGTGTGTATCACATTTTCCTCATCCATCCTTCCACTAGCGGGCACATAGGTAGTTTCCACATCTTGGCTACTGTGAATAGTGCCACAGTGACCGTGAGAATACTGCTATCTCTTTGCGATCCTGATTTCAACTCTTTGGACAAATACCCAGAGGTGGGATTGCTGGATCATATGTAGTTCTGTTCCTTTTTTTTTTCTTTTCCTTTTGAGAGAGCATGAGCAGGAAAGAGGGGCAGAGGGAGAGGAAGAGAAAGAATCTTCCACAGGCTTCACGTCCAGCATGGTGCCCAACGTAGGGCTTGACCTCTCAAATTGTGAGATCATGACCTGAGCCAAAATCAAGAGTCAGAGGCTTAACGCACTGAGCCACCCAGGCGCCCCTGGTCGCTCTCTTCTTAGTTTTTCAAGGAACCTCCATGCTGTGTTCCACAGCGGCTGCACCATTTTGCATTCTTGCCAACTGCGTACAAGGCTTTTAAAAGCCTCGATTCATTTTACTTGTTTAGAAAAAAATTTGAAGTCATTTTAGACGAAATAAGCCACATGGCCCACTCTATTCATACTTCTAAATGCAGAAATAACCATTTCCCCAGGCCGGCCCTATCTTCGGCAAACAGCGCCGTTCTGGGAGTGTTTCGAAGCAGGCTGGTGTTAGCAGCGGACAGCCCCTTGGCGGCCAGACTTTATCTAGTTGAACTAATGCACTTAACCACATTTGGTAGGACGTGTAAAGGAGACTTGATTGAACGGGTTCACCGTTACCACTTCTGAGGCCTAGTTTTGACTCCGTTAAAACGTGTAGGCAGTGGAAGTGTTATTATCATTAGCTTTCCAGCACCGATCACCTAAGACACAGCAGGGAACTGTCTTTCTCTATTTCCTCTCCTTGTGAAGAGGTCCAACCATAAGCTTAACGTGGTGTCCAGGTCCCATGCTTCAGTCATTCCATCTATTCTGTAAATACTTGTCGATCTGGAAATTGAGGTGTGAACAAGAGAAGTGTGTCCTCCACCCGAGAAGACAGACACTCAGCAAATAAAGACATACGTAACTACAACTGTATCAAGTCCCACAAAGCACTGCAGGGACTTCTGGGAGCCCAAATTTGAAGGGAAGGGGGTCAGGGGAGTTCCCCGAGAAAGTGCCGCGAGAGCTGAGATGCAGAGGAAGACTGGGAATGAAGGGCTGGCCGGGGACAGAGAGGAGGGGGCCTTCTGGACAGAAGGGGCAGAGAGCCTGCAGGGGGGAAGGCACACTGTGGGTTGGAGGGACCAGAAGGGAGCCTCGGTGCACGGGGACACCAGGGACTCCAGCTGGCGAGACAGACGGGGGTCGGTGCCTGTAGGGCCAGGCGGCTCCATAGACAGTAGGCTGATTCCTGACAGCCTCGCGTCCTGGGGTCAACCAGCTAGGAAGTGGCCTGAACAATTCAGAGCCGGGATGTCTGCGCCCAGCGCCGTCTCTGCCGCCTCTCGTCTCAGCGCTCCTGGAGACTAATTTCTCGGGCATTCCTTCTTCTCCCGAGGAGTGACATCTAATAGAAGGATTCCTGCCGAGCGGTAGGGAGCCCGTCTGTCCAGCTGTGAGAGAGGGCTGAGCCCCCCCACGAGTCCCCTGGGAGCTGCTTATCACACTGACCATGGTAGGGAGGCAGCCTCTGCACGGGAACTTTTCCCACTTGCGTGACCAACTGAATCTAGGACCTTTTTTCCTTCTTCAAACAAACAAACAAAAAAAACCCAAAAAACTGTGTGTGCCTTGCTTCAGTTGCTGGCATTGAGGCGTCAAAGTACAATGAAAAAGAAAACCAATGTTACAAGCACTGAAGCATGGATAGCATGGAGAATTTTTTCCTGGTACAGAAAGCTGGAAATAATCTGGTCTCTTCAGCTGTGAGCAAAAGCTCATGGAAATGGCTTTCTCCAGCCTTGATGTCTCCATTCTTCCACCCCCGTGAAGGCGTGCCGAGTGGGCTCCCACCACAGTTAAGACAGTGGTGGTGAAATTGTTACTGGAACATTCAGATTGTTGTTTTTTCCCAAGGCAGATCCTTTAGATAAAATATATATTTTAATGTTTTATTTACTTGTGAGAGAGACGCAGTATGAGCTAGGGAGGGGCCGAGAGAAAGGGAGACACAGAATTAGAAGCAGGCTCCAGGCTCTGAGCTGTCAGCACAGAGCCCGACGTGGGGCTCAAACCCACGAGCCGCAAGATCATGGCCTGAGCTGAAGTCAGACACTTAACCGACTGAGCCCCCCAGGTGTCCCATAAATAAAATACATTTTTGAACATCCACATAGCAGAACAGAATCGCCCAGTAAGAAACTGCAAAGAAAGGCAGTAGTACGTTGCCCGCTCCGATGGGCTCTGTAAATGGAAGGCGGAGCGCGGCGTGGGCAGTTTCGAGAACTCTGGTTTGAGGCCTTGGGGCTTGTTGAGCATCACGGGCCCTCTTTCTTGCTGAAACCCAAACCGCAGTTCCCGCGGACGCTAACAGCTGCACAAAACCCCTCACGTCGTCCGCCTTCCCTGCTCACCGTTGAAAGCGTCACTGCTGTCTGTACACACGTTGGATCAGGTGGCTGTTACTGCCCACGCACCTCGCTTCCGGGGTTTCTCATACTCCATGCTGGTGTTCAGAGTAGCTGGCTTCGGGCGCCTGGGTGGCAAAGTCAGTTAAGCATCCCAACTTCGGCTCAGGTCATGATCTCGTGGTTCATGAGTTCGAGCCCCACATCAGCCTCTGAGCTATCAGCACAGACAGCTTCAGTTTCTGTGTCTTTCTCTCTCTCTGCCCCTCCCCTGCTCTTGCTGTCTCTCTCTCTCTCTCTCTCAAAAAATATTAGGGGCGCCTGGGTAGCTCAGTTGGTTAGGTGGCCGGCTTCAGCTCAAGTCATGATCTTGTGGTTTGTGGGTTCGAGCCCCATGTCAGGCTCTGTGCTGACAGCTCAGAACCTGGAGCCTGCTTCAGATTGTGTCTCCCTCTCTCTCTGCCCCTCCCTGTCATACTCTCTCTCGCTCAAAAAAAAATAAACGTGTGTTTTGTTTTGTTTTGTTTTTAAAAAAAACACACAGAATAGCTGGCTTACACGCATGGCTTCCCGCAGTTAGCCGGCTCCATGAAGTCAGAGAGGGGCGATATAAATATGGCGTTAACAGTTCAGAATCTCTGCTCTGGAACCGGACTGTCGGAGCTCCAGCCCTGCTTCCTCCACGTACCAGCAGTGCCAGTTAACCTATTCTGTGGCTCACCTGCTGTCTGTGAAATTGGGGGGCGGTCATAATCCTATCTTTCAGGAACACGGCAAAGCTACAGTAACCACCATAAAAGTTAGCTGTTACTTGTCTTCGTAGCCACCTTAGCACCTGGCGCACAGAAGGCGCTCAAACTGAAATCCAACCACCATTATTTCCTGGGTGCCTGTCTGTGCCCGGGACTGTCCTAGAACCAGGGACGGGGCGGGACACCGTTCACGTTGTGTTCCCAGGGCAGTCCTGGCAGTGTATTGGCAAATACGGCAGACGAAGTGACTGTCCCGCTGGGAGTTACCGGCTACGGCGAAAGATCAGTGTAAACGAGAGATGGCGTCGGGTCGTTCCCTGCAGGAATAAGGCCGTCGCTTCAGAACGACGGGGGTGAGGAGGGCTGTGGATGGATGAGCCGGGGAGGCCTGGCTGAGGAGCCGGCGTGGGCTCTGGAGGCTATGGCGGAGCCAGTGCGGCCCAGTCTTGCAGATGAAGATTCCGGTCAGAGGGAACGGTCGGGCCGGGAAGCCAGACGTCCTCGGCACATGAGCTGCGGGCCGTGGCAGCCTCCACAGTCGCGTGGAGATCTGTGTGGGAGACCGGGCTCTGGGGACCGCCTCGCCTGGGCTCCCTTTGGGTCTCCAACTCGCTCAGCCAGCGGCAGGACCAAGAGCAGACTGGAAGGCGGGAGGAGAGCCAGTTTGGGGTATCCGTCCCCGTCCCCTGACACCACCTCGGGTTGTCAGCAGCTTTGTTGTTCCGCCCGAGGCTGCGGCTCCTGCTAGGTGCCTTCTCCAGCTGCGGGTCTTGCACCTTCCAGTAACGCACTCCCCCCGCTCCCTCACCTCCCATGTGCTTTCGGTAAGGGCTTCCTGCTGTAGCGAGGACCCGGGGCGCCTCGCCTGTCCTTCCTCTCCAGCTCTCTTCACACTGCCTATGTCTTTATAAGTAATCCTTGAACTTGTCCTCACGGAACCATTTTGAGTGTGCCCCCTGTGTCCTGGCGGGATTCTGAGTGGTCCAGCTGGGCCTGGGAGCCATAAAGGTGTTGGCTGGAGTGAGTGAGGGGCAAGGCGTGGCCACCGCGTGAGCGAGACGATGGTGGCAGAGCCGGGCACTGACTCTTGGCCGTAGGCGTCCGTGAAGCGTTGAAGGGAAGCCACAGAATTGCAGGCAGCCTGTTGGAAGTGAACTAAGCTGCCGGCTTTGTGGCATCCAGCACTCTCTTCCGATTCATGTCAGCATCTGAGGAACACCATTCTGCGCTCCGCCTCTTGGGTTTTTTCCTCTCTCAAGAGGGCGTCCTCAATTTACTGTTAATGTCACTGAACGCCCTAAAGAGCAGGGCTATATTTAAAGCTGGTGCCCTCGGTGGTGACAGTGATCACTGGGGGCTCACGCAAAGGAGGTGGCTTCGGCTGTTGCATCTGCTACAAGACCCACAATCTTGCTTTTGGAGTCGGAGGAGCAGGACTTTTTACCGCTCTCCATGGAGAAGCAGTCTGTAATTTGGAAACAGATCATTAAGCTGACAGGCAACTTTGCTGCCTCATTCCTTGGACCCAAAAAGGCTCTCCAGGCTCGTCTCTCCACCAGGGCAAACGTTTTCCTGTTTTCTCGGTGGTGTTTGCCCAGGCTTGGGAGTGGGCCGGCCTGCAGAGTAGCTGGCGCTTCCCTTCCCGAGAGCTGCTAGAGGGAGGGGCCCGGGCTTGTCTTGGTGGATTTTGTTTTGTTTTGTTTTTTGTTTTGTTCTTTCCTCCTACTTCCTCTCTAGCGCTATTTATCCTTTCTTGGCTTTCCACCAGGACCATCCGGAGCACGGGGTCCTGTTCCTTGTCCGAGAGCTGCTCAACGTGATCCAGGACTACGCCTGGGAGGACAACAGCGACGACAAAGTCCGCATCTACACCTGCGTCCTGCACCTCCTGTCCGCCATGAGCCAGGAGACCTATCTCTACCACATAGACAGAGGTAGCTTTAAGCAGTGGTGTCTCCACTTGGAAATTTCAGGAAGCACGTTTGCAGTGCTCAGGGAGGGCCTTCCGCTCCAACTCTCAGGCTCCCTCTAGCCGGGTCTGGGGGCTGATAGTTAAGATGTGACTCCGGGAGGCAGGTTGATGGGGATGATGGCAGTACCCAAAACCTGAGCTCCTACTGCGTGTCAGGGCCCGCCCCAGGCTCCGCGGGTCCGTCTCCTGGACTCCTTACGCCCTGCGGCACAGAAGCCAGGCCCTGAGGTCCCCATCTTACATAGGAGCAAGGGGGGACTCCGAGAGACACCGTGGTTTCCTCCAGGGCCGGGGGCCAGTTACTGGTGGCAGTGGAGGTCACACCCTGAACTGTGGAGCATGCGTCAGGCTGCCTCCTTGATTATAAAACAACAGTGTTTGTATTAAAGTATAACATATGTCAGACATACAGTCAGCTGGGAGCTCCATGAATCATCCCCCAGTGAACACACCCAGGTACCCCCACCCAGAACATGCCCCCTTCCGATCAGCACCCCCACTTTCCTCTCCCAGGCGTACCACTCTCCTGACTCCTCGCGTCACGGATTAGTTTGTACATTTTCTACTTTGATGTAAATGAAATCATTTAGCAAGCATTCTTCCACTCGATGCTCTGTGTGTGCGAGATTCTTCGGTGTTGTGCGTACCTGAAGTGCATCCTTGGGCGTTGCTGTGTAGTAGTCCACCGGCCGACCACACCAGAATTTATTCGTTCCCTCGTGGATGAACATCTGCGTGTTGCCAGCGGTCCTGGTTCTGGCTGTTGAGGGCAGTGCTGCTCTGGACACTCGTACCTGTCCTCGACGGTGTGTGCCTGTGGGCGGAGTTGCCAACTCCTAGGATTTGCCGACGTTCAGCCTTGGTAGATACTGTCCCGCGGTTTTCCAAAGTGGTTGTACTGATCAACCCTCCCACCAGGCATGAATGAGGGTCCCCTTTGTTCCCTCGGTGCGGTCAGTTTTTTCATTTCGGCTATTTTGGTGAGTGTAGTTTGCATTTCTCTGATGGCCAGTGAGATTGAGCATCTTTTCCTGTATTTGTTGGCTTTTTTTTTTTTTTTTTTTTAACTTTTGAGACAGAGCATGAGCAGGGGAGGGGCCTAGAGACAGGGAGTCACAGATTCCGAAGCAGGCTCCAGGCTCTGAGCTGTCAGCACCGAGCCCAGCGCGTGGCTCAAACCCACAAACTGCAAGATCATGACCTGAGCTGAAGGTGACTTAACCGACTGAGCCATCCAGGCGCCCCTATTTGGTGGCATTTTTATTTCCTTTTTTTTGCCAAGTGCACATATAACAGTGGAGAGACTTCTGAGGACCAGGCACTGACCTGGTTGGACCCTGTTAGAGGGGTAAGCCCTTTCCTGTCTCCTGCCCTCTCCTCCTCCTCCTACTTGAGCAGATTCGTTTAGCCCTCTGTCTAAACTATACAGCCGGCAGACTGGGAGCCAGAGTGCAAGCAAAGGGACTGTGGCGTGTGCAATAGCAGAGTCTAGATTTCTGGCTTTTAGAGAAGAAAATGGAAGGATGGGTGGGTTTTTCTCCTTCTTTCTTGGCCCAGCTGTGTTTACTCTGGATGCGTAATTGTGACCTGACAATTGTCTTAGGAGGAGAGAGGCCCAGGGGCCCCCCCCGCCTCCCCCACTCCCCGGGAGGCTTTGCTTTCCCACCCCTTTCTTTTTCTAGGCAGCCTTTTACAGTGTTGACACAGGTTAGAGCTTCTAAAGAACCAGGGTCAAATTTTTTTTGCATTTACAAAGGATTCCTTTGCCGTTTTCTTTCTAAATAAGATGACGTTCTGAAATTACTTGGAGCAGGAACTCGAGGGCTTTCCTGCAGCCATCTGAGAGAGTGGGCGTGTTCGACGTGGAAGGGGAAAAGTTTCCTGTATACTAAATGTTCACTATTTATTTCTTTTATTCTATCCTTTTATTTTAGAGAGAGCGCATGCAAGTGGGGTAGAGGGGCAAAGGGAGAATCTCAGGCAGGCTCTACGCTCAGTGCAGTGCCCGATGCAGGGCTCAGTCCCTCGACCCTGAGATCACGAGCTGAGCCGAAATCAGGAGTCGGACACTCAGCCTGAGTCACCCGGGTGCCCCTACGTGTGTATTTAATGTGCAGATAGCGTGTTTCTGTCTAGTTGGAGACCACAATCCAGGAGGCCCCTATGAAGGCAGTGTAGCCCTTCGCTCCTCCATTTCACCTGCCAGGCCCTTGAAGCGTTGAGGGTCGCGATCGCAGGGCAAGACAGGTGCGGGGATCGTGGGCTATTCTTAGTGGCCACCTGCCAGGGATATCATGTATCTCCCTCAGGAGAGCTGCGCCTGGACTCTCGGGGCCACTAGACACAGTGGTCTGACCAGCTTCCTCCAATTTCTCCACTTGGCCCTTTCCTCCCTCCATCGTTACCAAGTGTTAGCATGGAAAACTCATGTGCCCCCTGGCCCCTTTTTCCACTTGTCCAGTGAATGCACGCTGTAGCGCTTAGGCTGACGTTAATTCCAGAGTTCCAGCCCAAGCCTAGATTTTAGGGTCCTATAATCCCTTGTACCGGCCCCTTCTGACATCCAGTACGTGCTATTCAGTTTGCCGGTCTGCATCGCCTAATAGTCTGTGAGCTCTCTGCGGCAGGGACCAGATCAGCCTTGCCCGGAACCTGGTACCCAGCTCCTAGCCCGGAACCTAGTACAGAGCAGACCCTTATCCGGGAGGTTCAAAGTGTGCATGTGTGTGCACGCGTGCACGCACACAAATGAGCAGCCCGCTCCAAGCACACGCCTGGCCCGCCTGGGGAGTGTTGGCCATGGGCGGTCTCAGGCCGTCCCTCTTTTCCAGGGCTGAGCTAATCAGGAAGAGTAGCTTCCAACCCAGAGTAAGACTGAGAACTTACGCCAGGAACTATTCTGGACCTCAGCAGTGGACATGAGAAATTCCTTCACCAGCTGCGCTTCGGCTGCCCTGCAGAATCAGGCGGCGGCGACCGGCTAGATCGCATTCTTTTACAAGAATCACAGTCTCTTACATTCTTTTAAGAGAATAGCTGTCATCCTCTGAATGGTGGACAGTAGTTGAGACGTAGGCCCACACAGGCAGCTCAGAACTGGATGAGAGACTACCTTTGGACGGCGAAGCCGGGGCGCAAGCAGACCGCTGGGGAGCAGTTGTTCTTACTCTTAGACAACAGGTCTGCAATCTGCTCGCAAGTGGTTTGGCCAGAAAACCCCATTATGTGTGAATATGTTTGTATGTGGGGCGGGGGGGGGGGGCAAGTGAGAGCTGGCACAGAAGGAGCAAAATGGTGTCAGCTGGTGTTTCGAGGTGAGACCGGCAGGTATTCAATGTACTGCTTCCTCTTCTTGTCTACAGCCTGGCCGGTTTTCACAGTAAAAACCAAGAACAGTTGCTGCTCTTGAAATAGCAACTAGAAATGGACATAAGCCATCTCTGAAATCGTTTTGTCAATTAATTACCATATGCTTATTATCTGTCCCATTCTCTGATTCAGACAGATGAAATAATGAAATATGTTTTTAATTACAAAATCAGTTCTTAAGCAATTATCAGTTAGGAAATATGTATGGATATACGTAAATCCGTGTGCTGCATTTATATAGAGGCTCTACTATGGATAGTTTTGTCACTTTTTAAAAATTAATAGTATCTTGGGGCATCTGGGTGACTCAGTCGGTCGAGTGTCCGGCTCTTTGACTTCGGCTCAGGTCGTGATCTCACAGTTCATGACTTCAAGCCCTACGTCCGGCTCTGCACTTGCAATGCAGAGCTTGCTTGGCATTCTCTCTCTTCCTTTCTCTGCCCCTCCCCCGCCCATGAACTCTCTCAAAATAAACAGACTTAAAGAAATAAAAATAGTATCTTGTAACTATCTGTTACTAATAGTATAACAATAGCATAATGCAGTGTATGGTAGTTAATAACTATAGATCATATACGTTTACTGTCCTCCTAGTATTTAATATTGTAACAGAGGGTTTAAAGCTCTATTGATCGACATTGCTTCTCGTTTCGCCCTCACAAACAAGTTTATAATGAACGTGCAAGTGAACATACAGTGAATGCTGCTGTTTACTCCAAAACACCACCACAGACGTGCATCTTTGTGCACCGGTTGGATTGTTTTCTTTAAAACAAAATTTTTTTTAAGTTTATTCCTCAGAAAAGAGAGCATGAGCAGGAGAGGGGCATACTATTACATAGTAATAAAATAAAGTTTACCATTTTAACTATCTTTAAGTGCACGGTTCAACTTTATCAAGTACATTCACAGTGTTGGGAAGCCACTACCACCGTCCGTTTCCAGAATGTTTTCATCATCGCAGCGCTCTGGACCCAATACACAGGGACTTCCTGTTCCCTCTCTGTCCCCCCAGCCTGCGGTGACCTCCATTCTACTTCCAAGACTTTGCCTGTCCTGGTACCTCATAAAAGAGGAATCATGCAATACTTGCCCTTTTGTGTCTGGCATGTTTCGCTTATCGTAAAGCTTCTAAGATTAATCCATGTTTTAACATGTGTCAGAACTTCATTCCTCTTTATGATTAAGTCGTATTCCCGTGACCGCGTACAGGACATTTTGCTCACCGCTCTGGTTTGTTCCATCAGTTGACTCCAACGACAGCCTCTATGGGGGAGACACCAAGTTTCTGGCTGAAAACAACAAGCTGTGTGAGACGGTGATGGCTCAGATCCTGGAGCATCTGAAAACCTTGGCCAAGGATGAGGTAGGTGCCCTCTGCCTGTCCCCCGCCCCTCCTGCCGCTCGCTCTGAACGCATGAGTTTCTAAGGTAAACATTGGTTCATTCTGGAAAGGAAACTCGTTCATGTGAGTAGTGTGTTTCTGTGCAGACTGATGAGGAGGGCTGCGTCCAGGGCCTCTGCTCCTGCTCTACCTGGTCACTCTCTGAAACGTTCTGTGTATTTCAGTTGCTCGCCTCTCCCACCAAAGTGTAAGCTCCGTGGGGACAGGGACCTTGTGATGTGAGTTTTGGAGACCTCCCTGTGCCCGAGGCTAGGTCTCTGGGGTCCATCTGTCACTCACCACAGCATCCGCACGCCTCGAACAGAGGCTGGCATACAGCAGATGCCTGGTCAGTACATACCGAGTAAACAGCCTGTGCTTTGCACACCTGCGTTTTTTTCATGCCGAGGTACAAGGGCCGTGTTTGTTGGTACTGGACAGGAAAGGACATGGGGGCTCAGAGACGTCTCTTCACAGCCCTGGGTTTCCTCTGGTGATTGAACAACAGGGTCCCCACCTCGAGATCGCCCAGCTTAAAGCAGCAGCAATGCCCTCCTCAACCGAGGCCTTTCTGCGTGTCTTGTAAGAAGCGGCACGTGGTCACTGTCCCCTTACGGTGGCAGGTTCTGTTTCTCCAGCCTTTGTTCCATTTCAGTGTAGTGTTGAGGACTCTGCATCTCCCCTAAACCTCAGGACAGTCCGGTGAGGTGGGAACAGCTGTGCCTTTAAACTTGACCGGCAAGGACAAAGTCCTGCAGTGGCAGCCATGACGTGGTCAAGGCAGTCTTCTGGAACCCGTGTTCTTACCCACAAAATACGCCAATATATCAGATGTTGCATCTTTTATATTTCTAGAGCAGCTTTTCCGTGTTCTCCATAAAGTTAGATGCTTAATTGATTTTAATGTTGTTTCCACTTAGCGCAATCTACAGGACTATCTGGTTCCCTCCCCCTGTGAGGCCAACCATGGCTTCTTTTTTTGCAGCTTCAACCCAAACATGTGGGTGACAGATGGATCCCAGAGGCCCCGTCTCAGGCTTGGCCGCGGCGGTTAGTTGTTCAGAAGGAGGCTCATCTCTGCCCCTGCGTTGAGGGGGTGGAGGCCCGCCGTGCTCTAGGAGTCGGAGCTGGCTCCTGACCCTCCTCTGCATTCCTTCTGTGGGTCAGCTGGCGCTCGAATTTGTTTCCACCTCCACGTGCTCCCCTGGGTCTTGCTCTGCACTGCTCCAAGCTGTCTGCTTGAAGCTCTGAGCATTTAGGGTTTTTTATTCCCACCTGGCAAGAGACAACCCGATGGCTCGTTCCTGGTTTCATACTGGCGGGCCCTGTTCTTGCCTACGTCCCGCTCAATTCCCTTTCCCAAACCTGGGGCGGATTTCGGACTGCCTGGCTCCCAGTAGCTCTCCAGACTTCCTCTTCTAGGTTTTGCTCCTGTATCCCCACCACTCCCCCCATCAAACCCTTTGAGGACAAAATAAAATCAAACTGGATTTTAATATTACTCATTTCCAGGGTTATATAAAATACCACCATTGCCCTGATCCCCCCGCCTCACTGGAAGACCACCAGAATATTACACAGCTGTGGGTGTACACATGTATGACATGTTTGTGTTCTGGGCTCCCCTTATCCCCAGGGTATTCAAGCAGGTGCTGGAGACTGAGTGGTATTCTTTCTGGACTCCATTCTCCAGCAGCCTCTGCCAAGTTCAGGGCCAGCCTTAGGGTTAGCAGTCCAAGAGGCAGAGGAAAAACACAGAACTGCTGCCTGGGTCCAGAGTTGGTCACAGTGCCCTCTCTAGGGAGGGAGCATACGTTGGGGTGTCCCACCAACCTGGGGACCCTTCTGGACACAGGGCTGCAGAACTCTGGAAGTTAACACATGGAGGGCATCTGGCTGACAGGGCAAGGGGCAGAATTAGAACCCCAATTTCTTCAGGGAAACTGGTTTATCAAACCAGTGAGCATTGGAAGAGGCCTTTTTCAAACACATGTAAACTCTTAGGGCTAAAGACCCGGCTTTTCTTTGTGCAAATAGGTGATTTTTCAGGCGAGAGCTCTTTCTCCCCTCCAGAGTGGAGTCCTCGACCTCAGCTTCCACTTGCTTCACTAGTCAGGTCCCCCTCTGCTCCTCTGCCATGAAAAATACTTCTTAGGGTCTTTTCCTGATTTTTAAAACCCAGGGACCTCTTAGAGCAATGCCGTGTGTTTAACAGGTTATACACTCAAAAGAAATTTGCCCCATGGTTTGAAGATACATTTCCTCACCCTGATGCAACAGGCTGGGTTTAGTCACAGGTGGCCGCCGACAGCATGAAGGACGGCAGCCTAGAACCCCCAAACACAATAAAAATAAGGCTGAGAACTAGATCTAGTAGCTGTGTCTGCCCACCTTTCCGCCCCATCGTGCAGGCGGGTTCCCTGGGTTCACCTGGGGGCCAGAAGCAGATTACCCTCCTCCCAGAAGGTCAGTCTAGCCTAACACTAGGTCACGATGCCTACATCATTCGCCTCCTCTCCTGTAGGCGTTTTATCACCTTCTGTCATCATAGGAAGAGCGAGTACAGTACAATATTTTGAGAGACATGAACGTAACTTTTATTATAGAATTCTAATTTCTTACTCTGCCTGCTTCATAAACTATCACAGGTATGTCCGTAGAGGAAAAAGCAGTGTGTGTAGAGCTCAGTACTGTCTCTGGTACCAGACATTTACTAGGGGGTCTTAGAACATCCACTTGCAGCTAAAGGAGTCGGGGGGGGGGAGGGACAGTGCTGTAATGTAATGTTGATGTCTCTTTTTTTCTTGGGGGGGGGGAGGTGATACTAACTCTGAAACAGGCTTCTGAGAAAACAGCAAAGTTGGAATTTTTCAAAAGAACATTTCAACTCCCCATAAATACCAGGGACACTAAATGACAGTGTCCTTCCCTATATGCACGTTTATTAGAAAAATATGGGTGGACCGAGCTAAAAGGGAACAGATCATCCTTCCTTTTCACAGTACAACGCTGAAGTCAGCACAGGCAACGAACCAGGTCACGGCCGCGGCCCTGGAGATGGGATCCTCTGGAGTCCGATCCCTGGCACGAAGGTGGCCCGAATTTTCTACCTAGTGGAGAGCGGAGCTTCAGGCTATTGAAGAACCCCAGTGTTGATGCCGGTCCTGAGTCTCTCTCTCGTTGCCGGTAGCAGCCCCGCTTCCAGAATTGTCCCCTCAACCCACGTGGAGTTAGCCATTTTACTCCTGATATGAAGCTGTTGATTGGGGTGTGGTGAAGCTGGGAATCCTGCCAGACCTGTGGAGCTTCCTGGAAATGACTTTCTCATAGGAGAAGAATGAAAAGCTCTTTTCTATTTAAAACCTCTGTGGAGAAGAGGGGGGCTCAAGGCCCTGATTTGGCTCTCGTAGAAGGTGTTCGTGGTTTTCTGGGTCTTTGCATGTTGGCTGGCATGACTTCTTGTCCCTCAGATCTGTCTCTAATAATTTCACTTCTAATGGGCTGTGCACTTAAAACACATGTGGATTGAGCTTTTTAGGGTAAAACGCTTATTGGGAAGATCCAAAAGGCAAAAATAGCCAGTTGTTAGATATGGTCTCCCTCGTTTGACTTTAAAAAAAAAAAAATCCCTCCCACTTCAATGAAATGTGGTTTAAGGGGCTCCCGCAGGGAGGACTCTTTGAATTGTATTTGAAATAGAATTTTCTTTTAGTGTCCTCCTGCAGAAAGGGTGCCTTCCTGTAGTCCCAGCCATCAGACAAGGGGCAGTTTTAAAAAGCAAGAAGGTTGGGCTGGAACCCACTGAATGGTGATCTCTGCCCTGGTGGTGGCAGAAAAAATGTATTGTCTCATGAAAGACCCCAAAGCAAGCAGTCAGGAGCCGCCTTTTCTCCCTGTGCCTGCAGGCTCGGGCCCTGCACAGCATGGCCCCACTCCTTGAGTTGATGTCGAGTCAGCTCAGCTTCTGTGACGGTCACCTGGCCCCGGCTGTTGCCCAGGCAGCCTCGATGGGGGAGTGAGGGACCTCCTCATGCCACTCAGTCACCCTCACCCAGCTGTGCTGGAAGCTGCTCCTTGGTCATTATTTTTTTCCTCCACCGAGAGATTCTAAAGTCTCCCTTTGGACGGGATGGCAGGAGGGATTAAGTCGGCTCTGCCATTAGCAGTATTTGTGGAATGATGGATGGATGGGTAGATGGTTAGTAGATTGATTTTGTCCTAGAGTAGTTGACAGAAGCAACTTTTAGCCTCTTCAGAGTCTGGATTCCTCATGTGATGCTAACACTGAATCTTTGGGAATATCTCATCAGCTATTGTGGGATGACTGGAGCTCAAATCCCCGCTCCACACTTAGTGTCATCAGTGAGCAAGTGCCCCAGAGCCTTCTGAACTTGGAGGCCTCCGCAAAATGGGAGTGGACTGGGTTCCTATTGCAGCCTTAAGAAAACTGGCACAAACTCAACAGCCTAAAACACTCATTTATTATTTCACAGTTTGAGTTGGCACTGGCAGGGTTTCACAAGGTCAAAATCAAGGTGTTGACTGACAAGCTTATTTTAGGGTGTTGGCAGACTTGAGTTCCAGGCAGTTTTAAGACTGAAGTCCTGTTTCCTTGCTGGCCGTTGGCTAGAGGTTGTTCTTAGCTTCTAGAAGCTGCCTGCTTTTCTTGGCTTTTGGCTGCTGCTTCCATCTTGAGATCCATTAATGGTGGGTCAAATGCTTCTGATCTCCCGTCTCCCTCCTTCTGCTGACTGGTCTCTCAAATTTCTCTGCTTTTTAGGGCTCAAGTGGTTAAATTGGGGCCACCCAGATCATCCAGGACTCTCTGATCCATAATTTTACACCCGCTAAGTCCCTTCTCCCTAGCACCCAGCATGGTGCTTAAATAACCAGGGGTTGGGATCCCTGAGAGACCGTGCTGAACGTGTCCCTCACTTAGCTGGTTAGAAGTGTGCCTCCCGCAAAGATGTGCTGTGTAGAGAGCGCTGATGAGGTGTGCACAGCCTCCCGCAAGGGCTCCCTTCCCATTAGCTGCACCCCCCCCCCCCGGAGCAAAGCAGATGCTCGAGGCTCTGGGCCCAGTGATGTTCTGCAGTGTGAGCGCAAGGCGTTCAGCCAGGGCCCAGGTCGTCAGCTGTCCAGGGTCCACATGGACACGTGAGTGAACTGGCCTCCTGTCTTGTATCTTTTCTCCCAGGCCTGTTGCATTTTGGAGATTGATTTTCTCTTTCCTCTTTACCAAAGCTGGGATTCAGGTTTGGTCTACCCTAACATTTGGGTTAGACTTTCCTTACTAGGGTCCTTGTAATCAGATTGAGTGAGAGGCTAGATTGGGAATCAGAGAACAGAATGGTTCCTATGAAAGCTGGGCCTGGGCCCCAAGCACTGGAGAGCGTTGCTCTTGGGGAGCTGTTGTCATTTGGTCTTTATTTCCGTGCTTTGGTTGCTGGTAGATAGTGACTGTACTTTGGGTGGCTTGAGGACCCATCTGAGAGACTTACTTTAGCCTTTCCGTTTTCATCTGCACTTGAGTTATTACTGCCCATGTGGGAGGCACAGGGCAAAGGGTTTTAAATGCATCATCACATTCAGTCCTCACTCACCGGTGAGCTGGCCTTACCTTCCTCTCCTACAGATGAAGGCAGGGCTCAGGGAGGTTACGCAGCCCCTCCGGACTCCGGAAGATCCGGGGTCGAGCCGGTGTTCCCGCGGAGCCCCCCCTGTGCTCCACTGCCAGATCCTCACCTCTCCTCTCTATTTCAGGCCCTGAAGCGCCAGAGCTCGTTGGGCCTTTCCTTCTTTAACAGCATCCTGGCCCACGGAGACCTGCGCAACAACAGGCTCAACCAGCTGTCCGTCAACCTGTGGCACCTGGCACAGAGGCACGGCTGTGCAGACACCAGGACCATGGTGAGGCTCTGGGAGCAGGGGGTCCTGGCGCGCGATCCCGACCCCCTGGCCCAAGCACAGCTGGCCCCCACACCACGTCAGGGCTCCTCCCAGAACCCCAGTCTCATCCTCCTTTTATTCCCTCTGAAAAAAAGACACATATCTAAGGCGCCTGGGTGGCTCAGTCAGGTAAGCGTTCGATTTCAGCTCGGGTCATGATCTCAGGGCTCGTGACTTTGAGCCCCCACCCTGCTCGCAGCACAGAGCTCCTTCGGATCCTCTATCCCCGCCCCCCTACCCCTCCCCTGCTCATGCCCTCTCAAAATGAAACATTAAACAAAAAGACATACGTAGAAATATCAGCTATTCCTGGTCATACCAAAATCTGATTTTATAAGCAAATTGTAAACTAAGAAGTTTTCCTTAAACATTTTGGTTTCTTCCCTTACCTTCAAAAGGCCTCAGCTGTAACCAAGCATCAGCTCACAGTACGGCCGCGTTGGTGGTGCCTGGCTGAACCAGAAAGGATACTGACCTTCCTTTTTCCTCCTAGGTGAAAACTCTGGAATACATCAAGAAGCGAAGCAGACACCCAGATATGGGTCATCTGACGGAGCTGGCCCTCAGGCTCCCTCTGCAGACGAGGACCTGACTCCAGGACGGTGAAGCCCAGTCCAGAAAGACCTGCTTTGCTTTTTTATTTTTACACAAATTGGTTTAAGCTTTGGCCTCTACCCAGATGATGGTGACGGTGAAGAAGTGGGAAGTGTCAGAGCATTAAAATGCAGTCTTGTTCACAGAGTAGCACTGTCTTAGTGTTTCTTTGCAGAAGTGGCCTTCAGATGGGCATTTATCAAGAAACGGAAGAATCCAAGTAACATCTGTCATGTGTCTCTGGGTTGTTTTTTTTTTTTAACTAGAAAAAGAATCTTGAAAAGGAGTCTACTTTTAAAAAGCCACTTTCCCTCAAGTCTGGAATTGAATGTTGCCTAAACCACCATAATTTATAAAAGGTAGATGGCTCAACTGGACTCAGAATATATTGGTACATACCGAGCTGTAGCCAACAGCAGAGACACGCATGTGGTGGCTCAGGCCCACCGCGCACCGCGGGACCCCCAGTGAGGGGGAAGCACACGGTCCGCGCAGGTGCCCCCGGCGCAGCCGCTGGGACTCCCAGGGAGCTGGCAGAGTAGGAAGGTTCTGAGCTCAGCTGCTCGCACAAACACACCAGTGGTGCAGCTGTGCAAAGGCAGCCCCCTCTGAGAATGACCCAGAGACCAGCAGCACGGCTCTTCCACAGCCGAAGGTACCAAGAGCCCACCCAAGAGGCAGCAGTTTGAAAAGTGCCTGGTGCCTTACTAATTTTCGGGCATGTGCTGGAGGGGCAAAAATCTCTAAGAGTTTTCTCTGGGAATGGAGGACTTTGCGGGTACCCCTCTCTCGCCTTCTTTTAGCCTATCTGGCCCGAGGCTGGCGGGTGCCAGTTCGACACTTTTCAAATATCTTGCTGGCACCACCGGCACAGCCTAGACATTACCCTTCCCGACAGGCACAACCCAGCACCACAGCGCAGGGTGGAGCCATGCCCACCACGGTGCTCACTGCAGCTGTGGCCAAACCTCCCCGCCTGTCTCACCAGGGGCTGACCCCACTCCCCCAGCGCACACGGGCCACACCTGGAGCACCTGGTTCTGGTGACCAGGGGAGACAGCACTGGGTCCCCACAGACGCCTGCTACATAAGGCCACTACCTTCCAGACCTGCTGGAGCGGACCTAATCCATACAGGGTCAGATGACACGAAACAGGAATATGTTCCAAACAATAAAACCAGAGATACACAATCTACCGCATAAAAAAGTTCAGGGTAACAGTCATAAAGACGTTCACTGGACTCGAATTCAGGGAGAACTTTGACAAAGAGCTGAAGAATACAATAACGAAAGAAAAACACACTGGAGAGGATCAACAGCGAGCCAGAGAATGAGAAGTTGGAGAGGGGGTGTGGGCAGTGGAGGAACAGAGGGAACCCCAAGCGGGCTCCACGCTGTCAGCACAGAGCCCGATGCGGGGCTCCGACTCCCAGTGAGAGCCTGACTCGAGCCGAACAGTCAATGCTTAGTTGACTGAGCCACCCAAAAAATCTTTAAGCCTCCTCCTCAAAAAATCTTTTTTAAATGACAGATTAAGGGACCTCGGGGGCCAACACTGAGCATACCGACATTTACATTACAGGCATCCTAGGATAGGAGAGAAGAGAAAAGGGGACAGGAAACTTACCTGAAGAACAGCTGGTAACTTCGACCGTCTAGGGAAGGAAGATCCAGGACCAGGAAGCACAGAGAGGCCGCAACAAAACGAATCCACACCCAGAGGTCCACACCCAGACACAGCCAGTTGGCTCCTGGACACCACACATCTACTTACCTGTGGATTTATTTTCTATTTGGTACAGTACTGTATTTTCTGATTTTAACTTTTTCTCTAATTTTATTGTAAGGCTACAGCATGTAATACATGTAACATAAAATGTGTTAATCAGCTCTTTGTTCTCAGTAAGGTATCTGGTCAACAGTTGGCTATTAGTAATTAAGTTTTGGGGGAGTCTGGGATTGTTTCTCTCTCTACCCCTGCCCCACTTGCTCTCCCTCTCTCTCTCAAAAATGAATATTAAAAAAAAAAAACCACATAAAAGCTGCAAGAGAAAAGCAATTAATAACATACAAAAGAAACCCCCAAAAGGCTATCAACTGGTTTTTCAGCAGAAACCGTGGGCTAGAAAAGAATGGCATGATCTATGCACAGTACTGAAAGGGAAAAACCTACAGCTAAGAATACCTATCAAGATTATCACTCGGAATTAAACGAGACCATAAAGAGTTTCCTACACGAACAAAAGTTAGAGTTGATCACCACTAAGTCAGCCTTACAAGATTATGTTAAAGCGACTTCTTTAAAAGGACATAACTAGAAGAAAATTCGGAAAGAAAATATTTTCCTGTTGAAAGTAAACATGTAGTAAAGGTAACTCACTTATAGTTAAAAGACAAAAGTAACGAAATCTATTATATCTATAATTATTAGTTAAGGGATACACAAAATAAAAAGATGTAAAATATGACACCAAGTATATAAAACGTGGAAGGGGAGGGCAGTAAAATGTACTATTTTAGAATGTGTTCAAACTTAAGTGACCATCAACTTAAAATAGACTAATATACATTGTTATATATGAACCTCATGATAATCACAAACCTGTACCAGACACACAGAAAATATAAAGGCATCCAAGCATGATACTAAAAGTCATCAAACACAAGAGAGCAAGAGAAGGACAGAAAAGAAACAACCAGAAAGAATTAAAAGGGCAGTAAGTACATTTGACCCTTGAACAACATGGGTTTGAACTTTGTTCATGACTTTCAATAAATACAATACTCTAAATGTATTTTCTATTCCTTATGATCTTAACATTTTCTCTCTAGCTTACTTGGAGATTAACTAGCAAGGCTTCTGGTCAACAGTAGGCTATTAAATTTTGAGGCAGTTGTATGTGGATTTTCAACTAAATGGGGGGTCAGTGTACCTAACCACTGTCTTGTTCAAGGGCAAATGTACATACTTATCAGTAATTACTTTAAAAATTTTTTAAGTGTTTATTTTTATTTTTGAGAGTGAGCTGGGGAGGGGGGACAGAGAAAGAGAAACACAGAATCCGAAGCACGCTCCAGGCTCTAAGCTGTCAGCACAGAGCATGACATGGAGCTCAAACCCATGAACCATGAGATCATGACCTGAGTCGAAGTCATTCAACTGACTGAGCCACCCAGGCACCCCACAGTAATTACTTCCAATGTAAATGGACCAGGGGTGCCTGGGTGGCTCGTCAGTTGAGAGTCTGACTCTGCGTTTCAGTCATGATACCAGAGTTGTGGGATTGAGCCCTGTGTCAGGCTCTGCACTGAGTGTAGAGTCTGCTTAAGATTCTCTCTCCAAAAATAAAAAATGTAAATGGACTAAATGCTCCAATTGACAGACATAGGATAACTGAAATAATGATTAAAAAAAAAAAAGACCCTCCGTATGATGCCGAGAGACTCATTTCAGTCCACAACACTCCTTTCAGACCACAATAGCTAGCAATCAAAAGAAAAAATTAGATAACACACACATAGACACTAAACAACATGGTACTAAACAACAAATGGGTCAATGATGAAACCAAAGAGGAAATTGAAAAATGCCTTGAGACAAATAAACATGGCAATAACGTTCCAAAATCTTTGAGACACAGAAAAAGGAGTTCTAACAGGGAAATTTATAGTGATGCAAGTCTACCTCAAGAAACCAGAAAAATCTAACACAATCTAACCTTAGACCTAAAGGAACTAGAAAAAGAACAAAGCCCAAAATTACTAGAAGGAATGAAATAATGAAGATTAGAGTGGAAACAAATGAAATAAAGGAAAAAAAAACAACAATGAAACTAAGTGCTGGTCTTTGAAAAAATGAAATTGGTAAACCTTTAGCCCCATCAAGAGAAAGAGAGGACTCAAACATATAAAATCAGACTTGAAAGAAGTTACAATTGACACCACAGAAATACAAAGGATTTATATGAAACTACTACAAAAAATTATATGCCAACAAGTTGGACAAGTTAGAAGAAATGGACAAATTACTAGGAATGTACAGTCTTCCAAAACTATATCAAGAATAGACAATCTGAACAAAACGCTTACTAGTTATAAAATTGAGCGAGTAATCCAAAAGCTCCTGGGTGGCTCAGTCGGTCAAGCGTGCTGATAGCACAGAGCCTGTTTGGGATTCTCTCTGTCCTCCCCTCCCTCACTTGTGCTCTCTCTCACTCTCTCAAAAGAAAATAAAGCCTTCCAACAAACAAAAGTCCAGGACCTGATGGCTTAGTTAATACCTATCCTTCTCAACTACTGCAAAAAATTGAAGAAATTCTGTGAAATTCTTTTTATGAGGCCAGCATTACTCTGCTACCAAAACCAGATGAAGATACTACAGGGGGGGAAAAAACAGGTAATCAAAGGCCAAAAATATCCCCAATGAACACCAATGCAAAAATCCTCTACAAAATATGAGCAAACCAAATTCAACAAAACACTGAAAGGATTACTCACCAAGATCAAATAGGATTTATTCCAGGGACGCAAGGCAAGTTCAATATCTGCAAACCAATCAGTGTGATACACATTAACAAAATGAAGGATTAAAAATCAGGATCATCTCAATACATGCAGGAAAAGACATCTGACAAACTTCAACACCTACTCATGATAACCACTCTCAGCAAAGCGGGTATAGAGGGAACATACTTCAACATAATAAAAGCCCAAACCCGCAGCTAACATCAGACCCAGTAATGAAAAGCTGAAGACTTTTCCTCTAAGATCAGGAACAGGATGTCCGCTCTCATCGTGTTTATTCAACGCAGTACAGAAGTCTAAGCCGTAACAATCATACAAGAAATGAAATGCATCCACATTGGTAAGGAAGAAGTAAAACCGCCACTATTTGTAGACAACATGATACTCTATATAGAAAATTCTGAAGACCAAAAACATGATTATAGTAAATGAATTCAGTAAAAGCTGCAGGGTACAAACTCAATATACCGAAATCTGCTATATTTCTATATACTAATAATCAACTAGCAAGAAGTGAAATTTTAAAAACACTGTTCTGAACTGCCTTAAAAAGAATACAACAGCAGAACAGACCCTCCACACCTAAATGCAGATTAGAGTCCACACTGAAGAGGACGGGAAAGGTAGGAGCTGGTTGGAAGCTAAATAGACCACAGGACCGTGCACGGGAGCGAGCGATGCCCCAGATGTGGAGAGAGGAAAGACACAGACCCGCACCCCAGGCACCCGAGCCCGTACAGGGAAGATGAATCCCCACAACACTTAGCTTTGAAAATCAGAAACGCGTAATTTTACTAGTTCTTACCACCAGCGTGGCTTGACAGCTAGAACTTTAATAAGTCAGAGGGCTCAGCTCTGGGAGAGGCAGGAGGACGTTAGTAAACTGACTCCCTGCCATTCACCAGCACAACAAACAGCCCCATGGAGATACAACTTAGAGGCAGCAATCTGAACGACACCTGGGGATACAGGAGGGAGACTGCTCCACGCATCTCAGAGCATGGCACAGAGGCGCAGGGATTCTTGAGAGACTTCCTCAAGAACAAAGGAACTGGTGAACGCCACGTCCCTCCACCCCCCAGCCTAGATACAGGGACACCCGCGGGAACCAGCAGAGTACAACTCTCTCCAGCTGGCTTGATAACAGCGTGCATCCCGTTGCCACACTTCGTGGATCTGCCCCCTCCAACTCAGAGGCCTTCCGGGGGTCTGTGGTGGCCACAGGTCCCCTCCCACCTGCACCCCTACAGTCTCCTGTGGACCTGCTCCCTCCAGCGCGCCCTTGGCCAGAGCCCATCCAAAGCAGTGTTACAAGCCTGGCAATGGGCAAGCAGCCCAGACAGGGAAGAGCATGACTCCTGCCCCAGGGAAAGGGGAAGATAATGGGCTGAGAGCAGATACGGGGTTGGACTGCAGGCCCTACCCACCAACGGAACTTCTGGGGCCAACACAAGGTCGGTACTACTGCATCTCTGGCAAACACCTGGTCTGACCGAACTCAAACCAGATGCGGCCCCAGACTGGCCCACTGACAACTCAGGGACCAAACCCTGCCCACAAGAGGCAAAGACCCATTGCAGATAACTGGACTGAAGCCACTATAAAAGGGCACTCACGGCACACACAGGAGACATTCCCTAAGGCACCAAGCTCTAGTAAACGGGATGGCACGACAGGGACCACAGGACCTCTTCATAAGGCCACTACTTTAAAGAGCAGGAGAGGTAGCTGACTTTCCTAACACCTAGAAACAGGCACAAAGAGACAAAATAAGATAAAGGAATATGTCACAAATGAAAGAACAGGACAAAATCACAGCAAGAGAGCTAAATGAAATGGAGCAAAGTAGCATATATGCCTGATAAAGAACTTAAAGTAATGGCCATAAAGATACTCACTGGACTGGAGAAGAGTGGAGGACCTCAGGGAGCCCCTTAACAAAGAGAGAGAAAACATAAAAAGAACCAATCAGAGGTCAAGAACTCAGTAAGTGAAACTCATAATAAAGTAGATGGAATCAGCAGTGGACTAGAGGAAGCAAAAGAATGAGTCAATGACCTGGATGACGGAATAATAGAAAGCAATCAACCTGAACAGGAGAGAGGAAAAAAACAACAAGAAATGAAGACGGACTTAGGGAACTCAGCAATACACAATAACATTCACATTACAGGAATCCCAGGAGAAGACACAGAAAAGGGGCAGAAAATTTATCTGAAGAAATAGATGAAAACTTCCCAAATCTGGGGACAGAAACAAAACTCCAGATCCAGGAGGCACAGAGAGCCCCCAACAAGGGCAACCTAAGGAGGTCCACACCAAGACACATATTAACTAGAAAGCCAAAAGTAGTAATAAAGAGACCATTTTACAAGTTACAAGAGAAAAAAAAGAAAAAAAGCAAAAAACAGTTACATACAAGGGAAACTCCTTGAGGTGATTTTCCAGCAGAAATTCTGCAAGCCAGAAGAGAGTGGCATATTATTCAAAGTGCTGAAAGGAAAAACCTGCAGCCCAAAATGCTCCTCCCAACAAGGCTATTATTCAGAATAGAAGGAGAGTGTTTCCCAAACAGGAATTCATTACCGCTAAACCAGTCATACAAGAAATGTTAAAGGAGACTCTCTCAGTAGAAAGAGAAAGTAAAGACAATTAACAGGAGTTAAGAAAAGCAGGAAGGATAAAAGTAGTAAAATTAAGTGTATCTATAAAAATCAGTCAAGCGATTCACAAAATAAAAGGATGTAAAATATGACACCATATTCTTTAAATGTGGGAGAGGAGAAGAGTAAAGAATGGATTCAGGGGCGCCTGGGTGGCTCAGTTGGTTAAGCGGCCGACTTCAGCTCAGGTCATGATCTCACGGTCTGTGAGTTTGAGCCCCGCGTCGGGCTCTGTGCTGGCAGCTCAGAGCCTGGAGCCTGCTTCAGATTCTGTATCTCCCTCTCCCTCTGCCCTTCCCTTGCTCATACTGTCTCTATGTCTCTCAAAAATAAATAAACGTTAAAAAAAATAAATAAACCCACATTAAGAGTGGGTTTTAAAAAAAAAAAAAAAAGAATGGATTCAAGCTTAAGCGACCACAGCTTAATATAGACTGAGGTAAACATAAGAGGTTATACACAGGGGTGCCTGGGTGGCTCAGTCGGTTGAGCGTCCAACTTCGGCTCAGGTCATGATCTCACGGTCTGTGAGTTTGAGCCCCGCGTCGGGCTCTGTGCTGGCAGCTCAGAGCCTGGAGCCTGCTTCAGATTCTGTGTCTCCCTCTCTCTCTGCCCCTCCCCCACTCATGCTCTGTCTCTCTCTGTCTCAAAAATAAAATAAAACATTAAAAAAATTTTTTTTAATAAAATAAAAAAAAAAAAAGAGAGGTTATACACAAAGGGCACCTGAGTGGCTTGGTTAAGCAGCTGACTCTTGGTTTCAGCTCAGGTCATGATCTCATGGTTTGTGGGTTCGAGCCCCACATCAGGCTCTGTGCTAACAGTGCAGAGCCTGCTTGGGATTCTCTCTCCCTCTGCCCCTCCCCCACTTGCACTGTCTCTCTCTCAAAATAAGTAAACTTAAAAAAATTTTAAAAGATGTTATTTACAAGCCTAATGATAACCACAAATCAAAACCAGTAATTAGACATGCAAAAATAAAGAGAAAGGAATCCAAGTATATCACTAAAGAAAGCCAGCAAACAGAAAAGAGAGCAAAAGAAGGAATAGAGAAGAACTACAAGATAACCATAAAACAAGTAACGAAATGGCAATAAGTACATACCTACCAATAATTACTTTGAACGTAAGCAGCCCAAGTGTTCACTGATAGATGAAGGGATAAAGATGTCTCTCTCTCTCTCTCTCACACACACACACACACACACACACACACACACACACAGAGAGAGGGGGGGGAATATTACTCAGGCACAAAAAAGAAAGAAACCCTTGCCGTTTGCAACAACATGGATGGATCTAGACAGTATAATGCTAAGTGAAATAAGTCAGAGAAAAACAAATATCATAGGATTTCACTCAGATGTGGAATTTAAGAAATAAAGAAACAAAGACAAAAAAAAGAGACAAACTAAGAAACAGACTCTTAACTACAGAGAACAAACTGATAGTTATCAGAGAGGTGGTGGGAGGGGAAATGAGTGAAAACAGGTGAAGGGGATGAAGAGTACACTTATGGTGAGCACCGAGTAGAGAATTACTGAATCAGTATATTGTACACTATGTTATCCAGTATCACACTATACTGGAACTTATAAACAAATAAATAACCTAGGAATAAATTTAACCAAGGTGAAAGAACTATACTCTGAAAATTTTACAACACTGATAAAAGAAACTGAAAATGACATAAATGGAAAGACATACCATGCTCATGGTTTGGAAGAATACTGTTAAAATGTCCATACTGCCCAAAGGAATCTACAGGGTCAATGCAATCCTAACAAAATACCAATAGCATTTTCCACAGAACTGTAATAAATAATCCTAAAATTTGTGTAGAGCCACAGAAGGCCCCAAATAGCCGTAGCAAACTTGGGATAGAAAAACAAAGCTGGAGGTAGCACAATCCCAGAGTTCAAACTAGACTACAAAGTGATGGTAATCAAAACAGAACAGTACTGTCACAAAAACTTGAGACACACAATCAACATGAGAACAGAGAGCCCAGAAATAAACCCACACCTATATGGTCAATTAATCTAGGACAAAGGATCCAAGGACCAACAATGGGGGAAAGACAGTCTCTTTAATATGTAAATATGCCTGGTGACTCAGTTGAAGAAGCATGCAACTCTTGATCTCGGGGTTATGAGTTTGAGCCCCACAATGGATGTAGAGATTACTTAAAAAACTTAAAAATGAATGAATGAATGAATGTATGAATGAATGGTGTTGAGAAAACTGGACAGCTCCATCAAAAGAATAAAACTGTACCACCTTCTTACACCACATACAAAATAAACTTAAAATAGATAAGACTTAAATGTAAGACCTGAAACCATAAAACTCTAGAAGGGAAATAGTCTTAGCAATATTTTTCTGGATCTATCTCCTCAGGCAAAGGCAACATAAGCAAAAATAAATAACTGAGACTACACCAAACTAAAAAGCAAAGGAAATTAACAGGGCGCCTGGGTGGCTCAGTCAGTTAAGCAGCCTACTCTTGATTTCAGCTCAGGTCACGATCACGGTCATGAGTTGAAGCCCTACACGGGGTTTGCACTCACAGCGTGGGGCCTGCTTTAGATCCTCTGTCTCCCTCTTTCTGCCCCTACACCCCTCATGCTCTCTCTCCCTTAAAAAACAATGGAGAAAGTAAATTATCAGCAAAACAAAAAGGTAACCTACGGATGGAAGAAGATATTTGTAAATAATATATTTAATAAGAGGTAATACCCAAAATATATTAAAAAAAAACTATACAACTTGTTAACACCAAAAACCCCCAAATAATCCAATTAAAAATGAGCAGAAAACCTGAACAGAAGTTTCCCGAAGACACACAGATGGCCAAAAGACACATGAAAAGATGCTCAATATGAGGAACCACTGGGGAAATGAAAATCAAAATCACAATGAGACATCACCTCACGTCTGTCAGACTGACTAAAATCAAAGAGATAAGAAATTACAAGTGTTGGCAAGGATGTGGAGAAAAGGGAACCTCCACGCACTGTTGGTGGGAATGTAAATTGGTGCAGCCACTGTGGACGGACAACAGTGTGGATGCTTCTCAAAAAATTAAAAGCAGAAATACCCTGAGATCCACTTCTGGGCGTTTACCCCCTAACGACCAAAAACACAGATTCGAAAAGATCCATGCAAGATATGGATGCATTCCACGTGTTCACTGATAAAGAGAAGTTGGTATATAAACAGACATACAGAGGAGTGTTACTCAGCCATAAGAAAAAAAAAAAAAGAAAGAAATCCTGACATTTGCAACAACATAGACATATATGGTATCATGGTAAATGAAGTAAGTCAGAAAAAGACAAATCCCATGTAATTTCACTTGTATGGGAAATCTAAAAAATAAAACAAAATAAAGAAGAGAAACACACTCATAGATACAAAAAAAGAAACTGATGGTTGCCGGAGAGGGGTGGGAAGAGGAGTGAAACAGGCAAAGGGGATTAAAGAGTACAAACTTCCAGCTATAAAATAAATCAATCACAGGATATAAGCACAGCACAGGGAATAGTCAATAATACTGTAATAATTCTGCACGGTGACAGATGGTAATTACACTTTTCGTGGTGAGCATTTTTCAACGCATATGTCAAATGACTATACTGCACACATGAAACTAATATATTGTATGTCAACGATACTTCAATTAAAAATAAATCGTAAAAAATACATTGGTGGATTAAAGGAGAAAGTGAGGTCAAATCTGCAGTTCCCTCTGTGGCTTCAGTGGAAACTATACTGTAACTGCATAAATCTCCCCAAGGAACATTTATGTTCCTGGTTGTTCATTTAATTACTTCTGACTCCCTTCATCCAGAAGCGAACTTGTCTAAACATATTACTCTGTTTGCTTTGCAGCCATAATTCTAAACTGCATGTAATCCTACTTTTTTGCCACCAGGGTTTTGGAATCTGGAGTCTGATTCTGTATTACACTACTGACGAGCTTCCACTGACACTTTATTGTGAAACACTAACAGCATTAATATTGACTGGTGGGGATTCACAGCCGAGAGGCCCGTGCTCGGGAAGATGCATCCGTTTTATCCAAACTGTAGATTAAAGTGCCCCAAACTTTTGTACTTCTGGAAGATATACACTGGACATAAACTACAGCTCATCTCTACCCTGTGAAATGCAGGGTTGGTTACAAGTTCGCACAATTAATCTCAGTATTAGTGGTTAAAATAATTTTTCAAAAATTAAAATACTAGTCGGTTGAGCATCCGACTCTTGATTTCAGCTCATGAGACCCAGCCCGGGGTTTGCTTGGGATTGTCTCTCTCCCTTTCTCACTCAAAATAAATAAGTAAATAAATAAACATTAAAAAATATATAAGCTCATATTTTTACTTAACAATTTAGGACCACGAATGTGCTACGGATTTCCCGGCCAATTTAATGATGAACTTCCTCCTCACTGCCACCCGCCCCAGCCTGAGAAAACAGCCTCCAACAAAGAACAGCAGATACCCTTTTGCTCCCCTTTACTGAACATAAAGAAATTTCCACAAAGAAATTTAAAAAACACGGTGGTACTGCTCAAATATTATCAAGTGATCTTTATTTTACAAAATTATTTCCATTAAAATTATTTCATATGCCACTTTTACTAGATGATACTATTTAAATGAAACACAGCTGGCAAATTCACAAATTACCCGCTTTAAGTCATTTCTTCTACTCTGAGGTTATACATCAGACAGCATTCGTTCCCAAGCCTGAATAATGTAATGTTCTTATACTGACGTGAATTTGGACTTTCATGTTAGGCTGAATATGCGTTACACCAAAGGAGCTTCTGAACCGTCTGTCACACCTGCCCCAGGCAAAGGCTCAGATTTTCTGTGATCTTTTGTGGTTTTCCTCAGCCCACTACTGAATCAATTAGCCAGACTCTGAAAACCACAGCCTACAGGGAATGAAGTCCACTGTCATGACAAAGGATAATGAAACAATAAAATTCTAAATATTTTAGGAAGATTTTAAAAATGAGAAGTCCTGCATGAGATCTAGATTACCTTTCTATTGCTGCTTTAACAAATTATCGCAAACTTAGTGGCTTACACACCACCACGACTTTGTCACCTTGAAGATCTATTTGTCTTAACTCCAACAGGTCTCGGGGGGCTTACCCTCAAAATGAAAAGTGTGAGCAGGGCTTTGTTCCTTCTGGAGGCTCTAGGGGAGAATCTGTTTTCCTGCCTTTTCCAGCTTTTAGAGGCCACCGGCATTCCTTGCCTCATGGCCCCTTCCTCCACCTTAAAACCAGCAACAACTTGTCGAGTTTTTCTTCCAAGTATCTGACATTTCTGCCTCCCTCTTCTACAGTTAAGGACCCCTATGATTAGACTGGGCTCACTCAGATAATCCAAGACCATCTGATTTTAAGGTCGGCTGATTAACAACCTTAATTCCATATGCTACCCAAACTCCCTTTTTTTTCCTAACACATTCACAGGTTCTGGTGACTGGGACAAGGACATCTTGGGGGGAATGGAGGCTCATTATTCTGCCAATCACAAACCTAATTCTAAGTTTGTAAAGTTGAATACACAATCTCTTTTAGAGAACTTTGTCTATCTACAAATACTTTTGATGGGCCACTCTAGTTACGGAAAGGAAGTCTCAGGGTGGGGTCCAGTGGGCTAAGGCAGAAACAGCAGGAATCACCCCAAGGAATATAGTGGTTAAGAATCATGAGGTTTCAGAGACTGCTGGGTAAGGGCAACTGTAAGGAGGGAAGGACCCTGTCATGGAAAGCTGGTCACTTGAGAAATTCCTGAGGGACAAACAGCCAACAAGTCTGAGAACAGGGCTGTTAAATATTCAACCAAGACCTCGGCTGTGTTATATATGTCCGATCCTCTCCTGCCCTGGTTCTGAGTAAAAATCCCCAAACCGCCTTGTTTCAGCGGGGCACAAGCCAATGTTGTTTAACTTACAAAGGAGAGGAGCCCAGCTAACCCGGGACACTCCGAGAGTCGATCCTCCTGGGACCGCAGACAGCTGCAGGACAGAGACCTGCTAACTAGACACACAGTGATGTGCACCAGTTAAGAGCAGCAGAGGTAAGATTAAGTACATTCTGAGGACAGTGGCCATCTTGCTATCTTGGCTGTTCACCCTTCTCTGGCTAGACCCTGCTTTAGGAACAGACTATAGTAAACCTTCCCCTGAGCCAGCAGAACTCTGCAGCCAATGGGGATACACTGAGTTTGAAAGTCAAATCCTATTACACACAGACTACTTCTACTAAATGGCAGGAGGGGAAAGGTCTGACCACCACATCCTAATGAGAACTATCACTACGAGGACAAGACAGTGGGCAACCATCAGCCACTCTGCAGAAGCACCCAAGAGATAGTCGAGCACGATCTTTCCCGATAAGCCAAGGCAGGTTCTAACTGTAGTGTGATCTCACGGCAAGATAAAACAACCAGAGGAGCAGACAGTAGAGCGAGTAAACGCCTGTAGTGTTGATCGGGCCGGGAGAGACTTATTCCCCTGCGAAACGACAAGGTTCTCTGAAGGAGCTACCTCGATTGCAGAACCTTACCTTCTAGGCATTTAGATGGCCTCTTCCATTATGTATCTCAAAGTCGAATCCACCAAAGGCCCAATTCACATTCTGGGTGATGTGGCCCACCTGAGACATACTAGCATCGAACTGTAGGACTCTTGACCTAGTCCATGTTTTTTAGTCAGGGCCGGCCTGCCTCACCTCTACCCGCCCAGTGGGACAATAGTCGACCCCACGTTTGTCTCACCAGCATCTGCTCTTCACTCTTCCTTTCTGACTTGCCTGAAATGAATCTTCCTCCACGCCAGGGGCTGGCTCAGAAACAGGTATGTGTCCCACTGCTGGGCAATGAGTTTTGATTAAAGGTGTTCTGAAAGTTTCCTTGAGCCGTAAGGTTTTTCTTCTTCCTGTGGAATGTTCTACTGTCTTGATCTCCTACTTAGAATTGGTCCAGCCATTCTCCCAACAGCTTGATGAAGCCAATAGGACGGATGCAGCAGAGAGGAAAAGAATGTTTCCATCAATTCCCTACATCAGGACTTCCTGCCAAGCGAGAGACTAAATATCTTGGCTGTTTGGTTGGGCTGCTGAGCTGGGGTGACTATAGGCAGCGTTCGGGTCAAGTGATGTGAAAATGTCCCACTCCGGAACTGTAGGTTGGGATGCAAAATGCTAGGTGAATGGAGAGAAGGTGGTCACATCATTGAGGTCATTGTACCTGGAGCTCTGTGAGGCTGGCTGTAGTGTCTAGGCATGGAAACACGGTCATGATAAGGCAACCTCCTGCGTCACCCCCACACATCCACACCTCCCGGCAGCTGACCTCCACCGTCTGAGTCACCTAGGATTCTGTTCCTCGTGGTCGCAAAGAATCTAATAAACAGATCCCATGGAATTCGTAACTGGTTCATGAAGACTAACAGTCTGTCTAAAACGCCTGTTTTAGAATTCAGTTAAAGCATCAAGACTAAATCCAAGCTAAATCAGCAGTGAGGATGGAAAGGCAGGCAGAAAAGGCAAAACTGGTTTAGAAACACATTTCCTAACAGCAGAGGAAGCTCGGTCACATCTGCTTGGTGGCAATTCAGACCCTTCTTTCCCTGCAGCTCCTCCAGGGTGGGAAAAGAAAACGAGCTTGCTCTTCCCTGTTTATCATTAATTCTACTTCCTGTTAGAGATTTAGACATCTAATAAAACTTCTCTTTCTTCAATCAAGAGATTTCCATCTCCAGTGAGTATTTCTAGTGAAGCTCCCCAGAGCAGGACACGCGGAGTAGCAAATAGTGACAGAGGACTTGGGGCACAAAAGTACAACACTTGGCACTTACTGGCTGGGTGAACCTGGGCAATTTTATTACTTCATCCCTGAACCTCAGTTTCCTCATCTGTAAGATGGGGATAATAGCACCTATTTCATAATTATTGAGATGAAATACGTTGATGCAGGGGCAACACGTTAGTACGTACGTGGTACATACTAAGCACTCAAAGCATTTAGCTATTATATATATATACGCTGATGTCTTCAAACAGGGATGGAATGCTCAAAACAGAAAATACTAGGTGTAAGCCACTCACATGTGCTCTTGGCTTCTGAAACAAGAGCTTCCCTGACTCTAGTTCATCCAAGCACGTGGGCACAGTTTTCCTCAATCTCTGTAGAGGTTTGACTTGAGACAACTGTAAGATGGCTTTCATTTGCACAACTGAATAATAAAAGCAATTTTGGCTCTTTTGAAGGGCAAGATGGTAGAGTTTAATCTTCAAATTTGATGGACTTGGAAGCATTCCTGTCAATATAAAAGATTTTGTCTGAGGTGGTGGTGAAGCCAAGGCCAGCGCCCCGGCTGTACTTCCAGCTCATGGCCCGGTCGTAGTCCTGCTGGAGGTTCTGCCGCAGGGTGTCGGCCGCCTTCTTGTTGAGAGCCATGTTGGGCCTTTCGGTCGTGTTAGGGGGGCGGCTGAATGAAGGGGACACGTTTTTAAAGCCACCCATAAGTTTGAGAAATTTCAGTTTCTGTTCCTCGTTTTCAAAACCAGCAGTATCCCACTGGCCAAACTGAGTTCCCTGTGTTAAAAAAAAAAAAAAAAAAAAAGGTGGTCATTTTCCTGGTTTCCGAAGCCCCATCCCTTCCCCCAGCCCAGCCTCACCAGGGAGGATCCAGCTGATTAAATGCTCACTGCGTGCCAGGCACAGTGCTCAAAGCACATCAACGGACTGTCCCTTTCATTCTAACAACAGCTGTGTAAGGAATACTGTTAGTATCTCCGTTTTACTGGTGAGGAAATGGAGGTCTGCAGCCTACCTGGGGGCACAAGCCTAATAAATGACCCTGCTAGAATTCCCGTCTCGGGTCTGGCCAACACCAGAGCCCACCTATACACACGGAGCTGCCTGTTTGCTTCAATCCTCCCCTAACTCACACCAAAGAGTATGGCACACCTCACCTCCCAGCTGGCCACTCTGCCCTCAGGTGTCTGTCAGTTGGAAGGAGGAGGAAAGCAGGTGGGAATCTGAAACGCACAGTGCTTCCCACGAGCACTGCACTTGACAGCAGGGAGTGAGGCCCAGGGAGGTAGAGGGTCACACGGCCACGCCAGAGGCTGAGCCAGTCCAGGAACTCAGGGGTCCCGGTTCATGTCAGAGTCCTCCACCTCCTATACATGATCACCCGTGTTCAAGAAAACGCAAGATGGCCCCTCAGAGCGGCTGCAGAAGAAAAGATCCCTTTGCTTCCCACATCTGTGAGACAGGCAAGAAACCCAGCTCAAGAAAACTATGACTTTGAGGTCACAGACCCAAGGATCAAGCCCGCCCTGGCTGACTCTGGTCAAATCACCTAACCTCTCTGAGCCTCAATATCCGCATCTATAAAACAGAGGGGTAATACATCTCTCACAGGGCTTTAGCTAAGGATCAAAACAGATTTTACACCAGCAACCCAGGGCCGGAAGCCTGGCATACTTTAAGTCCTCAATAACTGGTCATTCTTCCCCCCACCCCCCCACCCTGACTGCTGACCTCCATGCTGCCGGGAACTTTCCACTTGCAAGACAAATGCCAGCCTAGCACTTATTTCTAGGTCGGTTTTGAGAGAATACTCAAAAGAACCAGTTGTTGCTACACTTGCCCTGAGTGAATCAGTGACAAATTCTCCCAGCTTCACAGCGGGCCCAGATGTAGGCATAATTATAGCTTCCCAGGCCTACAATTTCTGGAATGAGAAACCACCTCTGACAGTCCTGCAGTGGGTCTGAGGACAGCTAGCTCTTCCAAGGGCTGCTGATCCACTCAAAGACACCCTCCCACAGGGGCCCACAGCCAGTCTGGAATCCTCTCCACATGCGTCAGCCTTCAAGTGTCCCTAGGTCCTGGGAGGCAATGCCACCTAAAGTATATCCAGCAGATGCCAGCCCTTGTGCCCCAGGATCCTCGTCAGGTCCTTCTAGGTACAGCCTCTGGGGCCACTAGTTCTAAATGACACTGCCCTGTTTCTTGCCTTCCTCAACTCACTAAGGATGTTCTATCGGCTCTGCTGGTAAGGCTCAAAAGGATGGAGAGAAAGGAGAGATACCCAGAGGGAAGATATATAACAAAGCCCCTCTCCATACCCCACTGGGCCGGAGTATAAGTCTCATTTTACAGACGTGGAAACTGAGGCTCCAAGAGCGGAAGTTGCTTGCCTAGAGTCTGACAACTAGAAAGTGGCAGAGCCAGAAACTGAACTAAGGTCTTTTGATCCAAATTAAGTGTTCTTTCCTATGTTAAACTGTGAAAGCCTAAGATAGGGTAGGAAAGCAAGCCTTCCCTGTCATCTAGATCCTTCTTTCCCTCTCCCCCAATCCAATTAACTAGAACAAGTCTTGTTGGAAAGTGAAGCTGTCTCTTCTCTCTGTCTTCTGCCTCCTCAGGCCTGCAGGCAGAGCCTTCTAACCAGCTTCCCACCTCCCCTAAACGAACGCCTTCCAGGGGCTCCCATTGCATCTACAGGCCCCGTACAAGCTTCCGGTCACAGTCGCCGAGGCCGGCCTGGTGTGGGCCTGCCCAGAAACCCTCTCACCCTGCTTCAGCCTGACTTCGTGTCTTCCCACCATACTCCCTCCTGTCCCATTTCCTCAGGCCTGGTTTGCAGTCTCCCATTCCAACTGGACCTTGAAGGCAGTCCTGAGAGAGGCCTGCCACCACACAGCTCTCACCTCTGCCTCCTACCCTAGTCCAATAAGCCTTCTGAGGTCACCATCTGCTACTGGAAAGCGCCTGTCCCATGCCCTCAATGACTAATGTGTGGGACACCCCACCCGTCCAGAGCCGGAGACAAAGGTTCAGGATGCTTATCTTGCTTGGCCAGCTCTCTAGGAGGGAGGCAAGCACACCTCCAGAAGGAAGGAAATTAGCTCAGGACAAGCTCTGCAGTGAAGAGAGCCCACAGGCAGACTGGGACAGGCTCTGGGGCCTGGACTAACATGGGCTCGTCTCCCATCGCTGCTCCTCATGCTGCAAGGCGAGGAAGGAGGAGGCAGGATGCCGGGGTACGCCACCCAAGCAGAGCCCAAGCATTGAACTTACTGTCCACTTCCTTGGTTCAGAAGCTTCTGTTTTGCCCGACTCACGATCAATCTCTTCTTGCAAGGCCTTTCGCCTCACCTGAGCAAGGGAGAGCAAAGAAAAGAGGGAAATGGGACACAGAAGTTTTCCTTTGAGCTTAAAACAGAGCACGGAGATAGGGCAGCAGGACAGGAGGGTGGCAAGAGGGAGAGCAGCTTTCCTCTGCTGCAAATTGGGGCAGGCATTTGTCAAAAGTATCTTCTAAGCATCCCAACGCTGCAATCCCTTGGCCTACAATGTGCAGCCTCATTTATTCTTGTTTTGCCATTCTTTAAGAATGAACTTTCCTATGAGCTGAGCCTTCTCCACCTTCAGCACTAGAACATTTTTGTCTCTAACAGCCACAGTGGGCGGAAACTTCCCCAAAGCACACTGCCTGAAGCCCTGTCGTCCTGTACAGAAGATACTAGAGTTGACTTTCGGATAGCATTGGTTTCTAAAAAAGAACTATGGAGTGAGGCACAGGCTAGTCTGAATCTTAGCACTTGGGTAAGTCATTTAACCTTTTTGTACTTTGACTCATTTATCTGTAAATAAAGTATCAGCTACCTTGGAGGATAAATGGGAGAAAAAGAATTGTGCTTCGTTTATAATAAATATATATTTGGTTGTCATCCTAGTTTCTGCAGAGAGCTCCTAAACCCCGTGGGATTTCCTAAGTAAGGAGTGCAATCAAGGTGTCTTCTGCTATGTAAATGAGGAGAACACAGGAAAGCACATGAGGATGGGGACTGGCTGTAAGCTGAACCAAACCCATGACCATAGGGGGTTGGAACTTTCAGTCCCCGCTCCCAACTCCAGGGAGGGATGAGGGGCTGGAGCCTGAATCAATTAACAAATGGTCAATGACTTAGTCACTTGTGCCTATGTAATGAAGCCTCCATAAAACTCCCAAAAGAGCAAGATGTTCGGAGAGCTTCTGAGTTGGTGGAAAACATGAATATTTGGAAAGAGTGGTGTGCTTGGAGAGGGCATGAAATTTAAGCGCCATTTCCCCGTTCCTTGCCCTATGTATCATTACCATCTGGCTATTTTTGATTTGTATTGTTTTATTATAAACCAACAGTCTAGTAAGCGAAATGATTCTCTGGGTTCTGTGAACTGCTCTAGCAAATTAACAGACCCCCAAGGAGAGGGTCATCAGAACCTCCCATCTATAGCAGCGGGTGAGGAAGGGAATAACCTGGTGAGATTGAGCCCTTTAACCAGTGGGATGTGACGCTATCTCCATACACATTGTGTCAGAACTGAGCTGAATTGCAGGACACCCAGCTGGTGTCCAAGAATTGCTGGTGTGGGAGAACCCTCCAGCCCACATTAAATTGTTGGGTGCGTAATGTTAAGAACCTAACAGAGTGCCTGGTACACACTAAGTACATCTTATACAATGCTGCTAGCATGGCTCAAGGCTACCATCAGCATATTAATGACCCTGCAATTTGATATTAAAGCTTCCAGGAGCAATATCCCTGATGAACATAGATTGAAAGTCCTCAACAAAATGTTAGCAAACTGAATTCAACAATACATTAAGAGAATCATTACCATGATCAAGCAGGATTTATCTCAGGGATGCAAAGATGGTTTAATATCCATAAATCAATCAACATGTATATACCACATTAACAAAATAAAGAATAAAAATCATACTCATCTCAATACACGCAGAAAAAGCATTTAACAAAATTCAACATCAATTCATGGTAACAAATGTCGAAAAAGTGGGTACAGAGGGAACATACCTCAACATAATAAAGGCCATATGTGAAAACCCATAGTTAATATCATACTCAATGGTGAAAAGCTGAAAGCATTTCCTCTAAGATTAGAAACAAAACAAGAATGCCTACTCTCATCACTTTTAGTCAGCGTAGTACTGAAGTCTCAGCCACCATAGACAAGAAAAAGAAACAAAAGTAATCCAAATTGGAATGGAACAAATAAAATTGTCACTACTTGTAGATGACATGATATTCTAAATAGAAAACCCTGAAGACTCCACCAAAAAACTTTTTCAACTAATAAATGAATTCAGTAAAAGTTGCAGGATATAAAAACAATACATAGGAATCTGTTCCATTTCTACACACTAAAAATGAACTACGGAAAAGAAAAATTAAGAAAACACTCCCAGTAACAACTGCATCAAAAATAATAAAATACCTAGGAATAAATTTAAGGAGGTATAGTATAGTATTCGCTATACTCTGCAAATTTTAAGACATGGATGACAGAAACTTGAAGATGACAATAAATAAATGGAAGGATATACCATGCTCATGGATTGGAAGAATTAATATTTTTTAAATGTCCATATTACCCAAAGCAATCTACAGGTTCAATGCAATCCCTATCAAAATATCAACAGCATGTTTCACAGAACTGGAACAAACAATCCTAAAATTAATAGGGAACCACAAAAGACCCCAAATAGCCAAAGCACTCCTTAGAGAGAAAAACAAAGCTGGAGGTAGCACAATCCCAGATAACAAACAATACTACAAATCAGCAGTAATCAAAATAATAGGATATTGGCACAAAAACAGAGATCAAAGTAAGAGAACAGAGAGGCCAGAAATAACTTCTAGGTCAATTAATTTATGACAAGGGATCCAAGGATCTAATAATGGGGGAAAGACAATCCCTTCAATAAATGGTGTTGGGAAAACTCTACAGCTACATGCAAAAGAATGAAACTGGACCACTTTCTCACACACCATACACAAAAATAAACTCAATATGGATTAAAGACTTAAATGTGAGACCTGAAACCATAGAACTCCTAAAAGAAAACAAAGGCAATAAACTCCTGGATATCAGTCTTAGTAATATTTTTCTGGATCTGTCTCCTTAGACAAGGGCAATAAAAACAAAAACAATTGGGACTACAACAAACTAAAAAGCTTTTGCACAGCAAAGGAAATCATCGATAAAATGAAAAGGCAACCTACTACATGGGAGAAGACACAGATGACCCTTGAACAAGTAGGGGTTGGGGAGTTGGCCCCCTGCAAAGTTGAAAATCCACATATAACTTTTGACTTCCCCAAAATTTAACTGTTAGTAGCCTACTGTTGACTGGAAGCTTTACCAGTAAAATAAACAGCTGATTAACACAGATTCTGTATGCTACATGTATTACATACCGTAATCTTACAATGAAGCTAAAGATGTAATTAAGAAAATCAAAAGAAAAAAATACATTTACAGCATTGTATTGAAAAATCCGTGTATTCATGTACTCGCATAATTCAAACCCATGTTGTTCAAGGATCAACTTATTTGCAAGTAATATATTTTAAATATAATATATATGTATATATATATATATTTGATACATCCAAAATACAGGAAGAACTCATACATGGGGCGCCTGGGTGGCTCAGTTGGTTGAGTGTTTGACTCTTGGTATCGGCTCAGGTATGATCTTGCAGTTCATGAGATCAAGCCCCAAGTTGGGCTGTGTGCTGACAATACGGAACCTGTTTGGGATTCTCCCTCTCCCTCTCCCTCTCTGCCCCTCCCCTGCTCACACTGGCGTGCTCTCTCAAAATAAATAAATAAACTTTAAAAAAAATCGATTAGAAAAAGGGCAGAGGACCTGAATAAACATTTTTACAATGACATACAAATGGCCAACAGACACACAAAGAGATGTTCAACATCACTAATCATCAGGAAAATGCACATCAAAATCACAAGGTATCGCGTCGCACTGGTCAGAATGGCTAGTACCAAAAAGACTGGAGATAACGAGTGTTGGTGAGGGTGCAGAGAAGAGGAAACCCTTGTGCACTGTTGGTGGGAATGTAAATTGGTACAACCACTATAAAAAAACAGCATGGAGTTTCTCAAAAAATTAAAAATAGAAATACCACAAAAGCCAGTAATTCCATTTCTGGGTGTTTACCCAAAGAAAAGGAAAACGCTAACTTGAAAAGATATATGCACTCCTATGTTTATCCCAGCATTATTTACAACTGTCAAGATATGGATGCATCCTAAGTGTTCAATGATAGATGGAAGGGATAAAGTTGTGCTGTGTGTGTGTTTGCTTAGCATAATACCCTCAAGTTCCATCCATATAGTTGCAAGTGGCAAGATTTCATTCTTTTTGACTGCCGAGTAATAAATATTCCGGTGTGTGTGTGTGTGTGTGTGTACACCCCACATCTTCTTTATCCATTCGTCCATTGATAGACATTTGGGCTCTTTCCATACTTTGGCTATTGTTGATAGTGCTGCTATAAACATTGGGGTGCATGTACAGCATACCTGTATCCCTTGGGTAAATACATAGTAGTGCAATTCCTGGGTCGTAGGGTAGTTCTAGTTTTAATTTTTTGAGGAACCTCCATAGTGTTTTTCAGAGTGGCCTCACCAGTTTGCATTCCCACTAGCAGTGCAAAAGGATGGAATTGTTGGATCACTGGCTGCACACCTGAAAGTAACATAACATGGTATGTCGACTGTGCTTCAATTAGAAAAAACAAGCTTTCAGGGTCTCCTTTCCCTCATAAGGGAATTCAGGTATAACTTTGCCCCAATTTGCGCCCTCTCCTCCTCCCTTCTCATCTGCCACAGGCTGTGAGATGAAGTGACCATTAATGTAAATTCCAAACTATATAAAACAAAATGACAACTGTAAAAATGCAAGAAAAAACAACATATTCCTATACCGGAACCATGCTCCAGATGTGGCGTGATACGGATGCACACATGCCAAAATGAAATTCCATTCACCAGTTAAATGATAAAAATTAAGAGAACCGTCTAAAGAACACAGGATGATTGCACAGTGCTTCAAAATTACACGTATATAGTTACAAAGGAAAAATCCGGAAGAACATAGTAACAGAGCATTAACAGCGATCATTACTAGGTGGTAAAACTTCAGGTTCCATTTTTTTTTTTCGGTTGCAATGTTTTAACATAGTGAACTTTCAGCACTTATGGGGAAAAAAACAGAGGTAAAATAGAAAGCTCCACTTAAAATAAGGTAATCTGTCACCCATAATGGTTAAAAGTTTTCTCAAAAACTGTAACCAGTAGGCACAAATAAGTAGCAAAGGGGCTGCTGGTGGGCCTCGCCCATGTGAAGTACATGCGCATTGGGACTCTCAGTTCTTGCATCCTGAGAGGCGGCAGTTACCTGTGAAAGGAACTGAGGGAAGGGGCCCAGAGAGGCAGGGCCCTACCTTTGTCCTCATTACCGTTGGCCCTGACCCTGGGGAGGAGCACGACTATGACCTGCAAGAGGCTGGGAGCGCCCAAATCTGAGGGAGCCTGTGCTTTGTGCCAGGCCCTGGACTGGGCTCTGGCAGCAGCATCTTAGTGATCTGCATGGCCCTGTTTCGGAAGCCCCCACCTCCAGAGAAAGCTCCCCAGCACCCTGAAGGCATTAGGCTTGGAAACTTTGCGGCATCTTATAGGCCCCCACGTACTCCGCTCACTTCCTACCAGTCGCTGGTTTCTTTCTCTCCTGGAGTAGAAGGGCCACGAGACAGGGGTCATCCCTGCATCACACCCTGTTGCTTCTCTCCAGCAATTACTTGCTGACAAAGCGTGAGGATACGGTCAGGGTAATGGTTACCACTTATTAAGCAGATGTAAGACAGGCCCCTGCTGAGTGCCTCATAAACGCGACCGCGTCTGGTCTTCACAGCCACCTATACAAGGGTCAGTGAGATCAGTGACTGCCCAAGGTCATTAGTAACGGTCCAAAGCCAAGCCTCTGCTGTTACCACAGTGCCTTGCCAGGCCTCATTTGGTCCAGGATCATACAAATACCCCAATTCCACAAAGTCATGCTCCATCGTGGGATACATCTACCTATAAGTCTGGGCACGACAGAAGCAAAAGCTGATGCACAACAGAGTAAGTTCTCTAAGCGCTCCTGAATTGAGGCCAGGAGGTGGCAATGCCTGGCTGAGCACATGTCCCCTGCCCTGGCTGCAGTCCTGGGGTCATACTCCCATCTCTCGTGCAGCAATTATAAGGGAAGCCCTCAGCCTGGGATTCTAAATGATCGGATGGCCCCTCGGCCAAAGCTGTGGTAGTGAAAGGGTCTCCCAGCATCAAATGGGGGAGGCCACAAGTTCCTTGCCGCGTGAGGTGTGCCTGAGGCTGGCTGGTGGCTTTTGGGTCCCTGACACCTCTGGGACCAGGATCTTGTTGCCCGGTAGACCAATGTGTGCCTGGTGGGTGGCAAGACATACGGAAGGGGGATGAGGACCTGGGCCGTACCTGGTCTATGTGCGCCTCATCCATGTTGCCTTTCTTTTCCAACACCACCTCTAAGTCTGTGTCAGGCTCCTGCACAAAAGGGCAAAGGGAGGAAGAGTCAAGAATACGATGGCCTCTGCCCCAGCGCCCAGCAGGCTGAGATCATGATAGTCCAGAAACGTCCCACGACCGCAGCACCACCTCAACCCCTGCCACTCACAGAACTTCTGACACCCTGTCTTCCACGATTCTCATGGATTCTCCCCTTAAGACAATGGCACTGACCTATCTGACATATGAAGAAACTAAGGCTCAGAGAGGTGATGTGACCATCATGAAGTCACCCCCACAGCTCAGGGACAGGGCTGGCATTAATACAGGTCTCCTGACTCAGGTTTGGCACACCTTTCCTGCCACGGACATCATCTGACCTCCCAAGGCACCAAACCAACAAGAGGAGAGAGGCCAAGGGCCCTACTGATGGGGGTGGGGGAAGAGGCTGGCAGGAGACAGGTGGGCTTGGGGCCCTGAATGGGGGAGGGGTGGGCAGGGAGGGGACCCTGCCAGCAAACCTAAACCCAGTTCTCTCCTCCACAGTGCCCACCCCCGCTCCAGTCCTAGTCGCTGCCTTCCCTCCTGCCTGGACAACACAACAGTCTCTATCTCCTGCTTCCCCACCCCCCCAACCCGACCCTGCTCTGTTATGAGCAACACCTAGAGTGAGCTTTAAAAACTCAACCGGAGGGGCACCGGGCTGGCTCAGTCAGGAGAGCACTGTGACTCTTGATCTCGGGGTTGTAGGTTTGAGCCTTACATTGGGTAAAAACATTACTTAAAAATAAAATCTTAGGGCTGCCTGGGTGGCTCGGTTGAGTGTCTGACTGCTGATTTTGCCTCAGGTCATGATCTCGTGGTTCCTGAGTTCGAGCCTCAAGTCACTCTCCACAATGTCAGTGCAGAGCCTGCCTGGGATTCTCACTCTCTGTCTCTCTCTCAAAATAAATAAATAAACTTAAAAAAAGAAAAAGTTAAATAAAATAAAATCTCAAAAACAACTCAACTGGATCATGTTATATATATACACCTTAAACTTACACCATGTTATATGTCAATTATGTCTCAATTAAGAAAATAAAAACTTAAAGACTCAACCTGATCACATCACCCCACTACTCCCCCAAACCTTCCAGGGGCTCTCATCTGGTTTACACAAAACTCTAGACTCCTGTGGCCTCTACGGTCTCTATCCCTTGGCCCCTCCAACTCCCAGTTCCCGCTACTCCAGTCTCTTTGCTCCTTCCAGGGCCTCGGCACTGTCGCCCCCTCTGCAAGACCCACAGCCAACACCCCTCACACGTCTCCGCTCCCATGTGGTGTCCTCACTGGGCCTGCCCTGGGCAGGCTTCATGTATCACACTTGCTCACTGACCTCAGCCCCCATGGGACCCTCTGAAAGTGAGACCTCAAGCCAGCCACTTTCGCAGGTCCTTTGGTAATGACTGCCACCTTTTCCACATCCTCACTTTAGGTGTGCTCTGCCTGGCACCTGGCATCACATGTGATGATCCCTGGGATCACTGTCACCCATCCAGACCCTGTTCACTCATGTCACCCATCCAGACCCTGAAGATGTGTGCATTTCCTGACTCAGAGGGCTGTCCGAGGCAGCAGGGCCCCCACGGCAGGAGATGTTAAAGAGAGGGGACCAACTACTTTTCACTGGACTCTGGAGAGAAGGGATTCTGGTGAGAGTTGGGCTCCCAGCCTCTGAGGTTCCTCTTGACCCCAAGAGATTCTGAATGAAAGACACCAGTGAAATAAGTCTAATGGCCTAGAACAAAACTGGGAAAAATCCAGAAACCAGAACTACCTTTTATAAGCCCTGGAAAGGAAGCCACCCTGCCCTTCCCAACCCCAGCCAAGCTGAGCTCAGGGCATACAGACACCTCCTGATGACCCTGCTCCAGGGGGCTCATCCTTCAGTCGGTATTAACCAAGCCCCCCCAGTGTCAGGGCCATCCTTCAGTAAGAGCTCGATACGCGTTAGCCTTCGTTCTTACTTGAGGACCGCAGGGCAGTGGCTGGTCTGAGCTTACTAGCTGGTCAGTGCAGAACTGGGAGAGAACTCAGGGCTTCTTCTAATAGGAGACAGTCACTGCTTGGGCTCTAATGGCTCTAGCATCTATGGAAGTTACGGGGCAGCTTCTGAGAAAGGATGAAACCTCCAGTTCCAAAGCTGGACTGGGCTTAAAGCCCAGGCCCACCCTGACGGGTGGGTGATCCTGACCAAGGTATTTTTAACTCCTGCCTCAGTTTCCTGGTCTGTTAATTGAGGATAACCACAGCAGTCACTTCACCAGACTGATGTGAGGATTAAACGGGCTGATACGTGGGGAGCTTGAGCCTACTGCCAGGCACACAGTGAGAGCTCGCCACCAGCCTTCACTACCCCAACAGGCCAGATATCTGCTCAGAGTAGGACACGTACCATCTCAATTCCCCCTGCACGTCCACACACGTATCCCAACGACAGGAATGAAGCTGCGGCCCTGGCCTAGACAGGGGAGGCTGTGGGCCTGTGGAGTCCAAGTGCTCTGGCTCATCTGCTCCCTTCTCTCCCACTCAAGGAAGCCTGGCAGGAGGCAGACAGCGGATCTCTGTTGTCTTCCCCAAACCATCAACTCCTCTTCCTCCAGGTAATTAGGACTGGGTTTTCCTCCCAGGAAGTGTCTTCCCCCGACCTCAGAGTATGGGGTTCAGGTGGGACTGATACCCTAGGCCCCATCCCCCAGCTTCAGATCGGGGCTTCCGGCTTGCATGATCCACCTGTGATAGCAGCCCGGAGACTTCTCTCGTAATCGTTTCGGGGGCGGGGGCTATCGTTCTCGCTTTGGGGGTAGCCCAATTACTAGCAGGAACTCCTGGAACTGCTGCGACTGTCTCTCTGTGGCGTGGGAGGTGCCTGTCTAGGACGAAAACCCACTAGCAAAAAAATACAAAGCCCAGAACTGGGGAAAGCCACACAGGCCATCTTCTGCAATCCAAACCTATTTAATCTCTAAATCATGTATACTGAGCACAGAAAAGACGCTCAGATAGCTCTGGACCCCACATGATCTCAAACTATTTGGTTCCTGAGTTTTGGACAGCAAGTGGCAAGAGTTCAGAACGAGAGAAATTCATCTTAAAAATTCATCTCAATTTACTCAGACCCTAAGAGAAGATAGTGAGAAGTTGGGTAGAGTTTCAGTAGGAAGGGATACCTTTATTACTGAGGATATTGCAAGAGCACCTGAATCCAGTCATATCTCAAACTAAATAGCTTTTAACCTTTCCAGTTACCTATCTCAACAAACACCCTTTTCTGGCTGAAGTCAGTTTAACCGGGGTCTGGCAGCTGCAAAGCGGAGTGCCTGCGTGTGAGTGCACACTCACGCTCCCGACTTCCACCCTTACTCTCCCAGGCAGAGGCTGCTTCGGAAGAAAGCTCACCTCTTTGCAAGGTTCTCCTGCTACTCTGCTCTCTTTCTCCTTCTTCTTCTTATTCCTCCTCAGAGCTGGCTCCTCAATGCCTGGCTGCTCTGCCTTTTTCTTGGCCTTCATTTTCTTTTTTGCAGGGGACTTGGGGGTATGTTCTATTGGGATATATTCCGGAGCCTCAACTTTGCCTGGCTTCTTACTTCTTTTCCTAGGGATGCTCTCAATGGACTTGGAGAGCTCAAGCTGCCCTAGGGAGGCGTCTCCCTTCTGGTGGATTTTCTTTTTCTTCTTCATCTTCAAATTGTGCTCCCTAGGGCTCTCCTGCTTCCGTTTCCGCCGTGAGGCTGCCTGCTCCTCTCCATCCTTCCCCGCTGAGCAAGCATACAGAGAATCCCCAGACTCACACAACCGGGGGTCCTTGGCTGAAAAGGCTGCAGTCTCCTGGGCCTTTTTTTCCTTCTTGTGTTTTTTGGGCTTCTTGCTGATGCTGGTCACCTCCTCACGCTGTCTGGGGTCCGGGGAGGTCTTCACTCTCGAGCCAGGGGGCATGGCTGGAGGCCATAAGGACTTCTTCTTCTTTTTCTTCTCTCCGCCTTGGAACTCAGATGAATCAAGAGCCTGCTTCCTGGGGCTTGGCAACTGCTCTGTCCGTCCAGCACGTAATGTGGGCTCAGGTTCTAAGTGCTGCTCACAGAGGGTGCCATGGCCCTTCTTTTTCTTCTTTTTCTTCACTAGAGGCATCTCAGATGCCTGTCCTAGGACCACACTCTTTGAGGGGGATGTGGCTTTTGTGGGACCGATCTCAGTGAAGTAACCGTCACTGTTTAAAACTGAGTATTGAGTCTCTGATTCTTTGACCACCTTCTTCTTCTTCTTCTTCTTCTTCTTTTTCTCTGGGGGCCCAAGGCCCAAGTCTCCTTTGTGGGTTTTAGTGATCATTCCTGAAAAGAGAAATGGTACAAGTTATCCTTATACCAAATCGCCCTGTGTACAATTTACTTAGGTAGTGCCAAGATCCACGTTTCTGAGTGGCTAGTCTGAAATGTTAGGCGATGGAAATATGTGATCAAAGCAGCAGAATGGAATGTAAATTCCGACAGCCCCAAGTTCAAATTCAAACTGCTCCCTCACCTTACGCCAATCACCTAGGCTCCCTGAACCTTAATTTCCCCATCTGGAAAATGGGGGGAAATAACACTGCCTTCTCAAAGGGAGAAGTGGTCCATGCAAAGTGGTACATTGTTGATTCCTTTTCCTAATCCTCTTTCTCAAACTCTGAGCCTAGTCACCCATTCAACAAATTTACTGACTGCCTACCCGGTGCCAGCCATGTAGGATACAACTGCAGTCGCATCAGACAGACGAGTTCTGAAGGGGCCAGAAATCCTGAGGTCAACTCTTCCTGCCGATTCCCACCAGAGGCAGTAACTGTGGCACAATTAACTGCTTACCTTGGTTCATTTAAGTAGCTTTTCCTTGGTGTGTGGAAATTAACTTCCCCCACTTGCACCCTAGGTGACTTACCCTCCTAATTACGTTCCCATGTGGATAACAGTAAGAGCAGCAGCAAGATATGGAGAGAGCCCCAGTTAAGACAGACAAGACCTGGGTTCAAATGGAGACTGACGCTCTCTTCCCGCATAGGGCTGGCTTATCCAGGCCTCAGTGTCCCCATCCATCATCAGGGACTGAACCAGATCAAAGGCTGCCAGGGGGAGAAGGGGGTGTTGGGGGCCACACCTTGCCTGCTCCACTGTTTTTAAATTTTCAAATTACCAATATTTAACAGTTGGAGATGACACAGAGCAACCTACAATGCCCAGCCTTTTTTTTTTCTTTTAATGTTCATTCATTTTTGAGAGACAGAGAGAGTGCACCAGCAGCGGAGGGGCAGAGAGAGAGGGAGACACAGAATCTGAAGCAGGCTCCAGGCTCTAATCTGTCAGCAGAGAGCCCGACATAAGACTCGAACTCCTGAACCATGAGATTATGACCTGACCGAATGCTTAACCGATTGAGCCACCCAGGCGCCCCTACAATGCTCAACTTTTTTGGGAAAATGTCATGTAGGCAACTGTGCTGGGGCCCTCGGGTACACTTTAGCTTCCAGCTAGGCTAGTTCTCTCACTCCGCACCACCCCACTTCCTACTGCTCCCTGTACTAGGTGACATGGAGACAACCAGGGAATCCAGAAACAAAATACCCACCCCCCTCACCAAGGTTTGCACAGTGGGAGAGGAAGTCCGAAAGATTCTCCATCCTGAAGCTGCAGACTGGACCTCACTCACCATTAGCAGCTTCAAAGAGCCAGGCCAGAACTAAGCTATGGCTCAAATTCATTTGTAAACCACCCCAGGAGCACCTGGAAAGTCCAGGGAACCCTCTCATTTAATACTGTCCTGTTTTCTGCTCTACTCCCAGAGCCTAGCTCTGCACCTGGCACACAGCAGGTGTCCAATAATTACTCACTGAGTAAATGAATGCCAGGGATACAGAGATGAACAAGATAAAACACCTGCTACAGGAGTACCTGGGTGGCTCAGTCGGTTAAGCTTCTGACTTTGTCTTGGGTCATGATTTCAGTTTGTGGGTTCAAACCCTGCATCAGGCTCAGGGCTGACAGCTCAGAGCCTGGAGCCTGCTTTGGATTCTGTGTCTGTCTCTCTGCCCCTCCCCTACTTGTGCGAGTGGGTGCACGCACGCTCTCTCTCTCTCTCTCAAAAGTAAACATTTAAAACTTGTTTTAAAAATTTTTAAAAAAAGTAAAAGATGTGTGATAATGAAGATACAAGTGATAAGGCTAGCGGTGAGCTCAGGGCAATGGAGTTCATCTAATCTGACCTATCCCACGTCAGTGAAGTTTCTAGTTCAGAGGTTTCCAGCTTGGGCAACTACAGGACGGTGGTGTTAATCCGTAAGAAAAAGGAACCGAAGGCGGTGATTAGGGGCTGCAGGAGACGAGCTGGTTTGCAGAGATGCCTTGATATGTCCAAATGGAGAGTCTCCGGTGGACAGGCGGATATGTGGGTCTGAGGCTCAGGAGTGACTGGGCTGACAGAAGAAAAACTTAGAAATACATGGATGATGACGAAGCCTCAAGTAGAACGAGCCTAAGACAAGACTTTAGGGAACTAGGATAGAGGAAGAGGGGCCTGCAGAGGAAGAGAAGGTGCAAACCTGGGGAGGGTGGAGTCAAGAGAGCCAAGAGTGCCTCAGGTGGTGGAATGGCCCAGAGACTCGATTAGAACAAAGAAGCCAAAGGGGGACTTGTTTTAAGCTTCCTTCCTCTTTCGAACTGAAGACCCTCCTCTTCAACCCTGTGACCCCAGATGTATTCACTCCGAGGGAAGAGGAATTATCCTTACAGCGTGTCTCCAGCAAAATCCAGCACTTTCTCCCAAAGCTCTTTCAAAGTCTCGCGGTAGCCTCGTGAGGACCTGTGTGAAGGCCCCATTGCACGGACTTCCTGAGGCTTCGGAGACTTCAAGTTACTAGTCCTAGGTCCTAAGCCAACAAGTGGAAAAAAACAAAACAAAACAACTATTCGAACTCAGCCCGCAGGACGTCAGAGCCTGTGCTCTGCACAATGGAATCAACACGCCACCGCAGGTTCACTAGCCGGAAGCAAGGGAGCCAGGAGGCGAGAATGGTCCCTCAAAGGCTCCGCCGCGCCGGAGCTTCCGCACACACACGCACACACGCGGAGGGATTACGCGCAAGCCTGAACCTGCTCCAAGGCGGGAGAGCTTCCAGGAGGCGGCGGCCTCAGGCCCCAGCGAGCGCACGCATGCGGCTGGGAGTGGGTGGTGTGGCTTTGGGTGCAGGTCGCCCGCTTTTCCCTCAGTTCGCCCCGCAAGTCTCCATGCCCAATCTCCAGACCCCGCGCCTCCCCGCCAGTGCCGCCCCTCAGCGCTCACCCTCAGGCCAATCTTCCCCGCCTCCACGTGAAAGCCAGCTCCGCCGCGACCCGGAAGTTAATCTCGAGTCGCTGGCTCACCGCCCCCCGCCCCGTGAATTCCGAGTCTTTCCGGGTCGCGGCCGTGCTGGGAGGGCAGTTGCCTTGGAAACCGTGGCCATGGCGGCGCTGGAGCCGGTGAGCAGTCGCCCAGGGCTCCCCGAGGAGGCGGCCGGCTTTGCAGAGTCATCGGATCCTACCCGGACGCCAGTGCCCACCGTGTCCCCTGTATCCCCCGAGCTACCCGTCTCGCCGGGACAGGGTGCAGAGCCGCTGGGCAAGAACCTGTGGGAGCAGATCTGCGAGGGTAGGCAGTCCGGGCCGGCAGAGAGGGGCGGGACTTGTCAGGCTGGGGCAGCGTTTTCTGGGCGCCTATTTTGAGTGGCCTGCTGGTAGCCGCGCCGCAGGCCCGCCGGACTCTCCGTTTCATGCACGGGGAAACTGAGGCTTCGAGAGGTCCCATATTACTTACGCAGCACAGTCTCCAACCTTGTTTAGTAGGTTAAAGGCAGGGAAGACGGGAGAAAGCGGAACAAAGAGGGCCAAGTGGTGGAGACAGTGGCTCCCGAGTCTTATTTAATGAATAGGAAAGAATCGTTGGGGCGGAGAAGGCGAGCTTGATTAAAATGTAGGTTCCCAGCACCTGCCCACAGATTTCGTAATCAGATGCAGGAAATGAGCGCTTTTAACGAGCATCCTAGGTAATTCTGATGGAGTCTGTATCCCACATGTTGGGTGGGTTGCGTGATCTATACAGACTTGGGTTTTAATCCTTCTCCCATTTCTCATCCTTAAAATCCTCAAATGAAGGTTAGTTCAACATCTTTTGTGGCCTTACACACAAGCTTGGTCGTGAGGCCTTACAGTAGTACCCTTCACATGTTGGACAAGTTACTGCCCTTTCTGTAAAGTGAGCATAATAATGACACCTCTTTTTTGGTATTAGGAGCATTGCAGCTAAACAGTCCTAGAAAGTGGTTGGCAAACTGCCCTATTTCCAGCAAGAGCTCAATAAGTGTTAGCTCTTGGGGCACCTGGGTGGCTCAGTCAGTTGGGCGTCCGACTTCAGCTCAGGTCATGATCTCACGGTTGGTGGGTTCGAGCCCCGCGTCCGGCTGTCTGTTGACGTCTTGAAACCTGGCGCCTGCTTCGGATTCTGTGTCTCCCTTTCTCTCTGCCCTCCATTAATTCTCTGTCTCTCTCTCAGAAATATAATAAAACGTTAAAAAAAATAAAAAAAAATAAGTGTTAGCTCTTAAGAAAAATAATACTGGGTGGGTTTTTTTCTCCCCTAGATTGTAAGCTCAAGAACTCAAGATTTTTCGTTCTCGTGGCCACTGTCACTACCTCAGCTGTGTGAAACAGCATCGCCCACTAGAACTTTTGAATATGGTAGCCCTATTGAGTCATCATGTTGTACACTTGGAACTAATTTAATGTTCTATGTCAGTTACATCTCAATAAAAAAAAATGTGATGGCTACTAACCACATATATGGTTCCTGAGCACTTGAAATGTAGTTAGTGCGACTTTAGGACTCAATTTTTTTTTTTTAATTTTACTTAAGTTTAACAAATTAGATAGTAGCTAGTGCTACTGTATTGGACAGTGCAAGCCAGTAAACGTTGAATGGAAAAAAGAGTGAATGCACCAGTATGTGGGATCAGATAGAAGGAGCGAGCACGGAGGTGAAAGAATGGGAAAAATACAGAGGAGGAAGAGACTAGTGGACTCAGAGTTGATTGATAGCCTCAGCGGCTGTTTCGCCTCCCATCCAGTGTTTGAATTCCTTCTCCAGCATTATGTTATATTAGAAAAATCTGTTTCATCTCGACTGTTCTTGTAATTTCTACCCCTTGATCCTTGCCCCCTTGGTGCCAAGACCCAAGTTGATGACTCCACCATAAAGAATCCACTCTTATTTGAAGGTGGGTGTGGCTCTCTTTTCCCCAGGAAAGTGAGAGATACTTTGACTTCCCCAAGCCAAACAGCCCTTCCTAATACAGTTTATTATGGTATATTAGTATACAGAGAAGCTGCTTACCTACCTCACAGGGCTGTTGTGAGGACCGAATAAGAAAATGTATGTGAAGATGCTTAGCACAGTGTCTGACATTTAGAAAGTACTCAGTAAATGTTCGTCGTTGCTAACAAAGAAACATTGTTGGCACTGTGTTTTATTTTTTTTTTAATGTTTTTATTTATTTTTGAGACAGAGAGAGACAGAGCACGAGTGGGGGAGGGGCAGAGAGAGAGGGAGACGCAGAATCTGAAGCAGGCTCCAGGCTCTGAGCTGTCAGCACAGAGCCCAACGCGGGGCTCGAACCCACAGACTGCGAGATCATGACCTGAGCCGAAGTCGGACGCTCAACCGACTGAGCCACCCAGGCGCCCCTGGCACTGTGTTTTAGAATCATGGGATTTATTTTAGTCACATAGCCCTGTAGGGAAAAAGCAAAGAAAAAAGGTTTTGGTGCTCTCTCAAAAGCAAGTGAATCGATGCCGCTCACAAAGTAATGGAGTTACATCACGAAGTTAATGAGGTCAAGGGTGGTGAATTAAATTATCAGATGCTGTGATGACTATTCTAACCCAGATGAATAAACCCACTTTCTTAAACTTTCTAACGTGCAGTTTTCTATAACAGAAAGTAAGTTTAGCGTCTCACAACACACAGGAAAAACGGACTTTGGTAATTCCATGTTTGAGGCTAAGTATTGCATTCTATTAGTATATTTCCATTTAAAAAGCAAGTTATTGGGGCTCCTGGATGGCTCAGTCAGTTAAGCGTCCGACTTTGGCTTAGGTCATGATCTCGAGGTCTGTGAGTTTGAGCCCCGCGTTGGGGTCTGTGCTGACAGCTCAGAGCCTGGAGCCTGCTTCAGAGTCTTTGTCTCCCCCTCTCTTTACCTCTCCCCTGTTCACACTCTGTCTCTCTTTCCTTCAAAAATAAATAAACATTAAAAAAAAATTTTAGGCTAATTATCACAGCAGTCAGACCTGTCAGAAACTCAGTTTCAGGAAGACGAAATACAGAATAGGTAACTATCTGACTAAGACTGTCCTATGCTGCCGTGTGTATGTGTGTGTGTGTGTGTGTGTGTGTATAACTTGACAACCTACTTGTAAATGTTCTTTAATTTTCTCTCTCATCTTAACAGTGACGACTACCTCTGACCTTTGTATTCTCAAAGGCACTTGTAATGTCATCAATAAAATTCTTTCCTGCCAAGGCTTCTAGTTAAATGTTACTCGTGATATGATTTTTAACTGTAGTTTTAACGAAGACTGAGTCAAAGTATTGAGAGCTTCCAATCTTCTATTTTGATATTGCTGTTATTACTCTCATCAGCATCCTCATGATTGCCATTGGTTCATCACTCCATATCCTCTCTGGCCTCAACCCTTAAGTCTGTTGTAAAATCAGGCTCCTCCATCCCACCGCCCAGTTACCAGCATGGCCAGCTCTGACTGCATGCTTGTGACCCTGGCGCAGCAGCTGAGTACAGCTGGAGAAAACTGATACCAAGCGGCTCTCACAGTGCCTATCAGTCAGCAGCCCCCATCTGCTAGTCCCGAGTTTCTACCGCCCTCACCAACCATTGTGTGATAGCACTTAGTAAATGTAGGAGGGATTCACTGAGAATAGTCAGGCAATCAGAAATGGGAAAGGGATCCTCCAACTTCATACAGCCAATAAACATACTTGCATCTGCACGCGTAGGAGTGTTTCCCCTGCTACTCACAGCTCAGCCTGCATCCGTGCCTTGGTACCGTCCTCTTGCGTTTCCAGGATCCTGGTTTGTCACCCCCTCTGCCACATCTAACTTCCTTACTGGCTTTTGCCTGCAAACATCTTTTGGTCTGTCATCTTAGGAAAAACTTCTCCCTTGGCCCCTATGATCCTCTACCTCTTGTCTTCCCCTTATCTTCTCTCAGCCAAGCTTCTGGAAAGAACTCACTGCCCTTGTTCATAGCACCGTCCTTCCTCTTCTCCTAACTCCGTGCAGACTAGCTCTTGCTTACTTCATGGTTCCAATGAAATCATTCTCATATGTTCAGTCTACCCATGGGTAGATGGGTACTCCCCGTGTTGGGAACTGTTTTAAATGCTGGGCCAGTAATGGTTCCGGGCACTATTCTAGACACCAACACCTTTTCATCTCCATGAGTGTCACCATCATTCACTCAGCCGCCTGGTCCAGAAATCAGAGATTCATCTTAACATGCTTCCCATTCGCTTTCCATGATGCCCGCGTGCATTCTCCCGTCCCCGCAGAGTCTGCCTTCTTAACGTTTGTCATCCCCCAGTCCTCACCCCTAGTTCTCATGGCTGCTGCTTTAGGTCAGGCCCTGACCACTTCCTCTTTGGACTGCTGCCGTAGCTTTTTAATTGCAGACGGCCTCCGTCCAGACCATCTTCCACAGAGACCTCTTTAAAATTCAAATCCGATCACATTATGCCATGACCTACAATGATTTTTCATAGCTTTCATGGTAAACAAACTCTTTACCTTAATACCTAAGCCCTTTAATGATTTCTTTTTGGTTCATCACCTACAATTTGCCAAAATTATCCTAATGGCAACATTTATTGGGCTGCTTTTTATGTGCCAGGCACTGTGCTACCTGCTTTTCTCTCATTTAAACCCCGTAGCCAGCAACTCCGGGTTTTGCCTGTCGTACAGATGAGGAAATTGAGGCAGAGAGAGTTTAGGAAACTTGCCCAAAGTAAGTGGCAGAGCCAGGCTGGAACTCAGGTGTGTGTGTCACTCAAGTCCAAATCCTTATACAACGCAAAGCAAGCTTCAAAGTGTAGACGGGAGCCTCCGCATCAAATCCGGGTTACTCGGTAAAATGTAGATCCCTGTGCTGTGTCCTGGTGTGCTCTGATGAGGTGGGACTCCTCGGGGGTAAGTCCCCAAGGTCAGGATTTTAAATAAGCTCTCCAGGTGAGGTACAAAACAGTGCTACTGTCCTGTCTTGTCTACTTTTAGCCAAAAGAAATTATTCCTGGGCCACCTGGGTGACTCAGTTAGTTGAGCATCCGACTCTTGGTTTCTGCTCAGGTCATGATCTCACGGTTTCATGAGTTCAAGCCTTGCGTGCAGCTCTCTGCCGGCACCTCAGGGCCTGGAGCCTGCTTCAGATTTTTTGTGTTTATCTCTCTCTGTCCCTTCCCCGCTCATGCTCTGTCTGTCTGTCTCTCTCTCAAAAATAAACATTAAAAAAATGTTTGAGGCCCCCGGGTGGCTCAGTCGGTTGAGCATCTGACTCTTGATTTAGGCTCAGATCATGATTTCATGGTTTGTGAGCTCTATCCTACACTGACCCCTCAGAGCCTGCTTGGGAACCTCTCCCTCTCTCTCTGCCCATCCCCTGCTTGTTCTGTCTCTTTTTCTAAATAAACACACAAAAAAATTTTTTAATTAAAAATTTTTTCAAAAAAAAGTAATTGAGTGAGTCAAACCATGGTGAATCAAGTTGTTTTAATGAGTTCAATACTCTTTACAAACTTAATCAAATTTCTACAAATTCATATGGCTTTTAATGGAAAAAAGCATCAGATGTAATCAATTATATATTTTAAATTGAAACCACAAGGCAAAAGTGACAAGTTCTCAAATATGCCAGATCCTCTTAAACGTTACAGAGGCTTCAAATCACAAACACATCAGATTGTTCTGAAGATAATGTATTTTCCCATACTTATACATAATCGTGTCAACTATTCATCTTTTGTGGTTGTATAATGAAAACATTTGCTTTTTTCCCATCAAATATAAGTGAACTCATAAGAGGTCTCCTTGGAAAAAATCTAAATAGAAAAAATAATAAATGGCAAAGAAATGCAGGTAAAAGCAAAATATCATTTTAAATATAGGATTAGTAATACCTCAGAGAAACAGAGAGTCTTACTATTAGGGGTATAAACTGTTGTAAACTTTTTGGAGGAGCATTTGGCCATTGGGCCCACATTTTAAATTATTTTTTCCTTTAATAGAACAATTCCACTTCTAAGAGTTAATCCTACAAAAATATTTCCCTTCCAACTGATGATGTATATATAATGATGCTCATAGTAGCATGCTTTGTAATAATGAAACATTGGGAAAAATCCCGAAAAAGAGTGCACTGGTTCAATAACTATGGCATATCATATATATAACCACCTTGAAAGAGGTCCCAAGATTCAACACCTAGGATGGTTCCTGGCACATAGCGGGCTCTCAATAAATGTGAACAAACGAGTAGGTAAAGGGTCAAAAGTAACTTGCTGTACTCTTTATTTTGTTCATTCATTCAGCAAGTATTTGGGAATACGATGGTGAGCATAAGCAGACCCAGACACTTCCCCTCAGAAAATACATAGTCTATTAGAAGAGATAGTCATTAATTTTTACAAATTTCAAATAGAGATAAAGCTGATATAAATGATGAAGAAAAAGGACTGTGCTATGAGGTCCTCTGCTTGGATGGTCTGACCTGGTCTAGGAGATCTAACATAAATAAATGTTATTTGTATATTATATACATATGTCAGTAAATACATTGAAATACAGTGGTTATGGTTGTGATGGGATTAGATGTGACTTACACTCTCTACATAAGATAGTTCTATATCATGTGGAATTTTCTCACAACAGCATGTATTATCTTTGTAATCAGAGCTCTAAATGTCTGTATCTTAAATCTAAATAAATAGTTTTCACACCATGTTCGTGTTTCTCAAAGTGTTTGGGGAAGAAGAGTGAATTTACTTGCTTGCTTGAGAGGAAAAACAAAGTGGTAGAGCTCGAGCTGTTTTGTTAGGCAGAATTCTAGGATAGATGCAAGGATTCCCACTCCCTAGTGCACATACCTTCCAGTTACTCAATCCAATACAAATCTAGGCATTGCTCTCAAGAAATTTCCCAGATGCAATTAAAGTTTGTCATCAGTTGACTTTAAGAAGATCATTGTAGGTGGGCCGGACCTAATCAGGTGAGCCCTTAAAACCAGTCCAAGACATTAAAGAAGAAGAGACTCCTGCTCGTCTCAGACTAGCAACTAATCATGTGTGAGCCGTCTATGACAAGGACTTGAGGGTGGACGTTAGGAACTGGGAGTCCCACCAACAAAAAGAAAATGGGGACTTTAGACCTAACGGCCACAAGAAACTGAGTCCTGCCAACAACCAATGATCTTAGAAGAGGACCCAACCCTCAGATAACATCACAGCCGTGGCCAACACCTTGGTTTCAGTCTGATAAGATCCTGACCCATACCTGGACCGCTGACCCGCAGGAACTGTGAAATAATAAAGTTGTGTTGTTTGAAGTTGCTAAGTTTGTGGTAATTTGTTACACAGCAGTAGAAAATGAATATAGCTAGTACTGGGAATCAAAATTGCTCCTGCAGTCTAACACACTTGTCCCAGCCTGATACCTAAGGAGTTTAAAAAAAAATTCAAGAGCTGTTTTACTGACAAGGAACCAGGCAGAGTAAAGCACGTGTCCAATTCAGTTCTGTTCCATCAATACCATCTTGCCCAGAAACTGTTTTTTCCTCATTGCTTCACAGCAACTATGCATTTGCCTTTAAAACATCGACTTTTGGGGCGCCTGGTGGCTCAGTCAGTTAAGCATCCGACTTTGGCTCAGGTCATGATCTCACCGTTTCTGAGTTCGAGCCCCGCGTCAGGCTCTGTGCTGACAGCTCAGAGCCTGGAGCCTGTTTCAGATTCTGTGTCTCCCTCTCTGTCTGTGCCCCTCACCCGCTCATGCTCTGTCTCTCTCTCTCAAAAATAAATAAACATAAAAAAAAAAAAATCGACTTTTCCAGAAGCATTTTTACCACTCTTTCTTTTAGGAATGAAACTATCTCGTGAGCAGGTCTGTCCCTCTCCAAGCCATGGCGAATGTACCCCGTAGAACTTGTATGGAATGGCCTTTGCACTAGGCTCTCCAACAGGTTGACTGTGATGGTCTCAAAAGCTGGCATTCATTCTCCACCTCACCACAGTTTGGAATCAGCTGGAAAACTTCACAAATATCGATTCCCAGGCCTCTGCCCTAGACCCATTGAATCCGAATTTCTGGAGTTGGGCCCAGATTTCAGTGTTTTCAAAAAGCACACCTCCCAGTGATCTGGTGTGTAGCCAGGATAGGAGGCTACTGGAGTTTACAGCAGCAGAACTACTACTTGTGCGTACGAGTCACCTGGGATCTTGTTAAAATGCAGTTTCAAATTCAGCAGGTCTGGGGTGGGCTTGAGGGGTTGCGATTCTAACTCCCCAGGGATGCCCAGTGCTGCTGGTCCTTGGGTGTACTTTGAGTAGCAAGGTCTTTATGGGATTGCTCTTCCAGATGCATACCCTAATCGGGCCATCTTACTTTCAGGTTTATCCTCATGACTGCAAAGGACAGCCTATCTCTCTGTCACTTTTATTCTGCCCTCCCATCATGTTCTCTTCTTTCTTTCCTCCCCTCCCCTCTACAGCTATCCGTGTCTTCCCTCAGCCTCCCTCCCATTCTCTTCCCTCTTTTATTCCTGGTACTTATCATAATTTGGGGGCAAAATCTAAAGTTGTTCCCTCTCAGCAAGAGTCTCAACCTCTTCCACAAATCCTTGACTCTGTCATGCAAGAGAACAGTCATCTTGCCTCCATTTTAAATAAGGCAGTTCACGATAATTATTAACCTATAATAGCCGGTTGTTTTCATTTCTATACACTATCAAGGAAAATAAAACTTAAGAATGTCTTATTCAGAGGAAATGAAATCGCATCACAAACTGCCATGCAGGGTGGAATTGAGGATTTTTTTTCCCCCACTCTCTTTAGAGTATGAAGCTGAGCTGCCTCCCTTTCCAGAGGAATATCAAGTCAAACGAGAAGATACGATTACTGTGAGTATCACAAGGCCCCAACCCAAATGAAGGGCTCTTACGTGAGAACAGTGCTGATGGCTGGTGAAAGTCAGTGTCATGAGTTAGGGAGGTGGGAAAGGGAAGGCACTGGAATTAGAACCAGAAATGGGGGCCACTACTAGCTCTACTCCTAATGGTGTGACTTAAAGGGCATCATATAACCCTTCTGAGCCTCAGTTTCCATATCTGTTAAGTGGAACAGATACTCCTTGACTAACTCACAGGACCTCTTTGGGGTGCAAGTAAGATCCTGGATGAGAAAGGTCTTCACAAAGGAGGCCACACATGTCCATGTTGGGGACACTTGAGGATAGAACATGTTTCCTAAGCATGCCAGCATGAGCAAAATAAAGACTGTACTAAGAGGCCCGAGGACAAGGCAGCTAGGAAGTGGGGCCCCCAGGCAGTATCCTTGGAGGAAAACAGGGACTTAGTGGAGTTTAAAATAAAAGAGCAAGGCTCTGAGACATTTCAGCAGCTTGAGCAGGGTTACGGATATGGGACCAAAACCTAAGTCTCTATACTTCCCGTACATTATCGCAGCTGCCGCTGTTCGAGATTCTTGTGTCTAAGAAGTTTCCTTGCCTGTGATTGTTCTTTTTTCATAGTATCCTGTTCTTGCTTTAGAGATGCAATGCTTTCTCAAATTTCTCTGCAGATACCAATTACGGTTCCTTTCCCTAAATTGTTTGTGTTTCTTCCAGAGTCTGTTATTCTTTGTAGATCTTGGTCTTTGTCTCTTATGCTATCGACGTTCTCTATCTGTGTAGAAAAACTTGGATTATTTATTCAAAATTTAAAATGGGGGTCTGAGTAGATTTTTCTGTGTAGCTGGTATGACTTTCTTCTACTGTTGTGCATGTGGGTTTGTCTTCTGGATGAGTCTCTTCTTTAAACAGAAACACTGGGAGCACTTGGGGCGTGATGGTCTCCTAGAAGACTTTTCTTCAGGGTCAGCAGGCAAGGAGCCTCCAAATCATTGAAGCCTTTTGGAGTTCTGATGGGGTGAGGGACCCCCCCCCCCAACCTCCAGGGCAATTTCCTCTTGTGGATCCTTCTCTTTCTTATTTGATGTCAGGTTTTGCCCCTGATTGTTTTGGAAATGCTTGCAAATCTTTCATCCACTGATGGTCCTCTTCTCCATTAGGGCTTTATTCCTTGAGTGTCATTTTAGGGGTCTCAGAAGGGAAGAGGGACAAAGATTTGTCCTCATTATGACCTTTGCACCTGAAGTTAATACAGAGTTTTATCCTTTGTTAGGTTAGAGAAGAAATTACAGTTATTCAAACTATTTATATGAATTGATTCCCTCCCCAACACCCCCCACCATCAGGTTTCACCATTGGAGGAAACGGTTTTCCATGGCTTCGGTACAGAGCACCTTTATTCAGCTCCTCATTTGACCAAGGACTCACGCATACCCTGTCCTCAAGTAAAGTTGGAAAAAATCCATCCGAAAACATGTAAGTAAGAAAGTGAGATTTTGTCTTTTGTAATTTGGAGCTTGTGACATTGCAAAACCACAGGAGGGGGGTGGGGTGGACAGACCTCAAGGAGACCACATAAATATGAAAGAATATGTCCTTGTTTTAATTTTTATTTCTTGGTTTTTTTTAATGTTTGTTTATTTTAGAACGAGTGTGAGTGGGGGGGAGCAGAAAGAGTGGGGGACAGACCATCTGAAACAGGCTCAATGCTGACAGCAGAGAGCCCAACGCAAGGCTCAGGGCTCGAACACATAAACTGCGAGATCATGATCTCAGCTGAAGTCACATACTTAACTGAATGAGCCACCTGGTCACTGCTAAGTTTTATTTTTAAGAGAAGTATCTTTTATCCCACCGATTTATCTTTAAGGTTGAAATGGAATAAAGGTGGTAACTAACAGCAAGCATACTTTGATTCTACGTTTAAATCAGAGAGGGAAATGTAAGAAGTGGAAGAAAATATCACGCTGCCCTGCACTGCGGGTTGGGGCCAGAGATCTAGGCTTCCTACGTCTCCCTGGGCCCAGTTCCGCTGCCTTGCCCGGCCCCAAACCTCTCCTTCCGCTCTGTTCTGTTCTCTCTGCTCGTGTGCTTCGGGCACCACCATTACTGTGGCCACAGTAAGGCCCTAGACCTCGTACCCCCACCCTGCTCCTCTCCGGCCTCATTGCTGCCACACTTCCCTTGCTCTCCCTCCAGCCACCCTGGCCTCCTTGCCGTGCCCGTGGCCCGTGGCCCTGGCCCTGTGCAAGACCCCATCTCCATCCTTGCCAGTCCCCAGAGCCCAGAAAGATATTTTAAGTTTCTTCAAGAATACAGCCCAACTCGGCAATCTGGAGTAAAATGTAACATTTAAGGTCATGTTATTTCATGGATGGTATCTTTTTTTTTTTTTTTGGTTCGGAAGCTAACATTTCTCCCAGATACATCTGGGCCATTTGGGATTTTCAGTGAGATTTTTTTGTTTGGTTTAGGTTCCCCCAAGGAATATTTGGAAACATTCATCTTTCCAGTCCTGCTTCCCGGAGTGGCTAGCCTGCTCCACGAAGCAAAGAAAGAAAACTGTTTTGAGGTCAGTTGCTTTGTGGGGTTTCTTTATTTCTGAATGCTCAGTAATTTATTTTTATCAGATGGTACCTCATTATCTCAGTACCATCAAGTGGTTGTTCTCAAAACAATCCCTTTGGGAGGGAAAGCTTTTTGGTCCCTCGCTCCACTCCAGCCGTGACTTCTAGTCGTGCACACACATGCACTGCCATCTGCCTGGCCACTTGGCTCCGGAGAGCTTTTCCGCCTTCTTGGCCTCCCTGCCTGCCTTTCTCCTGGGTAATTGGCATCCACCAGGCTGATTGGACCTTTCGCCCCCATTGACTGTGTGTGTGTGCAGATTAAAGCTCTCTTAAAGTTTTATCTGACTCTGGATTGGTCTTCCCGCCTCTGGCCTCCCGCTACTCCACTCTGTGCCCAATACCACGCTTGTAGCTTGCTTCAGGAGAGTTTTGGCACACAGTGAGTGCTCCGCAAGCAGTAGTCACTGTCACACTGCAGCCAGTTACGTGTGTGAATGGCGTTCCAATCCTGCACCCCCTCCTGTAAACACCCTTATGGAGGCTCCCTCTTTTCTACGGCTGACAGGATACTTTGGGGGGAGTGTTCCCTGCACAGTTTTGAATACTAGAATTTTGGATGGCCCACGTGAAGAGAGTAAAATAGCCACAATATTTAGCATTGACCAAGCGCTTTGCCGAGTGCTTTATCCCCCATGATTTCATGCGTCCCTAGCAGCAGCCCTGTGAGAGTCCCTCTGTTAGTGTTGTCTGCGTTTTGTAGATGAGGAAACAGAAGAACAGAGGTTTAGACTGGTGATCAAGGATGAACGGCAGAGTTGGGATTCAAATCCAGGTTAAATGATTCAAAATGGTACCTAAGAGGTTGGCAGTAACTGCCGCGCAAACCCCAATCAGTTTGACACATCCCAGCGTCTTGAGAGCATTCAGAGTTCATGGTTTCAGTTGTTTGGTTGCCCTTCAGCACAGAGCCTCTCTCTGAGAAGTGAATACCCCCCAGATAGTGCTTTTATGTACTGAGGAGACACCCATGCCCCAGATAGTCCTAATTTCATCCCTCCCAAACGATGGGAGTTGGAGGCTGTCCTCTAACTAGCTCCAGGAAACACTGATTTTGTGATCCATGTCTGTTTCGTGAAGAACAGATTGTTACTTGCCATAGGGTATAAAATCTGGACCGCTTCCAGTTTCTACGTTTGTTCATTTGCCCATCTGGCTTCTCCTGAGGACTTAATTTTTGTCCCCTATTCATAATTGACCCTCCCTCCCTCAATGTGGTGTTAACAGGTGCAGGGTGCAGCCAGGTGAAATAGTAGTGAGGCCAGGGGCCAGGGAGCAGAGCCTTGGCCTGACCCTGCCATTGGCAGGCGGCTTCGTCTCTCTGGCTTCAGGCCCTGCTGCTAAACGAGGGAGACCACACGGTTTTGCAAGTCACATTTCAGGGATCTTTCTTTTTAATCTCGCTGTTGGCCAGAGTATATTAAGTGTGCCGTGCCTTTTATTAGATTGAACAAAGGGTAGAACACAATGATTAAACAGTGAAATGAGCGCAATGGAATAACCTTTGTTTGAATATGTGTAAAGAATATCTGCACGCAGATTAAGTCACACAAATTAAGTTCTGTTCAACAAATATTTATTAAGCCCTACTACGTGCCGATTATGGGGCCAGACCCTAGGGAGGGACCCAGAGAGGACCAGATACGGCCCTGTCCTCAAGAAAACCGCAGATGAGCAGTAAAGCCTTCAGTAGCTGGAGTTTCTTTTCTTCCGTACCCTTTGTATCTGTTCTTATTAGAGCCTCTGAAATAGGAATGGCCGTGGAGAAAAAACAAGAGGGGACGTAGGTGCTGCGAATGCACATCTAGACCTTAGCACAGCTCTGTCGAATCATGCAAACTTTATTCTCACTTCTTCAGCTGTTATCCTTCTAATTTATACCCCTTCAGAGCACACAAAACTCAGCTAAAAGGGCAGTAATTAAGATTTTACATTGAGGGTTCTATATCTAATGTTTGTCCATAAATAATTTTGTAACGAGGGGGCTAGAAACAATTTCCAGCCTCCAGGCAGTGATAAAATGCTTTTAAAGAATCATCGAAATTTCTGTTTGTATTAGAGATTAATGAGGCATCCTCGTGCCAACTCCTGTTTCATCTTTGACATCGTGCAGATGAGCTGCTGCGGGACTAAGTGAGACTAGGGTAGACATCAAATGCCGCAGGATGCTTGAATGGAGCATTAAAGTTTCAATGTTGTAATGAACCATCAGGGAATGTAGAAAATGTGAGTTCTTAAAACGGGTAGCTTGCAAAAATTGATAAACTTTAAAGGCAGCCAGACACACTGGCGTCCAAAATCCTACTCGGCCGCTTCCTTGCAGTGGGAAACCGAGGGGATCTGTGAGCCTCAGTTTCCTCGCCTCTTAATGGGATAACCAGGAGGATGAGGGGAAGTATTTAATTATGTTCACTGGCACCAAGGAAGGGTAGCTTCCTACCCTGCCTGCCCTCAGGCTCTACCCAGAAGCTCCAGTCATTTGAGCACTACAAATATGCAAGATGGGCGAATTACCATTAACTTCTTTCACTTCCTGACTTAGGATTTCTTAATTAAATCTGATTCCCTCTTTTTTCACCCCCTGGTCATGTAGCCTTTTGTGGGTTATTTTTGAAGGCTTGAAAATTACGTCAGCATTTGTTAGACCCACGTGGAGCTCCTCTTCCCCGGATCTGCACGACAGATTTGCATTTTCTCGATTCAGCTCTTCCTCACATCCTGTCAGTGGGAATAGATGCTTAAACTGAATGATAACCAGCCTCCAGCCAAAACTACATAACTGGAGCATTCTTATCTGTCACCCACCACGGAACTTGCATCCAAATGACTCTTAAACAGCAGCGTAATTCACCGTTTATTGGGGCCATTCAAATTATATCTTGAAACAGTGTTCATATTAGGTCGCTCAAGAAATAATTGCTGATTTGTATTTTGCTCCTAAAATGCTGACTTATAGTTGTGTTCCCTTGCTTTCATTATTTCCCGTTTCGTTCTATGATGTCGCTCCAGCAGTGCCCGGGACGTGGTAGGGACTCACTAAGTATTTGTTGGATGAATGAATTAATGTGGTTCCTCAAAAGTGAGGGCCAACTTTTAAGATAGCAATTAAGTTATGGGAGCGCTTGTCAGTTTGCCCTCGCTATTACGTGCAGGAGGTGATTTACTAACTGTACCTACAGTGCCTGGATTTACTGCCTCTGGGGAAGGTAGACTGTAGGGAGTCTGCCCCTAGAGCTAGAGCTGAGTAAAGAGCCAGTCCTCTGAAACTGAAGGGGCCTCCTCGCTGATGGAGATCCAGGGAGATGAGCAAGAAGCTGGAATCGAAGAGTAGTGGTTTCTAGCACTTTAGGGCCTTTACTTAGTGCCAGACATTGTTCTTCGCACTGTGTCTGCAGAATGTTCCATCTTCCCAGCAGCCCTCCAATGTGGGTGCTCTTTTTTTTTTTTTTAATGTTTATTTTTGAGAGACAGAGAGACAGAGCGTTAGCAGGGGAGGGACAGAGAGAGAGGGAGACACAGAATCCGAAGCAGGCTCCAGGCTCTGAGCTGTCAGCACAGAGCCCGACGCGGGGCTCGAACCCACAGACTGGGAGATCATGACCTGAGCCGAAGTTGGACACTCAACCAGCTGAGCCACCCAGGCGCCCCACTGTGTCGGCCCTTATTGCCGTCTTACGGGTGAGGACTGTGCAGCGCCAAGGTTAACCAACAAGCTCAAGGGAATAGTAGTATGTGGTAGAGCCAAGATTCAAGCCAAGCAGTCTGCTTCCTGAGTCTAGGAGTTTGACCGCCAGACCATGCCGGTGGTCAGTCCAGTGGCTTGCCAAAAAGCACAGGCCAGATTCTGATATGAAAGATGGGTCTGGAAGCTGTGGAGAAGAGCAGTGAGAAATGAGGCGGATCTGGGGCACTGAGTCACCCAGACCAGGCCCTCATGCAGGCCTCGTGGGGCAGGATCCTTTATTTAGATTGCCCCCGTGAGTACCATGACACTCCAAGGAAAACTGGAGAGAATAAAGCGGAGAGAGAGAGAAAGACACAACCATCAGCAACACCTAATTATATGCCACAGAGCACTTGGCCAATTACAGACACACACACACATGCACACGAGGAAGTCTATGGTACATCAATCATCCAGTGCTTCAGAACCCAGCCTCCAGAATCAGGTTGACTTTGCTTCCAGGCTGACTCTACCCCACACAAACTGTGTAAGCTTGATGATTTTGATTTTGATTAGTTCATAGTTCATTTCCTTTATATGTGTCATTTTAAATATTATGAATCGAACTCTGGTGAATTTCATAAAGATCGTGATCAAACGGTTTGTTCCTCATTAGATACTATAATCTTTTGTTTTTTAGAAATGTTTATTTATTTATTTTGAGAGAGAGAGAGCAAGAGTGCACATGAGGAGGGGAGAGGCAAGAGAAAAAGAAAGAGAATCCCAAGCAGGCTCCACGCTGTCAGCGTGGGGCTCAATCCCATGAACCATGAGATCATGACCTGAGCCGAAATCAAGAGTTAGATGCCCAAACAACTGAGCCACTCAGATGCCCTCATATTTTAATCTTCTAAATGCTCAGAATAAAATTCAGCTTTTTAAACAAGTTATTTCTCTAGTCCTGACTTTTTGGAGGAGATTACAATTGGGAGACTAAACCTTAAGTGAATGATTTGCGATAATTATCTCAGCCTTAGGATTAGATAAAGACTCTGTGCATGTCCTCAGATGAACTTAGCAAGTGGAATAGATTTATTTACTCTTTTCCCAGATAGTTGTTTTCAACTATGTGTAAAAAGGTCATAGAGAAGATGTAGGTGTTAACCATAGGACACTAAAGTGACCATCTATTTAGAAAGTCTACGGGCCTTTTAGTGTTTAGTGTTGCTGTGAAATTAGCTGGGTGCTAGCAGTATTTTATATTGTGTTAAACAAACATACTCTGTGAAAGATAAAGAATGGGAAGTAATTACTTTGTACAAATAGTTGGTGGAATATTACATCTGTGAATTGACAATAGATAGTGTACAGGCATTTCCTGTGTGTATACTGACGTGTGGAGTACATAGACCAAGCCAAAGGTAAATGATAGTATCTAAACCTGTCAGCCAATAAGTGAAAATCACACGTAAGCTGGGGGAAAGATGCAAATTTGGAGGCCTTTGCTCTCTTATATTATATTCCAGTATTTCGATAATACTTGAAAAATTGAAAATAAGTGTCAATTACTTTTGTAATTATAAAAAATGGTACAAATAAATAACATTTTCAAACCCATATGTTTGACCTTGCCCTCCCTCCACCCCCCGCCCCCCACATCTAGGTGATTTTCTTTCTTTTCCATTTTCACTGACACACTGAGTAAATCACTTCACCTCCATCTTTTCCTCTGGTACAACTCTTCTTAGGCTTTCTTAATGACCCAGTACTGCTAAATTCGGTCACCTATTCCAGGGACAAAAAGGAAGCCATTCTGGTGGGAGCAGAGCAAGCTAATGAGATGGGAGGTAAGACGGCCGCTCTCAGCAGCCACATCGTGTAGGCCAGTAAAGAGTGTGGATTTTATTTTAGGAGCAGTGGGAGCTCATCAGCACAGTGGTTTTCTGTGCTGTTGGGCCCAATGCCCCCTCGTCACATTTTAAAGAGCCCTTTTCATATCTTGAAAGGAAATGCTTAGATAATTTTGAGAGAGAGAGAGTGTGTAAGCTGGGGGGAAGGGAGCAGAGAGAGAGAAGAAGAGAGAGAATCTCAAGCAGGCTCCACACTCTCTTTGCAGAGCCTGATGTGGGGCTCAGACTCCCAAACCATGAGATCATGACCTGAGCCCAAATCAAGAGTCAGATGCTTAACTGACAGAGCCACTTGGGCTCAGCCTCCTCATGGCTCTCGTCCTCCAGCAGGCCAGCCCTGCTCCCATACAGCCTGGTGGTTTCAGCACAGTGTTCCAAGAGGGCAAAGGCAGAAGTGTGAGGCTGGGGCTCCGGAAACCCAACAGCATCCCTTCTACTACATTCTGTTGGTCAAAGCAATTCACAAAGCCAGCAGCTCACATAGCAACCCATAAGTAGGTGAGAAATAGATTCCCTTCAGAAAAATCAGCAAAGTCACATTGCAAAGGGGCATGGACCTAGCTTGCATGATTAATTAGGTGTTCATTAACGTAATAATCTATTGCATCTATCTATGCAATCATTTCGAATAGGTATATAGCGGCTGTTTATACTATAGGGAACTATAGCATAAAGGAGAAAGAAAATGGAAACCATTTACAACATAAGTAATATCTTTTAATTTTTTTAAAGCTCAGGTAAAACTATACTAGAAGATATGAGTAGTACCTTGCTTATACCTATACATAGAATCACCAAGAATATGATAGCTACAAAAGGCAGACTGAGTCACACATGATGTTTCAGTCATTCGGATACTTACTGTGAGTGGTATTGCCCATGGTGTTAGGATTTTTCTGAAATGGTGAGAAACTCTTAGGTTCTGAATAGAACAAAGTATAGTTTTCCCTCAGTATACATGGTAGTTGCTTTCTTGAATAAATCAATATATATTAAAACCATGAAAAAAAAAAGACCCCACCTGTGTTTGTATGTTAAATGGAGTTACGTTCTAGGCTCAGGTAATTTTAAGTAAAGTTTTTTAAGTTTATTTATTTATTTATTTAGAGAGAGTGCATGCAAGTAGGGGAGGGGGCAGAGAGAGAGGGAAAGAGAGAATCCCAAGCAGGCTCCACACACTGTCAGCACAGAGCCCGATGCAGGGCTCAATCCCACGACCACAAGATCGTGACCTGAGCCAAAATCAAGAGTCAGACGTTCAACCAATTGGGCCACCTATGTGTGCTCCTAGAAAAAGGATTTTTTAAAAATCCACTCATTTTAACTAGACCAAATTTACAGAGTTATGCAGCCATCACCACAATCTAATTTTAGAACATTTCCATAACCCCCCCTCCAAATCTCTAGTGATTATTTCTGGTCACTCTTCATTTCCATCCCTACCCCCAGGTAACAGTTAGTCTACTTTTTATCTCCATAGATTTACCTTTCCTGAACATTTCTTTAACTAGAATCCCATAATATGGTCTTTTGCATCTGGCTTGTTTCATTTAGTACAGTGTTTGTGAGGTTCGTCTATGTTGTTCATGTATCAGTACTTCATCTTTATTGCTTGGTAGATTTTCAGTAGAGGAAACTGGGTTTTTACCTGACTTTATTACATTTGATTGAATATCGCAGCATTTAAGTGGGTCCAGACAGCAAATCCCAATTTCACATTTTGTTCCAAAATGAAGTTAGTTCTGAAATATGAAATATGGCTCCAGGTAAGGGCTATTTCTTAATCATCTACCATTACCAAACAGTTACCTTCTAAGTGATAAATCAATGGTGATTGAGGGCAGTTGTTTATAAAGTACTTTAAATGCCAGGCATTATTTCACATTGTGATCTTACTTAGTCATCACAGTAACCCTTCGAATGGGTGGTTTTATTGTCCCCCTTTTGTGAATAAGGAAACAAAGGCTCAAGAAGTACCCACGGGGCACCTGGGTGGCTTAGTTGGTTAAGCATCTGACTCTTGGTTTTGGCTCAGGTCATGATCTCACGGTTCGTGAGTTCGAGCCCCACATCGGGCTCTGTGCTGACAGCCAGAGCCTGCTTGGGATTCTCGCTCTCCCTCTCTCTCTCTCTCTCTGGCCCTCTCCAGCTTGCTCTCTCTGTCTCTCTTGAAATGAATAAATAAACTTAAAAAATATCGTTGAAATTATTGTTTTCTTACTGTGCCTAATTTATAAATTAAATTTCTTATAGGTTTGTATGTACAGGGAAAACATGCTACACGCAGGGTTTGGTACTCGCGGCAATTTTGGGCATCCACTGGGTCTTGGAACCTATCCTCCTTGGATAAGGAGGGACTGCTGTTTGCCAATAAGGTTGTTACTGCTGAAAATACTTCCCTTTGAGGCTCTTGGAATTGCCGTCTGATCCAGTTTGTAAACCATGCAAGAAAATCTTATTATAACTTTATAGTCATGCTTCTTTTCTTTCTTCTTTTTAACAATGGCAGCATTGATCACTTCATTCCCAAACTTGGCTAGGAGTTGCTTTTGTTTCTAAAAATCAAAGTCATCCTCAAAAGACAAGGCTTTAAAAAGAAAGTCAACAGGCTCTGACCTGAGGGTGACCCCATGCTTGTCTTACAAAATAAAGGGCAGTGGCTTTGTGACAGGATTTTCCTTTTCTGCTCTGAAGCTTTGTCCTCTTGCTTTCAGGGGCATGGCTCTATGCCAGGGGGCTGTCGTAGCAGTCTTGGCTGTCTGCTCAATAGGCAGAGCATGACCATTTGGCCATAAATTGCATTTCACTTACTATACACAGCCTCTGTTGACTTTTTGCTACATAACACATGAGCTCAAAAGTTAGTGGCATAAAACAACCGTTTATTTAGTTCAGTCTCCTGCAAGACAGCAGTTGGGTTGGGCTCAGCCTGGAGGTTCTTCTGGCCTTGGCTGGGGCCATTCATGTGTTTTTGGGCAGGCCAGGTACTATCTGGTCTAGGATGGCCTTAGCTGGGATGCATCATCTCTGCTCAACTTGGTGTCTCAGCTTCCATGGGTTGTTCACATGGTAGCTGGGCAGGGGTGCGAGGGGCCAAGTGGAAGTTCTAAAGGCCTGATGAGGATTGGAACTGGCGAGTTGCTACTTTCACCGCACTATGTTGGCCAAAGCAAGTCACAAGGCCCGTTCGGATTCAGGGAGTAAGAAAGTAGACTCCACCTCTTGATGGGAAGAGCTATAAAGCTACATTGCGAAGGTCGTGGGTCCAGGGAGGGGTGAAGAATGGTGGCTCTTTTTGTAATTCATCTCACAGACTGTACTAGAAATAGTATGGATTTGGCAGCAGGTGGCAGGTTTGACTTCTGGCTCTTACTGGTGGCTTCAGGGAAGTTACTTGTCTGCAACGCCCTCATCTCTTCATGTATAAACCACTGGTGGGATTCTGGCAAGAGTTAAATGAGGTAATGTGTGAAAGAGCAGGCTCTGGAGTCCAGCTGGGTTCAAATTCTGACTCTAACCATCTACTAGTAAGTGACTTTGGGCAAGCTATTTAACCTTTCTGTGTCCCCTGTTTCCTAATCTGTAAAATGGGAATAATTAGAACACTAACCTAATAATATATAGTTGTCACGAGGATAAATGAGTTAAGTAAAATTTAAAAGAGTGCCTGGCACAGAGAAAACATTCGATGCCCGTTAACTGTTGTTAACATGATTAGCATGATGCCCAGAAAATAGCGAGTCTGTAAAAAGAATGTTACTCCCTATGGTCCCCACTGAGTGACCCGTTGTTGCTTGAATAAATGGAAGGTGGTATCCTTGTTACTACTTTCTGGGTATTACAGATGGCCACGGATGGACTTTCCTCATGATTCTAAAAATACTAGCGCCTTTAAAAAGTAATATATATTTGTAAAAATCTAAACATAACCCTTAGAAATAATATGGTGAGCTCAGAACCTGAGAATGCACTATTAAGAGCCCCCCAATGCTGAAGAAGCTGCTAGAATCACAGCCATAGTGACTGAAAAAGAAAGGAAGACTGTAAGCATCCCAAAATTCTCTTGAGAATTAATGTCTAAAGGATTGGAAGCCATTTTAAAAAAATAAAAATAAGGTTCAATTAATTCTTTTTTAAACGAACCTACCTTTAAAATACATCATTGGCCCTCTTGGTTGTTTAGAAAGCTGCATCTCTCCTACTTTTTAGGAACAAGAACACCCAAGTCATAAACTAATTCCAGAGCCTTAAGATGTTTAAAGTGTTAATCTTTCAGAACAATAAAAGGTTATCCGGGAAATGGATATCAAATTTCTCGAAATCAAATTTCTGTGTCAGAAATCAAGTACTATGGATTTTTCCATGCTTCTGCATGAAAGATCATCTCTCGGTGATTGATACTGTTCTAAAGCAGAGGTCTGCAAATTATGGCCCGCAGGGTCAGTTGCCTCTTTTTGTAACTGAAATGTTATTGGAAAACAGCCACACCCATTCCTTTACATTTTGTCTATGGCCACTTTTGCACTAAAAGTGCACTCTTGCCTTCTTTGACCATAGCCAAGTTGAATAGTTATAACACAAGTGTAATATTTATGCCTGGCCCTTTAAGAAAGCTTGCCAACCCCTGTTCTGAAATCCTAGAACGAGCCTGATTTTTGGAGTAGTAGCTGCTGCCGCTGTTATGGGAGGCAGCATAAGGGAAGCTTAATGATTAAGTGGAGAGTTTGGAGCTGTGCTCACCTGAATTTAGGGCCCAGTTCTACCTCTTTCTAGATGTGTGACTTTGGACTTGCTAGCCCTGGGACCTGGTAATTTTAACCTTCTAAGCCTCAGCGTCCTCCTCCATGAAATGGAAATTCATAGTAAGAGAGTTTAAATAAGATAATGCATTCAAAGTGTTCAGCTCAGTGACCGGCACAGCTACAGTGAAAAGTAGCAATAAAATAAGAAGAAAATTGGATCGGCAAAACGTTCCTCAGGTCCAGAATGGAAAACCAAGAATGAGGGCAGCATGTGAGGAAGGAGTGCGTTGAGACTGGCCATGTCGGGGAGTTAAAGACTAGGGGGAGGTTAGACTCAGACATGTGGAAGGCTCTGACAGAATATAGTGAGGAAAGGTAAGGTGGGGGTGCTGGAGTCAAACAGGTGGGCTTGAATCTCCTACTCCAACATTCAAAAAATTTTTTTAAATGTTTATTCATTTTTTGAGACAGAGACAGAGTGTGAGTGGGGGAGGGGCAAAGAGAAAGGGAAACACAGAATCCGAGGCAGGCTCCATCCAGACCCTGAGCTGTCAGCCTAGAGCCCGACATGGGGGCTTGAACTCACAGACCATGAGATCATGACCTGAGCCAAAGTCGGAGGCTTAACCAACTGAGCAACCCAGGTGCCCTTCCTCCTCCAACTTTTGCTAGCTCTGGGCACCTGGGAAATTTCCTTACATTCTAAAACTCTAAGGATCTCAGTTTTCTTGTCTGTTAAATGGGGAGAGTGATGACCATAGTACCCACCTCACCAGGGTTTTGGGGAGGATTAAGATGTTGTGTGTACAGCACCTAGCACAGGGTGAGCATTCAGGAGGGGGTAGCCATTGTCATTCAGGATTGTGCTTGAGGGATTCGGGAAGAGAGGCAGCTGGCAGCAAGTGAGAAAACAGAGAGGGGACATGGGTCCAGGTTGAAAGTGAAGGAAAGAATAAATCCAGTTTCTGGCAGGGATACAGTGAGATGGATGAAGCCAGGCCTGATCTTCAGAGCGTCTGCCAGCAGCTCCCTTTCGCACAGGCCCTGACCAATTTTTTCATCTTCATCCTGAGCAGCGGGGCATCCTTGGAGGGAGTGCTCCAGACCCCTTGGAGCTCCTTGCCCATGCCCCTTGACCTCTTGGAGGCATGACTGTGAAGCTCGGTTGCAAATAATTTTGATAGCAAGACAGGATTTTTCACGGGAGTAGAATTTTCATGAAGGCTTGCCTGTTCCTTGCTGTATCTTTGTTGACATTGACCTTCCTGATCTTCTATGTATAGTTATAGCTGCCTTCTCTGAGACCCCTGGGCAGCCCAGAGTCTATGCCGTTTGGAAAGGGGAAAAGGAAGTCAACTATGCAGTTGTTAAGACAGAACTTCAGCATTTTTCTTAAACCGAAGGTCGATTAAAAGTCCACAATACCATTCCTATTCTGTCATGAATTGGGTTGTATTCTGGTGGCAAATTAAGTTTGAGACACGTAAATACCATCCTAAAGATTAGACATTACAGTTGGCTCCATGTTCTTGGCGATCCGCTGACATCTAGCCATGCCTTTGGATTAGCTTAATTGGAACATGAGAAATGAGAACTTAATGAGAACGTAATTGGACAGATAGATTGAATGGAGCTGGCTTAGTCGCTGTGTTGTAAACTTTACTTGGAAATTCTTTCCAATGCAGCTCTGAAAATATTTTGGTTAATAAGTAAATAATTTTTGCTACAAGCAATTTTTGATAAAAGGTTCATATTTTCAACAGTAAAAAGTAGCACGAACGCAAAAGAGTTTGTTTCAGCTGGACGCGTTAAGTGTGCAAACTCAGCAGTCCCGTATCTGCTAGTTAACTCTGGAGGCCAGTCCCTCACGCGACAGAAAACCCCATTCAAACCGACTTCAGTGAAAAAGATGATCCGTCTGTTTGTTTGTTTATGTCAGTCCTTTCTCATGGGGAGATCTTCCACCGCTTGATCGGGGGGCCCAGATGGTGTCTTCACGACTTGCTTCCCTCTCCACCTCTTGGTTCTCGTTCCTCTGGCTTGGCTCCACCTCACATGGTCCCCACCTTGTGACACTAGCCTATGTCTCATAGGCTCAAGCATACCCGAGAAAGAGAAGGTCTCTTCCTGAGTTTCTAATTGAACTGACTCAGGTCAGTGACCTACTTTGGAATCAGTCCTTGGAACTTGGGGGATTTAATGGGCAGTGGGCTGCTGGCCAAAGGGAAGGACCCCCAAGCCGGTGCACATAGCTTTAGAATTGGGGAAGGGCGGATCCCCAAAAAACAGCTCAAGGTGCTGTTACCAAAAGAAGGCAGAAGGGATACTAGGCAGCTATCTTGGCGAGGACTCGCTGTGCTGCAAATAGCAGGAAACGGGCTTAAATAATGAAGGGGATTCATTGGTTCAGGAAGGTAGAAGGTTCTGAGGTAGAGAAGGAAGATTTCAGGTTGGGTTTGATTCAGAACTCAGTGATATGACCAGGGACTTGGTTCTTTTCTGCCTCTCTGGTTGGCCTCATGCAAAGTTGGTTTTATCCTCAGGCTGACTTCTCTCAGAGTGACAAAACAGATACTGCCACTGGCCAGGCTCTGCTCCTGCCAACTACAGCAACCTGGGGCGCCTGGGTGGCTCAGTCGGTTAAGCGGCTGGCTTCAGCTCAGGTCATAGTCTCACAGCTTGTGAGTTTGAGCACCGAGTTGGGCTCTGTGCTGACAGCTCAGAGTCTGGAGGCTGGTTTGGATTCTGTGTCTCCCTCACACTTTCTGTCCCTCTCCCACTTGCACTCTGTCTGTCTGTCTCTCTCTCTCTCAAAATAAGCATTAAAAAAAAAAACCAAAACAAAAGGCAAAGGAAATGGTTTCCCAGAAGCCGCAGCACATCTCCCCTCAAACCTTATCAGTCCGAGGTTGATGATGCACCCGTTGTCCATTCAGCGAATCCCTTGGGCCAGCATGAGTGCGGACCGGGTTCAGGTCTAGGTGGCAGGCGGGGTGGGATTGTCAGGACTGCCTAATCGGGTTTCACACCTGGAGCTGGGGCTGTTGTTCATCCTCCCTGCCGCTCACAGCTGCTCCCCAGCTGGGGGCTGGCTGCTGGGCGTTGAATTAATAACCACAGTGGGGCCGTAGCTTACTTATTTCTTTATCTCTTGTGTTTAACACAGACTTGACACATAGTAGGTCCTCAGTAAATGTTTACTGAACAGGGCCAAATCGGAACAGTGCACTGTGCATAATTTGGAAAAAAATCTGGAGTTTTTCTGCATGACTAAAATGATGCCTGAAAATAAGTCTTATCTCAGCTTTAAATATGGATTAAACGTAGGGTCTGGATAGAGGCGATAAGACTCTCTGCCTCTTTTCCTATCCTATCCCACACGGCATCAAATTTTCCCTTTTGCTTTGGTTGCTCATCAAATTCCATTACAACGAAGAGTATTGTAAACAAAAGTTAGTATCAGGAAACTATTTCTAACTCCTGATAAGTCATTTGATGATCTCATGACACTAAAATTTGCTACTATGAATAATTCAGTAAAACAAATCTATTTCTTCTTAGAGTCACTATTGTAGTTTTTTATTTTTTAAATAAAACACCCAAATATCTTTTAAAAAAGTACAAGGGCTCTGGTCAGTGAAGGAAGAAACTCTGTTTCCTCGCCTCGGCCAATAAGGGAAGTAGAAATACCATCAGCTTTTGTTTGAAAAACTTTTCTAAGGAGTGGAAAAAATAGATCGTCACAGGAAAGGTGTGGTAGAATTATTTTAGCGTTACTCCTTTTACTTCGGGACACTTTTAGAAATGAGCACATGGTCCATGCTGAAAGTCTTGGTCTATACTTGTGTTATGAGTGCGTATTTTTAAGTTCTTTTGAGAAGCATTGTTTATCTTTAATGAAATTCTAATGCAGCGGGGAAAAATGTCACTTCTAAGTTTGCCGTGATAAGTACTTTGGCATCTGGGTGTAGTCCAAGTGTGTGCTCCTTTCTAGCACCAGTTATCACTTTTGTCATGTCTCGGGGGGACTGTCTCAGGTATATGGAAGTTTACTGTAGAGAATAGCTCTGTGGGAAAGGAGGCTATGACATCCTAAGTGCATGCCATACGCACAGCCTTAGCTTCAGCCCTCTGTCCCTGCTTTTTCCGTGTCCCCGTCACCCTGACTATAAGTGATTGACCCAGAAATAAGTGTCACACCCTCTGAGCAGCCGCTCGAGCCGCCAAGTGGCTATGAATGATCTGGGACAGTTGCTCTGCCCGACAGGGAGGGCCCATCCTGAGTAGTGTCTTACCAATCCAATCCGATTCTCGCTTCTGGGGAGTAGTGATGAGTGGCTGAGTCTTGCGCAGACTGAGGACAGGAACTGTTGTTGAGCCACGAAGCTGCAGGTAGACAAGGCTCCTGCGGTTAGCCAGACCCACGCCCTGAACAGCCACGGACACTGGTCCACTTCGCTCTGAGACCTGCCCCCCGTCAGAGGAATTCCCATTTCCTTCTACTCCTTCTGCCTTTACACTAACCCTGTGTGCTAGAATAGGTTCATGTTCAAAAATATTTGTGGCCTCTCCCCAAGGGAGGCTTGACAATGTGACTGCTTTGGTCAAAGCAGTGTGTGAACATGACGTATGTCATTTCCAAACACACACTCTAAGAGCCAAAGCCTGGCTCCCATATCCTTTTCACGTACTGTGATGACTAGCGATAGAGGGAAGCTCCTCAGCCTGAATCCCAGAGTAAGGACAACGCAGAGCAGGGAGCTCTAGCTGATTGAAATGTTCGTGTAACTCAAGTGAGAAATAAACCATTGATGATATAAGCTTCTCAGATTGAGGGGTCGTTTGCTGCAGCAAAATCTATCCTAAATTGTAAAAAATACCCAGTAACCAAGGAAACCCGAACAGATTTCTAAACCCTGCAAACCCAGAAGAGTCTCAACAACACAATGCCATAGCAAGCCACACTTCAACACGCTAACCTCACAGCATGTGCTTTTGACCTTTCTGAGGTGGAATTACATTCACTACCTGAGGCAGATTCGGTAACTTTTCAATACAAGTAGTTTCTCTTTCCTGTCTCTGCGCCTCTTGTCTGCCTCTTAGCTGCGTACCCAACATGAACATCAGGACAAAATAGTGTCTGGGTTGAACTATAATTTCTGCCTTTTCTCTCTTTGACAAAGATATTCTCCACTCCCAAATTTTATTACGAAATTTTTCCTGCGTATAGAGCAAGGAAAGAATTTCAGAGCGAACAGCCACATATTTACCACCAAGATTCTACAGTTACCGTTTTGCTCTATTTGCTTGGCTGCATGTCTGTCCACCATTCCCTCAGCCCGTCAGTCTGTCCATCTGCCTTGTTTTGGGATGCATTTTAAAGTAAGTTGCAGACTCACGATGACATGATGATGTCTTATCCTTCGACATTTAGTCTTTTTCCTTTTAATTCTGGATTTTTAAAAATTGCTTTTTAGCCTTCTTTGAGGTGGTCTTAACTGTTTCCTCTGCTTGCCGAAACTTGCACATACTCACCCTTTAACAATCACAAACTCAGTGTGTTTGTCCGCATTACGTAACCCCTGGGTGCCCACACTTTCCTAATCTCACTCTTTAATTTTTCTCTCTATTACTTCCTCTCTTATCTCTTCACTCACCACAACTTTTCATTTGCTGTCCCTTCTCTCTTTCAGCTCTCCGGCAGATAATTTTTAAACTAAACAACAGCTGAACAATATCCCCAGTGTTCCATGTGTCTGAGTATGCGCGGCACGTCCACACTTGCCCAGAACAGAAGGAAAACACAATTTCTTCCATTTTATTTCTTTGCATCAAAAGTGATTAAATCTGTCTGCATGACCTTCATACATCAGACCATTGGGCTATTTTAAACGTCTATTTAATAGAGTAAGTCAAGCTGCATTCCCTTGGTGGAAGGAATCTTTACCACCAAACGCTGCGGTAAATGCCAAGGGAACAATGCATCTTTTGTAGGACGGGAAAAAGAGAGACACTGCCATCTTACAATGGCCAAATTGTTTAAATTATCATACGGCATTTCATGCTAGATACATATTTGCATTGTTGTACAAGTATTTTCTTAGTTGGGTTAAAGATGGCTTTTTGAAGGCAACCCTACTCTTGCAAGGCAGACTTAGACTTAGGCATGTAACCCTGTTACACGCTCCAGTACATTTAATTTTATTACCCTGGCCAGCAGTGTTTCAATGTTTTAATAAAAGGCTATCAGCAAGGAGGCAAAAGCCTGCAAACAATCTCCAGCAACTCAGGCACTGCTCTATTTTATGACTAACAGCTATAGTAAAGCTTTCAGTAAAAAATCTTAAGCAGCACTTTCCTTTTTGGTGAGAATGAATTTTGCAACAATTTTTTTTCAACCTTATCTGAGATTATAAAGCTGAGTTGGCTATTTTGAAGTGAAGGGGAGAAAAAAAAAAGAAGGATAATTTTCATGATAAAATATTGTGAGAAGAAAATGAAGAGAAACTGTCCAGAATTATGTTAGCAATCCCTAGTTTTAAATGTCAGAATTCTGGGGGCGTCTGGGTGGTTTAGTCCCTTAAGCATCTGATTTCAGCTCAGGTCATAATCTTGCCGTTTGTGAGATCAAGCCCCATGTCAGACTCTGCACTAACAGTGTGGAGCCTGTTTGGGATTCTCTTTTTCTCCCTCCCTCTCTGCCCCTCCCCCATTTGCACGTGCTCTCAAAATAAATAGACTTTTTAAAAAGATGTCAGAATTCTTGTAAATAAGCTCTTTCTTGTTTTTTTTTTTAAATTTTTTTTAATGTTTATTTTTAATTTTTGAGAGACAGAGCATGAGTGGGGGAGGAGCAGAGAGAGAGGGAGACAGAATCTGAAGCAGGCTCCAGGCTTTGAGCTGTCTGCGCAGAGCCCGACCCAGGGCTCGAACCCACCAACCGTGAGATCATGACCTGAGCCGAAGTCGGACGCTTAGGCGACTTGCCCCTCTTTGTTGTTTTGATGCTTGAGAGTTGAATGGTGAATTCATTCATTCATTTACTTACCACCCCGTTGATGACCTATGCCTTGCCAGGCACTCAATTAAGCACTAAGAATATAAAAAAAAGAGACTATGCCCTGTCCTCGGGAAGCTTATAGTTCAGTGAGGGAGATAGACATGTGGGCAAGTACTTATGGTTGTGTCTGAGGTGCTATGACAGAGCGGCAAATGAGGAATTGGGGGCGGGAGGCTGAGGAACCTATTTATTCTAAGCCGAAGAGGGTGCGAATGGTCAGAAAATCTTCCTGGAGGCATCTAGAAGGACAAGTGGGAGTTAACTGATTGGAGAAGAAAGGAATAGGAGTTAAGACTCTTCCTGTTTTAAGCAATAAACAACCTGATGCAAACTAGCTTAAACAAAGAGTAGGGGCTACTGAGTGGCTCAGTCGGTCAAGCATCTGACTTCCACTCAGGTCACGATCTCACAGTCTGTGAGTTCGAGCCCCGCGTTGGGCTCCGTGCTTCAGCTCAGAGCCTGGAGCCTGCTTCGGATTCTGTGTCTCCCTCTCTCTCTCTGCCCCTCCTCCGCTCTTGCTCTATCTGTCTGTCTCTCGCTCTCTTCCTCTCTGAAAAAATAAATAACCATTAAAGAAAAAAAAAAAAAAAAAGAATATATTGGCTCATGTACCTGAAAGGGCCAGGGGATTTGGACTCTGGTTGTACCAGGATCCAGGGTCCAGAACAATGTTGTTAGAAATCTGCCGTTGATGGTCTAGCTGATAGTATCTCCCTTCTTCCTTGCTAATATTTCCCCAAGTTTATTCATTTTCTTTGGAGTTGCTCTGTCTTCAGGAGTGGCTGGACTCAACTAGTTATATTTGTAATGATCCTATTTCCAAAGACAGTCGCATTCTGAAGTACTGGAAGTTAGGACTTCAACATATGAATTTGGGTCGAGGAGGACACACAGTTCCATCCGCTACCCCCTGTCTTTCTTTCCTCCCTGTCTCAGATCTCTGCTGGTACCTCCCACTAGCTGGACTCATCTAGTGAGTAAAGCAAGCCGGTTGAAGTGAACCATAAAATCAGCCTCCCGAGGCACAGATCAGGGTGGGAGAAGTATAGACCTGGAGGGAAAAAGAGAGAATTTCCAGCAGGCTCTGTATTGCTTTCATTCTTGGGAAGGATCTTTTCGGTCGCCAGCCAACACCTCTAGACTTACTTGGTTCTCAGCTTCTGTGATCTTAAAAGGAGAGGCAGCAACCCTGTACCTCCCAGTTTCCATAGCAGGTCTCTTGAAGGAGTTGCCTGGTTCTCTTTCGGTTTCAAGAGACTTTTCAGTGAGTCCAGAAGACAGGATATCTGGTGTTCCACCCAGTTGCCTTCTTATCACGCCTTCTCCCCCAGTACCTAGGACGTTCTTTTCCTCGTGGTTTACTGGTATCTTTTTGTCTCTTAGGGACTGCATTCACTGCCATGTAATGAAAAGTCGAGAACAGTGGTAATAAATCAAATGGCATTTAGTTCCCCTTACGCATCAAGATGTTCAGAGTAGTTCAGGCCCAAGCTGGTGCGGAGACTTAAGGAAGTCATCAATGGCCCAGGCTCCTTCTAACCCCCTGCTCCGCCATCCTTAGCCTGTGGCTTTTGGCCTCATGGTTGAAAGGTACTGCTCCGCTTCCAGCCACACCTCTCTGTTCCAGACCAAAAGAAGTAGAAGGAAACTTCAAGGAAGAAGGGGCAGCAGAAATTAAGAAAGCAGAACTTTTTCAGAAATCCATAGGACATGTTCATTTCTGTTGCACAGGAGCAGAACTGTGTCATGGCTGTCACTCCCTTGCTACATGGGATGCTGGGAAATACCTCTTTTTTTTTCACCTGTGGGCTAATTGTCAGTCAGGTTTCTGTTAATAAGGATGGAGTGGAGGATGGCTGTTGGGTGGACAACTGGCGGGGTCGGCCACACTGGCCAACGGGGCCTGCGTGCTTGGCTTCCACATTGCAAGGTGGTACCCAGACTGAAGTAGTGCTGTTGTGAGGGTTTGAGTGGACTAGGGGAAGGCAGTAAGTACAGTTATTCAGAACTGAGGTCTAGATTTAAATAAAATCCTTCTGTGATAATTCCAAAAGCATGTAGTAAGCCTCCTACTATGTGCACTATCTTTTATTTGTCCCTGCCTTCAGAAAATGTGCTTGTCCAAAGATGACTGGGTGGCTCAGTCAGTTAAGCATCCGACTTCGGCTCAGGCATGATCTCAGTTTGTGGGTTCGAGCGCCACCTCAGGCTCTGTGCTGACAGCTCAGAGTCTGGAGCCTGCTTCAGATTCTGTGTTTCCCTCACTCCTGCCCCTCCCCCACTCACACTCTGTCTCTCAAAAATAAATAAACGTTAAAACAATTAAAAACAGGGGCACCTGGGTGGCTCAGTCGGTTAAGCGGCTGGCTTCAGCTCAGGTCATGATCTTGCGGTTTGTGAGCTCAAGCCCCGCATCCCAGCACAGCCTGCTTGGGATTCTGTGTCTCCCTCTCTCTCTGCCCCTCCCCTGCTCACACTCTGTCTCTCTCTCCCTCAAAATAAATAAAAAACATTAAAAAAAATTTAAAACAAAAAACAAAACAAAAAAAAAACTAGAGAAATGTCTTCAGAATTCTTTACATTGCCCTGAGTTACTGCTTGTTGATGTACTTATAAACCTCATAAAGGACTCTTGCATATTTCATCTAACACAAAAAATCAAGTAACCTCTCTTCCTTTGTCCTATTGAGACATGTGGACAAAGAGTATAATTTAATTCTCTCTTCTCTCTTTTCTCTTTAGAGAAAAAGAACCAAATTCATTGCCTGTGATTTTCTGACCGAGTGGTTATACAAGTAAGTTTTGCATGTGTTTGAATATTCAATGACCCTAAGGATTCAATAGTGTTCATTTGCAAGCAGAATAGCAACAATTGACTTGAATTTTTGCTTATTGTTTTCTTGTCAATCAAACATATGGCATCATTACCAGTCAAAATCCAAAGAGGACAGGGGAGTCTTTCACAGAATTCTTCTCCATTCCATTTGTGGAGCAGTGGCTGAAGCATCAGTAAGTACCAACACAAGGCCTCAAATAATTTATTCCTATTTTAAGATTGTGTTAATGATAGTTTGCTCCAATCCAACTAACTCATATAATCCATCCAGGACTCCAGGTCAGCTGTATTTGTGGCTCTTGTCTCTAGCTATTTTCAGTCCGGGCTAAGAACATCCTATCCATGTGGTGATTATTCTAGAAGCACTTCAGAAATACAGTAGAAAACTTAAAAAATTCTTATCCTAAGTAATCCATCTCTCCATTCTCTCTCCTCACTCTTTCTCCCTTCCTCCCTGCCACCTCTTAATGTTGTTATGTCTCAAGAAATAGGACTAAATTTTTCTAAATATTAATTTTTAGTAATATGGATCGATTCTACATTTAAAATACTAGAACATGACAGATAAATTTAAAATTCTCTTTGACTATCATTCCAATCTGAGTTCTTCTCTCCTCGCATAAGTCATCAGTTTAGTCTATAGTCCTTCTTCCAGCGCTCTTAAAATTGGTTAACTATGTAAAATTAGATTTCATATAAAATTTGTAGTGCCAATTGCTGTGAGTGATTTCTCATCAGTGTAATGACGATGATGGTGAGCAACATTTATTGAGTGCTTGTATCATTGTTCTCAGCATTTAACACTAATGAACTAACTTGGTCCTGATAACAGTGCCATTACCAGCCCTATTTTGCAGATGAGGAAATGTATGCATTATTTTGCAACTTGCTTTTGTTTGATCTCAGATACATGCTTTTGAGATCTAGCCCTGTTGATTCAACCACATCTAATTCCTGCCTTTGATGGCTTTATAGTATATTTATCTCTAGATTTGCATAATTCACTCATTCATACAGTAAGTATTTATTGAGTACTGCGATGCACCAAACATCAGTCTAGGTGCTGGAGGTAAAGCGCCTTCCTTGCCTTTATGGAATTTACATCCTAGTTGGGGGTGACAGACCATGAACAAGTAAGTCTGTAGGGAAAAAGAAAGCAGCAGGGCGGAATACACAGTATCGAAGGGGCTTAATTTTGTATAGGGTCGTCAGGAAGGCTCTCACTCGAAAGATGACATTTAAGCAGTGGTCCACTATTTTAGATCATAGATGGAAGAAAGCTCAATTTAGAGAAAGTTATGCATATTTAACTTGTTGCTTTGAAATGTTTTCATGCCAGCCCTTTGTGAGGACAGTCTAAGGAAACCAAGGCATCAGAAAATTAAGCAAGGCTTGTAAAACCCTATATTAAATGGAAGGAAAGACGTTAAATTAGACCTTTAGCCCTCAAATACCACTTTTTTTTTTTTTTTTTTTTTGCTTAGATATTCCCTTCTTGAGAATGCCAAGTCGAATAGACTCTTGACTGGCTTTCTTAATTTGGAGAATTAAATATGCCCCAGGTTTAACCAGGTTTTTTTTAAAGATTTTTTTTTAAGTTCTCTCTGCACCCAACATAGGACTCGAACTCACAACCCTGAAACCAAGAGTCGTACGCTGTACCAGCTGAGCCATCTGGGCACCCCGTTATCAGTTTTGTTTTTGTTTTTTTTAATGTTTATTTATTTTTGAGACAGAGAGAGACAGAGCATGAGCCGGGGAGGGGCAGAGAGAGAGAGAGACACAGAATCTGAAGCAGGCTCCAGGCTCTGAGCTGTCAGCACAGAGCCCGACGCGGGGCTCAAACTCACAGACTGCGAGATCATGACCTGAGCCGAAGTCGGACGCTCAACCGACTGAGTCACCCAGGCGCCCCCGTTATCAGTTTTTTAAAAATCAGGGGCACCTGGGTGGTTCAGTTGGTTAAGAATATGGACTTGAGCTCAGGTCATGATCTCATGGCTGTGGGTTCCAGCCCCATGTCAGGCTCTGTGCTGACAGCTCAGAGCCTAGAGCCTGCTTCAGATTCTATCTCCCTCTCTCTCTGCCCCATCCCCTGCTTGTGCTGTGTCTCTCTCTCTTTCAAAAATAAACAAACATTTAAAAAAATGAAATAAATATCTGTGTAGAGACTAGCTACACATTGAAAGGAGAATGAGTGATATTGGAAAACCTTGTTTTTTTATTTAGCTTCCAAACTTGTGCCTAATTTTGCCCACTATGAAAATGGAAGGCCCATAATATATTGAGTGATTAATAAGTGGAAGATTTGCATATGTTTTTCTAAGACAAGTTTTTTCAGTTATCATTCTCCAAGTTACTGCTTTGTTTTGAAAATGAAACATTTTCCCACTTCTAGTAACCAATGAAAAAGAATCTTAAAGATATGAGAATTTCTCTAAATAAGAATCCTCTTAAACCTCTAGTCATTTATTATAAAAATATCTTATGGAGTGCCTGAGTGGCTCAGTCAGTTAAGCATCTGACTTCAGCTCAGGTCATGATCTCATGGGTTCATGGGTTTGAGCCCCGGGTCGGGCTCTGTGCTGACAGTTCAGAAACTGGAGCCTCTTTCAGAGTCTGCGTCTCCTTCTCTCTCTGCCCCTCCTCCACTCACGTTCTGTCTCTCTCTCTCTCTCTCTCTCTCTCTCTCAAAAATAAACATTAAAAATTTTTTAAGTATATCTTAATTCAAAATGGTTGCTAACTTCCTCTGGCAACTCATATCAATACACTGAGAAGTAGCAAAAGTGACAATTTGGCTTTAACTCCACAAGAACAGAAATACAAGAGCTCTCCCCCTAACTGGCATTTGTATTCTCTATTTCTATAACCTTTCAAAGAGATGCCAAGAAGCATGATAAGACTTTGAATTATATTAATCTACTTTGATGCAATAAGGATTTTATTGAACACCTACTAAGTGCAATGCCCAGAGCCTGGTATTGTGGAATAAATAGAGATGAATAAAATATGGCTCTGGCTTTGGTAGTAAGAGAGACCTATTTACAACTAACTGTAGTTTCTGTAGCGAGTGTTGTAACATAGATGCTAAAGCACAAAGGGAAACGGGGAAGCACAAGACCATTCACAGACCCTCCTGACGGGCCTGGAGCCAGCCCAGTTGGGGCAGTGGCCAAGCCCGTGGGCGCCCAGATTTGGTTTTGAGAGGAAAGGACTCAGGTCCCGTATCCTTCTCAAAGATACCAGAAGAATCAGAGAGATAAGTAAGAACCAATGTTCTTGAAGAGAATGAGAGCAGGAGCTGGAAACAATATCTAATCCAGGTTTTTTGGACCTTAGCACTATCAGCATTTAGCACCAGATAATTCTCTGATGTGGGGCTGGCCTGTGCATTGCGGAATGTTCAGCAGCTTCTCTGGCCTCCGTCCAGGAGCTGCCAATAGCATCTCCCTAAAGCCATCGCCATTGAGAATATCTCCAGACACCAGCAAATATCGGGGGCATGAGGGATCGAGCGGGGCCGGGAGACCACAAAATAGCCTCTGGTTGAGAACCTCTGACCCAGTCCAGTGGTTTTCTACCCTGGCTGCACCTTAGAGTCATCTGGGGAGTTTTCATTGCCTGGCTTCCCCCAAGACCTATGAAATCAGACCTCTCGATTCTGGGTATAGCCTATGTATTGGTTGGTTGGTTTGTCTGTTTTTAATAGCTTCCTGGGTGATTACAATATACAGCCAGAGTTGAGACCTCATCGATAGAGCAAAATAAATGCTGTGTTTAAATAAATAATATTAAAAAATAAAAATAAATAAATAATACAATTATGTTATACTGTTAGTAAAAAGTATACTTGAGGTAGTAAATAGTATGATTTCGCCATTCCTCGGCTAAGCACTTTTACATGTATTATCTCATTTAATCTTAGTGACAACACTAAGATCTAGGTTCTAAAGCTGAAAGGAGCTGAGAAGTTGCAAATGAAGTAAGGTAGGTCTTAGGCAAATATGGGGATTGTTGGGGGCAAAATAAATGGGCATTTTGAGTAGGGCTTAAGGGTACAGATTGGAGGAAGATGAATTTTGAGGGGAGACTCTGTCAAAGTTTTCTAAAGGAAGCAAAATATAAACTAGCACTTCCAGCAGGTTCTGGGCTGAGGTTAAGAGTATGAGCTCTGGGGACAGACAAACCAGCGTTCAAATCTCTACTCTACCAGCTTACTGGTCATATGACCCTGGGTAAATGTTTTAGCTTCTATTACCATGTAACAAATTACCCCAACACTTAGTGAGTGGCCTGAAACAATAAACACTTACTATCTCACAGTTTATGTGGGTCAGGAATTGAGGTGCAGCTCAGCTGAGTGGTTCTGGTTCAAGATTTCTCATGGGCTACAGTCAAGATGTCGCAGGGGCCGTAGTCTTCTGAAGTCATGACTGAGCCTACAGGAGCCACTTTCAAGTTGGCTTACCCACACAGTGGTGACTGAAGGCCTCCGTTTTTCTCCACATGGGCCCTTCCATGGACTGCTTGAGTGTCCTCACCACATGATAACTGGCCTCTTTCAGGGTGAGAAACTCGAGACCAAGAAGGAAACTGCAGTGCCTTTTGTGACCCAACTTGGGAAGCCAAACACCTGCACTTCCACCACATTCTCTTCATTAGAACTGAGTCACTAAGTCCAGCTCAAGTACCACATTCAAGGAGAGTGTGATTAGGCTCCACCTTTTCTAAGAAGGAGTATCAAACGACATGCAGATATATTTTAAACTTTTTTTTAAACCTTTATTCATTTTTGAGAGACAGAAAGAGACAGAGCACAAGCAGGGGTGGGGCAGAGAGAGAGGGAGACTCCAAAGCAGACTCCAGGCTCTGAGATGTCAGGACAGAGCCCGACGTGGGGCTCGAACTCAAAACGTGAGATCATAACCTAAGTGGAAGTCGGATGCTTAACCAACTGAGCCATCCAGGTGCCCCATATGCGGACATATTTTAAAAGCACCACTGCAGGTCAGTCTCTAAGCTTGCATCTCCTTGTTAGTGAAATGTGATGATTATGAAGATGCAGCAAAATAATGCACCTACAAATGAAATCACGAACAGGTCCAGTTCGGAGTAACATGTGCCTTCCTGTTGGCTACTGTCACCATCAGAGGACACTGTGGACTTAGGATAAGAGATACAGCAGAAAAGGGTACTCAAAGCCAAAGGCAGGAAGGTGGGAGAAGGCAGCACTTGGTCCAGCCACAGGAAACCAGCATAGCTGACTCATAGAGCAGGCTGAGATACAGGGGTGGGATAAGAGATAAGGCTGGAAGGGAGTCGGGGGGGGGGTGGGTTTTGTGTTTCTGTAAACAAAGTTTGGGCATTATTCCATAAGCATGAGAGAGTATTAAAAGATTTTGAGCAGAGGCATGCTGTGAGCAGGCTGCTTTGGCAAGATAACTCTCAAGAGTGCAGGGGACCACCTGGTTAGAGCCTAAGGTCTTGAACTAGGACAACAGGAATGGAAAGGAAGGCCCTGGAATGGGTCTGGTGGATGGATGGCACAGGATGAGTTTGGGAGTGAAGACATTTGCATGAAAAGGTGAGATTTGTTGGGCAACTGGAGGCCCATGGTAGAAGCAAAGAGACCTGGCTGGAAAATCAGGCTCAAGAGTAAAGATGAGGACTTCTGTCTTGGGCACATTGAGGTTGAGGTGCCTCTAGTACATCCAGATTGGAAACATTGGTCTGAAGCTCAGAAGTGGGGTCTGGAGAGGAACATTGATTTTGGCATCAAGATTCCCATGTCAAATGTACAGATTAAGCCACGATGGGCTACAGCTGAACTTTGGGGGGCGCCAGAGTTGGTTCCAGGGGCTCTATGAAGGAGGCACTTACTCTAAGTCATGTGGTTGGCAATGGTGACCACGGCTTGTCTTGTCTGCAAAGCAAATCATTGTTGCCACTTAGGTTTTGTGTTGAGTTGTTCAGTGGGGAGGAGGTAGGGATATATTAGTTTTCGATTGTTGCTATAACAAATTACCACAAATTTTTTAACCAATGCAAAAGTTATTATCTTACAAGTTCTGGAAGTCAGAGCTTCACCTGGGTATCCCTGGGCTAAAATCAAGGTGTGGGCAGGGCTGCACTCTTTCCTGGAGGAAGCTGTGTGCTCTCTCGAGGGGAGAACACATTTTCTTGCCTTTTGCAGCTTCTAGAGGCTCCCTGTATTGGCTAGTGGTGCCTTCCTTCATCTTCAGAGCCAGCACCGTTGCGTATCTCTGATCCTGTTTCCTTAGTCACATTTCTCTGACTCTCTTTTGCCTCCCTCTTCAGCTGCTAAGGGCTCCTGTGATTACATTGGCTCACCGAGATGATTCAGAATATTCTCCCCGTCTCAGGGTCTTTAATCACATCCGCAAAGTCCTTTTTGCCATTAGAATGTAACTTAGGTTATAGGAATTATGATTCTTTCATGTGTGGGCGCCACGTCTCTGCCTACCTTGAAGAATATGGAGAATATGGGAAAATTGGAAGCCCCTCACTGGTAGGGATCACCTACATTTTCTTGGGGATCACTGACGTTTCAAAATGGTGTTATGGGTTTTGCAAAAATGATACATGCTTAGAGAAAAAAGTAAAAGCAAAAAAAAAAAAAGGTACAGATCACCCTTTGCCTTCCTCTCATATGTAACCATTGTTGACATTTTAGTGAACTTCTTTTCAGAGACTTCTCTCTGCATATATACACATATATTAGGTATAAGAAGATGTATGTCTTCCTCTGAGACCAGAACTACAAGTGAGAGGAAATTTGGGGCGAAGGGGGAAAACTGAGCAAGTTCACGGTGGGTCCTGTCATTCCGATTGTTCATGTAGGTGTAGAGGCATCTGCTGGGAGGGCGGCCCCGGCGGATTCCGGAGGCTTGTGGGGAGGGAAGGGGGCGAACAGCAGCTGCTGGGGTGAAACTGGTAGGGAATCAACTCGGGATAAATGGGGACGGCCCAGCCGACAGCCTGAGTTGGTGGTGCATATAAACAGCCTGCTTGTGTGATTATCACCAGTAACCCTCTGCAACCCTGGAAGGGGGGTGGAGAAAACAGATGGTTGGGTAAAATCAGGGCTGAAGACTAGCAAAGCTAATATTAAGTGAAAAGTCTAGACTGGGCCTAGGGAATCTTAAATAAAGGGGAAGCATCATTAACTTTTTAAGAATAATGTCTTACATTTTTTTCAAAAACTACCATAGTTTTTGAATTATGTTAATGACTTAACCGCCACTTTTCAGAAAGAGAAAGAAATACTACATTATGTGTTACTTTAGAAGTAAGAAACATACCAAACTTGTAGAATACTAAAATGGGGATGGTAGGGGTTCATGTGGCTTTTGAAATTTTAATAGGTAGATCTTATTTGGATCATGCTTGGATCTTATTTGGATCAAAGAAAAACTAAAAAGAAAAATTAAAAGGCAATTGGAAATCGAATACTTAATAAGTAGTTCATGATGTAGGGGAGCCTGGGTGGCTCAGTCTGTTAGGCATCTGACTTTGGCTCAGGTCATGATCTCACTGCTCATGGGTTTGAGCCCCACACTGGGCTCTGTGCTGACAGCTCAGAGCCTGGAGCCTGCTTCAGATTCTGTCTCCATCTCTCTGACCCTTCCCTACTTATGCTCCATCTGCCTGTCTCTCTCTCAAATGTAAAAAAATATATATATATTAAAAAAATAATAGTTGATGTAAAGAATTGTTGTTCTTTTATTTAAGATATGGTAATCATTTCATAGTCATGATAAAAAAAGTTACAGCTCTTTAGAGAAACATGCTAAAATATTTATGAATGAAATATGAAATGGTATGGGGTCTATGGCAGGGTTGGGAGGAGGGAGTTACACTGAATAACTGACATGCAGAACAGTATAATTGAAGCTGGCTGATGGTGACATGGGTTCATTTTTGTTTTTTTGTCTGCGTTTTTGTGTCTTTGAAATTTTCCATAATAAAAAATTAAAAGGGAAAGAAACAATGAGATTTTTCAAAGCTCCTGTGACCACTTGACTGAATGATGGATGAGCCGTGTGCAAGGAGGTGTTTATTGACTGGCTGTCAGCCGGGAGGGTTGAGGGCTGTTCTTCTCCCCTGGAGGTTGCTGGAGTAACAGTGGAGGAGACTGAGTTTCCCTGTGATCATGCTGAGAAACTCAAATGGCATGGAAGGAAAATGGCCCTAGGGCAAGGAGAGAGTAGCAGGTGTGGACATGTGAGAAGCCTGGTGCTGGAGAGGCCTTGCTCACCCTTCCTGAGACCTGGCTCTGAATGCGCAGGACTCACCACCCAGTTCCCTTACCTCGGCCTCGTTCTCCCTTCACACCCCCCTCTGAGGCCGAACCCACTGCTCCCCGGCAACAGTGAGAAGGAAGGTTAACGTGATCAGAGCCTTGGGCTTGCCCTAAACAACATGGCTCTACTAATACTTTTTCTTATAATAAGTACCTTTTCTGTAGAACATAGTAAACCTTTCAAGCTTCGCAGGCTACATATGGTCTTTGAAGTAGTTGTTACTTCAACTCCACCATCGTAGCAAGAAAGCAGTCATAGACAGTACGTGAATAAACAGGCATGGCTCGATTCTAGTACCACTTTATTTACACAGATAGGTGATGGGCCACATTTGGCCCATGGGCTCTAGTTTTCTGAGCCCTGTTCTAGATACCAAGAACCTTCTGAAATCCTAGTCTCGCATAAGAGCTGAAAACAATTTAAATGAATGTGAGTAAGTGAGAAAGATGGAAGGATAGATGAGGTTGTGATCAGAGTAAGAATTTGGAAAATTGAGATACGATGGTCTTAAGGGACAGCCCATTCTAAGATGTGACCGCTCTATTGAGTGACGGACATAAGGGAAGATGGGGGTCATGGAATCATTGTGGACTGGAAGCCATGGTGTTAGAGGTGTCATCAGTATGAATACTGAGGTATCTGAGAAGGCCGATAAGGGATGATTTGGAGAAGATGACAGCAAGTCAAGTCCCCGAGCTGTTGAGGGTGGTGTAAGAATGTCCTTGAAGACAAACAAGCAGCGGGAGTGGAAGTGTGGGCGTTAGAACTTAGACTCTGGATTCACAACTCTGCCTTCCACACCACGCTTCGCCATTTCCAGTTGTGTGACTTTGGGGCAAAGATGACTTAACTGCTCTCAGGCCCAGTTTTTCCATCTGTAAAATGGTCTTTCATCTAAGCAAAGCTAGTTCCGTACTTAAGAGGAATTCTGGTGCCAACCATTAAGGGGATACCATTTTTCCAGTACTGATATGGATACAAGCAATTATGTTCCAGCTATTTAAAGGTAGTTATTATTTGTTCATTTATTTAGCTGATGTTTATTGAGTGCTCACATGTGCTGTACAGTTATAGGGAACAGACATATTCATAAGCTGGTTGGCTACCGCTTATTGGATACTTACTCTGTGCCATGGGAATATGACACAGAGAAACATGGTCCCTGTCTTCATGGACAGTTTTGTGTATAGTTGGATTACAGAATGCATGTATTTAATTTATGTTAATCCAGTGACCTGCTTTTGGGGAAAAGGAAGAGAGAAATAAGACTTTTAAAAATTCAAGCTGCTCCCCTTGCCTTTCCACTCTCTAGGCAAAAGCATAAAGAGGCCACATGCTCAGCTCTTTCCTCGCTTGTTCCCAGTGTTACGTGCCCCTCATAACATGAGCGGCTCAGAAGGCAGCTACAGTCTTCTGTTTGTCTGTACGTGTCTACCTACATAACTAACTACCTGCCAACCAAGCATTTATATAGTGTGTACTCAGGTACTATTCTAAACAATTGATAAATATTACCTAATTTATTCGCATTACAACCTTTGTAGTGTTCAGGCTGTGTTAGGCTAGGTTGCAATCACCAACAATACTGAAATACTCAATAACAATTTACTTCTTGCTCATACAAAGACTGACACAGGTTGGACCGCCCTTTTATTTATAACTGTCTGGAACATAATGATTTTTGAGGTCGCTAAGGCAAAGGAAGAAAAGAGTGGAGGAGGCACTCTAGTTCTTAACTTTCTCGGCCTAGAATGTTCTTAACCTTCTCGCGTCTTCTGACAGAGCCTGACTCCAAATCAACTGCAAGGGAGGCTGAGATCCATAAGGGACCCTGGATATTCCATGAACACTGGCTGTCCCAGTGACAGCCATATTTCATAGAAAGAACTGAGGCACAGAGGTGACTTATCTGCCCAAGGTCTCGCGTTAGCAAACAACAAGACAGGGTTGAGCCCAGGCACCTTGGCTCCTGAGTACATGCCGTTAAGAATGGTCAATCTGTCTGCTCCACTGCCTCTTAGATCAGCTGCTACTTAGAGAGATCAGTGCTAAGACTGGGAGAACACTGGCTGTGTGACATTGACTGAAGGATGCCGTGGGTAATTTACGGTATGTTACGGGGAAATTTGACTAGATGTGGTTTTCATCTTGTGTGCCGATTTCAGAGTGCAGCTGCAGTGGGAGATAGAGCTCCTCTTTATGTTATGTATGCGTTAGCATTTATTGCCTCAGAGCGTCCTATTGACCGGCCGGGGGGAGCCATCTAAAATGTGAGTTTGGCTTTGTTTTTACGTTCTTGGTAAGACAAATTCACCAAGCCCAGCTGTCTTCGTCGCTTGGTCTCATTATATTGTCAGCTCGCAGCTGGTAGGTTGGGATCATTTGTCACGGATGGCTGCCGATCGTTTGTCACGTACATGCCCTTCTCCTACAGGTTCCCTTTAATTTAGCATACTCTTCACTCTGTCCATCCGTTCTCAGTTACCCATTTCTTTTCCATGACATTTTTTTTTTCAAGTAATTGCATTTTTTGTCGCTATTTTATGTAGACATTGACAACCCTTAAAATTTTTCCTTAGGCATGGGGAACCTGGGCGGCTCAGACAGTTAAGCATCTCTTGGTTTCAGCTCCAGTCATGATGTCACAGTTCAAGGGTTCCAGCCCCATGTCAGGATCTGTGCTGACAGCTCAGAGCCTGCTTGAGGTTCTCTTTCTCTCCTCTCTCTGCCCCTGCCCCCCTCAAAATAAATAAACATTAAAAAAGATTTTTTCTTAGGTTTATAAAGATAACTAAGATTTATCACATATAAAATAAACATATTTGTTAAATAAACTATACAGTGAGGAGGAAATGTTTAAAATCAAGGATAATCATAGAATTAAATAACTCTAGACCTAAAAATCTTTCAAAAGGACATTTCAGTTCAAAGTATAGGAACATGGCTTTTATTTTATCTTCTAAATTATTTTGTAGCTTTCATGTTGTCCACACAGTTACTTTAAGATTTAAAAACAATTACAGAACTAACAGGTACTTATTCTTATTTAATTTATTTTAAGTTCATTTATTTGAGAGGGAGAGAGAGAGAGTGGGGAGGGGCAGAAGGAAAGGGGAAGAGAGAGAATCCCAAGCAGGCTCTGGGCTGTCGCAAACCATGAGATCTCACAAACTGTGAGATCATGACCTGAGCCAAAATCAAGAGTCGGACGCTTAACCGACTGAGCCACACAGACACCCCTATTCTACTTCTTTTTATTCCATTTCTTGCTTTCTGTGGTAGACATTTATGTCTGTCCCCCACCCCCCACCCCCCCCACCCCCGCCTCCCCGCATTGACTTCCTCCTCCTCCTCTGGCTACAGAAATCCCTGTGTCACCGAGAGGGTCACCTGTCTCCCATTCTCAGTTCATGTGGACAGTGAGCTAATTTCCCGCTCTGCCTCTGGGTTGGGGATGTGTCCCAGGCCTGGCCAGTTACATCAGTGAATCGCCCTGACTACTACAGTTGCTCCCAAATTGGTTGAATCACAGATAACCCCAAGGTTTTTTTAGGAAGCAACCAGGAAACGTTCTCTCTCTTTTCCTCTAGACTTGGAGCTTTGAGGTCATAAGTAAGCCTTGAGCTGCTGAGGACAGCCACCTGAAGAGGTTGTGGCTGACATAAAAGCAGAACTGGGAGGTGACCTGAGCCTGAGTCCCTGCAGCATTGGTTTGGGCCTCTCTCTCTGGCCATGCCTAAAGCCAGCGCTACCCCCTCCCTCTTAGTTCATCCTTTTTATTTTTTTTTTTTAATTTTTATCTTTTTGCTTAAGCCAGTTTGAGTTAGGTTTCTTTCTTTTTTTTTTTTTTTAAGTTTTATATATATTATTTTATTTTTTTCGAGAGAAAAGGAAAAGGAGCATAAGCAGGAGAGGGGTGGAGAGAGAGAGAGAGAGAGAGAGAGAGAGAGAGAGAATCCCAAGCAGGCTCTGTGTTGTCAGTGACGAGCCTGATGCAAGGCTAGAGATCACGACCGGAGCCAAAAATCAAGAGTTGGACACTGAACTGACTGAGTCACCCAGGTGCCCCTGAGTTAGGTTTCTAATACTTGTGAATGAAAGAGTCCTAAGTGATATGTGCTCCTACACGGTGTTGTCCCAGCTAGCCTCAAGTATCCTAAATTAGTCAGCTTTGTCTAGGTTCTGTTGCTAAACAACCCTCAAATCTCAGGGCCTTACAATGTCAAATGTTCATTCTTCCCCCTTTTTTATGTTAGCCGCCTATCACTTTTGGCTCTGCTCCATGTCCCTTTTCATTCCAGGGACCCAGGCTGAAGGAACAGCCAGCCCCCTCCTCACTCTCACAACAGAGGGAGAAGGGCAATGACCCATCCATGCAGTGGCAAACGCTACTTCTGCTCACGTTTCATTGGCCAATACAGGTTCATGTCCAAGCCAAACAGCAGCGCTATAGGGAAGCTGACACCACCTCCAGGCAGAAACTGCGAGGCACATGGCAGAGTACAGATGCACGATTCTTTTTTTCCAAAGAGTCGTAACTGGGACCAATAACACAATGTACTGAATGGTCTCATCAGAGCTTAGTGAGGGTGTTTTCTTCCCTGTCTTTCAACGGCGGTGGGTTACATCATATCTTCTGATGGCTTTCCTCCTATTTATGATTCTGGCATCATCCGCTTTTGCGTTATTGAGTCCTGACTCAACCAGCCAATCAGAAACAAGGAAATTATTTGCTATCATATTGAGACCAAGAAAAGTTTCACTTTTATTTTGGCCGAAAAGAATTGGTCAGATTCATTTGCAAGAAGAAATCACTACACAAGCCCAAGGAACAAAAGTGTCCTGCTGCCTATCTGGTCCCATGTCCCAGGGGAGAAGGCTCATGAAAGACATCATTAAAGCCGAGACCTTCAATGAAACAAAGATTGTATTTTAGAAAAGAAAAGCTTGCTTTGGGTGAAATGTCTTTTCAGCTAATTTCAACGCTTAGACAAAAAAAAATAAAAAAGAAAGAAAAAATCAACGATACTCTCATCTCGATGAAAGGTATCTTATGACCAAAAGCTGAGGTGAAAACAAAAGTGTCACCGTGCCATTCGAGGACAAGCACCAGTCAGCCGTACGATGGTCTGTTTGCATGAAGGTTAATAAACCGCAGGAAAATGTTCGCGCCTTCTAAATGGCACAGGAAACGGCATGCATGTTTCACCGAAGATCTTAATTAAAAGGTGGCTTGGCAGAAGATTTGCTGTCATGTCCTGTCGAAAGGAAAAACATCTTTTAATTTTATTTTGTCTTATAGACGGGTAACTTCAGAGGCTAGGAGTCTCATGAGGATAATAAATCATCTTCGCTCTTCATATTAACATTTGTCTTCAAATAGGAAGGAAGGAGAGCTGTTTCCTGAATTCAGGACACGCTGGGATGCGTAAATCCGCCATGTGCCTCTTTCTCGCTGGAGGTTTGGCATGTGGGTGGCCCTTTCTCTGCGCCACACAGTCCTGCTTCCTTCCTTTCTTCCTGTTGTTTCTAGGTGACTCTTTGGGAACAAGCCCAGAGAGCCTGTGCGAGGCAGCATGGGTTCCAGTCTGAACTCTGCCATTTATTAGTTGGGGTATTTGTTTCCCACAGGTGCTTAATAAATTACCGCAAAACCGGTGACTCAGAACAACACAGGTGTCGTCTCATACCGTTCTAGGGGCTGGAAGTCCAAAACCAATTCCTCGTAGAGCCTCCAGAGGAGAATTTGTTTTCTTGCCTTCTCTGGTTTCTGGAGGTTGCCTGTACTCTGGAGGGCTCATGGCCCCTTCTTTGCCTCACTCTGATCTCTGGTGTCCATCGTCACATCTACTTCTGTGGTGGCATCTCCATCTGCATCCCTCTCCCAAGGATCCTTGGGACTACATCATTGGCCCACTTGGATAACCTAGGATAATCTCAAAATCCTTACCTTAATTACTTTTACAATGGCCCTTTTGCCATTTAAGGGGACGTATCCATTCAAGAGTCTGGGGATTGAAAGAGGCCGTCTCGGGGAACGGTTATATAGCCTGCCACAGTCGGGTAACCTGGAGATAATCCCTTCGCCAGCCATGCTGCTCTCTTCTGTTGCTTGGGGATGACATTGCAGGGTCGCCAGGAGGTGTAAGATGGTATCAGAGTGCTTTGTCACAAGCAACAGAAATTTAAAGACTACTCAAGGAAAAGGGTATATACTGGAAGAAAACAAAAGATAACTCACAAATGTGAAGGAAAAGGTGAGGACCTGGCCTTAGAAAGCAGGTGTTGCGATCCAGGAAGCATAGACCCATGTTTTCTAGACAACAGTGCTGGAAAAATCCCGTAGTCTCTGCCGGTCACTCGAGATTCACATTTTAGGGAAACAGCATCTGCTTGGCTAAGCTTGGCTGTCACGTACACTCCTCGGTCACTGGAGGGCGAGGTGCTGTGACACCCCATCACTCCCCCCCTCGCCAGCACAGGGAGCTGGAGCTGTCAAAGCAAACTCTGAGCGCTGATACCACAAGAAGGGGGAGGGTCTGATGAGCAGATAAAAATTAAAGATATCCATTGCAGAGGGCTCATAGTGGGTCTCCAAAGAATGGTCGCTTTTATTTTGTCCTTAATCTGAGGAGAATGGCAGTCACTACTTTAGTAAGATGAAACGTGGATGATAGAATAAGCAAGCAAGAGAAAGACCAAATATCTGCTCTGCCACTGATAAATCCTGACATTAAAGAAAGTTCTCTGTTTTCTTATCTATAATAATATTCATTCATTCAAAAATATGTACCGAATGCCTACTCTTTTCCAGGTACTTTTCTAAAACCAGGTACCGTAGACAGAAGGGAGAACAAGAGAAAGTCTTGGCCCCCATAGAGTTTACATTTTAGTAGGAAGACAGTCAATAGCTAAGCTAACGAAGAAGCATATTGCGTAATGTAAAGAAGACCCAAGTGCTCTGGGGAAAAATAAAGCAGTATAAGTGGGTAGAGCATCCCAAGGCTGAGGTGAGAGCTGCCAGTGTTTAGAGAAGCCAGGGAAGGTGCGCTTTAAAGAGGAAACGTTTGCACAGAGGCCTGTAAGCCAACCTTACAAAGATCAGAAGGAAGAATGTTCCAGGTGGAGAGAACAGCCACTCTGAAGGCCCTTGAGATAGGAACGAACTTGGCTAGTGAGACAGGAGGAGTTGAGGGAGGCCAAGAACAGGGCCAATGAAGCCAGAGCAGCGGGCTAGGCCGTGCCCAGCTTGGGTGGGCCTTCGGGTACCATGGTAAAGAGTACGCTCTTACCTCTTCTCCTCTGGGTGCGATAGAAAACTATTGACGGGTTTTTAGGAGAAGATCGAGGGAATCTGATTTATCTTTTAAAAAAGATCACTCTGGAGCGCTTGGGTGGTTCAGTTGGGAGTTAAGGTCCGACTCTTGATTTCTGCTCAGGTCATGATCTCACGGTTTGTGAGACTGAGCCCCGTGTCCGGCTCTGTGCTGACAGCGTGGAGCCTGCTTGGGATTCTCTCTCTCCCTCTCTCTTTGCCCCCCCCCCAAATAAATAAATACACATTTAAAAATAAACAAAAAGATCACTCTGTTGGCTGGTGGGAGAGTTGATTTCAGTCAAGTCTAACAATGCAGGTGGCCAGTGGGGAGGCTACAGTAGGCAGGAGATGATGGCAGCTTGGAGTTTGCCAGGCAAGAAGAGGTTAGACTTGGGACATTTTGATGTTGGAACCAAGAAAACTTGTTGAGAGATCGAATGTGAGAGAGAAGTCAAGCATGGCTTGAAGATTTCAGGCCTGAGCAACTGGCCGAACGGGGAGCCAGTTACTGAAATGGAGTGGCAGAAATTAGAGGTCTGCTTTAAAAATTTAACGGCTTTATAGAAAAATCACAAGTTTCAGGGAATAAAAATATGAAGCTTTCTTTTTATTTTTTTTTCTCTCCACTAACTGACGCACGGTATCACAGTGGATCTCCCTTCTGTCTGGGAGGTAGCCCTTTAAATGACTTTTTGGCCAGAACTCCATAACTTCCTGGTCACTCTCTGTTTTTAGATGGTCTCATTTCACTGTTTGGATTTATCCTGTTTAGTCTTAAATCTTTAAATTTAAAGTTTTTTTTTTTATGCTTTTTTATTTATTTTTGAGAGCAGGAGAGACAAAGCATGAGTTGGGGAGGGTCAGAGAGAGAGAGGGAGACACAGAATCTGAAGCAGGCTCCAGGCTCTGAGCTGACAGCACAGAGCCTGATGCGGGGCTCATACTCACAGACTATGAATCATGACCTGAGCCTGAAGTCGGACGCTTAACCAACCTAGCCACCCAGGTGCCCCTAAATTTAAAGTTTTAAATCCTCAGTCTCATCCTGGATGTAAACCTCATCTTCCCCCCTTTCCCTAGCTCCAGCCACACTGTCCATGATTCGGGGGTCCCTGAGCTTGGAAGGTAGACAGATTGCCTCTCTATTTTCATTAGCCTCTAACTGAAATTGAGCCTCATTTTTAATTATGAACGTGGGCAACAAGCCTCCGGAGAGCCCATGGTACCTGTGTCTTTGTCACTAGTAGCGATCGGATTTTTTTCACATCCTGATGCAGTAGTTGCAGTGGTCTTGAGATCGTGTTCACACATGTCACTTCTTCTAAGTTACAGCAGTTAACTGACCTGCCACTAGCTCTTCTTATTTACTGCATACTCTAGAAGCACATATATTATTATATCACCTCCTGGGGTTTTTATAATTTATTTATTTTGAGACAGAGAGAGAGAGAATGCGTGAGCACATGCACACACATGAGCAGGAGAGGGACGGAGAGAGAGAATCCCAAACAGACTCCATGCCATCAGTGCAGAGCCCATTGTGGGGCTAGAACTCATGAACTACAAGATCATGACCTGAGCCAAAGTCAAGAGTTGGACACTTAACTGACTGAGCCACCCAGGCAACCTGGTTTTTTTTTTTTTTTCGTATTTTGAAAACTGTATTGCAATATAATTGGTTTGCTTTGAAATCTTATATATTTACTTTCATATTGAAAAAAAGTATTATTTAGGGTAGTGCCTGGGTGGCTCAGTAAGTTGAGTGTCCCATTCTTTGTTTCAGCTCAGGTCATGATCCCAGGGTCGTGGGGTTGAGCCCCATTTCAGAGTGTTGAGCCTGCTTGAGATCTTGCTCTCTCCCTCTGCCCCTACCCCCCATTTTGTACATTCTTTCCCCCTCTCTCTCTCTCAAATTAAAAAAATAATTATATAGGAAAGAAACCCAAACTGCTAGCATAAAAAGGGATCCATGACATAAACTGAGTTAAGATTCCCTGCCAGAGATTTGGAAGCCGTGAAGAGGGCGGTGATCTGCTCTTCGCATACACCTACCCTTGCCCAGGCTCACCCTCCGGAGGGGGAGGAGAGAGATTGGGAAGGAGGCAGGTCTCCTTCGGGTTTTCGTTGAGTCACATTGAAGAAAACATGTAATCCATGACAAAGAGACTAAATAACACAGCTATCTGGACGCGTTTACCAAAACGCATCAAGTATCACAACGCTTTCAGCACGGTTATACCTTACAGGGTGGGCACCTGACCTTGTCACATTGTTAGGTGAGCTCTGTTGGCTAGACGCATATGCAACGTCCAGTGACGGGGCTGGTAAAATGGGAGTCGATTCTGTGTTTAACTCAGGAGAGCGATTCAGCTTGAGGCCAGGGTAATACCTAGTGAGGAGGCGGAAGCCAGATCACATCCTAGTAACCATGGTTTCTGAACGCACTTTAAGGTCGCTAGAGAGTAATGCAGCTGACTCCACCTTACTGACTTTCAGAGTTGTTCCTGACAGCATAGAAAAGAATCCTATGAGATTCTGTCCTAATGGCTGGTCACCGTGTATCTGGACGTGTCATTCCAGATAACCTCTATTGTACTTCTTCCAAATATTTGAAGTTTATTACTTAAGACTGATGATGCCTCTAACACAGAATGTTTGGGAAACCAGTTAAGGCCAAGGGCAGGGACCGAATAATTTCTTTTGCTGGGTACGATGGTTAGTTATCAAATACTTAGACCCTTGAAAGGCTTTATAAATGATGGTTGATTTAGGGCCTGTGTCATTTTGTAAATGGCTTTGTATCAGGGTTGTGCTTTCATGTTCCAAGAAAACAACTTAATCACTTCCCTAATGAAAAGTGGATAGAATGTGGATTCCAAGATTTAAGTTTCAATATAAAGCAAGCCTTTCCGCTTTCTGTTTTATTCTGTTTGAATGCCTCTTTGGGATGGTCCCTCTTGTTTTAGAACTGGATGCAGAAATTAGCAAAGACAAACTTTTCAGTTCCCCTCGTATAGTTTGAAAGCATGCTGTATCTCTTTTAGGTCCTGCAAATCTTTTACTTAGCACCCAAAAAAGGGGAAAGAATTGTGTGTGTGTTTATGCATACACACAGAATCAGAAAAATAAATGCTTGTTCTTAGAATTATAGCATCAATTCTTACGATTCAAATATATTTGATTCACATTTAAGAAAAAAGGAGAAAGACCATGACAAATGAGCATTGCCGGTAAGACGAGTCTTGGAAACATAGTCAGCGGGTACTGTTTTGCGCATTGACACACACAAATCCGTCTGCTCTGGGGGATGTCCGATGTAAGCCCTTGAGGAGGGAGCTTGGCCGCCTTCTCCTGTGATTGACGTGGCGCCCTCCCCCCACCCCAGTTCCCCGGTGATGAGAGGCTGCCTCTACTCGATCTCTATTTTTATTTGACCTGAAGCCAGTTGCACTGATTCCAAAAGAGAGAAAAGGGCCTGAGGTGGCTTCTATCCCTTCCCGCCGGCCTGCTGAAATGATTGATAATTCCCAGGGACTACACTCGGAAGATTAAGTCCTTTTCATTTGGCTCTCTCATACTTATTCTTGGTTTGGGAACCAGACAGCACCCCATTATGTAGCCGTGAAAGCAGGGATGTCACTAAAGGTGGCCTCATATTACTGCTTAAAGGCCTATTAGAAATCTCATTTTGCTTTTTGAAGATTCATTGTCATGCAAAGCGGTTCGGGGTTTCATTACTGTGAAAGCCCTTTGTTGGCCCAGCCTGTTGTCCCCAGATTTGCAGGTCTCCTTTCCTACTGCTATCCCGAAACAGGAATACTGTTACTTTGAGGCTTTCATGACTTCAGTAGAGAAAAACTAACTTAAGGCAGGGAAATTGCAGCTGGACGGAAAGGCGCCATCGAATCTCCCCTCCGATACAAGTGACAGACTCCACTTCGTTCTGCTGTCCTGACATCAGATTTCCCTGTGGAGTGTCAGGCAAATGAATACCTGCCGAGTTATTACTGTAAGAATTAATGAAGAGGGCATTTTCTATGATTACCGCTTTTTTCCTCCCTCTCCAGTTTTTCCTTCTAGGCAAATGACCGTGTCTTCTTCTATTAAACACGCGCAGCTGTGAGACCCTGAAGTCCACGTCAGTGACCTTGCGAGCTGTCTTCTCTTCCCCTTTTAGGCCACTCCCTGGGCTTCCTGGGCCAAAAGATCCTCAGCAGGAAATGGTCGGTGACCTTGAATGAGTCACTTCACACCTCTGTGCCTCAGTTTCTTTGTTCTGAAAGACGGATAACCACAGCTTGTTACTAATATTGTGAGGATTTAATGAAATAATGTGTAATAAGCATGCTGTGCCAGGCAGAGAAGCTCATTCCACAAACACTTAGCCAAGTACCCACTAGAAATGGTGTCAGTTCTCCCTGGCTTTTACTTCTCTGATTCTGGAATAATTCCTAAGTGCTGGGACTGCCAAGAGCCCTAGACATGGGCCTGGTCTCTGCCCTCCTGGAGCCTGCAGTCCGGCTGAGGATTAGGGCATTAATTAGATAACCACAAAGATTTCTATCTCCAAATTGGGCCAAGGACTAGGAAGGAAAATGACACAGAGCTCCACTGGGCCCTAACCTAAACAAAGAACACCTTCCCATAACATTTGAGTGGAGATCAGAAGGAAGAGTAAGAGTGAACCAGGAGGAAGAAGCGTCAGCTCCCTCACCCCCAACCTTAGGTTTTGAGCGCCTTGGAAAAGGTGCTCCTCCCCCAGGGCAGACGTGGCCCCAGGCCGCGAGCATGGCTTAGCGGGCAGAGCATGGGCAGGGTTTCAGCGCCCTCTGGCCCATCTGCTAGGTGTCCTTCAGCAGCAGCCTGCACAGCTGCACACAGTGCTCCAGGCTGGGGATAGGAGGCTCTTGGAGGCAGAGGAAAGGCAGGGTCTGCAAAGACCCTGGGCGGACGGGCACTTTTGAAGAGATGAAAAGGGCCACTATGGCTGGAGCACAAGGAGCCAGGCCGATAGGAAGGAAGTCCAGAAAGCTCTCAGTAAATATCAGCTAGCATTAATGCACGATAATATTAGCCTCATAAATCCATGGCTGGCTGACACACCAAGGTCTCTCTAGAAGCCATTGATTTTTAACTAGTCAAGGAGAACTGCTTCAGGGATGTGATTTGTTGGTGTCACACAACTGAGATTTAAAGAATAAGGACAGTGGATGAGCAGAGACATTTGATGTGGAAAGCAGGGAGCCAATGCGTCTCCGGGGGCAAGCCTCCAGCAAAATACAAATGCTCCGCTGCAGCCCAGAAAGCCAGATATTAGGTAAGAAGAAGTGAAAAACAAAAACAGAACCAAAAAAATATAAAAAAGCCACCACATCATGCAAATGAAAATGGAAAAGAACATTAGGGAAAGGTTTCTAGCAATGCCGTCATCTCGAGGGTGTAATTAGCTCTCCAAAGAAGTAAAAGAATCTCCTTTACTGGGTCTCTTCGAAAGGACCTGCCCAGCCCAAGACCCAGAACCTGGCAACAACACTGTGCTCCCTGGAAACTGTCTTCATACCCCCAAGGCTGTCCCTGGCTTTGATTTCTTTGATTCTGGAATAATTCAAAGGCACATGCTTTCATTCAAACAAATATACTGCATCAAAGGCAGGTGGTTGTTGTTGTTGTTTTTAAGTCAGAGTTTAGAGGGAAATAAAACCACACATTCTGGAGAATCACACATTATTGCCACCGAGTTTTGCATTCTGCGTCAAGCTAGGCATCTGCGAGTGTTTGCCTAGTTGAGGTCTGGTGTTAGCAGAGCATTGTGAGGGAAGCCCGGGCTCTGGGATCCAGTGGCTCTGGGCTCAGATCCTGACTCGGCCACCTCCCAGCTGTGTGACCTTGGGTAGCTTAGTCAACCTCTCTGCACAATGGGAGTTACTAGAAACTCAAATGATGGTGGTCTTTATGGAGAGCTCTGAGGCCAGGGCACTTAGGAACCCCTTACTAGCAAAGTCATTTCCAGCGTTCCTGCCTTGAGAGCAGCCTCCACGACCCACATCCTCCCAGAAGTTCATTTGTTTGTATTACATCTAAAAGGCTTAACCTGGCTTTTCAGTGGAGCTGTGCATTAGGGAAAGATAAGGCACCAGAATTAAGTCATACTTACAAGATCTTATCAGAATTAGGATCTCTATGAAACTTTTGGGGAAAAGAAAAGAGGGGCGCCTGGGTGGCTTAGTTGGTTAAGCAGCCGACTTCCGCTCAGGTCATGATCTCGAGGTCTGTGAGTTCAAGCTCCGCATCGAGCTCTGTGCTGGCAGCTCAGAGCCCGGAGCCTGCTTCAGATTCTGTGTCTCCGTCCTCTCTCTGCTTCTCCCCTGCTCATGCTCGCTCTCTCACTCTCTCTCTCTCTCTCTCTCTCAAATTTAAATAAAAATTAAAAAATAAATAAAACATTCTTTTGAAAAATATGCTTGAATTCAAGCCACATTAAACCGTAATATGCACACAATTTATCAGAGATAAATGCTAATATTTGCTTTCAGGAGAGATGAACGATTTCATTTCCCTTCCATAGGAAGTTGGAAAAAGAGCCCTTTATTAAGTGTCGGTCATAATACAGTATTTAAAACTTGCCCCTGAGGTACCTGGGTGTCTCAGTCGATTGAGCATCTGACTTCAGCTCAGGTCATGATCTCACAGTTCCTGAGTTCAAGCCCCACGTAGGACTCTGTGCTGTCAGCTCAGAGCCTGGAGCCTGCTTTGGATTCTGTGTCTCCATCTCTCTCTGCCCCTCCTCTGCTCATGCTCTGTTTCTCTCTCTCTCTCTCTCAAAAATAAATAAACATTAAAATTAAAAAAAAAAAGTTTCCCCTGCAGTGTCTCATGTTTTATGTCTACACAGCCTTATGTATGTGGCACCTTTAGGACTAACGTGCAGCTTTAGCAACCTGAGCCTTTCAAAGCAGAGCAGGCTAACAGTGATTTAAGACTTTGCTGGTTAAAAGCAAAACAAAACAAAATCCATCTCCTATTTTAAATTAATACAGGCTAACTCAAGCCTAAACTTTCCTAGCAAAAATGGCATTGTTGCTTTCTAAGAATGGAAATGGATGAGGCACTTAATCAGAGAGGCCATTATGTTGTCAAAGGCCTTGCCGAGGCTGAAGGATGGATTCTCAGGGGCATATGACCGTTTTATTGCTTTTCAGCCCACGGCCGCCAATGCCACTCTCCCTCCTGCTGACAGAAGAGGAGGCAGCGCTGATCATTCAGTCCTTCTGGAGAGCCTATCTGGTAAGAGTCATGTGCAATTACGCCATCTGGCCCGGTGGGGAATTTTTGTGATGCAGAGTGCCCATGGGAAAACGGTTCGATGAATTTGAAACAGAGGGTATTATAACTAACAGCCAAACCTCAGAAACAGGATTCTCTATAAAATACATCTCCAAGAGTGGTTTAGTATTTTTACCAAAGCTTATTTTCCAATTATCATTAAGAGGACCCTACAGCCTTTTAATGTTGGGTTGACTAGCCTGTATTACCTAAAAAATAATGTTATTTACATACAGAGAGCAACACGTGTTCATTTAAGAAAAAAAAAATAGAAAATGCAGATAATTCAGTTAGAGCAAATAAAAATATTTGAGTCACTGAAACTGTTACCCCAAAATAATCATTGTTGGCATTTTGGCGTAAAACTTTCAAAACCTTAAAAATCTTTATGGGGGCGCCTGGGTGGCTCAGTCGGTTGAGCGTCTGACCTCGGCTCAGGTCATGATCTCGCGGTCTGTGAGTTCGAGCCCCGCGTCGGGCTCTGTGCTGACAGCTCAGAGCCTGGAGCCTGCTTCACATTCTGTGTCTCCCTCTCTCTCTGCTCCTTCTCCTGCTCACGCTCTGTCTCTATGTCTCACAAATAAATAAACGTTAAAAAAAATTATAAAAAAAAATCTTTATGGATGGGTGAAACACATGAAAGACCACTTAATGACCACTGAGTCAAGTCTGGAACTATCAAATTGCTATATTGTACACCCGAAACTAATATAACACTGTATGTTAACTAAACAGGACTTAAGATTTTTTTAAATAAATAAATGAAAAATACAAAATTTGAAAAATCTTAGAAGACAGAATAACATATAGACACTTACCATATGCTAGAAATAATCTTTTCTTTTGACACTTGTCTGTTCTAGCCATTTTCCTATTGGTTATTCCCAGTTTATCATTATTACAATAAATGCTGTAATACATATCTTTGTGCAGCCATCTTTGCACAATTGTCTGGTTGTTTATGTAGGACAAATTCTAGAAATGGGATTTCTGAGTCAAAAGGTGAGTTCCTTTCTAAAGCTCCTGATCCATACTGTCACGTGGCCCTTCTGGAAGGATGTACTTTGAAAAATTGTTACCAAATATACATATGAGAGTGGCATGTGTTTCTTGTGCTAAAAAGTATATATCCTCTCCGAATTTTTGGCCAAGCGTCAAAGTTAAGAAGCTTCCAGTAAACATGAAGCTCCCGTTCTAGGTAAAAGCGTGTCTCTACCCAAGTCTGAGTGTTAAACATAATGGAATGAGTTTAGATTTGATTTCAGAGGTGGTAAACATCACCCCAGAGAAAGGTCTCAGTGGACCTACATGGAGGCCAAACATCTCCTGAGGAGGCCAATGCTCTCCTCAGAGCTGCTGTCAGAGTAGCCTGAGGTGAACATGCTGGCAGACGGTTGTCCATGAAGAAATGAGATTAATTCTAATGAGATACAATTAATAAATCAATAAGCAAAATATTTGTTAAATGTTAAATGGGACCGTCCTTTATTATAAGCAGCTTACTGTGTCAGGCAATATTGCCCAGTAAACACATGGGTCAAAGTCAAGTGTGAAGATTAAATAATAGACTTGCACATTATAAAGAACAATTTGTTCCCAAATAGTTAAAAACCAGTTATAAAACCCTCTGTGATATGTCACAATTTAGATATAATTTTTGACTACATAGGTTTTCAGCATTTCGTACATATTTTATAAATATGGTCTTTGTCCTTCCGTAACTGAACATCGGGAGGTTAGTTTAAGTCCGGTGATGTCCAACCAAGGTGAAAGATTCCTGGCTTCCACGTGCTTCTTGAGTCCCACCTTTGTCGGCAGTGTATTTCATTTGTGAGACTTGTACTGGTTACACTAGAATTAGCTGTTTTACTTTTCCATTTTCTGATTCTTTTGATGAAACAGTAAGAGCAACATGCAATGAGATAGTTATTTTCAGATTTCGTTTCTTTAAAACAGCAAAGCTCTTTCTTCAAATCATACTCAGAAGCCTGGAATGTAATCAGTATGTTAACAGTAAAAGGGGATGTTCTGTCCCTGATTCTCCCATGCAGTAAGACTTTCACATACAGGGGGTCTGTGTTATGGGCACAGCCTGAAAATATAGAGATCTTCCTCCACTTATCATGGGGTTACGTCCTGATAAACCTAGCGTAAGTTGAAAATGCTTTTAATATACTTAACCCACTGGACATCATAGTTTAGCTTAGCCTAGCCTATAAAAGTGCTCAGAACACTTACGTTAGCCAAAAGTTGGGCAAAATCATCCCCCACAAAACCTAATTTGTAATAAAGTGTTGACTATATCGTGTAACTTACTGAATACCGTACCAAAAGTGAAAAACAGAATAGACGTATGGGTGCAGAATTATCCTCATTGTATTGGTTGTTGACCCTGGTAATCGCGCGGCTGGCTGACTGGGAGCTGTGGTTCGCTGCAACTGCCCAGGATCATGAGAGTGTTGTATAGCATATCACTCATCCAGGAAATTATCAAAATTCAAAACTCAAAGTACAGTTTCTACTGAAGGCATTGTAAGTTGGGGACTGTCTGTATCCTTACGACAGCTGAATTCAGCTTATCACACCAACAAACAATGCCATATAAAAAGATGTCAAAGTGGCCCATATTTAACTGTGGTTATAGTACCGTCATTTCGCCAGAGCTAGAAATGTTCCTCATGGTGCAAAAGATGTTTAGGGGTAAGTGTATACTGTGTGAGAGTTCAGGTTGTTCAAATCCAAACATCTCCTCTGCTAAAAATATAACCAAAGTTTACCAAGTGAGGGGGGAAGATCCTACGTTGTTGCCAGAAGCAAAAGAGGTCTGATATATGGGATGACTTCGATAGCTTCCACAAAAAAGGAAAGACTCGCTTGGTCTCAGCCTTAAAAGAAAGATGGGACACGGGATTGTCAGCTGGAATCAAGATGGTATCCCAAGGAGAGGATAGTGTGTGTGTGTGTGTGTGTGTGTGTGTGTGTGTGTAAAATACCATTTTTATTAAAATATACTGTATATTTTTATGGGATGCTTGGGTGTCTCAGTCACTTAAGCATCCGACTTCGGCTCAGGTCATGATCTCGTGGTTTGTGAGTTCAAGCTCTATGTCGGGCTCTGTGCTGACAGCTCAGTGCCTGGACCCTGCTTCAGATTTTGTGTCTCCCTCTCTCTCTGCCCTTCCCCTGCTCGTGCTCTGTCTCTCTCAAAATTAAACATTAAAAATTTTTTTTAAACGTACTGTATATTTTTGACAGACACACACATACATACACAGGATAGGAAAATATCTGAAAGGGAACAGAGCAGTCTGACAATAGTGGGTAACTTGGAGTGTTTGGGAAAGAATTAGAGAGACTGTAGCCTTATATACACAGAACAGTTTTTACAAACAGACTATAGTATGATTTTCATTAATTTCAAATTAATCTAAACCATGTTATCATGTCAGTGGATGCAGAAAGAATACAAAATCCTATGATTTTGTTATTTATGGTTAATAGATTAACTATTAATTTATAATTAATAAATATGTAATAAATAAAGTAATTATATTACATTATGATAAAAACAATAAGTATGAATAGAAAGCTTCTTCAGCTTCATAGAGGGTGGCCACAAAAAACATATTTAGGGTGAAAGGACTGGATGTTTTCCCCCTAAGATTGGGAATAAGACAAAGATATTCTCTCTGCTTTAGTCAACATAGCACTAGAGGTTTTAGCCAAGGAAATTAGGCAAGAAAATAAATAATAGGCATCGGATTGGAAAGGAGGAAGTAAAACTGTCTCTCTTCTCTATATAGACATGAACTTCCATACAGAAATTCCTAAGTAATTCACACACAAAAAATAGAACTGATAAACAAATCCAGCAAGGTTGCAGGATTTATACATACTTAGCAATGAACAATCTGAAAATGAAGTTAACAGAACAATCACATTTGTAATAGCATCAAAAAAAATAAAATGCTTGTGCAATAAATTTAACAAAAGCAGTGCAAGACTTATACGCTGGAAACTACAAAACATCACTGGAAGAAATTGAAAAGACCCAAACGAAAGGAAAGACAGCCTGTGTCCGTCGATTGGAAGACCTGATGTTGTAAAGATGGCAGTACAAATTGATCCGCAGGCTCAATGCGATCTCTATCAAAATTCCAACTGACTTTTTTTTTTTAAAACGTTTTATTTATTTTTGAGAGACAGAGAGACAGAGCATGAGAAGGGCAGAGAGAGAGAGAGAGAGAGGGAGACACAGAATCCGAAGCAGGCTCCAGGCTCCGAGCTGTCAGCACAGAACCCGACGCGGGGCTCGAACTCACAGACCGTGAGATCATGACCTGAGCCGAAGTCGGCCGCTCAACCAACTGAGCCACCCAGGCGCCCCCCAACTGACTTTTTTAAAAACAGAAATTAACAAGCAGATCCTAAAATTCAAATGTAAGAGACCCCAAATAGCCAAGACAGTCTTGAAAAAGAACAAAGTTGAAGGATTCACACTTCTCTATTGGAAAACTACAGTAATCAATTGCTGGTGGGGTGTAAGGACAGGCATAGATCAATGGAATAGAATCGAGAGTCCAGAAATAAACCCTTAAATTTATGGTCAATTGGTTTTTAACAAGAGTGCCAAGGGGCGCCTTGGTGTCTCAGTCAGTTGAGCGTCTGACTTCGGCTCAGGCCATGATCTCACAGTTGATGAGTTCAAGCCCCACATCAGGCTCCGTGCTGACGGCTCAGAGCCTGGAGCCTGCTTCAGATTCTGTGTCTCTGTCTCTCTCTGCCCCTCCCCCACTCACGCTCTGTCTCTCAAAAATAAACCTTTAAAAAAAGTTTTTTTATTAAAAAAAAAGTGCAAAGACCATTCAATGGGGAAAGAATAGTCGACTCAACAAATAGTGCTGAAACACCGGAATATCCACATGCAGAAGAATCAGGCTCCCACCTGGCACAATATACAAAAATTAATCCAAAATTAATCAGACCTAAATGAAAATGCAACGACAGTAAAACTCTGAAAACATAGGTGTAAATTTTCATGACTTTGGATTAAACAACAATTTATGTAACAAAAAGCACAAGCAACAAGAGTAGAAAAGTACATCGGACTTCATCAAGATGAAAACCTTTTGGCTCCTAAGAACACCATCAAGTGAATGAAAAAGACAATTCACAGAACGGGAGAAAATGTCTGCAAATCTTGTATCAGATAAGGGCCCAGTATCCCAAATATATAAAGAATTCTCGCAACCCGACGAATAACCGAATTACGAAACTGGCAAAGGATTCAAATACACACTGCTTCAAAGAATATATACAAACACATGAAAAGTGGTAGGAAATGTAAAACAAAACCACACCGAGGTGCCACCTCACACCCACCAGCATGGCTAGGATCCAAAAGACAATAACAAATGTTGGTGAGAGCGTAGAAATCTTGGAAGGGCTCACACAGTGCTGGTGAGAATGGAAAATGGTGCGGCCACTTTGGAAAGCAATTTGGCAGTTCTTCAAAATTCGAAAAATTGAACCACCACTGCATGACTCAGCAATCCCACTCCTAGGTATATACTTAAGATAATTGAAAGCATCTCTCCAGACAAACACTTGTACATGAATGTTCACAGAAGCATTATTCACAATAGCCAAAATGTGGAAAACAATCCAAATGTCCACCAACTGATGAATGGATACATAACATGTGGTACATCCATGTAATGGAGTGTTATTCAGCCATAAAAAGGAGTGAAGTACTGCTACCTGCTACAAAATGGGTGAACCTTAAAAGCTTCCTGCTAAATAAAACGAGCCAGACACAAAAGGCCACATAGTCCATTTAAGCCACATGTCCGGAATAGGTAAATCCCTGCACAGAAACCAGATTGGTAGTAGTCAGGGACTGGAGGAAGAGAAACACTGGGAGTGACTGCTAATGGCATTGTTTGGGGGTAATAGAATGTTCCGGAATTAGATAGTGGGGATGGTTGTACAACTTTGTGAATAAAAAGCGCTGAATTGTAAACTTGAAAAGGGTGAATTTTATGTTATGCGAATTCTATATAAGTAAACAAACAAGGGACGCCTGGGTGGCTCAGTCGGTCAAGCGTCCAAGTCTTGATTTTGGCTGAGGTCACAGTCTCATGGTTCATGGGTTTGAGCCCTGTATCTGGCTCCGTGCTGACAATGTGGAGCCTGCTTGGGATTCTCTCTCTCCCTCTCTTTCAGACCCTGTCCCGCTCACACTCTCTGTCTCTCTCGAAATAATAAACTTGAAAAAAAAAAAACATAAACAAATGAATATTATGGGAAAAAATACCAAGCAAGGCATTTTATTCCTTTTAACCATGTATTCTTCTGACACAAGTTCTTGATTTTTGGCCTGGTTTTGTGAATAACAGTGAAGCATCCTGACCGGAAAAAGGGATTTTCAGGAATTCATGAAGTGTTCCCTCATAGCCAGCAATCGTACAAACTCTCTTTACTTACATGCTCCCATGTAGTTTCACTGCACTTACAATGAAGGTTGTGCAATTAATGAAAACCTTTACTTGTACTTTCTTAAACACCACGAAGGAAAAATACAATTTTCCACAAAATTTTCTTGTATGATAAAATATACGTAACATGAAATTTACCATTTTGGGATGCCTGGGTGGCTAAGTTGGTTAAGCGTCCCTACTCTTGATTTCGGCTCAGGTCATGATCCCAGGGCTGTCAGATCGAGCCCTGTGTCAGGCTCCACGCTGAGCATGGAGCCTGCTTAAGATTCTCTCTCCCTCTCTCTCCCCACCTCCCCCACTGCCCCATTCCCTGCTCATGCTTGCTTTCTCTGTAAAAACAAATGAATAAATTTTAAAAAACTATTAGAAAATTTACCATTTTAACCATTTTTCATTGTAGAGTTCAGTGATTTTAAACACATGCACGTTGCTGTGCACCCGTTACCACCATCCGTCTCCAGAACTTTTTTCATCATTCTAAACTGAAACCCTGGACACACTGAACAATAACTCCTCCCTATTCCCTCCTTCCCCCTGCCCCTGACCACCACCCTCCTACCTTCTGTCTCTGTGATTTGACTACTTAGATAACTCATACAAGTAGAATCATACAGTCTTTATCATGACTGGCTTATTTCACTTCAAATCACGTCCTTAATATTCATCTACATTACAGCATGTGTCAAAACTTACTTCCTTTTTTTATATTAAAAACATTTTTTAATGATTATTTATTTTTGAGAGACAGAGAACGAGCAAGAGAAGAGTAGAGGGAGAGGGAGACACAAAATCCAAAGCAAGCTCCAGGCTCCAAGCTGTCAGCACAGAGCAGGACACGGGGCTCGAACTCACATACTGAGAGATCATGACCTGGGCCAAAGTCACTGCTTAACTAACTGACTGGGCCACTCGCACGCCCCAGAACTTCCTTCCTTTTAAGACTGAATATTATTTTTGGCAGGAAGTTTTAAAATCCAGAACTCTGAATCCTCACTTGTTATCATAAAACTAGCTGGGCATCTCATAAAAATAAATCTTAACCAACCACATTAAAAGAAATGTCACATGGTATGAAAAGCTATGTGTAGTGAGCCATTCTTGGCAGCTGCGACTTTATAATTAGCCTTATAATTAGGCTCCTGGTAGTTATTACTAGATATTAAACACATCTGTAAAAGGAGACATGCTCTTCTTCCTTCTTTCAAAACACTAGATTAACAGTTAGAAAGCCAGATTGTTTCAACATGAAAAACTGAATGTTGTTTTTTTTTAATCCGTTTGGATATTGTGAATGAAATCTGGTCCTCTGGACACCCTCCCTTCTGGAGTGCGATTGGTCATAAGCTGCACTACCACATCAGGGCTGCTTCTGCTTATGAAATACTGGATAGAATAGGTGACACTTAATGGAGAAACTCTGCTCTCCTGTGAAGTTCAAATGAGCTTCTCATGGGCCATAAGGACTGAAATTTCCTTTATGTTTTAGGAGACAGAGACCAGATAAATCCATTGGATATTGGTTCTGTCTAAATAAGCTTCTGGTGTTTTATGCCTTCTGCCCATTTGTTTTATTTTATTCTGTCTAACTCAGCCTAGACTCCAGTGTGGCACACAATCTTCCCTCTTCCCAGGATCAGCTTCCCCTCTAGGCTTTGTGACAACCAGCAATCACAAAGGCCATCAATCATTACTGGTTTTGTTCATTTGACGAACAATTCAGAGCAAGGTTGCTCCAGCAGCCCCTTTGTGGCTTTGCTGGGGGTGGGGGGGTGTGGTGGAGGGGATTGGTGATCCCGATCTCCACCTGCAGAGAACAATGAGAATTGTGCATTTATACCTTTGTCTATTGTGCGATGACCTGGAGTGGGGGAGGCGCCCCCAAGGAGAGATAGCTTGCTCTAAACGAAGAGTACAGGTTTAGAGTTGGGCAGTCCCCCTCCCCTGGCCTTAGGGGTGGGTCCGTGTCGGCTTGGACACTAGAATATTGTATCCCTCGGGCTACAGGGATTAGTTCGTGATGGGCAAGGGACCTAAATCAGGCCACTCGCACCTAGCGAAACTCCATTCTGGGCGTCTCACAGGAGTTGTTGACACAGTGCAGTAGCTTGCTTTGCATGGGGGTCGCTGGCAGGCCCAGCTCTCCGCAAACATCTTGCCACTGTGGGAAGCCCGATGGAGAAGTGACTGCAGAGGCGAGAGAGCAGAGAGGCAGGAGGGAGCTGAGCCTTTAAGGCCCTGGAGCCTCTGGATTCAGCTGTACCAGTGAGTGAGTCTCTTCCAGACGGGATTCTGTCACGGTAGGAGTCCTGACAAGGATAATTTTCAAGATAAAAAGTTCTAGACTCTTGATTACTTGCACATCAAAGAGGATATTGGCACAAAATAGAAACCTGGGGTCACTCGTGCAGAGAAACCATGCCACTTTGTCCCAGGGAAAGACTGGGCTGTACAGGCTTGCCCATAGCTGGGAAGGGAAAGCCTACCCCAAACAGCAAATTCTTCTTAGACACATATATTATTTTTATTGCTTAGGTAATACATTTCCATTGTGAAAAAAAGAATAATACATGTAAGTTTTTAAAAATTCTGTAATGTATTCATCCTTCTAGAATTTTTCCTATTAGGAAGTTTTTAAAACAAAATTGTGATGATAAACACTGTTTTGTGCCTGCTTTTTCTTTCCCCTTAATGATTATATTGGGAATATCCTTCTTTGTCAGTACACAAAGGTCTGTTTCACAAATTATAATGGCTCTGTAATACATAATTTATTTAACCATAGCTGGACATTCTAGTTTTCTCTACTATATAACAGATATTATGAAAAATAGCCTTGTTCTTATGTCTTTGCACCCTTATCTGATTTTTATAAGATTAATTGCTGGAAGTAGAATTGATGGCTCAAAAAGTAAGCATCTTTTTTCAGAGTTTTGCCAATTATTTCTATATTATTCTTTAGAGAGCCTGGAGAGTAGCCTCTAGATCTATTTACTTGTACCAGTGATATAGACAAGTATGCCCTGCTGAAGGTCTAGATGGGAGAGTGGAGTGAGGAAGAGGAAAAGATTGGAACCATAAAGTAGGTCTAGAGAATTTGAAGTTGCATGGACTGCACAAGAGGGTATGAACAGGTAAAGTCATTGTGACCAGTTGTGTGGGTTGTGCACTGCACACCTCTGTCTAGGGAATACCATTCGCAACCAAGACAGCAGACCTCTGAGACTTCAAGAAGCCTGAGAAGTGATGATTGAGTGGCCACTTGTTTTATCTAGACATCTCCTGGCCTATTCTGATAGCTGGAGGCTGAGTAAGTGAAGCTTTACCAGAATCAGAGCTATGATCCAGAATCAAAATTTTCTTCCTAAAAGTGTATGGCATCTTTTAGACTAAATAAAATGTAAAATAATTAATACTCAATAATATAATTATAAAATAAGTACTGGGCATTTACTCAATGGAACATTATGCGGACACTAAAAATAATAAACAGAGCATAGTGACAAGATGGAGATTGCCATAGTATATTAAGTGAAGAAAGAATAAAATGTCTTATATATGGATTGTTTACAATTATGTTAAAACTTGTGCGTATAGATAATGCACAAGAAACAAATGTATAAAAAATATTGTAGTTATTCAGAGGTGGAATGAGGGTGACATTTTTGCCTCTACTTTTTTCGATTTTTTAAATTATCTATTGTTTTTATAGATATAAACAAAATTATAAATTGTTTTTACAGTGGAATAAAAACATGTAAGTGATTTTTTTTAATGTTTATTTTGAGAGAGAGAGCACGCGCGAGCAAGAGCAGAAGAGGGGCAAAGAGAGGGAGAGAAAGAGAATCCCATGCAAGGGCGGGACTTGAACTCATGAACCATGAGATAATGACCAGATCTGAAACCAAGAGGCAGTCGCTTAACCGACTGAGCCACCCAAGTGCCCTAAAAACATTATTTCAATAAACGTAAACATACATTTAACCATGATCCCTTTTTCTCTTTGCAAATGTGGCATCATAAAACTGTTTTCCTGAGGCTCTTTGGGTTCTATGTATGCGTGTGTCTATGTGTGTGTACACACGTGCACACGCTTGTGTCTATGTGTAGAAAAGAACTAAGCTCAAATAATATTTCCGGTTGCAAGGAAGTTTGATTATTTTGCCTATAGTTCTCCTGTTACAGTCTTAATTAACAAAAAATAACAGACCACAAGTCATTTGGAGAATGAATTGATTTCACAAACAAAGAAAGCCTTTCACAGCGCATGTGTTAGACTTCACTAGAGAAAAACCCATTGGATCAGCCGACAGTTTAAAAGGCAGAGGAGAAACACTGGCATTTCCCTCTTCCGAGCACTCTGAAGATTCTAACTAAAAAGTGGTGTGTGTTCCAAAAGAATTGGAAGTGGGGTCTCGAATAGATGTTTGTACGCCCATGTTCATACTATTATTCACAATACCTAAATCATGGAAGCAACTCAAGTGTCCATCGACAGACAAATGGATAAACAAAATGTGGTATATACATTATATGCAATGTAATATCGTTCATCCTTAAAAACGAAAGAAATCTGTAATATACTACAACGTAGATCCTTGAAGACCGAAGACTGAGTGAAATAAGCCAGTTATAAAAAGAAAAATTCTGTATGATTCCACATTGTAAGAGGAACTTAGAATAGTGAAGATCATGAAGACAGAAAGTATAACCATCATTTCCAGGGACTGGGGAGAGGATAAATATGGGAGTGTTCAGTGGGTACAGACTTTCAGGCTTAGAAGATGTGAAGAATCGCAGGATAGAAGGTGGTGATGGTTGCACAACAGTTACTTAATGTACTTAATACTACTGCAGAGTACATTTAAAAATAGTTAGGGTGGTGGGGTGCCTGGGTGGCTCATTTGGTTAAGCTTCCGACTTTTGATTTCGGCTCAGGTCATTACCTCACAGTTTTGTGAGTTCAAACCCCATGTTGAGCTCCGTGCTGGCAGCTTGGGATTCTCGCTCTCTCCTCCTCCCCCACTCGCTCTGTCTCTCTCAAAATAAATTAATAAACTTAAAAAATTAAAAAAATGGTTAAGGTGGTACATTTTATGTTGTGTGTATTTTACCACAGTGAAAGAAAAATAAGTAGATGGTTGTTCAGCTGTATTCGATTTGATTGAACTTGACTTTTCCCCCCTGAAAAACCACTCCTTTCTATTTAGAGATGACCTGTATAAGCTAGGTAGAAAATGAATGAGGAGAATAGTCCAGGATAAAAACCCAAGCAACTATGAAAAGGCCCTTCAAAGAATACAAAGAAAAAGTTTTGTAGTCCCTCTCATATTTTTCTGCAAACAGCAGAAATTCCAAGTTGAGGCTCTGCACTTGGAGGAAGAGAAAATTTCATCCACTTCCGGTAGCTGGCTGGGCTGGTAGGCATGACACCCCCCCCTCCCAAATTTTTTTTTTGAAAGATCATTTGAAGTTCTCATCATTCGCCTTAACTTTCTTGTTCTTAAATGTTGTGGGTGAGTGGAAAGACTTGTTTTATTCTGCGTAAAACACGCCCAGTGGCCAGTTGTTAATAATATGGGCTCTAACAGCAGACAGATCTGTTTGAATCTGAATGTTAGGTTATTGATAACTTTGGGTGGGTTATTTAACTTCTGAACCACAATTTCCTGTTCATAAAACAGGAATAATAATAGTTTCTGGCTGTGAAGATTGAATCAAATGGTTAGTCCACATTTCAGCCTTGACACAGTGCCTGGCACATAGTAAATCCACAATAAATATTAGCTGGTGTTGTTGCTGTTATTACTATTACTGGTTCCATCTTTCTTAACAGGCCATCTTTTTTGTTTTTGTTTATTAAGTAAGCTGTACGCCCAACATGGGGCTTGAACTCACAACCCCGAGATCAAGAGTTGCATGCTCTACCGAGTGAGCCAGCCAGGCACCCCGGGGCATCTGTTTAAAAAAACCAGCTAGTGGCCTCCTTATACAGTTCATCAGGGACACACCATTCTCCTATCTCAAGGCTTTGCACTTGGCAGCTCTCATCATGGTACCTTCTCTTGCTTCTTTCAGGGTTCTTCTTGACTATCTCTTCTGGTCACCTTTTCCAAAATGGCACCCCTGCATGACTCTCCAGCCTCTTACTATGCTTTGTTTTCTGCCTGTCACTTACCAATTACCTGACATCATTTGTCTATTGCCTGTCACCCTGACCAGAACGTGTTTGTCTATTTCCTGTCACCCTGACCAGAATGTGTTTGCCTATTTCCTGTCACCCTGACCAGAACGTGTTTGTCTATTTCCTGTCACCCTGACCAGAATGTAAGCTCCACAAGGGTAGTGGTTGCTTGACTTGTTCATTCTGTATCTGCAGCCCCTAGAACATTGTCTGGCACATACTAGGTATATAATAAATATTTTTAGGGAATAACTGAATCCTTTAAATGATCTCTCTAATGAGGGCATTTGAAAACAAAGAACAAACTGCCTTTCTCTGGCAGAGGCAGAGACACAGGCACTTACACACGGACTTTTGTGGGAAGGTGCTTTCGTACCAGGATCCTTGAACTCTCCAGCTGTGCTTATTAATCCCCAAGAGATTGCACTTGAGACACATGGATTCATTTTAGCATCGGCCTTTGTGAACCACCTCTGCACCAAGCCCCGTAATGTGAAGAAATGAAGTGTGCTACGGGAAATTACGATCCCCCAAGCAGGCTCGAAAGGAGAGCATCAGCTAAAGGCTCTTGGGGTATGTTTAATTCATCTGAGTATTGGACAGAAAAGATTGTCTTCATTTGGAATTTCTGTTTTGAGTGCTGATGTCTTCTGACAGGTGGGCAGACTTCCCTGGCAAAAGTCAGACATTGTATTGTGCAAAAGGAATGCTAAAAATGGGCGTCGCATCAGATTACCCTCAGCTTTCTTCTTGATGGTGCACAGCCATCTCTCGACAGCCTCAGAGGGGTTGGTCACGACCTTTGTGATTTGATAAGCAACGTCGGCCCACGGTTCCTCTAGTGTGAACTCCACATGGACAGCTTTGTCTTCTTATGGACTCTTCTTGCTCTTTGCTGGCCCACGAATATATTTTCAGTCTATTTTTCAGTTTCGCTATCACCTTACCTTCCCAACCAGAAAATCCCCAAATGCCCTTTCCTTCAGGCTGTCTTGGAGGTTATTTGCGAACCGTCCCCACCCCCAGTCAAGTTGGTTGTGAGCGTTTTCTAACACATGGAGAATGTTTATAAGCTGTTAGGGAGATTGAGGCCACATATACGAGCCGATCAAGTGGAATAAAACTCTTGAACTTCTCAGCGTTCTGGAGTTCTTGCTTTTAGGTGAGGATCCCGTTATTCGATGTCCAGTGTTTGAAGAGGAGCACCTCCAAGGATGGCTGTGGGTAACCCTTCTGCCAGTTCCACTCAGATAGCGGCCTTACTCCTTTCATTGACGTGTGGCTCCATGTGTTCACTCTTTCATTGATAAATGTGCATTGAGGACCTTGGACTTGCCAAGAACAGTGAGCGCTGGGTGCTTTAGAAACAGGTCATCCACCTCTTGATGAGCTCGGAGGCTGCAATAACAAAAAGAATGATAATAATGTTCAGAATGGCAAAAATCTAGGGGTGCCTGGGTGACTCATTTGGTTGAGCATCCAACTCTTGGTTTCAGCTCAGGTCATGATATCAGGGTTTGTGGGACTGGCCTCTGTGTCGGGCTTTGCAGTGACAGCATAGGAGCCTTCTTGGGATTCTCTCTCTCCCTGTCTCTCTGCCCCTTCCCAGCTTGCATGTTTGTGTGTGTGCACGCATGTGTGCTCTCTCGCTCTCTCTCAAAATAAATGAATAAAAATTTTTTAAAATAGCAAAATCTAGCGTTATTGGTTATTTTGCTCTGTGCCAGACATTGAAGTAAGTGTTTTACGAGCATTATCTCCTCTATGCTTTATGCCGATCCCATAAAGTAGGCAGGTATGTACTACTGTTATCTCATGTGTAGATGAACCAAGGCCTAGAAACCCTAAGTGACTTGCCCAACATCGCACAGCGATAAGTGGTGGGGCCAGAGTTTAAGCCCAGGTCTGACTGTCTTCAGAACTCCATCTCTCTCTTTAAAATAACAAAACAAAACCAAAAAAAAACCATGTTGCATTCTTACTAGAATGTACGGACATTGCTCCATGTCCTTATCAGTACTTAGTATGGTCAGTCTTTTTAATTTTAGCCATTTAAAAAAATTTTTTTAATGTTTTTTTGTTTGTTGAGAGAGAGTGTGTGAGTAGGGGAGGGGCAGAAAGAGAGGGAGACACAGAATCCGAAGCAGGCTCCAGGCTCTGAGGTTTCAGCACAGACCCCGACGCAGGGCTCGAACTCATGAACCGTGAGATCATGACCTGAGCGGAAGTCGGGCGCTCACCCGACTGAGCCACCCGGGCGCCCCTTATTTTAGCCATTTTAGTGGATGTGTAGTAATATCTCACTTTGTGTATACATGTGTCTTAATCAAGTTTCTCAAGATATATGTTACATACAGTAAAATTTTCCCTTTGTTGTGTATAGTCTTTAATCTTGACAGCTGCATATAATATAACTACTAGTAATCAGGACATAGAAACATTTATATAATCTTCCAAAATTCCCTCAGGCTCCCCCTCTGTAGCTAACCCCTGCCCCCACCACCAGCCTCGGACACTCACTGATCTGTTTTCTGCCCCTCTGGTTTTTCCTTTCCCAGAATGTCAGGTAAATGGAATCATAAACTATATAGTCTTCGCATCTGCCCTCCTTCACTGGACCCGATGCACCGAAGTTCTTCCATGTGGTTGTGGGTATCAGAAGTCTCTTCCTTTTTATTGTTGAGTTGTATAGCACCGCAAGGTAGCACCCCAGTAAGAGAGAGTTCTTAATCCTGGTGATGAATTAGCCCATGTGAGTTTAACAAAAGACTGGGTTGTCTCTTACCTATGGATTGCGATGGTTTCAAGCCTCCCTGTATGTCAAGGTCATCCTTGTAAAGATTTTCTTTTAAAATTCTAATACCCAAGGCCTCATTCTCCTGAGATTCTTGTTCAACTGGGTGAGAATAAGAGATTGGCAGATTTTAAAAGACCCCTGAGGTGACACTATCATACAGGCAAGTTTAAGACCACCAATGAATTGGAATCCACTTTGCTACCTACCAGTTGGATGATCCAGGACAAATCAATACCCTCAGAATCTGTTTCTTTATCTTTACGTTGAGAATAATAATAGCTGCCCAGTTCTCCAGGTTACCATAAGGATCAAAATGTTTTTCACTGGCAACACATAAGAAAGTGTCCTGTGAATTCTAGCTGCAGATATGAATGATATCAATATGGTTACATGTAATTCTCCATCAGTGTCTTCCTTATTTGAAAAGTACCCTGAGGTTCTGTCTCCTAAACACATCAGAGAGGTTTTCGAGAGCAAATGGAAAGAGCAATCTTTCTCTGTCAATTTTATGTGTACTATTAGAAGATTGCCTGAGGTATGAGAGTAGCTGGAACGCCAACGAGCAGATGGAGATGAGAAGTGGGATAAACACACCCTTTCCGAGGCGGTGGCGATGTGGGCAGAACGGGGCATGGCTGTAGACCACGATCTTCTGCCGGATGGGTTAAGTCAGCACTAATTTGCAGAAAGCGAATGCTGAAGTAACTAAAAGGACAAGGCAAGCAGAGGTGAGCCGCCAAGGATACGGTAACAGTCCTTACCTCAGAGCAAGGGAGAGGAGGGCCCCTTGTCGCTGGCAAACGTCATATGAAACAAGAGGTCATTTTACAAACATATGTGACCACCTCAGAACATATTGCAAGGAGCAGCGTGTCAGTTTGGATATGGAAAATGATGGCCATCTTTGTAGGAAAAAAGTCTTTCACTGATATTTTTATTATAAAATGGCAGATATGGTAAACAAAACCCATATGGAAATAATGTCTTAGCTTGGGCCGCTGTGTAGCAGGATGCCACAGATTGGGTGGTTTAAGCAACAGACATTTATTTCTTACCGTTCTGGAGGCTGGGAGGCTCAGAATCAAGGTGCTGGCATATTCAGTGTCTGGTGAGAATCCTCTTCTTGGCTTGCAGAGAGCTGCCTTCTTGCTGTGTCCACTCATGGCAGAGAAAGAGAAAGAAAGAATAGGTTCTCTGTTAGTCCTCTTATAAGATTACTAATCCCATCATGAGGATCCTACCCTGGTGACTTCTAATCCTAACTACCACCCCCTAATCTCATCTTGTTGGGGGTTAGGGCTTCACACTATGAATTTGAGGGGAACACATTCAGTCCATAACCAGTTCTTTACTTTTTTTTAATTAAAAAAAAATTTAATTTATTTTTGAGAGAGAGCTAGAGTGTGAGCCGGGGAGGGACAGAGTGGGGCAGGGGCAGAGAAAGAGGGAGACACAGAATCTGAAGCAGGCTCCAGGTTCTGAGCTGTCAGCACAGAGCCCGAGGCAGGGCTCAAACCTGGGAACTGTGAGATCATGACCTGAGCCAAAGTCAGCCGCTTAACCGACTGAGCCACCCAGGCGCCCCCCCGCCCCTTCCCCTCATAACAAGTACTTTAAAGTTAAATGTGGAACTCTCCATTCCTGTCCTGCTCTAAACCTGTTTCCCAGACAAAACCACAATTAACAGTTCGGTGTGTGTCTTTTTAGTGTTTTTCTTTTGTACATATGAACATTTATGTTTATTTATTGTGTTTTTATAAATATGAGATATATATTTTTATAGAGGGCACACACTCTATATCCTGAGTCTTGCCTTTCTTTTAGCACTGAAAATAACTTTCCACATCAGCACACGTAGATTTATTCTGAGCATTTGTATTTGTAGGGTTTTTTTTAATGTTCAGTTTTGAGAGAGAGAGTGCGAGCAGACGTGGGGTAGAGAGAGAAGGGAGGATCACTTACTGCAGTGAGCCTGGGCTCGAATTCATGAATCCGTGAGAGCATGACCTGAGCCAAAGTCGGATGCTCAACCAATGGAGTCCCCCAGGCGCCCCCTGAGCATTTGTATTTGAAGGAAAACACACTATTAATGTAGTTGGCAGGCACAAATTTGGACAATTTCACCTTCAAAATATTCCCAAACCAAAGTGAGCCCTGAGATGGCAGGACCTGAGGGAAACCTTAGGAGGTGGTGTCAGTTTGTATTTCCTCAGCCAGTCCAACAATTAGTGACTTAAGGGCCAGCCTTTTTCCTTCTGCTTTCTCATGAGTGTTGCCTTCCCCAGATTGTTGGTCAGCTTTACAGTTTTCTTGACTTCCTCTTCCTCCTTTCCAGAGGAGGGTGTCTCCTGCTGCAGCCGTTCGAGGCAGGGGTGGGGGGTGATTTCCTCTCTTTGTGTGTGTCATTAGCCATCTCTCTGGCTTTCCTCTGGGGACAGCCGCCCAACCAGGTGAGCCAGTGTCATTTAAAGCAGCACTTCCGTTCTCAGGCCGGGGGGGTGTTGTGGTTTCTGGGTGACTTCAGGGTCCGCTTCTGGGTGAAGTCCAGGGTGACCTGGGTGGCCCAGGGGAAGAGGGATGGCGTTTGGCACAGAGACAATGGCAGACAACTTGGGGTGAGTCCCGTTTTCTTTGTAAAGGGTATGCTGCCTAGAACTCCTGTTCAAGACAGTTCTTTTTCTAATACTTTGCAATTTCTAGGCTACCTCGAAGGCAGTCTACTAGCGTAAAGGTTAAGCAAGCATGCTCTACAATTAGATCAATTCATTCACTGATATTCATTCATTAGTGTTTATCGAGTACCTTTTATGGGGCAGGCAGGCATCGGTTTACATGCCGGGCATACTGCAGGGAGTAAGACCAAGTCCCTGCCCTCAAGGAGCTTGCATTCTTGTGATAGGCTATACAGATATAAGTAAATACGTGATGTAATGTCAAGAAGCGTGTCAGCTAGCTATTGTCACAATAACGCTGCCTCACAAACCACCCCAGAACTCAGCGGCTTACAACATACATTTATATCCTACTCACATGCTTGCAGACCAGCCAGATTTCAGCTGTTCCTGATTGGGTTTGGCTATGCTTGGCTCTAGGCTTTTGGGTTCTATGTAGTTTTGTCCGGGGTCTGTCGTTCTTCTGAGATCAAGAGGCTGTCAAGGCCATGTTCTTTTTACATCAGAGATAAAAAGCTCTCACAGGGGTAAGGAAAAACATACACAATGAGTCTTAAGGCCTAGTCTGGGACATGCCTCTTGCCTAAGCAAGTCACATCGCCAAGGCCAACCTCTATGAAGCTGAGAAGAGAGACAGTCTCTCACTTAGTTTTCATCAAGCCAGCAGTCACAATGACTCCCCAGCGATCCCCACCTCCCGGTAGTCTCGTTTCTGGGGCATCTCTTCTCACAACATACCAGGGTTGGTATGTGTAACCAATAGAATATGGCAGGAAGAATGGCGTGCCAGTTCCAAGATTAGGTTATGAACGACATTGCAGCCTTGGTCTCTCTCTCTCTCTCTGTCTTGGATCATTTACCCTGGGAGAAGCCGGCTGCCATGTCATGAGCAGCTCTACAGAGACGCCCACATACAAGAAACTTGAGACCTCCACCCAGTAGCTACGTGAGTGAGCCATCTTAGAAGCAGCTTCTCCAGCCCAGCCAAACCTTCAGGTGACTACAGGCCCAGCTAACGTCCTAGTTGTAACCTCATGAGAGACCTTGAAACAGAACTACCCAGCTGAGCCACACCTGGATTCCTGAGCCTCAGAAGCTGTGTGAGAAAAGTGTTCATTGCTGTTGTGAGCCGCCAGATTTTGGGAAGTCACTTACTGTGCAGCAGGGGAAACTACCACGATAACACAGGCTGCAGTAGAGAGAGCAAATTGTAGAAGGATAGAAGTAGAAGCAGGAAAGCTATTGTAATATCTACATCCCTGCTACTCAGATTGGGGTCTGAGCACCAGTGGAATCACCTTCACGTGGCAATGGTTGGCAATGCAGAATCTAGGTCCCACCCTAGTACTCTAGAATCAGAATCTGTGTCTTAACGAGATTCCCCGGTGAGTCTTTGCCTGGGAAAGTTTGAGAGGAAGAGCCCAGGGGACAGCCCGGATAGCCGGAGTGCCATGATGCGGGTTTGAATCCTGGCCTATCAACCCTGTGACCTTTAGTAAGGTCACATTTTCCCCAGCCCCAGTTTTCTTTCCTGTAAAATGGGGACAGTGACAGTGCTGCCCGCGCAGGGTTTTACGCGAGGGTGAAAATGAAATGGTGTGTGCTGAGAGCTCAGCAGAGCGCCTGGCACGCGGTTAGGGTTTCCTAACTGGTAGTTCCTTATCGACTTGATCTAATCCATGCCTTTTCTTCGCTAATAGTCCTGATCATTTCCTGATAGTTTGCCTTCATTTTTTTTTTTTTACAGTTTATTTATTTATTTTTGAGAGAGAGACTGAGAGAGAGCACAAGCAAGGGAGGGGCAGAGAGAGAGAGACACACACAGAATCCAAAACAAGATCCAGGCTCCTTGCCATCAGCACAGAGCCCGATGCGGGGCTTGAACCCACGAACCACGAGATCATGACCTGAGCTGAAGTCAGATGCTTCACTGACTGAGCCACCTAGGCGCCCCTACCTTAAGTTTTTTTTTATTCCCTGTCAAAGAAAATCCTGTTTTGCAAAATGTCCTTGAGCTCATCAGAAAGACCTCTGTCTGTGCCCAGCATGATTCCAGCGATACCCCAGAATGAAGGCACCTGATTTCCATCGTCATTTCCCAGGCCCAGTTCTCAGGGCAGTTTTCAGGGCCACGGGGCAGGCCAAAATAGGCCACAGCGCTATTAATAGTGAGTTTAGCCTGCTTGGGGCCTAGCTTCCCAGGCCAGGCTCTTCCCCTTCCCCCTGCCTGGTCCTGTGGCTGTTTAAATATACTCTGGGTTATTTCTGCAACTGGATTTTCCTTAATATGCCCAGAAAATGCTATGCCAACTTGCCAGACAGTCTGCAAACCACCCCCTCCCCTTTTTTATTTGCTCAGATGCAATGCATCCCAAAAATGTGGCGAAAGCTGATAAACCAAACTCCGGGGTGTTGTGAGGAAAAAATGAGGGAACTACACACTGGTGGGACCGGCTTCCTAATCTGCAGGGCCTGGTGTAAAATAAAAATACAGGGCCCCTGGCTCAAAGTTTTAGGAATTTCTAGATGGCGACAACAGGGTGTGAAAACAACTTGAGGCCCTTCTAAGCACGGGGCTTATGTGACTGCACAGGGTGCCCGTGAACCCGCCCTATGTATTAGGTGCGTCTGATGCACCCGGTACTCTGCCTGGCAGTTAGTACTGGCCAAATTCACAACTTATCCAGAGCCTTTCTCTTTAAAGGGCTAATCAATTTCCCTTCAAGGCCAAGTGTGTGGGTAAATTGTACAGCTGTAATATAATCCCTGCTGCTGTTCAATCTTAGCGACTTAAACCTCAGCAACTGATTCTTTTTCACAGTCCTGTGGGTTAACTGGGTAGTTCTTGCGCTGATTTCTCCTCTGCTCACTCACGTGGCTGCGTTTGGTTGGTGGATTTAATGGTGAATGCTGCATTCAGCACCTTCAACTGTATGTGGGGTGTCCCCACGTGGCTCCCCAGTGGGGCTCTGTGTCTGGTGCTCTGGCTTCGTTTGTACCACTTTCGGCATGCACCCTTTGGCCATGATGGACCTCTCCAGCAGCACCGTGGCATTCTCAACCTTGAGAACCTCCTGGGCTGGGCTGGAAGGTCCAAGCTGGCCCCATGCACATGTGTTGGGCCCTGCAGTTCTCCTCCACAAGGCCCGTCATTCTCCAGTGGGCCAGACCAGTTTCTTTACATTATGGAAGGAACATTCTAGAAATGGAAGCTTCAAGCCTTCTCGAGGCCCAGACTCTGAAACTTGCATAGGAGCACTTCAGTTACCCTTTATTGGTCAAAGCGAGTCATGAGGCTCACCTAGATTCAAAAGAGGGGGGATAGACTCCCCTGCTTAATGAGAAGAGAGAGTGGTACAGTTTTCCAAGGGGCAGGGACCCAGGAAGCTAGGATTCACTGGGGCACAATGTAACAGTTCTCGTACAGTCGTCTACATCAGAATGATCTGGAAAGCCTGTTAACACACAAATTGCTGTGCCTCAACTCCAGAGTATCGGAGTCGGTAGGACTGCAACAGGGCCCGAGAACTTACATTTCAAACAAGCTCTCAAGAGAGGTCGAAGCTGCTAGTTTAGGGACCCCGCTTTGACAACCACTGGTGGAGGGATGAAATGTCCACAGTTTTGAGCAGTGGCTCTCTGCACATTAGAAACATCTGGGCAGGGGTGCCTGGATGGCTCAGTCGGTTAAGCGTCTGACTTCAGCTCGGGTCACGATCTTACCATTCCTGAGTTTGAGCCCCGTGTTGGGCTCTGTGCTGACAGCTCAGAGCCTGGAGCCTGCTTCAGATTCTGTGTCTCCCTCTCTGTCTCTGCCCCTCCCCCACTTTGTGTTCTGTCTCTCTCTCAAAAATAAATAAACATTAAAAGAAAATTTAAAAAAAGAGAAACATCTGGACAGCCATAACTATATAAATGTCAGTTCCAGGTATCAGTGGTAAGAAGAAGATCAAAGCATTGTGCAATAATATGGTCTTGACATCACTCGTTTGGCTGTAATTTATAAATCATTGGAAAGTTCGTCGAATCCCTTAAATGCTTTTACAACTTAATCATTCCCTGATTATTTGGGTAAACAAGTACCAAGGAAATTTGAATGAACTTTGTCTCAACTGTCATCACTGAGCTGTTGGGGAAAGCTCCAAGTATATTCTGCGATGTGACGTTATTATTCAAGGGGCTTTAGTATAAAAAATAGGTGTGGCTTCCTGGGAGAAGGCCTTTCTAGAATTGCACAGAAAAGACTACCCCACCAAAAAGCAGCTGCTGTTCATGAGTCATGCAGATCCTGTCTCCTGACCACACACTAATAGCCTGAGCAGTCATTCTTAACTCTGACTTTAAGAATTTGGAATAATCGACGTGGCGTTGTGTACGAACTGAGAGAAAAATGTGCAGGTGTTAAAGCAGCCCGTCTCACAATGTTAAGTTCCTTCTTCAGTACTCTTCCATTAGAGCAGAGTTTCAAACTCTTCAGATCGTTAGACTCACCGAGGATTCTTGCTAAACATACCGACATGTTGGTTTCACCTCTCACACACTGAATCAGAGTCTACAAGGCAAGAGCCTGAGATTCTACTTTTTTAAATGTTTGTTTATTTATTGTGGGGAGGGGGGCGCAGAGAGAGAGAGGGTCAGAGAGAATCCCAGGCCCCTGACACAGGGCTCAAACTAATCAACTGTGAGATCATGACCTGCCAAAATCAAGTGTCAGATGCTTAACCGAGCCACCCAGGAGCCCCTGTGAGATTCCACTTTTAACAAATGCCCTAAGTGATCTCGATATTATCAGGCAAGTTTAGGGAATCGTCTTAAAGGAATAATGTGTGTGCAATACATACAGAAAGATGGAAGGGGCACCAAGGGAAGCTTGGGACTACAATCTTTTTTTTTTTTTTTTAATGTTTACTTTTGAGAGACAGAGACGGAGTGCAGAGAGAGAGGGAGACACAAAATCCAAAGCAGACTCCAAGCTCTGAGCTGTCAGCACAGAGCCCAACACAGGGCTCGAACCCACAAACTGTGAGATCATGACCTAAGCTGAACATGATTGGACGCTCAACCAACTGAGCCACCCAGGCAGCCCTGGGGGCTACAATTCTAATCCCTACTTTATAGCCTGTGGCCCAACTCTGGCCCACCGTCTAAATAAAATTTATTGGAACACAGCCATGTCCATTTTTAAAAAAACATATTGGGTATGGTTGCTTTTGTGCTATAATGATAGAGTCATTGGGACAGACACTATATGGCCCAAAAAACTAAAAATATTGGGGTGCCTGAGTGTCTCAGTTGGTTAAGCGTCTGACTTCAGCTCAGGTCATGATCTCATGGTTCATGAGTTTGAGCCCCACTTTGGGCTCTGTGCTGACAGCTCGGGGCCTGGAGCCTGCTTCAGATTTTGTGTCTCCCTCTCTCTCTTTCCCTCCCCTGCTGGCACTCCATCTCTCTCTCTCAAAAATGAATAAACATTAAAAATTTTTTTTTAATATATTTACTATCTGAGGTTTTAAAAAAACTTGTATTGACCCCTGGATAAAAAACATGACCTCAGACCTGGAAATGGAACTAGGGCCCTCAGTGACTATACGCTCATAATAAAAAATAAACCAACATGGAACGGGGGTGGGGGAGCAGCCAGTAAGTACAACCAACTGAAGAATCCAAGGCCTCAGAGCGGCGATTCAAAACTATGAAATAAGTACGTTTAAGATGATTATAGAGATGTACTTGCTGAACATGGTAGTAAATAAAAAAAGCATCAGATTTGGAAAAGAACTAAGTATAACCTCTAGAAATGAAAACAATTTTGGGGCATCAGGGTGGCTCAGTTGGTTGAGGATCCAACTTTGGATCCTCAGTTGGTTGACCTGATCCAAATCAGGTCATGATTTTTCGTTTCATGGGTTTGAGCTCCACATTGGGCTCTGTGCTGACAGCGTGGAGCCTGCTTTGGATCCTCTGTCCCCCTTTCTCTCTGCCCCGCCCCTGCAAAAATAAATAAACATTTAACAAAAGTAAAAAAAAGAAAAGAAAACAATTTACCCAACAGGCTAAAGCTATGCTTCTCAGAACTCCAGTAAGCATCAGAATTACCTAGAGAGTTTGTTAAAACATAGATTCCTGGCCCCTCTATATTCAGTTCTGACTTCATAGGTCTTAGATGGAACCCATGAATTTGCATGTCTGATGAGCTCAGGTAATGCCAATGGTGCTGATCCATGGACCAGATTTTCGGTGTGCATTAAATAGCAGACACAGCTGGAGGAGTAATTACTATTCAGGGAGGTAGATCTGGGGGAAAGAAGGCAGCAGGGAGACAGAGGTGGGAAATTGGGGAAAGCAGTTGAGACTGGGAGAAGGTCAAACATAAGTCTAATAGAAATTGCAGAGGATGACAACAGAATGAGTGGAGGAGAGGCAGTGTTGACAGAGCTATTTGGGTGAGAATATCCCAAAGTTGAAGAAATATGAATCCCGGTCTAGATACATGAGGACAGAACCACAGCAAAATGCTTCCTGGTGAACCTGTGGAATGCCATAAGTGAAGAGGAAGCCTTAAAACTATTTTGAAGGAAGGATTGCCTACGAAGTAAGAACAAGGAGACTGATCAAATTACTAATCAGCAGGGTGCCTGGGTGGCCCCGTTGGTTAAGCATCAGACTCTTGGTTTCATCTAAAGTCTGGATCTCATGATTTCGTGAGTTCGAGCCCCGCATTGGGCTCTGTGCTAACATCATGGAACCTGCTCGGGATTCTCTCTCCCTCTTTCTCTTTCTGCCTTTCCCCCACTCACACTAGGTGTCTCTCAAAGTAAATAAATAAACTTTAAAAAAAAAAAAAGATTGCTGATCAGCAGTAGCACGTGTCAGAAAACAGTGAACCCTAAGGGAAAGTAACGTTCAACAGAGAACTATATGCCCACTAAATTATCATTCAAGAGCAAGGGCCGAACACATCTCTCCCTGGAAGAACTACTAAATGATGTACTTGAGCTAGAAGGAAATTAAATCCACAAGGAAGGAGTGAGAGCAGAATGCAAGAAATAATAGTGAATGAGGAAGCTGCTACATCTAAATAGATATTAACTATTATATCTAAACACATCTATATATCTGTGTATATATGTGTGTATATATACACACATGTACACTTATGTACATATACTGTATACACATATATTCACACATGTACACCTATATATACACACAACACACACATATACACACACCAGTGGGGAATAAATGAGGGGAACTAAAATACTAGACAACAATCACATGAGAGTTGAGAGTAGGACTTTAAATTCTTCTAAAGTCCTGTAACTGCTTCAGGGGAGGTTGGACAGACTCATTTTTTTACTTTAAGTTGTTTATTACATTATAATGATGTATTCAAGAGAAAGTATAATATGAACTAACAAATCAGTGGAAGGGGAAAAATGAAATTCAAAAATTGAATGCAGGAGTGCCTGGCTGGCTCAGCTAGTAGAGTGCGTGACTCTTAATCTCTGGTTTGTAGGTTCCAGCTGCCCTGTGTTGGGTGTAGAGATTACTTAAAAAAATAAATTATTAAAAGAAAAAAAAGAAAATCCAATGCAATAGAAAGTAGGAAAGGAAAAAAAAACGTAAAAGCATGATAAATAAAAAACAAAGTATTTGGTGAATTAGATTAATAGAAATACATTACTGATCACAATAAGTGTAAATAGGATAAGCTCTTCTCTGATTTTTCAGATTGGATTAAAAAGAAATCTGCCTCTATGCTAGACGTACAGGTAACCCAAAATAACCCAGAATAGTTGAAAGTAAAGAGATGGAAAAAGATACATGGCACAAATACCAACCAAAAGAAAAGTGATCTTGCATTCTTAAAATCAGGTAAAATAGACTTTGAGAGAAAAAAACATTTTCAGAGGAAAGTGGGTCCTTAATGATAAAAGAATATCTGGTATTTTCTATTGGATTAGACTTTCTAAAATGTTATTCACAACCCACTAAAGTGAATTTACTACTCACTAAAGTGCCGAACCCACTGTTTAAAAAATGTTTTTCTAGGGGCGCCTGGGTGGCTCAGTAGGCTAAGCGTCCCAGCTCCTGATTTCTGCTCTGGCTATGATCATGATCCCAGGGTTGTGGGATTGAGCCCCCCATCAGGCTCCACACTTAGCATGGAACCTGCTTAAGATTCTCTCTCTCTCTCTTCCTCTGCCCCTCTCCCCCGCTTGCATGCTCTCTCTCTTTAAAAATTAAAAAAAATAGGGGCACCTGGGTGGCTCAGTTGGTTGAGCGGCTGACTTCAGCTCAGGTCATGATCTCATGGTCTGTTAGTTCGAGCCCCATGTCGGGCTCTGTGCTCACAGCTCAGAGCCTGGAGCCTGCTTCGGATTCTGTGTCTCCCTCTCTCTCTGCCCTTCCCCTGCTCATACTCTGTCTCTTTGTCTCTCAAAAATAAATAAACGTTAAAAAAATTAAAATATATACATATATATATCCCTAGAACATATTTCTGCCTCTCCCTGAAAGCCCCCAGCAACTCCTAAGAGGCATACTGTCTTACTACAGATGAATGTCTGGGACTTCCACAATACCAGGAAGTATGTGATATCTACAGGTTTTTATAATTAGTTCCTAAAAACAATATGAAACACTCATAACCACTAGAATGAGAAACCAACTTTTGTTTCATTCTGCCAAAGATCTGAGAAGAAATCACGAAGCTTACTTACTGAGAGAAAATGGAACATATGAGAGAGTTGGGAACCCTGAATATTTCATTAGGTATTTGCAACAGAATTTGCAAACATATATTTCCTTCATGTTGGAATCCACTATTCCTGAGTATAAAACCCTTCAGTATTATCATTAGTACATCAAGTCATGGCAAGGATGTGGTAGGAACCTTCTAAGGCGTCTCCTACTCAGTTGGAGGCTCACTCTTGCCAGCATTACCGAAGGGCTGTCCATTGCGTTGTTTCTCCAGTGTCTTTCCAGGAACTGTACTATATTGAAAGTTTCTTCCTCCAAAGCAACTAGAAAAACTCCAGGGAATCCTCCAGAGAAAATAGGCGTTGCTATGTATTGTCTGTTTTGCCAAGAAGCGAGGAAAACAACTGAGCTAAGAGGAATTCTGAAGTATAGATCTATGAAGGGTAATTTCCAAATCCCAGCCAGTGGGCCCCTCTCTTCTTCCTTGCCTGCAGTCACCATCCTACGGCCCTGATACCTCTCTACTGGCTATGCAGTGCCTACAGTTATATAATTATAAGATCGTTTATGTATTCAATAAACTGTAAGCCCTTGGGAAGTGGCCTGACTTCCAATTTTATGAATCACTGGCTCTTCAGCCAATTGGCTGCATGTCCTACCAGCAATTATAGGATGCAACCTCAGAGCTGAACTCAGATTATTCTTATTACTTTATTAGTTGATGTAAGAAATTGCTAAAACAGGGAGGGCTTACTATGGACTAGACAATATCTCATCTTGTTTTCACACCAACTCGATGAAGGAAATATCTCTACTATCCCCATTTTACAGGTGAGGAAATCAAGGCTCAGACAGTTAAAGTAACTTGCTCAGGGTTCCTCAGCTTGTCATTTGCAGAGCTGAGATTCAACTTCAGCCTTTCCGATCGCGAATTGAATTTCTTAATCAGTATGGCACCCTGTTTTGACTTTCATCAGAGTAAGAGATAATTAGGAGAATTTGATTGGTTTATGGACATTTTTTTAAAAATTCACATCCACGTAATGGAGTTTTCTTCCTTGGCTTACCCAAAGTCAAGTACACAATAATGTATGTAATACTCAGTGTACCTATCTTGGAAGAGCAGATGGACTCCATGTGGTAATTTAAACAAGTAAAAGTAGGAAGCCACTCATAAGGGAGACTTTTTTTTTTTTTTAAGCCATGAAATTGTTTATGTGTTAAACATTACACTGCACTCTGTGGTATTTGCTGATTGGCACAGCCATTGCCGTTTAAATGGAGTCCGTAATCATGACTATAATGACTGGGATTAGCCTGTACAATAGGTGCGTGCTCTCCCCAGGGCTCATAAAAGCCTTCTCTAGGGATCCAGGCTTTCCTGGTAACGAGAAGTTAACTAACAAGGCTGCCGTACTCCACTTTAGTAAATAGCAGTCCTTGCTTTCCAAATGAAGGAAATCAAGAAAAACATGAAGGGTCTCTGGCCAGACAGAGGAAAATCACCCTAAACTGGTCAGCAGAACCCTGAGAACATCTGTAGCCTTCTGGAATGATGAAGGAAATGGGTGTTCTGTTTGATAAATATTTAGGTAATTGAGAGTTCAAGGGATTGTCGGGGAAATTCATCAGTTATTCTTAAGTTAAAGAACTCTCCTTTGCCTCTCAGCAGCCTGTTAATGTAAAATGTAAACACTTGTATTCCAATATATGCTCATTGTAAACATCCCAAACAATCCAATCCAGAAAAATATGGAGTAAAAAGCGAAAGCTCTGTCCCCCATTTTACTTCCTTCCTAGAGGAACCCACACTCTGTCTTCTTCCAAACTTTAGGAATACATCAGTTATACAGAAGGAATTTGACGATAATAAAACCTCGTCAACTTACTGATTATAATTAGTGTGAACCTTTGTTTAGTGATTCAAAAGATCCTTCATGTTTATTAGCGTTATGAGTATTGGTCGTCACGGTGCAGAAATGTGGGGATTTCTGTGTGCTTGGATTCAGATAAACAGAAGCTGCTGGAAAAGATGTGGATAGCCTCCTTTTTAGCTGCCCAGGAGGGCTGGGTTTGCTTAGCCTACAGAACAGAGATGTTGAAGGTGCCTAATCTTTTGAACATAAGACTTTAGGAAACACTGTAAAAACATTGGTTTGTGATTTAAAAGATTTGGGGAATTACTTTATGTCCTATGACATTAATATAGGGCCATTTTGCTCTCTGAAATTTGCATAACTTTATGCTGGTATATGTGTATACGTTGTATACAAAGTACTATACATATATGTATATACATATATGTATACACATGATATATGTATAAAGTACATATATACACAGTACTTTGTATGTCTAATTTTTAAAATATACATTTATAGATCAGTTGTATATTTTTTTTTCTTTAAACAAGAGTAGCTGCCGTTTATAAGTTCAGCAAGAAACAGTCTTTTTTTATCTTGGAAAAAAAAACACTTGAGTAGTTTTCTTAAGATAACTAAGGCACCCCATGCTCTGGGAGATGAAGTAATAGGAAGGACTTTATTTTTCTTGAGTTCGTTAAATCCATTTCTCCAAATGCTCTGAGGTGCATAGGATCAATCTGCAGGAAAAAACAAGGAACTTTCTGGAAGCGAAGGGACTGAGATCATCCCAACCCCAACATGGCTCCCCAAAGTTCCTAGTTATAAAAAGCCACGCGAGGATCCTTCTAGAGAACAGCAGGACTCTTTGGAGACTCATCCAGGAAGCCTGGATCCCAATGATCAGAGCAGGAAGTTTCAAGATGCAATGTTTGTTTGAAAAAGCAGGAGGGTGGGCCCTGGCTTTGTGACATGATCACAGTAAGGCAGAACTGGACCACCATGACACTGGACCACCTTCTTTCCATGACTAACTCTGGTTTACGCTTCAAAACTCAGCCCAGGGGTCATCTTCTCCATGATGTGTTTTCTGACCACTCCAGGCTGAGCTCAGTTCCCCCTCTGTATTCCCTTGTACTCATTGATGTCCTTATTCTTACCATACCTTGTTGATCTTATTCCTGTATACTCCGTGTCTCCTACTGGATTCTCAGCCCCTCAAGGGCGGCTGGCACAGTCTGCCTACGTTTGAATCTCAACGCCATTTCCTAGCTCTGTGATCGGCAAGCTGCTTAAACTGAGTTTCCTCATCCATAAAATGGACATAATCATTCTTGCCTCACTGGGTTGTTTTGACGGTTAAACCTTGTGAAAGACTTAAACAATGCCTGGGACCTAAGTGCTCAATAAACATGAGCTACCAAATATAAAATAAAAACTTAATTAAAATTATCACCAGTAATCTCTTTCTTGCCAAGGTATAGCACAAAGCCCAGTATGCAGTAGGTACTCAGTCAGTTGGTGTTAAACTAATATACTGACTGTGATTCCTCTAGAACCAATACAGTAGCCAGCGGTCGTTTGTGATTATAGAGCACTTGTAATGTGTCTAGCCCACATTGGGCTGTGCTGTCACTATAAAATACACACACTAAATGTTGGCGCCTTAGTATGGAAAACAGAGAGTAAAATATTTTGTAAATAATTTTTGTATTGATTACATGTTGAAATAATAATATTTTTAGATCTTCGAGGTTAAATAAAATATATTATTTTTTAAGTTTATTTTGAGAGAGACAGAGAGAGTGGGAGTGGGAGAAGGGCAGAGAGAGAGAGAATCCCGAGCAGGATTTGCACTGTCAGCGGAGAGCCCCACGTGGGACTCAAATCCACAGTGAGATCATGACCTAAGCTGAAATCAAGAGCTGGATGCTTAATCTGAGCCACCCAGATGCCCCAAAATAAAATATTTTATTAAAAATAATCTCACTAGCTTATTTTTACCTTTTAAAATGGAACTGCAAGGAAATGTAAAATTTCACATGAGGCTACATTGTTTTTCTGTTGAATAGCACAGATCTAGAATGTTCTCAACCTGCCATTAGTATAGCAAATCTTCACACAATGTCATTTACGCTCAAATACTGCATAAGCTGTAGGAGTTTAGAGAAATCATTTAGAACACTGATCCACTTAGAATCTAACGTATATCCAAGTGGTTTGTCAAGGGTTTTCCATTCAGAGTTAGCAAGCTAATGGATAGAAGTTGTTGGAAAGAAACTAAAGCTCTGTCGGCATTTTCCAGGTTCGGTGTGATCCTGAGATTCAAGAGTTGCGTCAGTGGCAGAAGAAGCTGCGTGAAGACAACCACATTCGCCAGCGAGTCAAGATTTTCTGGGCCAAACAAGAACGCAAAGGTCGGTTGTTCGATTCCAAGTCCTTAGTTTATTTAGGAAAATCCTGAGTCTTAGCCCAGGCTCAGAAGGAAGGCCTCTGGGTTCTTCCGGGGTCCTGTGTCTGCAGGAAGGGGGGAAGTGGCTGCATATTAAGATTCTGCTCTGGAATGCCAGAGGTGATGTGATCATTTACATGGCCATTTGCCTCACTCAGGGACAAATCCAGGGTCATCTTGAGTCTGCACGTCCTTTTGTTGAAGCTCTAAGACATCAAAGATAACCTCTCGTTTCAGAGATGCGGTGTCCATCAGTGTGATGGGCGGTTATTTTTTTTTAAGTTTAAGTGTGTGTCTGAACTGAAACGATGCTTTTTGTTTGTCCTCTCCCCATTTGTGAGATGTTAAACACACACACGCACACACACGCACACACACACAAAGAACAAAGAATAACAGCACCTTTTTGTCCTATTTGCTTTCCACATTTTTTAGTATAAAACTTTAATTTACTACATATTTGCAATAGGAAAATTAGAAAAACAACAGCCAAGGGAGATCTGGCTGGTTCAGTCAGTAAAGTATGTGACTCTTGATCTCAGTTGGGGTTGAGTTCAAGCCCCATGTTGGGTCTAGAATTTACTTAATAAATAAAAAATATTTTTATATATATTTATTTTTATGGAATTTACTTTATATATATACATTTAAAGAAAGTAAAAAAGAAAAACAACAGCCAAAAAAGAGAAAAAAAACCAGAAATCCCACCACTGTTAATATTTTGGTCTATATCTGCAATACTTTTTCCGGAACAAACAGGTACAAATAGTGTCTACACATATCTTATTAAAAATAGGATTTTACATCATTACGATCTGTCACTGAACATACTCAGAACATCATTCTGGTCAATAACTGAAGAACAGCGTTGTGAAGTTTAGCAGCTGCGTGGTATGAATTGAACATCATTTATTCAACCAATGACCTGGAAGGAGATTTGTGATGTATGATCAAGTGGAAAAAATAGTAGAACCATAAGTTTTCATCCATATTAAAAATATATACATGGAAACACGGAGATGTCTAAACAGCCTGGAAGAATACATTAATGATATATGGTACCTTTAGGATTTGTACAAGATAGGGAGAGATGCACTTTTTTGAAATCTTTAAAAAAATTTTTTTTATTTTAGAGAGAGAATGTGAGCTAGGGAGAGGGGCAGAGGGATCGAGAGAGAGAATCCCAAGCAGACTCCATGCTCACTGTGGAGCCCAATGTGAGACTCAATCCCATGACCCTGTGATCACAACCTAAGCCGAAATCAAGAGTCAAATGCTCAACTGACTGAGCCACCTAGGTGCCCCTGGAATATTTTAAATAAATAAACACATAATACTTCACAATTTATGAAGAAATAATCCTACTCCCCTCAGGAGGCTACAGCCTGGCCATCCATAGTATAGCCAGCCAGCCATCCATACTTTGAGTCCTCTCAACTCCCTGTCGAGCTTGTCCCTTGTCATTAGGCTATAGCCCCCTCAGACTTTTCTGTTCTTTCCATATACCAATACCTCCCTCACCCAGAGGACACTGTACTTTCTATTTTTTTTTTCTGCCAGATAACCCATCCTCATCCTCATCCTTCTCATCTTCCAGGCCTCCTTGAGGTAGAATTTATTGAACACTCTAAACATCGTGGGGTCTAAACAAAAGCTTTCTCTTCTCCCCAGAAACTGTCTTCAACCCTGCTTTCTTGAATCTGTCTTTCCAGTCCCTTCATGGCATATTGGGTGGATTCCATGTCTTTTCAATATGTTTTAATTTCAGAAAGCCCAGTCTGGTTTAAAATTTCAATCTCACGTCCCATTTAATGCTTGCCCAACCCTCTCTGCCCTTCATCAGTGGGGAGAGGAATAGGGGAAAGAACTATTAGATCTTCCATCCTTCCACACTTTCCTTGTCAGAATCCCTTTCTCCTCTAGTGGGACAGGTGGGAAGGAGGGAGATAGAGACCACTGTCTCTGTGACCCTCTTTTGGCTGCTGCTGCTTCTCCGACTAAGACTACCATTCATGTCCTTTGGGCAGGCATCTCCATGCTGACTCTCTGACTTGTGTATTTCATATGCGTTCTGCTTGGGGGGGAACAACAGGTGACAGAACACCCCTGTGGGGATCTGGGTCCGTCTTTACCTCTTCCACCCCCACCCCAGATCTCACCTCTGCCAGTCCACTCCCAGCCTTTTGCTCCCGGGGCGGTCTCCTCACCCAGCCGCCAGCCCTCTTGGTGGAGACCTCCCAGTGCCCACCTGACTCACTCCCACGGCGGACATGCAGACTTCTCCATGGCCCTCCTTCTCTCTGCCCCCGTGTGTCCACCCACATCACACTGAACCTGCTCAGACAGGCAAGGGGAATGATCTGTATGTAAATCTGCCCTTAAAGGAAATGTCCAACCAAATAATGAGACACCCTCAGTCTTTCTGAGGTGTTCTCTTGGATCTTCCCTCCCCCGGATTAGGGTTTGGCTTGGGAGAAGCACCCACTCTTGTCTAACAGAGAAGAGAAAAGCACAGCACTTTTTAGACCAGCAATTCTCAGCCTTTTTGGACTGTGACCCAGTAAGAAATAGCTTTATATTATAATCTAGTACATACCCTCCTGTTCTGTTGAGTTTTGGTTTTGATTTTTTTTTTTTAATGCTAGAATGAATTTCATGGCCCACTAATGTGTCTTTATCCATGCTACTACTACTCCACAGCTCCTAAAATTTCCTCTCTCCCTTCCTTTCCCAGAGCCAGAGCCATCTATTTAGGTAATGGTTGAGGCCCTTCTTCAAAGACAGTGGTTCTCAATACTGGCTGCACATTCGAATCACCTTGGGAGCTTTCTAAAAATACCAGTGCTATTGACGGAAAATCCTAGAAGCTATGAGCATTCTTAGTGCCCAGGTCTCGGTTTCTAAGTCTGCTTTACTCTAAACAGAATTAAGTTTCTTGGAGAAATGGGGGGCCTGGGTGGCTCGGTCGTTCGAGTAAGTGTCAGACTCTTGGTTTCAGCTTAGGTCATGATCTCACAGTTTGGGAGTTTGAGGCCCAAGTCAGCTGACAGTGCAGAGCCTGCTTGGGGTTCTCCCACTCCCTCTCTCTCTGTACCTCCTCTGCCGGTGCTCTCTCTGTCTCTCAAAATAAACTTAAAAAAAAGTTTCTTGGAGAAACGGCTGATTCCAGGCCTGGGGCAAGGTAAGTAGATCAGCCTAGAACATCTTATGCCAGAAAATAAAGATGGGGACGTAGGAAAAGAATACAGGCTGTTGCTTGACGGGAGTCTCACTGAGCAAATCTGGGACAGTTAAGTGTCAGAATTAATAGGGCAGTAATGAATTACAACTCATTGACAAATGAGGGAGAAGAGGAAGCTTTTCCTTACATTAGAATTCCAACTAAGACACTGACAAAGTATAATGAAATTAGGGGCGCCGGGGGTGCTCAGTCGGTTAAGTGTCTGACTTCAGCTCGGGTTATGATCTCACAACTAGTGAGTTCAATCCCCACATCAGGCACTATGCTGACATCGCAGAGCCTGCTAGGGATTTTCTCTCTCCATCTCTCTGCCCCCTCTCCCACTCACTCTCTCTCTCAAAATAAATAAATAAACTTAAAAAAAAGAAAGAAATTGTAATGAAATTAAAAAGTCACCATCTTCTAACCATATTAGTAAATAATTAACTCAGGCAAGAATCATCAGTACTTGCTGAAACCATTGCGTGAAAGTTTGATGAGGAATATGATATTTAGGGTCCCAGAATTCCCCCTACAAATTAGTCACTAAATAAAGGAGAAAATGCTAACTTTGCACTTAGAGAAGCCTGGTGGACACCAGTGTCCTTCACCCAGTGGTCAGAATTAATATCACCAATATCGGGACAAGGGGACACAACGTGCCTTCTAGTATGATGTTCCAAGAAGGACACATATCACATATGCTTATGCACTCGCCCTGTCAAAATGCATAACTTGAATCTAATCATGGGGAAACATCAGATAAACCCAAATGGAAAGACACGCACCAAAATAACTGATCCAGACTCTTAAAAAATGCCAATGTCAAGAAAGACCAAGATTAAGGAAGGAACAAGGAAACATGACAGCTAAACACAGCACATGAACTTAGATTGGCTTCTGTATGGGAAAAAATTCTTTGAAAGACATTATTGAACCAGCTAGCAAACTTTCAATACAGGCTGTATAGTAAATAACTACACGGCATTATCAAAGTTCCTCATTTTGAACAATGTTCTTGGGCTATATAAGAAACTTCCTCATTCTTTTTTTTTTTTTTAATGTTTATTTATTTTTGAGACAGAGAGAGACAGAGCATGAGTGGGGCAGGGGCAGAGAGAGAGGGAGACCCAGAATCCGAAGCAGGCTCCAGGCTCTGAGCTGTCAGCACAGAGCCCGACGTGGGGCTCGAACTCACAGACCGCGAGATCATGACCTGAGCCGAAGTCGGACGCTCAACCGACTGAGCCACCCAGGCATCCCGAAACTTCCTCATTCTTAAGATACATGCTGAAGGTTTTGGGGATCAGCGGATATGATGTTACTTACCCTCAAATGATTCAGAAAAAAATGAATGTGTAACACGCATGTATACGTATGCATACACATAGAGAAAATAGTAATGGAAGTATGGCAAAGTATAAACAACTGGTGAACCTGGGAGTTCTTTGGATGATGGTATCCACTTTTTTGTAAATTCAAAGTTATTTCAAAATTATAAGTTAAAAAAAATACTAGTGCCTCACCTCCACAGGTTCCAAGCCGATGGTTTTGGGCTGAGCCCCCAGGCATGCGTGTTAATGTTAAGTTTCCCAGTTCTAATGGTCAGCCAGAGTTGATACTCTAAGGAGGCACTGGACCTGCAGTTGTTTGTGTTCTCTTTAAAATGGGGAGTCCTCGGGGCGCCTGGGTGGCGCAGTCGGTTAAGCGGCCGACCTCAGCTCAGGCCATGATCCCGCAGTTCGTGGGTTTGAGCCCCGCATCAGGCTCTGTGCTTACAGCTCAGAGCCTGGAGCCTGCTTCGGGTTCTGTGTGTGTGTGTCTCTCTCTCTGGTAATGCTCTGTCTCTCTCTCTCAAAATTAAGTAAACATTAAAAAAATTTTAATGGAGAGTCCTCAGGGCGCCCAAGTGGCTTGGTTGGTTGAGTGTCCAACTCTTGATTTCCACTCTGTTCATGATCCCAGGGTTGTGGGATCAAGCCCCACATCAGGCTCAGCACCTGGTGTGGAGCCCGCTTGAGATTCTCTCTCCCTCTCCCCCTTCCTCTGTCCCCTCTACCCAGCTTGCACTCTCTCTCTCTCTAAAGTAATAATAAAAAATGTGGAGTCCTCTAAGCCTGCATGCCCTGAGCCCGGGCAAGAGAAGTCCATCTGATATTTGTTTCCTTGACAGTCACATGTCTTCCTTGTTAAAGTGTAAGCTTCATAAGCCTGGCATAAAGTGAGCACCAAATAAATACTGGTTGAATGAATAAGCGAGTGAGTCTACCCCGGTAGAGTCCTGAGGCTCACATGAGCTGGCATACAGACACCATACTGCCTGGTGCAGAGTAAGAGGCCGTCAAATTGGCGGTTTTAAAGCCTGTCTGCCGTTTAACCCTTGCTAAGAAGCAGCTTGAGCTGTAGCTGGCAGGCTCAGCACAGGCCTCTCTTCCGTGCACAACTGCCGTTTCGTTTCACTTCAAAATTGGAAGACAATCAAGGCTGTAATCAGTTTAAAGGTCAGGGAAAGTGCAGCGTGCCTATTTATTTCTGTTGTTTCTTATTCTTTTGAGTTGATTTGCTGTTGGTTGACAGATTGATTTGGCTTGCTGTGTAGCAGGGAGAGCAGACGGGATTTGATGTATGTAACCCAGCCAGCAGTGGAGGGGCAGCGTGAAAAGCATACCCCTGCTCCCACCCCGGTCTCGGCCACCTGCTGCTCAGGTTCAGTGAATGCTCCAGTGGGAACTCATTGGTAAATTTTCCACTTACAGTAAGACTGTGAAATGGCGCTCAGGTAAAAAAAAAAAAAAAAGCCAGGTCTAAACACTGTCCCCAGAACTGTGATCGGCTGAGAAGGAAGTCAATACAGTGCAATGGGTAAAAAACTGGGTCTCAGAATTGGCCAGGTCTGTTCAGGGAGTCTTTTTGCTTTTTATCTGTGCGATCCTGATCTAGTTAACTTCATTAAGCCTCAGTTTTCCCATGTACAAAATGGGACTAATGACAGTACCTGTCTCATAGGGCTGTTAAAAGGTTACAAGAGATGATCTTTAGAATAAGTCCTGGCACACTGTTCCCACATAGTCTGGTTACTGTCACGATTCGTGTTATTAAAATATCTGTGTGCTGTTAAACGATTCTGTTGCTTTGCTCCACTAGACTCTAACCCTCATAGGGTTCCCTGGAGGGGACTGTGTTTGTCTTACTCATGCTGCCTCCAGCCTAGCACAGAGCCTGACACATAGCATGCGGTCTACACATACAGGGTGGACAGAGCTCCGGGCTTCTTTCTACAGATGAGTTACTAGAGGCCCACGAAGGTTGAGAGACTTGCCCAAGGTCACACAGCCAGAGGAGGACCTAGGGCTGGGGCCCAGGCATTCTCTTTTTCTGTCCAGTGTTCTAACTCGTTATCTGAGGAAAGACACAGAGAGTTAAGATGCTGCCTTGGATTCTACTGTCAGAGCCAAATTCCCTCAGGAATCCTCCTATTTCTCATGACCTGGGCTTTGGGTTCCTGCTCTTTGTGTTGACAGAAGCCCCTAAGTAGGGGTTGAATTGCTAGGAGCAGGGCGCAACCTGCCCGCCAGGGGAAGTAAAACTCCCTGTTCCCTTCAGGTGTCACTGAGCTGAGTCATTTCTGCTTTTTGTTTAATTTTTTTTTAATGTTTATATTTTTGAGAGAGAGAGTGAGAGAGAGAGAGAGAGAGAAGATACCCATGAGCAAGCAGGGGAGGGGCAGAGAGAGAGAGAGATACAAAATCCAAAGCAGGCTCCAGGCTCTGAGCTGTCAGCACAGAGCCGGATGTGGGGCTCGAACCCATGAGCAGTGAGATCATGAACTGAGCCAAAGTCAGTCACCTAACTGACTGAGCCACCCAGATGCCCCAAGGTGAATCATTTCTTACACTCAGGCACTACAGAGTTTCCTCCTGTTTTAAACCTTATGAATTAGGGTAGTGTGGAGGTTCAGATAATAAATCCCCCCAGCGAAAGTGACACTGTCATTAGACCTCTGATGAAGCGATTTATGTTAAACACGTGCTAGTTCTCCTTTAGACTTGCAGTAAAGAAAAAAATGGAACCATTGCAAATAAAAATGGTTTTTCAACTTTGTCTAAAAAACCCACAAACTGATCTGTGTACAAATCCAACAAACACACATCATATATTTTTTGAGTGCCTGCCATATTACCCGTATTGTGTTCTGGTATTTATAGTATGAATAAATTTTGCCAAGTTCATTTCTTGGAGCAACCTTGGTGCGGACAGGAGGTCTGAGAGAGAATCGTGTCCACCGTCAGGGTAGAGTTATGGTCATACATAGCTCATCTCTTGTTACACTGAGCCAGAGGCCCTCCCAAATAGGGTTTTCTTCTAGGACAGAAATGGTGTGAAGTTATCCTCGAGTCTCTATCCACCGGGACAGTTGCAGGCATTATTTTTAAATGCGTGTGACAGGAATTGCAGCCAATATAATTCCAAACAAGATGCCTAAGTCATTTTTGAGATGTGGTCAAAAATCCCTTCTCCATTAATAGCGTATTTTTAGCTTCGTATACTCAGTAATTGTTTTCAAATGTGCTTTGTAATTGAATGGTCATATTTTATTAGGAAATCTAGTGTTAGTAGGAAGAAAGAAGCCATAGAAATTGTTCCTATATTCAGGTTACATTTCGTGTGCGTGCACGCATGTGTGCGTGTGTGCGTGCGTGCGTGCGTGTGTGTGCATGTGTGTGTGTGTGTGTGTGGGGGGTGTGTTTACATATATTTACATCTATATATATGAAACATCAGATTATATTTGTGTGTGTATTCTTTATATATATGTAAGTATTCTTTAAATGACTTTATCACTTCTCGTTGATATTTTAAAGAAAAGGATGGAGTAGGTTGACCTGTCAAAGGAAACCATTGACTTTTTTTTTGCTTACCTGTTTATTCCCTACCTCATTCCAAGAGCAGTTTGCAGTACCTTAAGGAAACTTGTATAATACAGCATTTTTAGGTAAATGTGGTAATGGCATTGGGGAGAAATTAAAAGGAGAGAAAAAGTTAAGCCACAAAATGCAGTGAGCAAAATACTTACTCTAAGTCCTATACTTGCTAGAGATTTCTTAGAGATAAAGCAAAGAGGGAACTAGGATTTGTTCAGTCGATCAGTGTCTATAAGAAAAAAGACAAGCTCGTTGGCTTGTTGGGCCCTTCCTTAGTACATTATGCAGTATGAATAATAACCTCAAAAACGTTCCTATAATAAATAGAAACATGGCTCTGAGCTTCCTAGAAGCCACAGCAATGAAGGAAATCGGCTCATTATATTGTTTATTGTATCTTTAAGATTAAGAAGGTTCTTGGAAGCACACTTATTCCTGAAACTGAGGATTTTCTTTCATTAAGAGGACACTGGGAGGGGCGCTTGGATGGCTCAGTCGTTTGAGCGTCTGACTTGGCTCAGGTCATGATCTCGAGGTTTGTGAGTTTGAGCCCCTCATTGGTTGCTGTCACTCAAAAATAAATAAACATCAAAAAAAGAAAAAAAAAGGGACACTAGGGAAAAACAAAGCCTAATGGGGTGGGGGCAGGTAGAGACCAGAGAAGTTTTGGGTTTTTTTTTCTGACTTTTAATCTAGTATTTTAAGTTTAGATTGTAATGACAAATCTTAACTATATTAGAATTGGGTTTTAAGGATAGTCTTAAAATAAGCACCTCATCTTGGCACCACGTGCTTATGACCTTAGGATTCCCCTGGAACTTAGTTCCCAGAGCAGAGAAGGATGTCTGAAACTAAGAAGTAGCTGTAGTTTATTGGGCACGTACCACGTGCCAGGCACCATGCTAAGCACCTTATATGCCATGTAGTCCTCACGCCTGCTCTGTCAGAGAGAGGACATCGTCTCCCTTGTACAGACGAGGAAACCAGGGCTGGGAGGATATGACTCACACAAGGTCACACAGCCAGTAGGGCCCGACCAGGGATTTGAACCCGGATCTGCCTGATGCCGGGGATCCTAAGGCCATTTCATGCCATGTTGTCCAACTACTTTAACCTGTGTGCCCAGTAGGGCATTTTGGGCGAGCACAAAGCTTCCCCACAGGGTACCAGGACTCCCAGGCTGGACAGTGGGCAGTATCTGGCCATGCCTCCCACCCTGGCCGCTAACACTGAAATGGCCACAGGCCCCTGGAGAGAGGGGTTGCTGAGTCCCTTGTCCCGAGGCTGCGGTATCTGGCAGCATGTTTTAGGAAGCCAGGGGTAAGTGGATAAGGTAAGGATGTTCTTTTCTCCCTCCTCCTAAATACCCTGCCCATCCAGAGATGAGGAGCAGAGAAGGGCTTCGCCACCAAAGTGGATACCCGGGTACAGAGAACACGAGCCTGTGGCTCAGGAGGTGGGTTCTGCCATTAGCCGTAGCCCTTTGTGACTAACAAACATAATCGATCACCTAACAATGATATATGTTAAAATAGCCAGCGACTTATTTTCCAGAGGCGGTTACTATCGAGGTGTCTACCCGTAGGGTTTCTTCATCTATCTACGTATAAATATGAACACATATGTATCTATAAACAAGAAACATACTATAAATGCTGTACTGCAGTGTGCTTTTTCTTTCCCGTAGCAATATCTCGTGGACAGCTCTTCATGCTAAAAGTTCTAGTACCAATTCCATTGTGTGGCAAGGGGTTTTTCTACACCATCAAATAATTCTCTGACACCAGCTAGGTTGGAGAATGCAACTCAGTTCTGACACTTACCTACCCAGAGGTAGCATCGGATCCCACAGGGTAAGGGCTCAGTCCCACAGGACTGTCCCCGTCGCAGACAGTCTCAAGTCCAGGTTGTTACCTGCTTTTCTGACTGACCGGCTGCAGTTAGCCTCCCACAACCCCCTCCTTGGGTTCAATTAATTTACTGGTGCAGCTCACAGAACTGAGGAAGCTCGTTTACTCACTAGATTACTGGTTTATTACAGTGGTTATATTAAAGAATACGAATCAGAGGCCGGATGGAGAGATAAAAGGGGAGAGAGAGGTCCCGAACAGGGAGGCTTCTGTCCTCATGGGGCTTGCGGCCTGGCATGGTGGTACAGGAATTGTTCTGGTGTCCCCATCTGGAAGTCTCTGAACCCTGTCCTTTGGGTTTTTATGGAGGCTTCATTACATAGGCATGATTGATTTAATCATCGGCCGCTGTGATGATTCAACCTCCAGCCCCTCCCTGAAGGCCAGGGCAGTGGGATGGAAAATTCCTAACCCTCTAATCACATGGTTGGTCCCCCCACCCCCCACCCCCCCCATCCCCCCCCAACCCCCCCCCCACCAGCAACCAGCCCCCATCCTAACTCGGGTCCAAAAGTCACTTTATTAACATAACAAATGACACCTTTATCTTCTCCTCACTTGGGAAATTCCAAGGGTTTTTAGGAGCTTTATGCCAGAAATGGGGATGAAAGCAAATATATATTTCTTATTATAAATCACAATATCACGCATGCCAATACATACAGATATACCTCATTATTTTTTTTGTGGATCCATAAAAATGATAATAAATCTATACCATGCTTTTTTTTAAAAAACCATTCCCTGTAAATGGATATTCAGCCTGTATTATGAACAATGCTTCCATAGATATTTTTGTAGATTTATCCTTGCTTACTCATAGAAGTACGTCTCTAGGATAAAGTCCTAGGAATGAAATTGCTGGTTCAAAGGACATGCATTTATTACTTTTAGACAGTGATTGCCATGTTGTCATCCAAAATGGTTGCTTCCATTTGCAGTTAACGCCACCAACCCACTTTGGAACTGTTGATGGGTGATGTGATCTTGGCGTTTCATTTTCCCTGCTTGTAAAATGAGAATGATTATTGCCTCGGGAGTAATTCTAAATGAGGTCACTGCTTTGATAACACCATGGCTCTTTAAGAAGAAATATATCAGTAACTCTAAGGCATCACTTACATCTTAATTTTTTCTCTCACATCTCCTCAAACCTTTATTCCTTCTCCATTTGAACCTGCAAAAGAAATAAAAATTTGATTAAAAGAAGTCTAGAGATTTCCTGCCTCGATATTACTTTCATCGGTTCTATTTTTAAGACTCACCCGTGGGTGGAGACATTTGGATGACATCAACTTTCATACATACTTTTTCATTAAAAATTTGCACAAGTCTGCATAGCTGGGACCTGCCTTTCTTGAAGTGTTCGAAGATCCCCTACTGTTCTGCTGAAATTAAAAAGTAAATAAAAGAGGGTTTCCTTTTTCTGAAATGCTCTGTCCCATGGGGCGCCTGGGTGGCTCAGTGGGTTAGCATCCAACTCTTGATTTTGGCTTAGGTCACAACCCCAGGGTCGTGGGATGGAGACCCACGTCAGGGTCTGCATCGGGCTCTGCACTGAGTGTGGAGCTTGCTTGAGATTCTTTCTCTCTACTTCTGCCCCTCCCCCCGACTTGCACTATCTCCAAAAAAAAAAAAAAAAAAAAAAATTAAAGTGCTCTGCCCTACAAGTTCAGGATACCAAATTTAAGTGTATGTAAATGGATGCTTCCAACCTCCTTAGCTTCATTCCTTCATCTGACTGTTCAGTATTCTTTTTTGCAGTTATATACTTGCAAAGTGCTTTTGTAGGATTTAGATAAATCTACCAACTTCTGGAAATCTCTCGAACCAGATTGGATGAAGTTTCCCATTTATTAACTGTATAACCTGGTGCAGGTTGCTTACGCTCTCTCTCTGACTCAGTTTGCACATCAATAAAGTGGGAATACTATATTAGAAACAACCCCCTAGGGTTTTGGGAGGATTAAATGAATGGGAATAGTGCCTGGCTCATAATAAGAAGATTAATAAGTGATTAGTAATATACGGGTAATATATGTTGTTACTAAGAATGTTGGCTTTGATGGGGGAGGGGAGCACCTAGATGGCTCAGTTGGTTGAGGATACAACTCTTGATTTTGGCTTAGGTCATGATCTCATGGTTCATGGGTTCGAGCCCCGCATCGGACACTGTGCTGAGAGCACAGAGCCTGCTTGGAATTCTCTCTCCCCCTCTCTCTTTGCCCCTTCCCTACTTGCTCTCTTTCTGTCTCTTAAAATCAATAAATAGATATTTAAAAAAAGAATATTGGCTTTAGGGTCTGACAGAACTGGGGTCCTGCCCCTTATCATCAATGGGGTCATGGGCAAGTTGGGGTCATCCTCTCAAGTCACAGTTTGCTCCTCTGTTATAACGGGGACAATTAGGGCCTGTTGCAGAGGGTTCCTGTGAGGATTAAGTAAGATTAAATATCATTGTATGCTATTAAATAGACCCCTGGCACAATGTGAATAACTGGTGGCTGGTTTTAGTAATATTTTTTAAACTGTCTAGAAATACACATAAAAAATTTTTTTAATGTCTTTTTATTTATTTTTGAGAGAGAGAGAGAGTGTAGGGGGGAGGGTCAGAGATTGAGGAAGACACAGAATCTGAGGCAGGTTCCAGGGTCTGAGCTGTCAGCACAGAGCCTGACGCAGCCCAAACTTGTGAACCTTGGGACCATGACATGAGCCGAAGTCGGACGCTTAACTGACTGAGCCACCCAGGCGCCCCTAAAATTTTTATTCCAAATAATTTACTGATAGCAGTGGTTCTCAATCCTGGCTGCAGATTAGCACTCCTTGGGAGAAATGTGTAAGGACATATCAGGCTAGAGGCCAGAGAAAGTGATTACACAGGTTTATTCTTAGTAGAGAATGTGTTGTAACCACATCAGCAAAATCCTAATACTGCGAGGTCCCAGCAACAGAGCTAGGCTTTGAATTCAAAGTCTCCCTTTGTGAGGCTCTTCTCACTAATGCAGTTTCATTTGGATTAAAATTCAGGGAATCCAAGTTCCTGGTCCATCTCTGCAATTTACCAGGTAGATGGACTTTGCTTTCTTCTTTTAAAAACGGAAGGAGTAAACCAGGAAATCTCTCTAAACAAGAGCGCCCAATAGATGTTTGCCATAGACTCTCCTGTCCCCTGGGCCAGAGGGCTATTGCTGAGCAAATGTAAACCTTGGAAAACTTGCTATTGTCTCCGAGGTGATTGTTGGGCTTGGGGGTTTGGTCTCAAGATTGAAGGCAAGAACAATAAGATGGTGAACATTCTGGGCTCTTGTTGGGGAGAGTAGGGGAGGAGAGCTGAGGGCCAGAGAGTAACTGGGGAAGTTCAGGTGTTGAGGTGGGTTAGAGGAAAGGGTGGATTGCATATTTGGCCATTTAGGAGAGTTTGTGGGGAAAGAGCAGGGATGTTTACAGGAGATTTTTGTTTGGTTGTGTATTCGAAGAGTGGGAAGCATATACTCTAGACTGAGGGCCTTTCCTATCACCGTATTTGGGTCTGTCACACCCAGGGATGACTCTGAATGAAAGTTGGCACTAACGAAGGGAAGGCGATGGGAAATTGCCCCTGCTTGTGTGGTGTCCTGGCCTGTGGGGTAGTATCACCTGTGTCCTTAACTGCCAAAACTTAGCCGTCTGCATAGATCCAGAGTGCTCGTGAAAGCTCAGTTTATTGAATGCCTACTGTGTGCTGGGCACCTTACATATATTATTTCTGATTAATCATCACAACAAATTCTATTAATACAAACTATTATTACCTCTGTCTTACAGGGGAGGAAACTGTTTCAGAGGTTAAGTCACTCACCTTTGGTCACACAGCCAATAAGTGGCAGAAGTTTAGAACTTTCCTCAGCCTCATAGTGCCTTGCTGTTCTCACAGCCTTCCTTTCGGCCAGTCCATGGACTGGTAGGCTGAGGGAAAGATCTGGAATTCATGCTCTCCAAAAGCTTGGAAAGAGTCCAATATAGAAATGAAGGCCACACCTTAAAAAGGATGGAAGGATGGATGCTTGCCCCAACATGGACGAACCTCGAAAGTGTTATATGAAGTGCAAATAGCCAGATACCAAAGAGACCACATATTATATGATTTCATTTATGTGAAATGTCCAGAATAGACGAATATGCAGAGACAGAAAGTAGATCAGGGGTTGCCTAGGGATGGGGGAATGGAGGGCAAGAGCTAAAGGGTATGGGGTTTCTTTTGGGGTGAGGAAGTGTAAAACCGATTGCGGTGATGATTCCACACACCTGTGACAATATTGAAAAATTGAATCGTGTGCTTTAAATGGGTGAATTATATGGTATGTGAATTATGTTTCAATAAAGCTGCTACAGAAAAATTAAAATGAAGGCACAGACCACCTCACACCCAATAGGATGGATGCTATCAAAAAGCCTCCAGATGATAAGTGTTTGTGAAGATGTAGAGAATTGGAATCCTCACCCACTCTGGAATGTAAAATGGGGTAGCCAAAGTGGTTCATTAAAAGATTTTTAAAGGGGGGCTCCTGGGTGGCTCAGTCAGTTGAGCATCTAACTTCTGCCTAGGTCATAACCTCACAGTTCACGAGTTCAAGCCCCATGTCAGGCTCCACACTGACAGCTCAGAGCCTGGAGCCTGCTTCAGATTCTGTGTCTTTCTGTGTCTCCCTCTCTCTCTGCCCTTCCTCTGCTCATGATCTCTCTCTCTCTCTCTCTCTCTCTCTCTCTCTCTCTCTCTCTCTCTCTCTCTCTCTCTCAAAAGTAAATAAATAAACATTAAAAATTTTTTTAAAGAAATCACCATATGATCCAGCAATTCTGCTTCTGGTCATGTACACAAAAGAATTGAAAGCAGAATCTTCAAGGGATATTTGTACACCCATATTCATAGCAGCATTATGCCTAAGAGCCAAGGGACAGAAGCAATCCAAGTGTCTATCTCTAAATGAATGGATAAGCAAAATGTGATCCATCCATACAATGAAATGTCATTCAGCTTTAAAAAGGAAGGATGTTCTGACACCTGCTACAGCATGGATGAATCTTGAGGACATTAGGCTGAGTGAATGAGCCAGTCACAAAGACAAATACTGTATGATTCCACTTAGATGAGTTACTTTGAGCAATCAGATTCATAGAGACAGAAAGTACAAGAGTGGTTGCCAGGGGCTGAGTGGAAGGGAGGATGGGGAATTCTTGTTTAATGGGCGCAGAGTTTCAGTTTTTGCAAGATGAAAAGAATCATGGGGTTGAGCAGTGGTGATGGTTGCACAACAGTCTGAAGATACTTAGTACCACTCAACCATACACCTAAAGATGGATAAGGTGGTAAATTTTATGTGTGTTTTACCACAATAAAAAACTGAGAGAAAAAAATGAAGGCACAGATCCCAAATATCCTCATGGCTTGCTCTGTCACCCCCACGAGTCTGCTTAATGTCACCCCTTAGTGAGTCTTCCCTGACCATCCTTCTGCCCTGCTTGTCCCCATCCAACGTGTCCTCCACAGGGTGACTCAAAAAGAGCTGACCACTTGCAATCTTTTATTACAACATGTCATGTCTGGTAGGGACAGATCAAGAACTTGGGGTGGAAGCCACCTCTTCTTTGTAGCCTCGGAGAGATAAAGAAACATGTCATGGCTGCCCTTCAAGCCGTGATAAAGGATCTGGAGGAACTCACTAGGATGGCTGGGTGCCACGTTTCCTGTGTGTGTTACACCGGGCCGCATATATGTTGTAGCTAACTGTACTAGTTACATTTAAAATTGTCTTTGATGATGGTGCCTGGGTGGCTCAGTCAGTTAAGCGTCTGACTTCGGCTCCGGTCATGATCTCACAGTTCATGGATTTGAGCCCCCATGTCAGGCTCTGTGCTAACAACTCAGAGTCTGGAGCCTGCTTCAGATTCTGTGCATGTGTGTCTCTCTCTTTCTCTCTGCCCTTCTCCCATTCGCACTCTCTCTCTCTTTCAAAAATAAATAAGCATTTAAAAAAATTGAAATTAGGGGCACCTGGGTGGCTCAGTCTGTTAAGCATCTGACTTCAGCTCAGGTCATGATCTCTTGGTTGGTGAGTTCAAGCCCCACATCAGGCTCTGTGCTGACAGCTTGGAGCCTGGAGCCTGCTTCGGATTCTGCATCTCCCTCTCTCTCTGCCCTTCCCCCACTCACTCTCTCTCTCTCTCTCTCTCAAAAATAAACATTAAAATACTTTAAAAAATTAAAAATTAAAAATTAAAAAAATAAAATTGTCTTTGACTACATGATACACATAACTTAGTCACTAATAATTTTTTCAAGTCTTTAATTCTTTTGAATCACCCAGGCTTTTTAAAGATTTATTTTGTTTATTGTCTGTGTAATAATTTACATAATGTAAATTCTGTAATAGCAGAGACTTTCTTTTTCCTTCATGTTTTGTTCACTGCTCTATCTCCAGCACCTAGAACAGTGCCCAGCACATGGTAGATGCCCAAGAAATATTTATTGATTAATGAACGAATCTGTGTTTTATAATCCCTTTCCCAAATTATCCAGCCTAGTGAACACTCCAAGGACAAGTAAATGGAACTGTTTCTAAGCAAGCAAACAAACACACACAAAAAAATAAATAAACGGGAAACATATGCTTACACATAATATAGAAATGGATAAACAGAAACCTCTACTAGAATATAACCCCAAAATGCTAATAGTGATTACTTCTTTTTTTAAAAACTTTATTTTTTTTTAGTAATGTCTACACCCAGGATGGGGCTCAAACTCACAATCCCAAGATTAAGAGTCACAACTTTGGGGCACCTGGGTGTCTCAGTTGGTTAAGCGACCGACTTCAGCTCAGGTCATGATCTCACGGTCTGTGAGTTCGAGCCCCGCATCGGGCTCTGTGCTGATGGCTCAGAGCCTAGAGCCTGCTTCAGATTCGGTGTCTGCCTCTCTTTCTGCCCTTCCCCTGCTCACGCTCTGTCTCTCGAAAATAAATAAAAGTTAAAGAAAAAAAAAAGAGTCACAACTTTGCCAAGTGAGCCAGCCACGTGCCACTATACAGTGATTATTTCTTTCTACCTGGTAGTAATGCTGGTGATCGATGGATTGATTGATTTCTGCCTGCTTTGGTTTTTTTATTTTCTAAAATAGAAATGCAGGCAATTATTTTCCTTTTTTGATTATTTTTTCTAATAATAGCAAGGATCGTTCATATCGACTGTGTGCTTACTATGAAGCAAGCACTGTTACATGTGCTTCCCTAGCCGTGACTCAGCCCTCAGAGCAGCCCTGTGAAGCAGCTACTACTGTGGTGTCCTTTTTATAGATGAAGAAACTGGGGCACAGAGAGGTCGAACAAGGTACCTGGGGCCTCGCAGCAAAGAAGCAGCAGAGCCAGGCAGCTTGAGTCCAGAAGCCTTCCCCTTCCCCACCTCATTATGCTGCCATGCACAGATGTTATTTATGGAGTTAAAATGCTCAGGAGAAATCTCTCGGTGTTTGGTTTCGTACAAATCCATCAGGATCCAACCTCTGATTAAACTGCCAAGGGCAAGAAGCTCATGTCCCTTTAGGCCTGTTAGCCTGGTTTAAAGGGCAGTGGTCCCACCCGTCTAACTGTCCCCCCTCCACTCCGTGAGCGCCAGTCCAGCCCTGTTGACGCATGGTATTTGCCTTAGGATCTAAATTTAGGCTCTGAGTAGCTAAAGTGTCTTGCCAGTTCCAGATTCCACTCTCATTAGTCCCGGACATGGAAATTTTTCAAGGTAAAGAGCTCTGGGAGGTAGATATCAGGAAGGGCAGGCTGATTCCTTTTACACGAATTTAAAAATTGTCCCCTTATCGCAGTAATACATTCTCATGATGAAACTGCAGAAAAGTATCAAGAAATCAGAAAAAGTTACCCTCCAAGACCATCGCTGATGATACTTTGGTATATAGAAAAACGTTTTATTTTTTTTTAACGTTTATTTATTTTTTAGAGACACAGAGACAGAGTGTGAGCAGGGGAAGGGCAGAGAGAGAGGGAGATACAGAATCTGAAGCAGGCTTCAGGCTCTGAGCCATCAGCACAGAGCCCGATGCGGGGCTCGAACTCACAGACCGTGAGATCATGACCTGAGCCGAAGTCGGTCGCTTAACCGCCTGAGCCACCCAGGCGCCCCAGAAAAATGTTTTAAAAGTGCCTTATTTTGTCCCATCCGAATAGGAAGGAGGCAGCAGAAACTGAGTCCTGTGTAATGCCCTCCTGTTACCATGTGCATTAGAGCCGCCCTCATCTTCAGGGCGCCTGGGTGGCTTAGTTGCTTAAGCGTCTGACTTCGGCTCAGGTCATGCTCTCACAGTTTATAAGTTTGAGCCCAGCATCGGGCTCTGTGCTGACAGTGTAGAACTTAGAGTCTGCTTCAGATTCTGTGTCTCCCTCTCTCTGCCTCTCCCCTGCTTGCTTGCACTCTGTCTCTCTCTCTTTCAAAATAAATAAACATTAAAAAAAAAAGAAAAAAGAGTTGCCCTCATTTGCTTTTCCTGTCATCTAGAGACTTGTCTCTTAACCGGTTTCAAAGTGACCCCTGAAGCTGTCCAGAGAGAGCAGCTACTGATAGCAGGAAAAGTTCAGGCTTTGGAGTCCCAAAATCTACCTTCAAACCCTGCTTGGAAGCTTCCTAGCTGTGTATCTTTGAGCAAGGCACTCAACCTTTCTGATCTTCCATCTTTTAACTGTAAAATGAAATGAACACCCCTCTGAAAGTCCAACTGAGAGGTTATTTGAGTTAAAAGACTTGAACTAATGCTTACTTGCAGATTCTCACCGGCTGCGTGACCTTGAGCAAGTTCTCTCTCTGTGCTTTAGTTTCTTCATCTGTACAATGGAAATAAATGATAAAGGTACTCCCCTCACTGGATCCCTGAGAGACCTGTATGAGACAATGCATATAACATGCTTAGTTCAATGCCTCATACACATTAGGTGGTCAGTAACGATCAGTGACTACTATAAACCAAACAAGTTTCGAACCACGGTAGAGCCATTTTCCCGCTGTGGATGGTGAAATCAATTAGTGGGTTGCCACATGCATTTAAAACACAAGAATAGACCTAGAGAATATTAGTGTGTATTGCTTATAGTAAGAGAAATGCTCATTAGGGAAAGTTTTGTGTAAAGACCATGTAAATTGCATTCCCCCCGCCCTTTTTTTAAACACTTATTTACTTAAGTAATCTTTTCCCCCCACCGTGGAGCCTGAACTCACGACCTTGAGATCAAGAGTTACGTGCTCTGCCGACTGAGCCAGCCAGGTGCCCCCTGTAAATTGTATTTATTTATTTTTCTTTGAGAGAGAGAGAGAGCATGCAAGTGGGGGAGAGGGGCAGAGGGGGAGAAAGAGAGAATTCCAAGCAGGTTCCAAGCGTAGCGGCTTTGACCCTGAGATCCACGACCCTGAGATCATGACCTTGGCGGAAACCAAGAGTCAGATGCTCAACCGACGAAGCCAGCCAGGTGCTCCAGGTGGGCTTTGCACTTTGTGAGTATGAAAACCCCTGGCTTAGATCAGATAAATTCGGGTCCTCTGATCTTAGATTTAACCTGAATTTATCAAGGTGGTATATCTTTGGCTTACAAAACCAAGGCAGCTCCAGGAAATCGTCATATTAAATGGACTTTAGCATCTTCTGTAAAAAAGTTTGAGTCAAACTCTGTTAAATCCTTCTACAAAAATAAACCATCAGGGGGGCCTAGGTGGTTCACTTGGTTAAGCGTCCGACTCTTGATTTTGGTTCAGGTCATGATCTCCCGGTTCATGGAATCCAGCCCCCCAGTTCGGGGTTTGTGCTGACAGCTCGGAACCTGCCTGGGATTCTCTCTCTCCCTCTGTCTCTGCCCCTCCCCTGCTTGCTCTCTCTCTTTCCTTCTCTCTCTCTCTCTCTCTCTCTCTCTCAAAATAAATAAGTAAACATTAAAACAAAATCTACATATGATAAATGTTATCCAGCAGATAGTGCCAGGAAAAATGTTGCTTCCCTTGAGGACATGGTTTGCTTCTTCCCTAACTTTTCCTGTTTACCTTGTCTGTCGGGAACCTAGAGTTCATTTTAAAGCTCTTGTGTAACAGCTTATTGGCGCTCCTGGTTAGCATATCCATTTCTCTTCAGACTTGGTTTTTCTTTCTTTTTTTCTTCCCTTTTTATTACTATATTTTGTTGTGAATTATTGCAAAGCCTTTTAAGGAGAAAGCAAGATATAAATATATTCAGAAAGAAGACAGGCATCTGCCTTGTTTACAACACAGAGGCTGTGAATCTCACATGAGATAATGTATGCGAAAGAACATTACACACTGAGAAGCCTGGTCCAGGGGGAGTTGTCATTACAGTGTATCCGACTCTTGCAGAGGTGTGAAGTTTTCTCAGCTTTGTAGAAAAGAAGAATACTGTTGGTCTTTGTTTTAATGGAATTTTTGAAAGTAACTTTCTTCTTAACTGATTATGAAAGTAATGACTGCAAAAAGGAGTAATAATTGCCCTTTGTGGAAAAAAATGAACAAAAATGTTGGTCTTTGTAAGTCTCAGCACCCAGAGATGACCACTACTGAAATAACTTTAACAGTTTTATTGATGTATAATTCATATGTCAAACAATTCAAAGTATACAAGTCAGTGGCTTTTAGTATATTCACAAAATTTGCAACCATGACTGCAATCGATTTTAGCATATTTTTATCACCTCGCAAAGAAACCCTATTCCCCTTAGCCATAACCCCCCAAGACCCCCTTTCCTCCCAACCCCAGACAATCACTAATCTCCTTTCTGTCTCTACAGAGTCGTCTTTGTGGCTGGTTTATTTCACTTAGCATGATGCTTTCATGGTCCATCCATGTCGTAGCATTTATATACGCTTCATTTCTTTTTATGGCCTGTATCAGTCAGCTTAGGCCGCCACCACAACATACCACAGACTAGCTGGTGTCAAGCAACAGACATTTCTTTTCCCACAGTGCTGGAGGCCAGAAGTCTAAGGTCAGAGTGCAAACACGGTCAGGTTCTAGTGAGAGCTCTTCTCCAAGTTTGCAGAAGCTGCCTTCTAGCTAGAGTCTCATGCAGTGGAGGGTGAGCTCTGGTGTCTCTACCTCTTCTTATGAGGGTCCCAGTTCCGTGGGATTAGGGCTCCACCCTTAAGACCTCATTAACCTTAATGAGTTTCCTTAATCATTTCCTTCAGGCCCTCTCTCCAATACAGTCACTTGAGGGGATTAGGGCTTTAACGTATGAATTTGAGGGTGACACAATTCAGCTCATAACATGGCTGAATATCCCATGGTGTGGACATACCACATCTCATCCATCTGTTCACCAGTTGATGGGCGTTTGAGTTATTTCCATTTTGGGCTATTTTCAATAATGCTTCTATGTACATTCATGTACCAGCCTTATGTGAACATGTATTTTCAGTCCTCTTGGGTGTGTTCGTAGGAGTGGAATTGTTGGGTCATATGGTTAACTCTAGGTTCAGGTGTTTGAGGAACTGCAAAACTGTTTTCAGCGTGGCTAAACCATTTTACATTCCCACCAGCAGTGAAGCAGAGTTCCAATTTCTGCACATCCTTGCCAACACTTGTTATTATCTGTCTGTTGGATTTTAGCCATCCTGGTGAGTGTGAAGTGGGATCCCATTGTACTTTGATTTATGTTTCCCTGATGCCTAATGAGGTTGAGCATCTTTTCATGTGCTTACTGGCCATTTGTATATCTTCTTTGGAGGAATGTCTATTCAGATCCTTTGCCTTTTTTAACTGGATTATCATTTTGTTGTTGAGTTGTAAGAGTTCCTTGTATATTCGAAACACAAGTTTCTTATCAGATATATAATTTGCAGTTTTGTGGGCTGTCTTTTCACTTTCTTCGTGTCTGGAAGCGCAAGAGTTTTTAATTTTGGTGATGTCCAATTTATTTTTTCAATTGTCACTGGTGCTCTTGGTATTATATCTAAGAAACCATTGCCTAATCCAAGGCCATGAAGATTTGGTTTTTTTTTCTAAGAGTTGTATGATTCAAGTGCTTTCATTTAAGTCTTTGACCTATTTTGAGTTAATTTTTTTAAGTTTATTTATTTTGAGAGAGAGAGAGAGCACATGCACTTGGACAAGCAGAGGAGGGGCAGAGAGATGGGGAGAGAGGGAATCCCAGGCAGCCTCCTCAGTCAGCACAGAAGAGCCTGACAGAGGGCTCAATCTAATGAACAGTAAGATCATGACCCGAGACAAAATCAAGAGCCAAATGCTTAACCAGCTGAGCCACCCGGGTGACCCTAAAGTTAATTTTTGTATATGGCATAAAGTAAGGTCTAACTCCATTCTTCTGCATAGGGATCCCCAGGCATCCAGCAATATTTGCTGAAGATACTCTTCTTTCCCCATCGAAATGATCTTGGCATCCTTGTTACAAATCAGTTGAACATGAATATAAGGGTTTATCTCTGGACTTTTAATTCCATTTTATATATTTCTATCTTTATGCTAGTACCACAAAATCTCAATTACGGTAACTTTATAACAAGTTTTTCATTCAGGAAATTTGAATCCTCCAACTTTCTTTATTCCAAGATTGTTTTGATGATTCTGGGACCTTTGAATTTCCTATTGTCATCTTTATTGTCAATGTTTTTGAAAATACAATTCTATCTTTAATTTTACATCAATGAAATAATACCCCATAAAAATTATTTTCATGTGTCCCTAACTCTACATTGTAAACATCCTTCTACATCATAAACTTATTTTAGATATGCTTAGTACATAATTTAGTTATCTTCCTATCGGACACTTCTTTCTGAACTTCATTATTATAAATATTGCCGCCATGGCTGCCTTCATTCCTAAGAGAGTTTAATTTTTTTTGTGAAGCTATTGAAGATATTTTTACATATTGAAAACATTAATCTTTTAACTCAAACTTTGAGATGATTTCCCGTGAAGCAGTAGAATGGGCACAGACAAATAAGAGTCAAATCCCACATTTACAGCTCAGAAAAGTCACTAATCTTTCTGAGCCACAGGGTTCTCATCTGACAGATGCAGATAGTAATAATAGTAGGGCTGTTCTGAGGGGCTCTGAGCTGACAGCTTGGAGCCTGCTTGGGATTCTCTCTCTCCTTCTCTTTCTCTGCCCACCCGCTCTCCCTTTCAAAATAAATAAATAAACTTAAAAAAATAGAGTTGTTTTGAAGATTAAAGGAATGTAGGAATATATAGTCAGGCACACACGACTCAATAAATAGTACTTATAATAATTATCATTATTATTTTCATCGTTGTTGTTACTGTTGCCAGCTATATGAGTAGTTGCAATAGTAAGAGGAATGGAGATGGTGGGCTGGCATTCAGGTCTTTCCTATCAGTCCGGGAATTGCAGTCATAGTAAGTGGTCATTAGGGGCTCCTCGCTGGCTCAGCTGGTGGAGCATGTGACTCTTGATCTCAGGGCTGTGAGTCTGAGCCCCACGTTGGGTGTAGGGATTACTTTAAAAAAAAATTAAAGAGTATATTTTAAAAAATAATGAGTAGACATTAAATATTTTTCACATTAATCAAAGAACAGTGTTTTAATATCATGCACCAAATAGATGTCTTCATTCCTAAATCTTTGTATGTATTTAAGAGCTATATTTCTAAGAGTTTCTTCGAATCATTTAGTTTCTTAGAATCATTTCACAGCAATGGCTGTGAGATGGTTTAATTCCATTTGTGTAGCTACAGAAGATATTGTTTACATTTTGAAAACACTTATCTTTTAATTAAAGCATAGATTAGCTCTGAGAGAGCAATGGCTCCGTCTGGCGTGGTCACCATTTTGGGTCTAACATCGACACACACAGTAGATGCCGACAGAGGAATGCAAGAAGGAAAGCAGCAGGCCCCCAGTGTGTTTTGCTGCTTTGGCTGACTTTGTCACAGCAGCAGGGGCTAAGAGAGCTCAGTGAAGGAAACCAGGCACACAGCGGTTTGAATCACGATAAGAATCACCATTTATTATGCACCTGCTGCATCTGTTGTGTGTTGTTCATTCTTCTGGTGGATTTTTATATGCGATCTCGGTTAATATATTTAAATATAAGATTACCCATGCAGTAAGAGCCATGGGGAACCCAATGTTATAGGCAAGGAAACAGAAGCGTCAAGAGGGTTAATGACTGGGCCTAGGGGGTACTGGGAGTGAGTGCTGGAGCCCAAATGCAAACACCTCTCTGACACTAAAGTCTGGGTGTTCTTTTCCCAGGAAAGATGTGTGTCCTTTGGCAACCTAGAGGCAGAGAGAGGGTAGTGGGGCTTACAAAAGGGAGCTAGAGTGGGATTCATTAATTAGGTCAACAAAGATGGATCGAGCACCTGCTCTGGCCATGGGACCGGATAGTTCCAGCTGCTGGGGTATGCAGTGGAGACCACAGCCAATACCTTGCTCTACTGGAAACTCAGAGTCTAGTGGGGAAGCAGACACTATTCCAGTTATCACGTGAGTACCTGACTACAAACTGTGATCAGTGCTTTCGGAGAAGTTCAGGGCGCCATGAGAGACTGGCAGGGGAATTTGAATAGGTTCTCCTAAGCTGACGTCAGAAACGAGTGGCAGGGAGGGCTCTCTGAGATGAGAAAAGACCGAAGCAAAGACCCTGAGTCTGGAAGGGGGACTGAAAAAAGACAGGCCCGTGTGGCACAAGCAGGATGCAGGGTGACAGGGGAGCCAGGGAGAGAGCAGTTAAAGACTGTGGACTTGATCCTGAGGACAGCACGGAGCCTTTAACGGGTTTTAGCTGAGCAGTGGCAGCATCAGACGGGCTTTCTAGAAAGATGAATGTGGCTGCAGGTGGGGAGCAGATCAGATGACATTGCTGGCAGTGGGAGTAGACAGAAGTGGATGCATTTAGGAGACACTTTGGGGTAAGAATGACATAGGTGATATGAGTGATCCTTGCTAAAGTGCAGTTTTGCTTGGAGGTAAATGTGTTTCTCACTGTCTGTGGTTGGAAACATTCACTTTTTCTTTTCAGTATACCAGGGGACTTCTTACTAAGAAGAACCCTGCTGTTTAAACTCTTGGGATGTTAATTCCCAAACCCTCTTCTTTTCTTCTGTTTTAAAATTTTCTAAGTTTATTTATTTATTTTTTAATGTTTATTTTATTTTTTAGAGAGACAGAGCATGAGTAGGGGAGGGCAGAGAGAGAGAGAGAGAGAGAGAGAGAGAGAATCTGAAACAGGCTCCAGGCTCTGAGCTGTCAGCATAGAGCCCGACACGGGGCTCAAACTCACCAACTATGGGATCGTGACCTGAGCTGAAACCAAGAGTTGGATGCTTCACTGATTGAGCCACCCAGGTGCCTCTTTCTTAAAAAAAATTGTGTTAAGTTTATTTAGTTTTGAGATAGAGAGAGAGAGAGAGAGAGAGAACATGAGCAAGGGAGGGGCAGAGAGAGGGAGAGAAACAGAATCCCAACCCCTCCTCTTACTGTTTGATAAGTTTGGTTTCTTAATCCTTGGAATTTCTTGACTTGAGCCCTGCCTGCCCTGGGCTCTGGACCAAGCGCTAAGATAATGAGTGAATACTGCCCCAGTCCCTCAGTACAGATTGAAATGATTTCTTGATTAGTTATTAAATTGTTACTCTTGTAAAGGAACTGTTTAAAAATAAACCGGAGGATTTATTTCCTTTTCACTTAAAGGCAACATTTAATATATAGAGCCTCTGCCAGTCTGAACTGGATGAGAACTGTTTATACCCAGGCTCATTCAGAATGCTTGGGATATTTCTAAAGGTTCAGTCTTGGCAGCGGCAGCTGAGAATGCAGAGATAAATAAAAAAAGTCACAAGACACGGCTGATGAGGTTCGTCTGTTCATTCACACCATGACTCACTAGGCTTTTGAAGACACTGAATTTTGAAGGTCAGACTAGTAGATGGTGGCTGTTTAAATTGTTGAAACTCCATCTTGATGCAATTCAGTTAACTATGAAATGGACTTAGCCTTATGAATTGAGATGTGGAAAGAAAATGCTCACAATTGGGGCACCTGGCTGGCTCAGTCGGTTAAGCGTCTGACCTCAGCTCAGGTCGTGATTTCACGGTCCGTGAGTTCAGGCCCCGCATCGGGCTCTGTGCTGACAGCTCAGAGCCTGGAGCCTGCTTCAGATTCTGTCTCCCTCTCTCTACTCCTCCCCTGCTTGCACTCTGTCTCTCTCTCTCAAAAGTGAATAAACATTAAAAAAATTTTTTTAAAAAGAAAGAAAATGCTCATAGATATATAGACATATGAATAACACATAAAACCTGATTTTTAGAAAAAATGATTTAAAGAAAATTCATTTTAATATTTGTTTAAAAACAGATATTTTCCAGTTTTTCTACAGACACTGTGTTACTCGTATGATTAAGAAAAAATTTTAGGGACACCTGGGTGGCTCAGTTGGTTAAGCATCCGAATCTTGATTTCAGCTCAGGTCATGATCTCACAGTTTGTGGGTTTGAGCCCCATATCAGGCTCTGCGCTGACAATGCAGAGCCTGCTTGGGATTCTCTCTCTCCTACTCTCTCTGCCCTTCCCCTGTTAGTGCTTTTTCTCTCTCAAAATAAACAAATAAGCATGAAAAAATAATTTTACTGAAGGGCACCTGGCTTGTTCAGTCAGGAAAACATGCAACTCTCGATCTCAGGGTTGAGTTGGGTGTGGAAGGTTACTTAAAAATAAGATCAAAAAAAGAAAAAAAAAGAATTTTTTTTTGAACACCTACTGACTTTACTTCCAGAAGGTGTGCTTTGAGCAACTAAGCTCTCTTCCAACAGCCCCGCCCCTGGTTTTGCCTTGGTGGCTCCCTTCCCCCTTGGGAGCCTCAGCTTTCCCCACTTATAAAAAATGAGCCTTTTATTAAATGTCTTCCTTTCCAGAAATCAAGATCATTTCCAGGGCCAAAATTTGATAATCCCCATGTTTCTGTCTCAATATAACCAATGTTGTCACTTTCAGCACCGAATGTTCCCATTTAAAATGTTCCCACTTTCAAGGTGACTTCGCTGAGTTTACTTTAGTAACACTGTGTAGAAGTCGGCGTACACCTTAATTATTAGACATTCAAGACTGTTAAATTCTCCCCCATGCCTTGTGGCTTTTAGGCCTCACCTTTCCTTAAAATAATGCAGGCCAACATCTGACACTCCCGAGAAAGAGCGATTATCAGACTACTGACATTTGCCCTTTGAATGTCAACACGTATTTTTTGTTAGAAAAGAAAAAAAACCTTCCATCATTTGTTCCTCTACTGGGGAGACATGGAGCTATTTTTGTTGATTTTTCCACACATTTTCTGTGTTCTTCCAATTTTCTATAATGGCTATGTTTTGTTTTTATAATGGAAAAATAATCTCATTTTTTTTATCACTTATTCATTTTTTCAGAGACAGAGCGTGAGTGGGGGAGGGGCAGAGAGAAAGGGAAACAGAATCCGAAGCAGGCTCTGGGCTCTGAGCAGTCAGTACAGACCCCAACTCGGGGCTCGAACCCACAAGCTGTGAGATCATGACCTGAGCTGAAGTCAGATGCTTAACCAACTGAGCCACTCGGGCACCCCTAAAAATAATCTCATTTTAAAATTCAGTCCAGGGGCATCTAGGTGGCCCAGTCAGTTAAGCGTCTGACTCGTGATTCCGGCTCAGGTCATGATCACATGGTTCATGAGATCAAGCCCCACGTCAGAAAAATAAAATTCAGTCCAGTAAGACAGAAGAGGAACAAAGTCTTGGTAATATATATTGTACATGCCCTGCCTTCCTAACTGGAAGTATGGAACATGACTGTAAGCTCCATTGGATGCTTCTGGGTCAGGATCAGGGACCTCAATTCTTACTTTGTAGTGCTATGACCTCATGGTTTAGACCATGGATTTTGAACTCAGATAGACCAGGCTTAGAATCTTGGCATGGCCACTTACTCAGCTCTGTGACCTTGGGTAGCTTAGTGTCTCTGAGCCTTGGTTTCCTCGTCAGTAAAATGGAAATAATGATAGCATCTACTTCCTAGAGTGGCTGGGTGGATTGAATGAGATGATAAATGAACATAATGTCTAGTGTGCAGCTAATGCAGGTTTCTTGATTAATTGTGTGATATTGTTTATTTTCTCTTGCAAGTGTATGGTACCCTTAACGACTGCTGAGACACCTAAGGCTTCTGGCCCTGGATCTGAATTAAAAGGTCCTCAGATCTTTGTACCTGTTGTCTTCCTCCCATTTTCCTATTTTATTTTATTTTATTTTATTTTATTTGTTGTTGAGGTGAAACTTACGGTAAGATACACTGGTCCTAAGTGAACTTCTTTAAGTTTTTTTTTAATGTTTATTTATTTTTGAGAGAGACAGAGCACAAGCAGGGGAGGGGCATAAAGAGCTGGAGATACAGAATCCAAAGCAGGCTTCGGGCTCCGAGCTCTCAGCACAGAGCCCGATGCAGGGCTCAAACCCACAAATGGCGAGATCATGACCTGAGCCAGAGTCATACGCTTAACCGACTGAGCCCCCCAGGTGCCCCTGGTCCTAAGCGAACTTCTACATATATATATCTCACACAACCACCCCCAAGATCAAGATGAAGAACACGTCAGCACCTCCGCAGGCTCTCTCATGCCATCACCCAGTCGGTAGCCCTCAATCCCAAGGCAAACTCTATTTTGATTCCTAAAACTACAAAATAGTTTTGCTTTGTATAAATGAAAAACACAGTATGAACTTCTTTCTCTGTGCCTGGCTTCTTCGCTGAACATCATGTCTGGGAGAGTCAGCCGGATTGTTGAGGGCAACAGTGGTTTGCTCTTTTTCACTGATGTGTAGCATTCTTTCATTTCAACATTATTACAATTTGCATATCCGTCCACTTTACAGATGAACACTTGGGTTGTATCCAGTTTGGGGTTATTATGAAAAATGCTGCCATATGAACATACTTGTATATGTTTTCTGACTTTAAATATTCACTTCAGTCACAGACTACCCAGGAGTGGAATTGATGGGTCCAGGAGTACGTATAATATTTAATTTTACAGGATACTGCCAAATCATTTTCTAAAGTGGTTGCACCATACTCCCATTCACACTCATCATGCTTGGGCCTTCCAGTTCCTGTGCATCCTTGCTAACACTTGGTGTGGTGAATCTCTTTCATCTGAACCATCCTGGTGGGTGTGTATTAGCTCTCTCATCATGCCTTTAATTTCCATGATGACTAATGATGTTGGCCACCTTCTTACTGTGATTATCAGCCATTGGGACACCACTGCATTCCTAAACTCAATTGTACCCTTGGGATATCCGATAGCTCACGTTGCCAGAATGAGGCTTAAAGAGTGAGCACACGTGTTCCGAGAGAGGTTGCAGAGGCTCTCCTATGACTGAGACAGCAGAGTCTCACCTAACTGGCTTCTGCTTACTTTCAAGTTCTTAAGTCTCTTTGATAGCGAGCTTGCAAGAGAAAGAACTTGCAGATGAGTGAGATGTTATGGATTTTTTTAAATGCTAAGTGAGCTCTCTAGCAGCATTTTAGTTTATGTATCGAGAGTCCACGTAGGGGAAAAGAAGTCATATTAGTTGAGTTTCCACTATGTACATGTCAATCCCTGCACTGGGCACTTTAAATATATTATCTCCTTTAATCTTTAAATTTTTAAAAAAGATTTTATTGTTGAGTGGTCTCTATACCCAACGTGGGCCTTGAGCTCAAAACCCTGAGATCAAGAGTCACACTGAGCTGGCCAGGTGCCCCTGCATTAGTGAGGGCTCTGTGAGGTTGAGATTCTTACACTGTCAGTTCAAATGAGCAAATTAGGCTGGAAGTGGGGGTCACCCAGCTCTTAAGTGACAGAGCCAGGATTTGAAGACTGGGTCTGCTTGACTTCAAAGTCTACCCTTCTACATGCAAGCAAACTGAAGGGGAAGCATTGTTTTTCTAGCATTGCTCCAGTCAGAAACTTCCTGGTGCCCATTTCATTAATACTTTTGGGATTTTGCCCTCTATGAGGGCAGCTTCACTTTCAGGTGGGTCTCTCAGGGTCTCCCAGTGCCGGATCCGGCCACACTGGAGAGGGTAGCTCCTCCCAGACTCCTGCAGCTTCCTGTTGGCCCCTTGACCACAGTTTTTTCCTTCCCACCTTTCCCAATCTTTGAGCTCTGTCTGATTGTACTAATATTATATAGGTATTCATTCTCTTGATTATACTTTTTTTTTCCTCCTGTCTGGTATATTTTCTTTTTTTTAAATTTTTTTTCAATGTTTTATTTTTGAGAGAGACAGAGAGAAGGCAAGCAGGGGAATGGCAGAGAGAGAGAGAGAGAGAGAGAGAGAGGGAGACACAGAATCTGAAGCAGGCTGTAGGCTCTGAGCTGTCAGCACAGAGCCTGACTCAAGGCTTAATCTCACAAACTGTGAGATCATGACCTGAGTTGAAACCGGATGCTTAACTGACTGAGCCACCCGGGCATCCCTGTCTGGTAAATTTTATGATAATTCTCCTAGAAAGAAAGTTTTTCCCAATTGGATAGCAATACATGTGTATTGTAGACATTTGGGAAAACAGAAATTCACCATTTCCTCTCAATCATTTTATGTATGTTTAGTTGTTTTTTGTTTTTGTTCTTGTTTTTTTTTAAACATAATTGAAATGCAGGGCCATAACTTAGTTGAGGTAATAGACATGACTGGATTTTGTAAAAGGCAGTCACACTTAAGGATGTACAGTGGAAGACCTCAATCAGGAATCAATATAAAACACGAGTCATTTGTTCTTCCAAAATATATTTTTTACAGAAAGGCAGGAGGGAAAAAAGGGGCAGAGATGGTGAAGGAAAGAACCTGGGTTCTGCCTCACCTTTAGAAACATCGTCATGGTTGACTTCCAGCACCAACAGACAGAGCCTTGGAGTTCCCCTTGGAGACATGGTTAGCTTCGGTTTTGAGCAATTTCAAATTTGCCTCATCAAAATTTATAGTAAATGCGCCCCGCTATATGTTCCCCTTGACATTTCTACCTGTTCCTTCAAACTTTGCAAAAGCATCACATTTTTAATGGCTTTGTATGTTTTACCAAGTTTATAAGTTATCAGCTACCAGGGCACCTGGGTGGCTCAGTTGGTTGCGCGCACGCCTCTTGATTTCAGCTCAAGTCATGATCTCATGGTCAGATAAAGCCCTGAGTTAGCACTGACAGTGCTTGAGACTCTCTCTCTCTCTCTCCCTCTCTCTCTGCCCCTCCCCTGTGCACGCGCGCGCGCTCTCTCTCCCTCTCAAAATAAACAAATAAAACTTAGAAAAAAATCAGATAACTAATCATTCCTCAATTGTTGGGCCTTAGATTTCTCCCAAACCATTCTGGCGGTAAATGGTGTGACGGTGAACACCTTTGTCTGCATACTTCATTGTGGTACCTTTGAGTACGGAAATCTTCATCTCCCGCGAGGGAGACCTTGTGAGACCATGACGCTGCAGGGGTTGAGAGCATGAATGCAGGAGCCAGACAGCCCACTGTGACCACAACAAGCTGCGTCCCGGTCTCCTCGTCTGTCAGACGGGGCAGAATCACAGCCCTCCCTCCCCATCACTTTGTACGTGTACAGGGCTCAGTCTGTGCCACAGAAGTGTTTGTTTTGATTAGTTACCTGGAATCCTAGAAACTGGGTACCCACTGGCTAACAAATTAAACTTTGAGGTTTCTTAAGTACATTGCTGACCTGAGAGGGTGAACCAGCCTCCTCTTCGTAACTCAGGATGCAGCACTGTTCCGGGTCCGTAGCTGTATGATGGGGGAACATTTAATTGAAGCAACTTCTCTCTACGGTGTGTGTGGTCTCTTGGTTCTTATAAGCTCCCGTTTATTTTTCTGTTTCCCCCTCTCGACTGCGAGCTCCTTGAGATCAGAGACCGTGCCCTGAAAATGATAGCAGGTAGTACTTACTGGGTGCCTAGCTCTGGATCAGACTCGGTGCTCAGCACTTTGCAGGCCTTGTCTTGTCTGCTCCTCCCAGCACCGTCTCACACCTGGGCCCCCAGGAAACAGACACTGAGTGCTGGCTGAGTGATGCGGTGCCCTTTCCCAAACTTGTCGCATCGTGAGGGTCGCTCGCAGCACAGAGATGGGGGATGCTGATTCCCAGGCCCCGCTCTTGGAGATCTGATTCTAAAGGTCTGGAGTGGCCCAGAGATCTGCCCCGGGTGATCCTTTATGCTGAGGCCACATCCAGGCAACCCCGTGGTCCCCAAATTTCCTATGTCTCAAGCCTTAGGCAGCTTCTCCCAACTGTCTGGAGTTCTCTGCCTTGTCACTAAATGGAGCAAGAGAGGAGGGTGAGTGACCAAGAGGAGGAAACCGTGAGCAACTCTCATTAGTATGCAGGGCCTTTCTTGTCACGCTGCCTTTAATTGAAGCTGAAGGGCTGGCGCATCTCTCTGGGATTTTCCACTCTCCAGCCCTTCCGGAACTGGCTGCACACCAGCCTGCTGAGGGGGACAAGGACGGTGCAGGGGCACGGAGGCATCTGTCCATTGGTGTTGGAGGCCAATCGTGATGATGTCTCTAAAACTAAAATGGAAACCAGGTTCTTTTATTTAGTCATGGCCACCTGCTTCTCTCCTGCTGCTCCTGCCTTGCTCCCTCCTTTTACCTACCTGTGGACCCACCTGTGCAAGGCTCTCATCCGCCAAGAGGAGGAGGAAAACCACTAAGGGGGAGGCTTCAATCTGTTTCTTAATTTTTGGCAAAGTAATCCTTGCACATGGTTCCCACGGTTAAAAAGATATGCAGTAGTCCCCCCACCTCGTCCTTGGTTTGGGGGCATCCACCGGAGGCCTTGGAATGTGTTCCTCGAGGACAAGGAGGGGGGGACTGCTGTACAGGATGAACCAAAGGATGGAATGAGCATCATCTTTGTGGCACCCTCTGCCATGGCAATCACCTTGAACTCTTAGCTCTTTCTCTGGACGGTTATGATTTTAGATATGATAGATATGGCTTTTGACATTATCTACCAATTTCCTGCTACGACAGATGGGGACTAGCTCACTTACACCCTATCTCTACCCTCCTCGAACAGTTAAGTCGTTCTTTTCTGTTCTGTTCCTTTATGAGTTGACTTTATAATTTCAAGTAATATACTACCATCTTTACTTGTTTGGGACGGGGAGAATATACAAACAATAGTGACTATAAAGTACATATGACTATGAAACAGACACTCAGGTAACGACCATCCCAGTTAAGGAGATAGAATACTGTCGACACCTTTAAAGCTCCTCCCCACCCAGTGAGGCCACTCACCCTGACTTTTGTGCTAATCGCTCCCTTGCCTTTCTTTAGAGTTCTCCTCTTTACAGGCGCTCCTCAGTGTTTAGATTTGCTGTAAATAGAATCACACTACATGTACCACACTGTGCCTTGCACCTTTCCCTCAACATCGGTAAGCTAATCCAAGTCGACAGGTGTAGCCGTGGTTTATTCATGTTCATTGCCATACACTCACCGTTCACGTAAACCCCAATTTATTTATCCAGTCAGCTGTTGATGGACATTTGGGTTGTTTGCAGCTTTCTGCTATCATGAACATCTTAATTCTCTCTCTCAGAACATGTGTTTAAGGTTTTCTCCAGGGGCTGGATATCGGAGCGGAATCCCTGCATTGCAGGGAAGGTGCATACTCAGTTTGACTTGATAGTACCAGTTTTCCAGTGCAGCTGCACTAATGGACAGCCCCCACCTCCAGAGACTCTGACCCGACCGGCTAGGGCAGGGCTAGGCATCGACAATGTTCAGAGCTCCCCAGATGCTTCCATCATGAGGCTTCGTGTCCTCCTTTGTTTCCAGTCCATCAAGTCTAGAAAATATTTTGATTCTTCAGTTTGGAGGAGTGGTCCAATGTCTCTTTCTGCTCTCCCCTCTCAAGATTTTTGGGTAATAATCTGAAAGAGGTAATAAGGGCTTTTTCCCAGGCAAAGTGAAAGTGTGGGGTGGCTAAGAGAGGTTATCAATTCAATGGGCAGGAATTAAGATACTGGAACAAAGGTAGAGGCACCTGGGTGGCTCCTTTGGTTGAGCGTCTGACTTAGGCTCAGGTCGTGATCTCCCAGTTCGTGGGTTTGAGCCCCGTGTCAGGCTCGCTGCTGTCAGCACAGAGCCTGCTTTGAATCCTCTGCCTCTTTCTCTCTCTGCCCCTCTCCCTTTCATGCTCTTCTCAAAAATTCAAAAAACAAAACAAAACAAAAAAAACTGCTGGGGCACCTGGGTGGCTTGGTTGGTTAAGTATCCAAGTCCTGATTGAACTCACAGCTTGTGAGTTCAAGCCCCATGTCAGGCTTGTGCTTACAGAGCAGATCCTGCTTGGGGTTCTCTCTCTCCTTTGCTACTCTCTCTCTCAAAATAAATAAAGAAACTTTAAAAAAAGATACTGGGACAAAGGTGAGCAGGTGAATTCTTCCATCAGGCAGGCCTGAGAAACTACAGAAAATCCAAGGGTTGGGAATTCTTCACAGAAGCCAATCATTCCTTCCCTACTTGGCTATTAGGAGCCTCTAGCGTCTGTCTGCCAGTTATAGACCAGAGAGGTCATTCAACCTGCTTAAATTTTGAGACATTGAGGGGAATTCTAGATTCTTCTAAACTGCTGTGAAGGTCTTTAGGGTCATGTTTTTTTAAAGACATTCCAACCCCAATTTGGGTTTCTCAACCCTGGCTGAACAGTAGCAACATATGGGAACTTGGAATAAATACTAGTGCCAGGGCCTCAGACCAATTATTTCAGGTCTGGGGTGAGACCCAGGCACCAATAGGCTTCCGAACTGACCCAGGGGTGATTCTCAGACACAGTCAGGGTAGAGAACCACCAACAGTGGGTCAAACTGTAACCTGTATCCATCAGCATCACCTGGGGGCTTGTTAAAAACCCAGATTGCTGGTCTCCACTGTTTCTGATTCTGTAGGTCTGGGGTGGCGCTGTGGGTTTGCATCTCTAACAGGTTCCCAGCGATGCAGACGTTGCTAGTCCCCCCCACCAACCATGCCTAGAGCACCATCTTGCTCCTGAGGTTTTCCCCGTACACCTGCTTGTAGGGACCCAGAGCAGCCATGTACATGTACATGGTCAGGCTGGTAGCTTAAAATCGACTCCGGAAATCAGCAAATCCTACAAGTCAGGACCCTGCCGTCCCCACCCAGTCGCTAAACATTCCTGTCCGGGTCACATCAGGGCTCAGCAGGATACTGGGAAAGCACCTTCGGGGGTGTAGAGCATCCTTGGCTATGCGGGGTCATTGTCATCAGTAGGGTCTAGACGCACATGGGGTATTCAGAGTGCTTACCTGAAAATCTTCCATATATAGGGAACAAAAAAGGTGTATACATTGAAAACAATTCTTTGAATTTTCCAGTGACCACCTGTTCCAAGTATTAAAAATACTTTTTCTGGTTTGAGTTATTAATACAATCGTTAGTAGTTCACAAAGCCAAACAAATACATTATAATTCTTGGTAGTTATTAAACATAGAAAGGAGACTCTGCTGGAGAGATTGCCTCCTTATTTGACACCTGGGGATTCTGTACACATTTGGCAATGCCAGGACGGGGAGAGGTAGGAAAGGGGGGTCAGTATAAATCCCCCAATTCGAGTCCACAGTTGGGAGCTGCAGATTTGGAGGTTGACTTTCTTTGAATAAACCATGACCAAGTACCCTTAGAAAGTCTGTGTGTAGCTCCAGCGTGAAGAGCTGCTGAGCTAGCCTGGGCTGCCGAAAGCATCTGCCCCACTCCCAACAGGAAATAACTGCATTGCACGTGATGGTGTCCACACCTCACTCTGTGCTTGGGCTTGGTTGGATCAAAACATCTGCCTTATGTGGTAATAAGCCCCCACCCCCTTTCTGCTAGGACACTGCTCTCCACATGTCTCAGAGCCCGCGACCTTGTTCAGAAGAACCTTCGGGTATTAATGTCCAGGACAAGCACTTGGACACTTAGAAGCAAAGACTTTTTTATTAAAACTGAGAGGGTCTTTCTGAAAGGATTCCATCTTCTCCTCGCCTCCCCCCAACCCTAGGGGACTGAGTTTCCCTATTTTTCCAGGGGAGGGGCTTGTACCTACTGGGACAAGTAGTGCCATCCTGTGTTCTGTGAACTTTCCTGTTTGGCCGATGCAGGAAATCCCCCAGATCACATTCTTTTCCAGACCGTGAAAGACTAGAAAAGATTCTCTTCTGACCTTGTATTCACCCCAGTGTAATCCTGAGTTTTTTTAATTTGGGGCCGGTGCAGGGAGCAAGGTGAGTGGTGACAGATTGGGCTGAGTCAAGGGCCTGGAATCTGTCATCATCTTTAGTAAAACTTCCTTTCTTCAGTTCCCCTGCCGACCTGCAAAGCACCCTTTTGACTTTCTACTGAACTAAATTAAGAATGGCCATGATGGACTTTGAAGGCATTATGCTAAGTGAAATAAGTCCGGTAGAGAAAGACAAATACTGTATGATCTCATTCATATGTGGAATCTAAAAAGCCCCATCAACCAACCAAACAACAAACAAAAACCAAACCAAACTAAACTCACGGGAAAAGAGATCAGACTTGTGGTTACCAGGGACAATACAAACCTCCAGTTATATGATAAATCAGAACTCGGATGTAATGAACACGCGATGACTATAGTTAACACTGATATGTCATTAAGAGAGTAGGGGGCGCCTGGGTGGCTCAGTCGGTTGAGCGTCCGACTTCGGCTCAGGTCATGATCTCGCGGTCTGTGAGTTCGAGCCCCGCGTCGGGCTCTGTGCTGACGGCTCAGAGCCTGGAGCCTGCTTCACATTGTGTCTCCCTCTCTCTCTGCCCCTCCCCCACTCATGCTCTGTCTCTCCCTGTCTCAAAAATAAATAAACATTAAAAAATTAAAAAAAAAAAAAGAGTAGATCCTAAGAGTTCTAACCCAAGAATTTTTTTCCGGTTTTTTTCTTTTTATTGTATCTATAGAGGATGGATGTTAGCTGAACCTATTGTGGTAACCATTTCACAATCTGTGTAAATCAAACCATCATGCTGTATGCCTTCACTAATACAGTGGTGTAGGTCAATTTTTTCAGTAAAACTGGGGTTAGAAAGAATGGCCATAAACATTGCATGGTTTTGAAACTTCAGGTTCTGTGCCTGGAGCACAATGACCCGGTGTCCTTCCCTGGTGGACGATGGACCCGTGGCACCAGAAACATAGCAGGTGCTCAGCGGGCTTTGGTGTCATTGACTCCACACATCAAAGCCTGCTGTTTTCACAATGACAAGTGTGTCTAGATATGCAAATCGATCCGACTTTCTCTTTCATTTCTTTGCAGTGAAATGCAAAATGGAGGAGGAGGAGGCCTGAGCTAAGACTCCACCACCCTAAGTAGCCACTGGTGGGATCTTTCCCCTTCGGAGCTTCAGCAACCCTCTGCGAGGAAAATGTATGAATTATGCTTCCTCTCTGTTGACTTTCTTAACGACCACATTTGGTACATGTGAATACAGAATCTTTTCTGCAGAAGATAACGTTTGTGCCACACGTGCTTTAGTGCATATAGTTTATCCTAAGACAGTACCGATCTTAACTTTCTGCAGTATCTCCAAATTTTATTCTTTTATCCATATTATTTCTTCAATGTTTCAGGTGTTTCTTCTACACCAGCCACCACTAAAATGTACAATGAACTCTGACTCCAAGAGACACTGAAGTGCTTTAGTTACCAGTTTCCCACTCTGGGCTGCCTTTGCAAAAATCGCTGTTTAAATTTAAGCCCCGAACCTCTGCAGTGGGTTTTAAGTTGATCTGGTTTTAAGTTATTCATTTCATAAAAAAGACATACTGCCTGTGATCATTTCCAAAGGAGACTGACTCTTAACTCTGACTGTAGATCGGACAAGGTGAGACACTTAAACCCAGACAACGGTAACGAAGGATGTTTGTTGCCAAGTCCCCAAAATGTTCTAGAAAGGTTCCTCATTTGATGGTTCTGGGGTTTGCTGTTAACCAGGATTCCCCCGTTCAAACAGCCACAGAGTTAGCCTCCAGGCAGATCCGGAAGAAAGCCTAGTAGTTCTACTGAGTTGTTTTGACAAGCTATCACACGTCTTAAGTAAATAGTAAAGCCTTTATTTTTGTGTTAAGAACAGCATTTTGAAAATAAAACCTATCTGCCCATGCTTTACAACCTTTAAATTTGTCATATTTATATACAGTCATTTATGGTACACATTGATTGTCTTGAAGTTTCTTTAACGATTTTTTTTAATAAGTATGCAACAGTCAGCCAGGGGAGGATAAAGGTACATTATAAAACACACATTAATACATTTAATAAATATATATTATCTATCAAAAACGAGCCTTAGCTCTTTATCAATTAATAAAAAGCACCTGCCGAGAACTCCTGTAAGCTGGTATGCTCATTGCATCATTGGATTATAAAAGCCACAACGCTCCCTTTCAGTTTGGGGTTTAACTCCGCACTGGCCAACCTAGATCACCCCGAGGTGAGCCTCGTTCAGTGGGCCCTGACACAATCTGTGCTCAAAGCACTGGATCCCCAGAACTTCCCAGTTTGTCCGTTCTCTGAGCCGATTCCCTCACTCCCCACCCTCCATATCCAGTGGAGAAATCCAGGATAGAATGACCATTTTCTATTAAAAGGGGGGCCAAGAGTGGCTGTTATAGTCCCAAAGTGATTTTAATAACCGAACACAGAAAGATTTGTGCTTACAATTAGGCATTTTGATCACAGATGCTCTCCTTCCAGGTTATTTTCCCTCAACAAGTGTTGTTTACATAAACAGATCTTAAACAGAGGTGCCGTTTGATTTCGTGTTTAAACTTTGCTCCCTGGGGGCAGCTGGTGGCCACAGTCTCTTGGTGAAGAGGTGTCTTTGTACCCTTCAGGTGGAGTCATTAGAAAAATACCCGTTCTCTGCCCTCACTCCCCGCCTCTGCCCCATTGGGAAGGCATCCAGCCCACTCTCAACCTTGAAGCCAAAATAAGACAAAGCCTAGAAGTGCAATAACGTATCAGAGACTAAAAAGAAAGGGGGGGGAAAAGTCTCATCAAGTGAGGTCTCCCGTGGCTCAAAGCTGGTTCCATTTTTACGTTGGTGAAACATTACTTTCCCCTCGTAGCCATTTATGCCGTGCTCACCTTATATGCCCGGACCACCAAGAACTGAGAGGGGAAACGCTCAGGTGAATTGCTCCCTTCTGCAAGGGAGGGGGGGCTCTTGCAGACGGAATCACTGATGGGATCAGAGAGCTCCAAAGGACTCCAGAGAGCGGGGGTAAGCAACCATTTCCTGGCACGAGAATGTGTAATGCTGTCGTTTTTCTCCGGACTGGACCGAGGTGTTTGGAGATTTCTGTATTCTCAGAATCCTGGGACCGCATGCATCCGCCCGCATCCCCGCCCCAGGTCCTAGCTTCTTCCCCTCCCTCCCCTCCCCAGAACTCCAGGCTTCCAGTCCACCAATGATGCTCCTCGGAGAGAGGATTGGAATCGGATTCTCTAGAAGCAAGCACATGCTCTGGGCCGGGGTGGGACTGTTTCCCAAAGGTCAGGGATGGGTGACATTCTGGTGCCATGCTTTTCCTTCCCCATGCATGGCAACTCAAGGAACTGTGCTAGCTGGAAGGAAAACTCGAAGTTGGCCACATAGGGATGGCCAAATTGGCCTTGTTACCCCATCGCTCTGCAAGGTTGCAGGGGGTGGGGGACTGTGGCGAGGACGGGACACAGCAGAGACTAGGGCCTTGAGAAAAATCAGGTTTATTAAAACAGCTCAGACATATTGGCTTATGAAGAGGTCAGTTTCCCCCCCAAACACTAACCTTTTTCATTTTCTTTAAAGGTTAAAGGCTTATGGGTTGTTTTATAGAAAAAGCAACATAGTCATTAGCACAGATGCCAAAGGGCTCACCCTCACTTACACATTTCATGCCATCGGGTTAAAACTCTTTGCTTTGAATCACTGCTAGTGATTATGCTGGCCAAACAGTGCAGAGAACATGGGGCTTTTTAATGGCCGAGATGTTCGAAATGCCAAATAAGAAAGGAATGACTTGCTTAGGACGGATGGAAACCATGACAGAAACAATGGGCTTTGAAGAGAATCACTTTCATGGAACTTACAGAAAACCAGGTCAAAAACGTCCCACATACCCTCCAAAGGCAGCAAGAGCCCCTCAAGTGCTCCACCCCGCCCCCCAGAACTTGCACTCCGTCAGCCTAATAAGATCGGAGAACTCACTGCCTGCTAAGCAGCGGGTGTCCTCCCTCCCCTGGGATGCCCTGCCACGCGACATCATCGCGGCAAATCTGCCGTGGCACCTGCCTTCTGGCCTGCCAGCCCAGGGGGCTGGAAGCCGATGGTCCATCTGAGCTTTTGAAGTGAGCGTGGGAATGAAAGCCTGGGAAAGGGCTCGGGTGGGGATGGAGGAAAGAGACTGCTGCCCCAAGCCGGAATATTGCTATGGCTCCAACAAGGAGGGAGGTGGGCTTGTTTTCCAGCCGTAGACCCGGAGCAAGAGGCTCATAGAGGGCACGGCAATGGGTCACCACTTTCTAAATGTGATGGTCATTTCAACTCCCAGATAGCCTTCTCTGTGTTGGCACATGCCAGGATCCCTCCACCACAACCGGTTGGAAAGCTCACCCCGTGATTTGGTTGGGCCTCACCTTGGAATCACACCCACAACTGCTTGGCTGCTCCTGACCCCCCTGAAATGTGCAAACCAACAGGTAAGCTGGTGGAAAAGTCCCCATTAGTCCTCTCAACGCAACAGTCATCTCCAAGAGGCCACCCGGGGCCCAGCAGTCGCTGGGGAGGGCGATGGTGTGGCGGGGGGGGCCTCCACAACCAACCGATACCAGCCTGGCCCACTGGCCGTGAGTCTGGTTCTGTTCTACCCCCAGAGGACGAAACCGTCTGCCCAGCCACGTTTTCGAGTGAGCCTAATACTATTTGCAATTAGCTTTGCTTTAGTTTGCAGGGATTGAGGTTGGTTTGGTATTACGTGTTGGTGTGTGTGTGGCAGGGGGCGAGAGGGCAGTCAGTGTTAGCTTCTCAGTTCAGCAGTGTTCACGTTTACACGAAATCCCCCGTGCAGGATTTCTGGATCTCCTGGCTGTGGGGCAGCCTTGTTTGGCTACTGTTACTGATTTCTCCCTCAAGAAAGACACAGCCAGGGAATAAAATCGGTAAGAGAGATTCTTATTCTCTGGAACTTAAAAGTCTTTCACCAGAGGTGTCTTCCAGTGTAACTTGGCGGAGCAGTTGGGATCTGGAAACAAGGATAACACACTAAGAACTCTGTGCTTTGCAACGTCAACCCAAAAACCAATTTGTTCACAATGTGCCAAAGCGAAGTTCCCGTGCTTTCTCCTGATGGGCCGAGTAATTCCCGAGAAAAGCAGCAAGCACGGTGTGTTCTTGGGAAGGCCATGTACCTCTTTCTGTAATCACGCACCCCTAATGGATGTTTCCTTACCCAGAAGCCCCCTTCACTTTCTAAGTCCGGAGTGTTTTTATACACACTGGTCTTGAGAGACCAGGAGGGCTTCGGAGTGACTGATGGGGCCCTTTTCTAACCGTATTTATTATCACACACAGGCCAAATGCTTTCGAGTCAGGCTTTTCTTGGCACCCAATAATAAAACAGCCCAGTGGATGGCAGGGGGTTTTCAGAAAGCAAATCTGTGAGTCTATTTGTCTTTGAGCCTGTTCCAAACCAGTGCAAACCAATGCCTCGCATACCATTCAAAAGGCCAGGAAAACCCAAATTCCCTCCGGAGATCAAAGACCATCCCTGACTTACATTTAAAAAAAAAAAAAAAAAAGAAAAGAAAAAAAAGGCAAAAAAAAAAAAAGAAAAGCTCAGGTTGAGTTATGGGATTGGCACATGAGATAAAGAATGCAAGTCCAATTTACATGTGTAAACTGGCTGGCGCGTTGTTTCTGAAAGATGTAGCTATGTTTGGAAATTAAATGTGGGAATGACAGTGTGTTTTTGGATTGCTGGAGAAACAAAATGATGTAATTCCATGGAGGCAAGATGTAAACAGTGACAATTCTGCTGAAGGTCTGTTTGGCATCAGATAGTAAAACCTATTTTTGTGCTCGCAGGAGAGAAATGATAATCACTCCAATTTCTGAAGACATCTTTAAAGGAGTGGAGGTGGGGGAACCCGGGGCCCAGCTGGGGCACAGAGACGGGGGGGGGGGGGGGGGGGGGGGGCGGGGCACGCTAGGTTGACATCGGCAAAATCTGCCAGGGTTTCACAACTCTGGGCTTTTCCTAAAAGTCACCTCCTGGGGACAGGGGGCACATTGTGCATAATGAAAGCTAGAGAATTCGCTGGGTACAGGAGCCCCAAGAAATAGGGACTTTTTCAAGCGAATCCACAGACGGTTAACTAAGTACAGGTGGCTCTCCCGTGCGTGGAGCAAGGGGGTAGAGAGGGAAAGAACAATGGAAGCGTTGCATGCATTCTAGCTGCGAGGGGCGCCAACTGGAGCCAGTGTGTTTGCAGGGCCCGTAAGCAGCCTCCACGGAGCAGTTTGTCCCGGTGAAACTGCCCCCCAACACTGACTGCTCTTGAGGCTTCTGGCCAAAACATCACCTCTTGATACTTACGGTCCCTCCATTGAGCACAACGGCCATCTCAGTCGGCTGATACACATTGCTTCTAAACGGAGCGCTGGGTCTGTTTCCCAAGCTGCCATTGCGAAATCCTGCCGTTCGGAGGGCTGAGGGAGGCGGGATGCAGCAACACACCACCAAAAAAAAAAAAAAAAAAAGCCCCACAATTTTGTTTTCTTCCCCTGCATCAACACCGTGCTCCCAGCACACATCCCCCACCCCCCCTCCCTCCTCCTCCCCATTGTCACAAGCCAGATTCAAAACAAAAGTCACAAAGGGGCTTTGTTCTCTGGCTCTCTTGGAGGCTGACCCATCTCAGTGGGGTTGGGAAGTTTGTAGAATCCAGGGCCAGGCTGCTGGGGTGGGGGGCAGGGTTTTGAGCCTCCACCAGAGCCCCCCCACCCCCGGCCTCTGCAGGCCACGGGTGACCAGGAAGCCCCTCTGCATCCCTCACAGGTGTCCTCTCTCGCCACAATACGCCATTCACCGTTCAACCCTGTTCCCTGTTTCTGGACACACACATGCGGACGATCCTAAGAATGTAGAGGTCGTCTTCGTGGGAAAGTGACGGGGAAGAGAACGGAGGGACTCTCAAGGACCCGGGTAGGGTATTTCTGATCAGGAAAAAAGAGAGAGTGGTAGCAAAGAGGGCAGAATATGTCAGCACTTTTTAACTCAGGAAGGTGGGTAAATGGTGTTTCTCATTTGCTGTGTGCTTGTAGAGATCTAAATTTCCTTTTTTTTTTTTTTTTTTATAAAGAAAGCCCCAATTACACAAGAGACTTGGAGGGAACAGATGCATGCTGCTAAGTGGAAGCAGCCGGTCTGTACAAGCTGCATACTGTGGGACTCCAACTCCGATATTCTGCTAAAGGCAACACTATAGAGACAGTGAGAAGACTGATGATTGCCAGGGGCATGGGGGGGGGGCAGGGCAGTGAGGAACAGGGGAGCACAAGGCGTTTTTAGGGCCAGGAAACCATTCTTTCTGATACGATAATGGTACCTAGATTACCTGTTCGTCCAAATCTATAGAACCGCACAAAGAGTGAGCTCTAGGATGTAAACGGTGGACTTTAGTTAATAATAATGCATCAATTTTGATTCACCAACTGCAAAAAAATGTACCACTAATGCAGGGTGTCAATAATAGGGGCTTGTGGGAACTCCCTGTAGTTCCTGCTCACTTCTTCTGTGACACTGCAACTGCTCTAAAAAACAATCTATTAAAAACTAATGAAGAAGGTAGAGGCGCTATAAAAACAAAAGTCCATCTCAGGGGTGACACGGCATTGTCATTGTTTTCATTCTCCTTGAAGGCACTGATCTTGCTTTGCTAAGAAAAGCCTCACTTCAGAGTCTTCCCCGAAGGGAGTCACTTTTCTGGCTCAAAAGTAGCAAGAGAACTTGGGGTTTTTACAAATTGCTTGAGTCAGGGACCGAAATCACCTTAACAATACAGTGAACCTTCACAGACTGCCAGCCAGGAGCCCGGCACTGTGTAAAGTACTTTATAAATTAACTCATTTAATTTTCATAGCATAATAGGCACTTTCATTATGTCCGCTTTACAAGGGGCACAGAGAAATTAAGTTACTAGCCCAAGGTCACACAGTTGGAAAGAGACTAAACTGTCATTCAAACCCAGGCGGGAAATCTGTTTTTTTTATATATATTTTTTGTTTTTTTGTTTAAGTTCGTTTATTTATTTTTGAGAGACAGAGACAGTGCGAGGAGGGGAAGGGCAGAGAGAGGAAGACAGAATCCCAAACAGAGCAACTAAGAGTCGGGCGCTCATTTCCAAGTTGGAGTGCCTGGGTGGCTCAGTCGCCTGGGTGGCTCAGTCGGTTAAGTGTCCAGCTCTTGGTTTCAGGTCAAGTCATGATCTCATGGTTTGTGGGATGGAGCCCCATGTTGGGCTCTGACAGCGCATAGCCTGCTTGGAATTCTCACCCTCTCCCTCTTTCTCTGTTCCTCCCCTGCTCGCTCTCTCTCAAAAAAAAAAAAAAAGTTGGATGCTACCCAGGTGCCCTGGGAATCTGTGTTCCTAACACCATACTGGCTCCAAATACTGTGTTAACCATCACACTCAGTTACTTAGAAGCAACTTTTTTTTTTTTTTAAGAGAGAGAGCGAGAAAGAACACAAGCTAGGGAGAGGGGCAGAGGGAGGGAGAGAGAGAGAATCTTAAGCAGCCTCCATGCTCAGCGCAGAGCCTGACATGGGGCTGGATCCCACCACCCTGGGATCATGACCTGAGCAGAAACCAAGAGTCAGATACTCAACTGATTGAGCCACCCACGTGCCCCAGGGGCAACTTGAACGTAAGTGACATTGGGAAGGAGCAGCTCAGCCCAAGCTGGACCAAAGAAACTGAGGTCAGGTGAACAAATGTTCCCAGACGTAGGGGCAGTTTTTGCTTTAGCATGTGTGAGCTGAGCAGGGAGATGCCTTTCCCAGGGAGGAGAGAAGGGGGAGCCAGGGAGCGGCATCAGGGGGCAGAAGAGATATAGTTCATGGACTCATACGAGTCTCAATTCCTAGCCGATACCTGCTGGAGGAGAGGGAACACCAAACGGCACTGCCCTCCCGGTAATGCAGAGACCCAGCCAGCTGTGGTTGGGAGAATTTGGCCCCAACACACTTTCCTCCAAGAAACAAGGGCTCGACTCCACTGGCCGTCTGCGGGGTGCCTTGGCCCAAGGGCCCCTCTCTGTAGTGGTCGTTTGTGGTTCTCCTCTGGTAAACATCCCTCCCACATTCTAAGCCCCTGAGTAGTGGCTACTACTACCTTCTACCCTGGCCTGAGGTTGGCACGCGATGTCAACCTGGCCAATCAGGGCATCAGGTCTCCTCAGCCACCCTGATTGGCTCAGGGAAGGACAATCACATTCCATCCAAAGCTAACTCTGGGATTTTTGCTCAAGCATCCTGGGAAATGGTCCCCTTTTCCACTGGGGCTCTGTGCAAGCCTAGAGTTTCAGGCTGCCATGAGGCTAACAGCGGGCCAAGAGATGGAGAAAGACCAACTGTAGTCATCACTCACGCCTCCTTGATTAATGATTCCTGGAGCTTTATTCCGAGTATATTAGTGTTTTGTTGCTGTTATTTTGTTTTGTTTTTGCTCAAGCCAGTTCAAATCAGATTTTTATTACTTGCAACATCAAGTGTCCCAACTAACACTCCCCTCTGACCTGGATCAGCTGCGAAAGGCAAGCAGGGCTCATCCGTAAGCGTGTCCCTACAGGAATCTAAGTTTACAGGTTGAATGCCAGCCTTCTCTTGCCCAGACTCTGAAAGTGAGGCTAGATTGGCCCTCCCCTCAAAGCTGATTCAGGGCCTTCCACCAGGAAGCTAAGAGTCAGAGTTTAAATAGCCTTCATCCTAATGAGATCTGGGAGCCTAAATTCCCTAAAAGAAAGAACACTTTTCTTTATCGCTCCTTTGAAAGGCGAACATTTCATATGCCTTGTTAACACTTTCCCAGATGTGATCTGAGGTGCTACATCCTTCAGTGAATTTTAATCTTTTATCACATACCTCATGCCTTGTTGATACTTATTAATAAGTGAGAGGCGGATGAAGTGGTATTTACCCGGGGTCTCATTCTGGGGAAGGAAAAATGGAAGCAGAGGGCATTGGGGCTTGACTCTCAAGGAAAGAGAGCCCAAAAGGCTGGCTGGCTAAAATGCAAAAGAAACAGGGCCAACTGTAGCTCCTGGGCAAGGCCCTTTGTGGGGCCTGGTTCCCTAAAATACAAGCTGGCTGAGGTCAGCACTACAGACAACAGCTGTTCTCACAGTGACAAGGAAGCATTCCCAGATGTTCTCCAGCCAGCAAAGCACAGGCTTCTAGAACAAAGGCAATCCTAGCCAGGACTCCAATTCAGTCTAGGTGAGCTTTGCCCGGGGCCCACCCTGCCTGGTCCCATTGGTCCCAGGTGAACGCATTTGGGCTGATTCAAAACAGGGCTGTGAAAACTCACTCTGGGGGCTCCTGAGGGGCTCAGTTGGTTAAGCATCCGACTTCAGTTCAGGTCATGACCTCACAGTTCGTGAGTTTAAGCCCCGCGTTGGGCTCTGTGCTGACAGCTCAGAGCCTGGAGCCTGCTTCAGATTCTGTGTCTCTCTCTCTCTCTACCCCTCCCCTGCTTGCACTCTGTCTCTCTCTCTCTCTCTCAAAAATAAATAAACATAAAACGTTAAAAAGAAGAAAACCAACTCTGACAACATCGAAGGTTGGGGAAGAAGTGGGGAAATGCAAATGGGGCCGTCATGGAGTTATTAAGCTGGGGGAGGAGGGAGGACAGTAAATTCATTTAACTTCTGGGGGGTCATTTGGCAGTATATATCAGGATTTAAAGGCGCAGACTCTTCTATACATGTCTAGGAATTTTTTTTTTAAGAAGTTAATTGATCAAGGGCACAGAGACGAATGTTCACTGCAGCATCACTGGAAAGCCAGAAACGAGTGGAATATGCACCAGCTGAGGATCAGAAAAATAAACGATTGGGCCTAATGGAAAGCTCGGCATCGTGAAAAGGATGCTCTAGCTCCCCGGTCACTGGCCTGGAAGGGCCTCCGTCCATGACTCAATGCTGACTTAAGCAAGCACACTGCAGAACACTGCGTACATCGGTGGCTACATCTGCAAATCACTGGGAGAGCTTAAAAAACCTACGCCCAAACAGAGTTATCCAATTAGAACGAGGGGGAGGCACGGGTCATTTTGTTGAGCTGCCCAAGTGATTCTAATGTACAGCTAGGTTCAGAACCACTCTCTGGGATTGTCGTGTGTGTGTGTCTGTGTGTGTGTGTGTGTGTGTGTGTGTGTGTGTGTGTGTGAAAGAGAGTGGGAGGAATAGAGGGAGGGAGGGAGACTGTGTGCTCACTGAGAGATGTCTGGCAAGATGGGAGCCAATGACAACAGCTGCCTTTGGGCAATGAGATTTTGAACAACTTTTGTTTTTTTTTCTTGCTGAAACTTCTACGTGCTTATTGTTTTTTGTCATCAGAAAGGAATAATAAAGCTATTTTGTTTTGGAAAAGAAAGAGGGGACAGAAAGACAACTTACTTGGCTTTGGAATGTGTCAGAGAGTGCAACAGGGGGAGGTGTGACATACCCCTAGACCCCTCATCACCCAGAGTACCAACCCTGATACTGCTGGTACCGACTTGGGTCCCAGATGCTCTATAAAATGGGACTGATAAACCCTGTCTCCTCAAGGTACAAAGTTGTCCTGGTGCATCAGTGAGATAAAGGCCACTCAAGTGCTTTGAGAAGCACTTTTTAATATTTATTTGTTTGTTTTGAGAGAGCAAGTGGGGGAAGGGCAGAGAGAGAGAGAGAGAGAGAGAGAGAGAGAGAGAATCTTAATCAGGCTCCATGCTCAGCACAGAGCCTGATGGGGGGCTCGATTTCACAACTGCGAGATCATGACCTGACCCAAACTCAAGAGTTGGATGCTTAACCATCTGGGCCACCCAGGTGCCCCAAAAGAGGAATAATTCTGTGGTAAACTAATCAAGCATGTGGGCTCTGGATCCAGCCTGTGCGAGCTCAAACCCTGGCTCTGCCTCTTAGGCAAGATGCATAGCTTTCTGTGCCTCGGTTTCCTACCTGCAAAATAGACCTCAGTGGGTTATTGTAAGAATTAAATAAGATGAGCCACTAAAATGCTCAGAATGGTACCTGGTCCATGGTAAACACCAACTAAGGTTCGACATTCTTACTTTTGAAGACCCCAATGCTTGGGTAGTTCTAGAATCTCCATTTTATTGTAAGGTTCAACCACACTGATTCTCAGCCTTCTGGGGTTCATGGACAGCGTTGAGAATCTGACAAAGTGATAGACAAAAATTCTCCAATGAATGTACAAAAATGTACATCCATTTCAGGAGTTCTTCCTACCTTTGAGGTCCAAGGGGAGTCCATGGGTCTCCTATAAAGAGGATCCTGTTCCAGAAGGAGCCAGGGAAGAGGGGGCTCCACCAAGACCCCAGGAATCAGCCAGGCTCCTGACCTCTGCTCATCACATTCCCTGGAGGGCCCTCTAGGCTCCCACCGATGACCCCCATCCTGACTCCTCTCTTTTCCTGGCAACATGGGGAGCCAGCACCCCCAGAGCTGACACTGACTCCTGCTAGATCCTTTGACAAACATGGGCTTGCTGGTCTGGGGCTTCCCAGGAAGAATGAAACAGCTCTGGTAAATACCACACCAGGGTTTCCAGCTCTGTCCACAGGTGGGGCCATTGATGTTCCTTCCTATGGGTCTGGCCAGGAGTTGGGGGTACAGAGGAAGCTGGGCACATCCAGGTGGGGTGCAGGGCCCTGGGTGGCCTTGGAAGGTCCGATGGCTCGATGGCTCGAGGTGCAGGCTGCACTCAGCACTCAACCCAACAGAGTCGACTCCGCAATATGACTGGCCGGTGAACATTGCCCAGGTGCCTGGGTGAGCAGCACTGAAAAGGGGACCATCACCATCTGAAATGGGCCATCTCCTAGCTGTATGTCCTTGGGCAAGTCACTGAACCTCTTGGAGTCTCCATCTATTCATCTATAAGATGGAGATAGTGATGGGACCTCCAACTGGGTCAAGGTGAGGCCTAAAGAGAAAATGGAGGTGAAGGCCTTAGAATAGTGCCTGGCACATAGCAAATGCTCAATAAACAATGACTATACTAGGTAATAATTACTACTAATGCTGCTAGTACTACTATTAATTATTATTATCATAGCCCCTGATAAATCTTCAGGTAACTAGGAAAAGGCAATTTTACTTAATCTCAAGTGCCAGGAACCTGGCCGACTCAGTTGAAGGAATGATGCTAAGAGATACTTCTGAAGCATCTATAGCAGGGGCTCTGAGTGCCTGCATCACATCCTCTAGGCCCTCCTCCGGATCCCGCCGCAGCAGTGGTGGGCAGTCCTGGGTACCCAGACAGCCTCCACCTCTAGTATCCACTACATCTCTGCTTCTGTGCCTCAGAAGCCAATGGAACTTCTGTAGCTGGAGTAACGGGGGATGTGGCAATGAGAGTAGGGGTCAGAGGACACACACGAGGGTGGGCAATGGAGGAACTGGCGGCAGATGTTATAGGCTCCTGATTTCAAAGATCAAGTCTGAGTCTCATTCTACATGAATCCCAGCCTGGGGCTGCCCACAGCAGTAACCAACACACCGATACACTTGTTTGGGCATTTCTGCCTTCTTGATCTCATTATCCTTCCCTCTCCCTTGCAGAGAACACCTCCCAGGTAAGCCAGCTGCACCCAAGTCTTAGGCTCTGCTTCCAGGGGAACCCAACCAGGACACACATCCAGCCTGCCAGGTCCTGGGGGAGACCCTCAGCATGTGACACTCAGTATGTTACTTTTCACAACAGTTCTAGAGGTACATTCTCTCATTGTATTTTACAGGAGAAAAACTGAGGTTCAGAGAGGTAAAGCAATTTGCTCAAAGCCACACATCTAGGAAGCACAGAGGCAGGATTTGATTCCAGACATGTGAGTCCAGGGCCCCATTCATATGCTCCTGATGATGAAAGTGGGGAGGAGACACAAGCGTTGCTCCCAATATCCCCCGCGCCCATCTAGCACTTGGACTACAAGCTCAAACACTTCCAGGGAGCCAGGGAATTCATGTGAATATGTTATAGTGGCTGGGTCAGGAGCAGTAGGGAGTTGGGGGGAGTGTGGTAACCACAAAGTGGATCCCCATTTAAAGGAACAGCCACTTGGGCTGCTTCCATAATTTGACTATTGTAAATAATATTGCAGTAAACAGGGGTGCATATCCCTTCGCATTAGTGTTTTTGTTTTCTTTGGGTAAATAGCCAGGAGTCTGGATCATAGGGTAATTCTTGTTTTTCCCTTATAATTTTTTTATTGTCAGATTGGTTTCCGGTCAACACCACCCAGTGCTCATCCCAACCCGGGCCCTGCTCAGTGCCCGTCACCACCTCTCCCCGCTCAACCCTCGGTTGCTCTTAGTATTTAAGATTCTCTTATGTTTTGTCTTCCTCCCTCTCTGTGTCTTTTTTTCTTTCTTTCCCCTCTTCCCCTCCCCCCTGGCTTTCTGTTAAGTCTCACAAAGTCCACCTATGCGTGGAAACATATGGTATCTGTCTTTTTCTGCCTGACTTATTTCACTTAACATAATACCCTCCAGGTCCATCCACGTTGCTACACATGGCCAGATTTCATTCTTCCTCATTGCTGCGTAGTAGTCCATTGTATAAATATACCACATCTTCTTATCCATTCGTCACTTGATGAACACTCGGTCTCTTTCCATGATTTGGCCATTGTTGAAAGTGCTGCTATGAACATCGGGGTACACATGCCCCTATGCATCAGCACTCCTGTATCTCTTGGGGGTAATTCTATTTTTAATTTTTTGAGGAACCTCCATACTGCCTTCCACAGTGGCAGCCCAAGTGTCCGTCAATAGATGAATGTATAAAGAACATGTGGTATATATACAATGGAATATTACTCAGCCATAAAAATGAATGAAATCTTGCCATTTGAAACAACATGGGTGGATCCAGAGCGTATAATGCTAAGTGAGAGAAAGATGTAATACTGTATGACTTCACGCATATGTAGAATTTAAGAAACAAAACAAACAAGGGGAAAGACAAAGAGACAAACCAAAAAACAGACTCTTAACTATAGAGAACGAACAGTTACGAGAGGGGAGGTGGGTGGAGGTGGGGGGGTGGAATGGTTGCAGGGGATTAAGCGTACACCTGTCCTGATGAGCACTGAGCAGTATACGGAACTGCTGAATCACTATACTGTGCACCTGAAACTAATATAACTGTATGTTAACTACACTGGAATTAGAATTAAAAAAAAAAAAAAAAAAAGAGCAGCCACAACTCCTGTAGGGCACAGCAGTCCCATCAGCTCCCTACCTTTGTTGCCAGGTGGGAACGTCAAGGCAGCATTGCCAGGGCTGACTTTTCAAAAGAGGTGAGAAAGCTGGGTTTTCATATTTAACTGAGTCGGCAAATTGATAGGAAAACATGCTAAATAAAAACCCATCTCTGGGGGCGCACGGGGGGCTCAGTCGGTTAGGCGTCTGATTTCTGCTCAGGTCATGATCTCACGGTTCCAGCCCAGCGTTGGGCTGTGCTGACAGCTCAGAGCCTGGAGCCTGCTTCCCATTCTGTGTCTCTCTCTGCCCCTCCCCCGCTCATGCTCTGTCTCTCAAAAGTAAATAGACATTAAAAACAACAACAACAACAACCGTCTCTGGGCCAATTTTATCACAGGAGCCAATGTTCCTGGGCTCACATCTGCCAGGCCACTGCCCCTGGGACACCCATCCCCACTAGAGAGAACGAAGGGCGTCCTTGTGGGGCAAACGGCCCCAGAGCCCAACCCAGCGGGGTAGCGACCACGTTACCTGCGTTGTGCTCATCCATCGAGAAGGCCTTGTTCTCCATGTAGGTGCGCGGCAGCTGCACGTCCTCCTCAAACGCCGTCTCCCGCATCCGCGGCTGCGACGTGTCGAAGTAGTTGGGCGCGCTCTCCTGCGGGGCCGGCAAGATGGTGCAGTGGATTTCGGGGATGGCGTGGAAGATGACGAAGACCCAGCCGCTGGCCACCAGCGTGATGGCCAAGGTGGGGTCGCCCCAGGCGTCTCCCTGCCGCAGCTCGGCGTTGCCGAAGAGGTACATGGTCATCCAGGCCACCCAGATGAGCACGGAGAGGAAGGCCGTGACCAGGATGCAGGCCCCGTTCTGCTTCCACTTCTTGAACTTGCCGCACAGCGTGAAGAGGGCCAGCCCCAGCGCCGCCACGAGCAGCACCATGTCGTAGATGAGGGCCATCACGAAGTCCATGGGCTCGTACGCGCAGGCCGGCTTCGCGTCGCGCAGCACGGTCAGCACCAGCCACTCGATGGCGATGATGACCTGCACCAGCATCAGGCACAGCGCCGCGGCCACCAGCTGCCAGCCGGACGGGCTCTTGCCGTGGCGCACCAGCCGGCGCACGCGCCACGCCTGGCTCAGCAGGCAGGAGAAGCAGAGCGCGAAGAGCACGCCCCAGAGGAACCTGCGCACCGAGCAGATGGTCTCGTCCTCCCGGATGATGAAGGCGAACGTCAGCCCGAAGAGGCCCAGCGTCCCCAGGAGGAAGAGGAAGTGGAGGCCCACGGGGTCCTTCTTCTCCTTGTCCTTGATGAATGGCAGCCGCACCAGCAGGATGAGCATCAGGAGCAGCGTGATCAGGGCGCCCGCCCCGGCCACCGCCTCCACCACGATGCCCCAGATGGTGTCCAGGTCGCAAAGGGACACGTACTGAGGGAGGAGATCCAGTCCGCAGCCCCGGGAAGTGCTCGCGTTCTCAGAGGCCCCGGAGGCGATCACGAAGAGCAGGAGGAAGGCGAGCACCTGGTGGGTTTTCATCTTTCTCTCTGACACCAGGAAAGTTCCAGAATATTGAGGATGGGGGAGATGTTTAGAGGGAGAAAAAGACCAGTTCATTGTCAGATTTCCACTGTCCTGACCTCTTTTTAAGACCCACCTCATTTCAAACCTGCTAGCCCGTAAGTTACCTCTGACAGGTCAGGAAAAGGCACCCCTTTCTCTAGGCAGCACAACCCCTGGGGGTGGGGGTGGGGCGCAGGACCCGGATTTCGGCCCCCATCTGCCGCCTCGATCTGGCGCAGCGAACAATCACGAATCATCATTGCTAGTGGTCGGAGAAGAGGGTGAGAGAGAGAGATTCACTCTCTCTGTATACTCTTTTGTATTCTTTGATTTTTATATTCTGTGCTGTGTCTGACCTCTTCAAAACTAAGGAAATGAAAACAAAACTTTAAAGAGACAGCCGTGAGCCGAGTGCTGTGCTGAGAATGGTATATGCACTGTCTCCTTTCACTCTCTCAATGGTAACCGCTAACATTTACCCATAACTCACTCAAAGGCAGGCACTAGGCACATCTAGTCTCACTCTGGTGACAAAACAGGGTCTCCAAGAGGTTAGGATACTCGCCCAAGCAAGGGCATCCTAGAAGCATGCCCTCATTTCAAATATAGCATATCCAAGATGAACTATCTTCCTGGGTTCCCTCTCTCCTCTCCCCCTCACTTCCCCCAAAGATCTCCGGGGAACCTGTCCTCGCTGCATCTCCGTCTCTCCCCGGGTGCCTGCGGGATTCCCCTTGGTACTATTTCTGGACCCCACACAGCAGTCATGGCAAATGGGCTTCATCCAAGTCCCATCTTGCCCCTCCTGCTCCTTCTGCTTAAACACTCCTGGCCCCTTGAGTGGAAAACTGCACCCCCCCCCATCTCCCTGCCCATGTCACCCTGAGACCTTGGCCAAGGTCACAGCCCCATCGCTCTTCACCAGAGCCTCTTGTCTATTTCTTTCTTTGCTCTAATCATCTCTGTATTTTTCTTCTTCCCTGTTCACTTCGTTTCTCTCATTCTCTTCTTCCTCTTTTCCCCCTTTCTCCACTGCAAGATGCAGGAAGACAGGGACACTGTCTAGGTCATCAGGGTAGGCCAAGGTTGCTCCACTCTGGGATCCCTGACATTCTGGGTCTGACCATTCTTTGCTGTGAGGGCTGTCCTGTGCATTGTAGGACGTTCATCAGTACCCTTGGCCTCTATCCACTAGATGCCCGTAGCACACCCACTCCCCCAACAGTGACGACCCAAAAATCTTTTGATAAATGTCCCCTGTGGGGGTAGGGATGCAAAATTGCTGGGACAAACACCACTGTTCAGTATCGACTGAAGCACTAGCACACAGTGCTGGCATAAAGTAGATGCTTAGTAAATGTTGAATGAACGACAAACTTATACACCAGGACCCTTTCCTCTACCCCACTGCCACCAGCTCTTGCTTTTGGCGGGAGCCTGGACTTCAGAAAGCCATGACCTACACAGCTCTGCTCTCATGCTCATTTCCAGGGAGCTCAGGCTGGACATACTGCCTTAGCTGCACATGAGTGAGGCTGTAACCAGCCACCTGCAGACAGCTCTGGCTCATCCCTGGGGCTTCCTTAAGTAAATGCAGTATCGATCACCTCTCTCTCTCTCTCTTTCTCTCTGTTCCTTTACAGGATCCCTTGAGCAGCACTGATCCTGCCTTAGCCATGAAGCCATTGACTGGGATAAATTATTGATGACACTGAACGAGGAGCCTGGTGCTATAGGGATCATCACCTTTGCCTATAGATGAGAGAAGGCGGGCCCAGAACAGAAGGCTTCTGGCAAGAGATGCTTCTTCAACATGCATCCCAGCATCCCACTCAAGCAAATTGGGGGTGAGGATGCACGCCAGAGGCTGGCAGTCAGACTCACGGTCCAGCCACTATTCACCCAGCCAATTAACTTCCCTTTTTTGTATTAAGCCAGTTCGAGCTGGGTTTGTGTTCCTTGCCAACAAAGAAGTGCTGTTATTCCTCCCACATCATGTGGCCCCCTTCTTCCAGCACGTCCTCCCTCCCCAACATCTAGGCATGTGGAGGCAACCAATGGCAGCCAGGAGTTTTAGCGGGACCCAGCTGTTTCGAGTGGATTATTATCATTGTCAAAGATGCCCTCGAGGGGACAGCCACCCCGCTCCACAGAACAACGTCTAGGATCATCAGGAGAGCTACACACTGCCTCAGAATGAAGCGGGGTCTGGCTCACGTAGGATTTCTCGGGGATTCAGAATCGCCCTCCAGAGTTTTCTATTTCTGCCAGAGTGACAGTGATAATAACTAACTCTTAGTGCTTGCAACACTGTAGGCACACTTTTATGCACTTCACATAGAGTAATGATTTGTAATCGGCACAATGACACTATGAGGCAAAGTACTATACTATTTCCACTTTACAGGAAATAAAACATGGAGTTCTGCTGGCTTGTTCGAGGTCACACAGCTAGAAAGTCATGGAGCCAGGAGGCAAACAATTGTACTATTGTTACTTGGATTTCTTACTACAGATCAGGGTTCTAGAAATGTCACCTGGTGAAGGGAGCCCTTTGCTGGCCAGTCTATCTAAGTTAGTTCCTTCCTGCCCCCTCCCAGCTCTATGCCAGTACTTTTGATTTTCATCTTTGTAGCTTGTGCCTCAATTTCCAAATACTTCATTACCCTTTTGGTCTGTTCCCCTGTCTCCTGTGTCCAAGTCCTTGTCTGTCTTATTCTGCACAGACTCTCCAGTAGTTGGCAAATGGCGGGGCTCACACCCCGGCTGCTGAACAAATGAACGGACAAACATGGTCTCAAACCGGGGCGCCTGGGTGGCTCAGTCGGTTAAGCGTCCAACTTTGGCTCAGGTCACGATCTCATGGTTCATGGGTTTGAGCCCCACATCTGGTTCTGTGCTGACAGCTCAGAGCCCGGAGCCTGCTTCGGATTCTGTGTCTCCCTCTCTCTCTGCCCCTCCTCTGCTTGCATTCTGTCTCTCTCAAAAATAAATAAACATTAATAAAAATTTTTTTTTAAAATAGATGGTCTCAAACCCTCCTGTGACCCCAGGCATTGCCTCTTATGGAGGAAAGAACTGATGGCCTGAAGGGGTTAAGTCAGTTTGATCCTCAGCCTGCCAACACTAGCAGTGTCGCCTGGGAGCTTGCTGGAAATGCAGACTCGCAGAGGGTGGGCCGAGCCCCCTGTGTTTCTACAAGCCCCCACAGCAAGCTCCCAGTGTGTTCAGATGCTTGGGCACACGGAGGGTTGAGAAGCTCAGACATACTTGTAGCAGGGGAAGCCAGGACCCACGGTCCCAGTACGTTGTGCCTCACCAACCCTGCCAGACAGCGAGCGGGCAGCACCCACTGTCAGGATGCACCCCATCCCGCCGCAGCAGACACCTAGTGTTCCCCCCCCCCCCAGGAAAAGAGCAGTGCTCCAGGAATCCCAAGTGAACAATGCCAGATTAGAGGTTTCACGTCAGCCCCAGGCAAGGCTGATTGGGACAGGATGAATATATGGCAACGGACCCATGGGATGGAGGCGTGCGGCTCCTCAAAAGGGGCAATGAACAAATGTGAGCGACTGCACAAGCCTCGGCGCACATACTAATTACCTTTGCTGCGAGCCAGGCTCCCAGAAATATGACTCATTCAGAGGCTCTTAAATACACACTCTCTCTCTGTGTCACACACACTCTCTCTCTCTCTCACTCTCCCTCTCTGTCCACCGCCCCCACCCGCAGAGGGGCCAGAAGCCTCCAGCAGGTGGTGGAGCAGCACGCTCCATTTCTCCATCTCTCCACGAGCTGGGGCCTGTAGAGGCTGGAAAGAATGCAGGCAAGTTTCCTTGGGTGAGGAAGGACAGCGCTGCCTGCCTGAAGGCCACATTCGGGGCTGGTTCCCCCAGCCCCGCTCCCCATCAAGCAGGGTGAACTTCCCAGTGAGGTCTTCCGGCTGCAAGTCCTGCCCCTGCCACTTGCTGGTACCTGGTGGCCCTGGGCGGCTGATTGAACCTTTCTTGCCTCAGTTTTCCTCATCTGCAAAACAGGGGTGTTAACAGTCCCCCAACATGTGGTGTTGTTGCGAGGATTAAAATAATAAGTTTTAGGACAGTAGTTGACACAGGGTATGCTGTCTGTTAAGTAAGTAGAAATGATTGGCGAATAGTCCCTCGACTGAGGTTATGAACTTTCCTGACTGCTTTTCCTGGAGGAGCAGTTGCCACGGAGATGAGGGAGGAAGGGGGTTCACCCAAGTGTTTGTCCACTGCTGGTTTCCAGCCTCCCCCATCACGCCGAGCCAAGAGATCCCTGAGGTGGTGTGAAGGGGAGCCGTCTTCGGTGGGAGTCTGCCCTAAGAATCTCTAAACTCAGCTGATCCCCAAAGCAGGTGCTCTAAGTGGAAGCCTCGCTGTGAAGGTGGTTTTCCCATGGGAAACCCAGGCCAGCCTGGGAGCCCTGAAACCTGGTCCGTCAAGAAGTCGGAGAGAGGACACCAAGACACCAGACATTGGCCATTCTCTTGGGAAACTAGTGTCCTCATCTACCCACTACCCATATGAAAAGAGATCCAAGATGTATAGAACCACTCAGAACACACCATTCCGACCGGCCTCTCTTCAGCTACTATCAGCAGGGCTTTAAGGAGACCACTTATCCTCTTCCTTGAGGCCCCTTCCAGTGCCCAGCAGATCAGAAGCACCTTAAACCTATCTCCTCTAAAGATGTGGGAGGTGCTAAACATGGAAGGGGAAGAAAAAAAAAAACAACTGAGCAGGCGGGGAGGGGGGCTTACCTATTCCTGGGCATAGTTAGTAGTTTGGTACCTGGATGAATCTCTGGCACAGAATTTACCCACCCATCAGTCTCCTCCAGCATGGAAGACCTCAGTGGGAGTTAAGCCAGATCTGACTATGTGACACGGGGCATTACTTATTCTTTCTGACCCTCAGTCTCTTCCTCTATAAAACAAAGATAAAGATAGCGGCTGCCTTCACAAAGCAAGTGTGAAAAGTACATGAAAAATACTCAGCAAGGTGCTCGGCACACAATAATTGTTTTATTAAAAAGACAATCATGATTCTGTTGTCCTTCCTGTTGAGAAAATGGGAGGTAGAGAAGCGAGGCAGCTTGGCCAGAGGCTTACTGGAATTCATAGGCCATTTCTCTCAATGGACTAAAACCCATTTCTCCCAACTCCTGACCCAAGGCCCTCCACTGCACCTCGGATTCGGGCCCTCACCCCATGCCTGGCAGAAGGCCAGGATGAAGCTGTGGAGCCGGTCTCCCCACACCCCCCAGCATTACACTGTGTCCCAGCCCACTCCAGATACAGCCAATGGTGCGTGCGTTTCCTGCTCTGAGATTAAACTGTTACAAGGTTTCCTGACATTAAACTCTTTCCCAGACCCACAATCTCACCGTCTGATATCTTTTCCAAGTTACGCCATCTCATAATCTTCATTCCCAATGCTGCCCAGACCACCAGCCTATTTGGGGGCCCTTGAATTTAATAAGCCTCCTAGGTTAGTAAACAGGGTTGCCAGAACACAAGCTCCGTGATCCATGAATATGCAAAACAGCTCCAATCCTGTAAATAAAAGCAATCATTTAAATGCAAATTGCATCCTTGGCTGTCCATTCCGGGGTGGATGGTTCCTCTGGGGCAGTAATTCTGAGAAGAAAATGTGACTAACTCAGAACCCCCAGGAAGCTCAGCGTGAAGTGCTTATGGGGCCAAGGGCTCTGGGTGGGGGCCGCTGAGGGTGGACTAGAACTACCTCCAAGGGGGGAGTGAATTTTAAAACCTGAGCCGCTCCTCAAGTGGCCTCACAGGGCAGGCCAGCGCCAAAGAGGTCCCCGCAGGCTGTATGGAGCCCCTCAGAGGCTCCCCGCGCCTCGACATCCCCAGAGGCGGAATGAAAGGGGAGCTGTTTCCATCTCCGTGTTGAGGTCAGGGGAGCTTTTAAAAATCGGATTCTTTAGCTTCCCACTCTAAACCCTCCAAAAGTTCACTGGCCCAAGGAGAATAAAACCTAAACTCTTTCCATGGGCCAAAAGATCGTGGTCTGGCTGGTCCCTACCATCCCCTCTCTCGCCCACCCCCTCCACATCTGCTTACGAGCTCCAGCCACAATGGCCTTTGTTCAGTTCTAAGCTCATTCCCACCTCCAAGCCTTTGCACTTGCAGTGCCCTCTGCCTGCACAGTAGTCCCCCCAAGATCTCCCAGTGGCGAGCCCTCCGTCTTGCCAGGCTCCACAAAAATATCACCCCCGAGAATGGTCTTCCGTACATACACCAACGCTGGTCACTTTATTTGGCATCCTCCTTGGCAGCCCTTATCCCAATTAGAAGTTACATCTACTTACTATTTATTTACGTACTTAGTGTTTGTTCACCCACCTGGCCAGTCCCCTGAGAGTGGGGGCTTGTCCATTTTCTACACTGTAGTGCCCCAGACCCAGTTCTGTAGCTGGTACATTTACTGAAAGAACAAATTAAGCAATAAAGATTTTGAGCTTCTCTTTCTAACGAGGCTGCTTGCCTGCCCCAAATGGCGACTCCTTTTCCCCTTCCATTTTTCTCCTTCTCAACTCAGCTGACCCCTTTTCAGACTGAGAGCCGGGAAAAGACAGAAAAACGCTTCACTCCACAGCCTAGTTACAAAACTGGCCTCGTGGAGGGCTCCCAACCAACAGATGAGGATTTGCATTCTATTTACATGCTATTTGCATGCTGCTTAACTCGAAGTCTGAATCCTCCGAAAGCCCCCCCACCCCACCGAAGAAACTTCTGAATCAAGGTTCCTTGGCTGAAGTTCCGTGGCTTTTGTGCCAGGTCCTTCCTTCACTTTTCCCTCACTTCTCTTGTCTCTTCCAGGACCCCCAGTTCCTCCTGGGCGCTGTTTAAGTGCCCCCTCCCCCGATCCTGGCGCAGTTGGGCAGCCAGTGTGGCGCGTGGGCCGGGGCCCCGGACAGGGACGCCGCTGCCCGCCACACTCCAGGGGCCTTTGTCCGCGCTCCAAGGAGCCGCCCCCTTAGCGATCCGGGGACGAGTTGGGAGGGGGCGATTGGCCAGGCCTGGGTGTGACAGAGCAAGGGCCAAGGAACGAACTCGCGAGCTGCGCTGGGCCGTCCTCTGTGGCAAGGTCGGCGCTCCGCTCGCAGGCTGCTTAACTAGCTCCCCCGGGCCCAGGCGGGTGCGGGCGGTAGGGATCCCGGGATGTGCGGGGCCCGTGTCCCCCAAGGACAGCCAACGCACCACAGCACAGGGCTAGTCCTCAGTCCCAGCCCGGTCTGAACAGAGACGCCAACCCCCAGCCATTGTATGCAGCCGCCCCGTATTTGTCCGTCGGCCCCAGGTCTCGGCTCTGCCTCTCCCCACCCCCCCGCAGGGTTCCCCTTGTCCCGTAGTGCGCAGGCACCGTCGGCTGCGAGCCTGGCCTCCAGCGCCTGCGGCAGGTGCGGTAGCTCACCCCCAAAGCCGGGTCCTTATGCCCCCAGCTTCGTCTGCCCTGTCGGTGGTCAGCCCCCACGCTGGCCACGCGGCCCCCGGACCTGCCCACGGCTCAGCTCACACGATGAGTTACTCGGGTACGGCTGGACTCCTTCGCAATACTCCCAGCTGCCCTTTGCCTGTGGTCTCCCCCAGACCCGCCTCAGAGACTTGGATCTCCACCCGGTCCGGGTACACAGCACGCCGCCCCCCCCCCATAAAAGTCTCCAACACTCCCCTCCCCCCGCCCCGCCCTCTGCGGTTCTTCTCCAGCCGCACTGTGGTTCCCCCCACTCTGACCCCCATCTTCCCCGGCAGACTAACCCCCTGGGGGTGTTCAGAAGGGCACAAGAAGCAGACTCCCAATCGTCCCAAGTCCACGGCGGGAAAAGTTTTTGGGGTCCTCCAAGCGCCCTCCACCCCATCGGCGCGGCTGGCACTCACCGACCACCGCGGCCACGCAGCGCCGACGCTTCTGCTGCGTTCTCGGCCTCAAGTCACATCTCTGCAGCACGGCTGCGGCCCCCGCCCCGCGCGCGCCCGCACGCCCGCCGGTCCTGTCTCACTGCATAGCCCTCGCGAGCCGCTGCCGCGCGAGGCGCCCCCTGGCCCGGCGCTGGTCCCTGCAGCCGCGGCGGCCCCGCCCCCCGGCCGGCCCAGCCCCCGGAGCTCCCAGCTCCGCCCCTTGCCCCGGCCCGACTGGCTCTTCTCCCTGAACCCCGCGCCAATTGCGCTGCACCTCTCCGTCCTCTCCACCCGTGCAAGCCCCTAGCTCCTTGCCCGGAGCGGTGAAATGACCCCTTTCCAGTGTCTCAAATTTGGGGACACATCCCCCACATCCACAGGGCGCCCATAAGCAGTCCAGACGGACCGGACATATCCCCAAGTTGATTCATTTGCAGCAACACATACGCAGAAGGATACTCCCACGAGTAGTGCAGGAGATTTCCTCCGCTCGGTACACTCTCCAACGTGGTTCAACAACAGTAACTTACCCACAACATACAAACACGGGTCCTGGACGCAAGACAGGATCCTGGCGCGCGCGTCCCAAAGTATACAACTAGGCACACGCACGCGTCTTGGTCTCTAGCTGGTGGAAACGCAGCCTTCTCTCGCCTGGGCGCACTCCACTGCCTCCCCCGCCCCCAACCGTCCCAACGTGTCCTTGTCCCTTTGCCCACACTGACCGACTCTTGTGTCCTTGGCTACCCCAAACACACAGGTTCACACTGCGCACCCCTCACGTAGGTCCTTACGCCGGATCCCCACCACGAACGCCGCACACATCATCCACGTACACCCGCCGCACACACTCAACCGCCCCGGGCCACTGGCCTTGAGCTCCGCAGACTCTCAGGGCACAGCCGGGATGCACGCCCACAGGACGGCCCGAGCACCAGCTTGAAGGAGGAGTCCTAGGCAGCCTTGTCCCTGGGCACTTGAGTCCCGCCCCTTAGTCTACCGGCTGTGGGAGATCAGCATTGCCCCGATGGATCCTGGGGGGCTGCAATCCAGCACACCCACGGGGTTGGTTCCCTGGGTGACTTTCATGCTTCCAAGCCCCCCTCTCCAACCCAGACTCTGAGGACGCCCCACTACTGTTTCTCAGAGTGAGACCACCCTCCACCGCCTCCAAGACACTGCAGGGAGACGACCCCTGCTCCCTACCTCCCTGCAGTGGGGCGGGAATAGGGAGGCAAGAGGTGGGTTGCAGAATAGTACTCCCTTCTGGGGGTAGGTGTTTGCCCTGAGCTTTGAAGACCACAGACCTTTCAGATATGTTCATCACTTCCCGTGAGCCTCTGGCCTCTCAGTTCTTGCACAGACAAGCCGATTTTCTCCTGGTCAGGCCGCAGTACACATCTCCGCGAATGCCATTTATTATTTTTAAGGAAAAACGGAAGGGAAAGGCAGAACAATTTTCTTGTTTTATTTGCAGACGTATCCTCAGCACCTAGAACAATGCCTAGCATACATACAGCAGGCGGTCTTTAAATATTTACGGGAAGACCCCTCTTCGCGTTCCCGCCGGACTGTGTAATTCGAAAATGGATAGGCACTGCCACCTGGTGGTACTTAGTGGAACTGACACCGAGATCTTTTCCTGTGTAAACGTGGGCAAGTTCACCTTTCTAAGCCCCAATTCCTTGCAAAATATGAAATGGAGATAACTTTAGCAGTACATGCCTATTGGGGTTGTTGTGAAGATTGAACGCATAATACACATAAAGTGATCCATGTAGAGTCTGGCGTGTTGATATATATATGGTTATATTCTCTTTGCTGGCTTATTTTACAGAGGGACTCTCACTGGAATGATTAGTTTAGCTTTGGGTGATGATTCTTTGGGAAGCAAAGAGTGAAAGTGAAGGAGGCTATTGAGTGATAGGTGCATACTCCCCCGCCCCCCGCCTCTTGTTCAAGGAGTCAAGGAGAGGTGGTTATCACCATCATGATAAGGTATGGGTGCTACTGTGTTCCAGGCGCTGTTCTAAATGCTTAATGTTCTTTAAAATATTTAATCTTCCCAGTAATCCTCTAGACCAGATATTATTATTCATCCCGTGTAATAGATGGGAGCCATTGAGGCCCAGCGGGGTTAGTTACCAGTTCGTGGTCATCCAGTTGACAGAGCTAGGAGTCAACCCAGGTTGTTTCTTTTATCCAGTGGCTAAAGAGGTGTAATTCGTTGCAAGGTCAGACATCTTCAGAAATGAACTTCATATCCCTGAAGGCTCCTTCAGTCTCTAGCCTTGGAGAGAACAGCTCTAGGAGGTAGAGGGAGCTGTGTCAGGCTCTCAAGTGTTCAGTCCCCTTTGGGCAAATGAAAAACAGAGGCTTCCTTGGCTCTATTCCTCAGTTGAAAATGGACAAGACTGCCCCTGGATTCCCACCAACAAATGTAACACTGTGTAATTAGGTGTCTGTATAGCTCTTTGTTTGGTGTCTGTCTCCCCAGCTAGATTATACCTCAGTGCTGCCCCAGTAAGAACTTCCTACAGTGATGGAAGTGTCCTATATCCGCACTGTCAGGTATGGTAGCCACTAGCCACGTGCGGCTTTTGAGCATTTTATATGTTACTAGTAAGGCTGTGGAAATGAAATGTCAGTTTCTAATTAAATTAAATTTTAAATTAAATTTTTAAAATTAAGTTTAAATAGTCTCATGTGGGTAGTGGCTATTGTAAGGACAATAGCTCTAACCTTAATGAGGACAGGAGGCATGTCTGCTGTTCATCCTTGTATTCCTTGCCCAGTACGGGGCATGGCTCATCAGGTATTTGTTGACTACATGAATAGGTAAATTCCTGTCTTGTTTCTCCTGTTAGAGTAAGTCTATTCTGTATCCAATCCTATCAGGATTCCCTTTTCTCTGCAAGTAGATCAACTCCCAGATGAATGTGCAGCTCAGGGCTCTGGAGTTGCCAAAGCCCATTTCCATGGATCGTGTTGCTTTCACCACGGAACCTTCTGACGTGAGTGTCTGTATCTTGCTGTGACAAAATCGAGGCTTGGAAAAGTTGAGTGACTTCTCCAACTTCTCGCGGCTGGTAAGTGGCAGAGGCAGGATGCAAGCCTAGCCTCCCATGCTCTTCCCACTCTACCCCATTGCCTTGCAGATGAAGTTTCTAGAAGCATCAAGGTAAGTCTAAAGATGAATGAATTTAAATGATGGGGATTCAGGCGCCCAGTAGGATGAAATTTCAATACTTCTCTAATAGCCTCAGGGAGGTGACTGCCTAAATATTGAACCCTGATGGTATCATTAACATTTTCCTTGGGTGCCTTCTAAGAGTGAGGCTCTGTGCCTCATTCTGTTATGGTTCATAGACAGATATGAGGTGGGTCCTGCTATGAGCAGAGTGTGAGAGGTGGTTAGCACAAGGTCTTGTGGGAGGGCCCCCTAATTAATGGAGTCGTGAGGGTCCTTGTGGGAAAGGTTGAGGAGGCTCAAGTTCCCCAGAGACTCCAGCCCTTGACTTTCCCTCTGGAGTGGGAATGGGGGACACTTCAGGCCAATGACATCTCTGGGCATTGAGTTCTTTGGAGTGAGCAGCTAGGAAAAAGCAAATGTGGACACACCATTGCTACCATTCTATTATTTTGTACCTGTGACGTACATCATTAATTGATCACCACACTGCTTTTAATGTCTTCGGTCTATAACTTACGCCATTCGTTACTGGAAGATTCAGTCACTCTTGCAAAGGGCACATCACTTATTTCCAGAGTCCCCAACATGGTACATCAGAGATGTTCACAAACCAGAGTGTCAGCTGCAATCCCCAGGTGGTAGCCACCTGTTCTTTTCCTGTATTGGGTCCCCCAGATCCTTCCTTGTCTGTGGTCCATAAAACTGCTTGGCGTAGTCTCATGGTAACCCCTGTGGTCCCCTGTGAGACTGCCATGGGGATAATACCCCAATGCCCCCAAAACTGTCAGTTAGGAAACATTCAAGTGACAGGACAAAAGGTGACCTAAACAATAGGATTTTGTTATCGCACAATAAGCTGAGATGTGGGTGATCTCACTATTGATTCATGGTTCAACAATGTCAGCAAGGGCACAGCTCCACCATTCTCAGCTTGGCACCTCATGGTCACAGAATGGTTGCCACAGCATCGAGCATCATGTCTTCACTTGATGGTCTCCAAATTTAGGACAGAAGATGTTCAAGGAAGAGAGCTCCCCCCATGACCTCCCTGTTACTCAGGAGGGAAATCATTCCCAGAACTACCTTCTCTCCCCCTCTTTTCCCAGCTGTAGACTCTCTCAAAATTTCATTGGCCAGAACCAGGTTCCCTAGCCTCCCCTAGTGCAAGGGAGGCTGGGAATCGAGCAGCTGGTGCACGGAGACTCAGTAAAAAAGGATGGTGAGGGAAAGGTGGTTGAAACGGGAACTTCAATGCCTGCCTCAGGTGTGCCTCTTCCAGGTAAGGAGCTGCCCATGCTCAGGGTCTCAGCTAGCTACCCAGGAAAAGGGCTTCCAGGCTTCTGCCTGTCACCATTGTGCCTCAGAGGGATTAAACCCCGTTCCAGGCCTGGACGGGATATAGGTGGCCCCCGCTCCTCCTCTCTCTAGTATCTCCTGAAGCCACTTCATTTCCACAAAAGTAACTCTCTTCTCTCAAGAAAAGATTTCTGCTTCACCATTTCACTGCTAGACGGTGCCTTGCCATGTACCCAAAACAAAGGAATTGTTTGCTTCTAAAAGTAAACTCAAGTTCCCACCTCTGTATAAAACAAAGAACCAACAAATGCTGTATGATCTCACTTATATGTAGAATCTTAAACAAACAGACACAAACAAGGGCCCCTGGGGGGCTCAGTCTTTCAGTGTCCGACTCAATTTCAGACCAGGTCATGATCTCACTGTTTGTAGTTTTGACATGGAGCCTGCTTGGAATTGTCTCTTTCCCTCTCTCTCTGCCCCTCCCATGCTCACAGGCACGCACATGCTCTCTCTCTCTCTCTCTCAAAAATTACTAAACTTAAAAGGAAAAAAAAAAACTGGACACCTGGGTGGCTCAGTCAGTTAAGCGTCCGACTTTGGCTCAGATCATGATTTCAGGGTTTGTGAGTTCGAGCACTGCATCAGTCTGTGTGCTGACAGCTCAGAGCCTGGAGCCTGCTTCAGATTCTGTATCTCCCCCTCTCTGTGCCCCTCCCCTGCTCATGCTCTGTCTCTCTCTCTCTTTCAAAAATAAATGAACGTTGAAAAAAAAATTTTTTTTAAAGGAACAAAACAAAAACCAAAAAAATAAACACATAGAAAGAGACCAGATTTGTGGTTATGGGAGGCAGGGAGTTGGGGAGGGGGAATTGGCTGAAAGTGGTCAAAAGGTACAAACTTCCAGTTATAAATAAGGATTGGCGGATGCAATATACAACATGGGGACTACAGTTAACACAGCTGAACGGTATATTTGAAAGTTGCTAAGGGGCACCTGGGCGGCTCAGCTGGTTAAATGACCAGCTTCAGCTCAGGTCATGATCTCACAGTTGGTAAGTTCGAGCCCAACATCAGGCTTTGCGCTGACAGCTCAGAGCCTAGAGCCTACTTCAGATTCTGTGTCTCTTTCTCTTTCTGCCCCTCCCCCTCTCATGCTCTGTCTCTCTCTCTCTCCCTCTCTCAAAAATAAATAAACACTAAAAAAAAATTAAAAAAAAGAAAGTTGTTAAGAGAGTAGATCCTAAAAATCCTCATTGCAAAGGGAAAAAAATTTTTTTCTCTTTTTTCCCCTTTTTTTCTCTTGTATTTATATAAAATGGTAGATCTTAACTAACTTATTGGAGTCATCATTTCAAAAGGTATGTAAGATAAGTCATTATGCTGTATAACTTAAATATATACAGTGCTGCTTGTCAATTATATCTCAATAAAACTGGAAGAAAAACATAATGCAAGGAATTAAAATACAACAGAGAACCATTTGAGTTGTTGCAGTTCTAGGTTCTCTCTTTCTTTTTTTAATGTTAATTTTTGAGAGAGCGAAAGTGGCAGAAGGGCAGAGAGAATGGGCAACAGGGGGTCCAAAGCAGGCTGTGTGCTGACAGCGGTGAGCCCAATATGGGGCTCGAACTCATGAACTGTGAGATCATGACCTGAACCGAAGTCGGATGCTCAGTTGAACTCAATTGAACAATCGAACTACCCAGGTGCCCCTAGGTTATTTCCTTACAGGCCAGTATGAACTTCTACAGTGAAGGTTTCAGAAACTTTAGGAGCATTTGTCTTTACTTGGCTATCAAGCTCAGAGTGGTGTGGGCTCCTAGGTTAAGAGAGAAGCCATAGGAGGTGGGGGTGGGTTGTGGGCAGAAGGACAGCTGCACCTGTCACAGAGCCTGGGCTCTAACCACTGCCCCATCCTGCCCCCTTACCTCTGGCAGAAATCTCAGCCCACTTTTCTTTAGCCCAGGCTAAATGCACGCTGCGACATGCATGCAAATCACCTGGGGCTCTTGTTAAAAATAAGTTTAACTTCTGACAGTCTTGCTGGAGGTAGGTGTGTGGGAGGATTCTTCATTCTAATACTGTTCCAGGTGGCTGCCTGTCCCAGGACGGCACTTTGGGTAGCAAGGCCTTAGCCCAGTTGTTCTCAATCCTGGCTACCCTTTAGAAGCATCTGAGTTGTTAAGCAAAATGGGTACCTGGGACCTTCCCAATTAAGCTAGAACCACTGGGGATGGCGCCCAGGGATCAGCGTGAAGACTTCGGCGTCCACTTAGACAATTGCTAAGCCAGGTGGAGGGAGACTTTTGAACCGTGTCTAAGAGCCGGGTTAGAAATACTGGGCACTGAGTCTCTGAAATGCTGTGCACCTTGAAAAAGTCACTCAGTCTGTGTGTCTTGGTTGGTTTCCACATCTATGCAGGGGGGTGGGTGATCACAACGGCCTGCGCCCATTAGAGTTGAGTGAGCAGTAGCAATGTGGGCAGAGGCAGTGCCCAGCACAGGGCGGGGGTGGGGGGTGTTATTTTAGTTTAAAAGACTGGAGGATATTTGGGTCAAGAGAGCAAATCTGATCTCTAGTGACTCCTCATTATTCTTTGGTGAAGACGAATTGGGTGAAAACATGAAAATATTCCCATTGCTCTCCACTCTCTCCGTCTCCTCCGTCCACCAGGTAGTTCTCGAGGTGTGGCCCAGGGAACCTCTCAGGGGATCTGCGAGATCAAAACCGTTTCCACAATCGTACTAAGATCTTACTTGCCTTTTTCACTGTCATGCCCTCACAAGCATACGGTGGAATTTTCCGGTGGCTTCAAGACACGTGATACCTCGACTGGCCTGAATGCAGCCATAGATGTGGCACCCAGCTGCCTTGTAGGAAGTCAGACATTACAGAGATTTTCAAAAATGTAACATATCGTTATGCTGCTTACTAAGCGTTTCTTATTTTGGAAAACACGGTTACTTTTCATACAAAGATTTTATGTTACCATGTACTGAGCTTATTGTTTTTAGACGAATGAATACATGTTTTATAACATAGTTTAAAATTTTTAATTTAAAATACAGTAAGTACTGGTAGGTATAACCCACCTTTAAAAAAGCTCTTTGAAGTCTTCTATCAATTTTAAGAGGATAAAGGGTTCTGAGGCCATTAAGTCTGAGAACTACCAATCAAGGCACACTTACCTAGAACATCTCTCCAAAAAGAGTAGCAAACAGCTCTATAACCAGGCACTGTTTAAACACTATATGTTTATCTACATATATAAACTTTCCTGATCCTTGTGACAATCCTATGAGATACATTATATCCTCATTTTATTTTAAAATTATTCTTCTAGCTTTATTGAGGTATAATTGGCAAATGAAATTGTATATATTTAAGGTGTACAACATGATCATTTGACGTATGTATACATTAGGAAGTGATTACCACGATCAAGCTAATTAACACATCCATTACCTCGAATGGTTCTGCTTTTTTTTTGTTTGTTTGTTTGTTTTGGTGGTCAAAACACTTGAGATCTATTCTCTTAGCAAATTTCAAGCATACAAGACAGTATCCTTCACGATAGTCGGCATGCTGTGCCCATCCTCAGAACTTATTCCTCTTGTAACTCGAAGTTTCCCTTTGACCAACCTTTCAGCCCCTGGCAACCACCAATGTCTTCTCCACTCCTAGGGAGTTCAGTCTTTGTAGATTTATCCCGTAAGTGAGATCATACAGGTTTTGTCCTTCTGGGTCTGGCTCTAGAATATAATGTCCGGCAGGTTCATCCATGGTGTCACGAATGGCAGGATTCCCCCTTTTTTCAGGCTGAATAATATTCCGTTGTGTATCTACACCACACTTTGTCCATTCATCCGTCAGTGGACACTTAGGTTGTTTTATGTTTTGGCTATTGTGGATGGTGCTGCAGTGGACTTGGGGGTCCAGACATTTTACCGAAGTGGGAGATGAGGCACAGAAAGCCAGCCTGAGTCCTCTGACAAGTCCATGCACCAAGGCCTCGTGTGCAGAAAGAGGTTCCTTCAGAGCTCATTCCTTCCAGTCGAGTTTTGTCTAGTCCCACTGCGGGAATGAGGAATTCCTTCTCCTCCTCCTCTCCCTTTCTCCTCCCCACCCCCTACCGTCCCTGGTGGTCTAGTGGTTAGGATTCGGCGCTCTCCTCCCCACCCCCTACATGCTTGCCGAGGGCTTGGTCCAGCCAACCGTGAAAGATTATACCAGACAGGCGAGGCTGAGGTGGGGATGGAAGCCTGAGGTGACATGGGTTACATAAGGGCCCCTGGGACAGGGGACAGTTATGTAAGGGGGAGGCAGGAGATGGTGAAGTGAGTCAGGGCAAGGGAAGAAACCAGGAGCTGGGGGGCGGGAGACAGAAAAGGACAGGGCAGAGGAAACGTGTCCATCACTGGCCAGGGCAGCCACCACGCAAGAGACAACCAGAAAAAAGGCCAAGGGTGGGGCTTCCTCTGTCCTGTCACCTCCCCAGTAACCCTGCCCTGGGAGACTCCAACTTCTTTTGTGGCCCCATTGGGTTTAGATGATTCCAGAAGTCCCCCAATATCTTTTAGCCGAATACCTCTACTGCTTAATTAATCAGAGCCAGTCTCTGTTGCTTACAAACAAGAATCTTGAGTGATACAGAGATTTTTCCTACTCAAATACTGGATTATATGGGGGTCTGGAAACTTACGGGCACATGGTAGGTACTTAGTATATGCATGTTGAATGAATAAGTAAATAATGAATAATTTATTCATTTTCTTTTAATAGTTTTTACTGTTATACTTTTTCTACCTGAAGATCACTTTGGTGGGCAAGTAGCCTGGTGGGTTACTTCTCACCCTTCTATTCTCTGTGACCAACAGGAGAATGGACCTGTTATCACAGTCATTTAGTCGGTCAACAAACCTTATCAAGGCACTGTGCTAAGTGCCAGGGATGTAACTGAAAACAGGATGTTAGTGCTTTTTCACCCAATATTCTCAGCTTGTTGTCTTCTGGACGTGTGGTGGGATTGTACCATCAGGCTCTTTGTGGGTGGGAAGGTCCTGTGACCTCTACTGATCAGTGAGTTGTGGCAGGAATGATTGGTATCACTTCCAGGAAAGATTTCATGGTTGGTTCAAGACTTCCCAGTGATTTCTTTTCTTGGCATCTTGCAGAAGAGTGGTTGCCCTGCCAGCCTCAGGACCCTTCTGAGGGTCTGTGTGCCTTGGTAACCACGGTGAGCAGACACCCAAGAGGCACATTTGTTTGAACAAACAATAAACTTTGCTCTTTTATTCAACTGAGTATTGAGGCTTGTTTCCGCAGTGTAGCCTGGCCCCTCCTAACCGATCGAATGGTCCCAGTCTTCCAGGAGTTTCCAGTCTAGTAGAGAAGGTGGACATTGGTGCTTCTTTCTTCTTCTTCTTCTTCTTTTTAATGTTAATTTATTTTTGAGAGAGAGAGAGGGAGAGAGAAAGGGGCAGAGAGAGATAGAGACACGGAATCTGAAGCAGGCTCCAAGCTCTGAGCTGTCAGCACAGAACCTGATGTGAGGCTTGAACTCATGAACCACGAGATCATGACCTGAGCTGAAGTCAGATGCTTAACCGACTGAGCCACCCATGTGCTCCCTATGTGCTTATTTCTGTCTGTCCTGCCAGATCTCCTCCCTGCTCTTTGAGCCAGGAAGCCAAGCTGTCTGGGTTGCCTGAGCGGGCTCTCTCTCCTCTGACTTCTCGTTGGGTTTGGCCAAGGGAAGCCCTAGCAGAAAACTGGAGAGAGAGAGGAGACTGAGGTCAAAGTATTGTTTCATTTGGCTCCCTTCCTGTGCCTTGGGCTGACTGTGGTCCTCAGCTGAAAGAAAATCTTTTTATGAGGCAGCCATCTCCACACAAATCTTTCTTCTTTGGGTTCTGGTAACCACTCCTTCCTTGTGACCCTTCTGACCTGGAGTGGTAACAGCTCAGCTGCTACCAACCCTGGGTGACTACACTGTCCTATCCAGATGGTCCCCCTAAGCTATGTCTTTGTTACTAGCCCCTTTGTAAACAAACCCCTGCCGTCGATTAAAGACCTTGAGGATATTATGCTGAGCAAGATAAGTCAGACAGAGAAAGACGAGTACTGTTATGATATCATTTAAATGTGGAATCTAAAAAAGCCAAACTCATAAAAAAACAAAGAGTAAAATAGTCGTTACCAGGTGGTTACCATGGGAAGGACAGGACAGGTGATGTGTGAGTGTACAGACTTAACGATGACTAGTATACAAGTCCTACAAATCTTAAAGAAAAATTTTTTAATGTTTATTTATTTTTGACAAAGAGAGACAGAACACGAGCGGGGGAGGGGAAGAGAGAGAGGGAGAATACAGAATTCGAAGCAGGCTCCAGGCTCTGAGCTGTCAGCACAGAGCCCGATGTGGGGCTCGAACTCACCGACTGTGAGATCATGACCTGAGCCGAAGTCGGACGCTCAATTGACTGCGTCACCCAGAAGCCCCCTTCCTAGAAATCTAACATATAGTATAGTGAACATAGAAAACAGGATTGCATTATAATCAGCGAACTTACAAAGAGAATAAAACTCGGTTATTCCAACCACTAAAAAGAAATGACAATTACACAATGTGATGAAAGTGCTAATTATCGTCACGATGGCAATCATATTACAATATATTAAAGTATCAAATTAACATTTGTACGCCTTATGTTCACACAATGTTGTGTGTCAGATGCGTTTCAAGTAAAATTAAAAACAGATAGGCTCTAAATTCCAGCTATTCCTCCCATCAAGAGATGAAATCTACTTCCCCGCCCCTTGAATCGCGGCCAGCCTGGAATCTTGTTTGACCAGCGGAATGTGGTGGAAGTAATGCTGTGTAACTTCCAAGGCTGGACCTTTAGGGACCTGAAATTTCTGCTTCTACATGCTTGGGACACTCGTCTGGAATCCGGCCATCAGGCTGTAAGAACTGCAAGTACACAGAGAGGCCACATGCGGAAGAATTGAGGTGCTGTGGTTGATAGCCCCTGCTGAGCTGTAGTCAGCAGCTGTGTCAGTGAGCCGCCTGGACATCCAGCCCAGCCCAGCTACATTTTCCACATTGTCCTATTTTGAGAGTGTCATCTTTTTTGTTGGGATTCTGGCTCATTCTACCATGAACAGTTATAAGAGATTTAGAACCTGCTCAGAGAGGTAGCATGGGGCCCAGGTGCTCAGAGGAAGATTCTTCTCTCTGACTTGGGAAGTCAGAGCAAGTTCATAGAGGCAGTGACACTGAAGCTGATTCCTGGAGGCTGACTGGGGTCAGCAGATCAGGAAAATGGCACTGCAGGTGTAAGGAACCACATGGACAAAGGCCTAGGTGGCATTTGAGGAGCCGAAAGAAGTCCAAGGTGGCTGGTGCAGAGAAGGTGGTGGCCCTAGAGGAGGGCCGAAGGGTAGAAAGGGCTGGTACTTGGTGGGAGGGGGTGTAGGTCTGTGCTGAGGGCACTGGGGCCCCCTAGTGGTTTCAGCAGAGTGACACGATCTGATGCATGTTCTGCTGTTTCCGCTCTGGCTGTTAGGAGGGAGGTTGTCTTAGTGTGCATGGGCTCCTGTAACAAATTGTCACAGACTGAGTAGCTTATGAACCACAGACATTAATTTTCATAGTTCTGAAGTTGGTAGTCCAAGATCAGGATGCTAGGACAGTTGGGTTCCTGGTGAGCACTCTCTTCCTGGCTTGTAGACAGCTGCCTTCCTGCTTTGTCCTCACTTGGCAGAGAGAGGGAGCTCTGGTGTGTCTCCCTCTTCTTATAAGGTCTCCAGTCTCATCTTAGGGACCCACCCTCATGAGCTCATCTAATCACCTCCCCAAAGGACCTGCCTTCTAATACCATCACATTTCAGGGGCAGGGCTCAGTGGATTTGGGAAAGACACAAACATTCAGTCCATGGCGGAGATAGACTGGGGACTCATTCATCTGCAATTAGAGAGAGAACAGGGAGCTGATGTGCCTGGTCATTTTAGCAAACTCACCTGGTTAACCGTCAATCTTGTCTGACAGGGAAGACCAACATGGCTGCACAGGAACTGAGGAGATCCTGGGAGGACCAAGACCCCTGACCCCTTCACTTCCTTTCCTTTCTTTTATTATTATTATTATTATTATTATTATTATTATTATTAATTTTTAATGTTTATTTATTTTTGAGAGAGAGAGAGAGAAAGAGCATGAGTAAGAGAGGGACAAAGAGAGAGGGAGACACAGAATCCCAAGCAGGTTCCAGGCTCTGAGCTGTCAGCACAGAGCCCATCGTGGGACCCACGAACCACAAGATCATGACCTGAGCTGAAGTCAGACACTTAACCAACTGAGCTACACAGGTGCCCTTCTTTTATTTTATTTTTAATATAGCTTATAGTACAACAGCTCCTCCCATTACAAAACTATATGCTTGTTGTAGAAAATCCAGAAAATATTATAAATTTTATTTTTTTAAATGTTTATTTATTATTGAGAGACAGAGAGAGACAGAGTATGAGTGGGGAGGGGCAGAGAGAAAGGGAGACACAGAATCCCAAGCAGGCTCCAGGCTCTGAGCTGTCAGCACAGAGCCCCAATGAGGGGTTCGAACTCACAAACTGGAGATCACGACCTGAGCCAAAGTCACATGCTTAACCAACTGACCCACTGGGCCTCCTAACATTATAAATTTTAAATGATATGAATTCAACACCATCCTGCCACTCGGAAAGACTCAATATTTTTTCTATTACACACACACACACACACACACTATTTTATCTATATTATATGTCTATTCTTGAAATAATTTATGTATGGTTTTGAGTTCTAATCTTTTTTTTTAATGTTTATTTATTTTTGAGACAGAGAGAGACAGAGCATGAGTGGGGGAGGGGCAGAGAGAGAGGGAGACACAGAATGTGAAGCAGGCTCCAGGCTCCGAGCTGTCAGCACAGAGCCCGACGCGGGGCTTGAACTCCCAGACCGCGAGATCATGACCTGAGCCGAAGTCGGACACTCAACCAACTGAGCCACCCAGGCGCCCCTTGAGTTCTAATCTTAAAAATTTACACTATGTTCTGAACATTATGGCACATGGTTGAATGTTATTTGAAAACACTTCAGTGACTGCATCATATTCAGTTACAAGCCTACATAGACAATTAACCTGACAATGTGTTCTTTTTTCCCCTTTATTGAGATATCATTAACATATAACATTATGCATAGTTAAGGTGTACCAAGTGATGATTTCATATACGTATATACTGCAAAATGTTTACCACATCTTTTATCTCACATAATTACTATTTTTGTCGTGGTTGTAATGGTGAGAACATTTAAGATCTACTCTCTTACCTTTGAAGTATACAATATTATAATATTAATGATAGTCACCATGCTATACTTCAGATCTTCAGAACGTATTCGTCTTATAACTGGAAGTTTGTGCCTTTGATCAATGTCTCCCCGTTTCCCCTCCTCCCAGCCCCTGGCAACCCCTACTCCACTCTGTTTCTAGGAGTTGGGCTTTTTTAGATTCCACACATATCATGTGAGATCAAACAGTATTTTTCTTTCTGTGTCTGTCTGTCTGTGTCCAGTCTCATCCCCGTTGTTGCAAAAGGCAGGATTTCCTACCCTGGTGGCTAAATAATGTTCTATTGTGTATGTATACCATGCTTTCTTTATCCATTCTTCCGTCAGCAGAAACTTAGAGTGTTTCCTTGTCTTGGCTATTGTGTATAATGCTGCAGTGAATATGGGAAGGGAGCTATCTCTTAGAGATTCCGTTTTCACTTCCTTCCTTTATACACTCAAAAGCGGGGTTGCTGGATCATATGTAGTTCTATTTTTAACTTTTTGAGGAACCTCCTCCTTACTGTTTCTTTTTATAACGGCTGCACCAGTTCGCACGGCTACCAACAGTGCACAAGTGTTCTGTGTTGTCCACATCCCCGCCAGTACTTGTGATCTCTTAACGTCTTCGTAAAACAAGTTTTACAAATTGAATTTTATGAAAAGTAGTTTATAAGTGTGGAATTTTGTCTTCCTGGATCCATGATTACATAACTATTTTTTTTAATGTTTGTTTATTTTTGAGAGAGAGAAAAAAAGAGAGGGAGCGCACGCACGCGCGCGAGCGAGCGGGAGAGGGGCAGAGAGAGACGAAGACACAGAATCCGAAGCAGGCTCCAGGCTCTGAGCTGTCAGCCCAAAGCCTGACATGGGGCTTGAACTCACAGACTGTGAAAAATGACCTAAACTGAAATCAAGGATCAGATGCTTAACCGACTGAGCCACTGAGGCACCCCAGTTATTGTATTTTAAATTCATTTATTTATTTTTGGTGGATAAATATTCACCTGGTTCAAAAAGAGCATTGGAAAGAGATACCCAGTGGAAAGTCCCTACCTTCAGGAACTAGAGAGAGTTTTTCAGGGATGAGGACAGGTATTCCCCCTGGTGGATGCAGCCAGGTGCTTCGGGAGAGGAAAAAAACATCTCTTTCTTCTGGGAGACCTTACTCTGCACTGGACCAAGCTTGGTGGGGGCCCTGCAGGCACCACCCGAACCCCTCTCACAACCTCAACTCATGTTGAGCTCAACTGGTCTCTGTCTGTGGCGGCTCCGTCCTCTGTCCCTGCTGCCATCAGTTCAGGTAATCTCCTTCGCGGGTAACCACCGCTCTTTCTTTCTTTTCTTTGTTTCCAGAGGTCATTATATTTTTTATTCAAGTACAAACTGTGATATTATGACTTATGATAAGAAATATATATTTGGACTTCATCCCTGTTCCTGGCACCGAGCTCCTGAAACCCTTGGCATTTCCTGTGATGAGGGGAGGCAGGTATCTTTTGTTATGTTATTGAGGTGACCTTTGGACTGCACCTAAGGATGGGGGCTGGTTGCCTGGAGAACCAAACTGTCCCCTGACCCCTAACATCTGGGGAGAGGGGAGGGGCTGGAGGTTGAATTAGTCCCCAAGGGCCAAGGATTTAATCCATCATGGCTGTGTAACAAAGCCTCTGTAAATTGAAAAGAGAGGCTTTGGAGAACTTACAAGTTGGTGAAGACATGCAGATATGGGGAGCGTGGTATGCCTGGAAAGGGCGAGAACTCTGCACCCTTTCCCCCACACCTCTCTCTATGCATCTCTTCCATCTGGCTATTCCTGAGTTATATCCTTTTATAATAAAGTGGCGATTTAGTAAGTAAAATATTTCTCTGAGTTCTGTGAGGGACGCAGCTGCAACAAACTAACTGAGCACGAGGAGGGAGTCACTGAAATCTCCCATCTTTTGCTGTTAGGTCAGAAGCCCAGGCGATAAGCGTACTTGGAATTGGCGTTTGTAGTGGAGGTGGCGGGGGGGGGGGGGGGGGGGGGGGAAGGGGGGGGGGAGGGGGGATCAGTCTCATGGGACTGAGCTCTTAACCTGTGGAATCTGAGCTGTCTCCAGGCAAATGGTGATGAAGTTTTTGGGGGTGGGGTTCTCAGAGTCTGGAGCCAAGAGCCAAGAAAGAATTCTTGAAGATGGCTTTGGTACAGAAAGGTGATTTTATTAAAGCACAGGGACAGGACCCGTGGGCAGAAAGAGCTGCCCTGGGGCCACGAGGAGAGACTGGTTATATACTATGGAGCTGGGGGGCAGTAAAGTCTGGGGGAAGTTTCCAATGAGATTTTCACATGCTAACAAAGACTCCCTGGATCCTGGAGGCCTAGCTGTTGTCAAGCTAAAGTTGTTTTCCCCCTATTGAAGTATTAGCATTAAGACAGTAGGGAGTTCCTGGAGAAATGTTGTCCTCTGCCTGCCTCAACTATTTGTCAATGGGCTGCATGTTATTAGGAAATTTAATTTTATCTCCCCTTTCCTTCTGCTTCCCACATCACTCCCAGCCTCCTCCCTTCTGGAAGAGGTGGAGAGATGCACCTCGGCCAGCTCAATGTGAGGGTACAAAGCCTACCATTCTGACACCATTTCCCTTCACCCAGCTCTTCTCTCTACCAGAGACCCCTCCTTCAGCCGACAAACAAGGAAGGTGGGACTGGTTTAGCAAGAACAAAGTTTATGGCTGATGGCTGATGGAGATGAAAGAGAGGAGGGGTGCTTGGGTGGCTCAGTCGGTTAAGCGTCCAGCTTCGGGTCAGGTCATGATCTCACGGTTCGTGGGTTTGAGCCCCCTGTCAGGCTCTTTGCTGACAGCATGGATCCTGCTTGAGATTCTGTCTCCCTCTCTGCTCCTCCCCTGCTCACAGGGTGTGAGCTGTCTGAATAAACGTTAAAAAAAAAAGAGGGTGTGTCTGTCAAGAATAAACATTAAAAAAAAAGAAAAAAAGAAAGTGAGTGGGGATCATTTTTCTTTAGCCAAGGGAGAAATCTCAACAAATATACCGGAAGAACTGAGAAGGTGCTCTTGCAACCCATCCCCCACCCCCACCCCCATCCCCAGCAGCATACAGGGGGCCGCCCTTCCTTGCCTTATTCCCCCAGGGCTGGGGAGTGCCCCACAGGTCCACCTGCTCAGGCACCACAGCAGCTAGAGGGGCTCCTAGCCTCAACCACCCACTGTGTCAGAAGAGCCCCTATCCCCAAATCCTAGCCCTGACAAGGAACCTAGGACACAACCTAGCCTCCAGTTTCATAGAAGAGCACCCTAACACAAAAACGGGAGAACCTCCTGCGGAAGGAATATGGTCTTAAGTGAAAAGGGTGAAAAGGGCAAGAGCGTATGTCACATTCGCTTGTAACAATTATGTGTCCATTTATAATGTGTGTTTTCTCCCCAGACCACCAAGCAGTTCTCTGACACCAGCTAGGCATTCTACATTTCAACTCAGCTCTGATACTATTTGATGTGGGAAACAAAGGCAGAAGGATATGGCAGATAGAACTAAATTTCCTTCTAAGCTGCAGCCCATTGACAAAGACTTGAGGCAGGCCGAGGAAAACTTTCACATAGCAGTCTGGCTAAGAAAGACATCACCAGAAGCAGGCAAGAGATGCCCAGGTGGAATCACGTGAGTGGGAAACATCTCTCTGACCCCTTTGTGGGAAAGCAGCCCTGTCTCCTCCCACCGATCAAGGCCCTGCTTCTTGCCAAGACAGAGGCTTCTTTCTTTGCCTGCTCATCTTGAGCCAAAAGGAGCCCAGAGAGACCAGATGGCAGCTGCAGTTTGAACTTTAATGGGATAGTTGCTGTGTCCCCTGGCGGACATGTTTCCCCTCTGGGAGCCAAGACCCCACATCCTGCAGAGACCGGAGTTGCATCTGAGCAGTGGCTGCCCTGGTCCCCATACAGCGTGCCTCTCCGTGTCCATCCCCTGCCTGCCCCAGGAGCCACTGAGTTTGCAGCCCTGGACTAGATCCCGACTGCTGTCCACCTCCACTTTCGAGTTCTCATTCAGAGAACGCCTTTCTCTTGGGAGGCATTTCCTGCAATTCCCACTTGGGGGAGATGTCTCTCTTTGTCCTGTGCATTTGGCTTTGGCCTGACATCTCTTTTTTTTTTTTTTTCTTTCATTTTATTTTGACAGTGTCTTTGGCATGTTCCAGGCTTTGGGCTTTGTTATAAATGAGTAGGTAAGATCGAGTGGGAGAAGTCAGAGTACCCCTAACAGCTTTCTGAACTGACACCCTCTGCACTGCTCAGGGCTCCTCCCCAGGCCCATGGATCCCTGAGGTCTGAGACACAACAAAATGGACACCTCCTTTTTTTTTTTAATTAAAAAAATTTTTTTAATGTTTATTTTTGAGAGAGAGAGAGAGAGAGAATCTTAAGCAGGCTTGATGCAGGGCTCGATCTCATGACCTTGAAATCATGACCCTGAGTTGATGACCTGAGCCAAAATCAAGGATAGAGGCTTAACTGACTGATCCACCCAGGTGCCCAAGGACAAGACAAGTCTTAATGCAAGCCTCTACTAGCTTCATCCTTGCTAATGTCCCACTGGCTGAAGCAAGTCATGTGGCCAGGTCAATTCAGAGTGGGAAGAGAAGTCCAATGGGGGTTACCAATGTCATAGTTCGCTGTAGTCACCTCAATCCCTCTTTCAGTGATGGCATGTCAGATGGACGTGGGCTCGAATCCTGCCTCGGCCACATACTAGCTTCTTGTGGGTCAAATTGTGTTCTCCCCTCCCCCCAAATTCCTAGGTTGAAGTCCTAACCCCTGGGACCTCAGAATGTGACCTATTTGAAGATAAGGTCTTTAGGGAGGTAATCAAATTGAATGAGGTGCTTAGGGTAGGTCCTAATCCAGTATGACTGGGTCCTTATAAAAAGGAGAATTTTGTACACGGACCAGCACAGCGGAAAGACAATATGAAGAGACACTGAGAAAAGAGAGCCGTCTGTAAGCCAAGGAGAGAGGCCTGGCACATACTGGTTTCTCAGAGCCCTCAGAAGAAATCATTCCTGCTGACACTTTGATCTCGGACTTCTGGCCCCCAGAACAGTAAGACAATGAACTTCCATTGTTTAAACCACCCAGTTTGTGATGCTTTGTGATGGCAGCCCTGGGAAGCTAATACATGGCTCTGTGACCTTGGACATAGAACTTCACCGTGTCTCAGTTTTCTCATCTATAAAATAGGGGTAATAATAATACTTACAAATATCATTACTTTTAAGGCTCACTGATACAGTAAGCGCTTTGTACTTGCCAAGCACCTTTCTAGGCATTGGAGATGTAGCGGCAAAGATAGGAGGAGTTCTTGTTCTCAGGGAGCTTACCCCATTACAGGCAAAAAATAAACACGTAAATAAAATACTTAAGATGGCTTGACATTGGTCAGTGCTATGAAGAAAATAAAGTAAAATGAGGTGATAGAGAGGAATGGATAAAGCAGTCAGAGCAGGTCTCTGTGAGCAGAGACCTGAAGCATGACAAGGAACCACAGTGGAAGATGAGAAGGAAGTGAGGTTCATGTAGTAGAAACAGCAAGTGCAAAGGGCCTGGGGTCACACGATCTTCATGTGTTTGAGAAACAGAAAGAGGGAAAGAGTGACTGAAGCGTTGTGAAAAATACTGTCGTAAAGGATCTGTGCTGACCAGTGCTGTCGTAAATAAGATATGTGTGTAATTCCAGTGTTTTAAATAGTAACCTGTATGAATTTCCTGTGACTGCTGTAACAAAGTGTCATGAACTAGGTGGCTGAAAACAGCAGAAGTTTATTGTCTCACAGTTCTGGAGGTTAGAAGTCCAAAATCGAGGTGTCAGAAAAGCTGTGCACCCTCTAAAGGGAAGAGTCCTGGGGTGCCTGGGTGGCTCAGGAGGTTGAGCATCTGACTTTTGGTTTCAGCTTAGGTCCTGATCTCACAGTTGGTGGGATCAAGCCCTGTGTTGGGCTCTGCGCTGACAGTGCGGAGCCTGCTTGGAATTCTCTCTCCATCTCTCTCTGCCCCTTCTCCGTGCATGCTCTCTCTCACTCTCTGTCTCAATATAAATAAATAAACTTAAAATTTTTTTAAAGAAAAAAAAATAAAAGGGAGAGTTCTTCTTTGTCTCCTCCAGTTTCTGGTGGCCCCAGGTGCTCCTTAGCATTTGGTAGTATAATTCCAATCTCTGCCTCCATCTTCACACAGCCTTCTTCTCTGTGTTCCTGTGGTCTCTCTGTGTCCTTTCCTTGTCATGTAAAGACACCAGTTATTGAATTTAGGGCCCATCCTAATTCACTCTGACCTCCTATAACTAATTACACCTACAAAGGTCAAATAAGATCTCATTCCGAGGTTCTAAGTAGATGTGAATTTTTGAGGAACGCTATCCAATCTACTGCAGAACCCACGGAATAGAACTCACTTATTCTTTCTTCACTGCAATCTTGAGAGGCAGATAAAGAAAGGCTTGTTTCTTGTCCTTAGTTTACAGGTGAAGAAACTGAGGGTCAGAGAGCCTTAGGCACCTGCCCGAGGCACTGAACCAGGCTGTTAGTTCGCCCATTCATTTAATACATGAATGTGACAGGGGCCAGGCAATATCCCAGGTGCTGCGGATACAGCACGGAGTAGGACAGACGAAAATTCCTGTCCTGTTATGACTGACATTGTAGTCAGGGGAGAAGTGATGGTCGAAGGTACTAAGACACATAGACCCTCAGATTGAGATGAGTACTTTGGCGGAAGGTATACAGGGGATGGAGCTGCAGGTATTACATTTTATTTATTTATTTTTAAAATTTATTTACTTATTTTGAGAGAGAGCAAGCAAGATTGAGCATGTGCATGGGAGGCACAGAGAGAAAGACAGAGAGAGAGAGAGAGAGAGAATCTCAAGCAGCCTCTGCTGTCAGCACAGAGCCCCACACAGGGCTTGATCTCATGAATCATGAGATCATGACCTGAGCTGAAATCAAGAGTCAGGTGCTTAACTGATTGAGCCACCTGGGTGTCCCCATGTTGTATTTTAAATAGGGAGGTGAGAGAAGGGCACGTGTGAGCCGGGCCTGGAGGGCTGAGAGACAGAGCGATGTCTGTATTTGGGGAAAGCATTCCAGGTGAGGGCACAGGCTTTGTGCTTCCCAGTAGCCATGTTGCCCTTTCTCTCCTCTAGACCTCGTTGATTTTTGCCATCCACTAAAGGCCAACTGTGCCTTCCTCCCCTCCTTTTGAATGTCACAGCCTCTCAGCTGATGGCGGACTTACCCTTGCCAGCCCCTGGAGATGGCCTGCAGTGGAGCCCAGTGGCCACAGGGTGGCAGTGCTTCCTGCAGGTATGGCTCCTCACCCAGCTCAGGCGAGTTCAGCGTGTAAGTGGTTAATGCAGCTCCGTTTCTTTGTCCTTGAAAGGACAGCAACTTTAGCTCCAAAGAGCAGACTTCTTTGTATTTTATAGCTCTTTGTCTCCACTCTCTGAAGGTGAGGGTGAGGAATGTGGGACCGGGGCTCAGACTGTGAGAGTGGGGCTTTCCCACCAGGCGCTGATGAGATGATCACAGATGGAAGGTTTGCCGCAGGGATGAGGAACTCCGGGCTCAGAGAGGGGAAGTCAGTGACTCAAGGTCACACAGCTGAGTCGTGCCAGACCTGCACTTTCTGATCTCTGGACCGGTTTTGGCCCACTGTGCCACCCCGCCTTCTTCCCCAGGCCTGGGACACAGATTGAGTCAGCGGTGGAGTCAGAAAGGTGGTCTTTCTCTGTGGCTGGGGTAGACCTTGGGACTTCATTGGCCCACTGTGCCACCCTGCCTTCTTCCCCAGGCCTGGGACACAGACTGAGTCAGTGGTGGAGTCAGAAAGGTGGTCTTTCTCTGTGGCTGGGGTAGACCTCGGGACTTCATTTTCCTGTCTGTAAAATGGGAATAAATAATGGGGTGGTACCTGTGTGTAGAGATCAAACGTGGACTAGTCTTGGGGGTGATATCTTGACTCCTCAATACCTGTGTTGGGAGAATTTTTTATAAATTTTTTTAATGTTTATTTTTGAGAGAGAGAGAGAGAGAGAGAGACAGAGACAGAGCACAAGCAAGAGAAGGGCAGAGACAGAGAGGGAGACACAGAATCGAAGCAGGTTCCAGGCTCTGAGCTGTCAGCACAGCCCCGGGAGAACATTTTTAAAAAATATTTATTTATTTATTTATTTTGAGAGAGAGAGAGAGAGAGAGAGAGAGAGAGCATGAGCAAGGAAGGGCAGAGAGAGAGAGGGAGAGGGAATCCCAAAGAGGCTCCATGCTGTCAGCACAGAGCCCCACATGCGGCTTGATCTCACCAGCTGTAAGATCATGACCTGAGCCAAAATCAAAAGTTAAATGCTTAACCGACTGAACCACGAGGAGAACTTTTAAAATGACTGCAACTTTGGGCAATCAGGTACCTGGCTTCAGAGCCCATTTCCTAGCTGTATGATCTTAACTTCTTTTAGGCTCAATTTCCTCCTCAGTGAAATGGGTCTAATAAAAATCATGGTTTAAATGAAATAATTCAGTAAAGAGCAAGCTCAGTCCTTGGCATGTTAAAACTGTGCTTTACATACTAATACTGGGTTGGAGCAGGGAGGGGAGAGTAGCTAAGGTCAGAATAGAGGTGGACTGGGGCTCAGAAATATACTCAAGTTAGAAGTTTGGGAACACCCGGTCATTCCCCCAGTTGGGCAAGGGAAAGCTGAAAATCCAGGTTTTAGAGTAGAAATAAAGATAAAATAATATCCACAGCGGCTACTGTTTCTTGAGTATGTCTGTTATTTTATTCATTTCTCACAAGCATCCAACGGATGGGCACTCTTGCTAAACCTACTTTACAGCGCGGGTGACCAAGGCTGAGAGAGGTTAGTACTTGCCTAAGGCAGCACTAGTGATAAATAGCAGAGCTCGAACTTTTTTTTTTTAAGTTTTTTTTTTATTGTTTATTTATTTTTCAGAGAGAGACAGAGCATGAGCAAGGGGGAGGCAGAGAGAGAGGGAGACACAGAATCCGAAGCAGGTTCCAGGCTCTGAGCTGTCAGCACAGAGCCCGACGCGGGGCTTGAACTTATGAGATCATGACCTGAGCTGAAGTCAGCCGCTTAACCAACTGAGCCACCCAGGTGCCCTGAGCCTGAACTTTTGAATGTTAAAGACACTGGGCTTGGCCACTGTGCTATAATGTCTCTCAGCCTTCCTAATTTGTACCCCCGGGATGATAAAATCTACTGCGACCCATTGTGTGACGCAGATTCTGACCACCCACCCTCATGGATAGTCTCTAATTCTTCTAAAAAAACAAAATAAGAATTATAACCTGGCTTCGGGAGATAAGTGAACCAAATTTTTTATTAAAAAAAACAACATTGAACTAGGGCGTTTGAGTGGCTCAGTTGGTTAAGTGTCTGACTTTGGCTCATGTCATGATCTTGTGGTTTATGGGTTTGGGCCCTGTGTCAGGCTCTGTGCTGACAGCTCAGAGCCTGGAGCCTGCTTCAGATTCTGTGTCTCCCTCTTGCTCTCTGTCCCTCCCCCACCCACTTACATTCTGTCTCTCTCTTTCTCTCAAAAAAAATTCAAATTTTTTTCTGAAGAGGGATTTCTCAATATTTAACTTAAAAAAAACTGGGGGGAACCCACCACGCTCCTCCCTCCACACATTCCCCTCCAACCCACACCTTTATTGAGATAGAACTGACATATAACATTGTACAAGTTTAAGGTATACAATGTAATGATTTGCTATATGTATGTATTAGAAAGTGATTACATAATAAGTTTGGTCCATATAATATAATAAGGTTGGGCCATAATGAGGTCCATCACCTCACATAGTTACAGTTTTTTTTTTTTGGGTGTGTGTGTGTGTGTGGTGAGAACTTTGAAAATATCCTTTCTTAGCAACTTTCAGATACACAATATAGTTAACTATGGTCACCATACTGTACATTATATCCCTGGAACTTTCATAACTGGGAACCAGTTTTTTTGTTTGTTCGTGTGTTTGTTTTTGCTGAGGGTATTTAAAGCTCTAAGCATCAAATCATCTTATGGATCTTTTAAATTTGTTCTGCCCACCCATATTGGCATGTTGGTCCTACCTCTCTCAATAATGTTCCACTGGAAGTGAAAAAAGATTCAAATAATTAGGCTTAAACAATAAAGGCTTTTGATTAATTTGCATAATCAGAGTCTTGGGGTAGGCAGTTAGAGAGTTGGGGAAGTGACTCAGTAATTGCCAGTTACGAGGGTGGCGTTTCTGTGAAGTCTCAGTCTTTACCTCATGGCCTCAAAATGACTGCCAAAGCTCCAAGCGTCATGTCCTAATACAACAGCATTCAAAACAGAAAGGGTGGGAGGAAGGGAGCAAGAGGGTCATCTCCTCGTTTGAAACTGCGATTTTCCATAGGAATGGTACTGATCACAAATGATCAGAGGGTGCCAGGGGCATTTAGAGTGGTGGGGATCGGAGATGTTATATATCCTGCAATGCACAGGTCAGTTCCTCCAGGGAAGATTGTCTCTACTAGACATTCATTATAATTATCTGAGCCAGGAACCTAATTCCACTTTCTATAAACACAACTCACTTTGAGGGTTTTAACATAGACCACCTTTTCCAGGGGTGCAGCTATAGACTGTAACAAAGGAAGTCTGTACTTTGTTTTGTTGAGAACGTTGACAAGAGTTGCTCCTTCTTTATTTCAGGAACTCACATCACTCGTGGCAAGCACGAGTGATGGGGTGTTTAAGGGACCATCAGCAGGGTCCATGCCTGTCCGTGTTTACGTGGTTGTTGCTTTTATAGTTAAGTCTAGCTATAAGCATCTGGCTGTTTCATCCTGATGTCTTTTGTGTCTTGGTGCCTAAGCATTTATATATTAAAATGTCTATTATTTCTATTATAGATATCCTTTTATTATTTTTCTTTATATTACAATCAGGTCATTACATCAATTTAGCAAAAAAATTATGTGTGAAAAAGTAATGTGTTGAATTTCCCTTGAGGATGAGTAATGAGGGGGATTACAAACATTTTTATTACAAAAAAGGAGCCGGGGTGCCTGGCTGGCTCAGTCATTTAAGTGTCCCAACTCTTGATTTCGGCTCAGGTGGTGAACTCGCGGTTGGTTTGTGAATTCAGCCCTGAATCCCTGCTTGGGATTCTCTCTCCCTCTCTCTCTGCCCCTTCCCCAGTCGCACTTGTGATTTCTCTCTCTGAAAATAAATAAATAAAACAAAAAAGAAAAAGAAAAAAGGACCTACTGGGACTGAAAGTTGTGACCCCTTAGCTTAGAAGTATCTCCTGGAGATGGGGCACCTTTCCTGAGTGCTTGGCCACCTGTTGCCTGCACAAAAGAAGAAGGGGCTGCTGTTGGGTAGAAGACCAGAGATGTCTGTTTCCTGCTGATGGTGGGTTCCAGCATCTCAGCAACGATCTCCAGACCTGAGGTGGCTTGGAAAGAGCAAAGCTTCTGACAGTTGAGTATGTGGAAGGTTAGAGAGAGGTGTGATGTGTGTAGGGCAGGGGCAGAGCTGGTTTCAGGAAGTGTTTTGGTCGGGTACTTGTACATGTGTATGTATGTGCATGTGGTGTATATATGTAGATGCGGTATGTGGATATATTTTAATATTCCCTGATTGAGGTTATTTGTAAATAAATCAGAGATAATAGTAGTTTGGGTGCGGTAGTTATTGTAGTATTCCTCCTCCCTTATCTGAGGTTTCGCTTTCAGCAGTTTCAGTGATCTGGGGATCAAATGCGGTCCGGAAGCAGATGATCCTGCTTGTGACGAATCCGCAGAAGGTCAATAGGCGCCTAGCGCTACGTCACGCACTTACGTCAGGGCACCTACGTCACGGCGCCTGCGTCACTCACCTCACTTTGCGACATCTTGTGAACATTTGATTACCTCACGTCGTCGCAAGAAGGGTGAGTAGAGGATTGAGAGGCCACGTTCACACAACTCTTATTACAGTATATTGTTATAATTGTTCTCTTTTATTATAGTTAGTCTCTCAGTGTGGCGAATTTATAAATTAAACTTTCTCATAGGCGTGTGTACGGAGAAGACGTACTATAACTAGTGTTCAGGGCTATCCTCCGGGTCAGGTGTGTGCTGGGCGTCTCGAATGTGCCGCCGGGACGGGAGGGCTGTGGTATTTGCCAGAGAAGCTTTTCGGGGAAACTGGGTGCAGCCTCTGTAACAGTTTAAAGAAAACTACGAGGCCTAAGACTGGTGGGGGTGGGGGGGGCGGATTTTAGTTCCCTGTGTGACTCTTTCCACCAGAGTCGCCCCGACTTGCCTGAGGCACAGAAGGGGCGGTGTGAGAGGATTTTGGATTTAATTTCAGGGGCTCTGAGAGCCTCTGGTAGTTTGAGCAGGAGAGTAAGGGAGTACTTGTTAAATGCACGTTCCCAGGCCCCACTCCGGCCTCTCAGAATTTGGGTGCGTGATAAGCACGCCACACGTGATTCTTATTAGGCAATGTAAGGGAGAAGCAAGCCTTATAGTGGGGATTCTTATACTTGAGTGGCATCAGAATCCCCCCCGAGGGCTTATTAAACCACCGCGTGCTGGGTCCCACTCCCAGAGTTTCCTATTTAGTAGGCTGGGGAAAGACAGAGAATATGCATTTTTAGGAAGTTTATAGCGCTGCTGATGGTGTGCATCCCTGGACCGCACTCTGGAAAGCATCGGCTTCAGGCAGGGGTTCTCAGCCCCGGCTGCATATTAGAATCATCTGGAAACTTTAAAAAATACTAATGTCCCAGCAACACGAGGGTCCCAACACATGAAAATCCGTAGGGGTGGGATCTAGGCATTGAAACAAAGAAGTCCAACCTTTCCAGTGTGTAACCAGGGCTGAGAGCCATTATCTGAAAGGTTTTATTATTTAATTTTTTTCGAAATCGAAATGGCGTCTGGTTTCTTTTTTAAAGTTTATTTATTTATTTTTAATGTCTGCATTCAACGTGGGGCTCGAACTCATGACCCCAAGATCAAGAGTCAAACACTCGTTCCGTGGAGCCAGCCAGGCACCCATGTTTCTTTTTAAAAAAGTTTAAGTTATCTTTACTCCCAATGTGGGACCTAAATTCCTGACTCTGAGATCAAGAGTTGTTGCATGTTCTTCAACTGAGCCAGCCAGACACCTCCATTATCTGAAAGTTTTAAACTTTGAGTTAGTTATTAAAAAAAAATGCAACACCTTCAGCCCCACCGTTCCCTGGTCAGAAACACTGGGTCTGGGGACTTTGAATTTTGTTAAAATATTTTTTTAGTGTTTATTTTTTTAGTTTTCGAGAGAGTGAGAGAGAGAGGAAGAGACAGAGTGTGAGCGGGGGAGGGGCAGAGAGAGAGAGAGAGAGAGAGAGAGAGGGAGACACAGATTCTAGAACAGGCTCCAGGCTCTGAGCTGTCAGCACAGAGCCCGACACAGGGCTCAAACTCACAAATGGCAAGATCATGACCTGAGCCGAAGTTGGACACTCAACCAACTGAGCCACCCAGGCGCCCCTGGGGATTCTTGCATTTTAGACAAGCATCCCAGATGCACTGAAATTAGGGAATCAGTCTCTGGCCCCACGGCCACTGCCGCCTCCCCAAACGTCAGTGTGTTGGGCGAAATAATGTGTAAATGCCAAGTCATTTGGGCTCACCGCACGCTGGAACATTCGGATACAGCAGCTCCTAGTTCCCAGTATAGCTGTGAAAGAGGCAGAAGTATTAGCTCCATTTGACAGACGGGGAAGCCGAAGCTTAGGGAAATGACATGACTCACTTAAGGTCACTCTGTCCCTAAGTGGCAGAATCAGGATCTGAACCCAGGGCTCTCAAACTTTAAAGCCCCTGTCCTTTGTGCCAGGCTATGTTCTTTGCTTGGGGTCTCCTTCAGGCGCGTGTGTGTGTGTGTGTGTGTGTGTGTGTAAATTGGGAACATTTGCAGAAACACAAAATATTTTCTATCTGTGAAGATGTAGTTTGGGTGGTCAGGCTGCTGAAGCTGTTGAATATACAGTTAGAAGACTCGTTTTCGTCAGCCGTCTTGCCTCTTCCCTCTGGAACTGGCTCGTTGGTATTACTGGGTAAGTGGGCCTCACCCGGGCAGTTGGGATTAACTCACTGACCACTGAGGTTACCTTGGCCCCGCTGGCTCCCAAATGCCATAAAGCTTCGATTAATGCAGCTCCCCTGCGATGTGATCGGGGTCCCGGGCCTGGGAGGGAGCCAGCCCCACGCTCAGGGCGGGTTCGCGGAGATGAAGGGCTGTTGGCATTTTCAAACCATTGCCCTAGTTCAGGCACTCAGCACTTCCCTGTCCGGCCTGGCGTTGGCTTGAGAGGCTTGGCCCGTGGGGACTGAAGGAAGGGAGGCACTTAGGAACCAAAGTGGAGCTCGGGTTCACGTCCACATGAGCTGCTCAGAACGCAGTCATCGAGGTTTTGGATCAGATTAGGTTAAATCTATGCGCTGCTTTATTTTCAATAAAAATTGAGGTATAATTCATTTACCACAAAATTCACAACTTAAAAGTGTACAATTCAGAGGATTTTAGTGTATTTGTACAACTGTCATCACTGTCTGATTCCTGAACGTTTTTATCATCCCCCAAAGAAACCCCGTTTCCATTTTCCACTTCCACTTCCACTTCCACTTCCACTCCTGGTTTCTTTCTGTCCACCAGTCTCTGGCAGCCGCCATTCTGCTTCCCGTTTCTATGGATTTGACCTGTCCGCATATATCAGTGGAATCATACAACATGTGACATTTTGTGTCTGGCTTCTTTCACTTCACGTTTTCAGGATCCATCCATGTTGTAGCGTATGTTACTCTCATTACTTTTTATGGCTGAATAGTATTTCCTTGAGTGCATATATGATATTCTGTTTGTCCATTTGTCCGTTGATGGACGTGTGAATTTATCCCACTTTTTTTCAACTGTCATGACTAGTACTGCTGTGAACATTTGTGCACCTTTTTTTGGATGGACGCATCTTCATTTCTCTTGGGTATATACCTAGGAGTGGCGTTGGTGGGTCATATGGCAACTCCATGTTTAACTTTTTGAGGAACTGCCAGACTGTTTCGGTAGCATCTACCCTGCTCCTTTTGGGGGGGTGGGAAGTGACTTTGCCTCTGGAATCTCAGTCTCCTTCTCCAAAGAATGGGAGCCATTGGAGTGCCAGCCTCATTGGGTTGTTGCGATGGGGGAATAAAATAACAAAGGCAGAGCCCTGCAGCACTGTCCCTGGCATGGGGCCGAGCCCTTAATAACTGTTAGCTCTTATTAGTATTTACCTGCATATTTACTTATTTATGAAAGGAATATAGCCCAAAAATATATACAACCGTCACCGGGAAGAAGAATAATAAAATAGGCTTAGAAAATCAATGGGGATATAAATGGCAGTATTTCCTGGAGTCCAAGTGTGGGTTTTATTAAAGTTCAGTGCAGTAAGCATTTCTGCACAGGGGTTGAGCTTATTTACTCTTAGAACCTGAGCAAAGCAGAGAGACTGGGACTGTAACCAGTCCCCTGGGGGAGTTCTGTTAGCTCCCTAAGATGGCATTCCCCCACCCCTGCACCCTTATTTCTAGTTCGTCATCGAGGTAGGTAATCCGAAGATTGGATAGGTCTGTAGTTGGCTGGCATGGGATGAGGAGTCAAGAAAGAGCCTGGAAGAAATTCTGGCAAGCTATCCTTGTGACCATCCTTGGCAATAGTCACAATAGGAAAAGATACCATTTTTTGAGCACTGTGTGCCAGGGGATTCGTTCAAAGCTGGGGATACAACCCTGATTATTGACTGTGTCACAATTGTGTGAGTGTTTTTGGTCAATGACATAATTAATAATAATAATGCGTGCTAAATATGTGTTAGGTGCTTTTTATCTCATTTAATCCACACAGTATATCTATAGATTGTTCTCATATCATTCTTGTTTTACAACTAAGGAAATAGGCCCAGACAAGTTAAAAGACTTACCCAAGGACTCTTAGGAAGAAGTAAAGTTAGAATATGTACATGTGTTTGGGATTCCAAGGCTTTGCCCAGAATGGGAGGTAGACACCCTGGTTTGCCGCTCTGCTTAAGGGGCCGAGTCTTTTCCTACTCCTTCTCCTGGTTCCTTGTCTCCTCTTACTCAGTGTGCTATGGCCACCCTGGCCTCCTTTCTTATCTGAGAACACAACCTCCTTTTCTTATTGGAGACTTGTGTTCCCTCTGCCTGGAACCTGTTCCCTCACCAACTCTTTCACATAATTAACTCCTCTTATTGTCCCAGTCCTTAGGAGAAACTGCTTATTGCCTCCCAAATGTAACAACTCTGGGTGATGCTTTAGAGACTACAGTTTGTAGCCTCTCTTGCAGCATGGTGTGTTCATGGGACCAACTTCTGGCCAATGAGATGGAAGTAGAAGATTCTGTCATCTCCTTAAATGGGTGGGGGTGTGTTCCCTTATTTCTCTAATGTCCTTGCCCTGTCCTGTTGTTTATGATGCCAATGTGGTGGCTGGAGGTCTAGCAAACATTTTGGACTCTGAGGTGACCTAGAGAATGGAAGCCACATATTAAGGAATGTAAAGCAGAAAGAAGGAGACTGGGCTCCTGATAACTGATGGAACTGCCAGCTTAGTCTTAGACTGTTAGCCTTCTGGCTTCTCATGGAATAAGAGAAATTGGAAACTTTCATTAAATCAACTAAGTTGTGTCTCTATTACTAGCAACTAAAAAAAATTCCTAACTAATATAATTCTTGGCTTAAATATCACTTTCTCATAATGGCTTATGTGAAACTCAAAATAGGTCCCTCCTTTTGTTTTTTCTTGTAACTCCTGCTTCTTTTCTTTCATTGCCCTGATTCCAATTAAAAGAAGTATATACATCTTGCTTTCATTAATTTATTTTCTCCACTAGACTATTGGATATATGGAGAAGGCCACTGGGTATTGTTAGATTTGCATGCCACAAATCCAGATGGTACCAGTTAAATAATAGTTTATGTGAATGGCATTTCCTGAAATTGTGTTAATGCATAGCCTGTACACGGCAGTCCTATCTACGAGGTCAGGAGGGACTTTGATCTTGAGGCTTATCAGTGTACTCCTGCTGCTTAGCATAGTGTCTGGGTTATGGTCAGTCCTCAGCAAACTTTGGCTGCAGAATGAAAGGATTAACAAAAATTATGGATGCCCTGCGATGGGTCCTGAGGGCAGAGGGATGGATGAAGCATGGAAATGATGGCAACATGGCATGGAGTCTCTAAACCGGAAAATAACAAAGAGTTCTGGGGCTCAGAGGGAGGTGGTCCCACTGCTTGGGGGAGCTGGAGGCTTTGTGGATAGGAGGGACCCTTCTCTTATTTGCCCTCAGTTTTCTATCTGTAAAGTAAGGACATTTTTGCACAAAAGCGGTTTTGTTTAACCTTTATTTTCTCTTTTATTTTACATCTTTATTTGCTTTAAGTAGGTAATGCCTGCATGGTGAAATACTCAAGTATACAAAAAGCATAGAAAGAAAAGTAAATTACTTTCATTTCTAACTCCTAGGACCTCCCCATATATACCCTCTGTCTTACCTGCTCCCCAACCCCCCACCACCCAAAAAAAAGAAAACCTCCTGGCTGTCACTGCAACCAGTAGTTTTCTTTTAAGGGAGCAGATTTCTGCTTGAGTTCATGAAAACAGTTTAGAAGACCAGCACTAACAGCAGGCGGGGATGTAGCTCAGTGGTAGAGTGCATGCTTAGCATGCATGAGGTCCTGGGTTCGATCCCCAGCATCTCCATTTTATTTGTGCCCTTGCTCGGGAACTATATTTCTTTATTGCAACCATAGCACATACCTGTACAGTCTGCAAATTAATCATCTTGCCTCAAGCACTTAATGTTTTTTTTCCTGGTTTGCTTATAACTCTTCTTTTTTCATTTTTAAATTTACTTATATAATGTTATATTAGTTCCAGGTGTACAAACATAATGATTACATATTTGTATGTATTGTGAGATTATCACTGCCGTAAGTATAGTTAACATCTGTCACCATATGTAGTTGCAAAAAATCATTGTTCTTGTGATGAGAACTGTTAAGATCTAGTCTCTTAGCAACTTTTAAATATGCAATACAGTATTATTAACTATAGTCACCATGTTGTACATGACACCCCCTATGACTTATTTATTTTGTAACTGGAAGTTTGTACCTTTTAACTCCCTTTGCCCATTTCACCGCCACCAGCAGCCACCAATCTGTTCTCTGTACCTGTGATCTTGAATTTGTAGATTCCACAAAAAAGTGAGATCAGAGGATATTTGTCTTTTTCTGTCTGATTTATTTCTTTAGCACAATGCCTTCAAGTTCCATCCAGGTCATCACAAATGGCAAGACTTCCTTCTTTTTTTACGGTCAAATAACATTCATTGTATATAAACACCCCATTTTTCGGTTGTTTCCATATCCTGGCTATTGTAAATACTGCCGCAGTGAACACAGGGTGCAGGTATCTTTTCAAATTTGTGTTTTAGTTTTTGTTGAATAAATACCCATAAATGGAATTGCTGCATCATATGGTGGTTATATTTTTAATTTTTTGAGGAACTTCCATACTGTTTTCCATAGTGGCTGCACCAGTTTACATTCCCACCAACAGTGTACCAGGGTTCCCTGTCCTCCACATTCTTACCAATGCTTGTTGTTTTTATTTCTGTATTTATTTATTTTTGGTGATAGCCATCTAACAGCCGTGAGGTGATAAGTCATGGTGGTTCTGATTTGTACTCCCTGATGATAAGTGATGTTGAGCACCTTTTCGTATACCTGTTGGGCATCTGTATATCTTTGAGAACATGTCTATTCAGATCCTCTGCCCTGTAATCAGATTGTGTATTTGCGTGTTACCTGTATAATACAAGTTATCTTCCAAGATTATCTGTATAATACAAGTATACACACGCTGTATGTGTATGTATGGAATTTCAGTATTTTTAAAATAGAAATTTAGTTTTTAAAAATAGTTACTTGTGAATAGGTGGACTTTGTGAGACTAAGCAAAAACCAGGGGGAGGGGAAGAGGGGAAAGGAAAAAAAGACACAGAGAGGGAGGGAGATAAAACATAAGAGACTCTCAAAGACTAAGAACAAAATCAAGGTGAGGGGGGTGAGGGAGTGGGGAGAGGGGGTGACGGGCATTAAAGAGGGCACATGTTGGGATGAACACTGGGTGTTACATGTAAACCAATTTGAAAATAAACTATTATAAAAAAATAAAAATAGTTACTTGTTTTAAATCTAAACTATGATGAGGAAATAATGATTATCAGTGATTATTAAATGATCATTACTGAAAATAATTTTGCCATTAATTACATAATGTTTTACACCTTGTAATTTATTTTCATTTAATAAGATGTCTTGGGATTGTTTCATTGATCTGACTTCTTTTATTTAGATGGTTGTCTAGCAGAGTATTTCACTGTGTGGCTGTACTATAATTGATTTAACTGGTCTCCTGTTGGTAAATGGGTTGTTTCTGATTTTGCTGCTACAGACAATGCTGCATGTGAATAACCCTGTACTTAAATCTTTTCACACTTGTGCAATTATATCAGTTGGTTAAATTCCTAGGAGTAGATTTAATGGCTCAAAGATGAAAAGTGCTTGTAATTATCATAGGTGCTGCCTGCATGGGGCTGTACCAATTTGCCTTCTTACCACCCTATTCCTCTATGACCATATCAGCGTATTACCAAACTTTTGGTACCTTTGGATGGGTTGTTTCATTAGATTTTCTTATTATAAATGAAGTATTTTCATTTGTCAACTATCCGTTCTTCATCTTTGTCTTTTTATTACTGGATTAGATTGTTGGTCTTTTCATTATTCATTTGTAGAAACACTTTATAAACTAGGAGGATTAGCTCTTTGTCTAAGATGATCAAACTTTTGATCTTTGGCAATCTGATGGGTAAAAAATATAGTATCACTTTGTGAGTTCCTTGTATCTGGGTGAGGTTAACATCTTGTGTCTGAAATCCACTGGTATTTCCTTCTCTAAACTCTGTGCATGCTCTATACAGCAGTGGTTCTTAACTGAGGTTGTGCATGAGGATAACCATGTTTGAGATGCATGAATGCAGCCCCCAGCCCTGGGGATTCTGGTACAGTGTGTCAGACACTTCTAAAGAGCCCCCAGGCTGATTCTGATATGTTCCCTTAGTTATGAATGGGGGACATGGATGATCTGGGGGCCTTTTTCTGCTCAGTATTGCTGTGGAGTAAATATTCAGCAGTGGCAGGAAGGAGAGAGTTATGCAGGGAGAGAATCGATAATCCTCGCTGTGGGGTTCAGTGGGGCTTGCAGACAAGGTGGCTCAGGGGCTAATGTGGCTCAGCTCTCGTTGCTATGGTAGCCAGTCAATATGTGGGCACTTGGTTTGGAAATCGGTGCCCCTGTGTGCTTGCTCTGGGGCTCATGGCCTGATAGGACATGAAGTTGACAGACAGCTGGGTCTTCAGAGAGGCACAGAGTTCTCGGGGGACAGATCTGGAAGGACCAAGTCCCTGGCTCAAAGAGATCATGGCCAGAAACTGTATAAAGGCAAAGGTCCTGGGGCACCTGGGTGGCTCAGTCGGTAGAGCACACGACTCTTGATCTCGGGCTTGTAAGTTTGAGCCCCACTTTGGGTGTAGAGATTACTTTAAAAAAAAAGGTGACTCTACTTTCCTCATCTCTTTGGTGGAATTCAGTGCTTCATTATTTTATTTTATTTTATTACTTATTATTTTTATAAGGAGAATCTGGCTTTTTAAAAAAAGTTTATCCATTTATTTTGAGAGAGAGAGAGTGTGTGTGAGCAGGGGAGGGGCAGAGCAAGCGAGAGAGAGAGAGAGAGAGAGAGAGAGAGAGAGAGAGAATCCCAAGCAGAATTGATTTTGTCAGCAGAGTCCAATGTGGGGCTTGACCCCAAGAACCATGAGATCATGACCTGAGCTGAAATCAAGAGTCGGCCACTTAAGTGACTTAGTCACCCAGGTGCTCCTCCATCATTTTATTTTAAAACAAGCATCCAAGTAGAGGAAAGTTTAGGAAACTTAAAATCCTCATGTTGCTATTTTGTTTTAAGAGCAAAGCTTGAAACCAAGAGTCTGCACAGAAAGTTTGAAGGAAATCAATTTAGGGAGCAGAAGGTTAGGGAAAGGAATTTAGAAGGTTGAATTAGACCTGTCCTGTAGTTCTTTGTGCTGTTTGATTTTAAATTATTTTAATATATTGAATAAAGACAAAGTAATATTTGTAACTATACAGTGAATACAAATCTAATGTTACCATTATTGGGCATAGTCCCCCAATGGTATGTCTAGTGTCTCACAATTGGGCTAAATTATTTTTATTTTTATTTTTTTAATTAAAAGAATTTTTAAAAATGTTTATTTATTTTTAAGAGAGAGACAGAGCATGAGCAGAGGAGGGTCAGAGAGAGAGAGACCGAATCTAAAGTAGGTGCCAGGCTCTGAGCCCAGCATGGGACTTGAACTCACAAACCATGTGATCATGCCCGTAGCTGAAGTCAGATGCTTAATCAACTGAGCCACCTAGGTGCCCCAGCTCCTTTTTTTTTTTTTTTTAATGTTTATTTATTTTTGAGAGAGAGAGACAGAGTGTGAGTGGGGGAGGGGCGGAGAGAGAGGGAGACAGAATCTGAAGCAGGCTCCAGGCTCCAAGCTGTCAGCACAGAGCCCGATGTGGGGCTCGAACTCACAAGTTGTGAGATCATGACTTGAGCCGAAGTCGGATGCTTAACCGACTGAGCCACCCAGGCGCCCTTACATTGTTTTTTAATATCTCCTTTCTTTATAGAACAAAACTATAAAGAAAGGAGGTATTTTTCAGTAAAGATTCAATGTTTGGTAATAATCATTATTTTTTTGATCCATACTTAGATTTAAAATAAATAACTTAAAGGGAATAATGAAATTCTATTTTAAACGTATTATTCAAATTTAACAAAATAACATATGAATCAAAATTTGGAACCACCAAAAAAATTTACATCTTATAGCTCATACCTTTTTGGTGTTTTAGATTTTAAACACAAAAAAAACTCTAAGTGGTCAAATAGAAGGACAGAATTGATGAGACTCAAATTTTCTCTTTTTCTTTAATTTTTTTAAATGTTTATTTATTTTTGAGAGAGAGAGAGAGAGAGAGAGAGAGAGAGAGAGAGACAGAATACTAGCACGGGAAGGGCAAAGAGAGAAGGAGGCACAGAATCCAAGACCATCTCCAGGCTCTGAGCTGTCAGCACAGAGCCTGACATAGGGCTCAAATTCATGAACACCAAGATCATTACCCGAGCCAAAGTCAGATGCTTAACCAACTGAGCCACCGAGGCATCCCTCTCTCTCTCTTTTTCTTTAGATCACTGTGCTATCATTTGTTTATTTCCAATATGTTATTTAAAAACAAGAATACACAATATCATGGAAATTAGAGATATGAATTGCACCCAAAACAAACCCAAACAAATTCAAACTGTTATGAACTCACACCTGAAAATGAAAAGATGTTGCTGAATCTGGTGTGATTGTCAGGGGCTTCTGTGAAACTAGTTCTCCAAATTACCTTCTGTATCGAACACACTGTTTCTTAAAGAGTCTGTCTGTCAGAGGCCACTCAGGAGACACACACCACACTAGTAATTTGAATAGGGAAAATTTTATTAAGAATTATTAATGAGTAGAGGGGATTAGCTACAAAGAGAAGTAAAAAAACTCTAAATAGTATGAAACTAGCACATGTAGGAAGCAGTTTTTACCTCTAAGGCCGAAAGAGAGTACTTAAGTGTTTCAGTTTTCAATTGTTGAGTAACAGATTAACACAAAGTTAGCAGTTTAAAACAATACCTATATAGCTGTTATGAAAAACATATGTAGAGTTACATATGATCCAGCAATTCTATTTCTGGGTATACACCCAAAGCAATTGAAAATAGGGACTTGAAGAGTTATTTGTACGCCTGAGTTCACAGCAGTATCATACACAATAACCAAAAGGTGGATACAAATCAAGTATCCAGTAGTGGATGAATGGATAAACAAAATGTGGTATGTCTGTGTAATGGACTACCCTTCACCCTTAAGAAGGAAGGAAATTCTGACACCTGATATAATGTAGATCAACCTTGAAAACATGCTGAATGAAATAAGCCAGTCACAGGACAAATACTGTATGCACACCCTCATATGGTACCTACAGTAGTCAAATTCATAGAGAGAAGAAAGAATATTGGTTGTCAGCAGCTTTGGAGAGGTAGGCATGGGGATTTATTATTTAATGGGGATGGAGTTTCCGTTTGGGGAGATGAAAAATTATGGAGATGGATGACAGTGATGGTTGTCCAACAATGTGAACATACTTAATGCCACTGAACTTTACACTTAAAAATGGTTAAAATGGTAAATTTCATATTATGTTATTTTACCACATTAAAGATTAAAAAAAAACCCACTTACTTGTTAGCTCACTGTTCTGTAGGTATGACAAGGTAAGGATAAGTGAAAACTGAAATCAAGGTGTCAGCCAGACTGAGTTCTTGAACGCAAGCTCTAGGGGAATATTCACTTCCAAGATCATACTTGTTTTTGTCAGAGTTCAGTTCCTTGCAGTTGTAGGACTCAAGTCTTCATTTCCTGCTAGCTTTCATCTGGGGGCCACCCTCATCTCCTACCTGCCACCCACATTCCTTACCATGTGGTCCCCTCCATCTTCTAGCCAGCAGTGGCAAGTCAAATCCTGCTGTGCTTTGACTCCTTATTTTTTCCCGTCTTTCACCTCTAGACCCAGACTTAAAGGACTTATGTGATTAGGTCAGTTTCACCCAGATAATCTCCCTTTCTTTAAGTCAACTATGCCATAAAATATAATCTAATCACAGGATTAGCATTCATCATGTTCTCAGTCTTAGGAATTACACGGGGCATGTACGCCAGGGGGGCCCTGCCTGGAGGCCATTTTAGGATACTTGTCTGCAACTTTCTTTTCCACAGTATGTTGTAGCATATTCACATTTGAGCACTGCTCTAACTTGAACACAGCATTTTGGCTGTCCCCTTACCATTCACTATTTTTTCTCAGAGTCAGCCCTGATTTCTCCCTCATCGGTGGACACCTGTTGCTTTTGTCTCTACACCATCCCTTAGTCTGGGAATATCCTTTGGAGAACCACTCCTCTTGCATGTCCAGGTCCAAGCAGAGAGAATTGTTGTTTAAAACCCTGAGGAGGTAAAGAATTTGCCCTGTTTGAAATCCAGGTACTGCACTGTCCAATATGGTACCTACCAATCACATGTGGCTCTTTAAGTTTAAATGAATGAAAATTACATAAAACATTTAGTTCCTTACTTACAATATCGACATTTGACGTGCTTAATGGCCACATCTGGCTATGGGATCCCATGTTGGATAGTGCCAGTATAGAAAATTTCCTTTATCACAGAAAGTCCTATTGGGTACGGCTGGTCTAAGATGATTGGAAGTTAGTGATCAGAGGGAATGTCAGGAGGTGAGGCTAGAGAGGGGATCAGGGCCTATATCCATAAAGGTCATGATAAAGAGTTTGGATTTTAAGTCCATTTGAAAGTCATTGATGGCTTCTAAGCAAGGGAATGACATTGCCTGATTCATGTTTTAAAGGGTGACTCTGGCTGCTGTGTCTGGAGGCAGAATTGGAAGAGGGAGAAAAGGGGAGAAAGCTAAGTAAGTTTTCAGGGTGGTCCAGGAAAGTGATGATGATGGCTTGTGCTGATGAAACTAGATTGAAAAGCACAGCTACTGGAAATTTTTAGAAGGTAGAACTGATAGAGCTTACTATTGGTGATGACAGGAAGGGAGCCGTGGTGGCCATGAGAGTGGCCCTGCCAACTTTTGGGGAGTGTGATCGATTCCCTCTAAATCAATGGTCTCAACTATGGCCGTAACTCTGGAATCTTCTGTAGGAGCATTAATAAATACAAATACTCAGTCTCTCACTTTGGGAATCTAATATAATTGGCTTGGAGTGAGGCCTGGACATTTGTATTGTTTTTAAAAGCTCCTCAGGTAATTTTAATATGCATCCGAGGTTGAGAATCACTTTTTTAAGTAAAAGGAACACTGAGGAGCATGTGCTGGGTTCCAACACAGTAACTGGAACAGAAATTTAGTGGTTTGATGGTATAGTTCAGTTCAGAATAATACTTGATTCCTAAAACCGGGAATACAATAAAATGACCGTAAAAAGGTAAAAATACAGCTCAAGGCATCAGTGGGTCAAGAGTTCCAGCTTCAATGAGAGACCGATCTTGGCAATCGCGTTGGCATCCATGGTCCTAGCACAGTTATCTGTAGGAACCATCAGTGGAGATATCTTTAATAGGAATGGGCTAACAGTTTTGTCATCAGCAGAAGACATCACTATAGTTAACAGGAACTGGAAAGGCGAAAAGAGATAAGCAATGAGGTCATTGTATTTGACATTGCTTTTGTCTGCCAGCATCATTTCCTTGAGAGGACTCCTCTCCTATTCCTTGCTTTGCAAGTAGAGTTATCTATCATGGTGTCCCATTTTGGCTACCAGGTGGGCCAGTCAGAGTGTAGCTTTCTCCTGGACTCAGTGATTGGTCCAGAGGTGGTTACATGCCTCAAAAAGTACCAATACCTGTCCTTCCAAAGGATTTTATGTCTGCATGCTTCATGAGATGGCATGATTCAGGTTCTTTCTGTATTTGTTATAAACGGCTATGTAACAAATTACCATAGAACACGGTGGTTTAAATAATAACAATATTTATTATCTCTTACAGTTTCTGCAGGTCAGAACTTCAGAGAGGGCATAGTGGGATGGATTGTCCCTGTTCTAGGATGACTGTGTTGTCAGCCGGAAGACTTCACAGCTGGAGACTTGAATCATCTGAAGAGTCATCCACCCACAAGTTTGGTTGTTGATGCTGGCTGTCAGGTGAGCCTAATGGCATTGTTGTGTGTCTCTAGCCTCAGGAGGTGGCTGAGCCACAGACCACAGTCTAATCATCGTCACACTACTGGAAAACCAGCCCTCACTGGGCCGAATTTGCTAGACCACTCCTGCAAGGTGACTTTCACAGGGACTCCAGAGTCATTGAACACAAAATAGACTGTGTTTTCTGGTCCTGAGAAGGCAGGATGTCATTTAGTCAGCTCAAGAAAAAAAGTTCAGCCCAAAGATGAGTGGAAACCAAATTTGTCTGCCTTTCATCTAAGTCCCAAGGTTGGAGAAAGATCCGGGGAGTGGGACTGGTTTATGACATCTAACAGGTTGTTAATTATCTCGAATGGGTCCCACGTGATGCTTTTAAGCACATGGCTTTTGCCCAGGGAGGATGGAGTGGGCATTTTGGTTTGGGCCAGGGGCAGGACGTGAATGAGGTTTTATAGATCCATATTGTCGGCTGTTCTGAGCTCATCCTTATGATGATGAGGCTGGTGTGGTCAGTGGGACAGAAGGTATGAGCGTGGTCAGACCCAAACAGTGAGTGAGGTTTCTTGTTCCGCTTTGTTTTGCCATACATAACTCAGAGGCATTGTAGTGGGGTATAGTAGGGGCAGTGATTTCTTCCCCTGGGTTTGTTCTCCCAAAATGACACTTTTCCAACTATTTGTTCAAAGTAGGTGGCTGTACGATTTATCATCCTAACATGATCACACTGTTAATTGCACTAGGACAACAGGTGCAAATAAAGATTGTACTGGGCAAACAGAGTTGGAGGATCATCCTAGGTAAGGTTGGCAACATGCTTGTGGAAAGGTGGTGGAGAAGGTGATGTGAAAGCAAGGCTGACAGGTGTGTCGGGCAAGAGAGGGCAGTCAGAGGTAGAAGCTTCTTAATTGAGCTGACTTGTGTGCCTCAAGTCCCTACCATCTGATGGTGGAACTTGGCCATTCCTCTACAAACTGCACTCTGCCCCCTTCCAGCCTGCTGACTCAGTTGGCTGGATTTGGGGGGATTTTTCTGAAGAGGTATGCTTTTGTCATTCACTGTGCCTTTTTGACTTTTTAGTTGATGTATAATATATGGTAAACAAAATTTACATATGTTTACATGTGCGTACACCACCAGCCAGATTGAGATTTGGGATGTTCATCTGGCTGGAACATTTGAACTTCTTTCATCCTCCTGTGAGAAGACGTTGGTTGTTTTGCTCACTTCAGTCTCCAAATCTCACTGGATTAACTTCCTATGGTTGCTGTAACATATGACCACAAATGTAGTGGCATAAAACAACACAAAGTTAGGGATTTCCTGGGTTGGCTCAGTGGGTTAAGGGTTCAACTTCGGCTTAGGTTATGATGTCACAGTTTGTGGGTTTGACCCCCGCATCAGGCTCTGTGCTGACAGCTCAGAGCCTGGAGCCTGCCTCGGATTCTGTGTCTCCCTCTTTCTCTCTGCCCCTCCCCATCCCCCACTTGTGCTCTGTCTCTCTCAAAAATAAATAAATATTAAAAAAAAAACCCCACAGAGTTATTATCTTAATGTTCTGGAGGTCGGAAGTCTGAAGTGGGTCTCAGCTAAAATTAAGGTCAGCAGGGCTGTTTTCCTTGTGAAGACTCTAGGAGAGAATCTATTTCCTTTGCTTTTTCAGCTTCTAGAGATCCTAAGAGTCATTCCGTGGCTCATGGCTCCTGCATCTTCAGATAATCAGTGCCCAGTTGACTCTTTGTTACATTGCATCCCTCTAACACTCACGTTTTTTGCCTCCCTCTTTTATGCTTAAAGACCATTGTGATAATCCCGGATAATCTCCCTATTTCAAGGTCAGCTGTTCAGCAAACTTAATCCCATTTGCAATCTTTTTTTTTTTTTTTAATGTTTATTTATTTACTTTTGAGAGAGAGAGAGCACAAACAGAGGAGGGGCAGATAAAGGGAGACAGAGAATCTGAAGCAGGCTCCAGGCTCTGAGCTGTCAGTGCATAAGTGGGGCTTGAACTCCCCAACTGTGAGATCATGACCTGAGCGAAAGTCAGATGTTCAACCTGACTGAGCCACCCAGGCACCCCTACAACCTTTTTTTTTTTTAATGTTTATTTATTTATTTTGAGAGAGAGAGAGAGCGAGAACATGAGCAGGGGAGGGGCAGAGAGAGAGGGAGAGAGAGAATCCCAAGCAGTCTCCTCTCTGTCAGTGCAGAACTTGTCACAGGGCTTGATCTCAGGAACCCCGAGATCATTACCTGAGCTGAAATCAAGAAGTGGATGCTTAATGACTGAGCCACTCAAGTTTCTTCCCATATTTGCTATTTTAATCCTCCCTGGCCATGAAATATATTTGCAAATTCTGGGGAGTAGGATGTAGACATCATGGCAGGGTCCCCATTATTCTGGCTATCACAAATGCCTATACCAACCTTTTCACTAATTGGGGAAAAAACAAATCCACTTTAACCCATTGTACTATTTTTGCTGTTAAGCAGTCCAGATTTCTGCAGGGAGGTTTGGGAGGAGAGAATTTATATATACTGAACACTGAATGTTGTCTGATACATAGTACTGTGATTTCATAAAGATTATTTCACTTATTTCTCCTGGAAGTCTTTGGTGATGGGTAGTTAGGGATGCTTTTGGCTACAAGGAACTTAGAATCTGACTTACAATGGTCTAAATAAACTGGGGGTTGTTTATGTCATGGAACAAGAAGTCTGGAGGTGGGCAGCTGTCGACCTTGACTTAGCACCTCAGCAGTGTCAGGACTGGTTTCTCAGAGTTCCCTTGGCTTTTTCTAACTGCTTATTGCCTCTTGTTCAAAAGAAAGCTGCCCCTGCTCCAGGCATCATATCTGTTTTCAAAACAAAAAGGGGGAGAGGGAAAAATGGCATCAACTACACCTGTTCGTTTTATTTATTCATTAAAATTTTTTTTAATTTAAATTTTTTATTTTTTAGAGAGAGAGAGTGCAGGTGGGGAATAGGGGCAGAGGGAGAGAAAGAATCTTAAGCGGCTCCATGCTCAGCGCAAAGCCTGATGTGGGGTTCATTCCCAGGACCCTGGGATCTTGACGAGAGCCAAAACCAAGGGTTGGACGCTTAACGGACTGAGCCACCCAGGAGCCCCTGTTTTGCATTTTAAGAGTATTTCATATAAATGAAATCATATAGCATGTACAGTTCTGTGTTTGGCTTCTTTCTTCATGATAGGGTTTTTGAGATTCACCCATGTTATGCACGGACCAATAGTTTGTCCTCTTTTATTGCCAAAATGTGTTCCATTGAATGGATGTACCACAGCTTGTTTATTCTTTCTTCTGTTGATGGTTTTTTGGGTTGTTTCCAGTTTTGGCTCTTATTAATAAAGTTGTATGAATGTTCTTTTATAAGTCTTTTTGTGGGCCTGTGCATTCATTTCTGTTGTATGTAAACCTAGGGGTGGTATTTCTGCATGCATATTTGCTTTATTAGAAACTCTTTAGCTGCTTCTCACTAATGGCCCTCCTAAAGAGGGAAGATAGGGAACGTAGGGAGAGAGGAGGTTCAAGGACCGTAAGCATATAAATAAGTCATGGATCATAGGCATGTGCCACCTGCCATTTATGAAAATGCATGATGAGGCCAGCTGGGATTGGGGAACAGCTCCTCAGCCTCAGCTACTCTGTCATGTGGGAATAGGAAACCAAGTATTTCCAGATATTCTGATTTTAATCTTTGGTTCTCAACCTTGGCCACCCATTGGAATCACCTAGGAGATTTAAAAAATGCTGATGCCTGAGTCCTAGCCCTAGAGATTCTGAATGAAAAGGGTGGAATGTGGCCTGAGTCTCTGGATTTTTAAAAAGCTCTTCAGGTCATTCTGATATTCAGCCAGGAGTGAGAACCACTCTTCTAAAGCAAGTCCTTCTCAAACTTTAATGTTAAAATGTGAATTCTGAGATACAGTATCTGGGGTGGGACCTAAGATTCTGGATTTCTGGAAAGCTCCAAGTTGGTGCCATTGCTACTGGTCTGTGGCCTCACTTTGAGTAGCAGCGTTTAAGGAGAAGCTTCGTATATGTATTTTAAGGTGAGAAATCTCCTAATTAGAAAACAAACCATTGGGCACGCTAAACAAGTCTCTGTACTGGGTCTCTCTGTGGGCTACTAGTTTAATGTATTATCTCTGTCTTTCTCTTTGCATTTAAATATCTCTTTTGTAAGGTTCCTGTTGTGGCCAGGATGCAGAGGTCTTGTGAGGTCTGTGACAAAGTCTCTGACTTTCAGGGGCTTGGAGCTTTATTGGTCTGGAGGCAGGGATAGACAGGAAGGTGGGCGAGCTCTCAGCCTGTTTGGGGACATGGTAATCTGGTAAATGCCTTGGAACAGTCTTCCCCACACCACCTCAGGGCACTCTCACCCATAATTGGCATAACTGGCTTTCCTGCAGATGAGAAGAGGCTAGACAAGGTCCAGACAGCTCCCCATCACACCCTGGCCTTAGGAGCACGCATTTCTGCTCTCCCTTTATCAGATCAAAGTCTTCCATCAAGCTGTCTGGTTCTGTCTTATTCAATTAAATTTTTTAATTCAATTTGACCCATGCATTCATCTTCTTTGAAATCTGAGAGACGACAGCATCCGCTACAAATTGAGAGTAAATGGCCGAATTAGCTTTCAGAGAGGATTCAACAAGACTGTCTCTTCCCAAAGACGAACAGGCTCTTTGGAGGCAGCTGGATCATGGAGGAAGCTGGCTGGGGGCATCGAAGGAGGGGAGGAGTCATAAGTACACTTCACCTTGGGATCCTTGGAGAGATGACATGGCACATGGCCCTTAAGTCAGAGACACTGGGGTCAAATCCAGTTAGGTGATGTCAAGGCATATGCTTGAAACGCTTTGCCTCTGTTTCCCTACTTGTAAGATGAGGATGATGGCAATAGTACTTACCTGCTAGGGCTGTTGGAGGATTAAGTGCATCCATACATGTAAAACATGCAGAGTGGTGCCCGACACGTGACAATAAGTGTTAGTATTGTTGTGCTGTGCAGTTTATGCTGCATATCCATACACAGTACAGTGGAAACACATCACATTAAACAGCCATTTTACTTAGAGGGAATCAAACCATGCAAACTTGGCCACAATTTCACTCAGCAAAACAACCCCCAGTCGGGTGTGTGTGTGTGTGTGTGTTTAACTGAAGGATCAGCATTCCTTTTTGTTGCTAGAGGAAATATTGGCTCGGGGAGATAGTACAGTAATCCTCAGAACCATGCTTACTTTATGGATGCTGTATCTTTCAAGGCAAATTTTAGATTATATATGAGTTTGCCTTATTTAAGGCAACTACTGATTTTTCAACATTTCTACTGAATGTTCATGTGATCTTGGACTTTACTGAGTCTTACTTGATCCTTGTCCAATTTGGGAAAGTAGGCAGGGCATATAGGAATAATCATAACTGCAGAGCATGACAGTTAAGACTGAGAGTTTGGGAGTCAGACTTCCTGGGGTCAAATCCAATCTCTGTCACTTACTCTCTGAGTTACCATAGATAAATTAACCTCTTTGTGTTTTCATTTCCGTATCTGTAAATGGGGAAGATTATGATATAACAAAAAAATATAAAGTAATAATAATGCTTATCTCATAGGGTTGTTTGAGAATTAAGTGGGTTAATATACATAAAATGATTGGAACAGTGTTGGGTAACTGTGCCTAAGAAATACTAGTTAAAAATCATAACGGTAGTAATAAAACAATGGCTAGTGCAAACCCTATGTGATGCATTTTGTATATAGTATTACATTTGAACCTGGTAGGAGTCCTTTTTGGAGAGGCTGTGGGCTCTGCTGCCCATGTGTGCCATTAGCCTTAATGATGCAGGCCTGCCCCTCTGTGGACGCAAAACAGAACTTCAGTTTATTGAGAACCTGTTAAGTGTAGGGCATTGTGCTAAGTACCTTATTTCATTTAGTCTTCACTGTGACTCTGTAAGGCAGGTGCTATCATTAGTTCCACTGCCATATAGAGAAACTGAGGCTTATGTCTGAACCCATCCCGGGTCTGTTGGACATAACTGCTGAATAAAAGGTTGCCTTCAGTTCTCGGATAATATGTGGTCTGTTCATTTGTTATGAGAAGCTGGGAGAAAAGAGGAGGTTTTGAGGGGAGCACATAGTGAGGGAAGTGGGGCCTGGGGGCAGAGAGCCCCCAGGAGAGGCCAGCTGGGAACATTGTGATGCACTGTCTCATTGTCTCTGAGCGTTAATGGGGAGCTGTCTGACAAAAATCCAACCAGACAGCAGCAGCAGCAGCAATTTATGAAGCTCAACGAGAGGTGTCTGATCAAGGGTGAGCCCAGCTGGAGGACGTCTGGGGTGTCTCCCCCACTTAGAGACATTTAGTTTCGTGTAGGGCCAGGAAGCAGTGTGTGTGTGTGTGTGTGTGTTAGGCCAATGAACAGATTCTGAATGCTCTTAAACGAGACCTTCACATGACTTTCACTTAGGCCTTGGGAAGAGATTCCTTATAAAGCATTTGTAGAGTTTATATCTCATTCCACTGTACAAAGATATGCAAAGGGCAGGATCTAAGGTGGGTTCAAATCTAGCTTAGTAACTTTGGGTAACCTTAAGGTCATTGACAGTCTTTATGAAGGGTTCCTTTAGAGACTGAGGTGGGATTGCAAGGGACTGAGGAATGGATGAGAGGGTAGAAAATAGAAATACATGTAAATCCTTTTTTGGGGAAGCTTGGTTGCAAGGAGGCTGTGTGCCTTGTCCTTTTAATTTGCATTTTCCTGATCATAATGAAATCGAGCCCCTTCTCCATATTTGATAGGTCATTTGGATATTCCAGATGCTGCGGTTTAAAATAGGAACTGAGGAGTGAGTCTCACTGAGAAAGCTCTACATTTACGTGTGTGTATTTATATATTCATTCTTTTATTTATATTTTTTTGAGAGAAAGAGAGCACAAGCAGAGTAGGGGCAGAGAGAAGGAGAGACAGAATCCCAAGCAGGCGCCACAACATCTGTGTAGAACCTGATGTGGGGCTTGAACTCACGAACTGTGAGATCATGACCTGATCCGAGATCAAGAGTCAGATGCTTGACCGAATGTTACCACCCAGGTGCTCCTGAGGAGGTTAATATTTGAGAAAAGACCTGAGGGAGATGGAGGAGATGATTCAGGAAAAAGGGAGGGGTCAGGATCTGGGGCACATAGGGACCTTGGTTATGTATGATAGGAGAGTTGGGCACAAGACATGCATCAGCTTCTTTAATTCTCATAAACACTGGACTGAAAAGCATGGAGTTCAGGGAGGCTGAGTGACTTGCCTGAGGTCATACAGCTAGCAGATGGCAGAGCTGGGATTGGAACCCAGAGCCATCACACATAGTCTTGGCTCTTTACTCCATGAAGTTCAGGAAGACCACCCTGTCCCTTTCAAGAGAGGCCCATTCCCACTAAGAGTAATAATGCTCACCAGTCTATTGCACACTGAGATCCAATGAGTTCTGCACTGAATGGAATTCTAGGGAGAGTAAGAACAGGAGCCTGAAGGACTGTTTGTGCCAATAAATTGATTTCTTTATGTCCTTATGCTGTTGGATTACAAGAAATGAGCCAGGCCTGCTGCCGCCCCGAGGAGTCCCTGGGGAGGTTTTTGGGAGCCCCTGTTGCCAAGGCAACTGAGGCCACCTTTGGAGCCTGGTCCTGCATGCTCTTCTGTCTGCCTGCTTGCAGCTGGTTTTCTGGACCTTGTCCAGCCTTACCTGCCATGCTTTCCTGTAAGAGTGGGACGTAGAATGGAGGAGGAGAACTCAGGGGTTCCCTGTGACCGGTGTGTCACCCAGCACCAACCTACTGTCCTTCTCAAAGCCCTGCAACAGCTGCTGTTTCACCGTGAGACCTATATTATCCGGCCTTCTCAAGCCTCTCTGGAATCATCTCTTGTTACCCTCTCTTCACTCCAATCCAGCCTCCTTGCTGATCCTCAAGACTCCAATCCTACGTTCATCCCAAGGTCTTTGCACTTGCTGTTCTCTGTGCTCAGAAGGCTCTGTCCCCAGATTTTAGCCAGGCCTGTGCCATCACCTGCTTCCACTCTTTCCTGAAATGCAAGGACTCGACTAACTGCTCCACTTAACGTTATACCCCCATGTTGCCCATCCCTATTCCTTGCTATATTTCTCCCTATCTATACAATCCCCAATATACAATCTAGTTCACTTGTTTTTCTTATTGTCTTTCTTTCTATGGCAGGTAACCTTTGTGAAGGCCCTCAATGGTCCCCACTTCCTGGTATTCATGCCCTTGTTAATACCCTCGGACTGATAAATTTGCTTCTAGCCAAAAGCTTGCAGCAGCGTTGAGGGGATGTCAGTTCTGTGATTAGTTCGTGACTTTCATCTTGGTAGCCAACTCTCTCTACTGTCTTCTCACCTGGTATGTTCCGATGAAGCAGGCAGCCACACGGAGAGTTCGTAGTGGCAAGGAATTTACCAGTCTACAGACAACATCCAGCAAGGGGAACTGAGGCCCTTAGTCCAACAGCTAGCAAGGAATGGCATCCTGCCAACAATCACACAAGGTCGGAAGTGGATTCTTCCCCATTCGAGCCTTCAAAGGAGACCCTGGTCGGCTGATACCTTCATTATAGTTTGTGAGGGAACAGTTCAGCAGAGGGGTCAGCTAAGCACGTCTGGACTCTCTAACCCACAGCAACTATGAGCTGTTAAGTGTGAGATGTTTAACGGATAAGTTTTGTTGGTCATTTGGTACATGGCAAAAGATAACTAATATACTCCTTTCCTAGAATATAAGCTCTTCACTCTCATTAAGTTTGCCAGTAACCTCAGTGACTGAAGGCCAGTGGACACTTTTCAGTCTGTATTCTGCCTGCCATTGAATGAGAGACCTGCCTCTCCAGCCCTGAGCCCTTGGCTTTCCTCTACCACCTGACTGGCCACCTGCCCCCACAATGAAGAGAAAGACATCTGGCCATACACTGCAAACACTTGCTGAGTACTTGCTTTCTGAAGGACCAACTGATTCATCTGGAGAGAGATTTCCAAAACATTGCTCAATTGGGAGACTGGGAAATTTCCCAAGGGAGAGGCCAGAGAGGGAGGGCGGGCTTTATTTTCTTAAGAAAATAAAGGGTGTGCCTGGGTGGTTTGGTCGGTTAAGCTTCTGACTCTTGGTTTTGGCTCATGTCATGATGTCATGGTTCATGAGATCAAGCCCCATGTCGGGTCTCTGCTGACAGTGCAGAGCCTGCTTGGGATTCTCTCTCTCTGCCTTTCCGCTGCTCATGCTCACATGAGCATTCTCTCTCTCTCTCTCTCTCTCCCTCAAAATAAATAAATAAACGTTAGAAAAATAAAAAGGGCACCTGGGTGGCTCAGTTGGTTAAGTGTACAACTTTGGCTCAGGTCATGGTTCTGTTGTTTGTGATTTCGAGCCCTGCATTGGTCTCTATGCTTAGACAGCTCAGAGCCTGAAGCTTACTTAGGCTCTCTCTCTCTGCTCCACCTTTGCTAGTGCTCTGTCTCTCTCTCTCTCTCTCTCTCAAAAATAAATACACATTAAAAGAAAAAAAACCCGACAGTTTGGAACCCCTGTTGGTGGGAGAGTCTCAGTGGGGAGGATCAGCCTTTGTTTCCCCAACTTTTGTCCTTGGAGATTTGTCTTGCCCTGGATGGCTTCTAGAGGCTGCAGCTACATGGTTCATTCAGGGGTGACATGGTCCTCCTTATGGTCTTTGGCCTATTCTTATTTGTAAAAGAAGCTTTATTGAGGTATCATCTATATAAAATCCACCCATTTTAAGTCTACAACTCAGTGATTTTTTTAGAGTTGGCACCTATCCTCACAATTTTTGTTTAGATCTTTTTTTTTTTAATTGAGTAGGTTCTGCCTACAAATTGGGGCTTGACCTCACAACCTTGAGATTAAGAGTCACATGCTCTACCAACTGAATCAGCTAGGCACCCCAGTTTTACATTATTTTTATTATCTCCCAAAGATCCTTCATTTCCAGCTAATCCTTATTCTTATCTCCAGCCCCAGTTGCCATTGATGTATTTTCCTTCCCTGTAGATCTGCTCTTTCTGGACATTTCATAAAAATCATACAATATGTGTATTTTCCGCATCTGTCTTCTTTCACTTAGCATATTGTTTTTGGGATTCATCCATGTTGTAGTGTGTGTCAGTAGTTCTTTTCATTTATGAGTAGTTTCCTGTTGTGTGTGTACCCCAGTTTACATGTTCACCACTTCATAGGTGTTCACATCATTTCTGCTTCTTGGTCATTATGAATAACATGGTCTGTAACATTCATGTGAAGTCTGTGTGTGGAAATGTTTTCATTTTTAAAAAAATATTTGTTTATTGGGAAAGAGAGAGAACGTGGCAGAGAGAGAGGGAGAGAGAGAATCCGAAGCTGGTTGTGTGCTGTCAGCACCAAGCTTGACATGGGGTTCAAACTTACGAACTGGGCCAAAAATAAAAAATCAGATGGTTAACCTACTGATCTACCCAGGTGCCCCTATTTTCATTTTTCTTGAGGGTCTTCCAAGGAGACCCTATTTTTGATGCCCTCAGTAGTGTGGCTGTTGTGAGGCTGGACTGTTTGGGACACATTTTATGAAAGAAAGGCTCAGGAACCACCATAAAGACAAAGACATGGAGGGATTTTGAATACTGACTGTGGCTTCCCTTATTTCAGCCTCATATTCTCCGACACTTGGCCTGATCACACATCCTGTCACCAAGGCATCATACCATAGAGTGGGCTTGGGTGATCTCTCTGACTTCAATCCCAGCTGTGTGATTTGGAGTGAGTGACTTAAAAATTGTGCCTCTGTTTCTTCACCTGTGAAATGAGACTCCTGATAGCACTTTCTTCATGGGTTTGTGAAGACCAATATGATCATATATGTAGTGGAGAAAAGGTTAGTGCCTGACATACAGTCCTCTCCTTTGTGTTGGTTTCATCTCCTGCTTGAGATGGATGGATGGATGGATGGATGGATGGATGGATGGATGGATGGATAGGTAGATAGACAGGCAGGCAGATAGTTAGACACCTGCCCCTTTTTTCAATTGACACTGAACATGTCTCTGAAAGTACAGAGAAGCCACAAATGTAGGTAAAAAGCTGGGGCCAAAAGGAAGGTGCAGCAGGAGGATGTGGGCAAGAGGCTGAATGGAGCTGGGTTCAAATCCCTATTTCACCTCCTAGTTATTCTTAGGTTAATAATTCCTACTCCACATGGTTTTGGTGAGGGTAGAGATGAATGAAAAGCATATACGTCATTGGAGGTAGCCAGTGAACTAACTGGAACATGTACTATGGGATTTGGAGCCAAACAGAACTGGATTTGAATCAAGCCCTGCCATTTCCTAGCTGTGTGGACCTTTTGAATCATCCTTGCCTCTCTGAGCTTCAGTTTCACCATCTGTAAATTGAGGATAAGAGTAATTTACTTCACACATATGATGTAAAATGAAATGAGATGATACATTTTGCCCCTAACTTACCTGGTCCGTGGATCACTTAGTTGTTTATCAAAACTCAGCTTGTCAGCTTTATCTCTGGAGTCAGTAAAACTGAGATGGAGTGCAGGAATGGATAATTTTAATAAGCAAGTTTGGGAAACACGATGAATATGCAAAAGTCTTAGCTTTCTGTATATTTATTTTCCTTTTAATAATTATAGTGCATAACATACAGCATTGTCATAGTCACCGTTTTTTGCTTTCAACAGAAACTGGCTGTAGGAGGTGTTCATGCAGTCTCCTGTGGACAGGCTACTGTCCCTCAGCTCTCCTTTCATTCCCCACCTCCTTTCTCTGATCCTTCCTCAGTACCCGAACGGTGCAGCTTTCCCTGCACACCCATCCATCAGCTCAGGTCAAGCACTGCTGAAAGATTCACTCTCAAAGCAAAGTGCTTTCTCTGCTAAACTCATTATTTCTTCCAACAGAGCCAGGAAAGGATATCGTCTTTAAAACCTGCTCAGGCCCAGCCAGCAATGTTTCCTAGCACTGTTTGCTTTTGGAGAGCAAAGGCATAATAATCATTGCTTCCTGGATCAGCCAGGGTCCACATCATGGGGCGAGGGGGAGAAAGAAAGAAACTACTCCAAGATTTTTTTTTTAATTGAGGGGATTTATATACTCAGGAGGTATGTAACACATGAGAGAGAAGAGCTGGGGGCCAAGCAGAGTACCGTGATAGAATCCAAAGCAGGAGGCTACCTCTATGAGTAGGGCTGGAAGGACCTAGGGAGGGAGTAGGGTTGGCAGAGCCCAAGGCTGGGGACTTCTAAAAGAAACTTCTAGAAGAACAGTGGAAGAAGCTTCTAGAACAACAGTGGCACATATGTTTTGTGTGGGCTGAAGCCTCAGAGATGTCAGAACTGCTGCTGGAGAAGGTGACTGAATCCAGGGTGCAGGGAAGGAGAGATATTCTGGGTTTGTGCTTCCTCCCACCATCATCCATTGTCCTGCCAACTATGGCCAACTGCTAACTGATTCAGGAGCCTGGGAAATAGCCTGCAGGCGTCAGCACTGCTGGGAGTAGGGGTAGTGTCTTAGTGAGAAACAGGACTAGGACTAGCACATTCTGTTCCCTAAATGATTTAGAGCAAGGGTCAGTAAACTATGGCCTGAGGGCCAAGTCTGGCCCACCACCTATTTTTGTAAAGAAAGTTTTATTGGCACAAAGACACTATGTATTTGTATATCATTTGCCTGTGGCTGCCTTTGTGCTGCAATAGCAGAGTTGAGCACTTGCGACAGAGACTGTATAGCTTGCAAAGCCTAAAATATTTACTAGCTGTCCCTTTGCAGAAAAAATTTGCAGATTCCTGCCCTAGAGGAAGGTATGCATGACAAAAACGCCTTCCCATATACTAGGACATGCTAGGAGCTCCCAGGGCATCTGCTAGGCCTGGGGACTCATGGGGGAGGGTGGAGAAAGGATCAGTGACACAGTAGCAGTCCTGGACAAACCTCTCTTTCACAGGCTTCAGCGCCAAAAAGAGTAATTTGAGTGGAAGGGATTTGAGCTAGACTGAGAGCTCCATGAGGGCAGGGGCTCTGGATCCACAGGATCCCTTAGTACTGGCTGACCTTGTCGTTTGTTATCCTGAGAAGCAGCCCAAAGTGTTCCCATCATGCACCATCTGGTAACTGCTTATTTTAACTACAGGAGGTCCTTGTTACCCAAAGATCATTTGTGCTTGGGTCAGTCCACTGAAAGTGAATCTCCTGTAAAAGGGGACCAAGATTTCATTGTAGACAGTGGGGGAAAATGACCAGGGGAAAATGACCAACAACAATGGAAAAATGGAAGGATGGGGATATAGAATTGGGAAAGCTAAGTTTTATATCATGTTTGATGTATTTTATATAATTTTGATTATACTAACCACTCTCTACTAAATCTTAGGTTAAACAAAAAATACATCACCTTTTTTTACACCTATTTCTCTACCAAAATTAAATGACAGTACAATATAACATCTTTCTCTTCACATTTGACTGATAACACCATCATAAAGAGTATTTTTTTTTAAGGTTTGGGAGTTTCACCCATTTTTCCAAAGCCCTCTCAATCAATTGATATTCAAACCTAAGTTTTGGTGCCCTGCAGCAAATTTCAGTCACCTCATCCTAGTTACAGCTTGGTCTGACACATGCTAGGTGCTCAACAGATATTTTAGAATGAAGTTGAGGGGGCGCCTGGGTGGCTCAGTCGGTTGAGCATCCGACTTCGACTCAGGTCATGATCTCACCATCCATGAGTTCGAGCCCCACGGTGGGCTCTGTGCTGAACGCTCGGAGCCTGGAGCCTGCTTCAGATTCTGTGTCTCCCTCTCTCTGCTCCTCTCCTACTCATGCTCTGTCTCTCTGTGTCTCAAAAGTAAACATTAAAAAAAATTAAAAAAAAAAAAGAATGAAGTTGAATTCATAGGAAATAGAAGAATCAAGAATTGGTACTAACTCATTCATCTTTTTGAAACTACAAAGCAAAGATATATTGGTTTGGTTGGAAGTGACAGAAACACAACTTAAAGTTGCCTAGGCCAGTAGAGGATCTATTGAACAGCCACAGGCAGGGTGTGAGGCAGTTGGGCCTCATGAAGCAGGACTCATGCTGTTTTCTTGTTTCTGCTCCTCTCCACCTGTTAGCTTAATTCTCTCATGATGGATGAATTTACCCCAGGTAGTAAAGCATGGGGGCCACAGGTGTTGACTTCAAACCATGATTGTACCAACTAGAGAGAGGCCACCTCGTGGCCTCTGATTGACCCTATTTGAGTCAAGTGCCCATCAAACCAATCAATTGTGGCTTGAGGGCAAAGAAGTTGGCAGCTCTTATGGAAATATTATAGACAAAGCTGGGAAAGGACCAATTACTAGAAGAAGAAAGTTGTGGGGAAGACAACACAATAGGTATTCTACAATGAGTTTATCTGTCATGTTTCATGCTGTTCCTCCTACCCAGACATTGTAGCACAAATTGCTCTTTGGACCCTTGTGAGGCCCAGACTTTGACATAGTTGATCCTCATATGTAGTCTGTGCTCTATCCAGCACTCACTCTCTCATCTTTCAGGTAGGTCTCCTCCTCAAATTTGTCTCAGTCCCTCCAATCCAGAGAGAGTTAGACATTTTCTTTTTGTGCCTCAACATTTAACTTATGTGCCTCTACAATTTATTTAGTTGTTTATGTATCTCTGCATCTACCACATGAACACTTGAGGGTGGAGGTTTTAGGGTACCTAGCAGTTGGCATTGTACATAGCATGTAGTAAACACTCAGTACATCTTTGCTGATCAAAGGGAGGGCTTCCAGATAGTTATCATCACATGAAGACAGAATTTGGTATTTCCTGGTGTGTGTGTTTTGGGAAAAGCAGGCAACATAACATATGGATTGAAAACCCAAACCTTAGAATCAGCAAATGTGCATTCTAGTACTGCCTCCGGCCGTGACCAGCTGCATGATCTTGGGCAAATTAGTTAACCTCACTGAGCCTCAGAAGTTAAAATGAGAGTGGTGATTGTAATAATACTATCTTGACTTCATGCAACACTTAGCACAATGCCTGGCACATAGTAGGCGCTCAGTAAATAGTAGCTGCTATGATTGCTAGATGGCTAACCAATTTGCTTTTTGTGAAATGGGCATGCTATTGCACAGTTAATTGAGACAATAAATCAGGTAAAAAAAAGTCTTCAGAAGAAACATTCCCCATACCTTAAAACTCATTATTTGTAAATCTTGAAGTTCTGTGACATAGTAGCAGTTAAATGCCATTTCAGACATTGGCTTTCTTGAATTTTATTTTATCCACTTAAATTATTTTGGCCTAAATAGCAGTGTACTCAGGGGATATCTGATATATCCAGTTAGAGCAAGTTAACGCACACTCACTGAGCTTGCCCACTAAATAACAGACCCCAGCTCAGACTTCCAAAGCTGAGGCTTCCCTTGTGAATAATTTATTCCGTTTCCCTTTCAAGCCCCTATTTGTGATTTCATTACAGATGCTTTACATAAAACTCATGTCATATCCATTTGAAGTTCTATTAATCAATGATTACAGAAAAAATGACCTTTGATCCCCTATGGAAGTGAAGGTATTTACTAAAGTGAGCCTCAGTCTGCCTGCAGTGAATGCTGAGGTTGGAGGGTGTCCATCCTTTGCCATCCTTTCCCATCTTGTACCTCGAGTTCTGCCAGATGCATGCATAGGTAGGTGAGTGGTTGTTGCCTCTCTGGCTTAATACTTAATTCTCTTGTGCACCTGCGCCTTCTAGACTCTTCATTCTGAAAAATGAAGAGGCTTCGACATAGCTAGGAGCCTTTTAAGGCAGGTGTTTGCAACTTGCCTGATCTGAGAATTACAAAAATATAGTTTCCCAGGCCCTTCCATAGAAGGTTCTGGTTCAGGAAATCTGGAGTGGGAATGGAGGATATAGTGCTCACATATCACAGGTGGCTCTTATAATGTGGGATTTTGGGAAACAATATTTTAGATAAATGCTTGTCAAGACTTACCTGGATATCTTAGTCACTTGCAGATGCTGATTCAGCAAGTCTGAGGTTGGGCCTAAGATTGTGCATTTCTGATGTGTTCTTGGATGAGGCTTGCATAGCTGGTCCATGGACCACCCTTAAGGAACTGTAGCTGCTAAACTGTTGGGTCTTTGAGAATCCATTAGTTTGTCTAAGTGGTTTATTGACAGTTAGAGATTTAAGAAGATGCCGATTTGCATAGGTGGGTTAGGTAATTATGAATCCCCTTGGGGAATATTTATTTATAAAGGTCTCTGGGTGGCTCAGTTGGTTAAGTCTTCAAGTTTGGCTCAGGTCATGATCTCATGGTTTGTGAGTTTGAGCCCCTCATCGGGCTTTGCCCTCTCAGCACAGAACCTGCTAGAACCTGCTTTGGATACTCTCTCTCTCTGTCTCTCTCTCTCAAAAATAAATTAACATTAAAAAAAGGAATATATTTTTGCATAAATGACTTATAGTGAGATTCTTTTTTGAGGGGAGGGAACCTTCACTGTTCAGGGCAATGGACTTCTAAATAGAGACATTTCTTGGGATGTGGGAGAAAAATTAGCCTTCTCTTTCTCTTTGTTTTTCATTTCATCCTTAAAAATTCCTCCACCCACCTCTATGGATGTTTTATAATCATTCCATGTATCCATACAACAGGATGTGCAAATAATGTATATATACATGTGTGTAGATAGTGGAAATGCATGTTTAACAACATTTTATTAATGGAGTGTGCAGTACAGAAATCTGGAGACTATGGCCTTAGGTTCTTATGAAAGGAATGAGTTTCACAGTATTAAAAAATTCAACCATGCCCATCAACTGACGAATGGATAAAGAAGTTATGGTACTTATATACAATGGACTACTACGTGGCAATGAGAAAAAATGAAATCTGGCCATGTGTAGCCAGATGGATGGAACTGGAGGGTATTATGTTAAGTGAAATAAGTCAGTCAGAAAAAGACAGATACCATATGTTTCCACGAATAGGTGGACTTTGTGGGGAAGAGGGGAAAGGAAAAAAAGACACAGAGAGGGAGGGAGATAAAACATAAGAGACTCTCAAAGACTAAGAAAAAAACTGAGGGTAAGGGGGATGAGGGAGGGGGGAGAGGGGGTGACGGGCATTAAAAAGGGCACATGTTGGGATGAACACTGGGTGTTATATGTAAACCAATTTGAAAATAAACTATTATAAAATTAAAAAAAAATTCAACCATGTAAATTTTAAGAATCTTATTGGGTTTATTCAACAATTCATGAGTTGGGAGCATCCCATCCAGCAGAAAGAAAGGAGCTCCGAGGTGCTGTACAGATGAAAGACTATTATAGGCAGAAAGGAGAAGGAACGAAGAAGTTACACTGGGCAAAAACATGGACTGTTATTACAAGGTCACTTTCCTTAGGGGATAGTAAGGGTCTATCAGGCAGATTGCTCACCTGTTGCTGATCAGGCATTCCTGAATGATAGGCTTGAGATTCCGGTTCTGCGAGAGCCAAAACTGTAAAAAAGTCTCAATTTGGTGATGTAGGGTTTAGCATAAGTGACTCCATTTTGGGTCTGTTGTCTAGTTTTCACAACAAGAAGTTGTTTTTTTGTAAATGGTGAGGTCATGGTTTCAGAAAGAAGAGAGGGGCCTTGGCTGACAGCAGTCAGTGCTCATTTCCATCAGCTCATGGATGAGCAGGAGAGGTCATCTAAAGAGCAAAGGTCAAATAGTAGTGCATTGGCTGGATCTTTATTGCAGAGGGCTCTCTCTCTCTCTCTCTCTCTCTCTCTCTCTCTCTCTCTTCTCTCTCTGTCATCCGTTCACTTTAGTCCCTTTCTTGGAAAATGTTTGTTCCCAGGTGGCAAAGGAACAGAGATTGGCAGGACAAAGTGATAGACCATTTCTGGAGCTCAGGAGAAAGAACTCTGCAGACAGCATGTGTAATTTCATCTTCTCTTGGTTTACTGCTGCCCCTGTCCCCACCATCCAATTTCTGGCTTTCTCTCTAACTGAGTAGTGCTGAAAGGTTTCACACACATCAGTGTGATAAATACACACACTCAGAAGATCCAGAGAAGGTGGTGGATTTGGGCCATTGATTTATGTGTCTTTTTTTTTTTTAATTTTTTTTTAACATTTATTTATTTTTGAGAGACATAGAGACAGAGTGTGAGCAGGGGAGGGGCAGAGAAAGGGGGAGACACAGAATCCGAAGCAGGCTCCAGGCTCCGAGACATCAGCACAGAGCCCGACGTGGGGCTCGAACTCACAGACCGCGAGATCATGACCTGAGCCGAAGTCGGCCACTTAACCGACTGAGCCACCCAGGCGCCCCTGATTTATGTGTCTTGAAAGCTGAGGGTGGGGGTGCCTGGGTGGCTCTGTCGGTTGAGCGGCCGACTTCAGCTCAGGTCATGATCTCGCGGTCTGTGAGTTCGAGCCCTGCGTCGGGCTCTGTGCTGATGGCTCAGAGCCTGGAGCCTGCTTCGGATTCTGTGTCTCCCTCTCTCTCTTCCCTTCCCCTGCTCATGCTCTGTCTCTATGTCTCTCAAAAATAAATAAACGTTAAAAAAAAAAAAGCTGAGGGTAGAGGTGTGGTGATTGGAATTGCCTAGTAACCCAAAGCGAGGGCACCAGTGACTCTGCTTGGTACATGGTCACTGGTTACCAGATCAGTCCCCAGTGCATCCTCCAAGGTCATCCTGGCAAGGTTAATACAGAGAGCATTGGGCAGCAGAGCCATAGATTTTGTTGGGCCAAAGGTATGTCCTATGGGAGTCAAGTAAGGTTCAGGACCAAGCCTGACTCATGAAGAGATCTTGAGACAGGAACTAACCTGGCGTAATCAAAGGAAAAAAAGAATGGCTGTGTGACAAAGATGTGGTCAGGGTCCAAATAATCTGGGGCCCATAGGCCATGGTAAAAATGTTCAGTTCTGTTCTAATTGCAGCAAGAAGTCACTAGCGGGTTTTAAGCAACTAATTTTGGTTTTCGAAGAATCACTGTGGCTAATACTTGGAGAATGGAGGGCAAGAGTAAGGACAGAGAGACTGATAAAGAGGCTGCAACAGTGGTGCCTGGCTGGCTGGCTCATTTGGTAGAGCTTGTGACTCTTGATCTTGGGGTCATGAGTTCAAACCCCACATTGAGCATAGAACTTGCTTACAAAACAAAAAGACTGCTGCAGTACTTCAAGCAAGAGATGATAGCAATGGGACTCGGAAGGCAAAGACCTTGGCAAGGCACGTGGTGGGACTGACAGCTGGACCTAGGTCTCATATCAACAGTGCAGGAGTACGCAGACCTCAACAAAGGGAACAAATACTGAGTGAGGGCCTGAGTAACTTGGATCTGGACCAAGACCAAGAAGCAGGCATGGGGCACTAATAATAAAGATTGACCTTAAGACTGTTCTTCCATGCTGGAGGCTCCTAATAGATTCCCTGCTTTGCACAACGGGATGCAGCATGTGCCTGGCCTGGGTCATTTAGTGAGACAAGAAGGTGCACCAGGTGATAGTGGAGATGTGATACACAGGTGGGTTGACAATTTCCAACATGGACCATAATTTTCCCTTGGTTTCTAACAAAACTGGATGGTACCCAAGCTGTATTAGACCCATAGCACAGGCTGTTCTGGGATTGTCACACTCGTTTTCTAACTAGCTCCATTTTGCTTTTGCAAGGGGATTTTGTGCAGTCTTGTCCTCTTTGAAAACAAATCTTAGTTTTACTTTGGGACTTTCACTGGTTCACATACCAGACATGTATCCCTTTAACCACCACTTTATTTTCCATCTCTTGCCTAACTCTTTATCTTTAGGCAAGTCTCTTCCTTTCTTTCCTTTTATTCTCTCCAGTTCACATAAAAGCCCCAAAGGGTCATAAAAAAGGCTTGCTAAGTGGCAGAGTGGTTTGGGTGATATGTCTGTATTAAGGTGAAGGAGAAGCTGTAGTTTTTCCCTAAAAAAATTTCAGCTTTTTTCAAGATATAATTGACAAATAAAATTGTATATATTTAAAGTGTAAAATGTGATGATATGATGTATATGTACTTTGTGAAATGATTACCACAATCAGGTTAATCAACACATCTATCACATATAGTTACTTTTTTTTTCTAAAAATTTTTTTAATGTTTATTTTTGAGAGAGAGAGACAGGGTGCGAGTGGGGAGGGGCAGAGAGAGAGGGAGACACAGAATCTAAAGCAGGCTCCAGGCTTTGAGCTGTTAGCACAGAGCCTGACATAGGGCTCGAACCCACGAACTGAGAGATCATGACCTGAGCCGAAGTTGGGCGCTTAGCTGACTGAGCCACCCAGGCACCCCGTTTATTTTTCTTTTATGGTGGAAATACTTAAGATCTGTCTTAGCAATTTTTAAAAAATATTTATTTTCTTATTTAGAGAGTGTGCATGCATGTACACAAGTGGGAAAGGGACAGAGAGAGGGAGAGAGAGAATCCCAAGCAGGCTGCATGCTCTCAGCACAGACCCTGATGCGGGGCTCGATCTCAGAAACTGTGAGATCATGACCTGAGCTGAAATCAGGAGTTGGCCACATAACCAGCTAAGCCACCCAGCTGACCCTCTCAGCAAATTTTGAGTGCATAACACAGTATTATTAACTATACTCCCAATGTTGTACTATATTCACAATGCTGTAACTATACTCACAAAGCCCCTCAGAACTTCATCATCTTATAATTGAAGGTTTGTACGCTGTGACCGGCATCTTCCCAGTCCCTGGTGCCACCATTCTATACTCTATATTTGATGAAAATCTCTCGTTTTTGAAATGGCAGTAGCAGTGTCACAGAGAACCATCCTGTTAACCTCAAAAGCCATGGAAAAGGCTCAGGGTTCTGTTCAGAATCTATACAAATGCCTCCCTTGATTTCTCTGTTACCTCATGAATTAAATCTGGTTTTTGCCCTTCTCACTGATGCACATCCCACTGTGTGCAAGACGTTTGCCTCAACCTAAGACTGTCTCTCATTTAATATTTGAATTAGTAGTACTCACCAGAATTGCTTTTTACCCTTTAAAAAAATTGTAAATATGGAGGACTTCAGCTATGTTAGTGTTAAATAAGCTATTGAGAGTGACTCTGGGAATTCCACCACCACATTTTCCTCAGTGTGTACTTTATTTATTTCAAGAAATATTTATGGAACACTTACAATGTACCAGGACGGAGCTAAATGACAGCATTGAGTAAGATTTGGTCTCTGCCCTCTAGGAGCTCACAGCATGTATGAGAGAAAGTCAAGTAAATAGATAAGTGTAATATAATATTTGGCAGGATAATGTGTTGGTATGTTAATTTGTGTTCATTGTACCTTTATGTTTCCCTTTTCCCGTTTCAAGCAGATTGCTAAGCACTGCATTTCCTAACCCTTGGGAGTATTTACAAGAGCGAAAGAAGAATCTGCTTAAAGTCGATAGTTCTTCCTGTGTTTTGTAAAATGCTTGGAATCATTGAAGAGATGAAGGAGGAGGAGAGGTGTTGGGAGGGTACTGGAAGGCAAGGTCAGAGAAAGGACATGATGTAGAGTATGGGAAGGTTGAAGGTTGGCAGGTCACTTGATTAGTTGGTGTTATGGTTAATTTGTATGTCAACTTGACTGGGCTAAGGGAGGCCCAGGCAGTGGTAAAACATTACATCCAGGTGTGTCTGTGATGGTGTTCTGGGAAGAGATTAGTACTTTAATTGGTAGACTGGGTAAAGAAGATCCCCCTCACCAGTTCAGGTGGGCATGATCTAATCCATGGAGGGCCTGAGTAGAACCAAATGGTGGAGGAAGTGGAATTTGCCCTCTGCTTGAGTTAAGACATTCATCTTCTCTTGTCCTTGGACATCAGCACTTTTGGTTTTTAGGCCTTTTGGTTTGGACTGGTACCACACAAGGGTCCCTGGGGTTCCACCTTGCAGGTGGCAGATCATGGGACTTCTTATCCTCCGAAAACCTGAGCCAGTCTCTTTACACACACACACACACACACACACACACACACACACACAACACACTATTGGTTCTGTTTTTCTGGAGAACCCTAACTAATAATACACTTGGCACTGCCACCTTGCTTAGAAGTGACACCTTGTACATGTACAATTCACCTGGGATTCTGAACCCCAGGAATCAGGGTTTCCAGCCTTGACAAAAATTCCTATGCTCCCCTCTGGGGCAGAATCAGAGAATTCAAGGGACTTATGTCTGCTTAGACTTGGGGTCAGCATATTATGGCCTTCTGCCTGTTTGTGTAAATAAAATTATATTGGAACACAGCTATGACCATTCATTTGTCCAGCTTATGGCTGCTTTTGCAACACAATGGCAGAGTTGAGTAGTTGTGACAGAGACTACATGGTCCTCAAAGTCAAAAATATTAATAGGGCAACTGGGTGGCTCAGTCGGTTGAGCGTCTGACTCTTGGCTCAGGTCATGATCCCAGGGTTATGGGATGGAGCTCTGTATCAGGTTTTGCACTGAGCATGGGGCCTTCTTAAGATTCTCTTTCTCTCTTTCTCTCTATCCCCCTTTCCCCCTGCTTGCACGCTCTCTCTTTCTTTCTAAAAAAAGATTTAAAAAAATTTACTATCTAGCCTTTTACAAATGTCTTTGCTGACTGGCTTGGGCAATGTGTATCGTATGCAGTGAAAGCAAAGACCAAAAAAACTTCTTGAAGAGCTTGGGCTGTTTGAGACCTCAGGATTTTCCCATGACCTTCATGGGTAGTGGGCTGTGGTACTCAGGGAGGGTGTTCTGGTAATGACTGAGGTCTGCTTTCCCACTGGGGCAGTAGTAGGATGGGGACCCAGGGTTGGATTTGATTTAAAGAATATGAAGAAACTGGATTATCTTGTACACTAGCAATGTGCATCTGCTGTAGTAAAAATTACACGATTGTAAAATACTATTCAGTGCATTTCACCACTCCTGGAAATTCCTTATATCACTGTCTTTCCCATCTCAGGCCGCAGCAGTCCATCCTTGTCACCCTCAGGGGAAGGCTGTAACAGCAGGAATGCACAGTGTAAGAAAAAAGACAATGCTCAGCTTTTGAGTTTCAAAACAGGCTTTTGAAACTCTTGGCACCTGATAATAATTTTGAAAGCCAAGGCTCTTGCTTTATAGAGCCAGGTTTTTTATGGTTTCAGAAGCAACTTAAGTCGTGAAGAGCTTGGGGTGTAAGGTTTATGCAATAATAAAAAAAATTGGAAAAGGCAGATGAAGAGGTGGTTTTTATCATTATAGAAGTGATAAAAATTTCCCTTGGAAGGTAGAAGAACAAGGGGAAACGAGAGAATTATGTGCTGATAAGTATTGTAATAGTTATTTATTGCTGAATAACGAATCACCCCAAAGCTTTGTGAATTAAAACAATAGCACTTATTTATTTTGCTCACTGCTCTGCAATTTTGGCACCGTTTGACATAGAAGGCTCCTAAACTGGAACGGCTTGGTGGGGTAGGGGTTGAGGGTGATTAGGAAGGTCTATTTGCAAGATGGTTAATTCATATAGTTGGCAGATTGGTGGTGGCAGTTAGTGGGGAACTCAGCTGGGGCAATGGCTAGGGATCTTAGTTCCTGTCCATGAGTGCCTCCATGGGATGCTTGGACTTTTTCATAGCACGGTCTGAGTTCCAAGAGTAAGTGTCCCAAGAGACAAAGGTAGAAATGCATGGCATTTAAATGATCAAACCTAATCATCTTACTCTGTTGTTATAAAGTCATAAAGTTTGGCTCAGGTTCAAGGGCAAGGGACATACATCCCACTACTCAATGGTGGAGTCTAAAGGCCATATTATAAGAAGAGATGTGGGAGGAAAGACGTAGTTGCCACCATCTTGGGAAAACCAATCTGTCACAAGTATTTTTTATTTTTATTTATTTATTTATTTTTAATTTTTTAATGTTTGTTTATTTTTGAGAGAGAGAACGCATGCAAGCAGGGGAGGGTTAGAGAGAGGGAGACAGAATTTGAAGCAGGTCCAGGCTCTGAGCTGTCACCACAGAGCCTGATGTGAGGCTCAAACTCACAAACTATGAGATCATGACCTGAGCCGAAGTTGGAGGCCCTACCCACTGAGCCACCCAGGCGCCCTTGTCACAAGTGTTTTTTAGAAGGGACCTTGTCTCCTGCCTCCTCTCAAACTGAATCTCGAGGGGGAAGGGGTTGAATAAACTCTAGGTAGGGTTAGGAGTCCAAGAGCAGAGAGGAGCCTCAGCTGTCAAATCTCCTGGAGGAGCTCCTACCCAGCCTGGCTTGAAATGTAGATAAGAGGTGGCTAGGAGTATTGTCTGAGCCAACTGGTCAGGAGTAGGCTCACTGAGTCCTCAACCTCCCAGTGTCTCCCAAGGAGGAAAGAATGTATTCCTCTGTGTCCAAGGTCATCCAAGGTCAGCATGATTAGGGCACGTAGTCCTGCAGTGAGAATGAGAGGGAATGGCCATCGCTGCCTGGAGACTAGAAATCATTAACAAGTGCCTGTGATGTCAACTGAGAAATAATGATTTGACTGAAGATAAGACAAAACATTTCTTGGTGGACACTAAAGGGATAATCAAGGGCCAGATAGTTCTTCCACCAGTGCCATGATGCTATGTGAGCCTCCCAGAAATTAGATGTAATTCAAAGGAGAAGGCAGAAGGGAATAGACCATGACATAACCAATGAAGCCTTGAATTTGCTAAGTCCTTCCTGACTTGTCCATGTTTATCCTCAATTGAACAGGATTAGGTTTACTGCAACCAGATAGAGTGGGGGCTCCGGAAAATCATAAAATGCAGTTATGAGGAAATAAGAAAGATTATATTTTTGCTCACCTGGGTTTGTGGCTTTTAAAAGTTATGCTAGCTGCCAGGAGATAGGCTTTGGCTACAAAAAGCAGCTCAGAGCCAAACATTTAGGAAGAGAGAAGGTCAAGGCTTGGTAGTGACTGAGTTAGTAGGGGGTCCTGGCAGATAATCTTTAGGAATACCCAACATTGTAAAGTGCATGTCTTCCCTGAATTTTTGTGGAACTGAGAGGGAGCCTGGGGATAGATACAGTTTTAATCCTTCTCGTTTTGAAACGCAAGACGGAGCTGCAAAATTGAACAAAAAATGATGGACATTTTTGCATCGCTGTCCAATTTGGCCAAGGCTGTATCAGCTCCAGAAGCAAACGAGTATTTGGCATCCCTCGGCAGGTTTTTCCTCGAGTCTCATTAGTTCCCCAAATGGAATAGCTGCTGCCAAAGCAGTTTGCTCCACCAGCCCTGTGAGTGCTCCCCGCCTGCCCCACTTCCTCTGCTCTGAAGGAATTAATTTCATCTGTAGCAGAGCTCAGAGGCACTATGGTGATTTCTGTTGGCGGCCAAGGGGCTCCAAACGGCCAAGTTAAACATGGTTGGGGAGGTGAGCTCTGTTGTCCCAGCTGATGGCCAGCATGCCAAGACCCCATTAGTTACAAGCACCTTCCACAGTGCTGGGCAGGATTGGGAGGAGGCTGGACCAAAGTCTGATCCTGAGGGTGGGAGAAGGTCTGCGGAGCATAACGCAGTGCTGAGGGCCCCCTCCCCCTTATTTTTTGCTTTGAGACTAACCCTGTACCATTTCCTGTTCACAGCTGTCCCAGCAAGGGCTTCTTTGCACCTGGGCTGGAGAGTATTCTAGTGGCAGTGCTTCTTAAACTGTAATGTGCATTTGTGTACCTGACCATCTTATTAAAAAGGCAAAGCCTGGGCTAGTCTTGAGTGTGGCCTAAAACTGCATTTTTGGGGAGTGTGTGAGATTACTATTATTTTTTAAAATTGTGGTAAAATACACAATTTGCCATTTTTAAAACTATAGTTCATTGACTCTAAGTACGTTCACATTGTTGTGGAACTTTTGTTGCCAGCCATCTCCAGAACTTCTTCATCTTCCCAAGCTTTGTACCGATTAAACAACTCCTTATTGTGCCTTCCCCCCAGCCCCTGGCAACCACCATGCTACTTTCTGTCTCTATGAATCTGATCACTCTAGGTACCTCGTGTAAGTGGAATCCTACAGTACAGTACATACATACTTCATTTTATTGTACTTCATTGTGCTTTGCAGATATTGCAGTTTTTACGAATTGGAGGTTTGTGGCAATCCTGTGTTGAGCAAGTCTGTTGGCACCATTTTTCCAACAGCATTTGCTCTTTTTGTATCTCTGTGTCACATTTTGGTAATTCTCACAGTATTTCAAACTTTTTCATTTTTATTGTATTTGTTACTTTGGTCTGTGATCAGTGATAACAACTCCCTGAAAGCTCAGATGATGGTTAGCATTTCTTAGCAAGAATGTATTTTTTAATTAATATATGTGTAATTGTTGGGGTGGCTGGGTGACTCAGTTGGTTAAGTATCCAGCTTTGGCTCAAGTCATGATCTCACAGTTCAAGAGTTCGAGCCGAGTCCTGCATCAGGCTCTGTGCTGACAGCTCAGAGCCTGGAGCCTGCTTCAGATTATGTTTCTTCCTCTCTCTGCCCCTTCCGTTCTCATGCTTTGTGTCTCTCTCTCTCTATCAAAAATAAACAAACATTAAAAAAAAGATATGTATGATTGTTTCTTTTTAGATATAATACTGTCTCACACTTAATAGACTATAGTATAGTGTAAACATAACTTTTATATGCACTGGGAAATCAAAAAATTCATTTTACTTGCTTTATTCCGATACTTTAATTGCAGTGGTATGGAACAGAACCTACAGTATCTCTAAGGTATGCCTGTATTTTTCCTTTTGTGTCTGACTTATTTCACTTGGTGTAATGTTTTCAAGGTTCACTGAGATATTAGCATGTGTAAGAATTACTTCCTTTTTAAGACTGAATAATATTCCACTTATGGATACATCACTTTGTTGATTCATTCATCTGTTGATGGACCTTTGCTTTCTTTCTACTTTTTGGCTATAGTGGATAATGCTGCTACAAACATGGGTGTGCAAAGGAGACTGTGCATTTTCGCAGGATGCTACTGCAGCTGGTTCTTGGACCTCACTTTGACTAGCCAGGGTCTATTGACTAAGGGCCTTGGCCTTGGATTCAGCCCATAGGGTTTTATCTTAGATTTGTAATTTTTTACTTTGGGCAAATAACCTAGATTTGCTGGTCTCAGTCTCCTTCTCTGTCAAATGGGGATAATAATGGGACTCACCTTAGGCACTGGAATAAGTATTGAATGAGATGATACATGTTAGCTGCTAAGCACAATGCCTGGCATGTGTTAGGTTGAACCATTCAAAATTGCTGATGTCTGACTGGTTCTGCCCTATAAGGATGGCAGTTTCTTTTTTTTTTTTTTTAATGTTTATTTATTTATTTTGAGAGAGAGAAAGAGCGAGTGAGCTAACAGGGGAGGGGCAGAGAGAGAGAGAGGGAGAGAGAGAATCCCAAGCAGAAACTTCACTGTCAGCAGAGAGTCTGACATGGGGCTTGAACTCATGAACCATGAGATCATTACCTGAGCCAGAATCAAGAGCTGGACACTTAACCGACTGAGCCACCCAGATGCCCTTAAGGATAGCAGTTTCATACTGTGCAACCGAATAACGACTTTTTAAGACCTTGTTATTGTTAACCCTCATTTCCAAACCATAATTATTCATTTACTTAATATGGGCTGTCTCCAGGGAGCTCCAGCAGGGAAAAGTCACCATCCCTTTACTTCTTTCCCCACCCCATCTGACCCTCGCCAGCAGTCACACCTGCCATCTTGGCCTCAATCTTTGCAACATTCTCCTTTTCTTCAAGCCTACCAAAATGAGAAAAGCCTTGCGAGTATCAAGTACTGTTCTCTATATTTTTCTGCCTAGAGATAATTTTTTCATTTGTGTGTATCTTACCCTTACTAGTGTACAGTTTTATTGGTGACCTGGTTTTATAGGACTCCAGCGGCCTTTGGTCACCATTGGGGTCTTGTTTACTAGGACAGTTTGGTTTTTGTTGGCTTTACCCGCATAGTGCAGAACCTCCATGGGCCTTTCCTGGAGCCTTCCCCCACCATTCCTGAGTCCCAGGGGTATTTCATGTGATCATAACCAGTCCTCTTAGCTGCCACTCTGTGCTCTCTGACTGATCTTGGGTGGCTGAGAAGGCATGAGAGGAGGGAATGTTCACTGTGACTGCTGTGCTAGTATCTCTAAAAATTCCAGACCCTGGACAGAGTTGTTGTCTCCCCTCCTCAGAAAGACAAATTCTTGAGGTGCTGAAATAGCACTGTATCTGTGTCTATTCTTGCTGTATCCTGGTCGCAGCATGGGGAGATCATCTTTCTTGGTTCCTCTGGATCATATTTAATCCTATGGACCTGAAACTGTGCTTAGATCTCTGCACCTGAGACCCACCCTAGGTGGGGACAGACCCAATGCTATGCTTTCCTTCCATCTATCTTGTGGCCATAAGAATCCAAACCTCTCCATGCCATGCATGAAAAGCATAATAGCTAATTTTTACTCAGGGCTGTGTTGGATTTTATGATTTTCCCCAGTTACTTGTTTACCAATAAGAGGATTATACATTACTGCCCATTGCCATGTGATTGAAGTGCCTCCCAATAGGAGAAGCAACGTTCCTGCCCATTGACATTGGCCTTGGCCATGTGACTTGCTTTAGCCAATGGCATGTGAGTGGATATGATGGATGTCTGAACAAAAGCTTTTAAAGCTTTTGCCTGTTTTTGCCAGCTCTCTTGTTCTTCTTCTGTTACAAGAATGGCACGTGCCAGGGCTTATTCCTAATGGGGATATCCCTTTATCATGAGATGAAGGAGTAAAACTTTGTGGTTGTAAGCCTTTGAAATTAGGGAGTTATTTGATAGATAACAAAGCCGATTAATAAAAGGGCTCACCATGTTCGAGACACCATTCTATAGTGTATTTATTTATTGATTAATTTAACTCTTATAATGACTTTATGAGACACATACTAGTCAGGATAAAGTAGATTTTGCTGCTGTAACAAAAACTCCAAAATACTCAGTGGCCCCTTAAGAACTTATTTTTGACTCATGCTTTAAGTCTGCTGGAGATGAGCAGTACACTCTCCTCCTCATTGTTAGTAAGGGACCCAGGATGATGGAGAATCCAGTCTTGACATATGGTCACAATTTAGGAAAGGACATACAATAAATTGTTTGCTGGCTGTTAAAGTTTCTGTCTCAAAGTGAGACACATCATTGGGCTCATGGCCTAATTTCAAAGGGTTATTTTAATTCCACATGACAACCCTGCAAAACAAATGGGCTTCCCTCTAGTTTACAAATGACTGATCTGAGACTTGGTAGGGTGAAGGGGATACTCAAGGTTACACAATGGGGTGAATCATGTATTGAACTCAGGTCCGTCTGACTTCAAAACTTTCTCTTAACTACTAAGTCTTATTGCTTTGCAGAAGTTGGTTTTTTTTTTCAGGTCAAATGCCTCGTGGATTCTGCCAGGAGAAGTTGTCTTATTTTCAGATTTTTAGCTTCCTCTAGCTCAGAAATTGGCTCAGGAGTTGGATTTGACTTCTAATTTGTTTGGCTTTGCACAGTGTTAACATTCTTAATGATTAATTGCAGGTATTTAAAAATTGAGAGTTTTTAGGGGCACCTGGATGGCTCAGTTGTTTGGGCATCTGACCGTTGATTTTGGCTCAGGTCATAACCTTATGGTTGTAGGAATGAGCCCTGCGTTGGGCTCGATACTGACAGGAGACTGCTTGGGATTCTCTCTCTCCCTCTCTCACCACATTCCTGGAAAATTGAAGATACGGTCTTCCTGGGGTCCCATTTGCATATGGTGACAATGAATAGGGGCTGACTAGGACCATTCCCTTTAAATGGTACCTGTGTTCTCAAATTTATCATCCTCTCTTGTGCCCCAGCTCTATGCCCTCATTTGCCATAGTCCCCTGGCCCTGTCAGACATTTGAATTTGAACCCTGGCTCTAACTCTCCTGTACTCAGCTCAGAGAGTTACCAAGCAGAGAACCCACCTGTACCCAATCAGCAGAACTTGGTGTTAAGGGGGAAGGGGCACTATGACTTCCTGTCCAAAGAAATGAGCAAATGGGCTGCCTATCAATAAAACTGTACACAATAATCCAGAGTGAGCCCAGCCACTAGGAGAATCAGGTTAGACATGGAGGGGCATGCTCAGGACAATTACATTCAATAAATATGAATTTTATATCAGCAAGTTTTTGCCACCAGCTCATTAAATTGCACTAATAAGTATGGGGCTGAGTGCCCACTTAACACACTGCAGCCAGAAGGAGGGTTGATGAGGAACCAGGCAAGAGCCTCACTAGGGGAATCGATACAGGCAATGAGAGAACATTCATCATAGCTGCTGAGTGGGCTGGAGAATGCCCCATGATGCACAGTTGCAGCCCGAGGAGGAGGAGGAGGAGGCAGAATACAGGACATGAAGCATTTATGCCTAGCTGCTTTGCTGGTTGTTCTGGTGAAATTAAGTGACTCTTGACCACCACCTTTGCTCCCTGTTCCCTCTTTCAGGAAGGCTTTTTCTCCTCATCCCAGCACAGGTTGCTGCATACAGTTGTATAACTTCCCAACCATAGGAGGTGCCATTCCCACTGTGATTATGTGATGGTATCCCCTGGACTTGTGCAGTGCAGTGTCTGTGCTGCTGCACATAGCAGCCTTGTTCCTGCACTTCCAAGTCCTTTTAGGTAGAATTCAAATGTCACAGCCTTCCAGAACCCTCTCTTAACCCCTTCTCTGAACTGCCTCTACCTTTGCCCTTTTGGGGCATTTATTATTCCTTTAGAGAGTTCTTTTCTGACCAGCCACCTGTCCCCCAACCTAAATGCATTTTCTCTTGTTATTCTCTCTCATAGCATCATGTTCTTTTCCTTCATGGCATTTATCCCAATTTGTAATTAAATATTTATCTGTGTGATTATTATTTCATGTTCCTTTCTGCAGCTGGGTTGTAACCCAAGAGCAGGGGACCACGCCTTGATTTGTTCACTGCTGTTGTCTCACTCCTAGCACATAATAGGTATTCAATAAGTATTTAATGATTGAAGGAAAGTACATACATATCATTTCATTTACTACACTGTGGGCTAATAGAGGCTAGGGTCTAGCTTTATTCATGCTTAGGTCCCCTGAATATTAAGTGAAGACCGAGTGCATAGTACATGCTCAATGAATGTTACACTAGAGGAGTAAATGACATAAGTTTCTATGATCAGATGGAGTAAATTTCTTATAGCCTTTCTCAAAGCAGGCATCCATTCCTGGGTCATCATCACTTCTGCTATTCCTCTTTCTCCAACTTTGTCTGAAAGATTTGAGTGAATTATGGACAAACATGGGGTCAAATCTTCCTTAAATCAGTTCCCAGCTCAGGAGCTCACCAACTATGGCTATGCATCAAATTCTGCCCATCAGTCATTTTGTAAATAAAATTTTATTGCAACATGATCAAGCCCGTTTGTTTACATATTGTACCTTTTGTGCTACAATGGCAGAGTCGAGTAGTTGTACAAGGACGATATGGCCCATGAGGTTAAAATATCCACAAACTGGCCCTTTACAGAAAAACCTTGCTGACCTCTGCTCTGGCTCAGGAGCCTTGAATAAATCATTTAACCTTTCTGAACTTCAGTTTTTCTATTTGCAAAAGGTCTTGTAATATCCACTTCATAAGGTGGTTGTGAAATTTCACATATAATAGGTGATCAATAAATGCTTGTTTTCTCTCTCTCTCTCTTCTTTTATAGAAAGAATTCTGGTCCCTTTTCCTGAATCTTAACAGAATCCCTGTTTGTAGTCATCCATTTAGCAAATATTTATTGAGCATCAAGTATGCGCTAAGTATTTTGTTAGATACTGACTGTTAGCCTCTGGCCTTGTGGACCTCTAGGTCTATAAGGGGAGACACAACACAGAGGCAACTCAAACCCAATGTAATTAGAAGGTCCAGGGGACTCTGGGGACACACAGGGAGACAGCTAATCCAGCCTCTGCAGGCTGAAGAGACATTCTAGAGGAAGTGACATTTAAGCTGAAACTAAGAGAGAGGGTGAGTTAGTCAGAAGACAAGATCTTAGAAGGACCATTCTGGAGCTCTTGTTAAGCCTCTACTTGCCTAGAGCACAGGATAGTGCAGGATCACTGAGTACCTGCAACAGTCCTCCTGGAGAGAGTGAGCTGGGCAGGGAGGCAGGCATTTATCTTGAAAGGCTTGATGGAGCCTCTTGCTCCATGTCCATCCCCAAGAATGTGGGTGCCGAGTCCTGAGGTGGCCTCCTGGCTGGGTGTGGCTTGGGATTGTGTATGGGGTGAGAGTATTAGAACCTCTGTCTCCTGAGAGGAGCAGTGATGACATGTGCTTTTAATTAAGCCCTTAGTGTCACTGACACAAAGGCCTGTGGGGCCACCTGGAGAATCCCCATAAGGGATGGCAAGGTGACTAAGCGCTTTGTGTGGGGTGACAGCATCACCAAGTCCAAAATGGGCAGACACCACCTGAATCCAGGAAGTGTTGCCATGGGAGAAAGACAATCTAGAAATCTACATTTTAATATAGTTAATCTTTACGGAGTGTTTATGCTATGCCAGACACTCTTCTTTTTTTAAAATTTTTTAACATTTATTTATTTTCGAAAGACACAGAGACAGAGCGTGAGCAGGGGAAGGGCAGAGAGAGAGAGGGAGACACAGAATCCGAAGCAGGCTCCAGGCTCCGAGCTGTCAGCACAGAGCCTGACGTGGGGCCCGAACTCACAGACAGTGAGTTCATGACCTGAGCCGAAGTCGGCCGCTTAACTGACTGAGCCACCCAGGTGCCCCATCCCAGACACTCTTCTGTGAGCTCTCTGTCCATGAGCATGTTTAATACTCTTACATTCTTATGAGGCTTGAACTATTATTATCCCATTTGGTGGTTGAGGAAACTGAAATCCAGAGTGTGTAAGTGGCACAGCTGGAGACTGGAGCAACCAAGATTTGAACACAGAGGGTCTGTCTTTAGGGCTCCGGCCAGAGTATTTTACTTTACTTTATTTTATTTTATTTTGTTTTGTTTTGTTTTTATTTTTATTAAAAAATTTGTTTTAAATGTTTATTTTTGAGAGCAAGAGAGAACATGAGTAGGGAAGAGACAAAAGGAGACACAGAATCCAAAGCAGACTTCAGGCTCTGAGCTGTTAGCACAGAGCCTGACATGGGGCTCAAACTCACTAACTGTGAGATTGTGACTTGAGCCGAAGTCAGATGTTCAACTGACTGAGCCACCCAGGTGCCTGATGGCTAGATTCTTTTTAAAACCCTAGTTGAGGAGTCAGAGTGGGGAGACTAAACATCTGGCCAAAGAATGACTCAAGGCTGCCAGCTTTAGACCTCTGATTAAGGGGGACAAAAATGAATTTCATAAATGTAAAATGATGAAGAATTTACAAAATTTGGCCCACTGATCTCAAACAGCATTCGTTCAAAAGCTGCTTTGTCCTTCATGGATCAAGATGTATGTGTCAGACATTAAAGAAGGATGTTTGTAATGTGGGTCTCAAGCTTCAGTGTGCATAAAATTCTTTCAGGGGTGTTTTTTTTCAAATACAGACTCAACGACCGAGGACAGGGCCCGGGAATATGCATTATAACACATTCGGTGGAGCCCCAGTTCGATTCAATTGTGAATGAATCCAGGACCAGCTTTCTTTTTTTTTTTTTTTTTTTATTATAATAGTTTATTTTCAAATTGGTTTACATGTAACACCCAGTGTTCATCCCAACATGTGCCCTTTTTAATACCCATCACCCCTCTCCCCCCTCCCTCATCCCCCTTACCCTCAGTTTTTTCTTAGTCTTTGAGAGTCTCTTATGTTTTATCTCCCTCCCTCTCTGTGTCTTTTTTTTCTTTCCCCTCTTCCCCTCCCCCTGGTTTTTGCTTAGTTTCACAAAGTCCACCTATTCGTGGAAACATATGGTATCTGTCTTTTTCTGACTGACTTATTTCACTTAACATAATACCCTCCAGTTCCATCCATGTTGCTACACATGGCCAGATTTCATTTTTTCTCATTGCCACGTAGTAGTCCATTGTATATAAGTACCATAACTTCTTTATCCATTCGTCAGTTGATGGGCACTTGGTCTCTTTCCATGATTTGGCTATTGTCGAAAGTGCTGCTATGAACATCGGGGTACACGTGCTCCTATGCATCAGCATTCCTGTGTCTCTTGGGTAGATTCCTAGCAGGGCTATTGCTGGGTCATAGGGTAGCTCTATTTTCATTTTTTTGAGGAACCTCCACACCGTTTTCCAGAGTGGCTGCACCAGTTTGCATTCCCACCAACAGTGTAGGAGGGTGCCTACTTCTCCACATCCTCGCCAGCATCTATAGTTTCCTGATTTGTTCATTTTAGCCACTCTGACTGGTGTGAGGTGGTATCTCAGTGTAGTTTTGATTTGTATTTCCCTGATGATGAGTGACATTGAGCATCGTTTCATGTGTCTGTTGGCCATCTGAATGTCCCCTTTGGAGAAGTGTCTATTCATATCTTCCGCCCATTTCTTCACTGGGTTGTTTGTTTTTCGGCTGTGGAGTTTGGTAAGTTCTTTATAAATTTTAGATATTAGTCCTTTATCCGATATGTCATTTGCGATGATCTTTTCCCATTCCGTTGGTTGCCTATTCGTTTTGTTGGTTGTTTCTTTTGCCGTGCAGAAGCTTTTTATCTTGATGAGGTCCCAATAGTTCATCTTTGCTTTTAATTCTCTTGCCTTTGGAGACGTGTCGAGTAAGAAATTGGTGCGTCTTAGGTCAAAGAGGCTTTTTCCTGTTTTCTCCTCTAGGATTTTGACGGTTTCCTGTCTCACATTCAGATCTTTTATCCATTTAGAATTTATTTTTGTGAGTGGTGTAAGAAAGTGGTCTAGTTTCATTCTTTTGCATGTTGCTGTCCAATTCTCCCAGCACCATTTGTTAAAAAGGCTGTCTTTTTTCCATTGGATACATTTTCCCGCTTTGTCAAAGATTAGTTGGCCATATACTTGCGGGTCCATTTCTGAGTTTTCTATTCTATTCCATTGGTCTATGTGTCTGTTTTTGTGCCAATACCATACAGTCTTGATGACCACCGCTTTGTAGTAGAGGTTAAAGTCTGGGATTGTGATGCCTCCCGCCTTGGTTTTATTCTTCAGTATTATTTTGGCTATTCGAGGTCTTTTGTGGTTCCATACAAATTTTAGGATTGTTTGCTCTAGCTTTGAGAAGAATGCTGGTGCAATTTTGATTGGGATTGCATTGAATGTGTAGATTGCTTTGGGTAGTATTGCCATTTTGACGATATTTATTCTTCCAATCCATGAGCATGGGATGTTTTTCCATTTCCTTGTGTCTTCCTCAATTTCCTTCATAAGTTTTTTATAGTTTTCAGTGTAGAGGTCTTTCACATCTTTGGTTAGGTTTATTCCTAAGTATTTTATGGTTTTTGGTGCAATTGTGAAAGGGATTAGCTTCTTTATTTCTCTTTCTGCTGCTTCATTGTTGGTGTATAGAAATGCCACCGATTTCTGTACATTGATTTTGTACCCTGCAACTTTGCTGAAATCCTGAATCAGTTCTAGTAGGCTTTTGGTGGATTCTGTCGGGTTTTCCATGTAAAGTATCATGTCATCTGCAAAAAGTGAAAGTTTGACTTCCTCCTTGCCAATCTTGATGCCTTTTATTTTGTTTTGTTGTCTGATTGCTGATGCTAAGACTTCCAGCACTATGTTAAATAGCAGTGGCGAGAGTGGACACCCCTGTCGTGTTCCTGATCTCAGGGGGAAGCCTTTCAATTTTTCCCCATTGAGGATGATATTAGCTGTGGGCTTTTCATATATGGCTTTTATGATGTTTAAGTATGTTCCTTCTATCCCGACTTTCTCGAGAGTTTTTATTAAGAAAGGATGCTGTATTTTGTCAAATGCTTTTTCTGCATCTATTGACAGGATCATATGGTTCTTATCTTTTCTTTTGTTGATGTTTTTGTTTTTTAATAGTTTATTGTCAAATTGGTTTCTATACAACACCCAGTGCTCAATCCAACGAGTGCCCTCCTCTGTGCCCACCACCCACTCCCCCCTCCCACACCCATCTCTCCCCTCAGTTCTTTCTTATTCTTTGAGAGTCTCTCAAGTCATGTCTTCCTTCCTCTCTGTGGCTTTTTTTTCCCCCCCTTCCCCCCTTCCGCTCCCCCCTGGTTCTCTGCTAGGTCTTCCAAAGCCTACCTATGCGTGGGAACATATGGCATCTGTCTTTCTCTGCCTGACTTATTTGACTCAGCATAATATCCTCCAGTTCCATCCATGTTGCCACACATGGCCAGATTTCATTCTTTCTCATTGCTGCATAGTATTCCATTGTATGTATATAACACATCTTCTTTATCCATTCATCAGTTGATGGACACTTAGTCTCTTTCCATGATTTGGCTATTGTTGAAAGTGCTGCTGTGAATATTGGGGTGCACGTGCCCCTATGCATCATCAGTCCTGGATCTCTTGGGTAGATTCCTAACAGTGCTGTTGCTGGGTCATACGGTAAGTCTATCTTCATTTTTTTGAGGAACCTCCACACAGTTCTCCAGAGTGGTTGCACCCCACCAACAGTGCAAAAGGCTGCCTGTTTCTCCACATCCTCACCAGCATCTATAGTTTCCTGATTTGTTCATTTTAGCCACTCTGACTGCTGTGGGGTGGTATCTCAGTGTGGTTTTGATTTGTATTTCCCTGATGATGAGTGATCTTGAGCATCGTTTCATGTGTCTGTTTGCCATTTGAATGTCTTCTTTGGAGAAATGGCTATTCAAATCTTCCGCCCATTTCTTCACTGGGTTATTCGTTTTTCGAGTGTGGAGTTTGGTAAGTTCTTTATAGATTTTAGATACCAGTCCTTTATCCGATATGTCATTTGCAATTATCCTTTCCCAATCCGTTGGTTGCCTGTCAGTTTTGTTGGTTGTTTCTTTTGCCGTGCAGAAGCTTTTAATCTTGATGAGATCCCAGTAGTTCATTTTTGCTTTTAATTCCCTTGCCTTTGGAGATGTGTCGAGTAGAAATTTGGTGCGTCTTAGGTCAAAGAGGCTTTTTCCTGCTTTCTCCTCTAGGATTTTGATGGTTTCCTGTCTCACATTCAGATCCTTTATCCATTTAGAGTTTATTTTTGTGAGTGGTGTAAGGAAGTGGTCTAGTTTCATTCTTTTGCATGTTGCAGTCCAGTTCTCCCAGCACCATTTATTAAAGAGGCTGTCTTTTTTCCTTGGGTACTCTTTCCTACTTTGTCAAAGATTAGTTGGCCATATACTTGCGCAGGACCAGCTTTCAAGAAGCAGTGAGATGTAGGGAGATCAGGAAAGTTTTAAACCAGCTTCCTAGTGAGTGATGAAGAGGGTGAGATGCTGCTTCTGTCTCTGGGCATCAATCTGGGGGAAAGAACTGTGCCTTTAATTTTGGAAATAATGACCACATCACTTCTCAGCTACATGTCCCCCCCTGAGAGAGACTCCTAATCTCTGTCATAACCCTCAGTTTACTCATCTGTAAGATGGACATATTAATATGATAAGGACCAAATCCATTAGCTTCTTAGTTGTGTAGTATTGAGAAAGTTACAGAACCTCTCTGAGCCTCCGTTTTCTCATCCATTAAATGGTCAATAATAATAGCGAAGACTTTATAATTCTACTGGGTAATAAAAATAAATAAGAAAAAGATTTTTAGGGAAATTAAATGAGAGGGAAAATAGGCAAGTACTTAGAATAAATATTTCTTTGTTCTCTTCTACCTTTATTGGTTCAGTTAATTGCTTTCCCTTGGCGAGTTTTTTGCTTTGAAAGGAGATACTTGGTTCATTGTGGGCATTTAGCTCAGTTGGTTAAGATGTGGAGTTAACAGGATCCTAACTGTGGTTTGAGCCCCAGGGTGTTTGGGGGATTTAGTTATTTCTATTCAGAAGTCCCCCAGTGGGTTTCCTCATTCCAGTTGGCAGTCAGCCACTGTCAGATCAGAGACCTGGCAGATCAGGGCAGATGAAGGAGGGAAGGTGGGGGGAGGCCATCATCTATCACCATTACCAGCCAATCCTCTTCACAGGAACACACAGGTTCCCCATAGCAGCAGTCATCAGCAGCATCCTTGAATTGGAAGGTAGCTCATTATTATTATTATTATTATTATTATTATTTTTTTTTTTTTAATGTTTATTTATTTCTGAGAAACAGAGCACAAGTTGGGGAGGGGCAGAGAGGGAGAGGGAGACACAGAATCTGAAGCAGACTTCAGGCTCTGGGCTGTCAGCACAGAGCCCAAAGTGGGGCTCCAACCCACGAACTGTGAGATCATGACCTGAGCCGAAGTCGGACGCTTAACTGACTGAGCCACCCAGGTGCCCCAAGATAGCTCATTATTATTAGTTTATTAATGGACAGCTCAGTAGGGTGGGAAGAGCTCACTGGGGGTCCGGAAGGCCCAGCCATCCCACTGGGTCCCTGGGAACTTTGGAAATAGCCCCAGGTCCCCTTCTCCAGCCTCTCAAGAGGACCTTCATCAGTCTATAGGGGACTTCGGAAGGGCCTTCTGGCCTGCTTCTTCAGAGAGAGGTGACAGGAAATATTGTATACAGGAAAATATCAGTAGGAGAGGTGAAGGTGACTTTAGAGTAATTGCATTTTCCATGAAGCCTGTCTTGACACCATCTCCACCTTTGGAGGGAAAGACTACTTCCAGCCTTGTGCCCCATAGTACCTGAGCACCTGCACAGCTTCACTGTGTGTATTTGGCTGTTTATTTACTGATGTCGACTGTTGGTTACCCAATACCTGAAACCTTGCTCTTGTAAAAAAATTGAAAATTTTAGATGATTCTAAAGACTCCTTTGTCCTCCTTTCTTATCACAAAATGCTCTGCATCCGTGATTTATATGTCCTTTGAAGATAAGTGCCATTTGTGTGTATGCGTGTCTGTGTGTGTCTGTGTATATGCAGAGCGGATTATTTTTTTTTTATGGTTTTTTTTTTTTTTTTTTTTTTTTGAGAGCGAGACAGAGAGCAAGTGGGAGAGGGGCAGAGAGAGAGGGAGACACAGCTGAAGCAGGCTCCAGGCTCTGAGTGTCAGCACAGAGCTCGATGGGGGGCTTGACCCCCACAAGTTGCAGGATCATGACCTGAGCTGAAGTTGGATGCTTAACCAGCTGAGCCACCCAGGTGCCCCCAGAGTGGATTGTTTTTTAAACACAGATGATATCATATTGAATAATCCTTTTGATCCTGCTTTAAAAAATTTTTTCAACCAGCAGTGTAATTTTAATTTCAATGTCTTGGCATTTTTGCCATATCAATAAATACAGACTTCATTATCGTTTTTTTAACGTTTATTTAATTTTGAGACAGAGAGCACGAGTGGGGGAGGAACAGAGAGATAGGGTGACCCAGAATATGAAGTAGGGTCCAGACTCTGAACTGTCAGCACAGAGCCCAAAGTGGGGCTCGAACTCACAGACTGCAAGATCATGACCTGAGCTGAAGTCCTTAACCAACTCAGCCACCCAGGCACCCCTTTTATCTTGAATGGGTGTTAAGCATTTCATAGACTTCATGGATTGCAAGTATAATTGTGTTTTGGTTTTCTTTTTTTTTCTTATTTTTGTCATTTTGCTGTTGATGGGCATATATAGGTTTATCCTTTTTCTTTTATTTTACACTAAATTTTACCTTTACATTTTAATGAAAAATTTAACGCTTAAGATTTACATTTTGAAGAATGATATTGCACTGCATGTTGACCCTGCATCCTTGTGCACAGATTATACATTGTTCTTGTGGGCTGTGTATCTTGCTCTCATTTATATGCATGTCTGATCCTGTGTTTGAGCAACCTGAGGATACAGACTGTATCCTCGCTCTTTCTGTATCTCCAACTCTAGCACTAGCATTGTGCCTAGCATGTAGTATTGGCTCAGTGAATGTTTGAATGAATCAATGATTGAATGGTTAGTTATCTATTGCTGCTTGATAAACTACCGCAAAACTTAGTGATTTAAAAGAGCACACATTTATTAACACACAGTTTTGATGGGTCAGGAATTCAGGCAGAGCTCAGCTGGGTCCCAGGGCTCAAGTTCTCTTCCAGGCTACAGTCAAGGTGTCAGGGGGGCTTTGGGCATCTCAGGGTTCTAGTGAGGAAGGATATGCTTTAAAACTCACATTTGTTGCTAGTATTTAATTCCTCATGGGTTCTGGAGTGAAGGCCTCATTTCCTCTTGTCTATTGCCACATGGGTCTTCCAACATGGCAGGTTGCTTTATCAAAATGTGCAAGCTGAAGGGCACCTAGATGGCTCAGTCGGTTGAGCATCTGACTTTGACTCAGGTCATTATCTCACAGTTCATGAGTTCAAGCCCCACATTGGACTGTCTGCTGTCAGCCTGTCAGTGGAGAGCCCCCTTTGGATCTTCTGTCCCTTTCTCTCTCTGCCTCTTCTCTGCTTGCGGTCTCTCAAAAATAAAAAAATTAAAAAAAAAGAAGAAAAATTAAAAAATGTGCAAGCTGAGAAGGTAATAGTCTGCTAGCAAAACAGGAGTCACAATGTTATGTAACCTACTTATGGAAGTGACATCCCATTACTTTTGTTCTGTTGATTAGAAGCAAGTCACAGGTCCCAAGCACACTCAAGGGGAGTTTACATAGGGTGTGAATAGCAAAAAGTGGGGGCACTCAAAGAGTTTAAGTGATTTGCCTAAAGTCACAGAGCCAGCAAGAGGAAGTGTCAGGATTTGAATCTGGGAATTATTCTACAAGTTTAAGCGTTAAAACAAGCCATTTTGCCCTGAGATTTGGCTTGACATAGTCTCAAATACAAGTGGTACATATTGAGAGGGTTACAGAGAGGCATCCTGGTACAATGGCAAGAGACTTTTCAGGCAAGAAACCTACATTTGAATCCTGGCATGCAACTTCTGGTTGAATGGTTTTGGGCACTGCATTCAATGATCTCTGCGTTCTTCTCTGCTGGTGAGGTTGTTGTCAGGATTAAATGTGATAGTGAATGTATATAAAATGCTGTCCAGAAGGTCCTTCATGGAGCCTGCACCTCGTGCATGCAGCTGCTGTTTTCAAGAGAGCTAGTCCGGCAGTGGTATTGTTTACAAACATGTATTACGTGCTTTTGAAAGCTTCTTCCAAACCCTATTATTAATTGTTAATGGACTGAGTCTGGGGTGCTCCTTCTGAGGTATCGTTTATAGTGGCTGTTCTGCTTGTTGATTTTGTACACACAAACCCACTTGATTAAGAATTGATAGAAAAACAAAAGTCGTAATTCAAGCAAATAAAGGATGCTCCATGAGAGGAAATCTTGACAGCCGTGAAATTAGTGCATAATTATGGTTGCCATGGTTAATTGTGACTGAGTAACTGGCCTCAATGGGAAGCTGCTAACTTAGACAATAGATATCAAGGGAACTTACCCACTGTGGGTTCAGGACAGGTTCCTAGGAGTCACACACTAGGTTGTGGAGTTTTAGGCAGATGATTGTCCCTTTGCTCTAAGAGCAAATTAAACAGACATAGGAGCAAGACAGGTATAAAAGTATCTGTTGCTGACTAATTCGAATTGGAGAACATGGCTTGGACCTGTGGACCTAATCATCCTTCTGGTCTTCTGGTCTAGAAATTGAGACCTTCTTATCACAAGAGCTGGGAGTGAGGGAGGAAGGGAGAGAGAGAGGGGAAGGAAAAGAGAAGAAGTGATGAAGGGGTTGGGGTGGAGAGAGAAGGGAGGGGTGCTGGAGAAGAGGGTGAAGAGGGAGATGGAGATACTAGGAGGGAGCACTGGACCAATGGAACTCAGACACTTGTCAACTGGTCAGTCAGATCTTTGCCTCACCTCCCGGGAAAGGAGTCACTGAGGGGGCGATGGAAAGGTAAAAGCTTTCACCTAATATTCACCTAATAATGGTTCAAGTCCCTATTTTATGAGCAGACTGGAAACTGAGAGGAGACTCTCGTTCCCACCTTTCATCAGCAAATGATCATAATTGTACTGAGTATTTACTGAGTTTTAACTGTGTGTCAGGCATTGTGCCAAGCCCTTTAAATGAATTATCTTGTTTAGTCCTCATAGCAGTCCTTTGAGGGAAAGAATAAAATTAGCCTTGTTTTACAAATGAGGGTACTGGGACTGGTGACACCTTGTCAACAAGCCAGGGTCCCACATCTAGTGAATGTCAGATTGAGATTCAAATCCGGGTCTGCTTGATCTCAAACACTTGTTTTTAAATGCCGGTTTTCTAAAAAGATGATCCATGCACTACCTGATTCAGAATCATCTGGGATGTGTTTCAAAAGTGCAGATTTCCAGTGGGCCTGACTCCCACCCCCAAACACTGACTCAGGAGGTTTGAAGACTGGCACAGGGATATGCATTCTAAGGACCCTTGGTGATTCTAATGCACAACAAAGTTTGAGAATTATTGCAGTGGAGGGATAGATTTCCAATTCAGCTTTTGCTAATTTACCTTTGGGAAAAGAAAATGAACACTTGTTTGCAAACAGGATTTTTCCTTACTGATTTTTACTAATATATTGAATCTGGCAGCTTGTTGGGAGCTAGATAAGTGGGTCCTCCCTGGATTCAGATAACTGAACTCTCCTGCAAACCTCTGGATGTCACCTCCAGGAAACTTTTCTTACCATCTTCAATCTGGAGGGTTTTGCCTTTTGCCCTGTGGTGACCCCAATACCGAGAGAGGACAGGACCAGCGGGTATTGCCTTCTGAAAAGCTGACTCCCCCACCCACTTTGGTTTTCAGGACATGGTCATTTACATAGACTGGCATAGCCACTTGCATTCGTTTGCATTCATCTGCATAGATTTGCATTCATTTGAGATGTGCTTGGATTCTTCTTATTCATTTAGATCTATCTTGAGTGTGCTCTATATATTGTAGCTTCCTATCTTCCATCCTCTTTTTTGGACCTAATGTAACTCTGATCTCAGAGTTTTTTGTTTGTTTGTTTTGACTAAAAAAAAAATGTTCCTCATAGGGTCAGTTGGCTTTGGGAACTGTCTTGTTGGGTAGGTGGAGTTTCCTTTATGGCCAGTAGGAGGCCGTGTAAGTCAACACCATGGACTCCACAGTTAGATGAATCAGGGTTCCAAATCCTGGTTTATCCACTTACTAACTATTTTATATTGAGTACATCACTTAATTGCCCTAAAGCCTCATGCACTCAGCTATAACAGGAATAATAATATTACCTACCTAATTGTGTTGTTGTGGGGACTAAATACAAATAAAGTGTTTGCTTGGCACATGGCTCAGAAAATGGTAGTAATTAAAATATCATCATTATCTTGTGTTAATGATGATGATGGTGATGATGATGATGGTGGTGATGATGAAGATGCAACACTCATAATGCTCTTAATCCCAGAAGACAAATATTAAGTGGGAGAGAAAATATTCAATGTTACTGTGGTTTTGAAAATATGTCCACAAATTCTTTGACACTCTTCTCCTCAAGACATAGAGCTTAAGCCTTTTCCTTTGATTGTGAGCTGGCTTTAATGCCTAACTTCTAATGAATAGAATATGGCAGAAATGATAGTATGACACTTCCAAGATTAGGTTATAAAAAGACTACAGCTTCTGTTTTGGATTCATGTGCTTTCTTTCCCGATCACTCTGGGGAAAGCCAGGTTGTGAGTAGCTCTGTGGCCAACAGCCATGTAATTAAACTTGGAAATGAATCCTCCAGTCTTTTAGAAGCAGCTGCAACCAATAGCTTGACTGTAATCTCATGAGAGACCTTGAGCCAGAACCAAAAGTAAGCCTCTCCACATTCCTGACCCTCAGAAACTGTGAAATAATGAATGTTTGCTGTTTAAAGCTGCTAAGTTTGGGGGTAATTTGTTACACAACAAGCAGTTGGGAAGACTTTTCCAATTGTGGATGTCCCCTTCTGGGATCATAGGGTTATTATTCTTGGTCTAAAGTCTGAATGCCCAGGCCTAATTATAGGAGAGGTTTGTGCAGAGTTGCATCGAGGCATAGCTGGAATACTAGTGAATTTTAACTTGTTGATCACCACACACATGACAAATGCCTTTACTTGCATGACATACTTACATATATGTTTCTAGATTTTGATATTTAAAATAATTAATTTAGAAAAAAATAGTTAAGTAAAACATAGTTGCATTGTGCAGCAGCTACAAGGTACATTAGTAACAGTATTCACTAGATGCTGAAGCACTGTTGGGATGGGGGGCAGGTTATGTCCCAAGCTAGTTAGAAGGCCACTTCCTTTTTCTCATTATTAAAGTTAGAGGATGTTATCCATTTATTCACAGATGTTTGTTAAGTATCTACTAAGAGCTATTAACACTACTAGGCCCTGGGAAGCCTATAGTAAATAAGACAGTTTGTGCCATTACAAAGAATATAGTCTAGTGGGAAAAATCTGAAGGCAGCAGGCATTTGCACAAGCAAAAATGATAGTTTGTTGAAAATTATGATACATGTATTTGTTAGACTTTTAAAGTCATCATGGTAGAAAATCTTACTTAAAACTTTCTTAGGAATAAGCAATTTATTCACACAGAGCTGGAGGTCTACATAGGGTAGACTCTAAGCAAGGAATGATCAGCAGCTCAATGATGTCAAGAGAACCCAGATTCTTTCTTTCTCCCTGCTTTACCTTCCTGGAGCTGGCCTCATCATGGTTCTCTCATGGTGCAAGATGGCCCCCAGAGGCAACTGGGGCTCCATGCTTCATCATTCACTTCTATCAGGAGAGATGCTAAAATCTCCGTACTGTACCTAGACTGTATCCCTTCCCTTCAATCTGACTGGCCAGTTTAGATAATGTGGTCTTTTTGGAACCAGTAACAGTTGCCAGGGGCATGATTATTCTGATTGGTTAAGACTAATTAGGCTAGAACTGGGGATACCTTACCATTGCCCTATAACATGTAGGAGGTGTGAATGCCTGATGTGATCAGGTTTTGTTAGGAAGAAATAATAGGGAGGATTTTGGATTCTGGTTAGGTAGACAACAGTGTCTTTCTAATTATTTTTTAAGTTTATGTATTTATTATTTATTTTAGAGCAAGAGGGAACAGGGGAGGGGTAGAGAGAGATGGAGAAAGAATCCTAAGCAGCCTCCTCAGTGCCAGTGAAGAGCCCGGTATGGGGCTTGAAATCACAAACCATGAGATCATGGCCTGAGCTGAAATCAAGTCAGATGCTTAGCCGATTGAACCACCCAGGCACCCCAACGACAGCGTCTTATAACATGAGAAGATTGGGGAGATGTGGGAATATATGGCTGGGAATCTGGGAGGACTTCACTGGGGAAATGATGTTGACAAAGGGGTCTGACAGATGAAGAAATGGAGACAGATGAAGGGGGAGAGAGAGAGAGAGAGAGAGAGAGAGAGAGAGGAGAGAGAGAGAGTGTGTGTGTGTGTGTGTGTGTGTGTGTGTGTAATATTTTGAAGATTATAGCACCATAAGATGGAATGAGTTAGGACCCATGAGAAAGAGTTTCCCAGGAGATCTTCTCAACCCTTATCAGACTATAATGTATGTAAGATATGAACCTTTTGTTGATTAAGTCACTGAGATTTTGGAGATGTTTGTTATAGCAGCTAGTGTTAATTACCCTGATTAACACAGCCTGGTGTTCTCTGTTTCAGAAGGAGGGTGATGGCAAGAAAGAGAAGGACGTGAGTAAGCAGAAGTTGTCTAGGAAAGGATGTGGACTTAGGGTCAGATATAGATTGAGTCCCAGGTCTTTAGTTTGTTGGCCAGGTGATTCTGAGTAAATTCTGTTGCCTCTCTGAACTTCATTTTTCTTCAAATGTACAATGATGACAAAACCTAACTTTCAGAGTTATTGTGAAAATTAGGAATAATATGTGTGAAATCTTCACATGCAGTAGATCCTCAATAAATGATAACTGTTAATATTATTTAGCAGCCTCAAACCTTTTGCCCAAGTGTTCATCAATTTTGATGTCTAAGATAGGGTGTGGATGGTGGTGGGGAATGAAGGGTTTCTCTGGCTTCTAGCTAGTGATAGGCCGGGACATGCTACTTTGATAGACTGGAGCCAGAGTGGGTAAGTCCACATTTGAATCCCTTAGGACAAGCCAGCAGGTAAACCCAGAGACTGAGTGTATACCCTGAGTCTTAAGGCAGCATTTCTCAAAGTATCGTCTATGAATCGTTTTATTCTGTAGCACCTGGGGTACTTCTTCAAAATGACCATTCCTGGAGCCCAACACTAATCTAATAAATCAGAATCCAGAGTTGCAGGACACAGTTAGCTGTATCTTTAGTGAGCTCCTCCAGGTGATTTTGAATACCCCAAAGTTAGGATCACTGATTTAGGACATGGAGTCCTAAGCCCAGAGACTGTGACAAGACTGGAAGGGGAGTTGGTCTCCATTAGTAATGGTTATCATTGCATTTTCCTGGGTGCTGGGTTATTCCCACTATTTGAATCTATTTAGTTCCTTAGTTTGCATAACAAGAGTTCTGGTAGAGAGGGTTACCTATATTAATTCCTTTAGTCACCACACAGCAGGACTTTGTATTAGTTTCCTGGGGCTGCCATAACAAACTGGGTGGCTTAAAACAAGTTTATTCTCTCACAGTCCTGGAGGGCAGAAGTCTGAAATCAAGGTGGTGTCAGGGCCATGTTCCTCAAAAGACGCTGGGGAAGAATTATTCCTTGCTTTCTTAGCTTCTGGAGGTTGCCAGCAACCTTGGGCATTCCTTGAATGATGGTAGCATAACTCCAATCTTGCCTCTGTCTTTACTTGGTCATTTTTCCTCTGTACGTCTGTGTATTTGGGTTCAAATTTCCCTCTTTTCATAAGGGCACCAGTCATATTTCACTTAGGGCCCACCTTACCCATTATGATCTCATCTTAACTTGATTACATCTTCAAATAGCCTGCTTCCAATCGAGGTCACATTAATAGGTTCTGGGTGGACATGAATTTCAGGAGGATGATATTCAACGTGATCTATTATTAACTCATTTTACGTATGAAGAAACTGAGATTCATAGAAGTCACTTAGGTAGTAGGTAGGGGTACTGGGATCTGAACCCAGGCAGACTCACTCCAGAGCCCATGGTCTTAACTGCTTCTCTGGAACATGGAAGAAGGGCTCAAGGACAGAGCTCTAAATAGCCTTGAGGTATTCTTTCATGGACCTATATGTGTCAGTTGCTATGTGGTGGGTGGGCAGGGAAGATTGGATTAGTTTGAAGGTGGATGTTGGGCACATGGGTCATGGGGAGGGCCAGGCTAGGACAGACGAAGGTCATTGGACTTGTTTAATGACCCCTTTAAAAGCCCAACCCATGCTGTTTCAGTTTTACAGCAGCAGAAAACCATCCCCAAACTTAGTGGCTCAAACCAGTCACAGGTTCTTACTTCTCAGGATTCTTTGAAATGACAGGGTGGTTTTGACTGGGGCCATTTATGATGTGTTCAGTCAGTAGTTCTACTGGGCTCTTCTGTATATGGGTTCTTCCACCACATGTTGTTTTGATAAGGCCGGGACCCCGAATGCCCCCCGAACAGAGAGTCCGAATCACCGAGGCTGCAAAAGCACAGGAGTTTTATTCTCTAGCTTGAGCTAGGGTCCAAGCCCAGAGCACCAACGCAGTGGCCTCTTTCTAAGCAAGGACCCCCCTCTGGGGTTTAGGTTCTCTTTTTATATTATCAGGGTTTACATAGGCCGTCCCCATTTTCCCCCAATGTCTGTTGGTTCCTGGAACCACAACTGGTCATGTCTCTCTTTGATTGGTTCTTCCGGGCTCGGGACCTTCGGCTTTTCAGTTTCTGCGTTGTCATCTTTGGCGGGTTAAACCGGTTACTGCTGAAGAACAGGAACTCAGGGAGGGGCAGCTGGCAAACAGAAACTTAGGCCTAGTCTAGGGGTTATATAGCCTGTCATGGAGTCACTTTCTTACAGTTTCATTTTTTAGAATTTCTCTATGCGAATGGTAGCCTGGACTTCCTTATATTGTGGTGGCTGGGATCCAAGAGAGAGTATTCAAAGAAGATAAGTACCTGTGTGCAAGATCTTAGTAAGCCTCCCCTTGTGTTACAGTTGCTATGGTCCCATAGGCCAATGCAAGCCATATGATAAAGTCCAGAGTTAAAGGAACAAATTAAAAGGTATGGTTCATTGGGGGTCTCCATGGAATAATCTACCATCCCTGGATCTTGGAGAGAAGGAGGCAGCTGCTGTACACTTCCCTAAGGGTAGATAATCTGGTCAACTGGGTCCTTGGCCTAAGTTCTCATACACCTGTTAATTTCTGCAATTCTCTGTGTTTGAAGCCCTACCAGCTAATTCATGTGCAATAATTTGAACTAATATTTACACCCAAGCAGTCCTAGAAGGCATGAGTTATTTACTGTCTGACATGGGCTTGATCTTCCACTTGCGTTTTGTTCAAAAGGCAGAGCCAAGCTTTCATTTGGCTCCAGTGTAATTGAGGATTGATGACTTCTATTAGCTTTTTCCCTTGTTGCACAAGCGATATGTGTTAACTATAGTACATATAGACAAAAGGAAGAGAGGGCCTGTGCTGCACCCCACAGACCTCCCTTCTAGGAACACTAGTTGTCCAGAGTTTGGACATACTCTTGACTCCTTCAGGGACTGCCTTGGCCTCAGAGGGTGGCAGACATCCAGTGACTGATGGATACAGGAGGCTTAAGGGTCTGGCTACCTTGGCCTAACTTGGGACACTCTGAAGAACTATTCTAGATCTAGAGATTGCTGCTTGCTTCCTGTTTTTCTCTCCCATAGGTTTTGGTCCAAGGGCTCTCCTCAGTAAACATCCTTAATGATCAACTTCATCTCAGAAACTCCTTCCTGGTGAATGTACCTGTGACCTTGCACCTTATCAATCTCCTAAGGAGATAACCACTGTGAACATTTGGGCACATTATCAGGGTGATGGTTTAAAACTCTCTTTCTCTTTCTATATGTAATACTTTTTTGTTTTGTTTTTTAAAAATCAGGATTTCAATGCACAAACTCTTTCTGTTTGGTATAGTACTGTGTTGTGGTTAAGAGTGCACGCACTGTGGGATCATATAGTAGTTCTATTTTTAATTTTTTTTGAGTATCTCCATAATGTTTTCCAGAGTGCCTGCACCAATTTACATTCCTATCAGCAGTACACCAAGCTCCCTTTCTCCACATCCTCACCAACACTTGTTACTTCTGTCTTTCTGATGATAGCCATTCTAAAAGATATGAGGTGATTTCTCATTGTGGGTTTGATTTACATTTCCCTGATGTTTAGTGATAATGAGCATCTTTCCATGTCTTGTTGGCTATTTGATGTCTTCTTTGGAAAAATGTTTATTTAAAAAAGTGGGACTTGCAAAAACAGATTAGAGTGATGGTTACCCAGGACTGGGGCTGGGGGATTGGAGATATGTTGTTTAAGGGTACAAACTTACAACTAGTAGATAAAGAAGTCCTGGAGATCTAGTGATTATAGGCATTAATACTGTGTTACAATCATCAAGGTTACTAAGATCTTAATTAATCCCACCACAAAAATGAAATGATAATTATGTGATGTGATGGAGGTGTAGTCATATTGAAATATATAAAATATCAAACCTGTTGTACACCTTAAACTTACACAGTGTATACAATGTTTATGTCAATTACATCTTAATAAAAAAGAATGCAAGAATGAAAGACAAATAACCTGGGTTTCAGTCACAGTTCTGCTACTGCCCGGGTTTATAATCTTAGACACATTATGTAATCTCTCTGAACCTTCGTTTCCTCAACAGTAAAATGGTGGATAATCATAGTACTTTCTTTCTAAAGTTGTTTTGAGGATTTAATGAGTTAATTCATTTAAGGGTAGTATAGAGTATATCCTTAATAAATATTAGTTACTATTATGATCTCATAACTAGGTTTTCTCAATATATTGTAATATTTTCCTATGACCCCTGATATTCTTTTCCATTATCATTTTTAATGGCTTCATGATATTCTGTTTTAAGAGTGTATCATAGTTTATTTAACAATCTCCTATCAGTGAAGGACATTCCTGGCAGAATGACCAGCGTATACAAATGCCAGGAGGCAGGAGAGTGTTTGGACCTGAAACTGATTTAGTGTTGGGAGGACTGAAAGGAGAGAACAGGACTGGACCCCTGTGAGCCTTTGGCCAAGGTTTAGGCTTTACCCTGTGATTGATGGCCACCAGTAGACATTGCTCTTCAAAGATAGAGTTATAAACACTATAACATCAAAGTCTAGGACAGATATTTTATAAGGGAGAAGAGTCTTTTGGGGGACACATTTGGGTCATACTGGACTTGGTCCATGAAGCTTTTATGCTGGAGACAGAAGGCAGGGCAGGAGGACTATGTGCTCTCTGCCCATTTGCCTCCAGAGAAGCAGCTGTAGTCTGACCTCCTAATAGTAACCTCACATCCTGAGCGGTTAGGATGCTGCAAGCTCCCTCAGTCTGAATATACTTCTCAAATTGAATTCCCACAGCAGGCAAACAAAACCATTGGATCATTGTTAGCTCTTGTGGGTAGAATCAATTCACTTGTGGTGAGAGATGGTTAGCAAGGGCAAGGAACTCAAGTGCTGGGCTAGAGGGAAGGTGAGCTCATCAGGAGGAGGCCTTGCTTGCTTCCTCTGCACTTTTGAAAACCGACAAGCAAATAACATTCATAAACTCCCTCTTAGATGAAACATAGGAGGCTTTTGGTCAACACTGTTTTGGATTTTGAACTTGATGAAACTTTTATGCCCTAGAGAAGACTAAGCTCTGGGAGGAGGAGAGTGTCACTGTATAAGGTTGTGCAGGTTGAGCATTTAAGCAACTACCCCATTCGTATTATAGCCGATGGGATTGGCAGCCTTTAGGGCTGTGCTGTGTTCAGTTAGAATGTTTTTGTGTAGCAGCCCTTAGGTTGGTTCCTGGGAGAGGATTGAACCCTCACCTAATTACTTCTGAGTCTGAGAAGGATGTAAACACTAGCATTCTAGTTCTTCACAAGGAAAGAACGTAGAATTCTCCATTGTTTGCAAAAGAGGGAATGTATTTATGCTTAGAAATTCTCTTCTTTATCAATTATTAACCTGGTCAGTTTGAAAGGAAAATGTGTATTTTTATATTTGAATAGGCAACGTTTCTATCTGGTTTAAAATTCAAAGGACATGAAAAGGTTTTCAGTGACCTAATCTCCCATCTCTTCTGTCCCTCAGACACACATTTGCTTTCCTCTGAGGTGGCCAGTGGTGTCAGCCTGTCTTTATCCTTGGTCAGTTATTTATTTTTTTAATATTTTATTTTTAAGTAATCTCTGTACCCAATGTGGGGCTCAAATCCACATCCCTGAGATTAGGAGTTGCATGATCTTGTAACTGACCCAGCCAGACACCTCTATCCTTGGTTAATTCTTAATCTTATTTTAAGACTTTGGGAAAATTTCCCAACCTACCTCCTCCCTGCAGCCTGCCATCATTTTTGTCATTCATTCACCAACCAACCAACCTTCCTTTCTCCTTTCTCTCTCTTTCTTTTCTTCCTCCCTTTCTTTGTTCTTTCTGGATCCCAGAGGCTAAGGATTCATCCTCCTTCTTGTTCCCTTTTGTTTTATTACCAATTAGTTAAGTCTCCTTTGTTCCACCCTCTCCAGGTCCCTAATGATGAGGGAATGTGGGGCAGGCTGAGGACAAAGTGCAAGCTACCCCCCCCCCCCCCCCGTGGTATATGTGTGATATTCCTCAGGAACCCCTGGCTGCCCAAGGACAAAGGAGAGGAAAGAAAACAAATGGCTAAATGATAGAGATCACTGTCATATAGGACAGGAGTCTCCATCAGTTTGCAGATATCTTAGTAAATTACAAGAAAAAGGCAGTCTGCAATCTTATCAATATCCTAATCTCCAGAAAACTGTACACTCAGTTTCCTGGAACCTCAGCATCATCCCTCCATGGTGATTCGGGGAACCAAGGCAAGAATTTCCTTATAACCTGCAGCCCATTGACAAATACTTGAGACAAATACAGAGTATTACATTTCTCCAGGACACTCTCTCCCCTCCCCATAATGTTAATACCTTACTAGAGGGAAAACAACGTTAGCTTGGCAATAACAAGGCCTCCAGTATCTTAGGAGTCCTTTTTAGTGTATCAGAGTCCCTCTGGAGGCTTCCCTTTGGCTTTATGTTCCCAACTTCATGGTATATAACAAGTCACTCCTCACAACCCCAGGTCAGCTCTTTATTTCCTGGGTCCTGTCCCTGTGCTTTAATAAAATGACCTTTTTGCACCAAAGACATCTTCCAGAATTCTTTCTTGGCCATTGGCTCTGGACCCCATGAAACCCCATCACTTGATAGACAGCATTTCTAATGTGTCTAGTTTATATCTCTTTGTTTTTATGTGTCTTGTAAATGGGTAGTGTTAACAACAACAACAACAACAACAACAACAACAACAACAAAACAGGCTCCCAATGGAGTCACTTGTGCTATACTCCACAGCAGCAAACCAGGACTTAATATCTAACCTAATTGCAGTTTTAGCCTCCTCCTGGAATTACCTGGTCAGCACTAGTGAGCTAATGGGCCTGATAGACCTTCCCCCAAAAGAAAGGTGACTTTGTCTGAAACAATCCACTCTTTGCCCTGCCTCCTTCTGCCTATAAAAATCTTCCATTTTGTATAGCTTCTCAGAGGTTCTTTATGTCTGCTGGATAGGATACAGAGTGATTCATGAATTGTAGAATAAAGCCAATTAGATTTTCAAATTATTCAGCTGAATTTTGGTTTTTAGCAGTAGCCATGCATTTTTTAAGAATTCAAGTGAACACTGAGTTTCCATTCTGGGTTAGGCCTTGTGGTGGGTCTTGGGATGAAATTCAGGGCAGCATAAGACAGGCTGGTTCCTGCTCCAGTCTCCAGGATGATGACATTTTGGGGGTGATGGAGGGGTTCTGAGCTGATGGCCAAGAAAGAATTCTTGAAGATATCTTTGGTGCAAAAAAGTGACTTTATTAAAACATGGGGACAGGACCTGTGGGCAGAAAGAGCTGCACTGGGATTGTGAAGAGTGGCTCCTTACATACAATGGCTGGGGGAGTAAAGGGACTCTTCCAAAAAGGTTTTCATATGCCAAAGACTTACAGATCACTGGAGGCTTAGCTATTGTCAAGCTAAGGTTGTTTTTCCCTTTAGTAAAGCATTAACATTAAGACAGTAGGGAGTTCTTGGAGAAACCTTTTACTCTGCCTACCTCAGGTATTTGTCAATGGGCTGCAGGTTATAAGGAAATTCAATTTTATCAGCTGTTTCCTTCTTGACTTTGTTCCCCACATCACTGTGGAGGAGAGGGTGATGTTGGGGCTCCAGGAAAAGGAGTCTGTAGGTTTCTGGAGATTAGGCTGTTGATAAAACTGCCTTTTTCTTACAGTTTACTAAGATGTTTGTAAACTGATAGACACTCTATCAGTTTAACCATTTGTTTTCTGTCCTTTCCTTTGTCCTTGGGTAGCCAGGAGTGCCTGAGGAATGTCACACACATCCCACATGTGTGTGTGTGTGTATGCTATTCCTGTATTTGCCCTCAGCCTGTCTTATGCTCCCTCATCAAGGGTGGGGATCATTTGGGAGTTGTCCTTTGCTCTTTGTTCCTGTACCAATAACTTTCCGAGTGTTTTTCTTGCTCCTAAATCTCCTGTTCCTCTTTCTGTCTGTTTTCCTGTTTCTGTCTTCCTGTCTCCCTGGTCCCCATTCTTACTTAATGCTTGCTCTGGGCCAGCTTTTACATGTTGAATCTTGTGACTCTTTTCCCCAGCTCTGGAAAGCAGTGGACCCAGGCTTGCTGGAGCTTCCCGAGGGACGTCTGTTATCTCTGCAGGCCCCCAAAGAGACTCAGCTACTCAGTGTATTAGCAGTGATGCCATTTTTTCTGAAGACTTCATGAATGTGGGAAGGCAGTTCACATTGCACACCTTTCCACAGAAACTTAAGCAGATTCCCTATTAGATACCTTTGGTTTTGCCCACCAAGTTTTCTTCCCAATACGGAACTTGTGTCTCCATATCTGTATTTTATTCTTCCCTCCTCGTCCACTTCAACCTTGCAGCCTCCAGAAGTCCCTCTAGCGTCCCAGGGGATGCCACTCTCACCCTCAGTTAAGCATCCCCCTTTAAGCAGGACAAAAACTGGAGATTAGCTGTAAAGGCCACCCTTTACAGAGGGCCTTTACAGCTAATCTGGGAGAGGTTAAGGGTAGAGGTGCAGATGACTTACCAAGGGGGAGAGGCGATAGGAGCAATCTGCCCTAGCAGGAAATGGCAGATCGATAGGGTGTCATGGTCTGCAGAGAGAACTCAAATCAATACTAAAACTGACCAAGAGCAGGCACGCTTTTTAGTATCACTAAACATTGGCCAGAAATTTTGAACACTATCTGTGATAAAAAAAAACTACCACCCCTCCCCACATGCCACTGCCACCACAAGTTGGGTGCAGTTATAGCAGAATGTTTAAATTAGGGGAGGGACAAAAAATAAACTCAAAATAGATGAAGGACCTGAGTGTTGCACAGGAAACCATCAAAACCCTAGAAGAGAAAGCAAGAAACAACCTGTTTGACCTCAGCCGCAGCAATTTCTTACTCAACACATCTCCAAAGGCAAGGGAATCAAAAGCAAAAATGAACTATTAGGACCTCATCAAGATAAAAAGCTTCTGCACTGCAAAGGAAACAGTCAACAAAACTAAAAGGCAGCTGATGGAATGGGAAAAGATCGTTGTGAATGACATATTGGATAAAGGGCTAGTATCCAAAATTTATAAAGAACTCACCAAACTCCACACCTGAAAAACAAATAACCCAGTGAAGAAATGGGCAGGAGACATGAATAGACACATTTCCAAAGAAGACATCCAGATGGCTAACAGATACATGAAATAATGCTCAACATCACTCATCATCAGGGAAATACAAATCAGAACCACACTGAGATACCACCTCACGCTAGTCAGAGTGGCTAAAATGAACAAATCAGGAGACTATAGATGCTGGTGAGGATGTGGAGAAAGGGGAACCCTCTTACATTGTTGGTGGGAATGCAAACTGGTGTAGAGGTTCCTCAAAAAAATTAAAAATAGAACTACCCTATGACCCATCAGTAGCACTGCTGGGAATTTACCCTAGGGATACAGGAGTGCTAATGCATAGGGGCATGTATACCCCAGTGTTTATTGCAGCACTTTCATCAATAACCAAATCATGGAAAGAGCCTAAATATCCATGAACTGATGAATGGATAAAGAAGATGTGGTTTATATATACAATGTAATACTACTTGACAATGAGAAGGAATGAAATCTGGCCATTTGTAGTAACGTGGATGGAACTGGAGGGTATTATGCTAAGTGAAATAAGTGAGGCAGAGAAAGATACCATATGTTTCCACGCATAGGTAGATTTTGAGAAACATAACAGAAGACCATTGGGGAAGGGAGGGGGAAAAATCACAGAGAGGGAAGGAGGCAAACCATAAGAGACTCTAAAATACTGAGAATAAACTGAGGGTTGATGGAGAGTGGGGGCGCGGAAAGTAGGTGATGGGCATTGAGGAGGACAGTTGTTGGGATGAGCATTGGGGACTGGATGGAAACCAATTTGACAATAAATTATATTAAAAAAATAATAAAATATAAATAAATAAATAAATTAGGGGTGGGCCAGCCAGGTTTCAATCCCAGCTTTGGTGTTTAAGAGCTATGTGATCTTGGGTGAGGTACTCCACCTCTCTGTACTTGGTTTTCCTACTGGTAAATTGTGGACTGTACAGAATCACGGCATGCTGGTAGGTTTATATGAGTTAATACTAGCATTTGCTTGAAACAGTTAACAAGCATTTAACAAATGTTGGCCGTTCTTAGTGATGGGGAAATTGTGAAAAACTTGGGTTGAGCTGGCAAAAAAGGTGACTGGGTATCCTGTCCAGTACACTCCTCCCATTTATCTCTACCTTTCATGGTCTTTGAGCTACTTTGCAACTTTGTAAGTTGCAGAAAACTGATAATAACGCAAATGATTCTTGTCCATAGAAATGCAAATGAATTGTGTCTCATAGAAGACAAGTGACTGTCATACTGTGCCTGTCCACCAGTTTTGCATCCATCAAGCAAATACATTTCCTGGAATCCTGATTACCTATGTGTGTGTGTTCTTTGCCTTCTTCTTTAAACCAGTTGTAGCATATTTACAGTTCATTCCTTAATGAACTGAATTAAAATCTGTGACATTTATATTTATATGAGAGACATTACTTTGCCTGTTTTAGAAACATTATCCTTAAATGGTGTATGCTATTTTTCTTCCATTTCATAAGTAAAACAACCACAGCTTAACTTTCCTCCACTCATCCAAACTCCCCAAAGAAAAGAAACATCTTTAAGGGCTGTGGTGGCTTTGTAATGTGTCAGATAGGCCGAACCACATTTTCCAGAATATTCTTTCCTCCATATTTCTGGGTAGGGTGGGCTACCAAAGAGATCTTGTGGGGGATGTGGTGGGCAGGAGTGAAGCAGCTTACCCACATTGCAGCTTATCTCCTGGCTCCCCTCCTTGGTGTGACGCAGTGCTCAGCCTGCAACCACTTCCCTCCCTGGCTCTTCCTCTGTTTTTCCCTTCTCCTGGACAGGTGTGTGTGTTCACCTCTATGGTAAGGTTACCAGGGTGACAGGCAATAGGACCTGACAGAAGTGCTTGTGGGGTACAGCCTGTTTTTTTTTTTTTATTTTTTAATGTTTATTTTTGGCAGAGAGAGAGACACAGCGTGAGGGGAGAAGGGACAGAGGGGGAGACACAGAATCCGAAGAAGGTTCCAGGTTCTGAGCTGTCAGCGCAGAGCCCGATCTGGGACTCCAACCCATGGACCGTGAAATCATGACCTAAGTTGAAGTCAGACTCTTAACTGACTGAACCATCCACGTGCCCCGCAGCCTATTCTTGATTTTACTTCACCCACACCCATATGTTTTTTTAACATCAGAAGAAAAGAAGGAAAGAACTCAAAAGGTGTAAACATTTTATAGGTAGGAGGAGAATAAGAAATGGATTGAAATAGAATCGTCAAAAAGATGGAAAATCAGGAGACTGTTTCTGCCCTCTTAAGTCTACCTGCAGTTGTGTTCTCATTTCAAAGGACTTGCAGAGGATATTGCTCTGATATCTCAAATTCAACATAAAAAACCAAAATTTTGGTTGAACCAAAATTCAACCAAAAAAACAGAACAAACAAACAAAAAACTTTGACTCTGACTTCCCTGTTTGTGTCAATGTGATGAAAAGCATGGTTTCTTTCCAGATAAATCTGAAGACCAACTCCTTGCCAACAATTACGCTTTGAGTTGCTGTTCTTCGAGGTTCAAAGTCTCCTTCGTGATTATTCTTCCTTTAAGATTAAGCTTGCCTCCATATTCTCTCCCCAACCCCACAGAAGCCTTCACTATTCTCACAGTCCAAAGTGTGAGTTAGAGATTCTCTTCACTGTTCACATTACACCCTGCACACAGTTTTACCCACTGCATTTAAAATAGTTTATATGTAGTTATTGGTTCTGTCACTTCATAAGTATTAGTTTATTTGGATGAAGGAACACTTGTTTATCTTTGCATCCCCACTAAGCACATTCCATGTTTGTTGAACATAGATCCCTCCTCCACTCCGTCTCACTGCATGGAATATCCATATGCATATCTACCTTCTCCATCCACATCCATATCTCCATTAGTTTCCATAGATCTTCTTGTGGTTCTGCTTCTCTGATAAAGCCCTAAATGAAACAAGCACACCATTCAAGGCTGCAGAGCTGGCCAGTGGCAGAACCAGGTCTGTGTGGCCTATGTTTCCTGATTCTGCTGGTTTCTTCTTCCCTCTCTGCTCTCCCTGCATGTCAGCTTTACATGGGTGGGCTGACTTATTTTTCTGTCTGTTGGCTTCTTTCTTCTCTGCCCTCAGTCTGCTCTTTTTCTTCTCCAGATACTCTTTCCTTTTCCCTCACTGTTTTTGCTGTAAAAAGAAGAAATGCTTACCTGTTATGATTATGTTGACTGAATGACTTAAAAAAGTCTATTGGTGATTTAAGAATCAAGTAACATAAAAAGAAGAGACCCAATAAAGTAAGTCAACTTGCTTTTAAGTGAGGCGCGGCTCAGGATTGTTTTTTTCCTAAGGTCCTCAGTAAGGCAAAGTTCTGTACCCAGTGGATCTAGATCCACACTGTACAGCTCCTGTTGTAGGCGAGTCTGATTTTTAGCATGATGCAACCTCGATTTCCAGATGTTAACATGACTGTGCTCCTACTAGGAATCAGTTCTCCCTTCTCTGACTGCCTAGCTCTCAGTCTATTGTTTTTTCAAGGTATTGGCGAATCTCTTCCTTACAGTAGTTATTTTTATAACCCAGATGTCTTCTGTCAGGTCCGTATACTGCCCTGCCTCCCATTCCTGAGAGTTTAACTTCCTAGGTCCTTGTGAAACACCAGCTGTTTACTGAAGAAGTTGTAGGGACACCAAATTATGCACCTCACATCACAAACTTATATTCCCTGCTATTCTTCCTCCCAAGGTTACTTGCCCCTGATAGCCACCACATTTCCCCTCTTCCTTCCCTGTACAGACTCCCAGACCCTTAACAAGTGTCCCAGATTACTTTTATGCACAGGAAAGTTTGAGAGCCGTAACACTGTAAGACATAGTCCCAACTTTGTCCAGGATCCTAAGCCCTTTTACTACAGTTAAAAATTCAAGCCTTGAGGTCACCTGGGTGGCTCAGTCACTTAAGTGTCTGTGGCTCAGGTCATAATTTCACCGCCTGTGAGCTCAAGCCCTGCGTCAGGCTCCGTGCTGACACTCAGAGCCTGGAAACTGCTTCAGATTTTGTGTCTCCGTCTCTCTCTACCCCTTCTCCACTCACGCTCTGTCTCTGTCTCTCAAAAATAAACAAACATTAAAAAAAAATCCCCCCCCCCAAAAAAAAAAACAAATCCTGAAACTCAAGCCTTGAATTACAAACTGCCTCAGTTTAAATAACAGCTCAGGTACTTGTTAGCTTTATGACTTGGGCAAATTCTTTTAGCACTGTGAGCCAGTTTACTCATCAGTGAAATGGGGTTAATGATAGTATCTCATTGAGTGATAAATGAAAATTCATTCATTCACTCCTTTATTCACTCATGCATTCTTTCATTCACTTGAGAAATATTTATTGGGCACTTACTATGTACTGAAAACTGCTAGGCATTGGGGAATATAAAACTGGAACACACACAGACACATACTCTGCCTGCCCTCCTTGAGCTTATATTCTAGTGTAAGAGTTGGCACAGTTTTTTAATAAAGGGCAAGAGGTTAAATATTTTACATTTTTTGGGCCGCAGATGATTTCTATCACGTATTTTTTTTTCCCCCTAAAGCCCTTTAAAAATGTAAAAATCATTCTTATTTCATGGACCAAACAAAGACAAGCCACACGCTGGATTTGGCTGGCTTCTTTTATAGTGGGGCCAGTAAAATAATAGCTGTAAGTATTTTAGCAAACATGTTGATGAGGTATATTGCATTGCACAGTTCCTGGACTGGAATCTGGGCTTGGTAAATAGGTGTTTTCTTAATGCCTGATGCTACTCCCTTATGCTTTGTGCTTCTGCCCTGGTCAGTGTCCTTTGACATTGGGTGTCAGACCTGTTGGCTATTCTGCCTTGTGGAAGTGACCAAGCCCTGCCAGCAGCTCTCTGCCTCTTCAGAAGATCAGACGAGTGGCTCTAGGCATCCATTCTGCCTGTTGGACATGGCTATGCCTGGCAGGCTGGCTACTGATCTCCTGCCTGGCCTCGCCAGGACACACTTCCGCCAGTTCCTCTGCCTCCCAGGGAAAAGAGCCGGAACCAGCTGGGATGACTCATGATGCAGCGGCCACGCGGCTTGGCTCTCTGCAGGCCCACAGCCTCTTGGTGCCAGTTGAGGGGGTGGTGGAAATGGACAGGCCACTGCTCAAGATGTCCTCCTCTCACCAGGATGGGGCAACCTGAGGACATCTCTCAGCTGCCGGAAGCTTTCTGGACATGGAGTGCAATGGTCTGGGCTTGTGTCAGGTTCCCCCACTGGGCAGTCAGCCATCAGCTCTCACATCCTGGGGAAAAGCAGGGACTGATTCTGCCTTTGGCATTTTCAGAACCCTTGAACTCCTGCTTTCACTGGATTGGCGTGTCCTGCCCTTGATATCATCCTGCTGTCTTTTATTACATGGCAAAAGCTGGCCTCGAGAAGACAAACTCTCCAAGTGTGGCTTGGATGACTGCTTCCTAATCTGTCTCCCTGTCCCTGCCCTGAACCTCCCCCCTGCGTCCGTCCCTAGCCCTGAATCCATCTTCCACACTAAAGCCAGCATATTTTTTCAAAGATGCAACTTTGATCTTGACCTTCCTGCTTTAAAAACTCTTCAATGGCTCCTCATAACTTTTAGGATAAAGTTCAGTCCTCAGCAAGAATGTCTGTGATCCTGCTGTTCTAATTCTTTAGCCTAATCTCCCTTACTCTGCACCCAAGTCATGCTGTATATACACTTGTTCCCAGAAATTCCATGCCTTCACAGCCCCCATGGCTTTGTGCATGCTGCTCTCTGTTTGCTTGGAATTCCCTCTCCCTCCTTGTCAGCTGGAAAAAACATATTCTTTTCAATACCATTCAGTTGTCACTTCTTCCTGGAGGCTTCCCTGCTCTCCCAGCTGAGTCCTTCTGTCTCTCCTCTGAGTTCCTGCTTGCACTAATTTTAATCCTGTCTCCTGGAGGTAGGCAGGTGGCTTAAGAGTCTGAGTTTGAATTCCAGCTCAATCTATTGCTAGCTGTGTGACCTTGGGTAAGTCATTTAACCTCTCTGAGCTTCAATCTCATTTGTAAAGTGGAGCTAATAATAGTACCTACCTTCTACAGTACTTCTGTTGTGAGGATTGGGTGAGAAAATGCATGTAAATATCATCACACTATGAATGGCCCATAGTGGATACCCATTAATTTCACCAGAATCATCATTGAATGATACTGTGAGCTCTTTGATGATAGGGGCCGTGGTTTATTCACCACACAGTGCCTGCCTTATATCAGTTGTTAAATTACTTTTTGTCTGAATGCTGTTGAATGAAGGTCATGTAAGAAAACCAGTCTATCCTAAGTATCAAAATTTGTGTAAGGATGTTCATTGCAGTATTCATTTGGAGAGTAAAATACTGAAAACCACCAAAAGTCCAGCAATAAATTATGGTGCCTCCTTAATATGGGTTATTTTGTAGCGATTAAAAACAATGAGATAGGGGTGCTTGGGTTACTCACTTGGTTAGGTATCCAGTTCTTGGTTTTGGCTCAGGTCATGATCTCAAGGTTTGTAGGATTGAGCCCCATATAGAGCTTTGCATTGAATGTGGAGCCTGCTTGGGATTCTCTCTCTCCCTCTCTCTCTGTTCCTCTCCCACTCATGCTGTTTCTCAAAATAAGTAAATAAACGTAAAAAAAAAAACCCCGAGAATACCCCACATATGCAGACATAGAAATATATCCAGGGGATGCCTGGGTGACTCAGTCAATTAAGCATCTGACTTCAGCTCAGGTCATGATCTTATGATTTGTGTGTGCGAGCCCTGCTTTGGGCTCTGTGCTGATAGCTCAGAGCCTGGAATCTGCTTCAGATTCTGGGTCTCTGTCTCTCTCTCTACCCCTCCCCTGCTTGTGCGTGCTCTCTCTCTCTCTCTCTCTCTCTCTCTCTCTCTCTCTCAAAAAAGATATTAAAAAAATTTAAAAAAGGAAATATATCCAGAACATTTTCTGTGAAAAATGCAGGTTTACGACAGCAGGGATGATACCATTTGCATGTGTGTGTGTATGTTTAAAATGATATTTATGCATAGGAAATAGTTTGGGTCATATGAGAAACTTAATAGTAGTTATCTCTCAGGAAAAGAAGGAAAAGGACTTTCTGTGTATTTGTTTTTTTACTTATAGATTTATTTTTTATTGAGATAAAATTGATATATAACATCGTGTCAGTTAAGGTATGTAATGTGCTGATTTGATATACATTGCAGTATTATTACCACCATAGTACTGGCTAACACCTATCACATCACATAATTATTTCTTTTTTGTGGTGAAAACAATTAAGATCTAATCTCTTAGCAGTTTTGAAGTTTATAATACAGTATCATTGACTCTCATTACTAGCCTGTGCATTAGATCTTTAGAACTTATTTATATACAAGTTACAAGTTTGTATCCTTAAACATTTCCCCTGGCTATGTGCCAGTAAAACTTTGTTTACAGTAACAGGCAGGAAGCTAAATTTGGCTATAGTTTTCTAGCCCCTTACTCTTACTGGTGGGGCTCTGAAGGGTATAGGAAGAGATCAGTGAGAGGAAGTGACTGCAGGTTTACCCATGAGCTGGCTCTGGGGAATAGGAAGTTCCCTGTCCATGGAATGTTCGCTCTGCCCACTGTTCCCATAGCCTGAGCCATTTCAAGGAGGCCTTGAGAGAGCGAGGTGTTAAGACCATGTAGATGACAGATGTGACTGAATGGTGTTGAAGCCTCTATATCAACTCTGAAGATTATGGTAGATAGAACTATCCTCATAAGTAAGTTCCCGGTTATTAATTCTACCCCCTACCCACCTGGACTGGCCTTGCCTCTTTCTTCCCTCTCTTCTTGCTACCCGGATATAGGGATTGGTTTGCAAACCAGTGCTTGATGAGCCAGCCAGGAGAAGGAAGAAACAGGCTTTGGGAAGAATGTATCCATTGGGAATATCCTGAGTTGGCTATCACCTCTGTGTGGAGGAGGGTGACCTTTATGTCACATGCTTGTGGACCATCGTGTGAGTAGAGGGATGAACTGAAAATGCTGCTGGCCTGATGCACTTGTTTGAAGAATTGCACAGTGTCCTATGGCAGAGAAGCACAAAAGCATACTGTACGTTGTGCTGGCATCTTCTGTGGGCACGTTGGGCGGCCATTGACACTCAACTAGAGGCTGAACCTCAAAGTGAGAAAGTTAGAAGAAGAGCCAAGGTTAGAGAAGAACATGCAGTGTCTGCTAACTTTGTGGACTTTGGGGCTGGTAGACCCAGATAAGTTGGAGACCTTAGCATTTTGCAAAGGTAGGAGGGGATAGTCTGCCATGGATTAAAGTCCAAATGCTGTGACAAAGCTTGTTTGGGACACTAAGATGTGGAATCCCTGGGAAAGTGTTAGAGAAGGTCGTAGAGAGGATGTGACTGCAGGTTGACCCAAGAGCCAGCATTGGGCAATTGGAGGCTCCTTACCCTCTCCCCTGTCCTTGGAATATATGTTCTGCCCACTAGGAGCTATTGCAAGGATTCAGCCCTGAGAGAGTGAGGTGTTGAGACCATGTGGATGGTCGATATCATTGAATCCCATTAAGTCCTATATATAAACTTTTAAGACTCTGGAAGGTGTGTGCAGAGATCTACTCACCTTGAGGTGCCAAAGACAAACTTTGTAAAATTCCTTTGTTTATTAATCTTACCTCCTACCCATCTGGAGTGGTCTGCCTCTTTCTTTGGTCTCTGCTTGCCCTCCCCATGGAACTAGTTTGCAAACAAACAAAGAGTGAAGGAGAAGTTCCTTCTGGACTCTAGTGGTTATAGGTGATCCTTGGTGTTTCTTGGCTTGTAAGTACATCTCTGCCCCTGTAGTCACACGGCATTCTCCCTTTGTCTGAGTCTCTCAGAAGGACTCCATGATTGGATTTAGAGTCCATTCTAATTCAGTGTAATTTCATTTCAACTTAAATCCTGATTATGTCTGCAAAGATCCTTTTTCCAAAGAAGGTCACATTCATAGGTATTGGGGTTCAGGGCTTGAACATATTCTTTTTGGGAGACACAATTCAACCCATTGCAAGAGGAAAGGAAGATCAGTATTGTTTGATTCTCCATCAGAAATTAGGGCGCCTGGGTGGCTCGGTTAAGCGGCTGACTTCGGCTCAGGTCACAATCTCATGGTCTGTGAGCTCGAGCCCCGCGTCGGGCTCTGTGCTGATGGCTCAGAGACTGGAGCCTGCTTCAGATTCTGTGTCTCCCTCTCTCTCTGCCCTTCCCCTGCTCATACTCTGTCTCTATGTCTCTCGAAAATAAATAAACGTTAAAAAAAAGAAATTAGGGCCACGTGGGACCATGAGCAGTGGTTAATTCCTAATGAATGGAGAGCCACCTCTCAAGAAAAAGATAACTCTTAGGTTGCTGCTTCACAGACTGGGTAGATGGGGGTATCATTTGTAAACTTCCTTTCAAAGTGAGCTTTAAAAATAGGTAGATTCTCCCTTCCCCCAAATAATTTTTCATTGCAACCACTTGTCCATGTCCATGCTCACCAGCCTGGCCCAGGCCCGCATCATCTCTTGCCCAGACCAGTGTAATCACTTCCTCACTACATGCCAGCGGCCACTTTTGCACAACTGTGAGCCTCTTGGCATCCAGCAGCCAGAGAGATCTTTATAAAATATGAACTTGATCATTAATTCTCTTAACTAGACACTTCAGTGGTTTTTCCCTTTGCACTTAGAATGAAATCCAAACTCTTTACCAAGGCCTACATGGCCCCCTCTCCAGTGCATTCTATGTTTCTCCCCAGCTTGATCACTTGCTCCAGCAACATATATCTTATTGGAGTTCCTGGTACATGCCAAGCATTTTCCTACCTCGGGCCCTTTGCACACGCAGCCCTTCTGCCTGTAATGCTCACTTATCTAACCAATAGCTGGCTAACTGCTGATCATTGTTCAGATCAGGGAGGATTTTCCTGTTTCCTAGTTTGAACTGGTACTATTCTCTCCCTTAGTGCCCTATTGATTTGCTTCATAGTTTCTGACAATTCAGAACTTTTTAGTTAATAATGTTCGATAGTTTCATACCTATGTCCCCCCTAGGCTGAGAGTGATTGGAGGTCAGGAGCCACATCTGTCTGGTTTGCTATGGACCCTCAGTGCCAATGCCTAGGACGGTGAATCGTGAGGAGTAGATGCTGTTCGTGGAATGAATGAATGAGTGACTGAGTGGATAAAAGAAGTTGGGAACAGCTAGTTTTAGTGAATGATGCTTCTCTTAAATAGAGAAGGTACAGTGGACTGCAGCAAGCCAGGACAGCAGGTGGAATGGCCACTCCGTGTGGTTACAGGGTCTTTGTTTCCAAATATTTTCTTTCTCTTTGGGCCACTGCTGAAGGTTTTGATTCCTCTTCACAGAGTGATCAAGGTATCACTTAAATTCTGCTCTAATTCAGCGCTCAAGTCCAGGCCCTCATCACCACTTACCTATATGAGAAGTAGCCTCACAGACCTCCAGGCCCCCCTGCATAAAGCTGCCATGGCTGGTCCTTGTAAAATGAAAATCTCACCATGTTTCACTCTCACTCCAAATCCTTTATGACCCCTTATTGACTGTAGGATAGATCTAAGCTTCAGATCTCCAACATCTGCCGTGATGTTATTTTCCTCCTCTTTGCTCTTGTTTTTTCTTCCTTAAACATTTTCCTTCAATAATCTCTTCTAGATTAGGATTTCCACCCCACCATCTTGCCGACATTCCTCTTTTGTCCATAAAGCCATCCCATATCCAACAGGAAAAACTTCTGTTCATCATTTTAACTCTATCTTGGGTGTCCTCTCTTCCAGAAGTCTTTAATGAAAGTTCCTTTCTGACCAGATAGAGTTTATTGCTCCTTTCTCTTTGCTCATCTGTAGCTGTACATGTACTTGTTGCACTTACCTCACCATGTTGATACTTATTTTATTTCATGAGCATGTACCCTGTTAGATAGTTGAGGAAACTGGTTTTCATAAAGTGTGTGGCACCTGCTTAAGTTAAACAGCTAGCGATGTCAGACTTTGATTCTGGGTCTGGTTCCTGCTTTTTAAAACCCTCTGCTCTTAATACCATGCTATGTATTCTGCCTCCCAGGGCATCAGGAAAATGTCTGGACCCCTCTTTCCCTGCTCCCAGTCCCTGGGGGCCTTTGGGAAGAGGATTAATTGCAAATTCTAGACTGCCCCTAGCTTTGCACAAGAAACGACGTTTCTGGGGACGGGGGCAGCACTTGGGAGGGGCACCCAGGGATCTGCCAGGTCTGGCTGTGTCTCAAGTCCCAGAGCCCCCAGATTTACATGCTGCCTGTGCCACCACTGCCTGCACGACAGCCTTGCTGTCACGTAGCGCTGGACCGCAGGTGTTCTGCACCAGACCCTCTTTCAGGAAGAAAATGCAATTAGGGCTGCACAGTTGGCAGACTTCATCTCCATTCCTGCCTTGGGAGAAGAATCAAAGGGCAGTGTGTGGGCTGTGTGTGTTTGTGCGTGTGACTGTGTATGAGTGTGCCCATATGCACGTGTGTCTTGGGTTAACCCCTTCAGGATTCACAGGGCATTGTTGGGAAGGGAGAAAATTGAGTTTTTCATTTCTGCCAGTGACCTTTGCTTCTTTCTTTAGTAATAATAATTACATTTCTTGAGGACTTACCCTGTGCTGAGTACTGTTTCAAGCACTTTATGTGTGTAGTATCATTTAAAACTCCTAACCACTCTGTGAGGTTAGTGTTACTGTTAATCTCATGTTATCAATGAGAAAATAGATGCATAGAGACTGAGACCATTCAGGTGGTGAGTGTCTGAGACAGGATTTAAATCCAGGTTGGTGGGATTCCACTTATCTACCACATTTCATCACCTTTTAAATAGGGTTGATATTGCTCCTCTATTTTTAAGCAGACTGCAAATCTCTCCCTTTGATTTGACATCAATTAATAGATTCTTTTATGCATACATTAGTTGTATGTTTCCTTCATTTCATTTTTATAGGTGCCACTGCTTTGTTACTCTTTCGTAGTTGACACTGTATTATGTAAGGTAGGCAAAGTGATCCTGCAGTAACAAACATCACAGAAATACAGTTACTTAAACACATTCATTTCTCATTTAAAATCACTGTGGGTTTGGGTGACTGACCTTCACGTATTGGCTTAAACCCAGATTCTTTCAACAATTTCTTGGCAGGGAAAGAAAGCACAATCACTTAGTGACTCTCAAATGCCACAAAGTGGTTTAGGTCACTTGTGCTCACATACCGTTGGCCAAAGAAACCATCTGTCTATGCCTCACCTTAAGATGACGTATGCTCAGAAAGATTGGAAAGCCTCATGTCTTGGTGAATCCCAATAATATCTCCATGATGATCTGTTCCCTTTATCTTCCCCTTCCACTTTCTGTGTCTAATTGACTCTTCTCAAACACCTGTATAGTGTTTGTATACCCAGCCTTTTGGGGGTCTTATTATTATTACTATTATTATTATTATTAGATACTTAAAAAATTTTTAATTCTAGTAAAGTTAACATACTATGTTATATTAGTTTCAGGAATACAGTATATACTGATTCAACAATTGTATACTTACTCAGTGCTCATCATGATAAGTATACTCTTAATCTTGGGAGGGGGTCATATTATTAATTATAGTCATATAATGGACAGATCCCAGATTTTGGGGACACATAGACCTGATGAGGGTCTTGACTCCACCATTATCTTTATTAGCTGAATGATTTTGAACAAGATACTTGGCCTCTCTGAGGTTTGGGTATCTCTGAGGTCGGTCAGAGGTCCTGCCTTGAGGGATAATGAGGATTGTATGAGATAATCCATATGAAGCTCCTAGCACAGTGCTTGGTATTCAGCAAGACTAGTGATAGTAGCAGCATTTAACATCATTAATATTTGTTGAATGCTTAGATGAGATGCTCAATAAATACTATCTATTAGAATGTTTTTGACCGTTCCCACTTTTTAATTATGGTTATTTATGAATGTTTCATATTTCCCTTATATTCATTCATTCATTTATTCAAAAGGTATTCATGAGAGTCTTGGCATATGCCATGTACTAATATTTTACCAGTAGGAGAAATATCAGGGAAGTTGTTAGACAATCTCTGTCCATACAGAGATTAGTCTTTCTCTCCCTTTCCCCTTCTCCTCTACTTTATGTTTCTTTCTCTCTCTCCTCTACCCCTCACATCCCCCTTTCCTTTCTCTCTTACTCAAGATTTACCTTCATTAGACATTTAACAGGTTTTCATTGAGTGCTGTGTGCCAGCACATGGGGATATAGTAGTGAAAAACACAAGTTCCACTCATGCCCAGTGGTGCAGCAGCAGTTTTCATTTAGGATGTGGGCAGTGCAGGCTCTGACCTTGGTTCTGAGAAGACCTGGTCCCAGAAACTCCTACTGCTGGGATAGAGTTCCACTGCCCTCTTCTCAACCTCAACATCCCCCCTGGACTCCTTACATATTCTTAAAAGCACCAGTGGCTACTGGAGCTTCCTGAAGGTTCGCGAAGTTTTGGGATAGAGCAGGCACACAGCATCCTGAGCCCTGGCTCCTAACTGGCTCTTTTCTCAGGCATGTCAGAGTTCTGCTCCACTTTCTTTCATAAGAGGCCAAAGCTGATGGACAAGGCCTCTGTCTTCACTGTGCTGACTGATGACTATTAGCAACGTGCCCCTCTGTAAAGATGGAGAAAAAAGAGTCACAGATGGGGTTTCAGCTTGGGCTATACAGAACGTATAAGGGGACTTGTTCAGTGAGAGCGAGGCCTGGTTTACTGGGAAGACTAAAAAAACTAGGAACAGAGAGACCTGGCATTTGATTCCAGCTCAGCTTCTAGCATGCCATGTATTCTAGGAGAAATGCCTTTCCTTCTTTGGCATCACTCTTCCTGTCTGTGATGTGTGATTCTTGTGGCATCTTCACTGTTTTGCCATATCAGTGTATTACCACTAGACTGACTTAGTGTTTTTCTTTAGAACAACTTATTTTAGGGGTGCCTGGGTGGCTCAGTTGGTTAAGCTTTCAACTTTGGCTCAGGTCATGATCTCACAGTTCATGGGTTCGAGCTACATGTTGGGCTCTGTGCTGATTTGGATTCTGTGTGTCTCTCTCTCTCTCTCTGCTCCTCCCCCGCTCATGCTCTGTCTCAAAAATAATAAATGGGTATTAAAAAAATTTAAATTTACTTTAAAAGGAAAATTTATGTAATATTTATGCCATATATATCATGAATGAAAAGCCAATTATCAATTAATTGCCATAAAATATTGGCAACCATGAAAATAAATTGGGAGGATGAGCACTGGGTGTTGTATGGAAACCAATTTGATAATAAATTATTTAAAAAAATGAGAAAACAAACCCACAATATTAAGTTCTACTCAGATACTGTTGCCTATTAGAAGCTTTGAGTTTGGGGCCTGCCGTGATTTGTTAAATAGGAAAAATGGCATGTTTTAGAAAGGTGTTACCAATATGCCAGCACCACATAGAGACTTGTGATTAGAAAGAGAATAGTGAAGATAGAATGTTGTATAAGTTGATGTTATTTACTGTCACGTCTGGGTACCACATAAAAACCAGTCTCCACTCTCATGAGTGATAATTACCCCTCATTTTGGGAAGCCTCCATGATTTCTTAAAAAAATTTTTTTTAATGTTTATTTTTGAAAGAGAAAGCAAACAGGGGAGGGGCAGAGAGAGAGAGAGAGAGAGGGAGAATCTGGAGCAGGTTCCAGGCTCTGAGCTGTCAGCACAGAGCCTGATGCAGAGCTCGAGCTCTTGAACCACAAGATCATGACCTGAGCCAAAGTTGGACACTTAACTGAGTGAGCCACCCAGGTGCCTTGATTTCTAAGATCCCTTCTTGCTCAGACATTTTAGGACTCTTAAATATCTAGATGCAGCAGCTGTTTTAACACTTGTTGCCACCTGGTGAGGCAGGTGGAATTGTTTCAGTTTTAAAATGAGTTAATTAAGGCCTTAATGTGGTTGGTCCCAGGGTTTCCATGTCCCTGCTCAGCTTTCATGTCTGGAATCCATAATGGCAATTTCAGACCTTCTCCATTCCTATGCCTCCTGCCAGCCACTGTCCTCTGACTAGATGGTCATGGAAGCAATCATTCAAAGGGGAGGTCCCTTTTCCAATCTAGCCTCTCCTTTTCTTTTTTTATGTTTCAAGAGGTACCTTACCTGTTCTCTGGAATATCCCTCCTCCCCCCGGGTTCTCAGGGTCTTCACTCATCAGTTATCCTCAGTCTTTTCAGCATTTTCAGTTTCTCTCCTCTATTGACTCCTCACCAACATTTGTTTGGGTGTCTCAGAAGTTCTTTCCCACAAGTGGACAGTTTATTGGGTGATAAATAAGACTCCAAGGAAACAAGATTATTTGAAAAAATATCTCCTATACTTTTTTGAGAGTGATTGCCTGTCTTTTGACAAATAGTTCAATCTGGTAAAGCAGGCATTTGGCAAGCTATAGATAGCCCCTAACCCTCCTTGTTGTTGTTTTTTTTAATGGTTTAAAACATTTATTTATTTTTGAGAGAGAGAGAGAGAGAGTGAGAAGGAGGAGGAGGGGCAGTGAGAGGGATACAGGATCTGAAGCAGGGTCTGCCCTCTGAGTACAGAGCCCAATGTGGGCTCAAACCCACAAACTGTGAGATCATGACCTGAGCTGAAACCAAGAATTCTCCACTTAACTGACTGAGCCACCCAGGTGCCCCATGCCTCTGCTTGATTTTACAAATAAAGTTTTATTGGAAAATAGGCATGTTCATTTGTTTATGCAATGTCTCTGGCTACTTTTGCACTATAATAGCAGAGTTGAGTAATTGTGACAGGGATGGTATGGCCCTCAAGTTAATATTATTTATTATTCTTTACTTGAAAAAATGGGGGTGGTGCCTGGCTGGCTCACTCTATAGAGCATGTGACTCTTGATCTTGGAATTGTGAATTTGAGCCCCACGTGAGGGTAGAGATTACTTTAAAACATTATTTATCATCTGGCCCTTTGCAGAAAAAGTATGCTGACTCCAAGTTAGAGAAGAACCAGTTCATATTTCAAGATGAAGTATTAATGATGGGCTGCTTAAAATTGACACGTGTTTAAAACTATTGCCTGAATGGAAATGTGGCCACAGGCCAGAACAAACCATAGAGTGATGATTCAGTGTCTGAATTGAGCACTGGATGTGGCACACTTTGACCCAACCAACTCTTAGATTTTTGCTTGCATTAAAAGATCTCGGTGAACGAGGGCATTGTCTCATTGGAGCAGTGTGTGTTTAGATGGGCAAAGCTGGGCAATGATGATATTTCATAGCATCACACATCCACTCAGCATGATAAGCACAGCACAGCCATGTGGAATGATATCCAAGTGAAAACCCAGGGCCTAATGCTCCCTGTCTCCACCGTGAGCACACCTTTCCCTCCAAATGGAACACACTCATTTATGTGTGCTTTTTATCTGGAAGAAACACATGCACTCAAATCATAATTTGGTCATCATACATTCTACATCCTGTGGTTGGCCAATGTGAGCTGAAATGGATAGTTAAAGCTTGTCTTCATGTCTCAGTTTTGGGTGAGTTCTCAAAGCTGATAGGAATAGGGAGGGTCAAGGGATCCCCATATCCTAAAGTGAGGCGTTAGATTCTTTTAAAGGACTTTGGGGGGCGCCTGGGTGTCTCAGTTGGTTAAGTGTCTGACTCCGGCTCAGGTCATGATCTCGTGGTTTGTGAGTTCGAGCCCCGCGTTGGGCTCTGTGCTGACAGCTCAGACAGAACCTGGAGCCTGCTTCTGATTCTGTGTCTCCCCCTCTCTCTGCCCTTCCCATGCTTGTGCTCTGTCTCTCTCTGTATTTCAATAATAAATAAAAAACATTAAAAAAAATAAAGGACTTTGGCAGGTCCCCAGGTTGGATCTTCTAGCATTAGCCCATCCCCAGACTTCAGACTATGGGGAGAAGGATAAAGATTCATCCAGGAGATGAAGAAAGTATGGAGTGAATAAACCAAAGAGTTGAAGTGTGTTTAGAGAGAGAGTTTTTAGATTGTTGGTGAGTTTTTCCCTCCTCTTCCCACCTTGAGGCAGAAGGGGGTGGCGGTAGTGGACTTAAAGATATCTACTTGGAAAGGTTGAATTATATCCCCTGAAACTTGAGGAATAAAGTAACTGTTACCTGTTGTATGCATAAATATCCAAGCCAAGCTCCAATTCAAGCTGAGCTGGAAGCTGAGGAGGAGATAAGGCTGCCTTTGCATTGCCTGGAGTCACAAAGGCAAGGTTGTTCTTACCTTACCAGGGCAGGGAGCTGGCTGAGGGTCATCCTCAAAGGTATGCACCTATGAGGATCATCTGGAAAAAGAAGGTTACCTCAGTAGATGGGTGGACTTCCAGAAGTCAACACCTGGGACATAAAAGATGAGAAAGTTTGTTTAATGGAACAGTGGTAAGAAAAAAAGTTTACAGTTAGTCTCCATGCCTACCTTCTGTCTCAGGTAACCATTAATCTACTTTCTATCTCCATAGACACTCTTTGTTCTTAAAAAATTTTTTTTTATGTAAATAAAATCACATAGTATGTAGTCTTTTGTGTCTGGTTTCCTTAACATAATGTTTGTGAAGTGCATCCATGTTGTAGCAGGTATTGATATTTTGTTCCTTTCTATTGTTGGGTAGTATTATATTGCATGGATATACCGGGCTATGGACATTTTTTTGTAACATGTTAAAATGCCTGTACTACCCAAAGCAATCTACATATTCAGTGCAATCCCTATCAAAATAACCCCAGCATTCTTCACAGATCTAGAGCAAACAATTCTAAAATTTGTATGGAACCAGTAATGACCCCAGAGAGCCAAAGTAATGTTGAAAAAGAAAACCAGTGCTGGAGGCCTCACAATTCTGGACTTCAAGCTGTATTACAAAGCTGTAATCATTAAGACAGTATCATCCTGACACAAAAACAGACATATAGATAAGTGGAACAGAATAGAGAACCCGTAAATAGACTCACAAACATATGGCCAACTAATCTTTGACAAAGCAGGGAAGGATATCCAATGGAAAAAAATAAAGTTTCCTCAGCAAATGGTGTTGGGGAACTGGACAGTGTGTAATGTAATGGTATTTTGTTCCTTTCTCTTGTTGGGTAGTATTCTGTTGCATGGATGTACACTGGCTATGGGCTATCCCAGGTAGTTCTTTTTTTTTTTATATTTTTTTTAACGTTTATTTTATTTTTGAGACATGGAGACAGAGCGTGAGCAGGAGGAGGGCAGAGAGAGAGGGAGACAGAGAATCCGAAGCAGGCTCCAGGCTGAGCTGTCAGCCCAGAGCCTGACGTGGGGCTCGAACTCACAGACCGCGAGATCATGACCTGAGCCAAAGTTGGCCACTTAACCGACTAAAGCTACCCAGGTGCCCCTATCCCAGGTGGTTCTAATGTGCAGAGTTGATGGATCCATTCAGCCATCTGATTGTGAAAAAAAAAAAAAAGAAAAAAAAAAAAAACCCTGTGAGATACCAGGTCAACAGGTTTGTTTCTTCTGGTTTATAAAAAAAAAAATAAAACCCACCAGTTTCCTTTAGCATCATGCCTACATGCAGCGAGCAACTCCTTCCCTCTCAGTCTTCCTCCCTAACAAACTTCTTGTCCACCTGTCTCCAGTTTGTTACCTTCTACTTGCTCCTCAACCCACTGATACCTGACTTCTGACCTGCCCGCTGCTTTGATGCTGCTATGTGTAAGGAATGTCTTGGTTGTCTTCTGCTTAGCCTTGGAGGCATTTGTCTAGCTAATTACTTCCTTCTTCTTGAAACATCATGACATCACAATTTTATGATTTTCCTTTGAACTCCTGACTGTTTCTTTACATGAAAATTTTATTTGTATTAGTTTTCTGCTGTGTAACAAATTACCAAAAATTTAGTGGCTTAAAACAACACATATTTATGATACCAATTTCTGAGGGTTGGGAGTGCAGGTACAGCTTACCTGAATCTTCTGCTGGGGTCTGAGAAGGCTGTCATCAAGGGATTGGCTAGGCTGCATTTTCATCAAGAGTCTTGACTGGGGGAAAATTCAGTCCTAAGCTCATCAAGTTGCTGCCAGAATTCATTTCTTTGTGACTCTATGACAGGGTCATGCTTCTCATTTGGTGTCAGTTTGGGGCAATGCCTAGGTCCTAGAGGGCCACCCACAGTTCCCCGCCATGTGGCTTTCTCACAAAAATGGCAGCTTATTTGTCAAAGCCAGCAAGACTAGTCTGCTAAGGCAGAGCCTCATGTAGTGTAGTGTAATCATGAGAGTGACATCTGTCATCTTTGTCATATTCTCTAGGTTAGAATCAGGTCACAGGTTCTGTCTGCACTCATAGGGAGGAGCTTATATAAGGACTTGAGTCATTGGGGATTACTTTGCCTTCCACATTATTATAAAATATAGTAAATGCTCATCTATACTCATCTATATAATATCTTGACATTTTGCCTTGTTCCTTTCAGAGTTCTCTAAAGGAATGAAACATATCAGCCCATTCAGTTGCAGTCTTTTTAGTGTCTGTTCCCTTCAGATTTCCTTGCTCTTGTCCAAGATGTATTCACTATCAAAAGTTTGGGATTTAGCATCTCCATGCATATTTTTACACTATTTCTATAAATGTATGTAGGTACCCAAGGAAACTTAAATAAATGGAATAATATTGTACATACATGTCAAATTTCAATATTCTCTTCTGAGGTTTACTCTTATTGACACCTGTAGCTTTAGTTCATTCATTTGTTTTGTGATGTAGCATCCTACTTATTTGATCATTCTCCTGTTGATGGGCATGTAGGCTATTTCCAAGTTGTTGCTAATGCCACAATGCTGCCATATGCACTCTGGTACCCATATCTTTGAGCACATGCATGAGAGACTTTTTCTCTAAAGTATACAGCTGGAAATAGAATCATTTGGTGGTAAAGTAATGCTTCCCTCACCAGTTGTTCTCTGTGTTGCTCAGTGTCTCTTCAGAGTGCTTATACCCATTTTTGCTCTTGTCACAGACATTTGTCTTTTCCATATCCATCCAACACTTGAGGCTGTTTCTTTTAATTATTGTCAATCCAATAGGTATGAAAATTGTTGATGTTTTGATGTACACATTCCTGATTATTAGTTAAGTTGGGCATGGTATATATGTATATTTGTATGCATCATTCATTCTTTCATTCATTTACCTTCCATATTTTCTCTTCTGTGAACTACCTACTGCCTACTCATAGTTAGAACCTTCATGATTTTTTTCCAAATATGTGCCAAGGTGCCTTGACCTGGAAAAGAGACCATTTCCCACTTTAGCTTGGAATGTGGCCCTGCTCTAGCTCTTGTTGGCCTTTTCATGGTGAACTCTGTCAGTAATGGCAACACTGAGGTCCTCTGAAGTTCTTCATGTTTGGGAGACATCAACACAAAGGACCTGGGACAATAGAGGAAGAAGAATAGGGAAGACTCCCATGTGGACATACTAGCTAACAGATTGAGAACATGTGAAATGACCACAGAGACTCCTCGAAATATTGAAAAGGAGACCCAAGGGAACACACAGAGGCAAGACAGAAAAATTTAGGTAGATTATGATTAACAGAACTTTAAAAAGAATGTTGTTTTTTTTTTTAACATTTATTCATTTTTGATAGAGACAGAGCGCGAGCGGAGAGGGGCAGGGAGAGAGGGAGACGCAGAATCCGAAGCAGGCTTCGGGCTCTGAGCTATCAGCACAGAGCCTGACACGGGGCTCGAACCCACAAACTGTGAGATCATGACCTGAGCTGAAGTTGGACGCTTAACCAGTTGAGGCACCCAGGTGCGCTAGGACATTTTTAATGTAGCTCTTTGTATGTCCACAGGATGGTGAGGCAGGGGTATGTTTATTACACATTTAGCCTTTTCTGACTGAGATCAAATATGGCATCATTCAAATCCTTTTATAACATTAGCAGCATATATATAAACTAAAGGGAGAAGTTAACCTCCCAAAAGTATTACCATTTCCTTAGGCAGGGTCTCTCTCACCATAAGGTATGATCCTACTCGCTTTCTCTTTGGAAGGGGCTTACCACATCTACGGCTATGTTGGACTTGGTTGGAGATAACAGCCTCCTTTAATATTTCAGTTCCACTAAGACAAGATAGAATATTTTAAAGGTCTGGGATGATAGAAAACTAGCAAAAATAACCTTAAGGAAATAGTCAGACTTGAAGTAGAACTGCCTCTAGGTAGACTTACCTCATTAATAGAAATCTCAGGGAAGATAACCATCCCAGTCCTCTTTCTTCTGGCATCAAGGTCCACCTTTAGCATCTCCTTCCCAAGAAACCTATTGTAAACATCTAGATTGTCCAAGTTAAGACAAAGAAACTGAACTCTTTCTCCTGCTTTTCCAGGCCCATTTCCTTTTGCCTTGTCCAATGGCCTGCTTCTGCCCCAGATGACAGATGCTATGATGACCTCAGACTCAGGGAAAACCCTGTCCTTTATTCTCATGGCTATGGCCTTTCCCTTGCAGACTTCACAGGGACAGCGATGTCAGAACACATCACCATGCCCCAGATACTAAGAGGGACACACATATAACAACAGGGAGTCATTTCCTTACAGCCTCTTAAAAATCAGATATTTATAAGATTAATTTGCAATAATAAGAAGCCCTTGTCTCCAGCTGAGGAATATTTGTGTCTTATCTCAGAGTCCTGGAGACATACTTGACATCTTGGGGACAGGTCACCTGTATCAGTCCTCACCCACCAGCAGGACTATTTCCATTTTTCTCGTCACTGGAGCCAAGTGATAGCAACCTAAGATGAGCAAGTGGCCTTTATGCAGCCGCCATCACGTCATCCTGAAGTTTCACTGTAGCAATTAGCGTTGGATGCAAACTGTTTGAAAGAAAGAATTAGGGTGTAACTGCAGGCCATGTTTCGTGGTATTGAAACTGACTGTGGAGTGACTGATGGCCTACCCCTAGTCTTCCAAATCCTTGGTGCTGTATCTTTTGTTTCTCTTTTCCACTTTGGAAAAGAGAGAAAGCTGGAACATGACATAGCTAAACCTTTATTCCCAGGAGTGGTCTTGTCATTGCAAAGGTGACCCAGTTTTCCAGAGAAGTTTTGGAATATGCAATGTTTATCTTGTCCCTGTCATGGGGAACTAAATAATCATAGCATTATTTATTAGCAATACAAATGTGTTCCAAACACTTAAAAATACTATAAATAACTCCCACCACCCCCCTTTTCAAGTCCGTACTATTGTTATTCCTACTTTCCGTATGATGCAACAGTACCTCAGAGACTGGAGTAACTTGTCTAGTGTCATGTAGCTGGCAAGTGGGGGAGTCAGGATTTGAACCTAGATCCTCATGACCCACATCCTTGCACACCAGGAACCTGCCCTTGGGGGTTGCAGTGCTGTGAAAGTATCTGATATTGGCACCACTTTTGTTCACTCCTAAAAATGCTATTTGGCATCCTTATTTTAACCAAAGTCAATTAAAATTAATTTCAATTTCAGGGGCACCTGGATGGCTCAGTCAATTAAGCATCCGACTTTGGCTCAGATCCTGATCTGTGGTTCATGAGTTCAAGCCCCATGTCGGGCTTTGTGCTGACAGTTCTGAGCCTGGAGCTTGCTTCAGATTTTGTCTCTCTCTGTCTCTGCCCCTCCTCTGCTCATGCCCTGTCTCTCTCTCTTCCAAAAATAAATATTAAAAAAATTATTTTTGATTTCAGAGCTTTTAGAGAACTGTGTGCTAGCAGTGAGAGATAGATAGACCAGGACTGAGGCCTTGAAAATAGAATTATGCCTTTGGAGGCACCCAGTAGCCCTAATTTGAGGACATGAGGCCCTGGAGGATCAGAAGGATCTGTTCTTGCCTTTTCTCCGAGTATTTTAACAGTGCAGCACACCTGACTGTCTATCTCCTTGTGGGTTGTGAAATTTCTGAGCCACATTTGTAAAATTCCCTGTGTCATGAGGAGATGAGTATAGGGGAGACCATTTTTTCTTTCTAAGAGTTCTTTTTTTCCCTAATCCAAGTATTTATTTTTTATTTACATCCATGTTAGCAGACTGTGGAATAATGATTTCAGGAGTAGATTCCATGTAATAGTTCTATCTTTTTTTTAATTTTTTTTAAACATTTATTTATTTTTGAGACATAGAGACAGAGCATGAGCAGCAGAAGGGCAGAGAGAGAGAGGGAGACACAGAATCCAAAGCAGGCCCCAGGCTCTGAGTTGTCAGCACAGACCCCGACTCGGGGCTCGAACTCACAGACTGCGAGATCATGACCTGAACCGAAGTCGGCTGCTTAACCAACTGAGCCACCCAGGTGCCCCCTAATAGTTCTATCTTAACCTGTAATTTAGGAAGTGTTAATTTTACTCTCAGAAGTACTTGGACAGTAACTTCTCTCAACGCTTCTTTTTCACACCACCGCAAAAGAGAGGGAAGGCCTTAATTGATTTGTAGCAGAGGAAGAAGGAACACCATATATGTGAGAAAGCCACCTTATCTTTCTATTTCTCAGGCCTCCAGAAAGGAGGAATTGTTTCCATGCTCCTGTCTTCCATACAGGAATCCTAACTGGGTTGTAGTCCAGGTGTGGCTTGCAGAGGAGGTTCTAGAGGTCCATCTATAGTTGTCCTCACTGATAGGCTCTACTTGGGGGACATGTATTCTGCATGCAACTTTTTGGGTAACTGTCATCTATATAGTTCAAGACTCTCATGAATGTTTGCGCCAAAATATAAACTGGTTGGGTAGGAAGTCCATTGGCTTTCAGTTCAACTGGGTTCTCCAACCCACCCTTCCGGTAGTAGAACTGATCATTGATCTCCGCTAGTCCATTTCTTGACTATATTTCTCAACAGAGGGGGTAGATGGATGTGATTTGTCAGTTTCTTGAATCTTCAACATTGAGAAGTACACACACTGTGAAACCTCAACCAGTTGTGGAAAGTCTGAATTAAGGAAATAGTCAAATGACAGATTATTTGGGAAAGCTGCTGTAATTTGCCAGTTCTTACAGCCAACCAAGTGTTACCAAGTAGGCAGGTGGTTCTCAATCTTGGCTCTGTACAGAATCATGTGGAAAGGCTTCAGAAAATTTTGATGCCTTGAGTCCATTGCCCTTGGTTCTGATTAATTCATCTGGGTGTAGAGTCAGGCCAAAGATTTAAGTTAAGGTTGGGAATCACTAAAATAAGGAAGGTGCTGAAGGCTTATTTAATAGTCAGTGTTTTCCAAAGTATAGTGCTCATAACAAGGGGTGTGTGAGTCAATTTAGATGACAAAAGCTTGGCTTCAGTAACATTGAAGCACAGTCTGAAAAAAAATTTCCCTTTCTATTTGTTATAAGTCCTTCTGATTAGATTAATGAGAAAGTCTCAATATGGTGTTAGTAGGCCCTTAATACCCTTTTTTTTTAAATAATAAAAAGAGAATAGATGTTAGTTTAGACAGTTGTATAAAGTAAGAATTATTAACAGTCTTTGGCCTTTTTAAAATGGTTTCTATCTATTATGGAGGTGATACTGGTTTTCCATTTATGATAGTGATTTAAAGTTTTCTTTAAAAAAAATTAGTGGTTCTCCATTTTGGCTGTACATTAGAATTATCCGAGGAACTTAAAAAATATACTGTCATCTGGGTTTTATGTTGAGTATTGGGATTTTCTAAAAGCTTCCCAAGGGTGTAAAACCATTGTTTTAAAGTTCAACAGGGCAGTGCTTTTCACATGTTAATGTGTGTATGAATCACCTGGGATCTTGTTGAAATGCAGATTCTGGTTCAGCAGGTTGGAGTAGGGCCTGTGATTTCACAGTTCTTACAAATTCCCAGGTGATACTGATGTGATGCTGCCATTAGGTGGACCATGGTTTGAGGAGCAAGGCCCCAGTGGAACTTGTGTTGTAAGAAATCCTATCTTAAATAGTTTCATAAAATAAATAATGCCGTACCAATTTCTTAAAAAAATTTTTTTTTGCATTTATTCATTTTTGAGAGACAGAAAGACAGAGTGCAAGCAGGGGAGAGGCAGAGAGAGGAGAACACAGAATCCAAAGCAGGCTCCAGACTCTGAGCTGTCGTCACAGAGCCTGATGTGGGGCTTGAACTCACAACCTGTGAGATTATGACCTGAGCTGAAGTTGAATGCTTAACCAACTGAGCCACCCAGGTGCCACAACAGTTCCTTTTTCAAAGAGATGGAGCATATATGTATCTTTAAACATAAAATTTTCTTTTTTTAAAGATTTTGTTTATTATTTTAAGAGAGAGAGAGAGAGAGAGTGAATGAATCTGTCAGCACAGAACTTGACTCGCAGCTGGAACTCATGAACTGTGAGGTGACCTGAGCAGAAATTAGAAGTTGGATTCTTTTTTTTTTTTAAACATTTTTAAAATTTATTACTGAGAGACAGAGCACGAGCATGGGAGAGGAAAGAGAGGAAGAGACACAGAACCAGAAGCAGGCTACAGGCTGTGAGCTGTCAGCACAGAGCCGGACTCAGGGCTTGAACTCAGAAACTGTGAGATCATGACCTGAGCTGAAGTCAGACCCTCAACCGACTGAGCCACCCAGGCACCCCAGAAGTTGGATTCTTAACCAACTGAACCACACGGGGGCCTCTATACATAAAATTTCCTTAGCAGATACTGCATTTCTTGCTCAAATCAAAGTCATGGTCACACAATTTCAGCACCTTGGACAGAAGCACAGGCAGTTGCTCTGAAGAGCCAGCCACTAAGCTGGAGAAGGATGAAGAATTGAAATCTGTGTATAAGAGAATTTGCAGAACAATGTCATTGAAAATATTATTGAGGTTTGTTATTTAAAAGTATATGCTTTCAAAAATTTTAAAAAGTATATTATTTGTATATATATATACACACACACACACATATACACACAAATATATATATATATATATATATATTTAAGTAAATAAATAAGTATATATATTTGCTTTACCTGCTAGTAGAGTCTATATTATTTCATCCATGAGCTTGTGTGGCTGATTTTCTACTCTGCCACATTTCATCAGATACATGACTTGGGTCATGAAATAGAACCATATGCTATCATGACCTGATGATTTCTGACTATCCATTACTGGAATTAGAGGATGGCTTTAGTCTAAATATCAAATTTGGATGATGAAAAGACTAATGGAAACAAGCTGCTAATTCAGAAGAGAGAGTATGGGTTGTGAAGGATGCCATGTCAAGGTGCCCTGAAGAAATGGCTCTTGCAACCAGACAGGACTAGGCTTAAATACCACTCATAAATTACTTACTGTGACCTTGAGAGTTCCCTGTGAGAATCCCCATGAGACTTCATTTTCTGATCTGAAGAATGGAGGTAACAATACTCTTCTTCAAGAGTTGTTATGATAGATGGGGTAAGAAGATCACATCAGGGGTGCCTGGGTGGCTCAGTCGGTTGAGTGTCTGACTCTTGATTTCAGCTTGTATTGTGATCTTGTTGTTCATGGGATCAAGACCTGTGTTGGACTCTGTGCTGATAGTGCAGAACCTGCTTGGGATTCTCTCTCCTTCTCTCTCTGTCCCTTCCCAACTCGCATTCTCTCTTGCTTTCTCAAAGTAAATAAATGAACTTAAAAAAGGAAGATCACATCAAGTTCTTTCTTAAAATTCTTCAGTGGCTTTCCACCACATTCTTTACCAGACCCCACAGAGCTCTACATTATTTTGCTCTTGCCAGCCCCTCCATGCCTTGTTCCATATCACTCTTCCCCTGGATTACTGTGTTTCAGTAATTCTAGTCTCCTATTTGTACTATGAGTGCTCAGGGTTTTTCTCATTTCAAAGTTTTTGTACTTTCTGCTTCCTTTACCTGTTTGGAAAGACTTTATAGTCTTCCACTACTTGAAATTACCGTATTTGCTTTCTTGTATATTGTCTATCCTGCTAGAATGTGAGTACCACAAAGGCAGAAGTCCTATATGTGTTGTTCACCAATGAATCACTATGCCTAGAATAGATCCTAGAATATGAATAGACATCATGTGTTTCAACACATATTAGTGGAATAAGTGAATGATCATAGGAGTGCCTGAGACACAGTGGTTACTAAAGGAGTGACCAACCTCATTTCTCTCCCAAACATGTTCATGTTGACATCTGGAGATGCTGAAGATTAATGAAAGAAAATTCTAACTATGATGGTTGGAAAGCAAGTTTGTGAAGGTCTGTAGTACATGTTCCTGGGAGTTTGCTAGAAAATGATTAGAAGGAGGACCTACCAACATCTAGGCCATATGACCTTGAGCAAGGGGATCTCTTGGGCCTTAATTTTCTTCCTTCCTTCCTTCCTTCCTTCCTTCCTTCCTTCCTTCCTTCCTCTCTCTCTCTCTCTCTCTCTCTCTGTCTCCCTTCCTTCCTCCCTTCCTTCCTCCTTCCTCCCTTCCTCCTCCCTCCCTCCACCCTCCCCTCTTCCTTCCTTCCTTCCTTCCTTCCTTCCTTCCTTCCTTCCTTCCTTCCTTCTTTCTTTCTTTCCTTCTTTCCTTCTTTCCTTCTTTCTGTGTGTATGTGTATATGTTTCAGCGAAGTAGGCTCCAAGATCCTCTCCAGCATTCAATGATAGGAAAATAAGAATCCAAGCTTTGCTGGTTATTCTGCAGTTGCTGTCTGTCTCACTTCACCCTTGATTTGTTTTTCACTGTTTCGTGCCTTGAATGACTTCTGTTCGAGCTCTGCTGGTGGGGGCATCCGCGTGATATCAGACAGAAAGAAAAGAGAGATTGGGGATCTTCCACTTCCTCTCTGGCATCACATTTCTGGTAGTGGTGTGGTGCTTGTTTGCGAGAAGGCCCTACCTCCAAAACTCAGCCACACTGAGCTGTAGTAACACTATTTTCTCCTGTCATTCCACCAGGCCTAGAGAGGTAAGGCTTATTTTTTCTAGTTCCTAGGTATCTCCGTAGCTCTTGTTGGTTCCCTTAATCTTGATGAGACCATTTTTAAAGGTCTCCTTGGTTAAAAGCTTTTTATTGAAACCATCTGAGTTGAGATTTGTTTCTCTACAAGACCCTGATATATAGTCCGTTTGGAAATATACCCAGGGAAGCAAATTCAAAGAACTCTATTTGTGGAGTGAGTAGACATCACTATGAAAACTTCCCTTTTGGGTTTGATCTGGATTTCTCATACTTGAGTTTCATTCTGACATGCTTTTTTGTTCCATCTCCAGTAGAGAGAAATATTGTGTTATTACCATTCACTAGGTAACAAAGCTCTATGCACATAGTAAACTCCTCATGCAGAGAGTTGATGGGAAGGAATCTCTTCCCTGTGACCCTGCTTTACTCCTTTTTAATCAGAAAAGTTTTCTTTTTCTGGCATGACAGTGACACATTTTCCCAATAAACCCGGGAAATTCACAGTATCTATTTATCCCAGTAGACATGAGCCTCTTATCCCCCTTGTTGTGTCTGGCAGGTTTGTGGATTAATTGCAAACCCTCCGTAGAGGCTGAGCCATCACATTTAGCTGAGTGCACTAATAAAAGGATTATTATTTAACAGTTCAGCCTTCATCAACTCACTTTTATCCCGCCTTCCTGAGTTGGTGAACAAAATTAATGAGGATGTTGTAGCCATCCCTAAAAGCTTCTGCTTGCAACCTTCTCAGCAAATTCTTTGCTTTTCTGTGCTTCCCTCTCGACTTGTAAGTTACTTTCATTCTCCAAGTTGATGCAAAGATAGATTGTGAAAATAGTTTGTAGGTGGCTGTCAGAATTGATGGTCGTTTATGTGGGAAATGCATAGCTAGTTTAAGAGCTGTGGTTGGAATTCCAGAGTCAACTTAAAAAAAAATTCTATCTTAGAGGGAAAGGCCTCGCCAAATGTTTTAATTAGGATGCAGTTACAATATATCTCATGGTTGGATGACCTGGGCTTGAAAGATTGGCAAACTATGCAGTATACTCAAATCTAAAAAGGGCACAAAATAATGTGATCTTTTGGTGGTAGGGAGTGGGGATGAGTCAGAATCTTTCAAAGAAGGCAATGAGGTAAAGTGGGAGGCATGAAGTGTTTAGTGACTACTCTGGACAGAATAATTGACCTCTTTTGACCTAGTATCCTTACCTGTAAAATAATGTGCAATTGGAGACTCTTTTTAACTTTACTGTTAATAATCAATCCATAAGGTATGTACTGGAATTACTAGTAGCCATATTTTATGGAGAAGAAATTGAGACTCACAGGGATTGAAACACCCCAAGGCCATACAGCTAGGAAGTGGAATAGCCTGCATAGTTATAGTCTGCCATAACTGACTCCAAACCTTGGTTTCCTGACTTTGAGAGCTTCTATTTACCTTGAAGACAATTTTGTACCATGTTCTATATGAGGACCATCTTTCAGAGATCTCCAAGGAATTGTTGAAGGCCACTTTGTAAATGGTGGGGCTGGAAATGAAACCATGACTGTCTAGCGTCAACATCTAAGCTGTTACAAGATATGGAAACAACTTAAGTGTCCATTAATAGATGAATGGGTAGAGAAGTTGTGGTATATATACACAACAGAATACTATTCAGCCATAAAAAAGAATAAAATCTTGCCATTTGCAACAATATGGATGGACCTTGAGGGCTTTATGCTAAGTGAAATAAGTCAGACAGAGAAAAGACAAATACTGTATGATCTCATTTATATGTGGAATTAAAGAAAAAGAAGACAAAACAAAAAGCTAATAAGCTCATAGATACAGGGAGCAGATTGGTGGTTGCCAGAAATGTGGCATGAGGGTGGAAAAAAATGGGTGAAGGAGGTCAAAAGATAAAAACTTCCAGTTATAAATAAGTCATGAGGGAAAAAAAGTCCAAGCTCTTAGCCATTATACTAGATTTTCACTTACGATTATAGCCATCATTGTCTTGAAGACATGCAGAGGATAAAGTCAGAAGAGAATACAGATTTATCCCTAGTAAACTACCTAATTAGATTATAGGAAGTAGAGTTCAATGGTCCTAAATTCTGAAATCTATCTGGCTAACCAGGAGACAGGTGGGACTCAGGTCTCATTCTAGCCCCAGCACAAAGTATAAGTAAAATGCTCATTTAAAAATTTTTAGTCAGAGTTCTGCCATAGCATGAACATATATGCAAATTCCAAATACCAAGTGTGCACCATATTAGAATTTATTATAATACAAACAAGTCCAAACACAATATATTATCTAATTAAGAAAATATGAACATTTACTATTCTTCTATGGTAACATTCTATTCCATTCTTTGAACTGGAATAGCCAACATTAGAGTCTTTTATTCACTTCACATAGGCCCCTCATGTTGGACCAGTAGGCACCAACTGTGCAAAGTAATCTTCCAGTTGCAGAATGTTTGCAAAGTGGAAGTTCATACCTTCTCGTGGTCTGTCTTTTATGGTTTGTCTTTCATGCTCCTCATTTCTTTCCCCATGAGACAGTTCAGTCCTTGAGCTGTCCGATAAAAGACACAGCATGTACGTGTGTAGCATCACTGCACGTCCAACCAAGGACACAAATCACACAAGAGAGATGCTAGTTAACAGTCTTTCACAAAAACCTGTTATAAGGCAATTGCTGAAGTGCCATCAACAGCAGCTCTTTACATGACAGGCTTTAAAATTCAAGGCTGTTTCCAAAACTGACCTGAAAGAAAGGCTTAAAAGGTTTTTTTTTTTTCTTAAAAACTTTACCATTATTGTCCACAATTATTACTATACATAATAATAATAAATTAAAAATCCATAGATTATCTGAAACAAATTTTAGGACATATGTATTAACCTAACCCACTAGGCACTCTTTCGCATTGTAACCAGAAGACAAGAACTCATTGGAATGCCTTCAAGAATCAGACCTCTTTTAAATATTATTTATCAAAATATAAAATATAGCCAGAAGGAAAAAAGATCACAGTACTACATGGTACAACCTCTATTGGTAAGAGAAGTAATAAATGAGTGTATGAGGAAAACATTCCATATGCACACCCAGTTTTTTATTTAAACATCAACAACTTTTACATATAATTAAAAATGTGGAGCAGAGAGCATTGAGATCCACACACATATTTTCCATCTCGCATACATTCTTAAAGAGAAATTGTTTAATCTTTATAGCTATTGCACTGTAACTCATCCACGTATAGCTCAAACTAGCATTTTTGAGCCATGTGCTAAATTAAATAAATAAATAAATAAATAAATAAATAAATAAATAAATAATTCAGCGTAGGCGGCCTTTGGTCAGTGTTCATTTATAAGGGGGTGTGGTGGAATTGCATCATACACACACTTAATGAACACAACATATTTGGACTACAGATGCTTGGCAAAAAAAAACTGAAAGAAATGCAATTTAAAGGTTGTGGGGGAGCCTGCCCACCATTCCACTTGATGCACATATGCTATGGGGGGAGTGTGACATGGGACATACTAACCCATTTGTCCCTCACACAACTTCCATGAACCTCTTCTAGTGGGAGTATCTTGCTGCACCAATGAGATCTTAACGTTCTCAGAAGCATTAGATTCATACAATGCAGGGAGGTCCCTAAATGTATGCCAACTTTGTCTAATCCGTGATCTAAGAAATCTGTTCTGTTGCTGGAGAAAATCTTAGCTGAGTTAGGTTTTATAAGGGATAGAATATGGTCTCCAATATGGTTCTGCCAGATTTTTTTCTTTTGCACTGACTTCAGATCTAATCTTTGGGTAAGATGAGACTCTACCACAATCATTTAAAAGCAGCAGGAATTAGAATCATCAGGACTACTGTGACCTAAAATTATATTGAATTAGTGTCAAGGGCACTGTCTAAAGTTTAGGGCTTGTGTTGTACTGGGGCCTTTTCTACCATACTCATTTATTGCAAATTTCCTTAAGAAGGGTAGACATGTCTTCCAATTTAGGACTAAAAATGTAGTAAGAATCCAGCCTGAGGAACCAAGTGTTCCAGGAGGGCTGTTTCCTTTTTGTTTGCTCACCAAAAATATCATACAATTCCAAAATAATTTTAGGAGATTTCTTCCAGAACAGGGATAATTTCAAATACTGGGAATCTGGAAGAGAAATTTTAAAAAGATTAAATAAGTGGAACTCCAGCATGGGTTTCCCTTTTAAAATACATTATTAGATACATAGAGGGCTAATATAATCAAATGTGTGTACATGTGTGTGTACACACATGAGTGGCAAATCCCAGGGAAGCCCCTATTAAGTACATCACAGAGCTGTTCTTGCCTTGGACAGGCAAAGGCAGAAAAGCTAAGTAAATTCGTATTTTATCATTTTGCAAAGGATCTGAATTAAATAGCTTCACTGAAAACTGGCACTACCCTTTTGAGCCATATGAATCAAAGGGCAGACAAGCAGACAACATGGGCACCTTTCCGTGTGAATTGTATATGCATTTGTGGCTGAAGTAATACCAGCTGGACTGTGGGGCAGGGCTGAGAATGCCTCTCTTCACACCTGGAGAGCTACAGTTCCTGACCCTTGAAAATTAAGTCCAGTTTGGAAGTCACTTCGGATAAAACAATTTGGTGAGGGCTTCAGCAAGCAAGGAGGCAGGGTTGTCAACTCTACATGTAAAAGGCTTCTCCAGGAAGCTTGAGTGGCACCACAGTAAGAAGCTATTTTGAGTAAAGGAATCATACACAGCTGACATGGGATGGATCGAAACAATGGCAATAGTGGGCTTATTTTTTTGTTTTTCTGGGCTCAAGAGATCCTCCTTTCCCCCCACACACCAGGCAGGGGTCTTTGTTTTGGAGGAAATAGATAAAATCTATACATAATGACAAATAGAAAGCCTGAATTTTAGACCCAGGTCTGAGGGTCATAGTTATATTGGTTTGGAGCCTTTCCAAAGAAGCTCTGGCCAGAGTTTGGATGGGATTAATACTTGCTTGTCCCCACAGTGTCATTCTGTAGCTTAGGGTTCCAGGGCCGCTTCATGACCCCAACCTTCTCTAGGACAAAGGGCACCTTGGAAAAATTCCAAATCCCATTGGTCAGCATTGTTAGCTGCTGGGAATGGCACAGGGAAGCGATGGTTGACCTCAGCTCTTAGAGGAAGAGCATGGACTCCGCTACCTGCTACTGTGGCTTGGTGCGTCACATAAATGAGAGGTTTCCAATGACTGGATGGTGCCAAGGCAAAGTCATAGACTATTTCTTTATGTCATCACTGGCCACAGGATGATGACACAACCTCCAAAGACATCTTCAAACTGGTAGGAATTCTCCTGTCAAGTGACATCGTGAAAATAAATGCACAAATGAAGACAAGATTGATGCTTCTTTCTTCTCTTCCATCTTTTCTCATCTACCAGTCTGAGGGTTGCTCAGTCTGTGGAGATAGGAAATCAGGTTAGCACTTTTAAGTGGGCTACCCTCCCATCTGGAAATAGATTAGACAGAGGCACTAGGTGCCAAACCTATGAGGTCATGGGGATACTTTTATAGGTTTTCCATTTTTGTCATACTGGTACACCAACATCTTGATACAGTGTGAATTGGCTGGTGAGATCCAGGGGCTACTTGTTATGGAAAAGTTATGGTTGGTGTAGAACTGTACTGGTTGCTTCTGGCACTTGAAGAAGGCCTTGAGTGTGGCGGCCGCCATAGCGCGGAACCTCTTGCTGATGAAGCAGTAGAGGAAGAAGTTGATGGCTGTGTTCAGAAGGGCCAGCATGTTGGCAATGTCGGACATGATGTGCACCAGCCAGCGGTTTTGGATAGGTGCCCCATAGAGGTGGTAGAGAATCATGACAATGCGGGGGGCCCAGAGTGTGGCAAAGATGGAAGTAATGGTGAACAAGATGGCAGTGGTTTTCCCTGTGGAGTAGCCACGGAGGCGAAAGTTGCTTTTCCTCCTGAGCTTGTACACAATGATTGAGTTTAAGATGAAGAAGATAGAGCAGGGCACCAAGTACACGGTGAAGCAATGAATCCAGATAAGGACGTGATGCATGGATGTGCTGATGTAGTCTTCAGTCCAGATGTTGGGCCACCAGTAGTAGGGGATGCTGGTCAGGAAGCAGGTGATGTAAACACTTACAATGACTTTCCGGGTGCGGGCTGGGTAGGACACTGTGTGGTACTTGAGTGGGTGGCAGACGGCAATGTACCGGTCAATGGTTAATGGAACAGTAATCCAGATAGAGGTGTGGATAGATGAAAATTCCAGCACTTCAATGATCTTATTGGGCACCTGCGGCATCTGCATGTTCAAGATGAAGTCTTCCAACAGGAAGTCCACAAACACAATGAAAAATAGGACCAAGATGTCAGCAGCAGCAAGTGCCAAGAGATAGTTGTAGGAGGACTTCTGCCTTCTAGCTACCAGCTGAGAGAGGATGATCACTGTCAGGATATTGGCTGTGGAGAGAAGAGAATCTGGTTTATCTCTCAAGTGAGATGACTTTATTGGCTAATACAATAAAGTGTTTATGGGCACCTCAATGGAAGCCAAAGGGACCGAACCAGTGCTTTTGACGGACAGTCTCTACACTACAAATTGTAGCTCATACATCTGGATACTGTTTTCACAAAATTTATATACTTGTAATTTAATATTGTAGGAATAAATAAACTGTTTCTCACAATCATTGGAGGTGGTGTTGCCATTGTCTTCACTTCAGAAATGAAACTGGGACTCAAAGGGCTTAAGGAACTCAATTAAAGTCGCACAGTAAGTGCCGATGACAGGAACCAAACCTAGATCCCCTAATCTGAAATCCCATGCTCTTTTTTTGTCCTCCTGCATGCAGGAAAATATGGGGTGTTCCCTGTTTCGTGTGTTCAGGTAGGAGACTGACATCTTAAGAACCTTTTTGGAACCTGGATTTTAGGATCTTTCTTTTTTATGTAGATTTAGTATTGAAGGAACAGAGAAGATCATGACCTTCAGATTAATTTAGAGATAAATTATATTTATTTTTAGAATAGGTACAGATGGTCTCTGATTTATTATGGTTCAATTTACGATTTTCTAACTTTACTGTGGTGCAAAAGCTATAGGCACTTAGTGGAAATTGTACTTGGGATTTTGAATTTGGGTCTTTTCCTGGGTTAGTGATATGCGGTATGAGACTCTCTTGTTATGCTGGGCAACAGCAGTAAGTCAGAGCTCCCACTCAATCACGTGATCACGAGCACTTAAAACGGACACACTTAGAACCATCTGTACCTGTACAACCATTCTGTTTCTCACTTACAGTATTCAAAAAGGCTTTGTGCTAGATGATTTTGCCTGCCCATAGGCTAATGTAAATGTTCTAAGAATGTTTAAGGTAGGCTAGGTTAAGCTATGATGTTCAGTAGATTAGGTGTATTACATGGATTTACAGTTTTTATGATGGGTTTATCAGGATGTAACCCCATGGTAAATCGAGAAAGAACTGTAATCCACAATAGGGTACATAATTAGAAATGATAGCAGGGAGAAGTCAGTTTCCCTTCTTGATCTCCAACCACCCAAGTATCCCTCCCTTAGGACAATCATAATAATAAATAGTCTATTCTTAGATATATCTTTATAATATATGTATATAGTTTTTGAACCAACAGTAGCAGTATATTATTTTTCTTAGTGTCTGATTTGTTCTGAAAATGCATGCATATAATTTCTTTTTTTAAAGTTTTTATTTGTTTAAGTAATTTCTGTACCTAACATGGGCTTTGAATGACCTTGAGATCAAGAGTCACATGCTCTTACAACTGAGCCAGCCAGGTGCCCCTGGAAATGCATTCATATAATTTCTGATCAATTTTTTGAAAAAGTCTCTCTGAATAAGGCAGATCTGGAAAGTTGTTAGGGACTCATTCTAAAATGATATTCCAGTGGATAATATCTAGAAGTCATTCTGCACATTTAATCTCATTAATTTTCATAGTCAACACTATTAATCCTATTTTGAAAACAGGAGTACCAGAGAATTGATGTCTCTTTCCTGAAGTCTGGTGGCAGAGTTGGCATCTGAATCTCTCTCAGTCTCACCTTTTAAAATATTATATAATAGTTCACTTGTAAAATTGGCTTGTAATATACATATCCTGGTGCTCTCTTTACTCAGATTAAACACCTTTTAACATTTTAACATATTTGTTTCAGTTCTTTAAAAAAAAAAAAAAAAAGAACTGACACTGTAGATACATTTGAAGTCCTCATTGAAATTGTCCCAGGCCCATTCTTTCTCTTCCCTCCCTTTTTGTCTCCTGGAGGCAAACACCATGCTGTAATCTTCAGAGCCACATCTGCATACCCTTACTTTCCTTTAGAGTGGACCATCCATTCTTTATGCTGCTGTTTCCACTCAGCATTATGTTTTTGAGGCCATATTGTTGATACATGTAACTCTCATTCACTCGTTTTAATGACTATATAGGATTCCATTATATTAAATTACTGTAATTTATTTGTGCACACATACAGAGAGATGAATCTGTACGCATATACACATGCCTGTATATATTTCTGTATAATAGGCATGTATAGGCATGTATGTATACACATATAGACATACGTGTGTGTGTGCATATAGAAAGCAGTGAACATTTAGGGGCATCTGGGTGGCTCAGTTGGTTTAAGCCTCTGACTTCGGCTCAGGTCATGATCTTGCAGTTCTTGAGTTTAAGCCCTGCATCGGGCTCTGTGCTGACAGAGCCTGATGCCTGCTTCAGATTTGGTGTCTCCCTCTCCCTCTTGGCCCCTCCCTCGCGCACGCTCTGTCTGTCTCTCTCTCAAAAATAAACAAACATTAAAAAAATAAAAAGAGGGGCGCCTGGGTGGCTCAGTTGGTTAAGTGGCCGACTTCAGCTCAGGTCATGATCTCACAGTCTGTGAGTTCGAGCCCCACGTCAGGCTCTGTGCTGATGGCTCATCAGAGCCTGGAGCCTGCTTCGGTTTCTGTGTCTCCCTCTCTCTCTGCCCTTCCCCTGCTCACGCTCTGTCTCTGTGTCTCTCAAAAATAAATAAACGTTAAAAAAAAATTAAAGAAAAAAATTAAAAAGAAAATAAAACAATGTACATTTAAATTGGTCCCAAGGTTTTGCTATTAAAAACTGCTGTAGTTAACAACTTGATATGTGAGAGTTTCTGTTGGATGAAGAAGTATATTTATTATGCTCTAGAGTATGTGCATTTTTATCTTTACCACATACAGTTGAATTACTGTAAAGTGGTTTTACTAATTTACATTTCCAACAGCAGAGGATGAGAGTTCTAGTTGCCCCATGTCCTCTCTGTATTTCCTACTGTTAGTTTTGAAGTTTGTGCTATTCTTGCTCTTCTTCAAAGCACTTTGAAATAATATTTTGAAGCACTGAAGAGTTAAGGTATTGATGATATTAATTGGCTAGAATTCAAACCCAGGACCAACGGCCATGCTCTAAACCACTATGCAATATGAATAATTCCAGGTAGGGGTGGAGGTACCATGCAGGTATATTACACTGTATGCAAAAGAGAAAAATAATAAGTAAATTCTATTTGATGTCACTACTTTAAGAGGTCCCATTGAAGCATAGTTCTTTATATTTGTAAACCTGAAATTTCAAAAGTTTATTCATGTATTCAGCAGTGTTTTGTGCATTGATTATGAGCTATGCCCTGGGAGGAGATGTTGAACAAAATAGACATGGATGGTCTTGCCTTCATGGAGCTTAGAATCTTTTAGACCAAAAAAAAAAAAAAAAAAAAAAAAAGTCACCTGAAGAGCCACAGCAGAAAATACATAACTGGAAGCTGTAAGTGCTATGAGTGACGAAGAAAAGCTTTGCTAAGGAAGTGATGTTCAAGCTGAAATTTGGAGAACCAGTAGGAAGTAATTAGGTAAAAACGGTGAGAGTAGAAAGTGTGTTTCAAGCAAGGTAAACAGCATATGCAAAGACCCTGAGATGGCGAAAGCGTGAAGAGTTAGTTTTATTAAGGCAAGGAATGCTTATATTAATTTTCTACTTGCTTTGTATACATTTTTGCTCTCTCTCATTTTTTTAATAGAATACACAGTTTATTTTTATTGTAGAGAGAAAGCAAGTGGGGGAGGGGGCAGAGGGAGAAGGAGAGAGAGAGAGAATTTTAAGAAGGCTCCATGCTCACCATGGAGCCTAACACAGGGCTTGATTCCATGACCCTGGGATCATGACCTAAGCCGAAATCAAGAGTTGTATGCTCAACCAACCGAGCCACCCAGGCACCCCAAGAACTCTCTTTTATTAAATGCTGTTGCTGTGTTCTGTTGAAAAATGTTCCAAAATGTTTTATTCATTTAGAAATCTTTTCAAAAAGTATTTAGCGTCTACCTTCTGTGTGCATGGGCCCATGGTAAAAACAAATTGGCATTGGACACTTTCAGAGTCTCCACTTAGAACGTAAAGAAAAACACAAGTAGCTAAGTATTAAAGAGATAAAGGAAAACACACAGAGTGATCCAAGAGGGACTGGTGAACACACATAGAATGATTTGGGGGAAGGTGTGGGAAAAAGTCTGGCTGCTTTGATATAATCATATACAGTCAGAGCCTCATAAATTCAAGCTATAAAATCAAATCTGATGGTTACCTGTCAAAGCCAAGAGCATCAGGACTCCAGATTAAGTGTGTGGAGTCTGGGGCTGGGCTGCTGGAGTTTAGTCTTGGTCCTACTGCTTATTGATTCTTTGCCTTTGCACAGATTTATTCAATCTATCTGCATTTCGGTTTCCTTCTTTATAAAATGAAGTTAATAAGAATATCTGCTTCAGAGGTCATTTTGAGAATCAGGTGAGATTATTTTTATAAAGTGGTTAGAACAGTGCCTGGCATGTGGTTTTCAATGAGTGTTAGCTGTTGACTGGAGTTCACTCATTCAGCAAATGTTAGCAGAGCATTTCTTACATGCCAGGCATTATATGAGGTGTTGGAGGTGCAGAGCTTAACAAAATGCACAAGTTTCCTTTTATCATGGGGCTTACTGTATGGTGAGGAAGAAAGACAATTATAAATATAAAAATGTACAAGAGAATTTCAGACCGCATACTATTCAGAATAAAACCCAGGGATGAGACAAATTGATGGGAGATTATTTTTTAGGTTAGAAAGTGACATTTGAGTTTAATTAACAATGAAAAGAAGGATATCTGCCATGAGAAGATTTGTGGGAAATTCTAGGCAGTGGGAATGACAAGTGCAGAGGCCCTGAGGTGGGAATGAGTATGGTATTCATGGGACAGAAAGAAGGCCTCTTATCAGTCCTGTTATCATCCCCATTTCATAGATGAGGAAACCGAGGATTGGATCTTTAGGTAATTTGCCCAAAGCCACATCCTGAGTAAGTGGGGGAGCCAGAAAGTAACTCTAGTTCTGTCTGACTTTATGGCATATCAACTTCTGTGTTGTTGATTTTTGGTCACAGGAAAAGGTTCTCAGCTGGAGAAAAGTGATTCCTGTTTCCGGGTTTCCCCTGACTTAGAAAAGTGTTGTCATTTATTTCCTATGTTCCTGCCTCCCCCCGCCAGCCTATAAGGAGGCAGGAATGGATAAATGCTGAGGTCTCCCCAGGAAAAAAATCTTTCTATATGTTCTGCAGGAAGTGACTCTTCACTACTGTCTCTTACTCTCCAGTTGAATGCTATTTGAAGTGTGGTGCTAAAAATTCTCATATCCAAGCTCTTAAAAAATATTTCAGCCCCATCTAATTAATGCTTTAAGGCGGGCAAGTCACCAACTCCAAAGGAAATTGCTAGGTATTCATATTTGACATTTCCTTAAGTTTCTAGTAATTGCCCCTCTTGAGAAACTAACCCACAGACACCGAGTCTCCCATTTCTTTTGTACAGATAGATTTGCCCCCAAGGCAACATCAGGCATACTTAGGAGATCCTTGGGATGAGAGAACATGTGTGAGCCACAGAAACCTGGAGGGGAATGGAATGATTCTTGTGTATTCATTTTTTGAGAAAGAAATGAGAAGGTAGAATTTTCAACTCTTAAGCTTTGACATTTGCTGTAATTAGTCACATCAAGAAATCCCTTCATTTCTATGGTGACACGTTCTCTCTCCCTCCCCTCCACCGAAGAAAAGGAGTGGTGTTGACAGGGTCTCTGTGTATTTATAATGGGTGAAACAAACAAACAAAGAAACAAAACAACCAAAGAAACCCAAGTCATCACCGTCTGAAATTCTATTTCTCAGCTTTTCTCTCAAACTAACCAGTCCAAGACTCTGTCGTTGTGGAAACCTAAGCAAGCCCCAGTGAACTTCACAATCAAAATGTCAGTGCTTCAAAAAAGCAAATCCTTTCTGTCAATGGTGTCAAGGACAGATTTAAGCTTCTGGGTAATAGAAAGCCCATGTTTTGTGATTGCAAAGCTTCTTGGTTATATTCTTGGGGGAATTCATTTCCCATACTTTGCAGCTTACTGTGCTCAAACTTGAGAGGATTTGGGGAGCGGCTGAAAGAACAACATAGGTTTGGCTGTCAGACCCCACCACCGAATGGTCTACCAGTGCAGAGGGAAAGGGTCAAAGTTTTCCAGAGGCATTTTTTGTGTCTGTGAGGGCTATAAGGTCCCTGTAGGTTCCTTGGAAGAAGTACCTGGAACAGAGCATTGATTGGGAGTTTTGAGTTTATCTCTCTCAGTTCTGCTAGATTTCCTTTTTTTTTTGTCTTTGAAAATTAGTTTTTTTCAATTACAAAAGTAAAACAGATACTTGTAAAAAAATTTAAACATTACGTTACATATTGGCATGTAATTATATTATTATTAACTCATTTTGATTGAGCATTTACTTGTAAGCATCTTCCCATGTATCATTTAATCTTTGCAACCACCTATGAGACTGGAAATATGATTTGAGAGCATCAAGGCTCAGAGAGGTTAAGTAACTTGTTCAAGGTCACACATCAAGCAAGTGGTGAGCCAGGACATTAAACCAGGCTTTTTGCTCCCAGTTTACATATTTAACTACTACATTAGACATAGGAATGTGAAAGTCTGCCCAAATCCCATTTTCCAAAGATATTGTGGTGCCTAGTCTCATAGATGGCCTTTGATGAACCACATGTCTGGATATGCATGCCTTTGGGTAGTCTCCTCCCCTTGAATTGGAACTGGTCCTGTGATTTATGATTTACTTTTGACCTATGGCAGGGGTGACCTTGTATGTACAGGCCATAATTGGGCCTTCTGAATACTTGCTCTTGGGATGTTCCATTTTGGAACCCAGCTATGAGAAGCCCAAGTCAGATGGGAAGGTCATGTGCAGGATTCTGGTTGAAAGCCCCAGGTGATCTCATTGCTGAATCCAACATTAATTTTCAGCCATTTGAGTGAGCTATCTTTGATGTCCAGCTCAGTGAAATCCCAAGTGACAGCAGTTATTATAAATTATAAATATAATTAGTAATAATAATTACTGCCACACAAGGAGATCATACGATAAAACTGTTGTGCAAATTGATTTTTTAAAAAATTAGAAATCATGGATTTTTTCCCCGTGTCAATAATATTCATGAAATATTCATCTATGGCTGGACATTATTTATTTTATCTTATTTTTTGTTTGGCGACTATAGAACTTCATTAAGCATCTTTTTATATATCTGTAGAATAAATTCCCAGAAGTAGAAATGCTGGTTTAAAGGGTAACACATTTTTTCCTTCTCTCCCTCATCCTGTTACCTGTTCCACTCTGGATCTTGGAGCAGAGGGAGGAAGAGGAAATACAGCACGATGCTGATAAGACTTGGTGTCCAGTCTTTTTGACCTCCATGGATGGTACTAGAAGGTCTTCAGCTGGTTCTGCCCTTAGGGCTCCTAGGAGAGGAGCAAAGAAGGATTTCCAGAGGGCAGCTGTCCTACCTTGTAGTTTCAACTTCAGGGACTCCCAGCTGGCCAGTGGCCATCCTTGTTTCCTCATTGTTCCTCTTGCCCCAGGGTAGAAGCTTGGGAATGCAAATATCTTTCTTTCATTTGGTTATTAGGGGCACAAAACTGACTGTGGACTAGTGAGGGCAGGCAATGGATCCCCACCTCCCCACAGTGGGAAAGGCAAGGAAAGGCAATTCTTGAGGGATGGCTTCCAGATTTCCAGGATGGCTCTAAAGAGCCATTTGGGTTTGTTACTGTTGTTATTATTTGCAGGCTGAACCTCACCCATACTATCCAGGTACATAAGAACCTATCCTGGTTGATGTTAAAAATAAATTAAAAAAAAAAAAAAAAAAAGGGCGCCTGGGTGGCTCAGTCGGTTGAGCAGCTGACTTCAGCTCAGGTCATGATCTCACGGTCTGTGAGTTCGAGGCCCACGTCGGGCTCTGTGCTGATGGCTCATCAGAGCCTGGAGCCTGCTTCAGACTCTGTGTCTCCCTCTCTCTCTGCCCTTCCCCTGCTCACGCTCTATCTCTATGTCTCTCAAAAATAAATAAACGTTAAAAAAAAATTAAAAAAAAAAAAAAAAAGAAGAACCTATCCTTGTTGGAAGAGTTTGTGAAGTGTAGAGTTAATCTCTCTGAGCCTCAGTTCCTACATCTGTGAAATGACATTATAATAAATATATCTCCATTGGTTGTTGTAAAGATATATGAAATACCGTGTGTGTAATGCTTAACATAGTTTTTGGCACATAATGAGCCCTCAGTAAATGTTACCTATTGTTACTTTTTACACCTGGCAAGTGCAGTTCAGCAGACAGTTGTTGAACTAGAGGCCATACACTGTGCTGGGAGCAGAGATGAGTCAGAGAGAGTCTGAGCTCTCTAGGAATCCCAGAGAAGATTCTAGTTTCCCTTCAAGTATAATTTCAGGCACTAACAATCCTGTCACCCTATCCTGAAATTCTTTATTGCCTCTAACCTAATCCCTTTACCTGTAGTGGTATTCCACTGGTTTCTCCCCACTTTGTTTCTCTGCTTGGTGGAGAGGAATGTTGGTCATTATCTATGGCACTGAAGAGCCATTATTACACGATGACTCAATTGTTTCTTGCTTTCTCTGAAATAGCCTTTGTTCTTTTAAAATTTTAGTTTTTATTTTGACAGCTCTTTTATTTTCTTCGTAGCTTTACTATCGTGTTCTCTATTTTTTTTTTTTTTTTGTGGAGACCCCTATTTGTCACCACCTTTAGCACTGGAGTGGATTCTTTTCAAAGCTAGGGGTAGTATTTCCTCTCTTTCTACAGTCTCATCTGAAGGATGATTGCACAGCCTGAGACAGGAATGGCAAAACACGGTTTATATTCAGTCCATTGGTAGTGCTCCCATGTTGCCTGTTGAAAAGTATTCTAAAACCATGCCTGAGATTAGTAGTGCTGTGATTGATTAGTGATATTTGCCATGCTGGAACCAATGTTGTGGATTTGCCCTTGGGGTTTGAGCCCTGGATACATGAGGCAGTCTTCCTGGCTTTTCCTAGAACCTAACAGAGCAGTGGTTTCCATTGTGGACCAGAACTAGTTGAGATCTAGTAAGGCTGGCCCGTGCAGATGAATAGTCAGCAAAAGCTAAGATGGTTGCCAGGGCAATCTGACTCAAGACAGTGGGAGAAATGAATTAGTCCCTGGGCTAGTCATCACATTCACCTGGGCCAATCAGTTGGCCTTCTCTTGACTGCAAAATTCCTTCTGACTTTTTGACCAGGAGCAGCGTCTTGGAGTAACCATGACAATCGCTAGGTCTCAAGTTGGGCAATAGACTCAAAAGTTTCCAAACCATACTTCTTGATGCCAAAGTTTATTTTCTTACGACTACTATACATTGAACACCTGCTGTGAGCCTGCTGGTTCTGTAAAGATGAGGTGATTTTATGTGATTCACTGATGAATAATTTTACATTAAAAGTTATGTATTTAGTTTAAATGGAATTAGAGGAATGTTATTTTTCCATTTAGGGTAGTGGTAAAAACCTGCTTATAAAAATAAGTTCAGTTTATTAAGAAAATGAGTTGATTTAAAGAAAAATATAAGGGCATAACAGTGCAAGGAGAATGTAGGCCCTGCTCTCTATTTTACAAATAAAGAAAATGATAAAGAGAGGGTTAGCCACCTGCCCAAGATGGCACAGCTGGTAAGTCAAAGAAGTATTTTGAAAGCACTCAGTGGTACCATCCTGGGTCAAGTGATGGATGCAGCTGTTTTTTTATGGCTCCAGGGTTTGTCACAGACACAGATAAGGGCAAAGCTTGAGGTATCTCTCCAGAAAATACAGAATTTAAGAGTTACCAGAAGGGACAGGCTCCTTAAAATGACAGGTATGTATTTTGGAGTATGGAGGGTCTGGGTTAGCACCCACATCTGCTCCTTTCTAGCTGGCATTCTTGGACAAGAAACACCTAAGCTTCAGCATCCTCCTCAGTAAAGTGGGAGAACCAGTGACATGTGTTTCCCAGAAGGTTGTCGGGGATCAGATGAGGTCACATACATAAAGCTCTTGGCACAGAGGCTGGCATGGGCAGAGTGCATGGTAAATGGCCACAGTTAGTTAATATGTGTGAGTGTGATGACTAGTCCTGTGAAGGGGATGATGTCAACCAGGCAAAGGCTTGACATGGAGGAAGAAGCACTGGCAAGTCTAGGCAGGGGATTCTCCTGCTGTATTTCTTGAGGATGGGAGAACTGGCTCTAGAAAAGACCTCTGACTCATTATACTCCATCAGTGAAAGTGTCCTTAGCACTGTTGTCTGAGATACATGTGCAAGTCATTAATGCAGAGTAGATCCTAAGGGTTCTCATCATAAGGGAAAAAAATCCTTTTGTCTTTTTGCTTTCTCTTTTTATTGTAGCTGTTTGAGGTGATGGATGCTAAGCTTCTTGTGGCCATGATTTCATAATATATGTAAACCAGACCGTTAAGTTCTACACCTTAAAGTTCTACTGTGATGTAGGTCAATTTTATCTCATTAAGATGGGGGAAAAAGTGTGCCCAGGAATCCCAGTTTTGTTGGGAGATGCCTCAGGCTTCAGTTAAGTTCTGACATAGACCCGTGTGTGCCAATGGACAAGCCATTTCCCTTCTCAGGCCTCAGCTTCCAGATCTGCAAAATGAGCCAGTTACCAATAAAGCAATAATAATAAAGATAGTATCATAGCTCACTTCTAGTGAAGGTGAGTGGTAGTCTGAGGGGCACACAAGAGAAGGAATGACTCTCCAGAGAGAGTGAACTGCCATGTGCAAAGGCAAAGAGGCATGAGACAGAAGACTCATCACCAGTTTTTCAGGGTCCCTGGCAGTTACGAGTGCTTACTGTGTGCGAGGCCCTAAAATCCGTCCCTTATATACATGAAGCACGTTTGAGATCTGTAATGCCAAATGTCATCTAATATTATAGTATCTAATATTAAATATCCAGCATTTAATCCTTATGAGTAAACTAGGTCCTCTTTTCATCCCTTTATTATAGATAAGAAAGACTGAAGGGTTAAGAAGTTGGCTGTTAAGAAATCAAATGCTTCTTCCAGTTCTCCTGTTTATGGATACCTGTAATATTAGAGCTGACCACATTTAGTAATAACTAATGCATATATTAATAACAGTTCCCTTTATTAAGCATTTACCCCATGTGGCTCACGCGTTAGGGGTTTTATTTACATTAAATTGAATCCTCACATGACATTACAAGATGTGTGCTATTAACATCCCCACTATAGAGATGAAAATACTGAGGCTCAGTGGGTTAAGGAACTGGCCCAATCAGACATCAAGTGTGTGCTGGACTCAGGATTAAAAAACAATTTATTAGACTTAGAGCCTGTTTGATGCACGTGCTTGTCCAGATGCTTCTGTAATTAGCTTTAGTGAACTGACCATTATATAGAAATAGGCCAGTTCGTTCTTTCTCTTTCGTTACTTCTTCTTCTTCTTCTTTTTTTTTTTAAATAGTGTGTTTCAGCTGGCATTCTCCATTGCCCTTTCCAATATTGTATGATGCTCCCCACTGGCTAATTCTCCCTCGTATTTGTCCTGGGTGCTCAGTTTTGGCCCACAATGCCCATCCCCTGACTTCCAGCTGGTGATTGCCTTGCACACAGTATGTTCATTTGTTTGTGCTGTTTTGTGGACCCGGGGTGATGGTCAGTGGGTGCCAGGGGACCAACAGGAAGTCAGAGGCTTCCGGGCTCTTCATCTAGAGTTCACTGGGGTGTCAGAGGCTAATTGTGGCTCTGCTCGGGTTGTCACTGTTTGATTAAACATCTTGTGCTAAGCACCATCCATCTGCCTCCCAATGGCTGCCAGGGGTAGGTATTTTTAGCTTCAGGCAAATAGCTTATCAATTGTGCATACAAAACGCAGTCAACACAAAGCCTTCATTTTCTGTTGCCTGTCTTCTTCCATGCAGGCAAGGAAAAGGAAGAATTAAATGAAGTTGGTGCTCAGTTATTCATCCAACAAACATTTACTGAGCCACCCACCATTACTAGGCCCTGTTGCAGACATGGGTGATGCAGTGATATGAAAACACACAAGCAGATCAAGTCCACACAGAACTTACAATCTGTATTGACCAAGTAGAATTCTCTTCTGCTACCTACTAGCTCTGTGGCCTTGGGTAAGTCATGCATTTCTCTGGGCATTCTTGCCCTCCAAAAGCATGTGCTGGGCATGCGCTATGTGCCATTCCCAGTGCTGGGCTGCCGATGAGGGGAAGTAGATCTCTCTGTGCTTTCAAGAGAGGCAGAAAAGCAAAGAGTTTGCATGACCAAGCAGCAGGTGTGACTCAGGCTGCTCCAGACATTTTCTCAGGTCTCCAGGGAGAGAGGGGCAACAAGACCCCCCATTAGGGCCAGCAAAGGCTGCACAGAGGCATGAAGGGAGAGACTGGGCACTCCAACATCCAGGAATGGTATGAGCTAGGGAGGCAAGCCTGTGGGCGGCACAGTCCAGAACTAGGAATCTAATAGATATAACAGATAAATTAAACAAATAATTCTTCAGCCAGTGGCCCATGCTGTCTTTCTAGCCTGAAGGCTTCTCTTCTCAGGGGCCAGCTTCTCTTCTTAGGGACAGCTGGTTGCCCTGAAGCTAAGACTGTGTATAAATGGCAACAATTAGCTGGCGACTTTGTACCTCTAGCTGCTTTCCAGTATTAGGTCTGCATTGAGGGTCTCCAACTTAAAAAAAAAAAAAGGAAAAGCAATAACAATGACATCAGAAAAAACCTGAACAAACATTCACTAGGTTCCAGAGCATGTGGCTACAATTAATCTATCTACCTATGGTTCCATTGCTAGAAACACTACTAGAGCTGACCACAACTTTAACGTCTGCTATTTTGATGATTCACGAGGCATTTCAGGGGCTCCCAATGTTATTCCAGAAAGATAAGGCCACAGAGAACATATTCCAGAGCCAGACTGCTTGGGTTCAAACCTGCCTTTGCCACTTTTTTACTGTGTCATCCTGAGCAATTTACTTAATAATGTGCCTCAGTTTACTCATCTATGAAAAGCATGATGATATGGCACCTATCACAGGCTTCTATGAGCAATAAGTAAATAAATACATGGAGAATGCCTAGAAAAAGTGCCTTGTATCATCATAAATGCTATATAAATTTTACCATCATTACTGTTAGAGAGGTTAGAACTCTAGAAGGGCAGGAAGTGTGTCTGCTTTGCTTATTATTATAATACATTTCCAACCTCTTACACAGTTTCTGACAGGCAGTAGTTGCTTAGTAAATAACTGTTGAGTGAATGACTAACTACAAATATAGATTAACACAACATCACAGACACACAGAAGTACTGGTTAACAGTTTTGAATAGATTCGGAGCTTACTAAGGGTTTACTGCAGAAAATGAGTCAGGTGATATGATCAAGGGCAACTGGAAATTAATTTAAAGTTCAGCATGAGAGAGATCTTTTTTTTTTTTAATATTTTTTTGCATTTATTTATTTTTGAGAGACAGAGCATGAGCAGGGGAAGGGCAGAGAGAGAGAGGCAGACACAGAATCCGAAACAGGCTCCAGGCTCTGAGCCATCAGGACAGAGCCTGATGCGGGGCTCAAACTCACAGACTGTAAGATCATGACCTGAGTTGGAGTCGGCCGCTTAACCGACTGAGCCACCCAGGCACTCCGAGAGAGATCTTTTTGAGACTATCATTCTTCTCTGAAGAAGTTCTGTGCCAGAATTTTACACGTGAATCCAGTTTTGTTCAACATAAATTTAGTGATGCCCAGCTATGTGCCAAGCCTGGAATAGGCTTTTGGGAGTACACGACCCATTCCTTGGGCTCAAGGTGCTCAGAACTTACTGAAAAAATCATAATAAGGCAGCTTGAGGAGTCATTCCAAACTTGCTGTTTCTGTCAATGGCTCTATGCCAAGCTTTGAAAATTCAAATGGCAACAGGGCCAGGCAGGTAACATCAATATGTGAGGTGGGCATGCAGGGGACTTTAATGAACTGAATAGTTCATGCCCGCCTTCAAGACAGCAGCCACTATTTAGTTCTTCCTGGTGGTTTCCCATGAGGGAATGACAGCCAGCTGGCCAGGTCTTCCAGTGCTTTAGGAGAGGCTTGCAAACAACATACACTCAGGCGCGCGCATGCGCACGCACGCACACACAGTGTGGCCTGAGGGTAGCTAGTTTTTAGACCTCTGCTCTATAGCCAAAAATCCATGATCGTTGCACGACCAACCAGATACCTCTCACACCACCAGCAGCCTTCTGTAACCCATGCAAATACTCGTTGCTCTTCACTTTACGAGCTGTTGCCTAAATGCACAGCACTCTTTCTTTCCTTCATAGCACTGCATGGGTTATTTCTTCTACCTGGAATGCCTTCCTTGCCTATAACTCGTTTGGCTGGTAGATTTTTTGTTTTTAAAGCCTTCCCTGATCTCAGTGTGCTGAGTCAAACATCTCATTTGCTAGAGTATTTAACACATTGTTTTAATGATCTTCTTCAAAATCTGTATTGTCTATTCACTGAGAGCCCCTAGAAGGCGAGGACTGTATCTCTTTTCTCTGAACCTTGAGGATTCGAAGGGCAGTGAAAGAGTATGTACTCTATCAACGTTTGTGGAATAAAAGTGACAGATGAATGGATGGACGGGTGGATGGATTCCTCTTGGCATTTTCTGTGAAACATTTATCTGCTTGCTGTCACTTTTGTGGTATTCCATTACACGCATGATAACTTGATTGTATCCCTTCCCTCTGCTTTCTTCTGTCTAAACCCAGTCTCTGTAGGTAGCTTCTTGGGAACTTACTTCTCTTACCTCCCATGATAGATGGTGGATCTGAGTTCCCCGTTCCCTTGCGTGAGCCAAACACTTAACTCAGTTTTCTCATCTCTGCAAGGTGGGCAATAACATTTTCCCATAGAAGACTGAACATTTACATGCTTTGCATGTAGTAGGTACTTGAAATATTACTTGTTTATCCACTGAGTGTGATAGACAGTTTCTTCCATAGAGCACTGACCCTTTCCCGTGTTGAAAAGTGGAGAGGTTAAGAGCGCTGATTCTGAAACCAGGCTTCATGGGCTTGGACCCCAAGTGTGCCAGTTCCTTGCTTTGTGATCCTGAGTTTCTTAAGTACTCTGTGCTTTAATGTTCCTTATCTGTAAGAAGGGGATAGTAATACCTGTCTCATAGAGTTCTTGTGGGAACTACATCACATGCTTAGAAGAATACCTGGTACATAGTGAGTGCTCAACAAATGTTATTTTTGTTGCTCACAGCCTAAACCAAGAGATTCTGGAGTGAGAAGGATTTTGCATTTTCACAGACAACTCAGGCCAGCCTACCCCTGCTCCCACTTCCTTCTATCACAGATACTGACTCCCTGCTGTGTTCAGGCACCTTGTCACAGCTGTGGATGTCATAGTGAAACAGAAGAAATGGTTTCTTCCTTCCTGGAACTTCTAGCCCAGTAGAAGCAAGATAGACACCCAGAAGGAAGCTTCACAACAGCAGAAGACAGTATGTGATGGGAGCACTTAAGAGTGGGTAATCATCTAACCTAGAGGATCATGGAAGGCTTCTTGGAGGAAGTGGCATGTGTGTGCAGTGACATGGAGGAGTAGGAATCAGTTGAGTGGGGAGCAAAGTATTCCAATAAGAGGGAACAGAATGTGCAAAGGTCAAGGGACAAGAAAAAGAGAATCGCTGTTGACGCAGCTGGAAGTTCATCAGGGAATGGAGGTCACAGACCAGAGGTTTGTGGGGTAAATTCCAGGCTGCAGATGTGTCTTTAGGATTTCTGAATCAGTTTGTCGTATCTACAAATTGGAGTATTTCATGGCCAGTGGAAGATTTGAGCTTCTTTTGAAAATCAGAAGGAGAGGGCACCCTGGGTGACATTTTCATGGGGGTATGTGTCCTCCAGCTGAACCAGTCCCCACCGACCTCACTCATTTGTGTCATCTGCCTGTCCCTGCTGGAGAGAGAGCTGGGAGAGAGGCCTAGTTGGAGAAGTGGTGGCGAAGTAGTAGTGTCCGAGTCTAATGATTCAAACAGTTTTGCAGCTGTGTTTGAGTTGAATTTGTCCTGAGGAAATGGAGTCATTGAAGGGTTTTAAGCTTTAAGGGGTTTTACTAGGTAAGACAGTTGTGGGGTGCCTGGGTGGCTCAGATGGTAAAGCGTCCGACTCTTGGTTTTGGCTCAAGTCATGATTTCACAGTTTGTGAGTTTGAGCCCCACCCTGGGCTCTGTGCTGTGAGCTCACAGCTTGGAGCCTGCTTGGGATTCTCTCTCTCCCTCTCTCTCTGTCCCTCTCTCACTTGCACTGTCTTTGTCTCTCTCAAAATAAATACATAAACTTAAAAATGTTAAAAAAAAAAAGATGATTGTTAATTCTGTATCAAACCACAGACATCCAGGCAGGGGGTGGGGTAGTTGGGGGGAGTAAAGAACAGAGGGCCCTTTATAAACCTCATTGAGACATTCAACATGGGTTGGTATTGTAGCTTCCTCATGGATCAAATTTGACAGGAGCCAGCAGAAATGCTTTAGAAATAACATTTCTCCATGTCATGTGTCCCTCTTTCCCCTCTTGGGCTAACAGAGGAATGTTCCATGAGGTCTGAGTGTTCAAGAACATTGGAAAATTCCCTCATGCACACAGCCCTGCTGCACACTCTCCAAGGCCACTGTCCTCGTGGATGTTCTGTTCCACCATGGGACCTGCATTCTCCCAGCGGATGCCAGCTTGAAGTGGCAGTACCTATGTCAGGGGATGTGGATGGACAGGGAACAGGCCATGCCCAGAAGACAATGTCTCATTACCCTGGGGCCTCAGGAAGCAATTTTCTCTCGCTGGGGAAATTGTTTTTTGTGCTTCAAGCCCATGCACACAGCTGAATGACATGTAGGTCAAGGAGGCATAATTATATGGAAATGGTTTTATGTTTGGGAACTTCTAAAAACCCACCTCTGCACACTGGGAGCGACAGAGAGAGAGAGAGAGTAGCTTCCCCTCTGCACAAGCTGAGTTCATCAGGTGAAGGATGCCTTGCTTTCTCATGACTTTGGAGGGGTCTCTTTCTTTTCTGGCTTTGGGACACATACCTGAATGTCATAGAGAAAAAGAAGCAATGCCTTCCTAGTGTGCTGGTGATGAGCCTGGGCACTGGATACAGATTTGACATGTTCCTGCTGTGTGACTTGGGGCAAGTTACGTAACTTCTCTGTGCCTACATTTGCTCATCTGCAAAATGGATCTGATTGTGAAGACTAAGTAAGTTAATTCATAGAAAGTGCTTAGGAGAGTGTAGGCTGCCTAGTACACAGTGCTGGAATTGTGCCCTCTGCTCCCCCTCTGTTTCCTATTTCACCCATCATCTCTGCCTACTCTGTGTCCCAGCTGAGAGGAACTACTGCACTTGAAGCTCCCCACAACAAGCCACATTCTCTCCAGCTTTTGACCTTTGCCTCTGCAGTTTCCCTTTTCTATAACACTTCCCTCATCCACTTTGTATTGGAGGACTCTTGTTCTTGACCCTTCATGAGCCAGCTTGTCCAGCCCCGAGATAGATGCCCCCCATGCTTTGCTGTACTCCTTGCCTATAACAAAAACTGCCTCCCTTTCTCCTCTGAGCAGGAATATCATTTCCAAGAGAGAACAGGGAGAATGTTACTAGGAAAAGCAGGTGGGTTTTTAGAAACAAGAGAAAATGTAAATAATAATAGCAGTAACAGTAGTGATGATGATGATGACGACAAATGTGTGCCTTTTTCTGCCACAAGGGAAGTGGTCTTACTAATGGATAATAGCTTCCATTTAGCAATCCCTTATTATATGTTAGAAACTGTGATGAGTGGTTTGCACTTAGTTACTGCTACTCTCTTCATTTTAAAAGTGGATATTATTATTAGATCCTTTCTATAGAGGAGGGAATTTAGGATTAGGTTTAGAGACTTGCCCAGGGTTACATAGCTAGTAAGTCACACAGCCGGGATTTGAACTCAGGTCTGTCTAATTTCAAAGTGTTAACTGCTATACTCTTTAAGAAGGCAGAAGGCCTGGGGGTCATTGCTTCCAATAACACTTAAATCAGCTGCTGGACAATTTGTGCCCTCCTAGTCTTCTGGTCTACTGTCACATGGACACCATCATTGGGTGTTTTCTCCTCTAGGATGCTGGGCCTTCCTCACTGCCCTAGGGAAAAAAGACTTTTCCCTGCCTGCCCAGGGTTTCCTGGAATGAATAGGACACTCCTTGTTTGAACAAGGAAGGGATGGGCTGCTTTCTTGGCAGAAGGGAACCGCAAGTGCAAATCAAGGAAGTGTGAAAGCATGCTTTGTTTGCAGCCCTGTAAAATGACAGGCTTGGCTGGCATGTGGACTAGAGGGAAGTGGGGAATAAGAATTCAAGAATCCAGTGTGATAACCTCACTGAAATTGCTCTGTGGACTCCCAAGGTTGTTGTGGGGACTGAAGGAGACAATGCATGGGAAGCAGCTTCTGGCAAACTGGAAAAGCGTTTGACAAATGTTAATTATCACAGATTGTTTCACAGGTAGCCTGATTGGTATCAGGAGTGAGATAGCAGAAAATTAAAATATCTGGTAATTTCTCTTGAATCCCCATTCTCAAAAGCATTCATAAATGAAAAATTCTAATGTCATTGCTCTCATCTCCTTTTTTCAGATGAATAGATTGTAAAAGATTTCAGAAGCTAATAAAAATTAAGTCAATTTCTTGGTTATTATCAATTATACTGCCAGGTTTTTAGACTTGCAGTAATTTTTTGGTTGCCCATCTATAAAACCATTCTTGATCTAAATACCTTTTAGAGGCACCTTGTCTTTTCTCTTTCCTTGATCATCCTGATGCTGGGAACTCTGGGAATACACGTCTGTGTCTGTCTCATTTTGGGCCACATTCTCAGTCACTAGTACAGTACCTGATACATGGTACATGGTAGGTACTTGATAAATGTTTAGTGCAGTATTGAGCCTAGATGTCATCATATTGCACCTGAGTTACTGCAGGAACTTAGTTCTAGTCCCAAAGCAGTCTGTCTGCATTTGATCCAAAACCCAATCCATTTTCCTCATTCTGATAAAATATTATTGGTAAAACTAACTTAAATGATATTATATATTAAAGCTGCTAACAAAGAATCCAAACTTACAGTGTAGCCAAAATGATAAGGTGAGAAACTAAAATAAGGAGGATAACTATGTAACTATTAAAGAAGGCATCACCATCATTATTTACTGATAGTATAATGGTATGCTTAGAGAACTCAAGAGAATTAGCTGAAATGTTATTAGAACTAGCAAGAGAATCCTCCAGAGAACCAAAGCCCAAAAGTAATAGCAATAGTTGATTACACAATGGAATGGGAAGAAGATTCTATTCACAAGCCCCTAAGTGCCAAGACCTTCAGAGGCTATACTCCCAGCAGAGGTGGAGAGAATGGCTTCCTTTTCATCCTTGGGTTGTACTTTGTCTCCTGTATCCCCAACCAGTTCTGCTTGAGTCCAAAGTCTTTCAGTCTCTCACAAGACTGTTTGGTTGGCTCTGGTTCTTACCAGTGTAAAAAATAAGGCTTAAACCCTGTTGGCCTGATGCGGGAGTTAGATGCCACCCCCACTATCTTGCTCATATCCCCTCAGGGAAGATTTTCCACTTGATTCCTGATTCCTACCTGATTCTACCTCCAACAGAGACAGCCTTTACAAGTCTGTACCCCAGAGGTAGGTGCCTCAACCCCCCATCTCCATTTCAGTGGAAGAGATCATGGCTTTAATGAAAGCCCCACATCTATGATCTGGAACCAAAGAACCGTTCTGACCAAAAGCACAGTTAGTGCTTCAGCTGAACAGATGGCTGCGTAGGCTTTCACTACCGATGTCTGGGTTAGAAGTCTGGCTTTGTTATTACACTAATGGCATGATTTGGAGTTACTTCACAACTTACCATGTGCCTCAGTTTCTTGTACCCCATCTGTAGAATGGGGTAATAATAGCACCTACCTCATAGGTTAGAAGGATAAATTAGTTAGTTCATGGGAAGTGCTTGAAACAGTGTCCAACAGGCAGTAGGCATTCCATTCATTTAGTTATAATTATGGCAAATAGCTGTTAGTTTAGTTTCTACCATCAAGCGTTCAGCAGTTGTGCTCTCCAAGCTTCAGCCATGGATACTGCTTCATGGGGGATGTCGTGGTAGATGCATGAGTATGGTGTCGGGTCACTGGTTTGGGGCTTCCACATCATCCTGAGCCTTTTTCCGAACGGAAAATTGTTAAACTATAAGGTGTACATTTTAAAAGGTAAAAAATGACCAAATACTGATAATTTCATATAATACAACCTTATAATCTTCAATTTACTTGTTTTGCCCACTGGAGAGTACACATCTTAAAAGTATGGGCCAAGTTCATTCGTCTCTCTCATTCCCGGTTCTTAACAAAGGTTCTCATGTAAAGGAGACGCTCCATACATGTGTATGATGAAGAAACAGATTTGTGATCAGAATTCACATTGTGTTTTGTGTCCCAGACAGGAGGAAGGCGAGTTCCAGATAGTAGCGGCCAAAAAGTCTGCCATGTGACCCCTGCTGCATTCTCAGCACTGCCCCCCAACCCAAGGCTAGGGACGATTTCTTGCTCTTTGTTCCTTGGTACATGGGCTTCCCTCTTGCACATCTCTTACCTATGTTGATGCTAACGTGGGTTGCTGCTCCATCTCTCCAGCTAGATTGAGTCCTCCCTGAGAGCAGGAACCTGGATCTGTTTGTCTTTGTGTCACTAATAGCTAGCACATAATTTGCAAGTGAATGAATGAATAATGGAAAGTCCTGGCAGGATTCATAGGGGAGGCTCCATTTGGAGGATCATTCCTACCTCTGACAGCTTTGTATAGAATGTAGCTTTGCTTTTCAGCCTGGCCTACCAGTAGTAACTTGAGAAAGCTATTTAACTCCTCCGAGCTTCAGTTTCATAATGAATGAGAAAGCCCTTTGTAAATTTTAATTCACTTTGCATATTGACCAGCACTATATTAACATTAATGGCTATTATTGATGACTCTTTTTACACATGAGGAATAGAACTTGGCACATAATAGGTGGTCAATAAACATTCACCACATGAACTGGATTTGAAATTTTGAGCACTTGACTGAAACTGACTAAGCCCATTTATGGCTGATAACAGAAACCTTGGAAGGATTTGGAAGACCAGAGTTTTCACGGAAATTGTTTCATTACAACATGCTACTTAAAAAAAAGGCAACTCAATTTCCATTTTGTAGGTTAGGTGTGAGGTGGAGAGGGAATTCACCTGCCTGTCCTTGCTCAAAAATAATTTCAAGTAATTAAACCATCTGCTTAGGGAGAGGGCAGTGGGGACACAGGGAGAGTCTTCAATCAGGAAGGAGGACATAGTCCCTTAAAATGCCTGCAAAGACCAGGCTGGGAGGGTGAACTAAGACAGAGGTCTGTAGACACAGCATTTGTCTTTTCTGATGCTCTGAATACCAATGTTTGCAGCAGGCCCGGCAGCAAGCAGGGAGTATAAGCAGTGATACACAGGCCTACTCTGTCTCAGCTCTGGTTCTCAGGAGCTCAATTTCCTTGGGCAGGTTATTTTACTTCTCAGAGCCTCAGTTCTCCTATCTGCCAAATGGGGATGATAGGAGTACCACCTCACAGGCATTACTGTGGGGTTTAATGAAGCAGTGTGGAATAATGTGTTCGATTCAGTGCTTGGCTAAGATCAAGTGCTTGATAAGTGGTGGTGGTGGTGATGATGATAGTTGTGATCAAGATGTTTTCTTCAGGCTCTTGAAGGCTAGGATGGACATGACATTAATGGGATAAAGAAGGCAGTCACCTATTCATCTGATGCATCCACCCACCCATCCACCCGCCTACCCACCTACCCACCCACCTATCCGTTCAGTATTTGCTAAGCCCACTACCATTGTGCCAAGGACTCCCAGAAGGTACTGGTATCGTGGAGATGACTCGGATCCCATGCCTACTGTCAGGGGTTCTACCCACCTAGAGTGTGAGTTCTTTAAGGGCAGGAGCCATGTCATGTTTATTCTGTCTTTTGCTCATCCTTATCCCCTAGAACTTCTGGCACAAAGTATGAAATGAAGTGAAATCTGGCCTCATGAAATGGAGCCAGATCTTTAACACAGCCTAAAGAGTCCAGGTGGGGATCTCATAGGAAATCCTTGCTTAAGAAGAAAACTCCTCTATTAAAAACCTACCATATTCCAGGTACATTGTCTTGTGTATTCCCCTCAACAAGGGGTGCATCCTTGTTATTTATCCGCATTTTACAGATATGAAGATAGACATTCACGGAAGTTAACTGCACGCAGCTGGAAAATCCAGTGGATCTCAAACCCAGGTTTTCAGCAACTTCCCTTCTTGCAGGAAAGCATTTAGTGTGGTTGGAAACAGTAGATGAGACTCTAAAAGTATGATGGTGTAAATGGATATGGGATATGTGTATGTGTGTGTTAAATTTGAGGAAGGCAGTAAATTTAAAATCCTATAGGAGCAAGGCAGGGAACAGAAGTGAGAGAAACAGGCCAGGTATATGTATTTATATGTATGTAAAATCTTTGTGCTAGGGGCACCATAAGGAAAGCTGGGGACTCTGCTGAACTGGATAGCACAAGCACCATCTAAAGGAGGCTATGGCTACTTGCTTCTCGGCATTTAGTGACACGGGAAGCTCAGGTTTTCCAGCCTTTGAAATTTTTCAAGACTCATGAGAAATCTGAATTTTTATGAGATTAAATTGTCTCTGAATGTTAATAGGCAAGGTGCTGCTTTTTAAGAAAACCTTCCACAGGCTTTTTTCACATTCCAAGAGGTCTGAGTTTCTGATTGGTTGTTGGCTGTTGGCTGGCTATGACCGCAGCCAAGGCCTCTTCAGGTAGTTATAGGAGAGTGGTTGAGAAGTGTCTTAACCAGCATGTATCTGAATAGCACTTTGAGGAAATTATTCAGTACTAATAGTGATTAAGGAAAAAAAAACAATCCTTTTATTTCTTAGAGCCATTCTCTTTTGGCCAGAAGGTCTAATGCTGAGAAGATCCAAGAGGCACACTACCATTTTCTTTCTTCTTCCATGATCATTCTCTGTCCATTTTCAGGACGTCCTTGGAGTCTCCACCTCAACCTCAGGGGCATTACTCCCTTCTTCCTGTCATACCTTGAGTCATTAGAACTGAATGCAGTCATAGTGACAGTGTCTCTCTACCATGCCAGCCAGAACTCAATCCTCTTCATTTATCAAATGACAGTGCTGAAGGTGACCCTTTTCTTCTTGTCCAGACACTCGCTTTCACTCTCTTCAGGACTCTTGCAACTGACAACTGGATCATTAGCAGGACTTGCCCACTGCCACCACCAAGATGATAGCTCTCTGTTGTGCTGTGGGCGCTTTGCCACGGTGCCCGGAGAGCCAGGCACAGACGTCCTTGACGTCTGAGGACATTGTTAGTGTGCTCACTTCACCCGTCTGACGCTGTTTCACTTGGAGACCAAGGTGATGGTGGATGGGGTGGGAGTAGGATTGGAGAGTCTATGAACATGACCCTTGACCCAAACTCCTGCTGTGTGCCAGGCACTGTACCGGGCACTCTACACAGAGTGAGCATTGTATTGCTCACTCTCTCCTACTGGAAACCAGAGATTGTTCACACTGCAACAGCTTCCTCTTCTTGCAGCTTTCCTCCTAAACCACCTTCCATCTATTTTCTTCACAGCCAGAGAGACCTTCGAAAAACTCACATTAGGTCATATCACCTGCTTAAAAGGCTCCTGTCCCTTTTTGCAAATCCAGATTCCTTACTGTGGACCAAAAGGCCCCCACGATCCAGCCAGTGTCCACCTCTTCCCCTCATCTCCTGCCATTCTCCCTTTTTCTCACTATATTCCAGCCACACAAGTCTGCCTTCACACCACCTCCTTCCCACCTCTGAGCCTTTACCCTGTGGAGTCCCTCTGCCTGGCATGCCCTTCCCCTGCACTTCCTGTGGCTGGCTTCTTCTAATCATTTCAGTCTCAGTCTGGACATCAGCTCTTTGGAGTGCCCCTTCCTGACCACCCTATCTAATATAGTTCTCTATTGCCTTACCATGTTGTTTTCCTGATAGCATGTATCAGTATCTCAAATAGTGTTGCGTATGCATTTGTTTACTTGTTTACCACTTGTTTCCCTGGTAGAATTTACACCTGTGCAGACTTTTTTCCTTGTTTTTCCTCCAATGCCTACCTGGGGGCCTGGCATATGAAAGGAGTGCCACATATATATGCTAAGGAAATAAAGTTGTTATCACACCCATTCTCAGATGAGGAAACTGAGGCTCCAAGAAGGGTAAATTATCTGCCCAAGACCTCATAGCTAGCAAAGTTGCTGTGCTGGGATTCGAACCCCTAGGTATGCCTAATTCCTAAGCCAGTGGTACTTTCCTGATGCCTTTCAGCCAGGAAGAGTGGTGTTCTGGAAGGGTCCTGGGTGTGGAGAGTGGACATGATGTGGGAACCAGGCTCTGTGAGGGACAAGAGTGTGAGTCCGTGATTCCTTTAAGGAATGCCCATCCGTTCCCTCTTCATAGCACCAGCCCCTCTTGAATTCTCTCTCCGGTCACTGCTCTATTCTGCTACCTTGCAGAGAAGCCACTGATTTTTGTTCAAGAGGCAGATGATGGTTCTTGTCAGAAGCTTTATGGAGCTGAACCACGGTGGTGAGGCCCAGAATGCTAAAAGCAAAAGACTATGGCAAGGACAGAATCACCAGACCATTCTATACCTTCGACTGTGGGAGGAGTGTGTGTGTGTGTGCGCGCGTGTGTGCGCGTGTGCATGCGTGCATGTCTCTGTGTGTGTATCCCTCTGGGTGTATGTCTGTGTGTGCATACATCTGTGTGTGTGTGCACGTCTCTCTGTGTGGGTCTCTGGACAGTCCCTCCTGTGAAGTGATGTGGTGGATAGTTTTCACTGCACTTAGCTGAAAATAATAAGAAATGTCTGTGGTGGAAAAGCCCCAGGTCTTCAACTGCCAAATATTTTGGTAAATGAGGGGAGAAAGAAAAGAAATCACTGGTTAATACCAGAAGTCGAAAGGAGTCAACACTGTAGAATGTAGTCTCCCAATTCAGGGTCACTTTGTGTGGTTTCTGTAAAGCTCTGGCTTCCTGTTTCCTCTGCTTACATCTCATGCCCTGTTTTCCTCGTGTCCTCAGACCACCTTTTCGTACTCCAGACTTGCCCTCTTTCTGTTCTTATATGCCATACCAGTTCCCTCTTGCCTAAGAGTCATTGTGAATCCTGTCCCCCTCATCTTTTCTTTCCATTCTTTCCTTCCTCAGTCTTCAGGTTCTAGGTCTTCCTCACTGGGCAAGTCCCCCCCTGAAAAGCTCTCTTATCACCCTGTGCCTGTCCTTCATGTTCTTCTCACATGGGACTGTTTACATTTATTCAGGTTTCTGGTCATTCTGGTCTTCCTCACATGAACACACAGACATCGAGTGGGTCTTTTTAGACTTGCCATGCACCTACCACAGTGCCTGGTACTTGGAAGTACCAGGCACATGGATGGATGGATGGAGGGAGGGATAAGTGAATCAGTAAATGCAGAAATGCAGGATTCACTTGCCTAATTGTGCTTTCTGGTTTCTTGTCTCATCCTTCTTTGCCATGAGGTGAAACGAAAACATATATTTGAGATGAAAGTCCCAACTCTCACTGTAATTCACCTGGTCATGACTTTTACTCAAGAGGAGCCCAAGTCATTCATTCAGCTTCCACTTGATGGAAAAGCAAAGATCTTGGGTTATCCATACTTAGAAGTCCTTCCCTTTGAATCCCAATGGGATCCAAGGTAGCCACGTCCTCCCCATGCCTTGACCCTCCTTTCTTTACATTTCTCTTGGTGGGGTACAGATGACAGGACTGTCTCTGTTGCAATGGCCAAAGCACACTGGATTCAAAATCTAGAAGATTTGGGGTCAGGGTCACACCCGATGAGCTATGTAACCTCAGGGAAATTTCTTGTCCTCTCTAGGACTTCAGTTTTTGTATTAAGAACATTGTACTAGATCAGAGCTCCCCAGATCTTAGTGATTGGCCCACCAATGTTATGATTTTTGCCATATTCTTGTGTTCTCTGTGCTGTTATTAACATTTTGTTTTAAAGTGATTTGTCTTTTTTACCCCTGAATTTATACTTTATACAGTACTGCTGTCCAATATAAATGTAATGTGAGCCACATATGCAGTCTTGATTTTTCTAGCAGCCACATTAACAAAGTAAGAAGAAACAGGTGAAATTAATTTTAACAGTGTATTTTATTTAACTGTGTTCATCTAAAAATGTAATCAATATAAATTATTAATGAGATATTAATTTTTTTCATACTAAATGTCCAAAGTCTGGCATGTATTTTACATTCAGAGCACATTTCTTTAAGGATACTAAATTTTTCAGTGGAAATGCTGATCTCTCTTTAGTTGTCATAAAATATACAGTTGAAAAGAGTAGATTCACATACCCAAGTTGTTCTAGTATACAGTTATTTTCCAATAACTGAATCAAGTATCAGGGCTTCATTGTAAATGAATTGAAATGAAATTGAATGAAAAAATCAGTTCCTCAGTTGTGCTAGTCAAATGTCAAGTGCACAATAGCCAGAGAAGGCTGCTGGTTACTATATTGGACAGCATGGATATATAGCAACCCTGGATCCCAGACTCACCTCCCTGTTATAAACAGAAGATAGCCTTAAACATAAATATAATGGTAATCCAAGGGTGACATTAAATTTTAGCTAGATACTGCTGCTTGCCAAGGCCGAGCTCTAGGTCTGCTCTGTGTTTGTTAAAAAGAGAGCTTTAGCATTCATGAAAAGGTGTTAAAGACACACTAGCACCAAGATGAGACTTTGCTTTGATAGAATCAGAAAGGTTGAGAAGACTGAAAAGGGATTAAATAATGATGCAGCCTTGTGCCATCTGAAATAATCCTACATCAAACAACAGTAACAACAGCGACAACAAAATGCCCCCAAACCTAGATGATTACTCTGAGTTCTAAAATTCCACAGCCTGTTTCTCTTTTACTCCTATCACTTTGCTCCCTCAAGAGATCACCAGCAGTGTGATTTTTATAAAAAGGGAACTAATTTAGAGTTGGGAAAGTAAGATCTGGTTTAGACTCTGCCATTCCTAGCTCTGTGTCATTGGCTAAGGTCTCAGTTTCCTCATGTTATAAAATGATGGTACTTTGCACTCATTAAAAAACAGCCGCCATGGAGTGGCAGACACTGGGGCCCATGCTAGCCATGGATTGCTTCATTTCGTCTGTACATAGACTCTGTGAAAAAGGCACTGTTTTACATGTTCTGTAGAGAGGAGCATCGATGCTCAGAGAGGTTTAAGCAACTTGCCAGAGCCCAACCACTAGGAAGTCATAAGGCTGGAACTTGAATCCAGGTCAGTGGGGGACCATGAGCCCACATCCTAATCCACCATGCTGTCAGGTTCTAAGGGCTCTTCCCATTTACAAAAAATGGTGGATTTTTGTTCTAGGACATTGTCAACATGAAATTTGTAGTACTATTTGGAGCTTTTTCTCCTAGTCATGCCAAACCCCTGGCTTCCTGAATTGGCATGCCTTTTTAAACTTTTATTTGTTTATTTTTATTTAGTCATGTATTTCTTTGAGCGTCCCCCTCTTTTATTCCTTACTCCTCCCTCTAACTGTGACCCTGTTGGCGTTTCTTGGTGCCTTTTAAAGCTTTACCCACTCTGGAGTTTATGAATTGGCAGCGTGGTGGGCTGTATCAAGCCTAAAGATATGTTTGGTTTGGCTCATGCAGTGTTGGCTTGCATAGTGTTTTTTAAAAATTTTCAGTTAGTTGCCAACGTTGAAATGTTGGGATATTTCATGTAAAAATCTGGATTTGTAGATTTTTGAAAGAATTTGGCAACACTGCATTGGCTGGAGAGTTAGGTGGTGATGGTACTTTCTAACCTCCTCCAGTCCCCACTCCTCCCTATTGTGTATTATCCCTGTCCCTTGTGATCTAGTCTTAGTGTCACTTGTCTGCTGTCATTGTGTGTGTGTTTCCATTTTCTTATAATAAAGCTGGACAGTAGTAACGCTTATCACTCTGTTAATTTCTAGCTATATGACCATGGGCATCTCATCATTCTCATCTGAAAAATGGGTATGATAAGTATGCATGCCTCAAAGGGTCATTGCGGGAATTAAATGAGCTAGTGCGTGTGAAATGCTTTGAAGAATCCCTAGTACATAGTAAGCGTGACAAACGTGCTAGCAGTTGTTAAGAGGAGAGTGCAGTGGTTTTAGTACATGTGTCTCTATCACCGAGGGAAAATTAGACCAAAAGAGCCACATGTTTTCAGAAAAACAGCAGGGAAGCATGATTCTTTGGGTAAGTGAAATATTTCTTAAAACTGGGCCACTTTGTTTATTTATGCTATCTGACTGCCCCTAGCAGGTATTTGAATTCAAGACACCTGCCCTTCCCTGCCCCCAGCATTTCATGGCACCCTCTGCAGGGCTGGCATCCCCATCAGCATTGCTCACACAATTCAGATCACATGGAGGTTCAGTGGCAGGATCTGTGTTCACCTCCCTGCCTCTCTTCTGTTTATGATCCTGGCTGCATTGTGCAGGGCAGTCTTCTGGGTGCTTATCAGTCCCTTTATCAACTTTAACTGAAGAAGGTTTCATGTTATGGACTGATAGTATTTCTGGAGGTTTCACTGAACCACAGACAACTCTCTGAGAGGTACAAATTCCTTATGCTTGTGTTGGAATTGATTGCTTAATCCATTGGATAATTCTTTCTTAGTTTGCCAGGGCAAGGAGTTTCATCCCTGGTGGGTACACTTTGAGTGGAATTGTACATTTATGGGAAAGACCTATGTGTAAAGCAATGTATGGCTTCAGGAGATTTACAAGGCTTGTTGACGTGTTAGACAATAACTACAATGCCAGGTACTCTTTATTGAGCTCCTACAGTGTTCGAGGGATTGTGAGAAGCCTTTACATATTTTATTTTGGAATACCACAACAATAATGCAGGGCACAGAAGGTTCATAACACTTACTGAACACTTACATACAGGGGGCCATACAGGTTACAGAGAGCAAACATGTGCCAAGAATGGTGCTAACATTTTTACATTTTCATTTAATCCTCACAACAACCCTATGAGATAGGTGTTATTATGAACCCATCTCATTGATGAGGCTGAGACTCAGGGTGAGAAATTGGCTCAAGGTCACAGACTAGTAACTAGGGAAGCTAGGATTCAAAGCCATGCAGTCTGACATCAGAGACTCCTTCCTTGAATGCTGAATTTGGCTCATTATTTTCTTACAAATGAATACTGGGGCTCAGAGGTAGAGTATCATATCTGAGATCATACAAAAAACATAGGTAAGATACAGGATCCAAATCCATGTCCATTCAGTTCCAATGCAATGCATTTTATACGCAACCTCAAAAGCAGAAATTACACATGGGATCTCTACAGAAATTGTGCAGGAGCAAGGACAACAAAGCTACTGTTCTGGACCCCAGCCCAAGGCCAGCCCGGCCAGCCTCCAGCATAGCTACTTCATTGATCAACGCTTGTGTCCTGTTTATGGGCCATGTCTCCCAGTTGAGATATACAAGCAGAGCCCATCACTTTCAGGCCTCTGACAGACCCACACAGTGAGTTACTGCCAGAGGCAAACCTTGAATCCAGGACTCCTCATGTAGTGCTCTTTCTCCCACTGTTATAACAGGGCTCTTAAGGACAAATGTGCATAAAAAGGGGCCATAGAGGTTACAGAGAACAATTAACTCCCCTGTGTGTAGGGACTTTCACATTAGAGTGCCCAGGTGCTTTTGAAAGGGACAGCCATTAAATTATGGTACAGATATACAAAGGAATACTATGCAGCTTCATAAAAGAATGAAAAAGCTTCATTATACCATGATGGACGATTAATATGTTAAGTGAAAAAGAGCAAGATGGAGGACAGTGTGTATAATGTGCTCATTTTGAGGACAGTTTAAAGAAAAAAAGGAAGAGTTGAGATCCTCTATTCATACTTGCTCGTATATAAACTAAAATACTCTGAAAGAACAAGTAAGAAACCAAGATACTGATGAACTAGTTACCTGTGTAGTAGTAATGATGGGGTGGATTTAAGAATTGGTGGGCAGAGGAGATTTTGCAATGTGTGCCTTTTTATATTACTGGGTTTTTGAATAATATGAATGTCATTGCCTATTTAATGCACATGTGTGCACACATGTGTGCACATACACACACACACTCCAGAAAGCAGCAACATAGGAAAACAGTCCATTCCTCATCCGCACCCAGCCTTCTGGGAATATGAGCCTAATGTTAGTTCCTCTGACTTTTCAAGGAAACTTAGAAATCTATTTTTTTAATTCCAATTTTTAGTTTCAAATTGTTCATTGCTAATATGTAGAAATACCGTAGGTTTTTGCATATTAACAGCATATCCTGCAAACATGGAGAACTCATTATTAGTTCTTAGGAGCTTTTTTGTGTGGAGTCTTTGTGATTTTCTATGAAGGCAATTATATCATCTGCGAGTAGAAACAGTTTAATTTCTTCCTTCTCGTAGACCTTTTTAAAACAATTTTTTAAGTTTATTTATTTATTTTGAGAGAGAATGCAAGTGGGTGAGCGGCAGAGAGAGAGAGAGAGAGAGAGAGAGAGAGGGAGAGAGAGAGACCCAAGCAGGCTCTTCACCGTCAACCTCAACTTGGGGCTCAAACTCACGAACTGTGAGATCATGACCTGAGCTGAAATCAAGAACCTGAGGCTCAGTTGACTAAGCCACGCAGTCGCCCCTTTCCAGTATACTTTTATTTCTTTTTCTTTCCTGGCTAGAACTTCCAGTATGGTGTTGAGTTAGAGCAGCAAGATCTCCTTGCCTTGTTGTAGATCTTAGAGGGGAAACATTACATCTTTTATCATCAAATGTGATGTTAGCTATAGATTACTTACTGATGCCCTTTATCAGGTTAAAGAAGTTCTCTAGTTTGATGAGTTTTTATCATGAAGGGATGTTGAATTTTGTCAAATACTTTTTTTACGTCTACTGAAAAGATCATATGGCTTTCCTTTTTTAGGTTTTTTAATACGGTGGATCACACTGACTGATTTTCAGAACTCAACTTTATCTTGATTTATTATCATTCTTATATATTCCTATGTTAGATTTGGTAATATTTTGTTGAGGATTTTTTTGTGTCTATGTTCATGGGGAATATTGGTTGGTAGTTTCTTGTAATGTCTTTGTCTGGCTTTGGTATTAGAGTAAAGCTCGTGTCATAAAACAAGTTGAGAATTTTTCCCTAATTTTCCTAATTTTTAAATGATGCAAAAAATCACTTAGGGAGTGCTTACTGTGTGGCAGACATTGTGTTAAATGTATAACCCACTGGATTTTCACACCAGCTCTATGAGGTATGTACCGTTATTATTATCATTCCATTTTACAAATTGGGAAACTGAGGCACAGAGTAGTTAAAGTCACTTGCCTAAGGTTACACAGCTTAAATAGCAAAGCCAGGATTCAAACCCTAGAGATCTCACTCCAGACCTTGTACTCTTAACCTGTTTACTACATTTTCTTGAAAGATGTTTATAGGTTCTTGAAAGAGAACGCATCTGAGGGCTTAGTCCAGCTTGCTAGTCACCATTTTCCCACCTCTTATTAGCAACAGCTGTAACTACCATGTGTCAAAGCACTATCTGCCTGCCAGGTGACAGACTTATCATCCCTTTCACTGTGCACCGAACCTCACAGGTAGGTATTCCAATACTCACCATGGCACTTCCAGAAATGCTCCTATCTGCTGGGCTGTGTGTGATGTCAGGCTATCGTCTTTCTTACCTTGTCTCCCGTAACATCCCTGGTGCCTTTTAGAAGGTAAAATTTAAAAAATATCTTTCATATCTCAGTTTAATTTTGTGCTGCTCCTTCCTTATCAGCCAGGCTCACCCGTCCTCCCTGCCGCTCTCTTCCCTCAGGCATCAGGCATCAGGCTCATTTCTTCTTCCTGCACTGCCTTCTGCTTTGGACCATCTTGTCCCAGTGGGCCCCGTCAGGGCCCCCAACTGTACTTTGTTAGCTTCGCTGGCTTATTGTATGCATTTGGAAAAGCTAGAAACATCTTGCTTACGTAAAAGGAAGAGAAAAGAGACATGGTTTTATGAATAGCTGGGACACCAGTGGTCTCCACTGAGCACACAGCATGAAGTTTCTTTAGTTAAAAGAACTTGCTGGCAATAATGAAGGCACTGTGGTACAATGGAAGAGCAGGTGTTTACACACTGGTTTGACTGTGTCACTGTGAACAGGATGCTCCATTTCTCTGAATCTCAGTTTGCTTATCTGTAAAATGGGTTCAGGGACATGTACAGGTCACAGGCATGTGGCGGGGATTAAGTGCAATAATCTAAGCATTTAGCATAGAAAAAGATCCCATGCATAGAAGGCACTAAGTGCTAAGCCATTTTTATATAGATGATCTTATTTAAGATACATTATCTGTACTGCTGTTACCCCCATTTTACAAGTGGGAAAAATGGTGGTACAGAAAGGTTAAGAACTGGCAGAGCTCTGCCCATACTTCACATTAGGACCCCCTGGGTCCCACTACAAAGCAGTTAAAAGTTAGACTGTCTGAGGTGATTACTAGAGGCAGGGGATTGGACCACATGGCTTTTCCCAAGCTCTTTCTTTCAGTCTAGACACTGAAGGTGGTAAGAAACATCTGTGCTTTCTCCTAATTACTAGCTCCTCTGTTGTCCAATAGCCACTCCCCATCCACCCCTCAGTTTCTACCCATGTTTCCAATCACAACTTGAGAATTTGGAAATGGGGGTGAGTTCCTGCCAGGAAAAGTGATTCAATTAAAATCTCAGTTTTCAACAATATTTCCAAGCTCTGTGGTCTGTTACTTCACACCCAGCATAGCTGTGCGTCTTGGTCAGTAGCAGGGTAATGAGGGTTTGCTAATTGCCAGTGGCTGGAGGTGGGGAGGGGAATACAATAGTGAGCTCAGCAGGAGGGATAAGATGCTGAGCTAAGTGCTTTTCTTAGCTTTTCTTTTCTTTCCATGCAGTGCCCCCTCCTAACAACCAGATCAGCTTTGTGATGACCACAACTGCAGTGTCACAGCAGCAATCCGTCAGTGTGTGGTGTGTCAGGCACTGGGCTGAGCGCTTAACCTGCACCATCATCTCCATCAACGTCTTTACTTCTTGCAATCATTCCAGGAGGTAGCTGCTGTCCTAATGCCTGTTTTACAAATGTAGAAACTGAGGCACAGAGACACAGAAGGTCCACATGTTGACAACCAGCTCTGCTTCATTCTACAGTCTGCATTCTTAGTCACTAGGACATACTTGCCTGCCTTTATGGTTCTAAGAGAATGAATGGCTTAAGAATCACCTTTGAACCACCTTGCAAGCAGTTAAGAAAACACTTATCAACTCATCATCTTCCTGCTAGTTTGCCCTCTTTAGTCGTCCTTTTCCAGAGTGCTTGGTCCTTCTGCATCCACCACAAGCTCCACTTGTGAGCTCCTTGAGTCCTTTAGGCACCTCTTTAGCACTTGACACACAGTAGGTAGTCACAGCTTTTAGCTGAGCATAAGAAATGCCCTCCAAGTTCTCATCCCAGTCCTTCTCTCTTTGTCTCCTAATCCTGGGCTCAGCCTTGATAAGCCTATGCCTAGAACTTCCTGGCACACAAAGGGTGCCAGTGCTATGGGTCAGGAAGGCCCTGTCTCGCATAGGAGTTATGCTGTGAAGATGTGAGGTATCTTATTTTCCACATCGAGGTGTTCGAAGGTCTGAGCTTTCCCCTTTTCTGCTCATCCTCATGTCCCTGTTCTGGACCCTTGGAGCCTCCCCGTCTTTATGTCTCTGTCCCTTAATGGGTTTTCAGAAAGAAAGCTTGAGAGAGTGGTTTCTTTAGTCAGCAGAGGAGATGGAGGGGTGAAGGCGGAGGGGTCAGATTCTGTTGTGAGAGCCAAAGGGAAAAGGGGGCAGCTATCACTTCCCTGACTCAGCAAGTGTCACCAATAACCAATCTCAAAAACTCACTCCCTACAAGAGAGCTTTGGGAGAGGCTCAGGAGGGCTGATGGGGAGGTGGGGACTGGACTGAAATCAATTCCTGCTCAAGGTAATTATAGGACACGTGCTGCTGCCCCAGCAGGGCAAATCAGAGGCTGAGCGTCTCTCCCAGGGCAGCCAGAACGATTAGTTAGTAATAAAAACCTCATCACTCGCTGGGGGAGAGGCTTGGTGATTGTAAACTTATGCTTTCTTGTTGCTTCTAAAATTTGGGAGGGGGAATTTATATAAACAACCTTATCAGAGGCCCTGACCACCAAGTTGAATGTTTTGAAAAGGAAATCTCAGCAAGGCTGTCAGAAATCCAGCTCCTAAGTTCCCAGGATCCCAGGATGCAGAATGACAGGGTAGATGATGCTGTGATTCTAGGCTGTACGTTGGATTTTTTTTTCTTTCTGTTTCCTTTTGTCCCTTTCTTGTCTGCTTGCAAGTGATCTTTAGGAATCTTTCTGCCACACAGACTGTCTCAGGGACTGTCTGGAAGAAGGGGTTATCTCAAGCTGGAGCCCCAGGAACCCCCTCCCCCTCTCTCACAAACAGCAAGCACCACCCGCCCCCCCCACAGCCCCCAGCGCCTCAGCTCTCTTCAGGAATTCAGCACAAGTCTAAGTCACACTTTGGAGAGGAGGTTAAGATGTGGGACCAGCCAGACATCTGCAGCAGTCATCAGCTGCCCAGGATGGATGGACAGGGAAGCAAAGCCAGGGGGCAAGGCATGTCCTCAAGGAGACTGTGACCCCCTGAAGTGGTGGCCTCTGAAGCCCGTGGGTGTCTCTGGACCCTTACCCTGGCCAAGGCATGGTCCCAGACCTATCCCGACTCTTCCTAGCCTCCCTGGAGATCCCTTCCTTGCTTAGGGGGTCACAGGGGCTCATCCCTTATTCCATCCCAGCAGCCCCAGAGGAAGAGTGCCGGGCATCAGAATCTCTGGCTTCAGCTCGAATCAGGGGTGACACACGGTGGGGGAGAGAGGCAGAGATTTTCTCTGGCTGGAGTGGACATGGGGGGTGATGGAAGAAGTGAAGACCCCACAAAGCCCTCTGTCTGGATGTGCAGTCAAGTCACACACACAGCCCCCACTGGACACCCTCAGGGACGCGGATCTCTTCAGATGCGCATGCAAATACTCGAATCCCGCACACACTCACACCAACACGTACTCACACCATGCCCATCATCTGTGATGCACGCTTGACACACACACACACAGACACACACACACACACACACACACACACACACACACACACGTCTCCATCAGGCCACAGCAACTTCCTTTTCCCCCAGTCTGGAAATGTCCGCAGTTGCTCTTAAGGCTTAAACTTTTTCAGAGGGGGTTTCAGGGATTGCATGGCCAGGACGTCTAGGCCTGGGGGTTCTAGGCAGAGTAGCTCCACACTTGGGGCACCTGGCTTCCTCCCTCTCCCACACGCTCCTCACCTGGTAAACCGAGGCACAGCAAGAGGCTGTAGTAGACCACGGGCACGAAGCCCAAGCCACAGGCCGAGCCGGGGGACCAGGACAGCGAGCTGTTGGCTACGAGGTGGGCGTGCGTGTGCTCCATGAGCTCGCCCCTCGCTCCCCTCGTCTCCGCGCCCGGCCTGCCAGCCCCGCTCTGGACGCCGGTTTTGTGGTGGCGGCGGCGGAGGCAGCAGCTGAAGAAGCAGCGCCTCTCTTTCCGCAGGACTTGCTTCTACCTTTCGCCGTGGTCCCCTTTGCTCCCTCTGCACCTGCCCGCCTGGAGTCAGGGCACAGGGCGCTGGGCACAGGGACTCGGGAGGGGCTCCCAGAGCCGGTTCGTGTGCCTCCCACCTCGGACCCGCTCGACTCCCGCCTCGGAGACGGAGAGCTGGGAGGCTGCTCCCCGCAGCCAATCAGCAGCTGTCTGGACGAGGATGGTGGGGCCAGGGAGATGCATGGGAGGAGGGGGTCCCAGCTGCCTCTCACAGCTACAGTTTGAGGGGAAGAGTGAGACCTGGGAACCCCAGAGGAAGACCGGGGTGGGAACAAGCTACCCCTTCAACACCCCCTGCGGGAGGGGCGTGGTGTGGGTGGGACCTGATTCTCCCGCAGCGGCTCTGTACTCCTTCAGCGTGTCCTCAGTTTGCCTTGCTCGGTTCTCCTCCCAGCCACTTTTTTTCCCCCTTCCCGGTGCTCCGAGTCCATCTCCATGCAGACGATTCTCCAGCCAGGGCATCCAAGGGGGTGGGGAGGAGGCTGTCGGAGCGAGGATGCTCAAGGTTTGTCGGTTCTCCTGGGCCCGAGGAGCAGTGCTTGAAAGGAAGTGTGCATGCGTCTCAGTGCGTGTGTTGATTCTAGGGAAGGCCGGAGGTGGACTGTCCCTGAGCTGGAGTACCTTTGAAGAGGATGCAGGCTGGCTAGCCTGCACAGAGACCTTCTGTCAGGAGTAAAGATGTTGCAGCCACTCATACACACTCACCCACGCTCACACAAAGGCACACAATACCTGGTCATGCGGGCATACTCACACACTCTTACAGCAGGCAGAGGCCCTCTAATCCCTCAAGGAGACACGTGAAACACAGGAGCACCCTAATCAACACCCAGAAAGACCACACTCACATGACAGCCCACTCACAAACTCAGGTGGGTGTCGTATGGAAGTGGTCTAGTGTTTGAAAGTTGCTGAAGTATAAGAGAGGTAAGCAAGTGGGACCTAGGCAGTCTTGGAAATTTGTGGTGAATAGACACCCCCCGCCCCCGCCCGCCTTTTCCCTTAGTGTAGGAGGATGGAGTGTTCCTAGTGTAGCTCTTCTAGAGGCCACAACAGATTTGGGTAGGGAAAGAAATCAGGGCTCAAGACAACACGTGTGAGAATTAGATTCTGCAGAAACAGGAGGAGAAGCATTTCCAGGGGGATCAATGCAAGAGCATGTGATGAACTCAGAGAAGCCTAAGACCTCTGTCTCTGCTTACCAATCCCTTCCCACCCACATCCATTCCTGGGGAGAAGGAACTGATGGGGCTCTCCCTCTCTCTCTCAAGATGGGGGAGACCCCTGCTTCTCATTCCCAGCAAGGGACGTGTGTCCAGTCCCCATCATTGTTAGGGGCTTTCCAAGGCAGATGTTGGGGGTGGGGGTGGTGGTAAACCACAGTGCATTCAGGGCCAGGCATTCTTCATAAGGGAGGGATCTACTGGGGCTGGCTGGGTCTGTGGTGAATAAGGGGGCTTGCGTCCCCCTGAAAGGACAGATATTACAGAGAGTCATGTGGGCCCAGTGAACCCAGGTCTGATATCTCAAGCCAAGTTGGAGTTTGAAATTTTGTTATGAACTCTCTCATTTAATGTGACTACCCCAAACAAAAACAAAACAAAAACTCCACTCCGTTGATAAACAAAGCAGTACCATTGCAGAAGTTCAATAAATAATGGTTCAAAACCCTATAGATTAGATTTGTCTACAGGCAACAAAATTGAGATGAGAAGCTGGGACTGGGAGGGGGCATGTTACATAGTTTGACTAAGTGCTCACTCTATTCAGGGATCCCTCAGCATTGTGAATCAAGGATAATGCCTCAAGGCTTTGCACTGTCTTTTCCTTCTGCCTTCAATACTTTTTCTCCAGAAAGCTGTATTAACCTGCTTCTTCACCTTCTTCAAGTCTTTCCCAACCGGTCCTATTTAAAATTGAAATCTCCACTCCTACCCTCCCATATGCTCACTTCCTCTACCCCTCCCTTGCTTATTTTTTCTCCATAGTCCTTAGCACCATGGTCATACCATATACAGTTTATTTAATTAGTTTCTTCCTTATCTGTTTCCCCTTTTACAGAGTCCAGGCCTTTTGTCTGTTTTATTCACAGTTGCATCACCAGTTTCTACATAGTGCCTGCATGTTGAAGATTCTCATTAAACATTGAGAGAATGAAAGGCCCCAGGAGCCACTGACCTAGGACAACCAGGGCATGGGGAGATGAGTTTATGTTTCCTTGTCTTTGTAGGCCAGAGTGTCAGAACATGGGATACTGTGAGGGTTGTGGGGCTTAGTTTCAGATTTAGCATGTAATCATCATGTCTGATTAGCCACTCTAAAAATAATTTGTGTGGTTTGGATTCTGGGGCTCTATTAAGAGTTTTTTTTATAAAACTAGAAACTAGGCTGGGCAAAGGAACAGGGCTGCATGGGGAATCTTGATGGACCTTATTTTTTTTCTGTGCCTTTAGTTCCCCATCTGTAAAATGGGATGAAGGAAACCAGGTATGTCTTGTTCCAGGGATGCTGAGCAGGAAGACGGGGAGTAGAGAAGTGGAAACCATGCAGACTGTGAACTGGAGAATGGGGAATGGGATGGGGTTCACTTTTGTCTCCATTGAGAACTTTGACAGCCTGTCAGGGTCAAAGTTTCCTGGGAAATGGGTAGGTTAGATGAGAAGAACTTTAAGGTCCTAGGTCAGGGTTTTAGTACCAGGGAAGGGATAGGATGAGTCAACAAAATCTGTCAAATTTTGCCCAAGGGCTGAACCACTTGACTGGCTCTGTAAGATAGTGGCATACTTGAGCATCAACTGTGGTTGGCTAAATTCCTTTACTTATTCATTCTCCCAACAGACATTTACTGAGTTTTCATGTGTGTCGATCAGGACTGGCTGCATCATTGCAGGGACTAATGCAGGGCCCCTCGTTCAAAAATTAAGAATTCGGGGACAGCAACAGCAGAGCATTAAACCAAGCTGAAAGCCCTTTTAAGTATGGGGCCCTGCGTGGCTGCACAGGTCACAACACCCATGAAGCCAGTCCTGCTTAAGGTATAGAGGTAGGAAATAAAAGATAACATTTGCTGGAGGTTTATGATGAGACAGCTGTGTCTTAACTCATTACGCCCACACAATAACACTATTAGCTCATTTTTACAGGTGAGGAAACCAAGGTATAGAGAAGCTAAGTAAGTTGCTCAAGACCACCTGGCTGGGATTAGGTCCAAGGCTGGCTTCAGAGCGAGTGCTGGCACCACTTCTTAGTGGAAGGACAGATACACAACAGGAAACTGTCACACTGTAATGCATACTGTAATGCAGGCGCCGTGACTCAAGGGCAGGGGCTTCATTTGCCTTATCCACTGTATCCCCAGTGCCAAGAACATCCTAATACCAGGTGGGTGTCCAGAAATAAATCTTAAAGTTTTTAAATGTATATTTATTTATTTTGAGAAAGAGAGAGACAGCATGAGTGGGGGAGGGGCAGAGAGAGAGGGGAGAGAGAGAATCCCAAGCAGGCTCCATACTGCCAGCACAGCCCGATGTGTGTCTTGAACTCATGAAAATGAAACCACAAGATCATGACCTGAGCTGAGATCAAGAGTCAGATATCATAAATAAATAAATAAATAAATTAAATAAATAAATAAATAAATAAATAAATAATAGAAATATATGAATAATATTAGTGGAAGGTGTTGAAAATTCAAATGCCTATAAGCCTGGGCAGGAAATAAACGTAAGTGAGACAGAACTATTTATTATACATTCTTTACTTCCATAAAGAAAAATGCTGTCTCCCATTTTCCTGGAAGTACTTGGCTCTCTTGGTCTCGCTTCCATTTCTTTACCCTTTGATAGAGACAGCAGTCTAAAGGAATAATTATTTTTTCTAGAAAAACAGTAGCACAGACATAACAAATTTTAACTAACACAAGTTAGATTTGGGAATGTAACAGGGAGTGGTGGGGACTGCAACAAACTGTAAGTGTGCACTAGCCACTGTCCTGAGTTCTGGCTATGAAGTTATTTTAAGAAGCCGACATGGTCTCTGATTTCTTGGATCTTAAGTACAAGATATAGGCATGAATCAGTCCATCGAATACACACACACACACACACACACACACACACACACACACTCTAAACTTGGATTAGTGCTATAAAGAAAAAGTCGAATGAGAGAACGTGTGCCAGTGAGATCTGATGTGGTCTGGCAACGAGGGAAGGCTTCTCTCAGGAAGTGATATTTGAATCTGAAATAAGAAGTGAAGGACGAGTAAGGATTAATTAGGTAAAGGGATGTGGGGCTGAGGGTGAGAGGAGCATCTCAAAGAGAGAAGAGTGCAAGTGCAGAGGCTCCGGGGTAGGATAGAGAAGGACTCTTTGAAGAACTGGAATACCTGGGAGGCTGGGGTGCAGTGAGTGGAGTGGGTGCATAGAGCTGGAGGTGGTTGGAGAACAGGAAGGGCCTTGTAGGCTGTGTTGAGGAGTTTGGTCTTTATCCGTGGTTTTAAGCAGAGGAGTACCATGATTAGATTTTCATTTTAAAATATTTGCTTTGTCAGGGAGGTGGACAATTGATGGAAGGGAGGCAAGAATGGAGGCGGGAATACAAGTTATGAGGCTGTCAAGTTGGACATGGAGAAATGATGGTGGCTTAGACTAGGGCGGTATTGATGATGGGGCAGATTGTATCCCAGAAGTTAGGGGAGTGAGTGCCTGAAGAGAGGAGGGAGAAAGTAGGGGAGGGAGAGAGACACACACACACAGAGGGATACACAGAGAGAGAGAGACAGACAGGAAAAGAAAAGAGAGACAGAGCTGTAGAGAGAGGCACAGAGAGGACAGATGAATAGACAGATTGATAGGGAGAGGGACACACGTTGATTATGACTGAGATCATTTTGGATGGGACGTTGGTGAAAAGGCCTTGGAGCTCCCTAGGACCACTCTGCTGACCCGCTCTGTCCCCTCTCTCCCATAAGAGTGTAACTTGTCCTCTGTTTCTCCTCACTATACAAGACTTCTCTCTCTCTCTTTTTAAATTTTTTATTTTAATGTTAATTTATTTATTTTTGAGAGAGGGAGAGAGAGAAAGAGAACAAGTTGGGGAGGGGCAGAGAGAGAAGGAGACACAGAACCTGAAGCAGGCTCCAGGCTCCAGGCTCCAGGCTCCAGGCTCCTAGCTGTCAGCACAGAGCCCAACGTGGGGCTCAAACCCATGAAGTGTGAGATTGTGACCTCAGCTGAAGTCAGACACTCAGTTGCATGAGCTACCCAGGCACCCCTACAAGGCTCATCTTAAGGGTCACCTTGTCCTCGAAGCTTTTTCAAGTCCCCCGGCACCTCCCTGACACTGACCATCATCTTTACCACTTACCACGTTGTGTTTCCACTAGAGGGTTACTTGTTACCTCTACTTCCTGCATTCACATCACCTTGTGGACAGTGTAAGTTTCCCTCCTCATTGAATTTTCAGTGCATGACCTAACTGTAGCATAACTTAACAGTCGAGGCCTTGAACTCAGACTTGGATGTGAATCCCATAGTAACTATTTTGCCATGATTCTTTTTATTGAAATGAATAGAAAAAAAGCTCAAACAATTTATTTTTTATTTTTTAAAGCTTATTTATTTATTTTAAAGAGAGAGAGAGAGAGAACAAACATGGGAAGGGCAGAAAGAGAAGGGGTCAGAAGATCCAAAGCAGACTCTTTTTTGACAGCAGAGAGCCCAATGTAGGACGTGAAATCACAAACTGTGAGATCATGACCTGAGCCAAAGTCAGACGCTTAACCAACTGAGCCATCCAGGTTCCCCAAACTATTTAGTTTTTTAAAAGGAATGTATTAACTCATAACTGAAAAGTATAGAGACTTGCTGGGCTGTAGGCCTGGCTGAATCCAGGAGCATAAATTACCTGTCCCTTTCTACCTATGGGCTCTGCTTTGCTTTGGATTAGCTGCATTCTTAAGCAGCTTCTTACAACATCATAAAAAAGATGGACACCAGCACACCAGCATCCCTGGATTTATCCTAATGGATTAGTAACCTGAGCTGAAAGAGAATTTCAGGGAGAGTCCTGGGGAAGGCTCTCAATGGACCATTGGGACCCATGTGCCCATCTCAACACAACTCACCACTTGAATTGGATTTCTGTAGCCAACCAGCACTGCACTGATTGGCCAGGTGGGCTCATGGGCCTGGTGATGTAGTAAAGAGAAGCCATCACTTCTTCCCAAACCACATGGGTTATGAGAGGAGGTGGACCATTAATTCAAAAGAAGCTTGGGATTCTTTAACAGAGGAATAAGAATAGATGTTGGGCAGGCAAAACCAACACATGTCTGCAAGCTGAGTTCGGCCCATTTGCTGATCCTCTGTTAGAGATAGGTCATATGTTTTATTTAATTTTCAATCATCTATTTAATTAAAAAATACAGTTTATTTATAAAAAGAAAGAATAGACTTTTTAAAAGAGCATTTTTAGATTCACAGCAAAATTGAGCGGGAAGTATAGAGATTTTCCATAAAATCTCTGCCTGCATACATACACAGGCCCCCTCATTATCAGTGTCCCCGAGCAGACTAGTACATTTGTCACAATGGATGACACATCATTATCACCCACAGCCCATAATTTACAATAGGGTTCACTCTTGGTGTTGTACATTCTGTGGGTTTGGACAAATGTATAAGAACATGGGTCCTCTATTACTGCATCTTAAAGAGTATTTTCACTGTCCTAAAGATCCTCTGTACCTCACCAATTCATCTTTCCTTTTCCTTAATCCCTGTGTTTTATTTTTTATGTCAGAAATATCTTCCGCATGTGCCCTAAGCAAATACTGAACTCTAATTAGTGACGTGCATGCTGAAGCTCTGAGGTGACATGTAGGATTGCATGCCACTAACTGTGAAGTGTATCAAAAAGTCAGATGGATTGATGGGTAGATAAAAGAATGGATAGGTATGTGTTAACCTAGGGAGATGTTAATAGTAGAATCTAGGTCATGGGTATGTATGTGAGTATTCACTGTAAACTTCTTTCAGTTTTTATGAATCCTTGAAAATTTTTGTAGTAAAATATAGGAAAAAATATCTTGTGTACTGTGTCTCGGGCACGTAGGTTATTACAAGCTACCATCAAAACTAACACCTTCTGGTGGTATTGCAACTCTTTACAAATTCAGCCTTGGGAGTTGTTGCAAAAGACAATTCCTTCCCTGCTATTAGTCTGTCAAAATAGTACCTGACATTTCCCCTGATGTTCCTGGTTCTCCACTGACCTTGGCCAGCTTTGCTAGAGCTTTTTTTTTTTTTTTTTTTTTTTTAAACCAGTTCGTCTTTGTCTGCAGGCTCTTGTTTGCTTTCCAGTAAGAACTATAGCATTGTGTTTCTCCGCTGTGTTTGGTGTACTCCACACGCATGGCTTGTGGTTGAGGGCATCTTGGTGAGTTGCTGAGAATCCATCCATTCCAGCGCTCCCTGTAACAACCATTCACAGCACTTCTTTGAGGGGCATGTCACTTCTCATAGAATTTGGGTAGCCTTTTTTGCTTGCCACTGACCTGTTGAGGTGGTCAGGGACTGTTACAGAGCAAGAAGAGAATGTTTCCACAGTCGCATGCCTCTCTCCCCTGCAGCCCAGTGCGGGAAGAAAGGGTCCAAGTTGCATATGGGCAGATTTCATCAAGAGTTGAACAGTGACAGAGGATGAGGTCAAAGAAACAGGCCCACAGCCTGAGAGGAAGAGGGAGGCAAGGGTTGGGGCATGTATCTGTGTATGTGTATGTGTCTTACGTGTATGCACCTGTGAGGCAGATTGAAGGAGATGTAATTGACTAGGAGGTTGAAGCATGAGGAAAGCAGTCTTTTCCCTTTGGTTCAGGGACCCAGGAGACTCATGAGTATCCTTTAAGACTCTGCTCCTATTATCTTACCTGACAGGAGTGAGTTGGGGTAGAGAAAAGAGGAGGAGAGGGACAGAAAGAGCAGGGGTGCGGAGAAGGGATAGAAGAGAAGAGAGTGAGGAGATGGAAGAAAGAAATATAAAACCACTGTTGGGGCACCTGGGTGGCTCAGTCATTTAAACGTCTGACTTTAGCTTAAGTCATGATCTCGTGGTCTGTGAGTTAAAGCCCCATGTTGGAGTCTGTGCTGACAGCTCAGAGCTTGGATCCTGCTTCAGATTCTGTGTCTCCCTCTCTCTCTGCCCCTCCACCGCTCACACTCTGTCTCTCTCTCCCAAAAATAAACATGAAAAAATTAAAAAAAAAAAAGAAAAAAAGAAAACCACTCTCACAAAACTACCTGTTTCCTATCAGGCAGGGAAACATGTAATGGTGAAAAGTAAAAAAGAAAAAAAAGTCATATTGGTGGATGACATACTGTGATTATTTAAGCATTTAAGTAATCTCTGGGTGGTAGTTACTTCATATTCAGGAGCTGTGCAGGATCTTACTCCCCTTTTCAGCAGGTTTGATTTCCTTTTGGAAAGTGATCCTCTTTACCTGGTGTGGTCTCAGAAAGAGCAAATTCTGGTACCTGCCACTCATTTACAGAAACAGAAGGGGCCAGATCCTCTGGCTCACGACTGTTGTGGGTGGGACGGCAGGTGTTCTAAACTTGGCCAGTAGATTCTGTCTTCTGGGGCTCAGAATCTTGAATGAGTGAAACAAGGGCAGGAGAAGAGTTTGGATTTCATTCATCTCCATGAAGACTGCCTGGCAGGACTGTACCGCTTTGGAGCCATTCTTGTGGTTCTTGTTTCCTGCTCGTTCTCCTATCTATGGCTTCCAGTTTCCCTGTGAGCCCTTTAGTACCTTGTCACTCCCAAGTTCATAGTGGCATTATTCATAATTACCAAGATGTGGCCACAGCCTCAATGCCCATCCATGGGTAAATGGACAAAGAAAATGTAGTATATGCATACAATGGAATATTATTCAGCCTTAAAAGGGAATTCTGCCAAATGTGACCACATGGATAAGCCTTGAGGACATTATGCTGAGTGAGATAAGCCAGTCACAGAAAGACAAATACTACATGATTCTACTTACATGAAGTATCTAAAATAGCCAAACCCATGGAAACAGAGTAGAATGGTGATTGCCAGGGACCAGGGAAGGGGGAATATACAGTTGCTACTCAAGGGGCATAAAGCTTTAGTTATGCAAGATGAGTAAGTTCTCAAAATCTTACCTTTAACGTCATGCCTATAGTTAATAGTATTGGATTATACAGTTGAAATCTTGTTAAAGGGTAGATCTTATGTTAAACGTTCTTAAAACAATTTTTTTTTAATTTTTTTTAACGTTTATTTATTTTTGAGAGACGTAGAGATAGAGTATGAGCAGGGGAAGGGCAGAGAGAGAGGGAGACACAGAATCTGAAGCAGGCTCCAGGCTCTGAGCCGTCAGCACAGAGCCCGATGCGGGGCTCGAACCCACAGACCGTGAGATCATGACCTGAGCCGAAGTCGGCCGCTCAACCAACTGAGCCACCCAGGCGCCCCATTAAAACAATTTTTAAAAATCTAAAAAACATAAAGATAGTCTAGATAAGGCTCTGTAGAAAGGTGAGAAGTTCTCAAAATAACTCCTCCCATTTGTTTAAGTTAGAGAAGGATTCTGTTTCTAGCGACTCAGGGGTGTGCATCCGTCAACCAGTGATCTTTGTTGTCATTACAGTAACACTTTAAAACTGATGGAACTTTACTTCTAACAAATATAGCCATGTACACCATTTTATTTTAATCCTCATCATTATCTGTGTGAAGTGGTCAGAGCTTAATTAGCTCACTTTACACATGGGAAATCCATGGCCTGGAGACAGCAGCAAAGTGCCCACATGATTACCTAGTGTTTGAGAGTTGTGATATCCACAGAGATGATTCTATCCAGTTCCTGTATTTTACAGATGAGAGAATTGAGGTCCAGAGAAGTTAAGTGAGGCGCCCATGGTCACACACTGCATTGATACTACCGCTTGAACATAAAGGCAATTTTGATATAACGCTTAGTCTCATGCCACTCCCTGCGTAATTGACAACTGACTCCAGAAGAGACATGACCAGTAACTTGCTGTTGACCTCCTATCTATGGGTTGTATGAGTTTCCTTTGATTTGCATAATTTCAGAGGTCCAGAATTCTCATATACTGCCTAACACCTAGAATAGATGGTCAGATTGTCAAACTAGTAGATGAGAGGAGGTTTTGAATATTCTTTCTAGCCAGGTTATCACAAGAATATTCCCCCCATCCTGGAGCCTTTTTTTTTTTTCCCAACCACTGCACTCCAACTGCTGAAAAGTTCAATTTTCTTTAAGAGCCTCAGAAATAGTCCTAACAGGGAAGCATGGGGTATTAAGAGCAGTGAGAGTGAAGGTACTTACCAGAATCTTCCCTGCAGGGATAAAGCATTGACATGTACAGAAAGCATGACTCATCAATGTACAGATAAGGTGGGTTCTGTCAAGCAGCAACGAAGAGAGAAGCAGAGCAGCTAGAAAGGTCCGCAGGTAGGCAATCTAGTGGCTGAGCCAGGCTAGGTAGGGGCAGAGGAATGAACTGTCCTGATCAGGAAAGTTTCAGAATATCCTGAATACCAGAGCACCAAATGCTGTCTTCCCTGGACAGCACTGTCATCCTGGGGACTCCACATTACTGACCCAAGAGATCAAGTAACAGTGCAACGTTGGGTTCTAATAGCCCTCTGCCTCTCTATAGCTGTTGCTGTGGGAGGAGAAGATGCAGGAGATTTGGAGAGAGAATTTAGCGCTTGCCCAAGTGTTTGCAGGTAAGGGTTAGCCATACACCTGGAAGCTAATTTCTAAAGCCAGCAGTCACTGGAACTTTTTATTTAAAAACTTTTTTTTTTTTTTTTTTTTTTTTTAGAGAGTGTGTGCATGTGTACACAGGGGAGGGATAGAGGGAGAGGGAGAGAGAATCTTAAGCTTGGTGCAGAGCCCAATGTGGGGCTCAATCTCTCAGCTGTGAGATCCTGATCTGAGCTGACTGAGCCACCCAGGCGCCACTGGAGCCTTCTTAAGAGATGCATCAGAGGCTTTTCTAAGTTGACAGCTTCTGATTCTGATAACAAACACCATGATCAGTCAGTGTGGTGAGATTTCAAATTTTGCAGCTAGGTAGAATTCGGCTGAAGAGGGCTATCTGATTTTGGCTGCCTCACTTTTCCTATCTGCGTCACAGATTCCAACATGTAAACTAGAGATAAAAATGGCATCTACCTCACAGGGTTGCTATTAGGATAAAAGAAGTAACCCAGCACTTCCTGAAATTTAGTCTTTTGAGTACCATGTGTATGATTTTTGCCACATGTACTACTATTAACATGATATTGCTCTTTAAGTAGATATTTAAAATTTATTTTAAAATTAATTTTTATCATGTATTGGCAGACTAGTTTCTCTTGTTCTTTAAAAAAGGAAACCATTTAAAGAATCATGGAGTAAAAAACAACAACAACAATGTCATTAAAGTTCTAGCTAGTACTGTAGCCTGCCAGGGCTCTGAGTCTAAGGCTTGTTCATTCTTTGTTGAAAGGAGAGATTAGCAAGTGGTAGAGAAGCGTTAAAGACATGCTAGCACCCACTCGAGACTTTCCCCTGATGTAATTAGAAAGATGGGCAAAGGATGAACTGCTCACCGTGTGATTCAATGTTATTTAATACTGGGTCTAGGAACTCTTAAAATTATATTCTCCGTGGTCTCTTATCCTAGTCTGTTCAGGCTGCTATAACAGAATACCTCAGAGTGGGTAGCTTATAAACCACATACATTTATTTCTATAGTTCTGGAGGCTGGAAAGTCTAAAATGGTGGAGCCAGCAGATTCATTATAGTGGCTGGTGAGGAGTTACTTCCTGGTTCATGGCCAGAGCCTTCTCACTGAGTCCTCACATGGTGGAAGGGGCTAGGGAGCTGTGCGTGGGCTCTTTTATCAGGACAAGAATCCCATACATGAGGCTCCACCCTCATGACCTCATCACCTCCCAAAGGCCCCGCCTCCTAACACATTCATCTTTGGGGGTTAGGATTTCAACATAGGAATTTGGTGTCTGAGTGGGGGTGGGGTGGAGTTGCACAGCATTCAGATTTAGCATTTCCTGTGACTCTATTTGGGGAAAAACTGCAATGGTGTACGTGCCTTACACAGTGCTTTGTCCATAGGATACCTGCAATACATTTATTCTTTTTCCCTTATTCTTCATCATGGCTGCTTTTAAAGTGACTTTTGGGAGGTTTAAGCATGGTGGCAACATTTCCAATGGTGTATACACTTTTTTTTTTTAATCAGTTGCCAGGGCTGGCTTGCATTTTGGAGGATGGGAGGAAGTTTGTTCTCCGTTTAAAATGCAGGTAAGAATCCCTATGCTATGGGCTATTTTGTGATCTAAAGGTAGCAGTGAGGTCAAAATATGTTACAGCAGGAAGGGGAAAGAAATAAAACTTTTTTTAATAGTTTGCTTTATTATTTTCTTTTTACTTTTTTTTATTTTAACTTTTTATTTTAATTTCAGTTGGTTAACATATAGTGTTATATTAGTTTCAGGTGTATGATATAGTGATTCAGCACTTCCATTTATCATCCCATGCTCATCACAAGTGTACTCCTTAATCCCATCACCTAATTCACCCAACACCCCACCCGTCTCCCCTCTGGTAACCATCGGTTTGTTCTCTATAATTAAAGTGTCTGTTTCTTCTTCCCTCCCTCCCTCCCTCTCCCGTCTCCCGTCTCCCTCTCCGTCTCCCTCTCCCTCTCCCTCTCCCTCTCCCTCTCCCTCTCCCTCTCCCTCTCCCTCTCCCTCTCCCACTCCCACTCCCTCTCCCACTCCCTCTCTTATTTTTTCTCTTGGCTTGTTTGTTTTGTTTCTTCATATGAATGAAATCATATGGTATTTGGTTTTCTTGACTGATTTATTTTACTTACCATTATACTCTAGCTACATCTACATTGCTGCAAATGGCAAGATTTCACTCTTTTTTATGGCTGAATAATATTTCACTATATCTTCTTTATCCACTCATCAATATATGGGCGCTTGGGCTGCTTCCATATCTTGGCTATTATAAATAATGATGTTATAAGTATAGGAGTGCATGTATCCCTTTGAATTAGTGTTCTTGTATTGTTTGGATAAATACCCAGTAGTATGATGGCTGGATCATAAGGTAGTTCTATTTTTAACTCTTTGAGGAACCTCCATACTGTTTTCCCCAGTGGCTGCACCACTTTGCGTTCCCACCAACACTGCAAGAGGGTTTCCCTTTCTTCACATCCTCACCAAAACCAGTTGTTGCTTCTTGTGTTGTTGATTTTAGCCATTCTGACAGGTATGGAGTAATGTCTCATCATAGTTTTGATTTGCATTTCCCTGATAGTAAGTGATGTTGAGCATCTTGTGTCTGTTGTCCATCTATATGTCTTTTTTGGAGAAATGTCTGTTCATATCTTCTGCCTATGTTTTTTTGGGAGGTGTTGAGCTTTATAAGTTCTTTATATATTTTGAATCCTAGCCCTTTACTAGGTGTCATTTGCAAATATTTTCTTCCATTCTGTAGGTTGCTTTTTAGTTTTGTTGATTGTTTCCTTTGCTGTGCAGAAACTGTTTATTTTGATGTAGTCCTAATAGTTTATTTTTGCTTTTGTTTCCCTTGCTTCAGGAGAAAGAAGTTGCTACCGTCAGCATAGCAGCTGTGTTCTTTTCTAGGATTTTAGTGGTTTCCAGTCTCACGTTTAGAATCTTTAATCCATTTAATCCTTGAGCTTATTTTTGTATATGGTGTAAGAAAGTGGTTCAGTTTCATTCTTTGCCATGTTGCTGTCCAGAGAGGGAGACACAGAATCTGAAACAGGCTCCAAGCTGTCTAGTTTTCCCAACACCATTTGTTGAAGAGACTGTCTTTTTCCCATTGGATATTCTTTCCTGCTTTGTTGGAGATTAACTGATCATATAATTATGGGTTTATTTCTGGATTTTGTGTTCTGTTCTATTGATCTATGTGTCCGTTTTTGTTCTATTACCATTCTGTTTTGATTATTACAGCTTTGTACTATAACTTGAAGTCTGGAATTGTGATGCCTCCAGCTTTGCTTTTCTTTTTCAAGATTGCTTTGGCTCTTTGGAGTCTTTTGTGGTTCCATACAAATTTTAGGATTAAAATCCATGAAAAATGCTGTTGATATTTTGGTAGAGATTGCATTAAATGTATAGATTGCTTTGGGTAGTATAGACATTTTAACAGTATTTCTTTTTCTAATCCATGAGCATGGAATGTCTTTCCATTTCTTTGTGTCATCTTCAATTTTTTTTTATCAGTGTTTTATAGTTTTCAGAATGCAAGTCTTTCACCTCTTTGGTTAAGTCTATTCCTAGGTATCTATGGTTTTTGGTGCAGTTGTAAATGAGACTGATTCCTTAATTTCTCTTTCTGCTGCTTCATTATCGGTGTACGGAAAAGCAGTAGGAGCACCTGGGTGGCTCAGTCAGTTGACTGACTCAGCTTCTGCCCAGGTTGTCATGATCTCACATTTTGTGGGTTTGAGCCCCGTGTCAGGCTCTGTGCTCACAGCTTGATCAGAGCCTCGAGCCTGCTTCGGATTTTGTGTCTCCTTCTCTCTCTGCCCCTCCCCCGCTCAAGCTCTGTCTCTCTCTGTCTCTCAATAATAAATAAATGTAAAAAATTTAAAAAAAGATATGCATATTTCTGTACATTGATTTCGTATCTTGCAACTTTATTGAATTTGTTTATCAGTTCTGTCAGTTTTTTGGTGGAGTCTTTTGGGTTATCTATTTAAAAAAAGTTTTTTTAAAATGTCTATTTATTTTTGAGAGAGAGAGAGAACAGAGCATGAGTGGGGGAGGTGCAGAGACAGAGAGGGAGACATAGAATCTGAAACAGGCTCCAGGCTCCGAGCTGTCTGCACAGAACCCGACGCGGGGCCCGAACTCAGGAACAGTGAGATCTTGACCTGAGCTGAAGTCTGACGCTCAACTGACTGAACCACCAGGCTCCCCTTAGGTTATCTATTAACAGTACCATGTCATCTGCAAATAGCGAAAGTTTCATTTCTTTCTTACCAATTTGGATTCCTTTTATTTCTTTTTGTTGTCTGGTTGCTGTGGCTAGGACTTTAGTACCAAATTAGATAAAAATGGTGAGAGTGGACATCCTTGTCGTATTTCTGAGCTTTGCCCCTAAGGTCAGGAACAAGACAAGGATGTCCACTCTCACGACCTTTATTAGAAATAAAACTTTTAATGACTTCCTACATTTTCAGTTCCTGGCATACATTGTATAATTACCAGAAAATTTCATTGCCCTCATCTTAGAGGTAATATTAATAGATATCACTTATGAAAAGCTTATTATGTGATAGTGTGTTGATTGTATTTTTTTATTTTGATTTTGTGTATTTAAAAAAATTTTTTTTAATGTTTATTTATTTTTGAGAGACATGGAGACAGAGTATGAGCAGGGGAAGGGCAGAGAGAGGGAGATACAGAATCTGAAGCAGGCTGCAGGCTCTGAGCCGTCAGCACAGAGCCCGACGCGGGGCTCGAACTCACAGACTGTGAGATCATGACCTGAGCCGAAGTCGGTCGCTTAACCAACTGAGCCACCCAGGCGCCCCTGATTTTGTGTATTCTTGATGTTCTTGCATGTGGGGCCTGGATTCTAGAGAGACTATCCCTCCCAGGATTTGCTAATGCCTAGAGACAGCAAACAACTCTGTTCAGGCACAAACCAACTAATCCAGAGCCCATACCCCCAACCATCTCTTTTCTCAAACTCTTTACATACCAAGCCAATGTTCCCCCTGCCCTGAATCACCCCAGGGCCAGGTACTAGACGGCTAGGGACCACCGTTATAGCCCAGAGCCTGTTGAAATTAATTAAACTATCCAATCCAAAGTTATTCACTGTACCTACCCTGCCCGACTCATTTCTTCCGGTGAGAATTCCCACACAGGATCTGGGTTCTTCCCTTTCCCACCTCTGCCTGCATGACATGCCTTCTGTTTCTAGGAATTTGTGAGTTTAAACTTCCTTTATGACAGTCATTTCCATGTCTGTGTGTCTTACCATACCTGATTAAAACAAATCCCGGGTATGAATTTTAGAGTAGATGGCACTCAGGTAAGAATTGTTCTGTTTAAAAACCTCCACTAATGTCTTTTCTTTTTAAGTTATGCAAAATCCAAAATGCCAATAAGAGTAAAGAGACTTCCCGGGATCCAGCCCTTGACTACCTCTTGCACTGCTCTACTCTTTGCTTAGTATGTCCAGACACACTGGCCTTTTATTTTCTTTTACAGTCATGCCAAACTCTGTTTTACCTCAGGGCCTTTGCACTTGCTGTTCCCCCTGCTCAACCATTATTCAACTCTCTGCTCAAACCTCCCCTTCTGTGTCCAGAGCATCTATAGTTTGATCACTGCTTGATGTTATTTTGTTATTTTAATTATCCATGTATTATCTCTTCCCTCCCATTCCAATGTGAGCTCCATGAGAACAGGGATCTTGTCTTTCTTGTCACCACCAGAATTGACTAGCGTATAGAAAGTCCTCAATGACTATCACTGAATGTATGACTTACATATTTCTCTTCCATCATTTTAACAGGTAAGTAAAACCATCTTTCCCATTTTACAGAGGAAACAGCCTCAGAGAACTTATAAATAATTTATCTGAGGTTACATTGCCAGTAGAGATTACACAGCCCAAGATTTGAACCCATGTAGTCTGACTCCAGAACCTTTATACTGAGGTCCCAAGAATTAGGCATTGTGCTTGTAAATCACCTAGATACTAAGGATTCCAGGCAAGCTCTGTCTAACCCCAAATTTCCTACCGTAGCTACTAGTTCTTGTTGCTTTTTAGACTAAGGGAGTTTGGAACATCAGAGCCCTGATTACCCAAATGCTTGAGGTCAGTTTATGCCCATGTCAGTTGATGGAGAGGGGACTAAACTGTAGCCGTCAGCAGCATAGATTTTTGATGACAAGAGTATACAATATTTGGATATGAATGCCAGCATGTGGGTTTTTTTTTCTTATACCAGCAAGTGTCCATTAACAGCTGGGTGTCCCATAATTCAACTCAGTTCTGATGCCATGTACCTGAAGATAGCACCAGATTCCCAGATTAAGGGCTCAGTCTTACTGAACTTCCCCTCTCCCCACTCCACTCACTTCAGATGCCAGTCACAAGCCCAGATTGTTATGTGTGGTTTTTACTGACTGGCCATAAATCAGAGGTTCCCAAGAACCTTTTGATTCGGGTTTGATTAATTTGCTAGAGCGGCTCACAAAACTCAAACATTTCACTTACGAGATTACTGGTTTATTATAAAAGGATATGACTCAGGAACAGCCAGATGGAAGGAATACATAGGGCAAGGTTTGGGGGAAGGGGAATGGAGTTTCCATGCTCTCTCCGAGCTCACTAACCCAGAAACTCTCTGAATCCCCCTATCAGATGAGTTTTTATGGAGGCTTTATTACATAGGCATGATTGAATAAATCATTGGCTGCTGTTGATTGAACTCATTCTTCAGTCCCTCTGTCTTCCCTAAAGTGGTGATGGGAGGAACTGAAAGTTCCATTCCTTCAATCACAGGGATGGTTCTCCTGGCAAACCAGCCCCCATTGGTAGGCTCAATCCAAAAGCCACCTCATTAACATAACAAAGACACTTCTATAGTTCTCTCAATATTTAGGAAATTTCTAGGGTTTTAGGAGCTCTGTACCAGAAATAGGGCAAAGACTTAACATATATTTCTTACTATAAGTCACAATACCATAATGTACAAGGCAAATCTAATAATTAGCAAGGCCACCTGGTTGGTGATCCCATGGCCATCCTTGGAGAGTGTGTGCCTAGAGACTGGCTGCACTTCTGTAGACTGAGGGTCACCCATCTGGCAGTGCCCACCTTTTCTGCCCCTCCACTGCCTCCCTCTTCTCACAGTTCACCCAACATGTTGCCCATGTTCCTTGACAAAGCGCAAAGGACTCTTCACAATCTGGGCTTAATCTGTCCTTCCACCTCTCTGTTCTAGCCCCTGCCCCAAACAGCCTTGTTCATGTAACTACATCCAGTTCTTTGCTACTAAAAGAAACCCAGTTAGATCTGAATCCCAACACTCCGCTTATTAGCAGTGTGGCATGTGACAACTAATTTAACCTCTTTAAACCTCAGTTTCTTCATTTATGTAAAAGGGGGTAGCATTTCCCATTCTTGCAGAACTATGAGGAACATTATATCATGCATACAATATTTGTTGAATGGTTGAATGGATGAACCTCAGTTCATCCTAATACCTCTTTGAGATAGATGCAATTATTTTGTCCATTTTAAAGGTGAAGAAACAAGCTCCAGGAGAATACTTGGTAAGTAATTGCCCAAGATCACATGGCCAGTAAGTGATAAAACTGGATTTCAACAAAGATGGTCTGACTCAAGAGTCTGCACTCTGGTAATCTCCCCAAAGTCCCAAGAGGTTATGTATTGCCAACCTACAGATGTTAGTTTTCTTTACTCCACTCTATTACATATCTGTAAAATAGAATTAATAATAGTATCTGCTTTATGGTTTGAAATATGAAGTATTAAATGCAGTATCAAATTTAAGAAGCTTAATACAGTATTTCAATTGTTGTCAATATACAGTGAATCCTATTCTTATCAGTAGTAAAGGAATTATTATATTGGTATTGATCGTATCAGAGTGCATTTGGCTGCAAGTAATAGAAAGCCTGATTTGAATGGATGAAACAAAAAGGAGATTTGTTTTCTCATATGAAAACAAGTCCTGAGAGACGTGCTCAGGGCTGTTAAATCAATAACTGGTTGAGAAATGTGATCAAGGGCTCAGATTTCTTGCTGCCTTCTTCTGCTCTCTTATCTTTGATGCTTTTGTTTTCCCCTCCAGTTTGCTCTTCTCATGTTTGTAAAATGGTGGCAGCTATTTTGTGCATACCGCACAAAAGAGGGGCCATTTCTCCCCCTGTGAATCTTTTATTATTCTTTTTTTTTTTCTGTGAGAAAACGCTTTCTTAAAAGCTCCCCTACTGCCTGATACTTGTCAGGTCCTTCTGGCCAGAGTTGTGTTGCCATCCCATACCTCACCTAGTCACTAGAATTGCAAAAGGATGAGTCAGAGGGCTTCATAGTATAAAACTGATAATCCACCTCCATCCTCAACCTGAGTGACAGTGGGCAGTTACTTCTCCCTCTCATTTGTTTTCATCTGTGAAATGGAGATACCATTGACTGATTCTCACTATTATAGGGATATTCAGTACTGTTATGTAAAGTACCACACATCTTAGTGGGTACTCAGTCTTCATCCCCTTACTCAGTCTCAGTCATTACAGAATAGTAAAATGATATTGAATATTCAAAAGTTGAATATAAGGATCACAACCATCATTTACGGGCAGTGAGACTCTGGTTAAATTGCTTAATTTTAATTTTTCTTAGATTTTCAGTGATGATAGGTGATAATTATGGTAATAATACTTGTTACCCTTTAGTGTATGCTTGCTAAGGGCCAGGTACCATAATAGATTCTTTACCTACATTAGCCAATTTAATTTTCATGACAACCTATATTACCTAAGCATTGAATCCATTTTACAGATGAGAGGTTAGTAACTTGACAGAATTAAATAACTAGTAAGTGATGCAGGTAAGAATTGAAGCTGGGTTTTTTTGTATTAAAAGCCCCACACGTTTAATGCCCACATGATAGTGCTTCTATTTCCCATATTATGGATATCAGTTTCCTCATCCATAAATGGGCATAACAAGATATTTCCTTGCCCACTTAACAGGGTTTATGGGGGGAGAATCAAATAAGACTGAGTCTGAGAAAACCCAATGAAAACTCTAAGTTATAAGAGATTACTTTTGCTAATATGGATAACAGTTGGTAATAGACACAAGAAATATGATCCAGCAACCCCAAGTGTTAGAGTCATTGATGCTGAATTATCACCATCTACCTCCTCCATTAAGGAGTCTGAAACCTTAGTCCCTTCCCTCCTCACGCCCTCAGGCTGAAGTATTTTTATGTCTCATTCTGTTTCATATGCCCTGGGACCCTAGCTCTTCTTCCATGTTGACAACCAGATAATATGATAAATTAATTGGTGCCAGGGGCTAATGGGAAAATGATATAGGAGGTGCTAGAAGTGCTACAATCTCTGTTCTTTTCCCTCCCTTATTCCATATCTTTCTCCTTATCCTCTCTTCTATCCCTCAAGATATCCACTTGATAATAACTTGTGGGAAAATGCCCTCTGTTCACTCATCTCACGTTCCTCTATTTCATGGCTCTCAATTGGGAGCAATTTTGCTTCCCAGGGAAGTCTTGGCAATGTCTGGAGATATTTTTGATTGTTACAGCTGGGAGATGAACCAGTGCTACTGGCATCTAGTGGTAGAGAGAACTGGGATGCTGCTGAACATCCTGCAATGCACAGGAGAGCCCCTACGGTCTGATCTGGCCCATGTGGTCAGTAGGGCTGAGCTTGAGAAACCCTGCTCTGCTATCATCAGATTACTTAAGGATTCTTAATTAAGGAAGATCAAGTTAGTGGGAGGAGAATAGCCAAGCCTTCTTTTGGTTTCAGGTCACAGGTTTTGTTTGCTTAGCAAACAAGACTCTCTTTTGCTGACAGATCCCACCCCCTAGACATAGGTTTAGGAGATTGGTCAAAGGGGAAGAAAAGACCCACAAATGACCAATCAGAGTCCTTCCCTGAGAGGGTTTTTTTTTTTTTTTTTTTTCCAAATGGGAGGTAGAGGAGAAAATTATTTTTTCTACTCTAGCCCCATGACTGTTAGAATATAAACTCAGAGAAAGCTCAGATAAATGATCATGAAACCGATGGGCAGAAGGAGGCAGCTAGCATGAGAGAGAAATGGAGGGAAGGCTTGTTGGTATTGGAGACACTGATACCAGCCATTTCTTAGAACCTGGTTCAAATTGAATATCTGTCATTGCAATCAAAGAATCCTAATTTAGCCATGTTTAAGGAAAGTTCTTAGACAAGAGTTTTTTGGGTGCTGGCTGCATTGTACTTTACCTGATCAGGACTCGGCAAGGGGAAGTGACGTATGTCAGATAGATCTTGGGATCTGTACCTTTTTCGAGAGCAAATGAAAAATTAAGTAATAAAGTTTCTGAGTTTTTGGAGATTTTTTTTTTGAACATTTATTCATTTTTGAGAGAGCATGAGCCGGGGGGGGGGGGGAAGTGGCAGAGAGAGAGAGAGAGAGAGAGAGAGAGAGACAGACACACACACACACACACACACACACACACACACACACACACACACACACACACACACACACACACACACACACACACACACACAATCTGAAGGAGGCTCCAGGCTCAGCTGTCAGCATAGAGCCCATTGCAGGGCTCCCAACCCTTGAACCGGGAGATGGTGACCTGAGTCGAAGTCAGATGCGTAACTGACTGAGCCACCCAGGTGCCCTTGGAGATTTTAAATAATGCACGTGTCAAGGAAAAAAGTTTTTATAAAGACAAGAATATAAAAATTAAGTTCCAAATATTTTTTTCTTATAGTGATGATTTATCTATTTTTCTCCAGTCATCAAATTTTGGAAAACTCCAGCGGAAAAGGAAAGCTTATTGTTTTTACCAGTGTTTTGTTTACTGTGTTCTGTCTTTCTTCGTGATGTTACAAGGTTCCTTTTTAAAAATTATTTCCTTTCTGTTTAGAAAGCTTTATTTAACCATTCTTTAGGCTGCTGGTGACAAATTCTCTTAGTTTTCCTTCACCTGAGAACATGTTGATTTCTTCTTTATTCCTGAAGGATGTTTTCACTGTGTATAGGATTCTGGATTTTTCTTTTTGTACCTGAAAATATGTGCCATTTCCTTCTAGCCTTTGTAGTTTCTAATAATAAATCTCATGTCATTTGAATTATTCTTTCCTCTTGGTAAGGTGTCATATTTTTTCTTTGGCTGTTTTTAGGACTTTTTATTGGCCTTTAGTTTCCAGAGGTTTAATTATTACATTTGGATCTCTTTGGGTTTTGGAGTTACTTAGCTTCTTGAACGTGTAGGGTTCATGTCTTTTGCCAAATTTAGGAAATATTCAGCCATTATTTCTTTGAGTACTTTTTCAGACTTACCCTCTTTTTCCTCTCCTTTTGGGACTCTAGTGACATAAATGTTAGATCTTTTGTAGTCTGACAAGTCCTTGAGACTCTATTCATTTTTCTTTTTTCAGTCTATTTTCTCTCTGTTATTCAGATCGGGTGATTCCTATAATTCTATCTTCCAGTTCAGTGATTATTTCCTTTCTCCCATCCTTTCTGCAATTGAGTGGGTTCGTTGAGTTTTAAATTTTTGTTGCATTCTTTGGTTCTAAAATTTTATTTGGTTTTTTTTCATATGTTTTACTTGTTAGCTAAGACTGTCCATGTATTTCCTGAGGTTTTCAATTTTTTCATTTGTTTTGAGTGTGTTTGCAATTGCTTGCTAAAGGATTTGTACAATGGCTGCTTTAAATTCCTTGTCAGATTGGGGTGCCTAAGTGGCTCAGTCAGTTAAGTGTGTGACATCGGCTCAGGTCATGATCTCGCAGTTTGTGGATTTTAGACCTATGTCCAGCTCTGAGCTGACAGCTCGGAGCTTGGCTCCTGGAGCCTGCTTCGGATTCTGTGTCTCCCTTTCTCTCTCTCTTTCTGCCCCTCCCCCTGCTTCTGCTCTCCCTCTCTCTCAAAAATAAATTAATAAACATTAAAAAAATTTAAATTCCTTGCCAGATTATTTTAACATCTCTCTGGCATTTTGTTGTTGGCATCTACTGATTGTATTTTTTATTCAGTTTGAGATACTCCTGATTCTTGGTATGATAAGTGATTTTCAATTGAAGTCTATACATTTTTATATTGCATTATGAGGCTCTGGTTCTTACTAAAGCCTTCTGGTTTGGCCGATTGTCTCTGATACTACTCTGGCAGGAGAAGAAAATAATGCTACCTTGTAACTCTCAGGTGGGAGTAGAAGTTGAACTTGTGTTTGTTTTATACATAATGTCCAGGGATTTTAGTTATATGTAGCAGGAGAAACAGGGAAAGTATCTACTTAATCTTTTTGGAAGCTAATTTCTTTTATTTGTTAAGCATCTACAAAGTGCCAGAACTGTAGTGCAAAGTGCATACTCATTGCAGTCAGATCCACCTAAGTCTGATTTCTGAATCTACCACTTACAGCTGTCCTGAGAATCAAAGATAGTATATAACATTTATTAAAGTACTTTTACTTAAATTCTCTCCTTTAGTATTCACATCAAATCTGTGAAGTTGATCTTAACATAATTTTACAGATGGGAAAACACACTCAGTGAGACAGAGTAATTTTCTCAAGATAAGTTGGCCCTCAACTTACCACTTCACCATGAATGAGGAAAACATAAAGAAATACAGAGAAAGAGGACTATCGGGGTAGAAGTCTGGTGGTAGGTGGCAGGAGAAATTAGAGGGGTAGGTAGCATGGTAGGCTGGAAGTCACCTTGGAGTGGACATCACAAGACCTTGGATCTTGTTCCAGCTGGGTCACCAGATTAGTTGTGTGATCTCAGACAAGTGACTTCACCTCTCTGGGACTTCCCTTCTAGTGAATGCAGAAATGTAGGGTAGATGTACCTAAGGTGCTTTTTTACTGCTATCATTTTATGATGAATTTAAGACATATTAAGTTCCAGGGACATTCTAGATGCAATATATGGGAGAATGAAGATCTATTAAACTCAGAAACAGACACACGGGACATCCATGCAGAACCGGAGAGCTGAAAATACTTTGGCAAAGACCTTGGTCAAATGGAAAAAAGGAGTGATCATCCATGAAGTCCTTCGAATGCTTCAAAGTCATCAAGTAATTTGGGATAAGTCTTCTCTCAGAAGAGATACCTTTTTTATGAGAAAATGAGCTGGGATCTTCCTCTTCCTGTGACTTGCTTGATGCCTCAGGTGGACTTTAGTTACCTCCCACTTCTTGGGCTCTTATCTCATATCTTAACTTATTTATAAGCATGTCTTTCAAATACACTGAGTTCTTCCAGGACAGAAACTGGTTTTATAATAACAATGCCAACTGAGCCTGTTTGAGCAGTCATGATGTACTTGATATTGTGTCCTCACAAATAATTCTGTGAGTTATGTACTACATTTACCTCTTCCACACATTTTATACAGGAGGAAATCGAGGGTCAGAGACACTCAGGGAATTACCCACGGGCATTCAGCGTATGAGTGACAGAGCCCAGATTGTTAACTTAGTTCTCTCTGTTGTTGACCATCATTCCCAACCACTGCACTATGGCATATCCTATGTTCCATTTTTGTATACCGTGAGCCAAAAGCAGTGTTGGGACTAGTTTGTTAATATATGTTTTTTTTTATGTTTATTTGTTTCTTGGAACCAGAAAAGACCCCGAATAGCCAAAGCAATCCTGAAAAAGAAAACCAAAGCTGGAGGCATCACAATTTTGGACTTCAAGATGTATTACAAAGCTGTAATCATCAAGACAGTATGGTACTGGCACAAAAACAGGTACTTAGATCAGTGGAACAGAGCAGAGAACCCATAAATGGACCCACAAATGTATGACAACTAATCTTTGACAAAAAGGAAAAATATCCAATGGAAGAAATACAGGCTCTTCAGCAAATGGTGTTGAGAAAACTGGATAGTGACATGCAGAAGAATGAACCTGGACCACTTTCTTACACCATATCCAGGAATAAACTCAAAATGGATGAAAGACCTAAATGCAAGACAGGAAGCCATCAAAACCCTAGAGAAGAAAGCAGGCAAAAACCTCTTTGACCTTGGCCTCAGCAACTTCTTACTCAACATATCTCTGGAGACAAGAGAAACACAAGCAAAAATGAACTATTGGGACCTCATCAAGACAAAAAGCCTCTGCGTGGCAAAGGAAACAAACAGCAAAACTAAAAGGCAACTGACAGAATGAGAGAAGATATTTGCAAATCACATATATGATAAAAGGTTAGTATACAAAATCTATAAAGTCCTTATCAAGCTCAACACCCAAAAAACAAATAATTCAGTGAAGAAATGGGCAAAAGACATGAATAGACACTTTTCTAAAGAGGACATTCAGATGGCTAACAGACATATGAAAAAATGTTCAACATCACTCATCGTCAGGGAAATACAAATCAAAACCACAATGAGATACTACCTCACACCAGACAGAATGGCTAAAATGAACAACTCAGGCAACAACAGATGTTGGCGAGGATGCAGAGAAAGAGGAACCTTTTTGTACTTCTGGTGGGAATGGAAACTGGTGCAGCCACTCTGGAAAATAATATGGAGTTTCCTCAAGAAATTAAAAATAGAATTACCCTATGACTCAGCAGTTGCACTACTAGGTATTTATCCAAAGGATGCAGGTGTGCTGTTTCAAACGGGCACATGCACCCCAATGTTTATAGCAGCTCTATCAATAATAGCCAAGGTATGGAAAGAGCCCAGATGTCTATTAACAGATGAATGGATAAAGAAGATGTGGTATACACGTATACAATGGAGTATTACTCAGCAGTCAAAAAGAATGAAATCTTGCCATTTGCAACAACATGGATGGAACTAGTGTATTATGCTAAGCGAAATTAGTCAGTTAGAGAAAGACAAATATCATACGACTTCACTCACAAGTGGAATTCAAGATACAAAACAGATTAACATAAGGGAAAGGAAGAAAAAATAATACAAAAACAGGGAGGGGGCAAAACATAAGAGACTCTTAAATATAGAGAACAAACTGAGGGTTGTTGAAGGTATTGTGGGTGGGAGGATGGGCTAAATGGGCAAGGAGCATTAAGGAGGACACTGGTTGGGATGAGCACTGGGTATTATATGTAGGGGATGAATCACTGATTCTACTGAAATCATTATTGCACTATATGGTAACTAACTTGGATGTAAAATTTAAAAGTTTAAGTATAATCTTTATACCCAACATGGGGCTCAAACTCATGACCCTGAGATCAAGAGTCTCATGCTGTTCTGACTGAGCCAGCTAGGCACCCTCTAGTCAGTAAATGTTTGTTGAGATGTCTGAGCCACTCAGTCAGTTAAGCACCTAACTTGTGGTTTCAGCTCGGGTCATTATCTCACAATTCTTGAGTTCAAGCCCCGCATTGGGTTCTGCACTGACAACGTAGAGCCTTCTTGGGATTCTCTCTTTCCCTCTCTCTGTGCCCCTTTCCTGCTCATGTGTGTGCTGTCTCTCTCAAAAATAAATAAATTAACCTAAAAAAAATGTTTGTTGAATAGATGGATTCGAAGAAGAAAGGAAGGAAGGAATGACAAGATGGAAAGACGATGGAAGGGTAGATTAGCAAAAGGATGGGTAAAAGAAAGAATGCAGAGTTGATTGATTGATAAATAAAGAATGTGTGGATAGATGGATAGATGGATGGAACACCCTGACATATGTCATGGAGGCATAAGATGTGTTGGGGAGCCCAAGCTACACTTAACAGAGAACTATTGATCTCTTGTAAGTACCATTTCTATTTCCTTCAACCATTTGTACAGCTAGAAAGTAGCAGAGCATTGGAGCCTGGTCTGTATGATGGAGAAGCCTTACTTCCGGTCCCTCTGGTATTACTCTGAAGAGTATCTCTTGTTTTAAGGGGCATCCCCATTTTTGGGATGTCTGAACAATGGTGTTCTTGTAGTCAGATGGGTGGAGGTCATGGTTTGGGATTCATTCAGTTTGTAACTGATACAGAGACTGGGTTCAGTTTTCAGAGAAGGAAGGTGGCAACCATTAATAACCCAGACATGATAAATTTAGTCTTTGATATGAATTAGCTGGGTGACCTTAGGCAAATCATTTAATCTTACTGAGCCTCTGTTTCAAATAAGGGTATTATTACATCCATTTTACAGGGTTATTTCAAGAATTAAATGAAATAGTATATGTTTAAAAATGACTGATAATGGGTTCTCAAAAAATGATAGCTGATATTGTTGTTTTTTGTTTCTATTATTATTACTGTTGAAAAGTCTGGATTCAGAAGAACTGCCTTCGAGTCTTAAATCAGAGAGCTGCTGATAAATACGTGGCTGTGGACAGGTCATTTACCTTTTTTTTTTTTTCCTCATTTGTCATATGTGTACTTCAGAGTATGAGGGACTGTGCTAGCTTGGGAGAGTGCTATGGCTATATGCCTTGTCTTTGCTGAGGAGCTCCTAGAGGAGGCATACATGTGCATAACAAATACAACCCAAGAGCTAATGGGTATAATAGCAAACTGGTTAATATCTTGGAGTCAAACAGATGGAGGCTCAATTCCTGTCTCTACCTCTTGCTAACTCATGGGCCAGAGCAAATCACTTAATCCTTTTAGGCCTTAGAGTTATTATTATTATAATAGCACAATAATAATAGAAATAGTCTCAGAGAGTGGTTTTGAGCTTTGAATGAAATAATGCCATGTCAAGTCCTTAGCACAGTGCCTGGCATATAGAGAGTGAAAGTCTGCAAACTCTTTGTATCTGCATAATGGGGACATTAATCTCTATCCCACCTGCATATATTACATGAATGTTTGAGTATTAAATAAAATAACATAGGTGAATGGAGTTTCTAAGATGTGACATATAATATTAGTTGTTACCATTCAAAATTTCTGGATAAGAAGGTATGCATAGAAATTGCTCAGCCTCCACTGTTGTCTAAACTATTCATGTAATATTTGGTGATGTACGATCATGATGGTAGATTCTGTCCTGTTCTTCCTCTTATCCAATGGAGCTCTGTTTCCAAAGCATTCTGCCACCAAGAGAAAAAGGAGTAGAAAGAGGGGTTGGAAGAGCAGATTCCAGATGAGATTCGAATTGGAATAGCAGGTGATTACCTGTAATTTATTTTCCAAGCAACTGCTTCAACTTCATGGTTACCTCTTTATATCAATTCCACAGGCTATCACCTGCTGTCCTCAGCACAGGTGTGGGTCCTGAGAGTGAAGGTAGTAGAGGGGATCTAAAGCAAAATGGAGAGGATCTCCAGAGGAAAAAGCTCTGCTTCAAAGGCTAGGGGCTGGTGATAGGCAGGGATGGTGCTGGAATTAATGAGGGTGGAGGTGTAGAATTATTCTGCACAGCTCTCTCTTTGCTTGTGGCTTTCATGGATTCTTTCTGGTCCTGTAATTCCTCTATTCGACAGACATTTTTGAGCATCCACTATGGGTCCAGTGGTTTGCTAGGGTACTACAGATAAAGGAGCGAGCAAGACATCATCTGTCTTCCCAGAGCTCATGCAGAGATTCCTAAGTTCAAATGCCTACGGAGGCTGTGTTAGGGTAACATGAGCTACTGTAAAAAACAAAACCCAACATTTCAGTGGCTCTCACACAGTAGGATTCTTTTACTCTCTAATGAAATAGTCCATTGTGGTTGTTTCTGGTGGGCAGAGAGTAGGTGAGGAGATCTCTATGCAATCATTCAGGAACCTATGCTGATAGTGGCTTTTGCATGTTTGGGAAGAGAGAGAAGACCTTTCATGGAAGATTTTTATGGGCCAGGACTGGAAGTGGCCCTCATCACTCCTTGGCTAGAACTTAATCATATGGCCATGCCTAGCAGCAAGGTGGGCTGTGAAAAGTAATCTAGCTGTGAACTCAGGAAAAGGAGGAAGGTGTGGTGATTGCATATTAGTCTCTGCCATAGGAGTCCAGTGAAAGTGAGTGATGTGGGTCAGATCAGAACTGTGGTGGGCAGGACAGCTGAGCTCTTTGAAAAGAGCAGATGTGTCTCAGTTTAGCGGATTGCTGCCGTGTGGGAAGTATTGCCAAATCTTTGGCTTTTTCAAGAGAATCTGAAAATCTGGATTTTTAAGTGTGATTTCCCAGTTCTTAAATATTGGCAGTTAATTCAAAAATTTAAAGACACAGTGGGGACAATATTCTGCTGGCCAACTAATCAAACTGTAGGCCAAGTGTGGCCCATGGGTTGCCAGGTTTTGGCCTCAGGCTCATGGTCCAGCTGGAGAGACCTAAATAAGTAATTACAATTGAATGTGATCAGAGCTGTCACTCCACATAGTTATTCATTTAGTCACTTGTTATTTATTGAATATCTACTATTTGCTGGGTTCTCTTCCAGGTGCTGGAGAGAAAGGTATGAACAAGACAGACACAATCTCTACCTTTAAGGACTTTATAGTTTACTGGGAAGGCAGATATTAAATAAGAAAATACAAAAGAGAATAATAAGTATGATGGGTACATATGATAAAGGAACCTAAGCTGGCCTGGAGAATTAAGGAAGGCTTTCTAGTATATGAGAAGTTGAAAGGAAGATTTGACATGTGAGGAAGAGTTATTCAGGTAAAAGATGCTGAGGGGAAGTGTGACCCAGGTAAAGGAGTAGCACGTGCAAAGGCCGTAAGGTAAGAAAGCGGAAAATCCAAGCAATTCCAATGAGACTGGAAATAAATAGCCCAGATAACAATCTGTTCAGAGCCTGAGGGTACAAATGGAGACCCGCATCCTTTATGTATGTCTATTATCTGTTCTACAAAGAAAGTAAAATTTAAATGATAATGTCAAAATCCAAATCTAGGGGCGCCTGGGTGGCTCAGTCGGTTAAGAGTCCGACTTCAGCTCAGGTCATGATCTCATGGTTCGTGGGTTCAAGCCCCATATCGGGCTCTGTGCTGACAGCTCAGAGCCTGGATCCTGCTTCAGATTCTGTGTCTCCCTCTGTCTCTGCCCCTCCCCCACTTTCACTCTGTCTCTCCCTCAAAATAAATAAACATTAAAAAAATTAAATAAATCCAAATCCAAATTATTTGAATAAAACTGAAATTTATTTCAGCGCTAAGAAATTAGGGGCACCTGGGTGGCTCAGTTGGTTAAGCGACCGACTTCAGCTCAGGTCATGGTCTCACGGTCTGTGGGTTCGAGCCCCACGTCGGGCTCTGTGCTGCCGGCTTGGAGCCTGGAGCCTGCTTCGGATTCTGTGTCTCCCTCTGTCTCTGCCCTTCCCCTGCTCACGCTCTGTCTCTATGTCTCTCCAAAATAAATAAATGTTAAAAAAAATTAATAAAAAAAACCTCAGGGAATCATACACTTAAAAAAAAAAGTAAAAAAAAAAAGAAATTAAACACAGACTCATTAAATAATTTTAGCATTCAAAGTTCAACTAGTTGTCAATGTAAAGAATAGATATCGTGCTTCATGCTTGTCATGAATGGAATCTAGACCTACATACATACAGACTTAAGAGTAATATAAATTAAATTAATATTTCAAAATATTTCTCAGCTGCATGTCAAATCCATTGTAGATACTTTGCTAATTTGTGAGTACCTCTGGATCCAGGCATTGCAACATGAAGGGAAGCAAGAAAATGGTTCTAAGAAACATGCTTCATTTTGTAGGGATATTTTACATTTGTGTTATCTGAGAGGAAGGATGTGGCACGTTAATTAATTCGTATTTTCTCTTACCTAAGTGTTTTCAGTGCTAAAATCCCTGCTTTCCAAGGCAGTTTTTGTTTCCAAGATCAACAAGGGCACTTTAGGCAATGCTTCATGGCATTTGAATGCAGTTGCCTTTTGTTTTAAAGATAAAGAGCAAAGGATGCAGAGAAGCATTTCCTTGTGGCTTGAATCATGTTAGTCTTGAGGTTTGTTATTTAGGTATAGGGCCCACTGTGCTGGTACTAATATCAGATCTCAAGTTTTCTTAAGAGTTGCCCTAGCGTTCTGCAATACGTTTATTTTTCTGTGTATTTGTGGTATGTGGCTGGTCTAACTTGTGCAGGCCCAGCATGGGGACCCTTCTTTTTCAGATCTAAGGGTGACCCTGACTTTCAGAGTAAGGATGAAAGAGGCACCAGAGAATTTGCAAGAAGTAGACAGGGACCCAATCACGTCAAAACCTCACAGGCTACATAAGAGGGTTCGGATTTTATCCTGTGTGCATTGAGAAGCCATTAAAAGGTTCTAAGCAGAAAAGTGATAATCAGATTTGGATTTTTAAAATCTCACTCTGAAAGTTGTGTTGCAGAGGGATTCGAATGAGGCAATAGTGGATGTGAGTTCTCATTCAACAGGAATTGAATGAGTCGTTAGGAGGTCATCTCCATAGTTTTGTACATCCAAGATTCTGTATTTCTGTAGACGCGTCAGCCTTGATTGGGGTTCCTTACATGCGGACATGGTTAGTATTCATTCTGGATTTGTTTTCAGTTGGGAATTAGGCTTAAATACTTATGTGCTTAGGGAAAAGCCCTTCTTTAATATTTAAATATTTGATCCAAAGGATTCTCTATCTTTGGAGGAGGTAGGGTGTTGAGGTGGAAGGAATTGCCCTCCATTCCCTCATGACTTAAGATGAATGGCCAATTCCATGAAGGGACAGAAGGAGAGGCGGTGAGATGAGAGAAGGAAAGTGTGTGTGTAGATGTCAAGTGAGCATCAGCATCATCTGGGGACATCCCAGGCCTACCCAGTGGGTGGGGGATGTTGCAGGCTTCCACGGGCACTCCTTCTCCATGGACAGGGGATATTTTATTTGGAGGTTGCTGCCTCTGGTCTTACTTCTTTCCCTTCTGGAAATTATTGCAAGCTTTAGGGGGAAGGGCATAGAAGAAGAGGATGCCCCATGATGGAACAGGTCAATATCTTTCTTGAACATTTAGGAATTAACCCTTAAACATGTTATTATTTAGATAGGGATAGTGAGTGTTTTGATCATGCTTAACAGTGGTCAACTTTAAATTTCAGAATGACCTTTGCCTTCTTCATTTGAATAATAACCCACACTGGTGGAGTATTCTTTTGTGGAATCTCCTCCATTTATTTCCTCTTTCTTACTCCTTATGCCACTGTATTAGTTCAAGACTTTATCATCTTGTGGGTCATAGTATAAAAAGTGCTTGAGTCCTGCAGTTGTACCAGACTAGTTGCAGAATTTTTGGGAGCAATTGATATCATCTCTACATACCACAGTTTACTCATAGATGAGTAAATGATAGAGTCTTTCTGTGGAAGAAATCAGGTCATGTGGCACGGTGAGATCCCTTCCTTGCTGTCCTACTCTAAGGACTTAGTGATATGTTAAAACTAGCATTTGGGTGTCCTGGCACTAGTAGAGGACTCCTTCCCTGCTTTAGATTTTCCCTTCTCTCAGGCTGTGTCTGCTCTCTCTTGAGAGACTTGTCTCTAGTTTCTTGAGCCTCAGGGCTCTAAGAAAGAATTCCACTATTTTAGTCCAGACATGACTAACACTGTTGGTCTTCCATACAAGAGCCATCCTGCCTTCTTCCTTGACAATAAAGCCTGTGGCCCTGTGCTCTGGGATTAACTACAATTGGCCCAGCTCTGTTGCTTACTAGATGGACGACCTAATGTAAGTTGCTTTACCTCTCTGAATTTCAGTGCTAGCATCTGAAAAGTAGGTAGATGGACAGATGAGAAGATATGTGGAAAGTCCTTGGCATGTCAGGGGCACTTGATAAATGGTAGCCATCCTGACTCTTTCATGGACTTCTGACTGCTTTCCCTTTAGTTACATTTCGAGGGATGGATTTCTAACTACATGGGTTTGGAACCTGTGATTCTTTTCAAACAGCACTTCTTACACTAATGTGTGCAGGAATCACCTGGGGATTTTGTTAAAATGCAGATTCTGATTTTGCAAGTCTGGGGTGGGGCCTGAGATTTTGCATTTCTAACAGGCTCCTGGGTGCTGCTGCCAGTGTTGGTCCATGGATGATGCTTTGAGTAGCTTGGCCAAAGTCTGTAAGGAACAAATAAGTGCAAGCCTCATTGACGGAAGAGGGAAGAAGTCTGAGACTCAGTCTGTCTTATCTTAGAATTTTGCTTCTCATTCAGGCTTCTCTGGGGTCTCTGTTGAATAAGAGAAATTATCCTCAGACTCCGAGGACTTGTCCTCCTCTTGAGTCTTGGAGGGCTCATACCTCAAGGTCATCCAGTATAGGTAGAGTAACACAGGAGCCATGGGTGACGGCCTGATTCTTCGAGTCCAGTCAGTGCATTTCTGCGTGATGGCTCCTTATGAGAAGCAAATTGTTCTCTCAATTTGGGTTTCTGCTCAACTGCTTCAGGCAAACCTAACCTTTCAAACACAACTGGTGTCTGTTTGGGTGTGCTCAGGCACTTAGGCCACCAGGAAGAGGTTACTCCGATTAGGGGAATTGCATTTAAGATGCGGCTTTGGATTAGTCCCTGCAAATAGTATCTCTGCCAAATTGGATGTGTCTGGAGATGTGGCTGGAAATTCAATCTTGTGATTTGAGGGAGGCATTTGCCATCCAGTGTCCCTAAGTGAAGTCACCTGGGCTGTAATCTCAGATTTGCTGGAAAGTGGCTGTAGGGGTTTGGGCTGCTGGACCTTATGTTGGCAAGTGCTGCCTCTTTTGTGCACCTGTCTGGGGGCTCTCCTCTCCTTCTTGGTGTCTACCACATGGCCTGGGAAACAGTGGGCTTCAAGGTTTTCTGTCTGTGCTTCTTGATGTTCTGGTCCCCCCAACTCCCCCCACCCCCAACTTGGGGAATATTTTCTGCTTCACTTCAGTGTTCCTCCCTGTTTTCAAAACCCATTTTAGAAGTCCCTTCTTCCTAGAAGCTCCTCCTCTTCCTCCTCCTCCACTTCTTCCTCCTACTCTTTCATCAGTGGTATCATCAGTTTCATTATTATAGCTGCCTTCTAGTTACTGTTCCTATTGTTATGTTTATTACCATTTAGTGCCATTTTACCATCCTCAAGTATTGAGATGGGTACCGTATGCCTATTATTTACTTCTCCCCCTCCACAATTTCTTGTCATTTCCATCTTACTGTGTCTCAGAAAGGCTAAGTCCCTTGCCTGCAATCATAGAGTTAGAAAGCATTGGGGCTAAAATTTGAGGTTAATTTTCTCTCCCCAGCTTCATGTTACCAGTTTCCTAACCTTAGAGAAAAGTGAGGTCCTGTTGTGCCACCTCCCAGGATTTCTCTTTCACTCTGCATCCCATCGACACGCTGAATAATATAGTACTTAAAAACCTGGCCTGTGGAGCCAGACATCTTGAGTTTAAATGTTGGCTCTGCTGCTTTCCAGATATGTGACTGGGAGTAAATGTCTGAATCTTTCTGGCCTCAGTCTGTTCATCTGTAAAATGAGGACAAAACATCTTCTTAGGGTTGTGTGGTGATTAGATGAATTTGGAAATTCTAAAAGTGCTTTGGCACCTGTCAGCCATTATTTTTACCCAGTTTTGCCTTTTCAGTTGACTTTTGTTGAGAAATTACCTATTTTGTTCAGTTTTCAATGCAGTAAATGTGTGTTAAACACCTCCTCCTTGCCAGATATTATAGTTGGTGCTATGTGTTCTTTCATCAATCCTAACTAACTGTGGCCAAAACCAACTTGTTGCCAGCCTCGTTGCCTCAGTTTCCTCCTCTGTCAAGTGGAATTAATGAAGACTGCCTCATAGAATGGCTTGCAGGATTCGGTACTTGATGAATGCTTGCTAGACAGAATATGAAAGTCCCTAACAAGCTCTTATAATCCTGTGAATGACATTCAGATTCAAGAAATATATCATTTTTTTCTAAAACAAATTAAATTGATTTCTGAGGTTCATCTACTTAGTTGATGAGATTCTATCCTGCTTCCTATTGAAATCTTATAAGGACCTCATGATCTCAAGAAAACTAAGGAAGGATCCATCCTTGGTCCTCATTTCTCCACCCTTGCAGTTGCTTTTGTGGGTAGCCCAGCTGATCTTTTGTCCCGCACTCTCTGGAGGGATGTTCCTTTTCTTTACAGGGTTTGCTCAGCCTGCCCAGGTTTGCCCAAAGAATGGACCCTTGAAATTGTGTTTTTGCTGAGTTGGGTCTTGACTCCTTGGACCTGGATGGCAACAGAGTCCAGGGTTCTTTTCCTCATGGGACTGGCTCCCTGTCTCAGAGTACCTCTCTCTCTGCTTCTGCTGCTCTATTTTCTCTTCCTCCACCTTCTCCAAGGTAACCTCAGCTTGATTCCTTGATAGGGCTACTTTTTTTTCCCCCAACAACAGTCCTTTATTCTAGCATTGGTGAGGGTAGGGAAATTGCCTTTCTTTCTTCCTTTCCTGAAACGTTGTGAAGAACTTGACAAATCAACATGTGAATCCTCAGCTCATTGAAAACATAACACAAATCGTAGCTATGGCGTCTCTGTGTATCTTTTCTCTTTCAGAAAATCAGCTCCCACCTGTGGGGAGAAGAAGGGTCTCATTTCCTGATATTCCAGGTCTTTTGGTTTTTGCTTGTTTGTTTTTTGTGAACCCTATAGCAATCAGTACAGTAAGTTATACTAAATGCTGATGGAAAGAAGTACTTCACAAGCAGAGGAAGTTCAAAACTCACTTGTGTTGAAGTCTTGCATTCTTTAAAGCAAACGGGCTCTGAAACAACCCCTTTTCTAGACCCCTTCAACATAGACCATTCATTTCTCACCTATCTCTCTTCAATAACTTAGCACCTGATGTGCATGGGGGGTATTTTGATTTAGGGAACAATATTGAAATTTAAAATCTATTAAAAATTATTATTTACTCTCTGGGAGCCCTAGACTCATTGATAAAACTCTTTGTGTCTTCACAAACCATTTTTCTCTAGGAAGCAGGCACTATTATTCTCAGTGTAGAAATTGAAACTTAAGCTCAGAGAAGTTAAAAAAATATCCTCAGGGTCACTCAGCTAGAAAGTGACAGTGATGTGATGTATACCCAGGTCTATCTGAAGCCACAGGCCGAGTTCTTATTCACTTTATGAATGCCCACCCTCAAGGCTAGACCAATAGGAATTTTATGATCCCTTCTATCTTGAGAAACATCTACCTCACCTCTAATTTCTAGTATTCAGTGGCTCAGCCTAGAATTCCCTCTACTAACTTCATATTCAGATATGAGGAAGTCAGAAGTTTTGAACTTGTAGGATATTTTTCTATGGAAACTCCATTATAAAATGTGTTATATAAGATTTCAGACTATTAGACCATTGCTGGACACTTGGAATATAGTGGAAATGGCTACTGTGATGGTTAATTTTATGTGTCAGTTTGACTGGGTTAAGCATTTCTGAGTGTGTTTGTGTGGGTGTTTCTGGATTAGATTAACATTTGAATCCATACACTGAGTAAAGCAGAATGGTCTCCCGAATGTGGATGGGCCTCAACCAATCTGTTGAAGCCATGAATATAATCAAAAGTTGAGTGAGAAAGAACCTTTTCTCCCTAACTGACTGTTTATGAGTTGGGACATCAGTCTTCCTGCCTCTGAACTTCGGACTAAAACTATACCATCAGCCCAAAGACTTGGACTGGAACTTCCACCATTGAATGTTCTGGATCTCTAGCTTGCCAACTGCAGATCTTGAACTTTTTAGCTTCCATTATCATGTGGGCCAATTCCTTATAGTAAATATCTATATCTGTTTCAATATCTGTGTCTGCATATATATCTCCTATTGGTTTTGTTTTTGTTAGAACCTAGACTAATGCAGCTACCTTCACGTTTATAATAATGCATTTCACTTCCGAGCACTCCTAGTTGCTATAGTGAGTCCTCATCTGCACGTACATATAAGGAAACATCCCAGTTTATTACAAGTTACTTGGAAGAACTTGGCCATGGTGTCTGTTTGCAGTTAATATTGGGCAAATGGAAAATGGCTTGGTTCTGAATGGTTTCTAATCAGTGGCAACAGATGTTCACAGAAGGCAGAATTTTCTTTGAATCAGTGTTTTGATAATAACATTAAACACAAATCCTAAGGTAGAAAGAAGAGCTTTAGTTTGGGCCACATGCACTTTTGTTAGAGATTCTGGGTAAGTGAGTGATGGAACTTTCTACAATATCTCAAGAATTGAAATTGGCTATCCTGAGGTCACCGAAGTTGTCCCTTGCTTCTCCCCTAGCTCTGGAGATTAGAGAAAGGATGTCTTCTGAGATTATAAGAGCCCTAGACTTTTAGTTAATAAAACTGAAAACACAAAGGGGATAAAAAAATTCTTTTCCTCTTATAAATACCTCCTCTCTTCTCTTTTTCTTCCTTTGGAGGATGCATTATTGTACTGAAGCCAGCTCCCAATAGCTAATGCAAACGGAGTCTTAAATAGTCAGGAATTTTGGAAGCAGTTGTTAAACTCTTGGTGGCGTAAAATTAGTCATGGTGGGATTATTATCAATGACATCTTCAAATGTTACAAACGAAGATTTGTTTGTTTTCCTGAGAGCTAGTTTACCTGCATATCACTAGTCATAAACACTGTAGTTAATATTTGTGGGTTTTGCCTGTCCATAATCCATTTCTTTGCCTACTCTGGTAACAGCAAATTTCCTTCAAGAAAACACTTTCCACTCATCTCAGACGGGTGGTTTGGGTGGGATTGGCCATATCCCTCAGGTTCAAGAGTGAGCATGTAACCTAGCTTTAGCCAATCAGAGGATTCCATCCTTTGACCACAATGATTGGTTTATAGATGGGCATGTGACCCTTTTAAAACCAACCAGAGAAAATTATGGAACTTTTTGTGATACCTCCTGGGAAGAGAATCTTGCTGCTGTGAAGGATAGATATTGTAGGAGATTAGAGTGCAAGAGAACAAAAAGCTTGGAGAGAATTCAGAAGAAGATGAAAAGAGGTGGATAGACACCAGGTCCTGATGGTGTGGGTTAAGCCCCTGAAAACTGTGCTGGAAGCCAAATATCCTTGAACTTTGAAATTACTGAGCCAATAATTCTGACTCCATCCCCATCTTTCTTTGACTTATAAACTGTGTATATTGGGGTTTTCTGTCTCTTGTAAGTTACAAATTGTAACTGAAAAAAGTTCCATTTGTTTCAAGGTTCTTTGTGAGCTTTCATGCTCTGGATCAAATTCTAAGAGCCAGCAAGAAAATCTAATGGAGTCTCTGGTAGAAAGGAGTAAGAGCTTTTGTCTCTCGTTCTGCCTTCACTTAAGTAAACATGCCATGGTTTTCAGCCCCCTCCCCTCTACACCTACACAAATCTTTGTGAAATACCAGTTTTACCATTTTCCAACTGTGTGCACTTGGGCAACTACTAAACTTCGCTGAACCTCGGGTCCTTAATCTGAAAAGGCAATATGTTAACGCCTGACTCTCATGGTTGATAGGAAAATTAGGTGAGACAATGCACAGTGTTTTGTACAGAATAAATATTACTATAATTATCAATTAAAAATGGATGTACAGAGGTAGTCTGGGACCTTACATTACATGTTTTATAACGGCGTTTCTGTGGAAAATTGTCTTTCAAGTTTCAAGTCCCTGACTTTCTCATGTTTGGACCCCAAGTGGAGGAATCCTAGACTGTACAACCGAAAATTGGGAATTTGAAGTGATTGTGGACATTTTAGGAATCATAAAGTTTCTTTTGGTTTGTCTCCGAGGGTAAATTCTTGGCCCTTTTATTCACGTCTATGTCCCAGGGCTAGTTGCATTGTGGTATTCGAGAACAGTTTGTTCAATGAACAACTCTCCTCATTTTATCACTGGGGAAGCAGACTAAGAGATGAACTTCTGAGCTATACTGTCTTCACCCTATGGTGTATGAAGGAATAGATATTAAACATCATCTTAAAACCTGGCACTGGAATTTCTTCTGAGGAAACAACTGCCATGGGTGAGCTCAGTGGTTTAGACAAATGCTGTTCAATAGTAATACAGTGTGAGCTACATATGAAATTTAAAGTTTTCGAGGAGACACATTAAAAGTTAAAAAGAAACAAGTGAAATTATTTAATTTGATATATTCAAATATTATCATATTAAAATTATTGGTGAGATATTTGGCATTTTTTTTTGTACTAGGTTTTCAAAATTCAGTGTATATTTTATGGCTATAGTGGATCTCCATTTGCACTAGCCACATTTCAAGTGCTCCGTACCCTCATGCGGCTCTGGGCTACTATGTTGATTTAGAGAGTGAAACCTCAAGGATTCGCTAAGCTGTTTTGCAGGAGCTATGGAGGGGGAATGGTAGAAGCATTTAAATGGAATGTTCCAACAAAATGGGAGAAGGAATGTGTTTCTGTAAAGTATCTTGAGACACTGTTCTGGGAACCTCCAAACATTATAGGAAAGTCAAACGATCCCCTCTGTATTGGTGAGAGTGGTTTTTAATGTGAAAGCTGGAGAAGGGCTAGAGTTTCCCATTAGGCATAATGTGGTCAGCCAGTGAGACTGTGAAGTTCCTCTCTTGCCCTGCAATCACAGTCTTTGGGAGAACTTTGGACAGGAGTGGAATTCATTGTTAAATGATGGCTCAATACAATTTTACTTAGCTCTCACAGCTGGTAATGGGGCCATACAAATAGCGAAGTGTATTAAATGATAAGGAAAGCACAGGGGATTGCAAGAACAAGGGGGTGTTCCTCGAGGCTGGGATGTTGAGGTCAAGTCCTGGAGAACAGAAAGTAAGCAGAAGAGGCAAGTCTTCCCAGAAGAGGGAGGGGACAATATGTGTGAAGGGTCAGAGGCTAGAGAGAGCAGGGAGCATGCTAGGAATTTCAAGGACTTCCTTCTGGTGGGAATGTGAGTATGATGGGGTGGTGGCCATAGAGGGAGTCAGGAGAGCAGAGGGCATATCCTGAACAGCAGGCTGTGTCATGGTGAAGGGTTTGGATTCTATCTTAAGGCTATGGAAAAGAATCTGTATGTTTAAGAGATTGCTCAGGCTGTGGGGGATGGTGAGAGGGGCCAGGATGGAGGCAAAGTGGTCACTCAGGGATTTGAAGTCATCCAGTTGAGAAGTCATGGTGGCCCCACCTACTGTATAGGTAGTGGAGATAGGTAAGGTTATTATAGAGATGTTTTAGAGGGAAAATGGATGAAACAGTTTTGTACATGCATGTGTCTCAGTGTGCAGGTGTATGGGGTATGGAGTGGAGGGACACAAGAGACAAGGAGGAACCTGGGATAATTTCCAAATTTCTAGATTGGCCAATTGTGTAGAAGATGATGCCATTTAGCCAGTTGAGCAAATAGCTAACCTAGAGTGAGCTCTGCAAGATACCGATAATGAAGGCATTTTTCCAAATCTTTAAATCATTACACTCAGATTTCTGAGGAGGGGAAAGAATAACTTAAATCCAGTTTCTCCTAGAAGTTCCAGAGAGGCTATTGGCTCACAGAGTTGGGAAAATTGCATTTTCTCTCTTGGCCTCAATTTTTTTTCCATTTGCAAAATGAAAATAATAACTCTTACTTTTATAAGGGCGCTGACAGAATAAAATGCAGTGACAGATGTAAAGGCACTTTGAAAGTAAAGCATTCAATTATTATTATTGTTATGCTTATCGGGAAGTGTTTGGAAAGTCCTCATCATTATTATCGAAAATCAAGCTTGAGGCCTTGGGCTAGTGGGTTATGTAAGTAATTATTCCAAGAGAAATTTACATCAGAGACAAAAAATCTTGACTTCCGGAAGTTCAAAAAACAGTCCCAGATATCCAAACTGTTCGTTCACACGTTTGTTCATTCACTCAGTTGTTTAGCATTTATTGGGCACCTACTATGTGCCTGTCACAGTGTTGGGTGCTGGGGGCTAAAGGAACAAAATCTGTTTCCTGTTAACAAGACTAGAAAGGACACGTCCCCAAATAATTATAATTACACACATTTTAAAAGTTTATTACTATATATAGAATATTTTTTATATGCCATTCAGTGCTTTAAAAAAAATTCCCCACAGTGAGCATCATTATTTTCATGTTGTTGACGTAAAGACTGAGGCATAGGAAGATGAATTGCCCTGGCCAAAGTTGCCTATCCAGGGAGACCCAGGACTCAGACCAGGGACTTCTTTATCCCAGTTCAATGCTGATGGTGGGTGGCTTGCAGTAATAACACTAACTAGGATTCATTGAATGTTTCTTTGTATAGGTGCTGTGCTGACTGGAAATATGTTATTTTAGACAATTCTCCTGATACCAGAGGAGTTAATATTATCTCTAGAGGATAGGCAGACTGACAGAAAGCATGTGTATGCACGTACATATGCATAGACACCAAATTGATTTGGCACTTAGTTTATGCTAAGCACTTCACGTATATTGTTTAATTTTCATAACCACCCGAGGAATCTGGCACTGTTATGGTCTCTACTGTGGATGGAACCATCAACGCCCAGACATGTTAAGTAATTTGCCTCACTTCACACAGCAAGAGGTACAAATGAAATGCCCTGAGAATTCAAAAGAGAACCATTTAATGCTTGGCGTGGAAAGGTAAGGGGAAAGCTTCCAAACCCACAGATGTGAATGTGCCTCTGGTGGATACTGGTAATAGACAGGTGAAATATCTACATCAAATATGTGACACTGGGCAGGGCTGACCTGGGGTAAATGTATCAATGTCTGGGCATTGCTCTGTTCTCATGATCTGGAAATGACAGCATTGTCATCTCCCCACATCCCCCAGGAACTTTCCTGTTCCCTCTTGGCTCCCAGACACCCCAGGGCAGACCTATTCTTCTTGTAGCTCCCGATACAATGGAACTGTCAGTGTCTCATGCCATAATAGCCGGTCCTATGTTGTGAAATGAGAAAATGTGACTTAGTTTCACTCATCCTCAGTCACTCCATGGTAAAATAGGCTTAATAATATTTATTGCCTATTATTGTGAGGAATATATGAGATCAAGCATGTGTAGTACTTGAAACAGTGCCTGGCAAACTCTGAGAAATGATGGATCTTGTTATGAGTAGTACGTTCTAGATAAATTCCATAAGCTCTTCTTTTATGACAGTTTTGAAGTCAAAGGCATTCATATTTGCATATGGAATATATGATTCTTAGATCTCTGGGAGAGCCAACTTCTTTTAATCCATTTGGTCCTCTTTGCACTGGGGATTTGTAGTGAGATTCTCCAGATGCTGATTATAATGCCAGCTGCTGAAACAAACCAATCCCTAGGTCCAGTAGTGCAAATACTACAAAGTTTATTTCTCACTCATGTACTTGGTTCACTGTCGTCGTCGTTCCTGATCACCGGGGTAGTTGTTCACAAGATGATTCCAGGATCCAGGTTTTTTCCATCTTGTGGCTCTGCTACCTGCTCTGAGGCCTTGAAATCTTCTACCTTCAACCAGAGGATGAGGGAGAGAACATGAAGGGGCAAGTGAGGTCTTCAAGGGTGAGGCATGGAAGCAGATCCCATCATTTCTGTCCACATCCTTTGCCTGGAATTCAGTCACATGGCCACACATAACTGCAAAAGATGCTGGGAAATGTGGTGTAGTCATATGCTCAAGAAGAAGAGGAAACATGTTTGGTGACCAACTAGCCAATCTCTGCCTCAGTGATCATGTCAAGGGGACTTCTAATTTGCCTAAGAAGCCCGAAGTGTTTACCCTTCCTTTTCTGATTAGCCTGGGAAGACTCTGTGGAGAAGGAGAGATTTTAGGAATTACTAGAAAGAATGGAATTCATCTTGTTGGGGACCCACAATGTGCAGAGCATGCCTATTACCTATTACTCTATCTTCTTGTTTAATCCTCACAGAAACAACCTGAAGGCAGTTTAATTATCCCCACGGAGCAAACCCTGGTAAATGTCTAGATACCATTTATTGAGGGCCTACTATGTTCTAGGTCCCTTGCTTTACATGTGTTACTTGCTTTAACCTCACAAAACCCTGTCAGGGAGGCATCAGCATACACCATTTTACAGTGAAGACATTGAGGCCCAGATATGTAAAGTTATTTGTCCAAGGACATGCAACTAGTTGGTATGTGGATGAATGGGGGCTGGAATTGACCCTGGAGTCCTAGTTCTTATCTAAGAACTAAGATATGGAAATAAGCTCCCCTCTAGGATTCCTTTAAACAGAGGATTGATTTCATCTCAGGCTCTCCATTCCCTGCCCCTGCTCCCCTGAAGTGGGGGCACCTCTGGAGCAACCAGGGATTTCCAGTGGCCAGGAAGAGATGGAATAGTTGAGACCTTTCTCGACAAGGCTCTGCTTCTGTGTTCAGTTCCTTCCCTGATCTAACCTCTGGTACACGCCGACAGTGACTAAGCCATTGACTCACTTCTTTGATGGCCTGAGGAATCCAGTGCAGATGAAACGTGCAGCGCCTGGAAGTCAGCCACCTGACTAGGCATCTAGGCTTGATGCCAGGGGTACACATTTGGGTGTTCAAGATGGGGATACCCAGAAGCACCATTTGGGATGATTTTTCCATGCCTTACACGATCAGTGCTTGTCTGTGTCCTTTGCAGGCCATTGCACTGGCAGATTTATTTATCTTATTTCAAACCTCTGTTTAGTTTCTGAACCAGATACTTTAGGTAACATAGATTCTTATAATTTTTTTTGCAGTTCTTACTCAGCGCTAATACTACTAATTCTAACAATAGCATTAATACCACTATACCCAATGTTTATTAAGTACTTGTGCATTAGGTTTTTACATGGTTATGTTAGTCATTATCCTCTTTCAACAACTCTCGGAGGTGAGTACTAATATTATCCCCATTTTATTTTTAATTTTTAAAAATTTATTTATTTATTTTGAGAGAGAGTGAGAAAGTGTGTGCATGAGCAGGCGAGGGGCAAAGAGACGGAGAGAGAGAATCCCAAGCAGGCTCCATGCCATCTGCCCAGGGCCCATTGCAGGGCTCAATCCCACAAACTGTGAAATTATGACCTGAGCTTAAATCAAGAGTTGGACGCTTAACTGACTGAACCACCCTGGCGCCATTATTATCCCCATTTTTAAAGAATAGGAAAATGAGCCTCAGAGAATTTAAGCAGTGTGTCCAAGTGATGCTTGGAGTTGCAGTTGCTTCCATGTTGACTCATGTGGTTGTTGGTGGCTTCAGTTCCTAGCTGGCTGTTGACTGGAGACCTCAGTGCCTTGCCATATGGGCTTCACTGTTGGGTGCCTGAGTGTCCTCACACTCTGGCACCTGGGCTTCTCCAGAGTAAATGATCTAAGTAAACTCAGACAAAAGGCATAGTACCTTTTTCACAATCTTGGAGGTGACTTAACATTACTCCTGCCACATTCTATTGGTCACACAGACCAAGGCTGGTACAATATGAGAGGGTGTGAAGACCAGGAGGCAGGACTCTTTGAGGGCCATCTTGGGGGCTAGCTAGCATCCTGGGAAGTGGATTCCTACTGTGTGCCAGAGTACTTTACCAAATGCACTTTCCTCGGAGGTCAGAAAAAAATGATTTATATTTTGACTCCCTCACTCTGAGTGAGTCATAGCCCCTTTTGGCTTTCCACCTAAGCAATATAGTGAAGATGCTAGGACTCTGGGCACTGGCATTCACCTGGGTGCAAATCCTGGTTCTACTCCTTAGTAGTCTTGGGAACTTGGGCAATTATTAATCCTCTGAGGTTCAGTTTCTCCTATGTTAAAACAGAGATAGATTACTTCCTGGAGTGTTGTGGGGATCAAATGAGATAATGATGGAAAAGATAGTGGATCTAAAGAAGATGCTTGTCACAGAGCTTAACACAAGCAGGTGTTCCAGAGTAAGTTTGAGCTATTACATTTTAAATAAGAAAGTTGGACTCACTTCTCTCTGGCCATAACCTGAACCTCATTGTCACCCAGAACTGCTCCATCCCTGAAATCCTAAATGTAAACACTTCATACTCAGGTCCCACTCTCCTGTCCTTCAGACTTTTCATTCAGTTACCACCTCCCACCCCCTAGAGCTGGTCCCTGCACCTTCAATTTTCTTTATTTCTGTAAGCCACCACTTGTCTTCACTCCTTTCCTTGTCAAGTGTAGAAATCATAGTCCATCATTTGAGCTACCTTCTTAGCAATGTCTTCAACTGCCTTGCTCCACCCTTCCTCTCTTATATCACTGGCAAATCCCCCATCCTGGACCTATCTATCTTTCTGACTAGTGGCATCTTTCTGAACTAACCTATCTGGTGAGTTTTCCTGGACTAAGTCCCAGAGTATTATATATTGGCACCACTGCAATTCAAGGGATCTATTCTCGGCGTAGCCTAAATTCCTCTTGTGTTACTGTATTCAGCTGCCTTTCTTTCCCAACTTTCTTAACTTGTCATAAATCTCCCTCTCTACCATCCTTTCTTTTTTTTCCTGCTGTCCTTCTTCCTCTCACCAAATATTGATCACCTAGCAGTGGCATGTGTATTGATAGGCACTGGAGGATCAGCAGTGAGCAAAATGATAGGGTTATGGCTTCTGCATTTGGAAGTTTCAAAGAGAAAAATAAGCCATCAGATAGGCATTATATTTACTTCCTGTTTTAACAGGGAGTAGTGGTTATACCCATCTTGAGATTTATCATACTCTCCATTCTTTCCATTCTCCTCCTCTTCGTCATCAAGTCACCACCACAGTTTCTACTGTGCACATCTACTATGTGCTAGGGACTTTTAAGTTTATTTATTTTGAGAGAGAGAGAGAGAGAGCATGTGTGTGCAAGTGTGCTCAAGTTGGGGAGGGACAGAGAGAGAGGGAGAGAGAGTCCTGAGCATGCTCCACACTGTCAGTACAGAGCCCGATGCGGGGTTTGAACCCACGAACCATGAGATCATGATCTGAGCCGAAACCAAGAATTGGTTGCTTAACCCACTGAGCCACCCAGACGCTCCTGCTAGGGACTTTTCCAAGCAATTTATATACATTACATGTATTAATTAGCCAAAACTCTAGGAGGTAGGTACTCTTACCATATTTATTTATTTATTTATTTATTTATTTATTTATTTATTTATTTATTTATACACTCAAGGAAATGTAGCTCAGAGAGGTTAAGTATCTTGCATAAGTCACACCATCATTCATTTTTTTACTCTTAAAATGGAAGGGGTATTCTGTCCCTTGCTGAAAGTTAATCTGCCCATATTTGTTTTGGATCTAAGGTTGCCAGATTTAGCAAATCAAACCATAGGAATCCAGTTACATTTGAACTTTAGGTAAACAATGAGTAATTTTTAACATAAGTATGTCCCATGCAATATTTGGGACATATTTACACTAAAAATTATGTATATAATAGCGTTCTGTAGTTTATCTGGTAATTCTGTTTGGATGCCACACTCTCCTCAGGGACTTCATTAATTACTCTGTACCTGTGCATCCAGGGAATGTTATGGTTACTGCACTCTAGTGCAAACAGGGTGATAGTGCTTTGGGAAATGACGTAATACATTCTGGACAACACATCCTGAGGCTGCCCTTTGGGATGGGTGCTGCTGATCAGAAGAGTATTTGGAGGATCATGTATGGTAATGATCTGCAAATATGGTGATTCCATTTTATGGAATCAAGGTTTGCCTACCCAGCAGGATCCCGGGAGCTGGAGGAGAGGGGAGCCTGGAGTCTTCCTCATCATGAAGGTGCAAACATGGGCTTCCATCTCCTCTCTTGGTGTTTCTGGGCAGAGAACTGCACCTCTAATGAAAAATGAGGTCAGCAGGGTGGAGGGAAACACTCCTGGTTCTTTATTGAATCCAATCATTTACATCTCATTGAACCCAATCAAATTAGCCACTTATCACATTAAAATGGCAAAAGAGAGATTGTGTCAAGCAGTGCTAATTCAATAAGAAAGAGGAGCTGACTGAGAGTGCTGTGTCATAGGATTCTGACACCCACTTTCAAGAAGTGGAAGTCTGATGTCCCTTTCTGCCCACAGTGGTCACGATGACCTTCCTCAGAAAGCTTTGCTGGATACCAGGCTGGCAAGGGAATCAAAACAGAAGTCCTGAGCTCTGTAGCAGCATAGCCTGTTAAGAGTGGGACAAAAGAGAAATGGGGTGACATGTTACTTTCAGGGAGAAGTAATTTTAAGATAGGGGGTTTCCTGGGATTTGGAGTTAGACTCTGAAGCTTACCAGCTGTGTGACTTTGGGCAAGTTACTTGACTGCTCTGATACTTAGTTTTCTCATCCATCAAATAGAGGATGGTAATATTTGCCCCATCAGTGTTTCCCGCAGATGTTATTCCAGAGAAAGCCGTTCCCCTCCCAATTTCCTGTTAATCCTTTTCAGTAGGTTAAGGAGGAAGACTTATTTTGGTACTAGACTATTTTCAATACTTGAAAAACTCTGATCCTTCCCTGGGTACTGGGGTGTTAGGGTATGGTTAAGAGTTGGATTCATTCAGGCTTGCATTTGAATCTCCCTGCCATCCTTACTAGCTGTGTGATCTTGGATAAAGCTGTTTAATCATTTTGTATATCAGTTTCCTCACATGTAAAAAGGGAATAATAATAGTATCCACCTCATAGGTTTGTTAAGTATAAATGACTTCATGAATGTAAACTGCTTAGTACAGAGCCTAGCTCATAGTAAATAGCAAATGCCACTAATTCTTCTTCTGCTTCTCTTCCCCTTTCTCCTTCTCTTTTTTCCTTCTCTTTGTTCTTTTTAAAAAAATGTTTATTTATTTATTTTTGAGAGAGAAGAGAGCCCAAGAGCACATGTGGGAGAGGGGCAGAGAGAGAGAGAGAGAGAGAGAGAGAATCCTGAGCAGACTCTGCACTGTCATTGCAGAGCCTGATGCCAGGCTCAATCTGATTAACCATGAGATCATGGCCTGAGGTGAAATCAAGAGTTGGACACTTGACTGAGCCACCCAAGTGTCTCTCCTTCTTGTTCTTAATCAGTCTCTTCTTTGCCACTTCCTTTCCCCGACATCCTGACCTCTAGACTCCACCCAGTAGAACAACTTGTACTTCCTGACTATAGCGTGCTTTCCCCTGCCTCATGGCCTTTGCAGGTGCTTTCCTTCTGACTGGAACATTCTTCTCTCACACTCTTTCCTGGCCAACTCCTATACTCACCTTCTAGCCCTCAGCTGAGAAATTTCTTCTTCCAGGATGCCTTCGCTGACTTACATTTCCCAGTCCCTGTGGTTCTTTCCAATTGCAGTGTCTTAGAATTTTTCTCTCCTCCCCTGAGAAGCCTGAGAGCTTCGTGAGGGCACAGTTCAAGACCCAAGGCATTTTCTGCCTTGTTTTTTCTTGTACTCTCAACAATCAGCACGGAATCTGACACCCAGTAACAGGCGCCTGAGAGCCCCCCCAGGGGCCTGATACAATTCTACGTATTTCACATACACTGACTTGCTAAATTCACACAACTTTCTGAGATAAATTTTGTTTTATTCTTAACAACTTTATTGAAATATAATTGACATACAATAAACTACACATATTTAAAGTGTACAGTTTGATAATTTTGACATATGTACACTGATGGGAAAAAGCATAATCAGGATGATGAACATATCCATCAACCCCAAACACTCCCTGTGCCCCCTTATACATCTTTCTGTCCCTGCTTTCCTGCTAACACCTCCCCAAATAGCCACTGCTCTACTGTCTGCATTTTCTAAAATTTTATGTAAATGGAGTCATGCAATTTGAACTCTTTCTTGTCTGGCTGATCCACAGCACATAATCATTTTGAGGTTCATCCATTTCGTTGCATGCATGAATGTTCATTCCTCTTTATTACTGAGTAGTATTCCATTGTGTGAATATATTACAATTTACTTATCCACTCCCCTGTTGATGAACATTTGGTTGTTTCTAGTTTGGGGCTATTACGAAGAAAGTGCTATGGATATAGGTTTTATTTATTTATTTATTTAATCTCATTTTGGAGGTGAGGAAACCAAAGTAGGGAATATAGCAGTTGCTTATGGCCGCAGAGCTAATTAATGGCAGAGCCATATGCAGACCGAGCTACTGTAGATCCAGAGACCAAGCTCTTTTTCCCTTCTTCTATGTAAGGAAAGTGTCAAATGTAAACAAAAGTAGACAGAATAGAATAATGCAGGTCCATGGATCCATCACTCAGCTCCAACAATTAAGTCATGGCCATATTATTTAATCCTTTCTACATTTTAAACATTTCTCCTAGAATATTTATATTTTTAAAATGTTTATTTATTTTTGAGAGAGAGAGAGAGAAGATAAAGAGCAAGTGGGAGAGGGGCAGAGAGAGAGGGAAACAGAGAATCCGAAGCAGTTTCCAGGCTCTGAGCTGTCAGCACGAACCCGATGCGGGGCTCAAACCCATGAACTATGAGATCATGACCTGAGCTGAAGTCGGACACTTAACTGAGCCACCCAGGCGCCTCATCTCTTAGAATATTTTAAAGCGAATCCCAGATATAATGTTATCTCACAAATATGTCAGTTTATATGTCCGACTTATGCAAACATAAAAAAAACTTTATTGTGGAAATTTCAAATCTAGGCAAAAGTAGAGACAATAATGTAATAACATGCTGCATTAGACTCTTATCTGTATTCCACTTTTTCTCCCCTGCCAATTATTTTGAAGCAAGTCTCAGGCATTTTTATCATTTTATCTGTAAATATTTCAGCATGTATCTGTAAAAGATAAGGGCTCTTTTAAAAAAACAGCTATAATACCATTATCGCCCCTAAATATTTTATAGTAATTTCCTTTATATCATCAAATACTCAGTTGACATTCATAGTTCTCTGATTTTCTCATATTGTTTTATTGCTTTTCCTTCTCTTTCCGTCTTTCTCCCTCCCTCTATCTCTTTCCTCTTTTTCTTTTTACAGTCTCTTTGAATCAGCATAGAAACAAGGTCCATATATCGCAACTGGTTGAAATGTCTCTAAAGTCTGTTTTAATCTATAGATTCTTTCTCTCTCTTTTTTTCCTTTGCATTTTTTTGTTAGAGAAACAAGACCACCAAGGCAATATTTTACATATCCTTCATGCTGTCAGCACTTACAAAATTAACAATAATCGTTAATATTATCTAGTATCCATCTGTATTCATATTTCCTGTCTCAAACATGTCTTCTGTTTTTTTCAAATCAAGATCCATGAGAGTCCCCATTGCATTCAGTGGTGATGGTTCTGAGACCTCTTCTGCCCCACGACAGACCAGCCCTCTTCCCCACTTGTTGATCTGTGTCCTGAAGAATGCTCCATAGCCAGGGTCCTACAGACTATGCGTGAGCCACAGAGCTGCACTTCCTTTCCTTTATATCATCAGATACTCAGTTGACATTCACAGTTCTCTGATTCTCTCCTATTTTATTCCTTTTTGTTTTCTCTCCTTCCTTTGTTCTCCATCCCTTTTCTTTCCTGACAGACTACTCTATGAATAATTGTTGAATGAATGAAAGAACAAATGAGTATTCCAGTGAGTACCTAGCAAGGAGCAGCTAAGAGAGCAAGGGGGTCTTAACACTCCTGGAACATTGTCTAAAGTAATTTCTTCTGTTTGAGTCTTGATCAATGATTTCTGTGAGTGTGTATGCATGTACACACAACAAAATGAGATACTATATGAAACCTGCACAAATAATGATGTTGAAGACTGAGTATTTAAGATACTGGGTGCCAATCACACACTACCTGGTCAGAGTCCTGACCTTGCTCTTATAAGCTGAGTGACTTTAGACCTGTTAACTAACTTCTCTGAGCCATGGTTGCCTTTTCTGTGAAAGGGAGTTTGTAATAGCACCTACCTCTGGGAGCTATTGTAAGGATGTAACGTGTCAACCTGTGCAAACTGATTAGAAGTACACTGGAATATTGTGAGTTTTCAATAAATGTCGGCTCCTATCATGATAATTAATGTTATGGGGGTGGGGGTGGCTTGGTGGGGTTTATGGATCCCCTTCCAGAGCTCTGCAGAGCCCAATTTAACAACTTCTGACCTCAATGACACCTAAAGGTTCTGCTATCACTTTATTTGGGGCTCATTGCAGCCACCAGATCCCTTCATCCCCCATCCTGCAGTCTGTGTCAAGAAGGTCACTAGGTTTGCTGGAAGCCAAGGGTTCAGAGCCCTTGGCCTGTCCTAATTAAGCCAGAAAATACCATCTCCCGCTCCCACCCCCAGCCCTACTCATATCACTCCCAGGGATTGTCTTACAAACATGAAACAACCCAGTGCCAATGTCATGTTTTGAAACCTAAACCCTGAAACTGATCTCCTGCAACTTGGCTGGCAAACCCAAGTACATCTGCTTTACAGCAATTAAGAAATTGCAGCCCAACAAAGGAAAACATGCTGTTGAAATAGGCTTCTGTGTTCCATTAAATATTCACAGCCCACTGATGGGGTGTCACAACAGACCCGGGGGGACTCTAAGTCAGTGAATCTGGAGATGCAGAGCAAAACCAACCAGTGATACTCCAAGGCCTTTTTATTAATAGTGAATTCGGTATAACCAACATGTTTTGAGGTCTTACTCTGTGCCAGGCTCTGTGCTAAGCTAAAGTTTATGTTTTCTTTGATTTGATCTTCCCAACTCCTCTAGGAGGCAGATGGAATGATTCCCATTCTACAGATCAGGGAAGTGAGGCTTTGAGAGGTTAAATCATTTATGCAAGGTTTCTACAGGGCAGAGTTGGGATTTGAACCCAATTCTGTTCAGAGATTTCAACCACACCAGTATGCTTCCTCCTGGCCAGGAAATATGTCAGTTCACAGGATACCTTATGCATCAAGCTCAGAATTCTTAGTCATCTGTGATTAGAAACCACTGTTGTTTGTTTGTTTTTTCTGTAAGAGAATATACCTGAGTCTTTCCAAATGCTTTAGTTCCAAAGAAGAATTCAGAATGCTGCAAAACAGTCTTGCAGATACATTGGAGGAGAAATCTATTCCAGGTTGGTGGAGAATGGGTTAAGATCTAAAGATGTATTCTTAGAGACAAGTGTTGAGTGTGTGTGTGTGTGTGTGTGTGTGTGTGTGTGTGTGTGTGTGTGTGTGTCTATAAGCAGGCTTCAAATAGATGTTTTTGTTTATAGTTCTTCTTTCTCAGTACCTAACAGCTTGTTGATTTATGATCCTAAATCCCTAGGTCTAACCTCCTCACCCTAGCTATGCTTTCCTTTCCCATCTCTGTTTCTTTCTTACTCCAGTTTTCCTGGATTTCAGCATGCTCTGGAAAAAAAGTATATATTAAAGACACACAGACACACATATCCTCAACCACTCCCAGCTTGTAGTGTGAGTTTACACATCCTTGACTGATTGGCTGACAGTATTTCAGCAGTGTGTTGAAATTTTGCCTGGGACAGTATGCCAGAAAAATATGTTTTTACTTGAACTTGGCTCTCAGGAAAATAATGTCTTTGTATGTCTGGGGCAGAAGCTGGGCAGACAGAGAGAAGATGTTACTAGTAGCCAGTGGTCTGAAAATACAGTGGCCATCTTTTAGGGTTGTTTTTTTTTTTTTTTTTATCTGCAGAGATCCTCTGGTGTTTTTAAGTTACAAATAGGTTTAAAGCTGCCTTGTTAAAGGAAAAGAAATACAGTGGGAAAGAAAAAAATTATCTTGAGGTTGCTAGGATGGTCAACTTGGAGGTGACTTGAGTGGCATTCTGTCTCGTCTGGATGTTCTAAAGGTTGGAGAAGTTGCTCAGGCCACACTTTGGAGTTCCCTGGACTCCTCTCTTTCCCTCACTCCCTCCATAACTCTTGTCGCTTCCACCTTTGTGAGAAAGGAAGCTCAATATATCCGCCTCCATTACCACCACCCAGGTTCAAACCATGTTAACTTGTACTTGGATTATTGCAACAGCCTTTCACCTTTCCCAGTTTCCTCACTAGGGTGTCATGATGCTCTTCTACTGGCTCCCATCTCACCCAGAGTAAAAATCGAAGTCTTCACCTTGACTGTTCAGTCCTAGTAGGACTGCTTCTGTGCTCTCTCTCTCTGTACTGCTCTGCTTCTCCTTTACCCCACCTTGGCTTTCTCACTTCCTTGAATATACTTGCAATCAGGCTCTACCTCGGGCCTTTGCACATCCTATTCCTGCTTGGAATGTTGTTTCCTCAGATAGCTACACACTACTTCACTTCCTTTTGTACTTTATTCAAATTACTATTCCATGGGCCTCGTTCTGCTCAATCTAAAATTTTAATTTTTGCTTTCAACACTTTATATTTATCTTCCTTTGAAATTTTTTTCCTCCATATTGCTTATTGCCTAACATATCATATACTTCTTGTCTTTATTTATTGCCTGTCTCACTGTCCCACACCACCTCCCGCACATTATCTGTTCATCTGTTCTGTTAACTCTCTATCCCTCATGCCTAAAACAGTGATTGACAAATATTTCTTGTATGATCGAATGAGTGTCAGTCCATTTGGCCACTGTTACCAGACACATTAAACTTGGTGGCTTATGGACAATTGAAGTTTATTTCTCACAGTTCTGGAAGCTAGGAAGTCCAAATTCAAGGTGCTGGCAGATTCGTGTCTGGTAGGAGCCCACTCCCTGACTCACAGACAGCTGTCTTCTCACTGTGGTTCATATAGCAAAAGGGCAAGGGACCTCTCTGGAGTCCCTTTTATAAGGGCACTGATCCCATTCATAGGGGTCTGACCTCATGCCTTAATCACCTCCCAAAGGCCCCACCTTCAAATACGGTGGTCGCATTGGAGATTAGATTTTGACATACGAATTTGAGGGAAGGAGAACATAAACATTCAGGGTGTAGCAATGAGTTTCTATTTTTCAGATTGTCCATACAAGCCCACATTATCTATGCTAATAGGTACAAGTTTTATAATGTGACCTTTTTTCTTTTGGTTGTGATAGGTAGGCTTCTCTGCATGAGAGCACAGTAGACAGTCTGGCTGTTGATTTATTTTGTGGTTGCTGTGTGGGCTTTGACTTTAAAACCAGGTGGATCTTTAAGATAAATGCAGGAGGAAGACATTTAATAAAACTAAAGAAATAACCACCTTCATGAGACCCTACAATTACAGGACAGGGGAAGACTTGAGTGTCCCCAAAGGCTGATGAGACAAATGATGTCCAGTTGAACAGCACAGGCTCTTGCTTCAGACCATCTGGGTTCAAATCCTGGCTTCACTTCTTATGAGTAGGGTGATGAAATCTGGGGGAATTTGTGTCTTCAAACCTTTGTGTGTCTGTAAGAAAAAATAGGAATGATGACAATAGTGCCCAGCACAGGAGGCTTTGAAAATTGAGAGAAACAAGGGATGTGTGATGGGTAAAAGGTGTGACTGGCACACATGTGGACTCTGTGAATGCATGCTGTGGTTGTTACTGAAAAAAGAGGGATCGGTAACTGATGTCACTGAGCCAAGGGGCCAGGTAGGACTGTAGGAGGCTTAGGGTGTGGTGCTTGGAACTCACATAGTGGGAACTGCAGAAAGGGGTCCCTTAAGTTTGCAGGATGCAAAGCCTGTAAAGTTTGAGTCATTATCTAGTTTTCAGTGCTGGTTCTGGGCAGCGGATGTCTTTTTGGGGTGTCTATACAGGCAGGTCTCTCCATTCTTGAAGCTTCTTTTCCGTGTTCTGTGGGGAGTTCCTATAAGAGTTTGTATTGCATGACCCTGCCCTTAGGCAAAAGCTGATTGTACCTGACCTAGATTGGAACAATCAGACCAAAGCTCCTGGGAATTTAGAAGCGGACTCAGTTTTTATTGACAAGTGAGCCGGGAGGATGTGTGAACCCAAGACCTGTCAGATAGCCATATTCAGCCACATGTACTGAGCAAATATCTTAGAGAAGGAGAGAGATGTGGAGGCATCTGTCATTTGAGGGGCTGTCTGCTGTCTCAGCCCCTCTCCATGTTTGGGGAGTTTCCTCCTCTGTCAGCTTGGTGGGAAGGAAGAAGCTGGTCACAGAAGTCCAAGAGATGAAATTTTTGTTTCCTGGCTCTCCTGTCCACTGGTGCAGGGGCAAGTGATGCTTGGCCAGATGTGCTCAGCAGCTTAGGGTGTGAGTCTGCAGACAGAATCGCCAGGAAATTAAGACACACAGGAAGGAGCTAGGGCTCCTTGGAGAAATGACTGACTTCTGGTCACTGGCAGGAAATGTACACCATAAACCTAGAATATTCTGTCATAGCAGGAAGCTACTCAAGACCACTGGGGGCTTCCAAAGGACTCAGGAGCTAACCTGAAGGGGCTACCACTGACCAAAGATGGAACAATGGAACATCAAAAGGAATATAACTGTGATGAACTGAAATGTACTGGAAAAAATTTCTAATAGGTTTTAATTCATGAGTTCAAGATGGTAGTGACAACAGTAAAACTCACAGGTTCTGTTTGGAGAATGCTAGTTTATCACTGCATTATTTTGAAAAGTGACAAGTAAAGGGAGCAGGTCAAGCATTCTACTTTCCCTTTACCAACTGTTAAGGTAACCAAACAATGAGAAGTCAAGTTTATCTTGATAAATATTCCAGCTAATTAATGGAGAGTGGATGATAGAAGTTCATCAATTTTGATACCTACAAATTAAAGGATTTAGGAAGCGATTGCAATGGCTTTTACTACCCAAGAAAAGAGGCACACTGGCATCATGATCTTCTGATAGGAGATGTGTTTTGTAACCATGAAACAGTAATAGAACTTGAATCAGATCAAACCTCTAGGTCTAACTACTAATTTTCAGGAAATCCAGGGAATGGAGGAGCATGTTAAGTTCACCCATGGTATATAATCATTAAAATTCAGACTATGGAAAACTCTACAGGACATGATCTCTCGAAAAAATAAATTGTAAGAGGAAAAGAAGAGACAGGAGAAAGTGAAGCTTATTATTAGAAGAGGCTTGTGAGACCTGTTTACCAATTGCAAGGTATAAGTCTTATTCTAATAATAAATATTGTCAAAATATTTATGAGACAATCAGATAAATTTAAACTCTGATTTGACATTTAATGATACTGAGAAATTATTTTAAAGATTTAAAGTGTGATGACAGTTTTGTAGATACATACGTGTGTGTGTGTGTGTGTGTGTGTGTGTGTGTGTGTGTGTGTGAGAGAGAGAGAGAGAGAGAGAGAGAGAGAGAGAGAGAATCAAGGGCAGTTTTGCTCCCTAGGAGACCTTTGGCAATGTCTAGAGACACATTTGTTTGTCATAACTGGGAGTGAGGGAAGCTACCCGCATCTAGTATATGGAGACCAGGGATGCTGCTACACATCCTATTATGCTTAGCATAATAATGGTAATAATGGAAATAATTCTTTCCCTCAGCAAAGAATGGTGTGGCCCAAGATGTCAGGAATGTCAAAGTTGTGACACCCTGTTCTGGAGATACATGTTGAAGTAGCTATGGACAAAACGATAAGACATAGATATTTGCTTTGGGGCACGTGGGTGGCTCAGTTGATTGAGTGCCTGACTCTTGGTTTTTGGCTCAGGTCAAGATCCTAGGGTCGTGGGATCGAGCCCCACGTCAGGTTCTGCACTGACCATGGAGCCTGCTTGGGATTCTCTCTTTCTCTCTCTCTCTCTCTCTCTCCCATCCTCCCTCCATCTCTCTCTCTCTCTCTCTCTCTCTCTCTCTCTCTCTCTGTCTCTCTCTCTGTCTCTCTCTCTCTCTGTCTCTCTCTCTCTCTGTCTCTCTCTCTGTCTCTCTCTCTCTCTGTCTCTCTCTCTCTCTGTCTCTCTCTCTCTCTCTGCCCTTCCCTTGCTTGTGTGCATGTGTGTGCATGCTCTCTCTCAAAGTAAATAGATAAACGTTAAAAAAAAAAGTATTTGCTTCAAAATATTATGGGAGATATGGGGATGGGCCATGAGTTAAGAATTATTTAGTTAGTGATGAGAGTTCCTTATACTATTCTCTCTACTTGGGTATATGCGTATGTGTGTGTATATGTATCTATCCATATATGTATTTAGTATATATATGTATATGTGTGTATATATGTATATTATATGCAATTATAAATTTCTATAACAAAAGCTTATAAACTTGATACAGGCAAAGTAGAGACTGTATTCTGGCAGCAGTGCCACAGCAGCACACAGCACCTGGTGCCAGCATTTGGGAAGGGTGTACAAGCTGAGATATTTGGTTTTCAAAAAGTAGTCCGCAACAGTGGTATCCTTACCAGGCTCAGTCTGTAGTATGATTTGGCTGTCTAGCCTCTCCTTACCCCCCTTTTTTTTGTATTGTTCTTTGGACTTCCTAATAACCTTTCAAAAAATTGCTTTTCTGTTTGAATCACCCAGAATCAGTTTCTGTGAAGCCAAGCATTCTAATACAAGAAAAGAATGAAGGAGATGTATAGAGAAAAGCTGATATGACAGGTCAAGGGAGGGGGGAGAGAGAGAGAGAGAGAGAGAGAGAGAGAGAGAGAGAGAGAGAAGACGAGAGAGAGAATTAGGAGAAATCCATATATAAAAAATATATATAATTTATATACATAATAAATAAAATTTATAATATATTTGAGAGAAAGAGGATCCCATGATTTCTGTTTTTCCTGTTCTTAATTTCTATCCCTCCTGAGACCAAAGTTTAATTCTTGTCCATGGATTCTATGAGACACCCCTATATATTTTTTTATGTAGTAAACTTTCTGCTTAAACAAATACAAGTGGTCTTCTGTCACCTACAGCCCAAAGAATCTCAGCATAGATTAGCTGATTACATGCTCACCTAACTACGTTTTTGCTATGCTTAGTTTTTGCTTACCCCTGTGCAGATGTTCCACAAATATTTGCTTAATGGATAAATGATTGCAGTTTGGCTCCAGACAAGGAAGAATGTGTTGTTCATGCCAGCAGAGGCATTCTGGTATTCTTGGCAATTAAATATCATTGTAAGTGAACACATTTACTGTGGGTTCGTTCTGGTATATGTGCCAGTCTCTTGTGAGTTTTGCCAGCATGGCTCAGTCTCTCACCTCTGACTGTAGGATCCCCAGTCCTTAGGTATGTGAGGCACAAGGAATGAGTGAATCCAGCACGGCCCTTTGAGAGGCAGCTTGCCATCCTCTCCTGGAGAGTCGTAGACTCATGGACACAGCCCATTCAAACTTCACTGATAAAGGTGGCATATAGGAAGAATTTACAGACAGTAGCCTAGGTTTTCAGAGAACAGGCTTTGCGTCTAACAGCCTTAGATTATAACCCTAACTCTACCATGTGCTACTGTGTTTTCTCAGACAAGTTATTTAACTTCTCTATGCCTCACTTTTCTCACCTGTAAAATGGACTGTTTTAAGTGTTAAATGAAAAAATATGTATACACACACACATAGAAAAAGAAGATGGCATATGGGGAGCACTCTATAAATGATATTTTTATTATTACCAAACATTTTGGTCAATACTATCATAGGGGAGTTCTTCCGGTATAAAGACTACCAAGCAGAAGATGCTCAAAGTAGAAGAGGGTAAACCTTGGGGCGCCTGGGCAGCTCAGTCGGTTGAGCGTCCGACTTCGGCTCAGGTCATGATCTTGCGGTCTGTGAGTTCGAGCCCCGCGTCGGGCTCTGTGCTGACGGCTCAGAGCCTGGAGCCTGCTTCACATTCTGTGTCTCTCTCTCTACCCCTCCCCACTCATGCTCTGTCTCTCTCTGTCTCAAAAATAAATAAAAACATTAAAAAAAAAAAAAGATGGTAAACCTTTTGGCCCATTTCAAGGCCCTTTGATTCCCATCTCATGCTTGGTTGACCCCATCTGGGCCACCACATTAATTATGCAGCATTGGTGAGTCCCAAAGGTCTGGTCTGATGGGGAGGGTTTGTGTGTTTGGGCTTTTGGGGCCTACCAACCTGGATTCCACCACCTTTCTACCTGTGTGACTCAGGACCTAATCACCGTGAGGGGCAATTTGCTCGCCTGCGACAGGAAAGTAATTCTGCCTCTCCCATGAAGTTTTGGGTGAGAATTAGATGCAATGATAGTTGTAAAACGCCTGGCACATGATGGGAGGTGTGTCAAGAAATGTTTTACTTTATTCCATTTATTCTTTTTTCTAGCTCTCAGAACAGCCCACTTCTACCAAAGACATGTTTTCTCTGATTCCCATTGTTTCCTGTTTTGGAGAGGGGTACTCAAAAGTTGTTTCAAGGTCACCCACAGGAACGCACAAGTGTGGGAGGGGCAGAGAGAGAGAGAGAGAGAGAGAGAGAGAGAGAGAGAGAGAGAGAGAATCCCTCTCACCTCAGAGAGTAGGCTACATGCTCTTAGTCCAGAGCTGAATGTGGGGCTCAATCTAACGAACTGTGAGATTATGACCTGAGCTAAGATCAAGAGTTGGATGGATGCTTAACTGACTGAACCTCCCAGGTGCCCCTTACACAGTGTTTTTAAAATCGGGAAATTCCACACTTCACTTGGACTGAGTTATGGATGGTCCCTCCAGACAGGGGAAAAGGCTTTAATCCCCCACAGTCCCCACCACTCTCTTAAGTTAATCTCTCGTCCACATCCATTTCACTTACTTCTTATACCTGGTCTCTTTAGGCATCTGAGATCATGTCTGTGGAGGTTTTAAAACATGGCCTCAAATCCGTTAACACTACTCCCTTCAAGAGCTTGTGACTGCTTTGACTAATAAAATATGGGAGAAGTGATGCTCTGTGACTTTTGAACCTTTAGGTCAATAAAAGGCAGAACTTCTACCTTGTCATCTTAAGGCACTTGTCTAGGGGAAGCCAACTGCTGTGTGAGAAATCTAACTACCCTGAGACTGCCCTGTTGGATAGGCCGTGGAGGGTACACCTGGGACAGCCCCAGCAGAGCTCCCAGCTGACAGCCAGCATCAACTGCCAGCCATATTGTACTCCATGTTGAAACCATCTCTGGCCCTAATTGAGCCTTCGGATGATTGCAGCTCAGCAATTCATTTATCCAGCAAATATTTATTGGGCATGTACTATGTGCTAAGCATTTGAGAAGTGTTGGCATTTTTGCAATAAAACAAAGTAGACCAAGATCTTTGCCCTTAAGAAGCTTACATTCCTTATGAGGGAAAGAGATAATTACAAACAAGGAAATACATGTTGTATATCAGGTGCTGATAGGGGCTAGGGGAGAAAAATGAAGCAGGCGAGGGAATTAAGAGTGCCAAGGCATGGAGAAGAGTGCTAGGACTCTTATAGATAGCTATGGAAGTATTTTAAGTATATTCGAGTGAAATAACAGCGATAAGAACAAATTTGTTGAGTGCATTCTACACACTGGCTTTTAGATGTATACCTCCATTTAAATTTCACAATAATCCTAAGTAGTAGGCATGGTTTTACATTTTGCAGATGAGGAAACTGGGGCTTGGAGAGGTTAAGCAACTCACCAGAAAACGTGTCACTGGAAAGTGACAGTGGGGATCAGCAGCAAAGACTGCCGACTCCCACACTCCGCTTTCTCCTGAACTGCTCTCTCTCTTAGAGCTTGGTTGTCAGTGTGGTGAATCAGATATCTAACTGATGATCTTTCACTCCTCTGTGCAATGTCAAGTGGAGAAAGAAAAGAGAAAATGATTCCCTTTGGAAAAAGTCAGGAAATGAAGGGACACACTTGAAAGATTATGTATTTAATGTTTATGTGTCTTTCTCTTCTCCCTCAAGTTCAGTTTAGCATCCGACTGTCGAAGCTGACAATTTATGAGAATCTTGGGCGAGTAACTGCTTGAAAACCTCCCTGTGGCTCTAGCCGTGGCAGGCAATTCATCCAAAAGTCTGTGGGGCTTTTAGGGTAAAATACTTTTCTAATAATTTTTCCCCTCCTGCTCATGCTTTTCCCAAAGGGCAACAAATGTTAGTTTGCCAAGAAAGTGCTGTATATGGTCTTGAATGAGACTGTCCTTACACTTTTATTCTCTCAGAGAAAAGGAAGTGATCAATCCTCTTGTCCCCCCTTCCCCAAGCTTGGGTCTGAATCTCTCCAACTACAGTGGCCGTTCCAAAGTTCTCTCTTCCTTGGGTTATCTATCTCTCCCTCTGTTTTCTCTCTCAGCCATAGGAGAAAAAAAAGTACCTTTTCTTTATTCCCTGTAAATCACTCAGAGTTAAGTTTTCTGGAGAGAAAAAGCCTTAGGTAGAGGACAGGATAGTGAGATAAGCTTCCTTGGAAAAGTATAAAATTGACTAAGTGCTATTGGTGAGGAGGATTCTGGGCCAAGGATTAGACCTTCTCCCCAGCACGGCCAAGTGGAGTAACTAATGGCTGTGACTGTTCTGGCTATTTTGCATTTGTGGTATTCCTTAATTGCCCTACCAGTTGCGAGGGAGGCATAATTATTAGTCTCACTGTAATGATCGGTCAGCTGACTCTCAGAGAGGTAAGGTGACTTGCTGAAGGCCATATTGTTAGGCTAGTAAGTTGAGAAGAGACATTGCAGGAGTAGGAAACGGCATGAGTAAACGTGGAGAAGTGAGCACCAGCTGTGATGCTGTGGGTAACTGGCCTTGGCTGGAGAGCCAGGTATGAGTAAGTGAATGGCAGGGGATGGGTTTAGGAAGGACTTTGGATGCTCTGACCTAAAAGACAGAATCCCTGAGGAAGTTTTAAGCTGAGAGTGACATCATTTAATGCACACATTTTCCGAGCTTTCTGGAGGATAGGCTAGAGGAGGACTCAAGTAGAGACAGAGTGACCACAGAGGAGGAGGAAGATCTTGTCTCAGGGCAGGCAATGCAGGGGGTTTGAAGCAAAACGTGGTAAGGTCTGGGTCCTGAAGGAAGACACAGCTCACTGGGGAAGAGGAGGCCTGCATGGGTGGGCAAGTGGTGAGTGCGAAGCTTCACACACACAGAACATCCAGCCTGGAATACCTGGTCACCCATGTATACAGTGCCGAGTCACATATGCCTAGATCAGTGTTTTCAACTTTTCAATGCTTATTTACTTTTTTTTGATGGGGGGAGGGGCAGAGAGAGAGGGAGACAAAGAATCTAAAGCAGGCCCCAGGCTCTGAGCTGTCAGCACAGAGGGGACACAGAGCTCAAACTCATGGACCGCGAGATCATGACCTGAGCCAAAATTGGAATCTTAACCACTTGAGCCACCCAGGTGCCCCATGGATCAGATCAGATCAACAGATTCTTCCAGTTCTTCTTGGTTAGTAGAACCATATGAGTTAGCTTCCTAAACTCCTGCTTTCTTATCACTCCTCTCTCTTCCCAAGGGTTGTGTATGTGTTGGAATAAGGAACCAACATTTTAGTCACTGAACCAGGAGAGAAAACTTATTTTTATTTGTGAGATGCTACCTGCCTCCTGCCCCACCCAAAGCCCTCAAAAATCATTTCAGCAGTTTTTGTCCTTAGGCAGATATGAATTGAAGTCCACACGCTGCCACTTCAGTATATGAACTTGAGTAGATCACCTCATTTCTGTGTCCTCAGTTTCCTTATATGGTAAAATCGGGATTTTTATGCTGTCTTCTTCCTAAGGTTGTTTTAAAGATGAGATAATGCATATTTATACACTTACCTCAGAACATAGTCTGGAGTAAGTGCAAAATGAACATTAACCATTGTTTCTCGCCTTGTCATTTGTGGCCTTATTCCCCGGTATGATAGTTTTGGTTCATATCTTGACATAATCCCCAAGTCTTGAGAGCCATTTTGTTTTCTGTACAGATCTCAGTGAATACAACAAAGCCCAAATACATAACCAAACGACTTGAACTGTCCTCAGTGGTCCAGAGCATCCAATTCCCAGTAATGGTCCAAGGATCCCCGGGGGGGGGGGGGCACAGCCCACATGAAGCTAGCTCAGGAGCATTCTGGGACTCAGTGCCTTATGACTCTCCTCATTGTGAGAATGCCGCAGCTGAATTTCCCAGAAGGGATCATTAATCACACCAGCCACTGATATCACAAACAACGGAGGTGAGGCTATTTGCCAGGCATCTATGACAAATATGGTTCTTGCTTTATTATCCTTGGTTCCAACCCACTAGGGGAAGAAGGAGACGCAGACTCCTGCTTTTCTAGGGAGGAGGTCATTGTTAGATGCAGACCATGGATTAGTTTCAAACTTCACTTAACTCAGAAGCCCATCCTTGCTTCCTTCTACCCTGTCTGTCCACCAAATTAGCAGCAAATGGTGACCTGCTGGGATATGTTTGACGGGGTTGAGGAGGAGGACAGGGAAAGGGAAACAAGTGTGTATCCCACATCTCACATGTTTGCCATATGTTAATTCCAGGTTTTTCCAAACATTCACAATCATCCTATGTGGTAGGTACTATCATTTCCATTCCCAATTCAATTTTAACTGAAGAAGCTAAAACTCAGAGAAGGCAAGTTAAGTGCCCCAAGACATATAGCTAATAAGAGACTCAATGGTACTATATTGTACTTCTTCCTTTTGGTTCTCACAGTTTTTGACTATTCCATTTTAACAGATAGGGAAATGGAGGCTAGATGATATTAGATAATTTACCCAAGGACCCACAGCAAAAAAGTGGTAGAGATTAGTTTTGAATTTAGGTCTCTTATCCTAAACCCTCGGCTATCTCTACTATATAAACAGTATCTTTGTTACTCAGAGTGTGATCTTTGAACCAGCAGCATCAGCAATCACCTGAAACTTGTTAAAATGTGGCTTCCTAGGATCACTTAGATTTACTGAATCAGAGCTGCATTTTAATGCAATCTCTAGGGGATTGTAGATACACTGACATTTGAGAAGCAGTGGTCTATATAGTTCATCCTGACTGTGAAAGACACTTGGAAAGGACAGAGGCACTGTGGCATCTAGTCTCCAAAGATGGCCTCAACAACCCATCCCCTCCCCTGTGCACATGCCACTTCTAACATCAAGGTGTGGAACTTGTGTCTCTTGAATCCATACTGTTCCCTGACTGGCTTTAGCCACTAGAATGCACTGAAACGATGTTATGGGACTTCTGAGCAGTTTCCAATTCTTGCCTCCCAGAGCCCAGATGCCATGCTGCATGGACAAGACAAATGGACAGGAATTGAGGCACTCTGGCTGACAGTCCCACCCAAGCATCCAGTTGACCCCAGCTGCCGGCCAGGTGAGTAAACCATCTTGGATGTACCATCCCAGTTGAGCCCCCGATAACTGTATCTCTAGCCAACACAATACAGAGCAGAAGAATCACCCAGATGAACTCAGTCAATCCACAAAATCAGGAGAGATAGTCAAATGGTTGTTGATTGAAGTCACTAAATCTTGGATGGTTTGTTATACATCAATACATAACTGAAGGAGACGTTGGTACCTAGATACAAGGTGCTGTGGTAACATAAACGTAAAACATGTGGCAGGGGCCTTGGAACCAGGCCACAGCTAGAGGCCTGATGAAGCACCTCACGGAGACTGTCAACAGAGGCTGGAAAGACAATGAGAGAATTGCTAGTGGAGGCAGGAAAAAATAGGACTTGAAAAATGAACTGCCAGAACAATTAGCAAAATGTCCCTTGTGGTAACATGGAGGTAGAAACAGAACCTAATGAACCTGTCAATCTGGTGAAGGAATTTCACCAGAAATTTGAAAGTTGAAAGTAGCAACTACTTTTATTAGTTCAGCACTAATTATTTTTATTAATCATAATGCAATAAAATTAAAAATCCATTTCCTCAATTGCTCTAGCCACATTATGAGTACTTAACAAGGTGGCTGGAGAATGCAGAATGTTACAGAGCATTTCCACCACCACATAAACTTCTACTGGACTTCCCTCCTCACGTGTTAGTAGGTGGAAAATAGACAACACATTCATAGTGTCGAGTAACCAAGGGACTGTTACTCAAAGTGTGGTATCTCCTGAGAGGCTGTGCGAGAGCAAACTTTTCAGGCCCCACCAAACCTATAGGATCAGAATTTCAGGGTGAGGCTGAGGGGTAGGAGGTAAGCAGGAATCTGTAGTTGAACAAGCCTTTCAGGTGATTCTTATGGACATTAAACTTTAAGAAGTACTAAAGAGAGTTTAATAAAGGGACTGCTACAGAGTTGAGGGCTGGGTTAAGAGAAGCAGCAAAGGAACTAGCAGAGAGAAAACCGGACAGTATTAGTGGAACACTGGGACAGCTAGAGCCCTGGAAGGCAGCTGAGGGACATAGTGGGTCCAGAGCAGGGATAAGGCAAGCAGTTTAGGGGGAGTGGGGAAAATACTCTCACCCCTGTCTCTTCTGCCCTCTGATTCGTCACTGGAGTCCCTATTGACCCACCCCAGCCAGCCAAAAGCTAGAGAACAAAGGAGCCTCTTCTATACAGAGCAGGGCAAAGGGGAGTGGAGAATGGATCGGAAGGGACAAATGAGATTGAGCCAGCACACATGGTTTTGATTGTTAGCTATGTTTTAAAAAATACACATTTGATTGTATAACTATTAACATTAAAAAGATGTTACTTCCTTTCAAAATCATCTTAGTTGCATCATCTCAGGGAACCGTGTTGTTAACAATGAGGTCTGTCCACATAATTTTAAGAAGGAAATAATAGCTATTAGTTTCTTTCTAGTTTATTTTTCCCTCCCCTCCCTTGTCCATTTCCATTCCTTTCCTCATTCCCACCCTGTCTGTTTCTTTCATCTCTCCTCTCTCTATCCATCTTTATATTATTGTAACAATATTATAGTAAATAAAGTGTTGTGCCATGTCTTTTTCATTTAAAGTTATGTTTCGAACATTTCCTTGTGCCATTAAGGATTCTCTGAAAACATGTTTTTCAGTGGCTGTGCAGATGGTTTAAAGATGATTGTTATTGTAAGCTGTCTCAAATCCTTTTGGGAAGTAGGTGGTGTATAATGCATAAATTATAGATGAAAAGCAAGTTGTTCTTAATTTTACTCTCAACCTCTAAAGTGCAATAGCTCTTTGTGGATCTGTTTCTCTAAAGTCACAGAGATAGAAGGGATAGTGACAGTGATCAAAAAGGAGCCAGAAGGTGGAAAACTGCTGAACTGAGGGTTCCTGCCTAGGGGGTTCTGTCCAGTTCCTGCTTCTGTGACCTCAGATGTGGGTGCTTAGATCATCTGAAGTTCAAGGTCTCTTCTAGTCCCACTTCTGATTTCTCAGACAAATCTAATGCCCTCTTAGATAGAAAAAAGCCTTAGATTTCAAGGACTGCCCACCTCTGGTCCCAGGCACCATCATCCCTCACCTGGACAACACAGTCCCTTCCCCTCAGTGGTCCCCTGCTCCCATTCTTGCCCTCCATCTATTCTCCACAAGGCAGCTAGAGTGATCTGTAAAAGACTATGTCAGGTAATGGCACTCATCTTTATTATTCTTTGTCATGGCAAATGAGGCCGCACATCATCAGGCGCCCCACCACCTCTCTGATCTCATCTTCTACTTCTCCCTCGAGCACTCCATTAACCATTCTCTACTCAAGAGCCTTTATACCTGCTGTTCCCTCTGCTTGGAATTCTGTTCCATCACATTTCCTCACAGATCATATTTACCAGAGAGTCTTTTTTGACCACCGTCAATAACAAAGCCTTAATTTCCATCATTCCCTATACATTTATACAGTTTTATTTTCTTTCATGGCGCTTATCCTGGACATGGTATCTGTCAGGGCTTGTTTACTTACTATTTGTCTGTCTCCACTAGCATATAAGCTCCAGGAGAGCTTGGTCTATTTTATTCATTGCTATATTCACTGCACTTTGAAGTGAAATTAGTAAGTACTTAGTAAAGTGCACTTAGTGGGAAGTGAATAAAAGAAGCTTTCTGAAGAAAGTCAGTTTTCAGGAGGGAAAGATGCACAAACACCTCAGCTTCATGGTTGGCATAAATAGATTGCTTCTCAGTCCCTGCTTAGGGCTCTTTTCATTCTCTCACGCCACCTCCTAACAGCTCCTCCTGGCATCCACTCCAGTTCTTTGCCCTAGTTCTAACTCTCCTCTTTCTCACTCCTGCCCCACCCAGGGGTCTGTGTCCCCTCTGCACCTCACAGACTATGGCAACAACCATTTTTCTTGTTTTCATGGCATTTCATGGCTTATCATACCCTCTACTGCATGTGATTTCCTTTACTGCTGCAGCAGTTCCTGGAGATAGGAGCTAGTGTCTTTATTTTAGTCACTTGTTCAGGCTGCACAATTTATTGGGCACCTTCTCTTGTGGGGGCTCGGGGACAGTGATGAACAGGCAGAGATGGTTCCTGCTCTCATCAAGGTCAAAATCTGGCAGAGGCGACAGACGTGAAACACATAATGGGATAAATATTTCCTAATGTTACAATTACCCTAAGATCTGTGGAGTGGAAATGGGTACCATTTATTGAGTATCTCCGTATCTCATGTAGTTAGTATCATTTTATCCTCACCTCAACCCTCTGATGTGAGCCTAATATGAGACCTGTTTTACAGATGGGGATATCTAGTCTCAGAGGATACTTTTCTCAAGGTCAAATGTATACATATATGTGTGTGTGTGTGTATATATATATGTATATATATGTGTGTATATAATATAGATTTGTATATTTTATGTGTATTTATTTAATACACATATTATGTAATGTATATAAAATATATTTAATGTATATTATACAAATATGTAAATATATAGAATACATTGTATAGTATATATTGCTTTGTATGTATACAGTATTTGTATATGTATTTATATTGATGAGGATGAGAAAGCTGTGCTCCAGGAAAATGAGGTGATTTGTCCAAGGCGCTATAGTTCAGACATAAACAAATTTGGGATTAGAGTCCAGGTTTCTGACTCCAAAGCTGGTGCTCCTTTTACTCTACTGCAGCTGCCTCCAGCTCAGACATCCTCCAACCCCCTACCCTCACATCCAGAAGATTAGAAAATCCTTTCCAGGATAAATGAGTGAAGGACACTGCCTCTCACCTAGCACCGAAGTGCACATGCAGTCCCTGTGTTATGAGCATTAATTCATTAATTGAGAAAGACTCGACCCTAGAGCACCTTGTGATCCCGTCGGCATTATTGCGTCCATTACTCAACAAACCATTCAGCATCTGCCTCCTCCCAGCTCCAGGGAGGAGGAGGAAACTACAGTTGCCCAGTCTGTGCAAAGCACGACTATTATCTCTGTCTAGCCAGGTTCATGTTCAACCCTATTGTCTTCCACCCACACTCTGAGCTGAGCACTGCAGGTGTCTAAGTCATGACTACCTGATTAGAACTGCTGGCAGTCTGTTATCAGGAACTCCACAGAGCCTCCATCCAAAGACTGTGCGGCTTTGAAGGTGGATTGTGCTCTAATGAGAACATTGCTCAGAACCTTCCTGCCAGACTGAGGAATCAGAGGAAGCAGGGCTGGTGTGCTGAGAGTCTACTGTGAATTAGGAAGTAGAGAAGGAGCTCTGAGTCCAATAGGTCAAGGTGGTAGATAACATAATTTGATTTTCACACATTCTTCTCAGCACCTAGGCATTGGATGGGAGATTATATTACTTTATTTTATATTGTATACATATGTTATATTTTTCTCTTATGTATATATTTTGCTTTACCACACGCACACAGATATTTACATGTACTTTTTTCTAGGGCGATGAAGTTATACAAATGGAAAACCATGAATATGGATAAAGGTTAGGAGGATTTAGAATTCGAAGACCAGTCAGAACCCTGGCTCTTCCACCTATTCTCTATAGTCAAGCCCTTTAAATCCCCTGGGACTCTGTTTTCCCATCTACAAAGTAAGGATTATACAAGCTTTTTCTCTGGGTATATGCAAAGTTTTCTGAGTAACTAGATGCTCTCCCTCATCTCTATTTTACTGCATTTGGTCTGAACAGAGTGTTTCTACATACAATGAACAAGAGCCAAAGGACAGTTGGAAGGGAGAAAGGTGTGCAGAGGAGACAGAGATCATAGAGAACTGCCTGGATGGGGACTGTGAGCTGGTCTTCCACACTGGGTGCATGCAGAGCTGGGACAGGACTTGGAGGCTGACTTTGACTTCTGCCTGGTGGCTGGCCAAATGGAGGCACAGGGAAAAAAGAAAATGAGAAGGAAGGGAAAAGGGAATGTCTGTGCCTCTCTCCACTGAAGCTAGAGTATAATCCAGCCTACGCTCACAAGTAAGATCCATTATGCATCTTGCAGAGGCAGTAAGAGAACGTGGAAAGAAAGCAGTGCTAGGACCAGTCCATTGAGTTTACTGCATAAAACAGAAGAAGGCAAGTTTGACTTTCAGTGTAGTGACCTGCAGCAATACTCAGCCCAGTGAATATTAGATTAACAATTTCTCCACTCCTGGGATTGGATGACATACAAATGATGGGGTACAGAAGGAAAGAATTCTCTTTTCCCTTGGGGAAGAGTCCAGAAATATGAGCAGAGAGGGGGAAGAAACACAGTTTTATTTGAAGAATTGTCTAGATTAGTTCTTCTCTGTTATTGCATTAAAAGACTAACCCAATGGTCAGTTGGAGTCTAGTCCTCCTCTTTGGGGGAGGAGCAGAGGCAGAACTAGGCAATTCTGCTTTAACTTTCAGGAGAATTCCCTCCTAACACATCCTTGGGTGTTTTCCCAGAATCAGTTGAATGGGTGGCTCACCAGAATTCTCTGAAATGGATCATGACAGCTCATTCATTCATCGAAGGCTTTCAGCATAAAGAGGCTGAAAATTCACTGTCTGTTCCAATGTCCACCTCAAATTGTACCCCATGATGTTGTCCAACATAGGTTTCTTGTGATCGTACTCTGTCCCAAATGGAAACCAAATTAACTCCTCCTGAGGAACTCCCTTTCTCCTTATAAAGTTCAAAGAAATTAAAATCTGAAAGTCTCCTCTTCCCAATTTGAACACTGCTTTGTCCTAGTCTGGGTAGTTTGATTCGACTGTGTGAATAACAATAGTAATAATTATAGCAGTAGTACTAGTAGTATTACTACCACCACTACTACTACCACTAACTATTAGTAATAATCACTGCTATCATGAGTCCATCACTTTATATGAGCCAAACTGTTCTAAGAACTTCAAATATTAATTTATATATACTACAGCCATCCTATGAAGTTGGTGCCCTTATTATCTTATTACCATTCTATACATGAGGAAATTGGGGAACAGAAGGATGAAATGATTTAGTCAAGGACACAGGTTGTCTCTGAGTCCACGTTCTTAATCGCTAGGCTCCATGTCTCCTTTGATGTGGGTCAATTAGACAATCTCCATAGTTTATGCTTTGCTAGGATGCTAAGTCAGTTTACACTAGTTGTGTAGAATTTAAGAAACATGAATTTAGGGGCACATGGGTGGCTCTGTCAGTTGAGCATCAGATTTCAGTGCAGGTCATGATCTCCTGTCTTGTAAGTTCGAGCCCCTGCACTGAGCTCACTGCTGTCAGTGCAAAGCCTGCTTCAGATCTTGTCTCCCTCTCTTTCTGCCCCTCCTCTCTCTTCTGCCCCTCCTCTCTCTTCTGCCCTCTCTCTCTCTCTCTCTCTCTCTCTCTCTGTCTCTCTCTCTCTCTCTCTCAAAAATAAATCTAAAGAAAGAGACATGAATTTAAACTCAGTGGGGGATAATCTCCCACCTAGAGGTTGTGACCCTCTGCACCCCTCATTCTGGGGAAAAGTCAGCCTATGTGTTGTTGCCTTGCTCTTCTTTCCTAGCGTGAGACATGTCTAAGTTATATATGCTGGTCTTCTTGCCACATTTGTATGTTTTCTGAGGGGGTATCCAGCCTCCAGGTCTTGCTTGAGGCTTTCTTCTTCCCTTTATTGCCCTTCCTATTTAAGGCCTCTAATGTCCATTTCCCTTTGGGTCTGTTGAGCACACATCCCCCCCCCCCCGCCCCCGCACTTTCTCCTCAGCCATGTGCACCTTATATTAGACAACTCTCCAAGCAATGCTTGATGCCTTACATTCTCCAAGGGCCCTGTTGCCTGTGTTTGTCTCTATTTTTCCATCATCAGCCATATCTTAGGGGGTTTAGGGAAGTTAGGGAAACTCGGTTGTTGAATGGGAAATTTAGCAAACTGGCCTTCAGGGAATTGGTTGTTGTTAAATTGGTGTTTGGTGTACTGGTTTGTCTATTGGTCTGGTTCTATATCTCATAGCTCATCAACTCTTGGTCTTTCTCCCTTGGAAGTAAGTAAAGAAGGAAAGAAAAGAGGAAGGAAGGGGGGAAAAAAAAGAAAGGAAGGAAAGAAAGAAAGGAGGGAGAAAGGAAAGGCCATTAGCCCTGAAGTAAAACTAACTGACTTACTAACTAACAATTGCCTAGCTCCAGTGTAAAAGGAAAGAGTGTAGTTTGGACATAGATAGTTACTGGTACATCAAAAATCTCAGATCTTGTGTTTGGGGAAATCTTCTCTCCCAGTTCATTCTTCCCTTTCTCCTTTGCTTTACCACTGTCCATATCCAACTGCAGGACCAAAATCTGCTTCTAAAAGTACTGAGTCTCTGAGAAAAACTGGTGCTGGACATATGTGCTTAGGGTTTTTCCTTCACCACAGCTCAAGAAACTCAGGAGTCTGTAAAGTGCTTCACAAAGAACTAGACACTATGAGGGCTCAGTGATGATGATGGTGGTGGTGGTGGTGGTATTCACATCAAATTATAATAAATATTTATAAACTCCAGTCACGGACTAGGCTATATACTCAGCTCTGTGGAAGTGGAACTGTGTGATAATAACTACAGTTTATTTATGTTTACTGAGATATATTTGATGTATAACATTGTATACATTTGAAGTGACCTGATACATTTATACTGCAATACACTTGCCACCATAGTGTTAGCTAACACCTCTATCTTGTTACATAATTATTATTTCTTCTAGAGTTGGGAACAATTAAGATCTAGTCTCTTAGCAAGTTTAATGTTTATAAAGATAGCTATTGTCTATAATCACCGAATTGTGCATTAGATTGCCAGGACTTGTTTATCCTTCAGTTACAAATATGTGCCTTAAACAACACCTCTCCCATTTCTCTACCCCACAGCCCCTGATAACCACCATTTTGCTCTGTTTTTATAACGTTGGTTGTTTTTTTTTTTTTAGATTGCATATATAAGAGGGACTGTATGTCGTTTGTCTTTCACTGTGTGACTTATTTCACTTAGCGTAATGTCCTCAAGCTCTGTCCATGTTGTTCCAAATAGCAGAATTTCTTTCTTTATCATGGCAGAACAGTATTCCATTGTATCTGTCTACTACATCTTTATTCACTCATCCTTTGGTGGACACTTAGTTTGTTTCCATTACCTTTTTTTTTTAATTTATTTTTGAGAGAGGGACACACACAGAGTGTGAGAGAGGGGAGGGACAGAGAGAGAGGGAGACACACAACCTGAAGCAGGCTCCAGGCTCCGAGCTGTCAGCACAGAGCCTGATGCGGCACTCGAACTCATGAACCACAAGATCATGACGTTAGCCGAAGCCGGATGCTTAACCAACTGAGCCATCCAGGTGCCCCAGTTTATTTCCATTTCTTGGCTGTTGTGAACAGTGCTGCAGCAAACATGGGAGTATGTATGTCTCTTTGGACTTTAGGTACTTAATACAGGCAAGGACGGTTCTACACACTTTACATGGATTAACTCAACTTCATTTCACAAGCATCACATGAGGAGCCACTATGATCATCACTCCAGAGCACGAGGCAAAGAAAATCCCAGTACCTGTCCATAGTCACAGAGCTAGGATGTAGTAGAATAGCTTTTCAAATCTAGTAGTCAGACTCCAGAACTGCTTTCCTAACCACTGGTCTGTACTGCCCCTGTGCAGCTCCTCCAGCACTTGTGGTCTAGCCTGGCTAGGCTGAGTAGTGAGGGATGTGGGGAGACACCGCAAAGGAGGACTGTCTAAATTCTTTTCTCAGAATCACTGTGTCTACGCAAGTTCTTAAGATGTCAATAAACCGAATTGTGTCTCCCCAGATTCCACTTGCCCAGCCTCCATCAATAATTTTACAATCCAAACAGCAGAGCCATGAAAGGGTGGCTTGTTGCTGCTGCTGGACCATCTGTTTTTCTCCATTAGGCTTAATGTGTCTGCCTGGAAAACTCATGCAGAAGGACTCCGTGCTGCTTGTCCCCCTGCCCACTCTCTGGGCAGTGCTGAAAACAGGACCCTGGAAACCTGGCCTGATGGTCAGGGGTGGCACTGACATTGTCATCCGCACGTCAAGGCCATGCCTTGTTCTGCACCACTACCTGCATGTTTGCCAGAATGTTATCTCCTGTGCTTCCCTGTGACTTCGCCATTCTTCAGTGCTGAATACCAAACATTCGGTACCCCAGCCTCTTTAAATAACACCAGTGAGAGACCTCAGGCACTTTGGTTCCAAGGTTCCATCCTGTTCGTCCTCTCTGTTCATCGTCTCTGACCAGTCCTAATCTTTATTCTTCATCTAGCCTTGACTTGATTATGTACCTCCAGTGGGTGAGGAGACCTATTCATTCTCCTTTCTCCACCCTGCCAAGCCTCCGCAGGAGTCAGGAGGGAGACTTTTCTCCCCTCCCCTCCCCTCCCCCCCCCTCCCCTCCCTTCCCTTCCCCTCCTCTTCTCTTTCTTTCACTCAATTCAAGGCATCTTCTTCCTTATTGATGTTCAGGCCAAATACCTTGTACTCTCCTCTCACACCTATGTTCAATGTCAGCAAATCCTGTCTGCTTTGCCTTCAAACACATTGGGAATCTGACCACTTCTCCTCCTCCCTGTCATCATTGCGTGGTCCAAGCCATCATTACGAGTCCCTGGATTGTTACAGTGGCCTTTTAAAGGGTCTCCCTGCTTCCACCTCCACTTCCTAAAGGCAAAATGACCCTTAAAAAATGGCATTTCTCATCACTCCTCCGCTTACTGCCCCCAGGTTCCTCACCCGTACAAAAGAAAATCCCAGATGCCCAAATTGATCCACAAGGCTGTACCTCATCTGATTCTGATACCTTCTGACTGCAGCTCCCCTCACATCCCTCTCACTCCCTGGACCTTGGTGCCTTCTTGGAAGGTCCTTGAATTTTCTAAGAGCTTTCTTGCCTCAGGGCCTGTATGCTGTTGCTTCTTCCTGGTCCATTCTTTTCCCGCATACCCTCAAGACTTCCTTTAGGTCTCTGCTCAAATATCTCTGTATCCATGAACCCTCATTCACATTCTAGCCACTTCCATGGTTTATTTCTACACAACCATATAACCTTCTGGCATATTATACATTTAGTTGTTTGTCACTGTCTCCCTCCACAACCCCAAGAAAGCTCCATGAGAGCAGGAACTTTGAACTTTGTTCTCTGCTTTATCCCAGGGCCAAGAATAGTGCTGACATACAGTGGATCCTCAATAAAGATGTAATAAGTACCTTGATTTGAGAGGCAGGATAGCAGAGTGATTAGGAGGGGAGGCTCGGCACCACATCTTCCAGGGTTTTAATCAAAGTTCTGCTGGTTAATATCTGATGATTTTGGATCAAGTTATTCTCTTTGTGGCTCAGTTGCTTCTTCTGTAGAAGGGGTATAATTGTACCTCAGAAAGTTGTTGGAATAATTAAATGAGTTACTACTTGTAGGACATTTATACCAATGTCCTGTGCTTATAAATGTTTGCTCTTATTATTATTGAATGCCAGTGTCATCTGAATTTGAGTGAGTTGGGGAAAATCATTTTAATCGTTTTGGACTACAGTTTTCTTACTTGTACAAACTCCAAGTCCTTGAAATGGCTAAAAACTTCTTGTGTGATCTGCGCCTCTCACCTTTATACCAGCTACACCAGACGTTCAGTTTCTTTTTTTTTAACGTTTATTTATTTTTGACAGACATAGAGACAGAGTATAAGCAAGGGAAGGGCAGAGAGAGAGGGAGATACAGAATCTGAAGCAGGCTCCAGGCTCTGAGCTGTTAGCACAGAGCCCGATGCGGGGCTCGAACCCACAGACCGCGAGATCATGACCTGAGCCGAAGTCGGCAGCTTAACCAACTGAGCCACCCAGGCGCCCCCAGACTTTCAGTTTCTTGAATGCACCATGCATTTTCCTACTTCAGAAAGTCTGCAGATGCAGGTCCCTTTGCCTCCATCAGCATCCCCTGCCTCGTTAGCTGGACCCTACTTATCAATGACATTTCCTCAAGGAGGATTTCCTGGCTCTTATTTGATATGGAGTCCCTCTGTTACAAGCCTTATGCTATGGTCTGAATGTGTGTCTACCCACCGCCCCCACACTCCACCTCACAAATTCACATATTAGAATCTTTATGCCCAGTGTGATGATGTTAAGAGGTGGGGCTTTTTTTTTTTTTTTAATGTTTATTTATTTTTGGGAGAGAGGGAGAGAGAGAGAGAGAGAGAGAGAGAGAGAGAGAGAGAGAGAGAGGGAGATACAGAATCTGAAGCAGGCTCCAGGCTCTGAGCTGTCAACACAGAGCCCGACATGGGGCAAGGCTAGAATTCACAAGCCATTAGATCATGATCTGAGCCAAAGTCAGATGCATAACTGACTGAGCCGCCCAGGTGCCCCAAGAGGTGGGGCCTTTGGGAGGTGATTAGGTCATGAGGGTAGAGCCCTTATTGATTACCGTTGTTATAAAAGAGACCCCAGAGAACTCCCTAGCCCCTTCCACCATGTGAGGACACAGTGAGAGCTCTGTGACTCAGAAGACCACCCTCACTCGACCATAATGGCACCCTGATCTTGGATATCCCATGTCCAGAACTCTGAGAAATAGGTTTCTCTTGTTTATAAGCCACCAAGTCTGTGACATTTTGTTATAACAGCTCAAATGGACCAAGACACCCTCCTAGCAGTTTGTACTTCTCGCTCATAGCACTTAGGCAGTAACTCATTATTTACTGTGTGTTTAGTTGTTGAGGATGTCTGATATATGCCTCATAAGGGCAGCACCCTTCTCTGGGATACCCGCTATCATATATCCTGTATGCCTGGCATAGTGCCTGCTGTAGAGTAGATATTGAATAAATACATAGTGAGTGGATGTTGAAGGCTAGGCTCAATTATTTAGAAACCTCTTTATTTCCAAACCCCTCTGTTTAGGGACATTTGGGAAGGAATTAAAACAACTTCACTTAGACGGGAACAGGTTGTTGAAAACTGTGAAAACAAGTCACTGACATCACTGATTTTGGGAGAGTTTTGCCTTCCACCTGGGAATGCTGGGGGATGGGTGATTTTCCCTAAGCTGGTCACATTTGAAACCACTCAATCCCACTGGAAGCCCACTGTCGTCTCTTCCCCTACCCTGGCCCTAACATTAACCTCTCTAGGCTCAGGCAGCGGTTAATTTAAGGTAGCAATTAAATGGAACCAAACTGCTCTTTAAATACCATAAACCATTTAACAGAATAGCTTTCATCTGGCAAACAGAATAATCCCCAAAGCTGGAAGAATGTTCTGAGGGCATATATGTGTGCCTGTGTGCATTTGTTCCTTCTGGAAATAAATGGAAAGGTTTTATTTTAACTGTTTTCTCTATAAAGACTTTGCAGCACACTCAGTAGTAGAGAGAATCATCTAATAACCTCCCATGTAACCAACATCCAGCCCCAACAACTATACTCATGTTGCCAAGCTTGTTCCATCTAAACCCCCAGGTTCTTTTTTTTTAATGTTCCTGGCTGGAATTTGCCAGAGTCCATCCCAGATACCGTATCATTCTACTGATAACATAAAAGACAAAGACCTTTCTTTCTCTATAATGCTACAATGCCATTAGCACACTCAGAAGACCAGCAATATTTTTCCAATAGCTTTCAGTACTCTGCCCATACTCAGTCCTCTGCAGTAGGAGGTTATGAAGGCCTGATGTGGGTTTATGTAGGTATTCTCTGGAGAGAGGGCCAGCCTCTTCCAACTCATCCTCAAGGATGGAGAGGATTTTGCAAGGATATCTGTGGCCCCATGTGGGAGCGAGAGGCAGATGCCCACCTCACTCATCAAAAGTGCAGGATCAACAGCCAGTCATTCCAGTGGGGGATGCTATAGTTAGAGCACCTTGAGATACTATTTGTGTCTATCTGCGTAGGTCTTTTTGTCTGCCTGACTCTAATTTATGCACCTGTCACTGTTTTCACTTATTCATCATACTAGTCTATCCAAGTGCCCACCTATTCAGTTAGTGCTTAACACTCTCTTAAATCTGTTTAGGTGATGGCTCTAAGCTGCTCATTGTTACCTGTAGTTATTCCCTTTACCAATAAGACTCATTAGTTTTTCCCTTACTAGCCTACCCAGAATCTTGGTCTCATGAAATTCTTCCCATATTCAAACACACTATACAATTTACTTACTTGATTTACTGCCTCTTGTTCTCTCTAGAATGTGAAGTCCGCAAGGTGAGTAAGTTTAGTCTATTTTGTTCACTGTTGTATTCCAGAACCTAGTTCAAGGCCTGGAATATAGTAAGTGCTCAGGAGTAACTTGCTAAAGTTATGTGTCTAGAAAAGGGAAGAGCTGAGCTTTGGAGATAGATGTGTTCAAACCATAAGCCTCATGCTCCTAATAGATTTTCATATGAACTTCAGCAAATTAGTTATTCCAAGGCAAAAGATGTATTTTACTTGCATTCTATATCTCTTCTGGAAGTTTTTGTTATTGTCAAACCTAGAATCCTCTGAGTCTGTTTTTATTCTAGTCACAAAGAAGACATGATTTGAAAGAAATTTGGATTATTGATACTCCCACTTTTTTCCTTTTGATTTGTGCAGTGGTATGTCTTAGTTAGAAGGAGGAAAGGGGTGCCTGGGTGACTCAGTCGGTTAAGTGTCTGATTTCGACTCAGGTCATCATCTCATGGTCATGAGATCGAGCCCTGCATTGGGCTCTGTGCTGACAGTGTGATGCCTGCTTGGGATTCTCTGTCCCTCCCTTGCTCTCTGCCCCTCCCCTGCTCACGCGAGCATGTGTGTGCATGTGCTCTCTTTCTCAAAACAAACAAGCAAGCAAACAAACTTAAAAAAAGAAAAGCAGGAAAGTTGATTTGGGTATGATGTGGACATAGGAAAAGATGCAATGAAAGTATCTAGAACCTTATTTTTATAGGCCAAAGACTTTAGGGATATATATTTTGGGAGTGGGACAGTCCATTTGCCAAAAGTCATCCTCATTTGCTCATTTTAGCAGTTGTTTCTTGAGCACCTACTGTATTTTAGATACTCTGTTGGCTATTGGAAATGTACTGTGTGGTTGCAAAATGACCTCCAGCAAAATATTGGGCAACCTTGAGCATGTGTGTATGTGAATTATATTTAGTTAAAATCTTTTGCCTATTACTTAACTAATCACTTTAACCAATTTTTAAATTAGTTAATGAATTTGAACATAAATTAATCATTTGATTATTTAAATAATTTCTAAGTTATGTAAGTAGTCATTTGTGCTTGTTTATTAAGTTTTTAAAAGTTTTTTAAAAGGAATAGTCATCTTGCTTTATAGTAACTCTATGTTGAGGGAAATGTGAGATTATCTTATGTTGAAATTTTACTTTTTGAGCCCTATGTAATTGCCATTTTGTTGGTAAAAATAGATGAAATATTGGTAATTTCATATGGCTCAGTTTAATAATTTTACATGACTGTAAACTAAAATACTGGACTGTCCTGTTTAACCCTGGGATATTATATTGGAAATAATATCATAGTCTAGTATTGGGACCATAGTGAAGTATATCCTTAATCTTGATTGTGGTAGGGTTGCCTTTCAGAGGTTACTGTGGAGAAGACATATAGCCTCATAAAGAGTCGGAAAGGTGATGTGCAAAATCACCTTAAAAAGACTGAATAGGTATCAGGCATGTAGAATGTTAATGTAATCAGATTGAGTGTATTAACAGAACCAAATAAAGAACATGTTGATCAAAAAGAGATGGTAGGAGACTGTGTAGCCATGGAGACAAGAAAGCTTTGGACTGTTGCCATATTCAGCCTAGCATTGTCCTGCTAAATGGAAATTTTAACCAATAGAAATTTCCTTTTTCTTTGAGGTATAATTTATATATGCTAAAAATTTTCAGTGTTTAGTTAAATGATTTTTGGTTATTATACATAACCACCCAAAACAAGATATAGTACATTTCTTTCACCCCAGAAAATTCCCTCAAGCCTCTTTTTAATCAAAACCCTCCTCCTTTCCAAGCAACCACCTTCTGATATTTTTCTCTTTGGAATAATTTAGACTGTTCTGGAACTTCACATAAATGGAACCATCTGGTATATATCCTTTTGTGTGAGGTTTCTCTCACTACATAATGTCTTTGAGACTTACCCATGCTGTTGGGCTTATCAACGGTTTCTTTATATTGCTGGCTAGTATTCCATTGCATGAAAATACTACAATTTGTGTATCCATTCAATTGCTTATGATTAAACAATGGATTTTTTTTAATTGTAGTAAAATATATATAACATAAATGTTACCATTTTAATCATTTTCAAATGTACAGTTCAGTGGCATTAAGCACGTTCACATTGTTATGCAACCATCACTACTATCCACTTCCAGAATTTTTTATCATTTCAAATAGATCCTTAAATAATAACTCCCCTTTGTCCCCTCCTTCTGGCCTCTGGGTATCTCCACTTTCTGTCTCTATGAATTTGATTACTCTAGGTAAATCCATGTTGACTGGTTAAACATGACATTCCTGGCGGGTTGAAACTACAATTAGATCAGGGATTAAGTGAGGTTTAGCACAAGTGACTCCATTTTGGGCCTGTTATCTCCTTTTTAACAATTTCCTCCTTTTGATCAGACTTGCAGCTTAAATGAGAGATGTGAACAAATTTTAAGGTATTAGTACCACTCTCCACTACTGCTGTGTAGTTCTCAGAGCTTTAGTTGGTCCTTTGTGTGGTCATAGGTCTTGACATTTTTGCTTAATCTCTGTGATATTCACATATTATGACTTTAGGTTCATTATTTTTAAGTTGGCCATTGTTTTCATTCCATTTCTGATGTTCTAGTCTTAGGAAGATGATTTTCTTGGTAGTTAGTGGCTGTGAACATGCATTTACTGCTTTTGAGAGAATACCATGATTGAGGGAGATACTATGATTATTATAAATAGGATAATTCCGAATGTTTGGAGTGTACTTTGGAGCCATGGTCCCCAAGACCCAAACTGATCTCAAGCAAGTAAGTCAAAGACCCTGCTGAAGGAGTCACCTTGTTAATCCCAGTGGCTTTCTCAGTGATACTATGTCACTGAGTTTCAGCTTCCTCAGAAGTGTTAATCCAGGTGTAGCAAGTGGCGTTGGCTACAGCACAAACACTTCCTTGCTCAACTAAAGATAATCAAGGTCTATCCTATTATCAAGAACAACTTGGAACACCTTGGTGGTTCAGTCAGTTAAGCATCTGACTCTTGATTTCAGCTCAAGTCATGATCTCAGGGTCATGAGATTGAGCCCCACATTGGGCTCTGTACTGAGTGGTGGAAGCTGCTTAAGAGTTTCTTTCTCTTTCTCTCTCTCTCTCCCCCCTCTCCTCCTCTGCCCCTCCCCTGCTCAGACTTGCTCTCTCTCTCTGAAAAGAAAAGTACACCTTTGGCCAGAGAGTCTAAGAATCTTTGTTGGGCAGCTGTTGTCTTAACAGATTCTGCAATCTCTTCAAGAATTAGGAAGAGTTTCTGATCATAATCTCATACATTTACTCCTAACTAGGGAAGTATGGCCCTGTGAAAGGAAGTGAATCCTGAGTCATAAATACCTAGTGGTAATTCCTTTCTGACTCAATGATATAAATCCAAGGGAGTCAACCAATGAGATGTTTTTGTATATGGAAAGTTAAGGACACAGATAACCTAAGAGACATCACCTGACTGTACACCAGCCATCTAGGCATTAGTGAGTTCGAGGAGAATGATAGCCACCACGGACAAAGACAGACCCGTTTGGACACAAATAATTCCCATTAGGTGTTAATGGATTCATTCATAGGGATTACTGTGTTTACCCATTCAAGCCAGCGGTCAGTTAGGTTTCCAGGCCATTCGGGAAGAAAATCTATCCTGAAACCAAGAGGATTTTTACTCAGCGGGGGCAGATCTGATCTAGATAATCATAGGAATGTGGGGGTGTAAGTGTACTAAGATTTATGTAGGTATTTGTATCTAATTGGGTATGTACAGTTATAATTGAAGAAAGAGAAGAAATAAGGCGCTGGATGTTCTGGCCATGAGGGTTGAATTCTGTCAGAGATTTTTAAGTGTGTGTTGGGGGGTGTCTATCGTGATTTGCAGTGACACTGGGAATAGGAGAGAAATCGGTCACAGAGAGAACTAGGGAGTCCCTAACATCATGGATAGATAGAAATCTTTTTTTTTATTATTATTTTATTCTTTTTAGAGAGAGAGTACACATGAGCAGGGGAGAGGGGCAGATGGGGAGAGAGAGAGAGGGGAGAGAGAGAGAGAGAGAGAGAGAGAGAGAGAGAGAGAGAGATCCCAAACAGGCTCCATATCAACACAGAGCCTGACATGGACCTCCATCCCATGACCCTGGAATCATGACCTGAGCCAAAATCAAGAATCTCATGCTTGGAGCACCTGGGTGGCTCAGTTGGTTAAGTGTCTGACTTTGCCTCAGGTCATGATCTCTCGGTTCATGAGTTTGAACCCCACGTTAAGCTCTGTGCTGACAGCTCAGAGCCTGGAGCCTGCTTCAGATTCTGTCTCCCTCTCTCTCTGTCCCTCCCCCACTCATGCTCTTTCTTTCTCTCTCAAAAATAAATGAACATAAAAAAAATTTAAGAGTCGGGTGCTCAACTGACTGAGCCACCCAGGCACACCTAGATTGAAATCTTTGATGACAAATCCAGCATCCTGAAAAACAACCCACCTTAGCAAGGGCCTGGGAATATGGAGGAGGACATTTTCTTTCTAGGCCAATGCGAGGATAAATGAAAGAAAGAGAAGAAAAAAGGTTTCGTGCTCGGTTAGAGGTCTCCAATATACATATAGGACCAGATATCAGGTGTAGCCTTCTTTAGCTGTGAGATGTGTGCCCAAGGTGCAATGCCTTCTTGTTTTACAGCAGTGCCAGTGGTCAGGAGCACTTGGTGAAGTCCTTTCCAACAAGGTTCAAGGGCTGTTTTCCTCTGATGCTGTTTCTAGAATATCCATTCACCAGGCACCACACTATGACCAACAGAATCATTTGAATTAGAACCTGGGAGACTTTTTTTTTTAACCTGTTGATGCTAGGCTTTAGCGTAACACAGTAAAGATTTAGAGTAGCTGGTAATACTAATACGGAATAACAAGGGATTGGCAGAAAGTTGTATAGTGATGTACACTGGTTTACCAGTGACTGTTTCATGTGGAGTGAGTTTATGTTTCTCAGAGGGGGAACTGTGAATAGTCAGCAAGGCCAGAGACAACAACTTAGGCCAAGGTGGTCCAGTAGTTTTCAGCAAGTTTAGAGATCTTGAGTTTGAGGGTTCTGTTAGTTCTCTCACCTTGCCTGATAACAGGGTGATAGGGGCAGTGATCATTGCCAGGCTTTCATTAAGACTTGTATGATTTGCCCAGTGAAGCCAGTGCCTTAATCACTGGGGATTATGGAATGTATACCCCAAGTGGGAAACATATTTTCTAACATTTTCTTTGCTACTCTAAAGGCATCAGCCTTGTGGTAGGGCAAGCCTTCAACCCATGCAGAAAACACACATACAATAACAAGAACATATTGATAACCCATATTAAGTGGCAACTGAATGAAGTCCAGTGGCAGGTGTTCACAGGGTCCCAGGAGAGGAGGCTTGTGGCCTCTGGAACAAAAATAGTTTTTCCAGGATTATGGACCTGACAAGACAGACATTGATGTTAAACTGTTTTTGCAGTTTTAGAGAAATCTCCCCACCAATGTTTATTTATAATTTGAGTCATCTTAAATGCACCATGAAGGAAAGCAAAAACTGAAAAATGGGGTTTTCCAGGGAGCCTGCAAGAACCAAGTGGGTGTCTTGATTACCCCATAACCCTGTTTATTGAAAATACAACCATCGTGTGTCTGTCTTAATCTCTCTGATTTGGGAACATACTGTTGCCTTGTTGTCAGGGACATCAGGATGCCAAAAGTCTGGCAATAAGAGGTCAGATTTTGCAGAAACAGAATGGATTTTGTTCACATGTGCCACAATCTTTATAGATTCTGCTGCCACTGGCTCTGCATGAAAGTCATCTAAGTAATTTCCCTGATACTCAGGGTAAGTCTTTTTAGTGTAAGCCTCAGTTTTGATGACAGCAATTTTAGAAAGTAAAGATTGGCAGTAAGAAGTTTGTTTACTTGTTGTCCATTTTTATTGGGGTCCCAGTGGACCCCAAAGGGTATGGCTGTCAATATAAATGCTGGTGTGCCTGGATGGCTCAGGCAGTTAAGCATTGGATTCTTGATTTCAGCTCAGGTCATGATCCCAGGGTTGTGGGATGGAGCCCCATGTTGGGCTCTAGGCTGACAGTGTGGATGTCAGCTTGGGATTCTCTCTCTTTCCTTCTGCCCCTCTCCCCTGCTTGCATGCTCTTTCTCTCTAAAATAAAATTTAAAAAGTGTATAAATGTTAACAATTTGTCCCTTTGATACCTGGCATGGTCTGGTGAGGGCACAGAGCTCTGCCCGTTGGGCCGATTCAGCTTTGGGAGGCTCCCCCTCTGGAGTCGTTTGTATTGGGAAGTAACAGCGTAACCAGCTTGGAAATTCCCTTTCTTAGTTTTACAGAAGAACCCATCAACAGACAAAATTAGATCAATGTTTTAGTCAAAAGGTGTCTCATAAATCAGGACACAATGTCACCAAATGGGACTTCATAACCCCTCAGTCATGGGAGTCACTTTGTCAGGCATTGGTAGTAACGAGGTAGATTTAAGAATGTTGCAGCATTTAAAATGCGGGTTAGGTGATCAGAGAGAAGGATCCCATGGGAGGTTAGACTGTTTACAGAGAAATGGCGAGTTGCTTCAGAATTAAGAAGTCTTTGAACAAACTTGTGGAGTTTGTAAATAAATGTTATTTCCTAAGGTTAAATCCTCTGAGACTTCTACTAACTTCACAGCTGCAGCTATTGCCTTACGGCACCTGGGGCCATGAACAGCCAAGTTGTGATGCCATGTTCTTATGTGAGCCATGCTGTGATGTGTAATACCATGTTCTTGTGTGAGCATTCTCGGGGCTTGGTTATCTCTTTCATGTACAAATAAGGTGAAAGGTTTTGGTTAGGTAGCCCTAGGACAGGTAGTTCTTGTACTGCTGGCTTTAGTCTCATAAAAGCCTCCTCATGTCTGTCTTCCCAAGGAAGGCGTTCAAGGACTGAAATTCTAGTAAGTTCAGTGGGTGGGGAAGCTGATAGAGGAAAAATTAGGAACCCGTAGTCTGCAGTAGCCAGCTAGGTCTAGAAATTCATAAAGTTGTCACTTAGCTGTGGGCCTAGGAAATTCTTGGATTAGTTTAACCATTTTTGGAAATAGCTGAGTTCCTTCAGTGCTTGGATTATGCCTTAGGTAATGAACAGTGTCTAGAGATCATTGTAATCTTTCCTTAGAGACTTTATGTCCCTTTTCAGCTAACTGGTGCAGCAAATAAATGGAATCTTTCATAGACACCTCCTTGGTAACTAGGCATAGTAAGAGATGGTCTACATATTGTAAAAGGGTCGATTTCCTAGGAAACTGGAAGGTACTTAAATCTTGGTTGGGCACTTGAGAGAAAGAAGAAGGGGCCTCAGTGAACCCTTGAGGCATGACTGCCCAGGTGTGTTGCTGATAGTTCCAAGCAAAAGCAAATAGATATTAACTGTTGAAATCTATAGGGATGCTGGCAAAAGGCTGAGCCAAGGTCTACAACAACAAAACCATTTGGAATCCGGTGGAACTTGTGACCAAAGGCTATTTGGGTTTGGGACAACTATCTCGCAAATGGCTCTCAAGTCTTGGACAAATTGCCATCCCCTCCTATTGTGTTTCTAGACCAGCAAGATCTTCGAGTTTTACAGGGCCTGGCACAGGGAATGATTAGCTTCTGCCCGATTAGGTCTTCTATTCCAGGTATGAGGCCTTGTATGGCCTGAGGCTTTAATGGATATTGAGGCAATATAGAAAGGGAGTTAGTTATATTTGTCTGAATTTTTATAGGCCCTTTACTGTTTTTTAAATTAAAAAAATTATTCTTGAGAGAGAGAGAGAGAGAGAGCACATGTGCTTGTGCTCGCATGTGAGCAGGGCAGAGGGAGAGAGAGAATCCCAAGCAGGCTGTGCACTGTCAGTGTGGAGCCTGACTCAGATCTTGAACTCATGAACAGTGAGAGATCATGACCTGAGCCAAAATCAAGAGTCAGACACTTAACTGACTGAGCCACCCAGGTGCCTCTAGACCCTGTACTTTTTATTTTCTCAAGATCAGTATTAGAAAGGAGCTCACAGATTTTCAGGTGCCTCAATTAAATGAGGGAATTTTTATTGGAATTCTTCCTCTTCTATATCAAGGACAGATTGTAAAGAACATCAAAGGTCAGGTTCAGGTTGGTCAGGAAATTTTAAGGTGCTTTCTCCTCTGGAAAGAAAGCGTATTAGCCCTTTTAATTTAGAAAGGAGATTTCTACCTTATAGATGACCAAGGCTGTATCACATAGCAAAAACGAATGCTTTTCAGTAAAAGGTCCCAAAGTCATTTGTACTGATTAGCATAGATATAGTCTTTTAACTTTATTAGATACCCCCACTATGGAAATGTTTTGTTTTATATCTTCATTCTGAGAGATTTGTTGTCCTATGAGAGCAGGATTCAAAATAGTAAGTGTAGCTCTGGTATCTATTAGAATTTGGCAAGATTTCTCATTAATTTTAATTTTAGTTTCTCCTTGGCTGTTCAAGGTTATTATTGGTAGCAGTTTACCAGAGGGTTCCAGGGAGCCCCATAATTTCTGATAGAGGCCTCTATGTGGGCTCTCCCTTGGGCACATTCAAGTTGGTAATAAAATTTCTTTGGGACTTCTGAGAACAGTTTTTTTCTAGTTCCCCAGTTGATTACAAATAAGATATCAGTCCTCAGCCCAGCATTTTAATGATGGACCCCTGGCAAGATGAAATGGGAAAGGATCAGGTGTTATTTTATGTCTCTGGCCTTGGAGCTGTTGTAGCTGTACAGCCAATAGTTTGGCAGATATTTGTTTATTGATCTTGTTCCAAAGTCCTTTCAAATTGCTCAGCTGTGGTCAAGAGTTCAGTTAGACCGGTGGTCTCCCATTCCATATTCTGCCTTTTTTATTAACCCATTAATCTGAGGAGATATCCATTTACAATTAGAGAAGCTAGAGCATTTGTTGTACGGAATCTGGAATGCTGTAGGAAGAGAGCTTTCAAATGGATTTTAAAGTTTGCCACAGATTAATCTGTCTTTGGTTTGCCTGAATAATAGAACAAACAGTGTGGGCAGAAAAGACTCTAGGAATGGCTTTTAAAAGATTAATTGCTATATTGCAAGACTTTTTTCTGGTCCATTAGAGGACCATGTTGGAGATAGAAGATCTTGAATATCATCATTGGGATTACACCATTCTGCTTCTTGAATCCCTTTTTGGGCCTCCCTAGGTCCTACCAGCATGTGCACAAGCTGATAAAGATCTAGCAGCCTGGGATCATAGGCCCTGATAAGGATTCTAAACTCTTTAGAAAAGTTTTGGGGATCCTCCCTGGGCCTGAAATTCTTTAACTATGGCTTTTTATTTGGTATTTGACCAGGGGATAAAAGATACCTGAGGAGGATCGCCTGCAATCTCAGGTGGTTTTGTTTTATTTTATTTTTAAATTTTTATTTATTTATTTATTTATTTATTATTAATAATTTATTGTCAAATTGGTTTCCATACAGCACCCAGTGCTCATCCCAACAAGTGCCCTCCTCTGTGCCCGTCACCCACTCTCCCTCCTCCCACACCCCCCTCTCCCCCCCGTTTGTTCTTAGTCTTCGAGAGTCTCTTATGTTTTGTCTCCCTCCCTCTCTCTGGCTTTTTTCCTTCCCCTCTTCCCCTCCCCCCCTGGTTTTCTGTTCAGGTGGTTTTATTTTAAAGGGTAACTGTTTGAAGCGCCTGGGTTGCTCAGTCAGTTAAGTGTCTGGTTTCGGCTCAGGTCATGAACTCAGGTTTCCTGAGTTCAAGCCCCATGCGAGGTTCTATGCTGACAGGTTACAGCCTGGAGCCAGCTTCGGATTCTGTGTCTCCCCCTCTCTGTGTCCCTTCCCTGCTCACACTCCATGTCTCTCTCTCTCTCTCCCCCCCCCAAAAATAAACATTAAAAATAGTTTAAAAAATAAAGGGTAACTGTTTAATAGTCTGTTCAGAGTGGAAAGGCAGTTCAGACAGAATTATTGAAACCTGCATACTCAAGTAGAGAAGGGTGTAAAAGGGAACAGTAGAAGTCACATCAGTCCTATCATCTTTTGTTTTAAGAACCTCTTATGTCTTTAATATTTCATTAGCCTTTTGTAATAAGTCTTTTAATGAAGCTATTTTGGAATCTTGAAGCCTTTTGGAAGCTTCTGCATACTAATTAAAATAGGTATCCCATTCTGTTTGTTTAATTCTGGAACCCTTACTTTCAAGTGCACTTCTTAAATGAACAATCTTGTCTAATTGGAATGTTCCCCATAATGGCCATTGTAATTCTAGGTTGTTTTTAGTAAGGTTTAGCTATTTTTATAGATATTTATAGCTTCCAGGACCACTGTTATTAGACCTAAAAATAAGCCGGTGTACCGGAAGGTGGCGTGCTTGATTTTTTTTTTTTGAAGATTCCATTAGCTAAGCCTTTGGGTTTTTAGGATCTGAACTAATACCTAAAAGGGATATGCAACTGGGTTGGGGATTGTGCAATATTCTACAGTGTCCCTGCGTGCATGGAAACTTTCGTGAGGCTGGCTGGTGACCTAGTGTCAATCTAACCTGTTCCATGACCAGTGTATCCCAACACTGGAATCTCTAGGTTTGGTGGTAAGTGCCTTAACAGTTGTTAAGTTCTTGGCCAGTGGCCCCCAACTTTTGCAGCTTTTTAGGCCCTGAGATCCCCTTTAGCAATAGCCTCTATCCACACAAAACAAGACAAACTAATATGTGCACTGTAATATCTTAGCAATAGCCAAAAGATGATACCATGTCTTGGCCAAGAAGAGGCCTTGTGGGTACCACCAGCAATTCCTAATGTGGAACTGGAGATTTGGAAAGAATTGAACCAGCAAACCCCATGGAATGAGGACTGCAGGCTGAATTTCAAATAAATGAGGAACTGTAGTGGCCACCAACAGTTCCTAACATGGAATCTGGGGGAAGAACCAGGAGCTGGGGCTTCCAATAAATGGGAAATTATGATCCAAACTACCAGCAGCTTCCAACATGGAACTAGTGATTTCAGACAAATGGAAAACTTACTAGAAAGCCAATTAGACTGGGAGCTTGACACAGAGAGCAGAGCTCAGAACCAAGGGCAAACCTACCCACAAACCTTGGAAATGATGAGAAAGATAGTGAACTCAGAGGGTTTGTGGGGTACCACACCTGTGTTTCATGTTGTACCTGAAACTCTTTAAAGTCTCCTTTGGTCCCACTGATGCCACCAAATCTGTTAAATAAGAAACATTCAACTGAGTAAATTTAAATGTCAAAGTGGCTTTACTCAATGATTCATGAATTGGGCAGCTTCTCGTCTAGCAAGTAAAAAAGGAGTGCTGTTGAGCTGTAGAAAAGAAAAGGTTTTTAAAGGTAGAAAAGAGTGAAAAAGGAAATTATTACCAAAGAATGTGTTATTTCATATAAGCACACATTTTTAAAGGGTTAGATAATCTCATCAGTGCTGACCAGGTAATTCCATGTTGACTGGTTAAAGGTTACATTCCTGGGGCATTGACACTGCAGTTAGGTTAGCTGTTACGTCTTAGTTTGCTCATGTGGGGTTTGGCACAAGTGACTCCATTTGGGGCTTGCTGTCTCTCTCTTTTTTTTTTTTTTTTCTGTTTTTATTTATTTTTGAGAGCAGGAGAGACAAAGCATGAGTGGGGGAGGGTCAGAGAGAGAGAGGGAGACACGGAATCTGAAGCAGGCTCCAGGCTCCGAGCCATTAGCGCAGAGCCCAATGTGGGGCTCGAACTCATAGACCATGAGATCATGACCTGAGCCGAAGTCGGACACTCAACTGACTGAGCCACCCAGGCGCCCCTGCTGTCTCTTTTTTAACACAATGTGTAAGTCTTTCACATTCTTGGTTAAGTTTATTCCTAAATATTTTATTCATTTTGATGTTAGTGAAAGTGGAATTGTTTCTGAATTTTCCTTTTCATATTGTTCATTACTAGTGCATAGAAATGCAACTGATTTTCTGTGTATTGATTTTATATCCTACAACTTGGCTGAACTTATTAGCTCTAACAATTTTTTTTTGTGTATAGTGGAATCTGTAGGGCATTCTACAAAAAGATTATGTCATATGCAAGCAGAAAAAATTTTCTCCTTCCTTTCCAGTTTGGATGCCTTTTATTTCTTTTTCTTGCCTAATTTCTCTGGCTACAATTCCCAATACTGTGTTGAATACAAGTGGTAAAAGTGGGCATCTTTGTCTTATTTCTGATCTTAGGGGAAATGCTTTTTGTCTTTCATAATTGAGTATCATATTAGCCATTGCTTTTTCATAAATGGCTTTTATCATGTTGAGGTGATCGGTGGATTTTATATTGATAAGTTGTCTCTAATGTGGGGTTGAATGTAAAGAGTTACAGCCATTTGAATATTTTGTTTTCATTGGCACAGTAAAGTTCCTAGAAGGTGGAACATGTCCATTCATGGTATGTGAGATGACTTGGCAAGGTGCATTGTAATAGCATTAAATAACACCGAGTTCCACTCTTCCACTGGCAAGATTTTATTTCTCACACAAAATTCTTTTTCAGTTACTCTGATTATATCAATAAGTAAGTCTCAGTCTGGTGGTACTATATCTTTAACAGTTCTCTAACACTAAATAATTTTTTTTTTTACGAAGAAGGCAGATTTCTGTTTCAAAGCCTTTAGCAAACCATGGTATTAATGGTATTGTCTTATTTGTTTGTATTTATTTTGCCTTCTATTTCTGGCAAGTGATATAGATTTTCCACTTATTTATGTCTGTGAAATAATTATAGATTACAGCAGTAAAGTTTTATTTAAAAAATAAGTGTATTCAAGTAATATACAAGAGAGTTGTATATTAAACAGTCATGTAAAAAATTCATCAGTTTGATTAAGGACTAACTTTCTAGCACCAACAGAGGAGTTGGAAGAAGTTTCTTTTCTCACCTAATGAATGGGCTTTGCATTGGGAATGCAGAGGTGTAAGGATTAGATTAAATATGTGTGAACTTTAATGATACCAAAACTTCCCTAAACCCAGTGAGGAAGAAAGGGAGATCTCTAGTCAAAGAGAGGAGTAAAGAGCTATAATTTTTTAATTTTCAGACTGACCATTCCAACACCAGCTCACCTGGGCGACTCAGTTTCTCGATCATCTGACTTCGGCTCAGGTCATACTCTCATGGCTCATGAGTTTGAGCCTTACATTGGGCTCGCTGCTGCCAGCGCAGAGCTCACTTCAAATCTTTTGTGCCCCCTGCCACCATTCTCCACTTGCACTCACTCTCTCAAAAATAAATAAAATGTTATCTGTGTCCAGTCATTGAATATGAGAATTTCTATCAGTGATTCTCAGTACAGAACCACTATATAGTGATGGAAAGAACTGGGTGAACATCCATTCTTTCTGGCTGCCCTGGAGTATTGGCCATGTGAATAGACCTAACTTAGTTAATGGTGTCTAAGGTTCCCAGAATGGGACTGACCAGGCTTATAAAAACAGCAGTCTTTAATAATACATAATTCTGAAAGGCAAGCATATTCTTACATTTCAGTATACAGCTGATATCTCCTCTCAGTCATCATATGATTAAATAAGTTGCAAAGCCAGTTTTATATTTAGAGAAGACCTCTAGGCCTTGGCAATATTAGAAGCTATCTGGTGACAAAACAAAACAAAACAAAAAAACTCTTGACATAAAGAAGTGTTAGTTTGGGGCTCCTAGCCCCATCCCACAAAGGGATTGTCCAGGACTCCCTTATCAAGATAGTAAATAATAGTACCAGTGGGTATAACAGAAAGTCATATAAGTGTCCCTGAAAGAAGTTTAAGAAATATGAGGCTAGACCATCTGTTAATAGGGGATGGATGTGTCATTACGTCTTATCTTGATGCTGCTGAGCATTTTTTTCATCCAGCTCCTCTAGCTCTGAGTATCTAATCATCACAAGACCTTTGAATAAGTTACCTGGCTGTTGACAGGGATAGAAAGTGCCGGTCACGTGGAGTTAGAGGAATCCAACCTGTATGAGGATTCTGTGCTGAAAACTATTCAGTTAACTTTTGGGTTTTAAACCTTAATCTTGAGAACTTGGATAATGTGGACGTGCGGCTGAGAACAGATCCTTTGTTAGTGAAATCAGGAACTCTATCTGCAAAGCTGAGGTTGACCTGAGGGACTGCTGGGCATGTGTTGAGGTGACAGACTGGCTTTCGCTCGGCCTCTACAGGCAGCAGCTGGGATTGAGACATACCTGCAGCAAAGCTCTCTCAAGGAACAGCTGGATCTTGGCCCAATGGAGGGAGTCAGTTTGTGCCATCCAGTGTGTCCTTTTAGTAACTGTTCATGTGTCCTAGGCATTCTCCTCCAAACAACAAATAATGACCTCGATGTAAAGAATTATGAAATATTCAACGATTGAGAATAATTGCATGATTTTGGCAGACCGAAGAAGTGATTGGTTTCACTTGGATAGACATTGATCTATCTGGCTTTCTTCAGTTCTAGATAATTTTCTATTTGTAATGGAGAGTTTGCAATCAAACAGCTTGCTAAGAACTCGTCTCCTCTGCTTTGCGTACTCCCAACCCTCCCCTCTTCTCTTTGTCTTTCTCTGATTTCCACAAATATTTCATGAGTACCTGCTTTGTATTACATCCTGTGCTAGGGGCAAAGGATGAACTTTGCGGATAGCCACTTGTCCCTTGGACTTCACAACCCAGTGGGGAGCAGGGAGGGAGATACAAGTTAACAGTCATAGTAATGATTACTAGTTTGTCAAACAAGTTCTGTGTAGCAGGTGCTACTCTGAGAGCTTCACATGTACTAACTCACTTAGCCATCACAACAACACTGTGAGAAAGGTATTAGTATTAACCATTGTACAGATGTGGAAACTAAAGTGCAGAGAGGTTAAGTAACTTGCTTGGTGTCACATAGCCGGTAAATGGAGAATCAGGAATTGGAGCTCAAGCAGTTTGGTTCTTGAATTCACACTCTTCAACATGTTAGTATATACAGCATGAGAAAGACTGTAAGAGAAAAAAATCCGAGAATGCCATGGGATCTTGGAAGAGAGGTACCATGTGTTGTAGTGGAGATAACGATGGTGTGTTTGGAGAAGAGAAGCCAGATGTCATGGTAAAGGATACAATATTTAATGAATGAGAAAAATCTCACATGTGATATGTAACTTCCAAGTTCTCATGAAAGCACCCAGCTACCAGTAATAACTGCCTGTGAGGAGAGAGTATCCCGTCTGATCCTCAGAGGAAACTTCCTTTGGTCCTCATCATGATTATCCTGCTCCCTCCTCGAACTTTGGGAGAAGCTGATGCTTTGCCTACTTGCCCGCGAAGGGTGGGTCCCTGGTGACACCCGGAACATGCTCATGTGTTCACTGTAGGGGGAGGTGAATTGAAGGGCAGTTTCCCAGGACTGTCATCTCCCAGCAGGACCAAGCCTCATGCCTAGATGGAGATTATTCCTGCACCCTCCCCAACCCAGTCTTTCTGCCTGCTGGAGGGGTTGGGAGAGGGTTCTGGAGAAGTGACCTCTGAAGGGTAAGCAGGAATTTATAAGTGACAGCAGTGGTGGGGAAGGGAAGAGAGAGTAGGGGACATTCAGGGGACTGCAAGTCATTGTGCAGGGTTGGGGAAGAATGCCAGAAGCAAGAGGCAAGCCTGGAGGGATGGATAATCAGAGGTCAAAGTGTACGAGGTCTTGCAACGATCATCTTGTACGTATGATCCTGAGTTTGAGCTGTGTGCAGTGAGCAACAAAGCATTCTAGACAATTTTGGAAAGGCCTTGTATAATAATGACAACTTAGATTACTGAGCATTTTATATATACCAGGGACTGTACTAACTTCATGCATTGGCTTATTTATTCTCCACAATAACCAATAGCATGGCCTCCATCATTCACCCCATTTTACAGATGAGGAAACTGAGGAATAGCAAGATGAAGAAATTTGCTCAAAGCTACTCATCTAGCAAGTGGTGAAGCTGGGTGTAAACCTAGGGATTCTAAAGCCAGAGTCTGCATGCTTACCCTGTCTGCTGTGTCTCTGAATTGGTCAGAGTGTACCAGACTGTTAGCAACTAGAAGCCTCTGTCTTCCAATGGGCAGATTTCTGTGTATTTGTCTGGATTTCCCTCAGAGACCAGAGAGCTGGTTCTGTTGAGCCAGCTGAAAAACTGAAAATTTCATCCTCTGCAATTCGGTTTCAGAGCGCGTATGACTGAGCCAAGATGAATTCGAGTTTAATCTTGCATGCCTAACGAACTCACTTAGGTATCTCAGAAATTCTCCTGCTTCTATTAGTGAGATAGTGTGTGGGGCTTATTTCCACTGACAGGCAGTTTTATCATTATTTTTAAAGCAGGGACTTGTCTCAAATAGTTCAGGCAGTGTCAGAAGGAGAGATAACAAACCTAGAATAAAATGTCAGTGCAGGAAAGGAACTAAAAATCAGCTAGTCCAACCCCTTCAATATACAGAAAGGACAGGAATTGTCCTAGTGGCCCATTCCACTGTACCCTCAGCCACCTGTTGACAGGTTGCCCTTCTGGCTGCCTGGGGAATAGTGTCATGTGGGAGAAGAGGTGGGGGCTCTGGTATGGGTGGGTGGGCTGAATTGGAATTCTGGCTCTTCTAAAGTTCTGTGTGGGATTTGGGGCAAGTTGCAAGCTGATTGAGAGACAGAACAAAAGCTGCTCATCAGAGAAATCCTGCAGCAGGGAAAGAATAGCTCATATCTGCTACTCACTTCCTCCTGTGCTCAGTCAAGGGCTAGGAGCAGCCCAGGGAAGCATTGCCTGGCAGGAATGCTGCAATAGTTATGAAGGTGCTACAGCTGAAGTCCGTAGACCAGCCCTGCTCCTTGCAGTACATTTTCTTGAAGAAAGATCTGAGCAGGGCACCTCCGTGGGCGCTACAGCAAGCCTCAGCAAATCCTTGTTCAGTACAATTGGATCATCTTTGAAAGCTGCAGACCCAACAGTACCATAAGCATTTATTATTGGTCAGGATGTAGCAGGCTATTTGATAATTAGAAGACCCTATCTATGGACTGAGTTGTATCCTCTCAAAATTCGTATGTTGAGGTTCTAACCCCCAGTATTTCAGAGTGGGACCTTATTTGGAGATACTGTCTTAAAAGAGATAAATAAATTGAGGTAGGCGGGTGGGCCATAATCCAGTATGACAGGGATCCGTAATAGGAAATTTGGGCGCAGACATGTACAGAAAAGATGATGTGAAGGTATAGGGAGAAGGTAGCCATCCACAAGCCAAGGAACAAGGTCTCAAGAAACCAACCTTTGATCTTGGACCTGTAGCCTCCAGAATGACAAGAAGATAAATTCCTATTGTTGAAGCCACCTATAGTCTGTGGTATTTTGTTATGGCAACATCAGGAAATGAGTACAAACATCCTAGCTAGATGCTGCATGGTATTTGCAGGGAAAGAGGGCAGGACCCTTGCTCTTTAAAAACTGTAGAAACTATTTACATATAAAAATCCATTTATTGAGCCTGGGCCCTAACTTGTATATTTATTTCCTAGGGCTGCCATAATACATTACCACAAACTAGGTGGTTTAAAAACAACAGCAATTCTCCTCTCACTGTTAGGAAGTCAGAAGTCTGAAATCAAGGTGTTGGTGGGGTTGATTTCTTCTGGAAACTCTGAGGGAGAAATATCCCATAATTGTCTCCCATCTTGTGGTAGGTTACCGGCCATTCTTGGTGCTCCTTGGCTTATAGATGCATCGCGCCAACATCATCTGCCTTCTTCACATCACTTCTCTGTGTCTCTCTGTGTCCTTTTCTGTCACTGTCATTGAGTTTAGTCACCACCACCCCAACCCAGCATGATCTCATCTTTTAAAAAAATTTTTTTAAATGTTTATTTATTTTTGAGGAAGAGAGAGAGAGAGAGACAGAGCATGAGCGGGGGAGGGGCAGAGAGAGAGGGGGAACACAGAATCTGAAGCAGGCCCAACATGGGGCTCGAACTCACAGACTGCAAGATTATGACTGGAGCCGAAGTTGGTCGCTTAACTGACTGAGCCACCCAGGCACTCCTGGCATGATCTCATCTTGATCCTTGTCTTAATTATATCTGCCAAGATCCTATTTCCAAATCAGGTCACATTCCTGAGATCTACCAGGAACCACATTCCTGGTTTTGGAATGTACTTTTAGCGAGATTTTATTTAACCTCCTATACCGTATATTATCTTCTTTAATTTTCCAACATTTATATGGAGTAAGTAGAATTAATACAGATGAAGAAATGACAGTTCAGAGAGGTTAAGTAATTTGCTTAAGGTCCTACATCTGGTATGTTATCAAGCCAGGATTTGAGTTGGGCATTCTAGTTCCAAAATCTCCATGCTTACACTATTATACTGTATACTGCTCTCATATCATAAACTGTTAAACTGCTCTATGTCTGTTATACTTCTTCACGAAGAAAGGAATATTAATTTGATTATCTGCTACTCCCACCCAAGCAACCACTGATCTGATTTCTATCATCACAGCTTAGTTTTGTCTGTACTAAAATTTTGCGTAAGTGGAATCAGACAATATGTAGTCTCTTGTTTCTGGGCTTCTTTCTCTTAACGTAATATATTTGAGATTCATGTATGTTATTGTATATTTTTGTTGTTTATTGATATCATTACGTTGTATTAATATACTGAAATTTCTTTTGATAACATTTGAATCAATTACAGGTTTTGTTTATTATTAATAGAGGTGCTCTGAACATTCTTACAAAGTTATTTTGGGGGCACATGTTTTCATTTCTCTTGGATATTTAGGGGGTAAAATTGTTGGATCATTCCTGGTGTGTGTTTAGCTAACTGCCAAACTTTTTTCAGAGTGGTTCTTAACATTTTATATGTCTATCAGCAATGTGTAAGAGTTCCAGCTGGTCCATGTACTCACCAATATTTGGGATTATCAGTCTTCAATTTTAGTTTTTTTAGGGGTATGAAGTAGTATCTTATTGTGGGTTTAATTTGCATTTCCCAGAAGATTAACGATAAAGAGCATCTTTTCATTTGGCTCATTGGCCACTTGAGTATCTTCTTTGTAAAATCTGTTTAAGTCTTTTGCCCATTAAATATTTTTTATTATGGTTTGTGTAACTTATTTATGTATTCTGGATACAAATTCTTTGTTAGTTGTATGTATTGTGAATATTTTCTCCCAGTCTGTGCCTCTCTTTTCCATTTTTTTAATGACATCTTTTTAAAAAAAATTCAGCTAGGTAACATACATTGTGTTATTAGTTTCAGGTGTACAATAAAGTGATTAATGATATCTTTTGAAGTACAAAAGTTTTTAGTTTTGATAAAGTTTAATCTATCCTATAAAAATTTTTGATTCTTTTTTTAATGTTTTTATTTGTAAATTTTCAGAGAGAGAAAGAGCCAAGCAGGGGAGGGGCAGAGAGAGAGACACACAGAATCTGAAGTACTCTCCAGACTCTGAGCTGCCAGTATAGAGCCTGATGAGGGGCTCGAACTTGCCAACCATGAGATCATGACCTGAGCCAAATTTAGACATTTAACCACCAGGCGCCCCTATTATTTATTTATTTATTTATTTATTTATTTATTTATTTATTATTATTTTTTTTTAATTTAAAATAGTTTATTTTCAAATTGGTTTACATAAAACACCCAGTGTTCATCCCAACATGTGCCCTTTTTTAATGCCCATCACCCCCTCTCCCTCCCCATCTCCCTCACCCTCAGTTTGTTCTTAGTCTTTGAGAGTCTCTTATGTTTTATCTCCCTCCCTCTCTGTGTCTTTTTTTCCTTTCCCCTCTTCCCCTCCCCCTGGTTTTTGCTTAGTCTCACAAAGTCCACCTATTCGTGGAAACATATGGCCCCTATTATTTAAAAATTCTTATGGTTAATTTTTTTCTGTCCTGAGAAATCTTTGTCTAAATCAGGGTTTCAAATATATTGTCTTATATTTTGTTTCAGAAGTTTTTGTGGTTTTAGCTTTGGCTGTAAGTCTGTAACCCATCTGGAATTAATTTTTGTGTTTGGTGTGAGGTAAAGTTTGAGGACCTCCAAATCCACAGTTAAATGATTTACCCATGTGCTATAAAAATAATGATATTAATAATAAAGAGAAAAATAACAACAACAATATAAAACTAAGGTATACTCAGGACTCTTGCAAGTGCAATGACAGAAAATAACTCATAATTGAATAAGGAAGGGAAGACGTATGGACTCATGTAATTGAAAAAGTTTAGGAAGAGTTCATAATTGATTTTTAATTTTAAGTACCAGGACATGGAAGAATTGGATAGCAATTCATTCAGGTAATTTTAGAAAAGTAAACATGCAAGTATGGCCAGATCCAGGGGTTTGAATCATGAGATTATATTTAGTTTGTTTCTCTCTCCTCATCTCAGTCTCCTCTTCTCAGTGTGGTCTGCATTTTCAAACAAACTCTTCCCTCATGGTAGTTATGAGCAATTCTAGGCTTATTTCTTATCCTATCAGTAACCAAACTCCTCAGAAGTTTGATGGGTTACATTTTATTGATTTTTATTTTTATTTTTTTTATAATAGTTTATTTACAAATTGGTTTACATATAACACCCAGTGTTCGTCCCAACACGTGCCCTCTTTAATATCCGTCACCCCCTCTCCCCCCTCCCTTACCTCCCTCACCTCCCTCACCTCCCTAACCTCCCTCACCCTCAGATTGTTCTTAGTCTTTGAGAGTCTCTTATGTTTTATCTCCCTCCCTCTCTGTGTCTTTTTTTCCTTTCTCCTCTTCCCCTCCCCCTGGTTTTTGCTTAGTCTCACAAAGTCCACCCATGCGTGGAAACATATGGTATCTGTCTTTTTCTGACGGACTTATTTCACTTAACATAATACCCTCCAGTTCCATCCATGTTGCTATACATGGCCAGATTACATTTTTTCTCATTGCCACTTAGTAGTCCATTGTATATATGTGCCACAACTTCTTTATCCATTCGTCAGTTGATGGGCACTTGGTCTGCTTCCATGATTTGGCTATTGTCGAAAGGGGTACACGTGCCCCTATGCATCAGCATTCCTGTGTCTCTTGGGTAGATTCCTAGCAGTGCTACTGCTGGGTCATAGGGTAGCTCTATTTTCATTGTTTTGAGGAACCTCCACACCGTTTTCCAGAGTGGCTGCACCAGTTTACATTCCCACCAACAGTGTAAGAGGGTGCCTGCTTCTCCACATCCTCGCCAGCATCTATAGTTTCCTGATTTGTTCATTTTAGCCACTCGAACCGGTGTAAGGTGGTATCTCAGTGTGGTTTTGATTTGTGTTTCCCTGATGATGAGTGACATTGAGCATCGTTTCATGTGTCTGTTGGCCATCTGAATGTCCTCTTTGGAGAAGTGTCTATTCATATCTTCCACCCACTTTTTCACTGGATTATTTGTTTTTCGGGTGTGGAGTTTGGTAAGTTCTTTATAGATTTTAGATATTAGTCCTTTATCCGATATGTTATTTGCAATTATCCTTTCCCATTCCGTTGATTGTCTGTTAGTTTTGTTGGTTGTTTCCTTTGCCGTGCAGAAGATTTTATCTTGATGAGGTCCCAGTAGTTCATTTTTGCTTTAAATTCCCTCGCCTTTGGAGATGTGTCGCGTAGGAAATTGCTGCGGCTCAGGTCAAAGAGGTTTTTTCCTGCTTTCTCCTCTTGGATTTTGATGGTTTCCTGTCTCACATTCAGATCCTTCATCCATTTAGAGTTTATTTTTGTGAGTGGTGTAAGGAAGTGGTCTAGTTTCATTCTTCTGCATGTTGCCGAAAGCCTACTAGAACTGATCCATGAATTTGGCAAAGTTGCAGGATACAAAATCAACGTACAGAAATCGGTTGCTTTCCTTTACACCAACAATGAAGCAATAGAAAGAGAAATAAAGAAGTGAATCCCATTCACAATTGCACCAAAAACCATCAAATACCTAGGAATAAACCTAACCAAAGATGTAAAAGACCTTTACGTGGAAAACTATAAAAAACTTATGAAGGAAATTGAGGAAGACACAAGGACATGGAAAAACATCCCATGCTCATGGATCGGAAGAATAAATATTGTTAAAATGGCAATACTACCTAAAGCAGTCTACACATTCAATGCAATCCCAATCAGAATTGCACCAGCATACTTCTCAAAGCTAGAGCAAACAATCCTAAAATTTGTATGGAACCACAAAAGACCCCGAATAGCCAAAGTAATTCTGAAGAATAAAACCAAAACGGGAGGCATCACAATCCCAGATTTTAACCTCTACTACAAAGCGGTAGTCATCAAGACAGCATGGTATTGGCACAAGAACAGACACATAGACATTGTATTGATTTTTAAAATCCACGCTTCTAAAATGCTTTAGTATGGAGTGCTGCCATCTGATAGCTTGCAGCTAATGCCCCAGAAGTTATGGAGGGAACTTTGCTGTCAAGCTATCCAGTTGAAGTTTGTATTCTCCCAGTTTTCCCAGCACAGTATCTTTTTCTACATTGAAAAGCCCTGAGTTATTGATGGGTCACTGTAAAGCAGTGATTCAGAGCTTTGGAGTCAGACATAATCAGTTCCCACTTTCCTACTGTTCTGCTCTGTGAGTTTGGGCTGGCTCTTTGAGCTCTGAGAGACTCAGGTTCCTCATCTGAGAAGGGGGAATAATAATAGTAGTATCTTTTAGGATTGTTGTAGGAAGAAAATGAGATAATACATGTAAGAAAATTAGGATGAAGATTGGTACTTCAATAAATAACAACTCTTTTATTGCAGAATTGGATAGCAATGAATTCAAGTCATTCTACAGGGGAGATAAATATACGGCTTGAACTTTAATACTTTAGACTAATCATAAAGATAATTTTGAATTATCTATATTACAGACTGTAAAAGTGGTTCAGGGGGCACCCCTTCTGCTGCCTCTTGCATGCTCTGTCCAGTAGACCCTGTACACAGCCATCACTAGCCAAATGAGAAGGGACACTTTGATTACATAGAAAAGTACTCTGCCGTCCCCCACCCCTCAAATTCAGGGCTCTCAGGTAATCAACTGGAATGAGAAACAGCTTAGATCCAAGGCCAAAATGGGGTCTCTTACTCCCTTAATTCCTAACTTGAAGGCAGCTAGCTGGTCAAGGCAAAGTTGGTCAGAGGTACAACCAGGCACATGCAAGGAAGTACAAACAGAAAATCTGGTTGATGGTAAGGGGTGCTTCCTACTTGCAGACAGAAGGGGGGAGATGGCTCTGCAGTATTCAAGTGCAGATATTGAAAAAGCAAATAAACTGGGAAGAGGCAAAGAGGGTACGCCATACATTTGCATTAACTGTTAATAGGGTTACCTGCCCACTAGTAAAACAGGCTTGCACTGATCACAGGAGCAAGAGAGCTGGGAAAGGGCCAGTGACTCTCCACCTAGAACTTCCATGCAATGAGAGGAGAGAAGGAGAAACAACTCTCTCTTTAAAAATCTTTTAATTCAAAGCAGTTTTATGACCTTTGAAAGCCAAACTCAAATTAACATAGTGTTGCTAAGTAGAGAGACTTTCCTGCTGGGTCTTCTATAATGAATAAACACCATTCATTTGTAATTAGCAGCACGCAGCTGCATAAGGGCAATTAATATGCTAACACGAATGAAAACAGTAGGTCCTCTTAAGAAGGCAAGACATCAAGGCTTTCTTGGTTTACTCATGTTTGCCTTATGTGATTCTGAAATAGTAGGAGCTTTTTCTTTTGCTCTTTTGTGATCTTACGCACACTGCACACCGGTATGAGGAATATCAAGGTTTTGTAATATAGGGAATTGCCAGGCAGTGCAGTGCCACAGGCTGCCTTTCCTTCTGCACCCTTAGGTTTTCATTCTCTAGCCAGAGGCGTTATTGGCTCTTGTAATTGGACAGTCCAGGAGAAGATTTATCTCACTGCAAATTTTGCTTTTGTTTCATTACCATTTGTGATTTGTCCTTGCCTCTTTACAGAAAGAATTCTAAATAATCTATTATGTGGGAAAGATCAGGTTCCCAAAAGTTCATTAAGACCCTCACTGGGACTGCTTTGAGGAACTGGTCTCCCTCAGAGCAGCATATAGGAGGCAAGCTGGGACTTAGCTTTGCCACCCTCATGAAGGGGATGAGGGATTGACAGCCTCTCTCATCTGTGAGGTAGAGCCTAACCAGCCTCACCAGCTCAGTAGCTTCAGACTGTGAATCAGCTACTGAAGTTGGCACCCTGAAGTCCTTCCCAGTAGTTTTGGGGGACTGTTTCCTCAAATGGATGCAGTTTTCAGATGTGTGAGCTTTTGTAAGAATACATGACTTGCATATGTCAAGAAGAGCCTAATATCTTATTTTCACCCCTCATTTGCTAGGCCAATCCTTTTTTATAGCATGCAAAGAAACTTCCATCTTGGTCAAAGTATTGTGAATTCTGAATTACAATAAAAGCCTCCAAATCAATGAGCCAATACATCACAACCAAGATGTGGCCAGTGGAATGATGGAAAGAGTTTCATCATTGCAGGAAGCCTTAATCCTCGACAGCTTGGTGTCAGGAAAGAACAAACACTGGGAGGAGCAGATTGGAGTTCCAGTCCTGCCTCTGCTAGTTCAGAGCTGTGTGTACCTGGGCGAATAATTTAGCTCCTTGAGTCTCAGTTTCCTGAGGACGACATGCCTTGCCTCAAAGGGAGCTGTGACAGTTATACTTTGCTTGGGACATAAAGGCAAGCTCATAAATAGCTTTAATTATTGCAAGAGGTAGCCAGACACAGTAGAATGAGCTTTTGGAGTCACACTGACCTGGATCCAAAGCCCAATTGCTCTTATTAGCAGTGCGACCTTCAGCAAATTATTTAACCTTGCTGAGAGTCAGCTTCTTCATGCGCTAAGTTGGGGGCGATACGACATACTTCATAGGGCTGTTGGGGGATAATTGGAACTGTATATTCAAAAGCATTAATCTTGGTTCCTGGAACATTAATAGGTGCTTAATAAACCTTGGCTTCCCATACCTCTTGGTGTTGGGGAAGCCAAGCAGTAGGAATGGGGCAGAAAGACATGACTTGGAATCTTGGCTACATCCCTGACAAGCTGTTTGATCCAGGGCCAATTATATAACCTCTCTGAGCCCCAATTTCCTCCTCTGCACACAGGGGAGTATAATATTATTTATGACAGGCTTAAATGGGAAATACAGTTAGTATGTGGCACAAAGCAATAACCCCTCATATTCATTGTATTAATTGTACTAGATTCTGTTCTAAGTAATTTACATATATTGATTCACTAAATCTTGAGACTAGGAACTGTTACTAGGCCCATTTTACCAATAAGGAAATTAGGGTCCTAAGAGTTATAATCAAGGTCATTTGCTTGGGGACTGAATTTAAATAGAGACAGTCTGACTCCAGATCCCAAATCCTTAACCACTGGGTTACATGAATTCATTTCTGTCCTGTAACCTTTAAAGACTCATAAATAAGTTTGGAAAGGAGATCATGTAAAGGAGCCCTGTGGCCATGTTGAATCATAGCATCATGGACTGGATACAGGCATGAACTTCCTGATTTGGCCAGAACATGCCCAAAGGACCAGTGTTGCTGTGATTCAGAACCATTGTTTTCTTATTCTCTCCATCCTCAGAAAGAGTCCAGCTGGCTTGGATCAATGAGAGAGGCAGGTTGCTATGATTGACATTTGCTCTATATTAATCAGGAAAGGCCAGACTTGCTATAGTAACAACCCCCCCAAGACCATGTCCATTCCCATGTCTCAGTGGCTTAAACAATAAAAGTTTATTTCTTTTTATTTTTAAAGATTTTATATTTAAGTAGTTTCCACATCCAATGTGGGGTTCAAACTCATAACCGTGAGATCAAGAGTTGCACACTCTACCAACTGAGCCAGCCAGGCACCCTTAAAGGTTTATATGTTACTCATGTTACAGTCTGGGTGAAAATCAGGCAGCTCTCCTGGTGGTTCTCATCTAAGCAGTTAGTTGTAAATGCTGGATCCCTCCATCATGTGACCCTGCCATCTTCAACACAGAGCTTTGTGATTGCCATGTAAGGGAAAAGAGAGTATGGGGTTTGGGGCTATACCTGGAGGTGGCATTCATCACTTGCCTATTCTTCCCATCCATAGAACATAGTCATATGGTTTCAGCCTCACAGCAAAGGAGGCTGTTTCTTTTTGTATCAAGGAAGAGGAAATGGTTGGTGGAAATATCCAGCCATTTTTCCAGTGTGCGCAATGGGGAAGAAGTAGTTCTTCCTCAAAGAGAAAGCATGGCTCTGCTACCCAAAGCATGGGAATGTGGGACGGGCAGAAACAAGATAAGGGAATCTAGGAGGGCTTCCTGGTGGAGGTGGTGCTTAAGCTTCAAGTTTAGGTAGGAAGTAGCTAGGTGAAGAGGGAGGAGTAGAAAGCAACCATCCCAGAGGGAGTGAAAAGCATGGAGGAAGGCCCAGACAAGAGACAAGACATTTTCCTTCCCTTTAGGGGACATGTTTGGTTCATTGTGGCTGATGCACAGAGTGGAGAAGAGTAAGTGGAGAGATGAACAGAGGGCAGATCATGAAGGGCTAAATAGTTCCTGTAAGGAGATAGGGCTTTACTGCAAAAGCAAAAGGGAGCCACTGGAGGATTCAAGCAGGGGCTGGCATAATCAGATTTGCATTTTAGAAAGAGCCTTTTCCTTCCAGTGAGTTGCATAGGGGCAGGGTAAGAGGAAGCTGACAAAAACTCTCACTCTTCATCTGTCCTACTTGAGTGATGCTGGGTGAGTACAGGTGATCTAAAGAGGGATGCAAGCCCTTCTTGGGATGCGTGACTTCTAGAAAGCCTGGCATCATAAACTAGAGACCCATGTCTGGTATTTAGCTCATAAACATGTCCTGTTTGACCTACAGGAAGATCTTTTAAGTTTACTTTTAAATTTTGAAACAGTGGATAGCACTTATGAAGGAGGAAATTTCATGTAAAAATCCAGGTGTCTAGATTTATTAATCTGCTTGGGCTGCCATAAAAAATTACCACAGACCGGATGGCTGAAACAACCATTTTTCTCACAGTTCTAGAGGCTGGAAATCCAAGGTCAAAGTGTTGGTAGGTTGCTTTCTCTTGAGGCCTCTCTCAGCTTGTAGAAGACTGCTTTCTTTCTGTGCCCTTATATGATCTTTTTTCTGTGCATGTGTGTTTCTGTCATCTCTTTCTCTTCTTATAAGGACATTAGTTCTGTTGGATCAGGGCCTCACCCTTATGACCTTTTTTAACCTTTTAACCTTAATTACCTCCTTAAAAGCCTTATCTCCAAATGTGGTAACTTTGAGGTTAGGACTTCAACATATGAATTTCACCCTAATTTCAGTTCATGACACCAGATTTCAAAGAACTGAATAAATGTTTATTAAGCACTTATTATATGGTTCCAAGTGTTTAAGATATAGTGGTCAATAAAAGAGAACCTGCTTTAGTGGGGCTTCTATTCTAATGCGTGATAAAAGCCATAGAAAAAAATAATTAGAGCAGGGAAGAAGGTTCTGGAGGGCTAGGGTATGGGAATGCAGATGGCATTACTTAAGAATGTAGTTAGAGTTGATCTCATTGAGAGGGTAGAGATCAAAGATTTGAAGGTAGTGAGGAAATGAGATATGAGGGTGTCTAGGGCAAGAACTTTCCAGGCAGAGGGAACAGCATGTGAAAAGGCCTTGAGATGGGAGAGTGGCTGGTATATTTGAGAATCAGCAGGGATCCAAAGTGGTTGGAGCAGAGCAAGTAGGGTGGGAGTGGTAGGGAAAGAGGCCACAGAGACGTTGGGAGTGGTGGAGGGGAGCAGATCATGAGGATCTTATAAGCTATTGTCAGGACTTTTGCTCTTACTCTGGGGAAATGGGAAGCTTTCTCTGCTAAAGAATTCAGAAGACCGGGCTACACTGGACCCCAGTTCCTCCTGGGCAACAGGTGGCTGGAATTCTATATCTGCTTTTTCCTTACCATTTGTTCTTCACTTTGCTGTAGTCTCCATTCCTCCCTACTGAATTTCATTCTGCCATGTGTTATTCACTTATGTTTCTTATTTGGCCCCTGTAAGCATGTAAGGATGTGATTCCTATTTTGTGTATCAGTTTGTCTGAGAACAGCATCTTTAGGAATTGACTTCCTTTGAGTAAAAACTTAGTTACGGTTTGCAGAGAAAACAAACACATCATGGAGGCCCCTGTAGTCTGGATTGATGCTGGCTGCATCACAAGTCATTAGAGGCAAATTGAGCCTAGTGGGAAAAGATCTATCATGACCCCCACCTCGTCAACTTGTCTCATATTTCAGAGACTCCTCCCACACTTCGTCTCTAGGAGCACTTGGCACTGATGTGAGGCTTAATTAAAAGAGCACCACATGCTGGCTTCCCTCTACTGAGTCTGGATGGGCTGGGAATCGGGCACAGGATTTCCCAGCCTCCTCAGCAAGGCTGTTTGGGTTGTAATGTTGCCAGAGCTGGGGCTATAGGCACTTGGAAAGCAGCGTGGTTTAGGCGGAAAGCTTAAAACTGACATACCTTTGGGGCACCTGGGTGGCCCAGAAGGTTAAGGATCTGACTTTGGCTTAGGTCACAATCTCACATTTCTTGGGTTCAAGCCCCTTGTTGGGCTCTGAGCTGACAGCTCAGAGCCTGGAGCCTGCTTCAGATTCTGTGTCTTCTTCTCTATCTGTCCCTCCCTTGCTTGTGCTCTATCTCTCAAAAATAAATAAACATTAAAAAGTATTTAGGGACGCCTAGGTGGCTCAGTCAGTTAAGCATCCGACTTCAGCTCAGGTCATGATCTTGTGGTTTGTGAGTTTGAGCCCCACATTGGACTCTGTGCTGACAGCACAGAGCCTGGAGCCTCTTTCAGATTCTGTGTCTCTGTCTCTCTCTGCCCCTCCTATGCTCATGTTCTGTCTCTCAATAATAAATAAAAACGTTAAAAAATTTTTTTAAATAAAAAACCAAACAAAACTGATGTACCTTCATACAAAGTAGCTTTGGTATGATCTTAGAGGTCAAGTTAGAGGACCCTGTAAGACTTTTCAGTGCTATGATCCTAGGCTTGGGCCTCACCTCCTGGGTGTTGGAATGAAAGTTGGGGGAGGGGTCATGATCGTAGGAGAAGGGGCAGATCTAAACTACCCATAGGGTTAGATCCCTGATCCTCAGCAATGGTATGAGGTAAGGACTTTTGTCTCTGTTCTCAGAGTAATGATATACAGGTGATGATTTAAATGAGATAATGAGATATTTTCAAGATTAGTCAGTGATTCTCAGCTGTGGCTACTTTTTAAAATCATTTCGAGAACTTACAAAAAAATACTCTTGCCTTGACCCTATCTCAGGTCTGTCAAATCAGGATCTCTGGTGGTGTACTCTGGTTATCGATATTAAACTCCCAGATGATTCTAAAGTGCAGCCAGGATGGAAAACCAGTGCTTTGGTCATCTGGGCAGCACCTTTGTGGGTTTTGCCATATCCAGTCCCCATAAAAAAATGAAAACAGGGTAGTGTTCTCAAATGCTGGCTGTTTATCATCGCCCACCACAGGCTGTGAGCCCAAGGCTTTCTCTATTAGAAAGGAAGACTAGCAAGCATCAGAGGCACCAAACTGTAGCTTTCTCTTTGATGTAATCAGAATTTAGAAGCGGACACCCTTCTGAATATGAACTTCAACATTGTTTCATCCCATGGCCAGGTGTCCCCTCATGGCATCTCCATTCCTGCCACCAGGTGTATGAGCCCTGTACTTAGCAAAAACCCTGAGAGAATTCACATTTCTGGCAAGTCGTTTCCATCTTTTCCTCCTTCTTCCTTCTACCCCTTGCCTTTTCTTCACTCCTCTTTTTCTTTTCCTTAGGTTTGCATCCCTCTCTCTGTCCTTCCCTTTCTCCTCCCTCCCTCCTTTCTTCCTCTCATTTCACAGACTCATCTGTAAGTACCTGCACCCTCCTGTCCATCACTTGCCTTGGGGTCGAGCCCTTCCATTGCTTTCTGCACAAAGCACCCCCTCACCTTGCCCTGCCTCAATCCCTTCCGTCCAAATCCACCCCATCCTCCTAGGCCTCCCAAATGGTACTGGATTTGGGAAGCCTTCCCTGGCCCCCTTTGTAGACTGCTATTAGCATTTTATCCCGATGTCCATATGACCTTACCACTCTGCCCCGTGTGGTATGGCATGGTGGCAGGGAGGGGGTTAAGGGGCAGGCTGTTTAGCTATGCTGTCCGGATTTCACTTCTGCTTCTGTGCCTTGCTGACTGTGATCTTGGGCAAGTCATTAAACTTTTGCATCTCACTTTCCTCACCTGTGAAATGAGGATAATAATTGTACCTACTTCATAAGGCAATGGTGTCGATGAAATGAATTAACAAATGGTGTCCAACACAATGATTATTACCATAATAACTTGCACATGTATCTACCCTGCCCTGAGCACTGTTTCTATATAGGAGCCTAATCGAATTCCTCCCATCACACCTGTGCTCAGCACCAGGCTCATGGTTGGTACATGTCTGTTGAAGTGTAGATTGAATGAATGTTTGCCTGCCAAATAGGGTCTTAGTACCTAAGGAAACTTGGACTCCATGGGCAGTTCTGGAAGTCATTCTCCTGAGTCATTGAGAGTGCCAACTCTGGAGTCTGACATCCCAGGTTCACATTCAAATTCTGCCACTTCCCAGCCATGTGATCTCGGGGGGCGGGAGGAGGCCATCCTGTGCCTCAGTTTCCACATCTGTAAATGGAAATAATAAAGCACCTACCTCATAGGGTTGTTGGAGGATTATATGAGTTAGTTCGTGCAAAGAACCTTGGAAGGGTACTTGGCAATCTAGTGAACAGGAAATACTGTTCATGATTGTTGTCTCTTGTGTCTGTATTAAATGTCAAGCTTAGAGCTTCATACTCTCTGCCATCCCCCACCCTACACAGATAAATACTCCAGAGTGAGAAACCCAAAGAGGAGGGAGAGAGGCTCAAATCCCTGGGGCAGTGGCTGAGGCAGATGTGACAGCTAATTGCCTCTCACTATTATGAATTCTGCCCTCCTGCCTCGCTCAGAGCTCCTTTTCACAAGATGATGGAGGCGTCATAAGAACATCCAGGCATTATTTAGATGGTACAGTGGTCTAGTAAATTGTCTTACTGGCCCTGAAGAGCCTCCTCTCACATGTCATTTTTCCAGGAATCCCAGGGACTCCTATTTCTCTGTGATGCCAGCTGGATGATAGAGCTTCGGTGATCCCTCTCTTCCCCTGGGCAAAGGGTGTGGGGCAGGAGTTTGTAGACAATTCATCCAGGACTCCAAATCTTTCTTTGTCTGGGCTGGCTAGAGGAGCGATTTATATCTCTGAGGATAGTCTGCCTAAGGCAAGAGCCAGCCTCCTCTTTTTCCTTGGAGATAAATAAATAACAAGGAGAGAGTTGTGACACAGCAGAGGAACTGAAGCCAGCAGGTCTTCGTGTCTGGTGGGAAGGAGAGAATAGTAAACCCAGGGGTGAGAAGTAGCTGGGAGCTCTTGTTCTAAGGAAACACCTGTGGACTTTGTCGGGATGGGGCTGTCAGCTCTCACTCCAAGCCTCCAGATCCCTGGGAAATAGGGAACAAAAAAGTATGCCGTGTGCTCTTTCTTGAATGACATCCTTCATTTGATTTGATTCTCACAACCTAAGTTAGGACATATTTTCCCCATTTTAGTAAACAGAAATGAAAACCCAGAGTGGTTAAGTGACTTGCCCAGGGTCACCCAGGCAGTGAATAGCAGAATTGGGGTTCTAAATCAAATATAATTCTTTTTTTACCATCCCTTGCTGTCAAAGAGACAAAGAAAAGGAGTTGCCACCTATGAGGATTCAGAAAACTCCGATATTCTGAAGCGTCCTTCACTACCCTTGCCACCAGCTGACCTTTAGTGAGCATGTATTCTGTGTGCTGTGCACAGAGCCAGGCACTTCATGCACATCATCTCACTGCATCCTAAATCACCCTTAGAACGTTGATGTTATTTTGCCTATTTTATGTCTGAGGAAGCTGATGCTCAAAATGGTAAGGTGACAAAGCTTGGATCCATCTGGGTTCTTTCACTGTGTCACATCCACTGCTTTTTCCCTGTGGGTTGGAAGTTTTGGGGATGTCATTTTATCTCTGGCTGTATTGCCTGGGAGGCCTCTTAGCACAAGAAAGAGCCCTGGAGTAATCCACAGAACAGTGGTTTTCACACCATGCTTCAGAGGGCTCTGGGGGTCCAGAGAGGTGTCTTAGGAGCTGAAGTTAGGGTGTTGGGGTGCAGTAGAGCTCTGGGGTCTCGAATTACAATAGCCAGAGCTGCTTCTCCCTCATCTGTTACATAAACTGGACTTCCATACCCCATTGCATTTTAGGGAAAGCATTCTGTAGCATAGCACGGTTGCCAGCAAGTCAGACAGCTCTGGTTCAAATCCTTGCTCTCCATTTACTAGCTTGAGCAAGTGACCTTGGGCAAGGTACGTAATCTCTCTGTGTCTCAGGTTTATCAACTGTCAAATGGAGAAGATAATAATAGAACCTGCCTTACAGGCTTCTTTTGAGAATTAAGTGTAACAGCACATGTAAACGTTCAGCCTGGAATATAGCAAATACTAATAAATGCCAGTTCCTCTTTTCCCCTGTGCCTCACTTCACTTAATCCAGAAAATTGATTGGAGCAAGCACTCTTTCCAAAGAGGATGGAGAAGATTCAGAATCATTTATTCATTTATCCAACCATCCATCCAGCTGCCTTAATATTGTTAGAGCATCTATTATATGCCTACTACTGTGCCAGGGGGTTGAGTTATAGGAGTGACAGTGGGGGCAGGATACAGAATGTTCTATGCTGTCTGCCTACACATCTGTTCATCCATTTGTCCGTCTGTCCATCCATCCATCCATCCATCCATCCATCCATCCATCCATCCATCCAGTACTCACTGAGTAATTACTGTGTATCAGGCAATATGCAGTGAACTGCCTGGATATTTCATCATATCTCACACTTGCTTCTAAGTCTTCTTCTTTCCCATACCACTTGGCCTTAGAGGTCTTCTTAATCTTGGCTCTAGCACCTTATATGTCCTTCTAGAGTTCTGTGCAGTCCCCAAAATGCAGTAGGCAGACCGCTAACAGATGGGGTGAGATGTCAGCTGCTGTAGTGGTTATGGATGTGGAGTATGGTGTGGTCCTCCTTATACATGCTTCCATGATATCTCATTTTGGTATACATTTTTTCATGTTGTACAACCTATGATCTTGTTCTAAATGTCCTTCCAAATATAGAAAAAAAGAGTGTGTCCTAAACACAGAACAAGGGGCATCTCTAGTGAATGGGGAAATATGAATATTGGGATGTAATCCCCACTACATTGCAGAGCACAGTGACAGAATGACAGGTTTCACAGTCTCCCTCTCTCTCCCTCTCTCCATGTGTATATGCAGGTGTGTACATATGTTAGTGACATAGCCACATTGATATGTGTGCTTGGTGTGTATATGTATGAACCAATGTATGAATGAATAAGCAAGTGTGCATGGGATTGGAGTGTGTGGAATGCATATTTAGAAGCATAGGTATCATATACATGCACTGCTTTATGGTGTGTGTTTCTACTTGAGCTTGCGTGTTTATGTATTAGTATGGGTGCACAAGCAGCTGTGTCTATGAGTATGAAAACCATACAGCTAGTTATCCTCCACTTCCATTATTCTGTTCTTGTATGGTGATAGAATTTTTGTTACATATGTGGCTTCTCAGAATGAAGATTGCTTTCCAGTCTCCCTTGTAGTGAGATATAGCCATGTGACTAAGTTCTGACCAATAGGGTATGAGCAGAAATGATGTGCGAGATGTACTCTCCCCATTCCTCCTTGTTTCTCACTCCCATGGGCTGAAATGTAGGCACTGGGGATGAGCTGTCTTGGACCACACAGTTGAGGGCATCATCCTGTGTGTGGAAGAACACCACACAGTGGGAGGATCCTGAGCCACAGGTACTCTGGAGCCTCTTTACTGGCCCTGACCTGCTTTTTCCAGATTGTTTTATGAGACAACAAGGAACTTCTTGTTTAAGCCACCCTCTTAAGTCTTGGTTATAGCAGCTACAGAAGCTATACTAAGATATATCTTAACTCAATACAATGTTTGTATATATGTGCATAATTCTGTAAAGGCAGTTTCCTTCCTGTAGAGTTTGAATGTCTCAAATTGAATGTCTAAAATGCATGTTATCTAGCTAGAAAGACTCTGCCTGGAACATCGCAAATTGTTTGGTTTATTTGGAAAGCGAAAGATGTGAGGTTGCAGTTTTTGAGGATCCAGCTGTAGGGCCATTTGATTTGCTTAGGAGAGTGAAAAAAGGGGTATCTTCTAGTTAGAGACCTGACCACCACCTGTATGACCTTGAGCAAATCCTATGTGTCCAGTTCCCATGTAGACTGTATTTCTTTCCACTAGAACAAAAGGAGTTGGACTGTTATCCCTGTAGATCCTTCTCAGCTCAGATGTTTTGTGATGGTGGCTTTGGCATTACTAGTTCTCTTGGCTTCTGGCCCCTGGAAGTTCTCAGTATATTCCCAAGAAGACATATCCATCTGGAAAGGATGACAGGTCCTGGTGCTTCAGGTTGGAGGCTATGGGAGAGAAGGCCTGCAGCCAGCCATGTGCATAGAGAGGCCCATGGACCTTCAGCTTCACATGCCCTGATTAAATGTTTGAAGACTTGTAGGTGCATGACTGCCTTAGCCAAAGATTATTTGTGAAACAGGCATGAATTTGTTCCACGGTGCTAGGGTGTAGAAAATGTCACATTTCTTCATTTTTCTATTGTTGGTGTATAGAAATGCCACCGATTTCTGTACATTGATTTTGTATCCTGCAACTTTGCTGAAATCATGAATCAGTTCTAGTAGGCTTTTGGTGGATTCTGTCGGGTTTTCCATGTAAAGTATCATGTCATCTGCAAAAAGTGAAAGTTTGACTTCCTCCTTGCCAATCTTGATGCCTTTTATTTTGTTTTGTTGTCTGATTGCTGATGCTAAGACTTCCAGCACTATGTTAAATAGCAGTGGCGAGAGTGGACATCCCTGTCGTGTTCCTGATCTCAGGGGGAAGGCTTTCAATTTTTCCCCATTGAGGATGATATTAGCTGTGGGTTTTTCATATATGGCTTTTATGATGTTTAAGTATGTTCCTTCTATCCCGACTTTCTCGAGAGTTTTTATTAAGAAAGGATGCTGTATTTTGTCAAATGCTTTTTCTGCATCTATTGACAGGATCATATGGTTCTTATCTTTTCTTTTGTTGATGTGATGTATCACGTTGATTGATTTGCGAATATTGAACCAGCCCTGCAACCCAGGGATGAATCCTACTTGATCATGGTGGATAATTCTCTTTATATGCTGTTGGATTCGATTTGCTAGTATCTTGTTGAGAATTTTTGCATCCATATTCATCAGGGATATTGGCCTGTAATTTTCTTTCTTTGCTGGGTCTCTATCTGGTTTGGGAATCAAATGAAGTCTGGCCCTGAGCACTCACCCACATGACTGATGGGACAGGCAGTATCTGTCATCTTTGGGCTACCTCCCCCATCTCATGGTTATTTTGGTGCCAGCAGGGGCATGGTCCTCAGCTGTCTGTTTTGGGAGATGCTCCCCACAGTGGTTCAGTTGAACTGTGGCTCAGATAAAGACCTCCCCATAGCCTTCAAAGTCATGGTTCTTGGTCATCGCCCCTAGGATCTAAGTGTCACCCCATCAGAGGGGTGCCTCCTATGGGGCACTGTAAGGGAGAAGAGCACAAGTCTCCAGCACTTAGAGTCTGCCTCACTTTACCCTCTTGGTCCTGGGAACTCCAGCTCTCTGCCAGGGTGACACTCTTCTGTCCTCCATTCTTATATAAGCCCTTCTCTCCTTGCTCTTCTGCAGTGATTCCAGCTTAATTCAGTGGTTAGTCTGACTTGCCCACTGAAGACAAGAGGGACTCTTGGAATTCAAAAAGCTCTGACCACTCCCTTCCCCCAAAGACTGGCTTAGACCTTCAACTGACCCTGTCCCAGAGAAATAGAATTTGAAGGGGTGCCTGGGTGGCTCAGTCGGTTAACTGTCCACCTTTGGCTCAGGTCATGATCTTTCAGTGTGTGAGTTCGAGCTCCGCTTTGGGCTCTGTGCTGATAGCTCAGAGCCTGGAGCCTCCTTCAGATTCTGTGTCTCCCCCTCTCTCTGCCCCTCCCATGCTCGTGCTCTGTCTTTGTCTCTCAATAATAAATAAAAACATTAAAAAAATAAAAAAAGAAATAGAATTTGAGCCACATATGTAATTTAAAGTTTTCCAGTAGCTACATTAAAACAGTAAAATAACATGGATGAAATTTATTTTACCTATATATTTTCTTCAAGTCACTGTATTCATAATGTTACTGTTTGAACATGTAATCAAATAAAGCTATTAATGAAATATCCTGCATCAGTTTGTAGTACCAAGCCATTGAATCCAGTGTGTGTTTTACACTTACAGCATATATCAGGTTGGACTAACTACATTTTGAGCACTGAGCAGCCCCATGTGGCTAGTGGCTACCATACTGGATAGTGCAATCTCAAACAATAAAGCAAAAATAAGAATGTGGCTGGGAGGATGGGTGAAACAGCTGAAGGGGATTAAGAGTACACTTATTGTAATGAGCGCTGAGTCAGGCACAGAATTGTTGAATCACTATATTGTACACCTGAAACTAATAACACTGTACATTAATTTTACTGAAATTAAAAGTAATTAATTAAAAAAATAAAGTGAACAAATCAGTGGCATTTCGTACGTTCACAGGGTTGTACAACCATCACCTTTAACTAGCTCCAAAACATTTTTGACAAGAAGCCCTGTGCCCATTAAGCAGTTTCTTCCCATGCCTCCTCCCTCCCCACTCCCTGCTGACCCACTAATCCTCTTTTTGCTCCTGCTACTACCTGTTTTGGATATTTCAAATAACTTAAATAATTTCAGATGTGATCTTTTGGTGACTGGTTTATTTTGCTTAGCATAGTGTTTTCAGGAACCATCCATGTTGTGTCATCTTGTCAGTACTTCATTCCTTGAGTGGGGTTCCATAGTATGGATATACCACATTTGTTTGTCCATTTATCTTTTGATGGATACCCGTAGTCTCTTAATAAATTAGAAGTTTGGAAACACAAAAATGATAGCTTGAATGTACCCATGACACATGGTATCATGTGGATGAACCTTGAGGACATTACACCATGTGAAATAAGCCAGCCACAAAAGAGCAAATACTGTATGATTCCATTTACAAAATGCCTACAGTAATCTAGATAATAGAGACCATCTACAGAAAGTAGAATGGTGACGGGGTGCCCGGGCGCCTCAGTCGATTGGGTGTCTGACTCTCAATTTTGGCTCAGGTCATCATCTCACCATTCACAACATAGAGCCCTGTGCTGATGGCATGGAGCATGCTTGGGATTCTCTCTCTCCCTCTCTCTGCCCCTCCCCTGCTTGCTCTCTGTCTCTCTCTCAAAATAAATAGATGAGATTAAAAAAAGTAAGTAGAATGGTGCTTACCAGGGACCAGGAGGAGAAGGGAATGAGGAGTCATTTAATGACTACAGAGTTTCAATTTGGGATGATTAAAAATTTCTGGAGATGGATGGTAGGAATGGTTTCACAAAAATAGTGTACTTAATGCTATTTAAGTGTACACTGAAAAATGATGAATTTTGTTATGTGTATTTTACTGTAATTTTAAAATCTGTTGGTTCGACTCCTAGGTTGATTTTAAAGAACTGACCATTGACTGAGGGAATTAGGAAAAAGCAGATCCATTTTCTCCAGTCTCACAAAAGAGCTATTCCTAGATTACATTAGGGATCATTACATCTTCTTTGTTCATGTTAAGTTATACACAGTTCTTTTTTTTTTTTTTTTTGGGCCAGTGCTACAGTTTATTTATAAACAAACAGGTGATCCATAATATTTTATACCCTCAGTTTAACTAAAACACAGCCGCATTCAGAATAGGCACTTCTTGAAGGGAGAATCTATGACAGGTTGTAAAAGAAAATATATTAAGTTATAAATTTTTGCAATCTGTTTCTGCCCTAGGCCCACTTTGCTTACTCTCTTTTCTTACACAGTATCTGGGTGAGGGTAGACACAGAAAACTGAAAGAAGCCAGAGAGCAGAGGCTGAATAGGGAGAAGAGAAAAAGCAGAAAGACTGCCAAGATTTGATTTATGAGCCGGTCTTACAGAGCATGGATGAGAGAACAGATACAGGCTGGGGAAAGGAGTTTTGAGATTTCTGTGTGCTATGGAGGTCTTTTTCCCTTGGCATTTTAGCAAGAACTGCAGCAGGGATGTAAATTGCCTTTCAATTACTATTTATTTGAATCTCATAAGGAGATGAGGTAAAACACAAGGTGACAAGGTCGCATCTGGATCCTATTTGCATCCCCAGGACTTACGAAACTGGCTTGTTTCCTGTGACTGAGTCAGCTGAATTAGACAGAGGAGTCAATCCTACGCACCATCGTTAGGATCTCATCCTTATCAGCTCCCTTTTTTCTCTTGTCTTACCTCCCAATATCTTGTGAAGGGCGCTTCTGAAGTGATCAGCTGAAAGAAGCAAAGAGCAGTCCCCTCTGTGAGGGGAATACTGCAGCAATTACCACTTAATGTCATCCTGAAGCTCTGTGAAAGAGCTGAAGCGAGGAAAGATAATGGTGGTGACAGAAATTATGTTGAGAATAGCTGTATATCACTTCATTTAGTGCAGGGGAAGTCACATGTTCATAAAAGTCCATTTGGTCTGAAAGCAAATAACTTAAGTCATTCAAACTCGGTCTTGTTGGACCGTAAAGCCGCTGGCAATATTTCGTATAAAGGACTCTATAGAAAAATAAATTATATTTATTGAATTGAACTTCAAGTAATAACCCTGCCACCTACTCTTTTTTTCCCTAGCCTTCCAAGTCCTATGAATTTTGATGAATTACAAAAAGTTCTATGGCAGTATAATCACTTAAACAAAAAGCTATCCAGGTAATAACACAAGCACCTTTAAACTGAAGAAAAACTCATTTGCTTTTTAGGTTTGATCATTATTTATTTTCTCACTGCTTTGATTACCGTTCTCCACAATAATGTTCAGAGTAGTACTTTTTTGTTTAAGGGTCCAGGCATTCCTTGGAATCTACCACTGTGTTCTATAAAGGACTCACTCTTGGATGCTTTAGGTTAGATTTCTTTCACCTCCAAGTTTTGATCTTGGCTTTTCATGGTCAAGCCTGATGCTGCAGTGGTCCAAATAAGTCCCTCTTCCATGCAAAAACAATGCAAGGAACTTGGCTAGGGAGCATCCCAGAATCATGCTAAACCATAAAACAACACATTCTTGGAGTCCCACAGAACTGCTTAAATATTTCTCTCCTGAGCTTGATTGGTCTGCATTGCCTCTTCTGAAGATCAGCTCAGGTATCAGTTCTATCAGAGAGCTCTCTCTGATGTATTTTCAGGCTAGGTTATGTTATGTGTTTTTCCTAGGCATGTTATAGTGAGCATTTGTTCAAAGTTCAGATTTTTAGGACTTTTGATCTCCCTGTGTTTGGAGAATTCATTCATTCATTCACTCATTTGTTCAGCAATATGTATTGAGAGCCTCCAGTGTTCCAGACATTATTTTTGGCAGTGGGGAAAAAGCAGTGAATAAACCAGACACAAATCCTTCCTTCTGGGGCTCACATTTGAGGACGGAGAGATAAGCAATCATATAGATAAATACATGTATAATGTATGAGATGGTGGCAAGAGTCATGGGGGGGGGAAATATAGCATGGAAAAGGTGATGACAAGTTCCAGGGGTTCTAGAGTGGTCACACTCAGAAGGTGATATTTAAGCAAAGCCTGGAAGGAGGACATCACCTTTCTATGAGAGTTTTGGTGGTAGGAGGCAAGGTGGGTCTGTACCCAGCATTCCTTGCAGCTAAAGTGAGGGTGAGTGATTTAAGATAATTGAATCCAAAGACTGCTCTGGAATCTGGAAAGATAAAGAAGCTAGGACAGTGGAAACCTCCTGGCACAGCTGTGGCATCAGTTTGCTGGCTCCAGGGGTGTGGGACAAGTGGAGTCCAGTGCACCTTATGGTATCCAGTGCCGGAGTAGTGCTATTTAACTGTAATGGCCACTGTTTACTCACCATGGCTGCAGAGTCCTCACCATGGTAGTTTTCAGACTGGGGTACTAGCTGCAGCTGAGCCTTCCTTTTCCTGCCTGTTTTCTGACCTCTATTTAGGCTCTTTGGTGCTTCTGTGAGCTACCTGGGACATTTCCTGTGAATTTTTTTTCTGCTTAAATAAACCGAAATTAGTTTCTGTTGCTTGTGACCAATAACTCACACCTCTCTTCCATCCTGTGCTTGTCTCCTTTAGTGCTTCTATGTCAACATGTTGCAATGTCACGTTTATGTGTGTGTCTCTTGTTTGCCACAAGCTGTTGAGGGGATAGACCACATATTTATTATTCATCCTCATGCCTTTGATTTCTAGCCTAGTGGTTGGTCAGTATGCTTTTGTTGAATCTGTGAATGAACAAGAAAAAGAAAGAATAAACGGAACTCTTGAATCCATGCTTTTCTTCATAACATCCTTACTTTCAAACAAAATCCAGAAGCCATATCTAACCATTCCAAGGAACCTCTGTCACTCAAGTCTAAAGCCTATCTCTTGCATGAAGCATGCAGATCGAAAGCAAATACTTTTTCCGTTGCTATCTAAAGCAACTTTCCATCAGGGTACCATTGAGGAACTTACTGCTTTTAGGAAGAGAAAAGCATGGAAAAATTAGTCCTCAATTTCAGTTCAAAAAAGGGCAACTGAAAATCTGTTTTATGCAGAATGGAACATCTAGACTCTACTGAAGAACCAATGATCTTGGGTATGTCCTTTACATTGGCCCCAATTTCTTCTGAAAAATGGGGAGATGAAATTAGATCAGTTTGACAACAGGTGTACTATCAGTATTATGGGCTAGACAATCTCTTGCTGTGGGGGCTGTCCTGTGCATGCAGAATGTCAGTAGTATACTGAATACTCAGTAGATGCCAGTAGTATGTCCCTAGACATTGTCAGATGTCCCTGGAACATAAATTTATCCCTGGTTGAGAACCACTGAATTAGATGGTATTAAGTGATAAACAGATTACAAGTTCCAGGGACGGAACAGGAGTTGAGGCTTGTCCTCCATCGTATCCAGGCACTTAGACCTACGAGTGCCATCATAGCAAGCATTCAGTACAAGCTGAATCAGTAAGAAGAAATACACAGTTCCTTCCAATTGGATAACTTCCTTGGCACCAAGAGAATCACATAGATGGTGATGATACTCATGACCCATGTGGCTGCCCCTATTTGGGTACTGTTTAACATTCCTGGATATAAATGAGCTAAAAATAGAGCCCACTTATTAAAAAATAAGTCTGTCTGCCCACTTTGACTATAACATAGTGACTGTCATTATCAAGAAGGGTCCATTCAATTCTGATAGCTATCTCAGATCATATCCCCAAAAAGTTAACTCTGAATTTTATGAATATGGTGAAAAGTTTAGTTGAGAAGAGTGAGTCCAAATTTTGGAATAAGAATTATATACAGTTTATTGTTTAGGAAGCAACAGAGTATATATAATGATCATGAATATTGATTTCCAGTTCTTTTAAAAAATGATTTTTTTTTATTTTTGAGAGAAAGCACAAGCAGGGGAGGAACGGTGCCGGGGGGTGGGGGAAAGGAGGAGGGGAGAAGACAAAGGATCTGAAATAGGCCTTGAACTGACAGCAGTGAGCCAATGTAGGGCTCGAACTTCATGACCTGAGCTGAAGTCATATGCTACTGACTTAGCCACCCAGGAGCCCTCCAGTTCTTATTATCTTTTGCTATGTGTGATAAGAAAGTAGCTTCCTTTTCAGTCTAGCCAAGACTTTCCTTCTCTTTCCTTCACCTCTGCTTATCTACCTTTTGGCATTCCACACTGTCTGATAAGGATTGCACTTATGTAGATCAGTTTAACAATTTTAGGTCTTCTGATCCAGGAACATGGGATATCTTTCTGTTTATTTAGTTTTTCAATTTCTTTCAGCCATGTTTTATAGTTTCACACGTCTTTCGTTAAATTTATTCCTAAGTACTTTATAGAAGTTATTGTAAATGGAATGGATTTCTGAATTTCGCTTTTGGATTGTTTGTTGCTAGTATATTGAAATACAGTAGAATTTTGTTTATTGATCTCCTGTCTCTGTCACCTTGCTGAACTCATTTATTAATTGTAATAGTTTTTTAGAGGATTTCCTATAGACAAGAAAGATTTTCTAATGGTCCTTTACTGAATTTCTTATATGAAATATTTTCTATATGCAAGATCATGTCATCTGCAGATAAATATAATTTTACTTCTTCTTTTCCAATGTTGATGCCTTTTATTTTACATCCTGCCTAATTTCCTTGGCTGGAGCCTCAAGTACAATGTTGCATAGAAGAGGTGAGAATGGCTATCCTTGGCTTGTTCTTGATCTTAAGGGGAAAAGATTCAGTTTTTCACTTTTAATTATGACCTTAGTGGTGATTTTTTTTAGATGCCCTTTATCAGCTTGAAGAAGTTTCCTTTCATTCCTATTTTTTAAAAGTGTTTTTATCAGAAAGGGGTGTCGAATTCTGTCAGATGATTTTCTGTCTATTCAGTTGATCATGTGTTTTTGTGCATTATTCTATTTGTGTGGTGTAATACTTGATTTACAGATACTAAACCAACCTTGCATTCCTGGGATATAGCCTACTTGCATATGATGTATAATCCTTTTAATAAATTGCTGGATTCAATTTGCTAGTAATTTTTGAGGATTTTTTGCATCTGTATTCTTTTTTTATAAAGTTATTTTTAAATGTCTGTTTTTGAGAGAGAGGGTGAGCAAGCACGTGCGCAAGTTGGGGAGGGGCAGAGAGAGAGGGCGACACAGAATCTGAAGCAGGCTCCAGGCTTGGAGCTGTCAGCACAGAGCCTGATGCAGGGCTCAAACTCATGGACTGTGAGATCACAACCTGAGCCAAAGTCAGGCGCTTAACCAACTAAGCCACCCAGGCACCCCTGCATCTGTGTTCTTAAGAGATATTGGTCTGTAGACTTTCTTTTTCTTGTGGAAAAAAAAGTTTTTGGTTTTTATATCAGAATAATATTGGATGCTACAAAGGAGCTGGGACGTGTTCATTTCTCCTTTATTTTCTGGAAGTGTTTGTGAGGTAATGGTATTAATTCTTCTTTAAATGTTAGGTAGAATTCACAAGTGTAACCATCTGGTCCTGAGCTTTTCTTTGTGGAAAGTTTTTTAAAAACATTTTTTTATTACTAATTCAATTCTTTACTTGTCATAAGGCTATGAAAATATTCTGTTTCTTCAAGAGTCCAGACTGGTTTTATAAATGCAGTTTTATTGAGACACGAGCATACTCATTCACTGACAGGTTGCTATGGCTGCTTTGATACAACAATGGCAACGTTGAATACTTGGGACAGAGACTGTCTAGCACACAAAATCTGTGTATCTACTATGTGGCCCTCTACACAAAAAGCTTACTCCTCCTGTAGAACAGGAGGCTTTTCAGGAACACATCCATTGCACAACAGCAAATATGTTTATATTTAATGAGCATCTGCTAGGTTGCACCATATGAAATTGGTATTTGTGTAGGTCAAAAATGGTCAAATATTGGTACTTACATATGGCCAATGAGACATAAATTTCCAGACACGTGCAAATTAATGGAGTACAGGCTAGGCAGGATTAACATTGGAAAAGAAGAAGTAATATTATGTCTATTTGCAGATGACATGATCCTAACATCTTGCATATAAGAAATTCAGTAAAGAAACCACTAAAAAATCTTCCTTGTATATAGAAAATCCTCTAAAAAACTATTAGAATGAATAAATGAGTTCAGCAAGGTGGCAGAGACAGGAGATGAATATACAAGAATCTACAGGGATACACACACGTGCTCACCTAATGTCAATGAATATAGTAATTGCTGTTTTACAGGCACCAGCCAAGTATTGCAGAAGCACAGAGTAGTGTATGAGCAATTCTTACTGGTAGAAGTGAGGGAAAGAGGTGGGAAGCTGGAGAGGCCTCCAGAGAAGGAGCTGGGTTTCTAGCTACTGTGCATTTGAACTTCATAGGATATTTAGGATTTTATCAAGTAAAATGAACCATTTTCCAGACGTTTCCTCAGGTGTGGGGTTTTCCTCTGGTGTGGGGGTGGGGTTGACATTGAGCCATAATAAACATGCTATGTTTCTTTTCTTCAAACAGAATTACTGTTGAGTCCTAGAAAATAGTAGCTTAGAATAGAGGATATTAAAGATCAAGTGAGTATGGCTCCCTAATTTTTCTGATGAAGCATGGAGGCAAAGTGACTTGTTCAAGGTCACCCAGCTGTTGACTGATTATGTTATTGGCAGGATTAGAGCTTGCATCTTATAACCACCAACTCAAGGCTATTTCCATTAGACCACCTGGATATACAAGACAGCAGAGTTAAGAAAATCACCTACCAGGGACACTGGTGGCAGACAGATCTGGGTTTGAGTTCTGGCTCTGTCACTGACTCTTACTCTTCAGAGAGTTTGTGAGCCGGAATTGTATCATACATGGATCCTCCAGAATAGAGAGGTTCATAGCTCAGAGTCTGAAACCAGACTTTGAGTTTCATTCCAGCACCACTATTTACTAGCTGTGTGACCTTGGGCACATTACTTAACCTCTCTGGGCTAGTAATAAGGAGATAATAATAGTACCTCACAGAGCTTTAGGACTGAGTGAATTTAGGATTAAATGCATAAGGCACAGAGAATAATGCCTGAGACATAAAATACCGTATGCTTACATTATTAAAAGAAAAACAATGGAGATGCCTGAGTGGCTCAGTCGGTTAAGTGTCTGACCCTTGGTTTAGACTCAGGTCATGATTTCATGGTTCACGGGTTTGAGCCCTGTGTTGGGCTCTGCACTGACAGCACATAGTCTGTTTGGGACTCTTTCTTCCTCTCTTGCCCTCCCCAACTCATGTGCTTTCTCTCTCTTTTTCAAAATAAATAAATAAACTTAAAAAAGAGAAAAACAGTGGATCATAGGACTGTTATAAGAACGAATGAAAGTAATTTAGATGTGAAGCCATTTTCCAAACTCGTAAAACAGTAAGTAGAATTTATTATAATTCTCTACGTGAATTAAAAGCCTGGCAACCTGCAGAATGAAGTTGGTGACTGTCATCTATTAAATAAAGCCTTACTATTTGCCAGGGACCTTACTTACATTACTTAAGCATCACAAGACCCAGAGATGGTTATTATTTTGGACTGACAATAGTGACCAGTATAGCAGAGCATGGTAGGGAAGTATACAGACTCTGGGGGCAGGCTGCCTGAGTCTGAATCCTCACTTAGCCTCTAACTGTCTATGTGAACTGGTGAGTTGCTTAATTCCTGTGCCTCAGTTTTCCAGTTTGTAAACGAAGATGATGAAAATAGATCTGCCTCATTGATTGTTCTGGGGATTAAATAAGATAATTTCGTGAAGTGCTTACGACAGCATTTGATGTATGGTAAGTCTTTGGGAAAGAATGAAAGCAGGAAAAGAGGGAGGGAGAAAATGAGAGAGAAAAAGGAGGGAGGAGAAAAGGAAGGGAAGGAGGGAAGGAAGAAAGGTAGGGAGGGAGGGAGAAAGAAACCTACCCCTAATTAGATTATGCAAGTTGTTTACAACACAAAACTAATACATGTGGAAGTTGGGATGTATAAGCAGGTCTGTCTGGGTTTGCTCTGAAGCCAGTGCCCCTTCTGCTGAACCAGACCTAGGAGAAAAGCAGAGATGGCAGATGTGTTTCAGGACATCGGACAGAGACGATCCCCCGGGTTTCTAACAGCAGCATTATGTTTCAGATGGATAAGTGATCAGAGAAGGCACGAGCCTTTAATTGGTGTTCAGAGCTAACCCATTTCACGTCCAGCCAGAATCTCTGAGACCACTTGGTAGACAGGTCCTTCCTCCACTGCACTCCTTGGCAAAGACCTCCCAAGCTAGAGTTCAAGGCTCTGTCGTTTCATTCTTCATTTGGCAATACTTGGGAAGTGTAGTCAGGGGTTCAGGGCCCAGATCTAGAAATTGCAGACCATGCGGAAAGGTTCGAATTCCTCCTTCTCTGAAAATCTCATTTTTCCAGGCTTTAGCTGTTCTCTCTCAGCTGGCAAGGGTCCTGCCGGGGCAGTGTGGCTGGATCATCTGTTGAAGTCTTCATTTGTGTTTTATTCTTCTTGTACCTTATCTCCTGGAATTTAAGATGGTACTGATTGTAAGATGCACTGCTCTTTTATATTTCACTAGAAAAAACAAAACATAATAATAATTAAGCCATGAGATGTGCTTATCATTTAGAATTTTAATTTTATACTCAGGAAAAGAGCTTGCTAGCCCCTTTGAGACATAGATTTCAACATGTATCACTCTTACAGACATATGAAAAAGAAAATTAAAGCAAAAAATTGTTTAGAATAGTGCTAAAACCTCTTCACATTCCATGTGTAATGCCTATGAATCACTTTTCAGCTCAGAGTCGTCTGTGGTCACTGGTGTCTTTTTTTTTCCTCACATCCTCTGTGCTATTCATTGTTGGTGATTTGGTATTTCCTAGAAGAGTACTCCCATCATTGTCTCTGGGATTTTCTTTCAAGAAAATTCTATAAATTTGGTTGTTGACATTTTCTTGATCTTATCAGGATGTTACAGTGAAAGGTTTTCAGGCAAAAGCCAAGACTCATATCCCTTCCTTAAGTGATCTTCAGTGGTTTGTTGACTGAAAGGTCAAAGCGTTGTAGGTGTCCAGTCATGCCACCTTGAGTAACCAAATTTGAACATGCACAGGAAATTAAGCCTATGTCTTGAGTGCCATTTACCAAAAGCTATGATGAGATGCCATCAATAATTAGATGCCTCATGATATCAGACATGTTATAAAGCTGGAAAAGATGTATATCTTAGGATAGATGAAACAAGGGGTTTCCCAAGAAGGGAACCAGTTCATTGTATGTCTTTGCCTGAGAGGTGAGCCCTATTCCTGGACTTTTTTGGGATTTTATTGGAGAGATAATACTAGATGAGTCCTAAAAGAAAAGTGAGGATGGAGGGGGTCAAGTTCTTATTGGGAGTTGGAGAAGTGAGAAGGCCAGAGAGAAAAGTGAACCCCAATTCTAGGAAGGTGGATAGGTTCTATGAGATGTTGGAATGTGTGGCTGGATCCCTTACAAACTTTGGGATATCGAGATCTCAGGATGGACGGTCAAGGTGAACCCATGGAGGTGTTCTTAGACACTGGGCTCCCGTGGCCAAGCAAGACCCATCACAGTAGAGCTGCCTGATTTCAGAAAGCAAAATGGCTCCCAGAATATTCTGTTCTTTCTAACTTTGAGTCCCTTTTCTAGTATAGGAGAGTGAGAGGAAGCTCTGATAATGACTGGAATTGAATATCCTAGTTGGCCAATGAGATGAGGTTGGGATTCAAATTTGATGTAGAGAAAATAAAATACTGTGACAGTTTTTTATCTGTTTAATTTATAGAAGAAAAAATCAATTCATATATGTTACCTGTCTGCTACAGATGTTAAATAACTTTTTTTTTTAATTGAAAATCTGCTCTAGATGGAAATAACCCTTGAGCCCAGTCTCCGTTCCCCCAGAATTTCTCTAAGTGGCTTCATTGGGCTTTGTACAGTATTTCTCAATGGGTCACCACAGGCATCTAGACCTGGAAAAACTGTGAACATTGCAGATAGTTTGTGTAGTTGGTTCCTCCAGATGCCAGTGGTGCCCCCTTGACACTATGACAACCCCATGTACTGCCCACATTTCCAAATGGCTCCTAGCAGGAAGGCACCACATCTGGTGGAAAAATACTAGGATAATGGGATATATCTATGGCATTGCTGAGATGGACGTGAGCAACTCATTTAAACTCCCTAGGCTATGTTTCATTCATCATTGCCATTGTGATAATTCAAAGATAATTTTTTTTAATTTTTTTAACGTTTTTATTTATTTCTGAGAGACATAGAGACAGAGTGTGAGCAGGGGAAGGACAGAGAGAGAGGGAGACCCAGAATCCGAAGCAGGCTCCAGACTCTGAGCTGTCAGAACAGAGCCCGACGCGGGGCTCGAACTCACAGACCGTGAGATCATGACCTGAGCTGAAGTCGGCTGCTCAACCAACTGAGCCACCCAGGCACCCCTCAAAGATAAATTCTTAATAGGAGCAGCAAGAAAGTATGCAAAACAAAGGAACAACAAAACAATCGACTGTATAGAAACATCATACTCTCTGAGACAAAGCGTGGGAGAAATCAAATATGCATTATTATTAGTGCCACAATGGTTATTCTTAGAATTGCTAAAAATGCAAGAAATTCTAAACAAGTGCTACTTGTCTGGTTTCTGCTCAACATAATCTGGGAAACCAAAAAAAGAAAACATGATCATAATAATTACTTAATATCAGACCAACAGCCATGATAAAACTACTCCTTTTGGTGAGAGGAAAGAAAATAAAAGGAAATTTTACTTTTCCAGCATTTTTATATGCCGGATAGTGTAGTAAATGTGTTACATGGATTTCTCATTTGATTTCCACTACAAGGCTGAGGTAGATATTGTTGTTTCCATTTTGCAGATATGGAAACTTCAGCTGTATCACTTACTCACTTACTCAAAGTTATCACTTACTCAGAGTCATAAAGCTAGGAAGGGGTAGAAGGGCTAGGGAGGGGTAGAGCCGGTCTTTAAAGCAAGGCTTCAAGACTCATAATCTTTTCACCACAAAACACTATCCAGGTTAAAACAAGGAGAGTGTCTATCAAAGCAGCTATTTTTTTAATTCAAATATAACTACCTTACAGTGTTATATTAGTTTCAGGTATACAGTACAATGATTCAATAGTTCTGACCATTTCTCAGTGCTTATCAAGATAAGTATTAGTTACCAAAACATCTTTTGAGGCAGCCCAGTTGAAAGGAAAATTCAGATTATGGTTGAGGGTGGTCAAGGCTGAGGTGGTGCTGAGTGTGGAAGGTCAGGTGAGCAGGAAAACAGGAGAACTAGCTTGGAGGTCAAAAACCGGGACGGCTGAATAGGGGTGGAGCTCACTAGAAAGAATGGATGAGAACTAGGCATTCATCATTGAGCTTGTGTGTGTGTGTGTGTGTGTGTGTGTGTGTGTGTGTGTGTGTGTCCCTGCACCTGCTCTCCAGTGTCCCCATTGCCTGCATAGGATGCAAGAATGGGAATGGAGCCTGAAAGGAACCATGCAGTGTTGATGGACTGAACGATTAACCGTGTTCCCAATGTGCTTGGTTTAAAGACACAACCTGTGCTATGTGCTTCTAAATGGAGACTCCTGCGGTAATTAGAATTATGCTCAGGCTTCTCTTGCAAGCCCACTGAAAGTTTTTGCTTCTTCAGGTGTTCTTTTTTAAATATATAATAGTTTATTTTCAAATTGGTTTACATATAACACCCAGTTTTCATCCCAACACGTGCCCTCTTTAATGCCTGTCTCCCCTCTCCCCCCTCCCTCACCCCCCTCACCCCCCTCACCCTCAGTTTGTTCTTAGTCTTTGAGAGTCTCATGTTTTATCTCCCTCCCTCTCTGTGTCTTTTTTTCCTTTCCCCTCTTCCCCTCCCCCTGGTTTTTGCTTAGTCTCACAAAGTCCACCTATGCGTGGAAACATATGGTATCTGTCTTTTTCTGATGGACTTATTTCACTTAACATAATACCCTCCAGTTCCATCCATGTTGCTACACATGGCCAGATTTCATTTTTTCTCATTGCCACGTAGTAGTCCATTGTATATGTATACCACATCTTCTTTTTTTTTTTTTTTTTCATTATAATAGTTTATTTTCAAATTGGTTTACATATAATACCCAGTGTTCATCCCAACACATGCCCTCTTTAATATCCGTCACCCCCTCTCCCCCCTCCCTCACCTCCCTCACCTCCCTCACCCTCAGATTGTTCTTAGTCCTTGAGAGTCTCTTATGTTTTATCTCCCTCCCTCTCTGTGTCTTTTTTTCCTTTCCCCTCTTCCCCTTCCCCTGGTTTTTGCTTAGTCTCACAAAGTCCACCTATTCGTGGAAACATATGGTATCTGTCTTTTTCTGACTGACTTATTTCACTTAACATAATACCCTCCAGTTCCATCCATGTTGCTACACATGGCCAGATTTCATTTTTTCTCATTGCCATGTAGTAGTCCATTGTATATATGTGCCACAACTTCTTTATCCATTCGTCAGTTGATGGGCACTTGGTTTGCTTCCACGATTTGGCTATTGTCGAAAGTGCTGCTATGAACATTGGGGTACACGTACCCCTATGCATCAGCATTCCTGTGTCACTTGGGTAGATTCCTAGCAGTGCTATTGCTGGGTCATACGGTAGCTCTATTTTCATTTTTTTGAGGAACCTCCACACCGTTTTCCAGAGCGGCTGTACCAGTTTGCATTCCCACCAACAGTGTAGGAGGGTGCCTGCTTCTCCACATCCCCGCCAGCATCTATAGTTTCCTGATTTATTCATTTTAGCCACTCGAACCGGTGTAAGGTGGTATCTCAGTGTGGTTTTGATTTGTGTTTCCCTGATGATGAGTGACTTTGAGCATCGTTTCATGTGTCTGTTGGCCATCTGAATGTTCTCTTTGGAGAAGTGTCTATTCATATCTTCCGCCCACTTTTTCACTGGATTATTTGTTTTTCGGGTGTGGAGTTTGGTGAGTTCTTTATAGATTTTAGATACTAGTCCTTTATCTGATATGTCATTTGCGATTATCCTTTCCCATTCCGTCGGTTGTCTATTAGTTTTGTTGGTTGTTTCCTTTGCCGTGCAGAAGCTTTTTATCTTGATGAGGTCCCAATAGTTCATTTTTGCTTTAAATTCCCTCGCCTTTGGAGATGTGTCGCGTAGGAAATTACTGCGGCTCAGGTCAAAGAGGTTTTTTTCCTGCTTTCGCCTCTAGGATTTTGATGGTTTCCTGTCTCACATTCAGATCCTTCATCCATTTTGAGTTTATTTTTGTGAGTGGTGTAAGGAAGTGGTCTAGTTTCATTCTTCTGCATGTTGCTGTCCAGTTCTCCCAGCACCATTTGTTAAAGAGGCTGTCTTTTTGCCATTGGATACTCTTTGCTGCTTTGTTAAAGATTAGATGGCCATATTCTTGTGGGTCCATCTCTAAGTTCTCTATTCTATTCCATTGGTCTATGTGTCTGTTCTTGTGCCAATACCATGCTGTCTTGATGACTACCGCTTTGTAGTAGAGGTTAAAGTCTGGGATTGTGATGCCTCCCGCTTTGGTTTTATTCTTCAGAATTACTTTGGCTATTCGGGGTCTTTGTGGTTCCATACAAATTTTAGGATTGTTTGCTCTAGCTTTGAGAAGAATGCTGGTGCAATTTTGATTGGGATTACATTGAATGTGTAGATTGCTTTGGGTAGTATTGCCATTTTAATGATATTTATTCTTCCGATCCATGAGCATGGGATGTTTTTCCATTTCCTGTGTCTTCCTCAATTTCCTTCATAAGTTTTTTATAGATTTCCATGTAAAGGTCTTTTACATCTTTGGTTAGGTTTATTCCTAGGTATTTGATGGTTTTTGGTGCAATTGTGAATGGGATTCGCTTCTTTATTTCTCTTTCTATTGCTTCATTGTTGGTGTAAAGGAATGCAACCGATTTCTGTATGTTGATTTTGTATCCTACAACTTTGCCAAATTCATGGATCAGTTCTAGTAGTCTTTCAGTGGATTCTGTTGGGTTTTCCGTGTAAAGTATCATGTCGTCTGCAAAAAGTGAAAGTTTGACTTCATCCTTGCCTATCCTAATGCCTTTTATTTTGCTTTCTTGTCTGATTGCTGATGCTAGGACCTCCAACACTATGTTAAATAGCAGTGGTGAGAGTGGACACTCCTGTCGTGTTCCTGATCTCAGGGGGAAGGCTCTCATTTTTTCCCCATTGAGGATGATATTAGCTGTGGGCTTTTCATAAATGGCTTTTATGGTGCCTAAGTATGTTCCTTCTATCCCGACTTTCTCGAGAGTTTTTATTAAGAAGCGATGCTGTATTTTGTCAAATGCTCAAATGCTTTTTCTGCATCAATCGACAGGATCATATGGTTCTTATCTTTTCTTTTGTTAATGTGATGTATCACATTGATTGATTTATGAATGTTGAACCATCCCTACAACCCAGGGATGAATCCTACTTGATCGTGGTGGATAATTCTTTTTATATGCTGTTGGATTCTATTTGCTACTATCTTGTTAAGAATTTTTGCATCCATGTTCATCAAGGATATCGGCCTGTAGTTCTCTTTTTTTGCTGGGTCTCTATCTGGTTTGGGAATCAAAGTGATGCTGGCTTCATAGAATGAGTCCGGGAGTTTTCTTTCCGTCTCAATTTTTTGGAACAGCTTGAGGAGGATAGGAATTAACTCTGTTTTAAATGTCTGGTAAAATTCCGCAGGGAAGCCATCTGGCCCTGGACTTTTATTTGCTGGGAGATTTTTGATAACTGACTCAATTTCTTCACCAGTTATGGGTCTGTTCAAGTTTTCTATTTCTTCCCGTTTGAGTTTTGGTAGCATGTGGCTGTTAAGGAATTTGTCTCTTTCTTCCAGGTTGTTCAATTTGACGGCATAGTCTTTCATAATATTCTCTGTATTGCTTGTATTTCTGAGGGATTGGTTGTAATCACTCCATTTTCGTTCGTGATTTTATTGATTTGGTTTCTCTCTCTTTTCTTTTTGAGGAGCCTGGCTAGAGGTTTATCAATTTTGTTTGTTTTTTCAAAGAACCAGCTTTTGGTTTCATTGATCTGTTCCACTACTTTTTCTGTTTCCATATGATTAATTTGTGCCCTAATCTTTGTTATTTCTCTCTTTCTGGTAGGTTTGGGCTGTCTTAGCTGTTCTGCTTCTAGTTCCTTTAGGTGTGCTGTTAGAATTTGTGTTAGGAATTTTTCTTGTCTCTTGAGATGGGCCTGGATTGCTATATATTTCCCTCTCAGGACTGCCTTTGCCGCATCCCAAAGCGTTGGATTGTCATATTTTCATTTTCATTTGTTTCCATATTTTTAAATTTCTTCTCTGATCGCTTGGTTGACCCATTCGTCTTTTAGTAGGTTGTTCTTTAGCCTCCATGTTTGTGGGGGCTTCCCAGACTTTTTCCTGTGGTTGATTTCAAGTTTCAAAGCATTGTGGTCTGAAATTGTGCGTGGTATGATCTCAATTTTTGTACTTATTCAGTGCTTCCTTGTGCCCCAAAATGTGGTCTATCTTGGAAAATGTACCATGTGCATTTGAGAAGAATGTAAATTCCTTTGCTTCTGGATGAAGGGCCCTGAAGATATCTATCAGGCCAATCTGTTCCAGCGTGTTGTTCAGGTCCATTGTTTCTATGCTGATTCTCTGTTTAGTGGATCTATCCAGCACTGTGAGTGGGGTATTAAGGTCTCCTGCAACTAGCACATGTTTATCAATAAGATAGCTTACGTTTGTAATTAGTTGCTTGACAAATTTGGGTGCCCCAGAATTCGGAGTGTAGATATTTATAATTGTTAGCTCTTCCTGCTGGATAGTCCCCGTGATTATTATATAATGCCCTTCTTCATCTCTTATTACATCTTTTACTTTAAAGTCCAGTTTGTCCGATATAAGTGTGGCTACTCCAGCTTTCTTCTGAGTTCCTATAGCATGGTAGATAACTCTCCATCCCCTCACTTTCAGTCTGAAGGTGTCCTCAGGTTTAAAATGGGTCTCTTGAAGACAGCAGATAGATGGGTCTTGTTTTCTAATCCATTCTGTCACCCTGTGTCTTTTAATTGGAGTGTTTAGTCTGTTTACATTCAGTGTTAATATTGAAAAATGTGGGTTTAGAGTCAAGGTGTTGTCTGTAGGTTTCATGTTTGTAAGGATGTCTCTGGTGCTCTGTGTTCCTTGCAACCTTTCCTTCATAGAGTCCCCCTCAGGATCTCTTGTAAGATTGGTTTATTTGTGATGTATTCCTTCAGTTTTTGTTTGTTTGGGAAGACCTTTATCTCTCCATCTATTTTGAATGACAGGTTGACGGGGTAAAGGATTCTTGGCTGCATGTCTTTCCTGTTCATCACATTGAAGATTTCCTGCCATTCCTTTCTGACTTGCCAAGTTTCTGTGGATAAGTCCGCTACTACCCTAATGTGTCTGCCTTTGTAAGTCAAGGCCCTTTTATCCCTAGCTGCTTTTAGGATTCTCTCTTTATCTTTGTATTTTCCCAGCTTCACTATGATGTGTCTTGCTGAGGGCCTATTCAGTTTATGTCTGAGGGGAGTTCTCTGTGCCTCTTGGACTTCAATGCCCATTTCCTTCTTCATGTTGGGAAAGTTCTCAGCAACGATTTGTTCAAGTACCCCGTCGACTCCTTTCTCTCTCCCTTCTTCCTCTGGAATTCCTATAATAGGGATGTTATTCCGTTTAATTGCATCACTCAGCTCTCAAATTCTCCTTTCCTGTTCATGAATCAGTTTCTCTCTCTTTTTTCTCTACTTCCTCCTTTTCTGGAATTTTATCTAATTCCCCTATTCTCTCTTCTGCCTCTTCAATCCGTGCTGTGGCAGTCTCCGTTTGTTTTGCCTCTCATTTAAAGCATTTTTTAATTTTTAATAGATCGTTTTTTAGGACCTTGATCTCTGCCTCTAGGGTCCCCCTGCTTTCTTCTATGCTTTTTTCAAGCCCTGCGAGTATTTTTATGTTTATCATTCTATATTCTTGTTCTGTTAAGTTGCTTATGTTTGCTGTCATCATTTCTTGTGCTGTCACTATTTCCTGTACGGTCTTTTGAGGGGAGTCCTTCTGTTTGGTCATTTTGGTAATGTGTGTATTGGTTTATTTCCTATTTCTCCCTGGAAAGGAAAAGGGTCAGATCGACAAAAAAGAAACACAAACTCACAACCTTACTGACCAATAATACAGACAAACAAATCACAACATAAAAAAGACTAACAAATGACGCTCTGGAGGCATGCAACCTAACGTACCAGCTACATGATAATGATGGGATGTGCGCTCTGCTGATGGCAGAGCATACATAGAGTAGAGACAGGTGTGGGGAGAAGAAGAAATTGAACTTTGACCAGGTAGAGAGATTAGAAGACTTGATCCAGCAAGAGAGAAATCAGAATAAGGAAGGATGCTAGGAAAGAGAAATGAAGTTAGATTTTGCCCAGATGCACTATGTGGTCTGACTGTTCTATAGAGAGAGATAGGAAATTAAAGAGGGGGGTGTAGAACATGCATTGAGAGAGTGGGTTAAATGTCTGTTTAAGCAAGCCAAAACCCCCAGGTGACAGGTTTAGAGGTGGGAGAGATAGGAAGGAGAAGAGGAAGAATATATCTAAAACCGAAGAATTGACCTAGAATTAATCCAGGCAATGCTGCAGTATTTGTGTCTCCATGGCTACCACTCCTGCAGACGGGTGGCTCCCATATGAGGAGGGGCGTTGCTTGGTGTAGGCAGTCCCACCTCCTCGGCTGGGGGGTGGAGTCCTAGGGTTTGGCCTTTTGGGAATGCACAACCACAATGGCGCCCTCCCAGCCCCGACAGTCTCAGATCACTCCTCACCGACCCACAGTCTCAGATCACTCCTCAGTTTCCACCCTCAACTCTATCCAGGTTACCAGCACGGTTCAATTTTCTGGGCGATCGTGCCCCCAAGCTCATCTGAGTTCCTTTAACTCGCTCTGACCGCCACACCTTATGTAAATTGAGTCTGATTCAGCACTGGTGCGACCACAATGGCGTCCCCCTAGCCTCTCATCATGGACCTGGAGTCTCTGAACCCTCTTCTGTGTCCATCCTCGACTTGGTCAGGGTGCAGGGGCAGCATGACCTGCTGGGTGGTCGCGAGACCCTGCACACTCAGCCTTCCCCACCCAAATTATGCCTCTGACTCAGCACCGATCCAGCGATGGCGTGCGCCTCTCTGTGTCAGGGGCTGGGACAGCGTTGGTGGCTCCAGAGTGAAGAAAGCTCCGCCAGCTCTGCCATGAGCAATGACCCTCTCTCCAAAAAGCCTTGTGGATAGGGACTGGATGATAAGCTCCCTCTCTGCCTGGGTTCGAGGTACTTACCCCGCTGCTCTTTCTGTTCCCCTTGTCTTTAGGAGGAAGGGGCCCAGGGCCCCGGGCCCACTCCCCGCAGTCCTCACCTCCGCGGCTCTCTTTCTTTCTCCCAGATTGCACTCACTCAGTCTCCCCAGATTCTCTGGATTTCGCGTTCTCTTTCCTGTAGCCTCCAACTCCTCTTCCTGCAGATCCCTGCGATTGAGAGTTTCTCCGTCTCAGTCTCTCTCAGATTAACAGTCGCCAGAGACCAGCAGTGGGTATTCCTTCTTTTCTGCCATGTTGGCCCCCCTTTTAACCTGATCCAGACTCATGTTTTCAAGCCTGAGGATACCTACTTTATATGGGAGGTCCTGAACCTTCCTCTGTGGTCAAGACTTTAGGAGAGTCAGAACCGTGTTGGGGAAGGACAAGATGCGCCAAAGCTGTGAGACTGCTTCTTTAGGTGTTCTGCTAGCATGAACCTGAGACAGTGATTTCATTTCAGCCTTACTGGACTTGATGCTTACTCCTGTCTCTTCAGCTCAGTTGCACTCAGTTAGCAGATGTGTAGGCTGTTTGCTTTGTTCTGGGCATTCAATGATCCATGCTCAATCCTTGGGACAGTCCATGCCAGCTCTTTTGCCCTTCCGGGATATTTGCTGATGTTGCCTCCCTTGCTTTCTCTTTGTACAGAACTGCTTTTAGAATCAGTAATTTTGTTTTCTGTTTCCTGGCTGTGCTGAATATGTTCCAGTTCTTCAAACATGCCAGGTTCTCTCAGGACTCCAGGCCTTTGCACATGTGGGTCTGTGCTCTTGGAGCACTCTTTCTTCTTGCAAGTCTCTGTGCCTGATGAATTTATCCTTCAGATCTGAGCTAAGACATCACTTTCCTCAAGAAGACTTTCCGTTGCCTGTTGGCTGAGTAAGGATCCACATCAATGTTTCCATAGTGCCTTGTGTATCTAGTTCCTGCCCTACAATCAGGGCACTTACTTAGCATCCCTGAATGGAAAGTGGTTGTCTGGTTACTTGTTAGTTTATTCTGTTAGGTGGTTAACATTATGAGGGCAAAGACTCTCTTTTATTCGATGTGTATCTGATTTCAATTCTTGAGATATAACTCTGCAACTCTCTAGTTAGTTACCGTTGTTGGCACTCCTTATTTAAATGCAGAGGAGAGTTCCAAAAACCTCTTAAGGAAGATTTGACTACATTTGGAAATGAGTGGTGCCCACCTGGTTTAGTTTGATGAACCAGAAAGCTCTTTTCTGCTAACAGTGTTCTTCTGAAATTAGACCATGTACCTTTTTTTTTTTTTTAAATAAAAGTTTGTTTTATTTTTGAGAGAGAGAACACAAGCCAGGGAGGAGGGGAAGAGAGAGGAAGACAGATAATTTGAAGTAGGCTTCCACGCAGGCAGCAGAGAGCTTGGTGTTGGGCTCAGACTCACTAACCATGAGATCATGACCCAAGCTTAAGTTGATTGCTTAACCGACTGAGCCATCCAGGCTTCCCTAGACCAACTACTCTTTTGAGTTACAGGTAATTGTCTTCTTCTGAGATGCACATATTTCTGAGAGGGTTAATCAAGCCGTTTGGTATTAATTAAGTTTTCTCTGTGGTCTCAAATTGTACTGATCAGAGGGGTTACCACAGGAGCTTAAAAAATACAGATTCCTGGTCCCTATTCACAGAAATTCTAATTCATTTGTACTCCAGAATGAATGGACCATTAGCATACTTATACTCAACCACCCCTTTAAAGGAAATGCTTCAACCACTCATAGAACAGTGTATTCTGACGATAGTTTAGAGTGTTAGATTTAGTTACAGAATCCAGATTTTCAACTAACTTAATCTCCTGTGAGGAAAACTGTGGGTTGACTCAATCCACTTTTATTCCAGCTTCCTTTAAAGGTGCTTTTCTTCCTATAAAGAAGCTGCATCTCCCAGAGATGATTTCTGAAAATCAGACACACTTGCTTGAAACTCAGATTCTGAACTGAGTTAAGTAGGGAGCAAGGTAAGAGGCACTCTTTTTGCTGGTAGGGTGCATAGCAGAGGCACTTTGGATCTATAGTTTGTGAATTCTTAGTTTGGCAGGCAGCTTCTTCAGTCAGATGGGAGCAAAGAATCCTTTGGGGCTCAGTCCTGCTGTGTTGTTTTGGGGGTCACTCCTAGACACTCAGTCTAGAAGCTGTTTCTTCAGTTGTTCCAAGGATTCTAAAATCCATCTCTGTACAAGGCATTGCATAGGATCCAAAGCCCAAGAGATCTGTGCTTTAGTAGCTGAAGTGGATTATGTTCTCTGCAACTAAACCCTAGAAAGTCACCTATCCATTCTAATCAGACCTCAGACTTTTTCATTCATATCTATATTGGTGACAACATGGGAGACTTGAGAAAATGAAGTTCTCCTACACAGAGCATTCTCCCCATAAAGTTTTGACCACTAAGTAGATTGCACCATGATTCTGTAAAGCCTAGGATCATTGCTTCCCTGTGGTTCCCCATTTTAGATGAGGGTTCATCAGGGACCCATCTCTTCCCTTTCTAGAGCTTTTGATCTTTTATCACTTGTTAACCTAGTGTCTGGTATAGCATAAGTTCTTATAAACAGTTGTTGAAATGGTGAATTAAATAATAAATTAGTGAGTGAGTGCATGAATGAATGGGAAAGGGAGCAATGTGTATGGAATCGAAATACAATGTCTGATACAGAATAGGTACTCAATGAATAACTACAGAATAAATAAAGATATGAACAAATAAATGATGTGCTAGCACAAAGCTTAGTACATAATAGGTGCTCACTGAATTTTTATGGAACGAATTAATGAATGATGTCTATAAAATCAGTAGCCTAGAGCCTGGTCTATAACGTTTTAAAATAAATGAATGAATAATAATTTCCTGTACATTTATGTATTCTTTCTTCTACCATCTTTTCCTCAACTCCCTCCAGTCACCTTGGCCAAGGTTTCATTTCTTTCTTTAGAGTCTTCCTTGGCCCTAAGCCATCCATCAACATCCATTAATCCGTCTCCTGTCAGCTAACTTTTGGCTCATCCTCAACCAACATTTTCAAATATCTACATATACATTTCAAATATCTATATTTATATCTACCTTATAAAAATGAGGAGGTAAATAATAACAGATGCCTCTTACTACCTACATATTATGTATTAGGCACCTGCTAGGTTCTTTCTGTGTATCATCGCAAAGTTTCACTATAGCATAATTATCTCCAGTTCACAGATGAGGATCTGAGGCTCAGAAAAGTTAAATATCATGTCAACGTATAATAGCTAGTAAATGACATACGTGAGATCTGAACACTGGTCTCTCATGTCAAAGTTACTGTGTTTTCTGCAACCTGCTGATTATGAAGCTATAAAACAGATGTGAAATAGGTGAATTTGTATCTAAATGCACATTCTTCTACAGTAGGCTCTTTCAGCAGCAGCACAGAGACATTCTGAACTGACTCTTTTTTGTGGGGGTGGCCCCGTGCACTATAGGGTTAGTTTAGCAGCATTGCTGGCCTCTACCCACTAGATGCCAGTAGTACCCTCCATCCTAAGTTTCACAACTAAAAATGTCTCCGGATATTATCAAATGTCCTCTGTGGGGCAAAATCTGCCCTGATTGAGACAAATTGATCTATGTAATTGAAGAGAAAGCAGTTCAGCATGTGTGGGATCCATGTGTGATGGTGGGACACTGAGCTGGCCAAGGCCTTGGTTTGGCTGATGATGAGATTGGCTGGGAAGTCCTCCCCAGGAATTAGAGGTCAACTTGCACTGTCAGGACATGTGCGTTCCGTACCACATGTGAATTCAGGAGCTAGGATACAGAGCATCTGGTCCCATTGAAAGCAGTGGGGTACAATGGGGAAAGTGATAGACTTGGAGGCAAGAGAACATCGTTCCAGATTCAGGCTTGCTGGTAACTCACTGTGTGGTCTTAATCATCTTGTAACAGCACTAACATTTAATGATGGTTATTCTGTGCTAAGACACTGGTCTTAATGCATCATATGTATTTCCTCATTTAATTCCCATGGCAATCCATTAAAATAGCTTTTCCATTTTTACCAGTAAGGAAAGTGGGCAAGCAATAGCCAAGAGGCTAAGCAATAGCCAAGATTATGTGCGGTGGGGTCGGGAGTCTTGTTTTCTCTGTATGTCAAAAGAAGGATTGGAATGCTGATTTCTTAGCTATCACCCAGTTTGAAAAGTCTAGGATTCTAAGCATCCATTGAGTTAACATACATTTATTGATCATAAATATATGCTGGACAGCATAGGGTCTGAATCCTCTCCAGGAACTTTTAGTTCTAGAATAGGAGAGATAAGACAAGCACTGTTTTATATGAAAAATTAATTGCAGTGATCACTGTTAACTGAATGGCTATTAGATGTCAGGCATTTGTTAGATGTTTGACCTGAGTTAACTTTAGTCTGCACAGTAACTCTTTGGGGCCATTACCATCTTTTCTCAGGTGAACAACTAAAGCTCAGAGAGGTGAATTGAACTGTGCATGACTATCAGAGAGCAGTGAAATCAGAGGTTTAAAAAAAATTCTGTTGGAGTTGGGTGGTAGAAGGAGAATATTTCATTTCAGGTGCAGCTGGCCAGCCTCCCTTCTCTGTCATCATTTGGGGAGGAAACGGAGGACGTCAGCACAGCCTCCAGAATCTAAAGGCTTGGCTCCTCTGGCTCCAAGAGTGTTGGCAACCCCAAGGGTCTTTCCCTTTATCCTAAGAAAATCCATGAAGGGAGAAACTAGCGTTAGATGCGCTAACGAGTTGGTGGCTCCATTAGTAACAATCACAAAGTAATTCTCTCTTTCTAGCTTGTTCCTGAGAATGACTGGGGACCATTTTCTTAGAACACCAAGATGGTGCTGTCCTTACCTGATATCTTGTGGCCCTTTTGTCCCTATTACTGTGCTGTGTGGCATCTACAAGCCCGGCAAGGTCCTTTTCCCATGTCTTGTTCATTCGTTCTTCAATATGACCTTCTCTTTCCAATACCTCCTTCTCATATAACACTAGTGGGCAAACTCCTACTCATCTTTAGTGACTATACTCAGTCACCTCTTCCCAGAAGCCTTCCACAATCCTCCTGGTTTAAATGACAGCTTCCTCTGCACTTCCTTAGCCTTTGATTTATATCTTTATTTTTATAGTCATTATTCATATTAACGTCCCTCTTAGTCACTCAGAGGTTCCTAAAGGGCAGGGGCTTTGTGTTTTATTCATAAGCTACATATACCATTGTGCCCAGATAATAATAATCATTCATTCCACAAATATTTTTTGAGTACAAAGCAAACACTGTGCTAGATTTTGAGGTAGGTAAGGTAAATTTTCTCTACTATTCTGGAACCCAGAGTCTACTTCAAGAGAAAACAATCTAACAAAAGTTGTGACTCAGTGTTCTAAGTCTTATGAAAGGTACATACAAGGCACAGAATGAAACAAAAGAAGGAGGCTGACTCTATGGGAAATTAGGAAAGATTTTCCAAAAGAAATCCTCCAGGTGGGCTTTGAAATATAAGTGGGAGCTTGTCAGGAAGACAAAGCAGATAGAAAGGAAAGGTTTGGTAGATGGAGGGAATAGCCTGAGTAAAGGCCTGGGGGCATGAAACAGTGCGGTAAATGCAGGGAATTGTACCTGTAGCATGGATGAAGGGTGGGATTTGTGCAGGGGTAGCAGGGGATATAGCTCAGATTAAGGGGTTAAGGAGTGAAAGATTTTGTATGCCCTATTTAAGAGCTTGTGTTGATTCTGATAGGTGGTATAGGATGTCCATTAAAGCCACAGACCAATAGCCTGCTGTTACCATTTACAGGGAGAATCTTCACAACCATGTTTGTTCTTGATGAGCCCACATCCTTGACCATAGCTGATGGGACTAGGGATGGACATCTGGGCCAACCCCAAAGCCTCTGCCCCAAGATTTATAATTGGAGCTCAGAAAGAGGTGTCCATCTCTAGAGTGGCTGATAATATGGCATGTGAAATCACTAGGCAAGCTCCCTATTGGTTCATTAGTGTGGATATTATGGGCTGAATTGTGTCTCCCCTAAAATTCTAATGTTGAAGTCCTTAGCCCCAGTGCTAACTTTAGAATGTGACTATCTTTGGAGATAGAGTTTTTAAATAGGTAATTAAGATTAAATGAAATCATCAGGCTGGGCCCTAATTCAGTGTGACTGGTGGCTTTCTAAGAAGAGGAGATTAGGACACAGACACACAGAGGGAAGACCATGTGAAGACACAGGGAGAAGACAACCACAAATAAGCCAGGGTAAGAGGCCACAGAAGAAACTGATGCTACTGACACCTTGATCTTAGTCACTTCTAGCCTCCAAAATGGAGGGAAAATACATGTCTGTGTTTAAGCCACTCAGTCTGTATACTTCATTATGGAAGCCCTAGCAAACTAATACAGTGGGTCTCTAGCTAACTTTTAGGTACCTGGCTATAATCTGATACCTTCTCTGTTCAGTGGGCCGCACAGGATGGCCCCTCGCTACCACTTTACCATCTACAATGGTAATGTTGATGCCTGATGGTAGAGGAGGGGGCTGCTTCTTTCCTCATTCTGGAAACAATGTTCCTGTTGTTCCCAAATTGAATGCATGTACACTGTACTCTGATGGAAGTTTGAGCAGTTCTTTGTTCCATGATTCAGAGTTCAGGTGCTAAGCAGCAAACTGTGCAGTGTCTGGGGAGGCAGGGCCTCATTCTGACCCTCTTTATCACAGGCACAGCTCAGAGAGCCCCAGGACTTTGAAGTATGTCCCATGCAGATGCTCCCTCTGTCCCAATGCTCTCCTTTCTCTCCCAGACTTCATAAGCCTTCTCCCTTTCTTCCTTTCTTCCTGGAGTACTCCCAACCCTCCTGATTTCCCTCCCATTCGTGGAGCCACACTTTCCCCCCACCCCCACAACACATCCTACTAAAATCTAGTGTCCATACCTACCAATCTCTTTTGGTGTCTGATAGATTTACCAGCCTCAGGCTGTGACAGTCAAAGGCTTTTCCATTCCACCTTGGTTACTGACATCTATAAAGGGCAGTTCCAATGCAGGGCTGCTGGTTGGGCTGTAGAGACTGCTTTTTCCTGTAGATAGTTTGGAGCATCTCCTTCTATTCTAGGCTTCTGAGGCTGGTTGTTCCCTAGAGTATTTAGAATGAAACTGATCTCATCACCCTAAGAATTACTTAACTTCCAAACTACACCCCTCCTACATACACGTCTGTCTGATCTGCCTGATAATTTAATATTCCTCTTATTAACATTACTTTACATCTATTTCTGGTAAGCTAATACCCTAGCCTCATTATGTTCTTATTTGCCCTTTTCTTGTCCAGAGTTAAATCATAAATCCACTTGGCAGTGAATGCTTGTTCCAAGTTCCACTTATGGAGCCTAGCTGTTCTCTTTTTACTTCCCTGTATATATAAGCCTAGAAACGATAAGGTGGCCATAGACTACCTGCTCTGGATATGAAGAAGCTCAGAACTGAGAAGGGAGCGGTTAATGAAGCAGACATCCAAGAGAAACAGAGAAGAATGACAGAGAGGGGAATATTCTTAGTTCCAGGTAATATTCTGGTTTTAGTTCCCAGAACCTTTCTGCCATTAGGTGGCTGTGGCAGAGATGGATTTCATCCTGGGTGTGCATCTTCCCTTCTATAGTAATATTAACTCCCTAGTTTTTAGTGCAGTACATGGCTTCCTAGATTAAAGGCTACATTTCCCAGGTTCCCTTGTACTAGATATGGCCATGGGAATATATTCTGACCAATAGGATGTGACTGGAATTGATGTGTATAATTTCTGAGTTGTGTCCTAAAAGCTAAGTATTGGTTCCTCACTCACCTTTTCCTTCTGGATTGTAGATATGGTCTTAGACCATGTAGGTGAGTACAAGTACAATATCTAGGCTTGGAAGAGCAAAAAGATGGAAGGAGCCTAGGTCCCAGACAAAATGGAGTCATTGCAAGGCCCTGGCCTCCTTATATCTGGACTATTATATGGGGAAAAAGTAGCTAATTTGTTTTATGCAGCTGTCATACTGGGACTCTGTTGTATAAATGAGATCTATAGCCATCCTAAATACTGCAGGTGGCTTCTTTTGTTTTTTTGTCTATCCAGTGTCTCTTCCCACAAATTCTTCAACTTGGCCTGAAGTAAGAAAGCTCATCTTTTCTTTCTTCATCACTCAAATGAAAGCAGTAAACCTGGGATTGTCACACTTTTGCTTCCTCTGGGTGAAGACCCATGCAAATGGGAAAAATAAAGACAACTTTCACAGAAAAACAGAAATGAGAGCTATAGAGGCCTGACAGCATTTGAGCTCCTGGTTCCAGTGGTACCTGAAGCTAGATCTTCCCCCACACTTTCTGCTGTTTCCTTATGTGGTTGACTAAATTGCTCTTTTGGGACTAGGCTCACTGAAATTCAATTTCTTTCTTTTTCTCCTAATCCTACCAGAAGTTCCTACTAACTCCCCTAAGCCATCATAAATTCCCTGTGCTCTCATCTTTCCCCCCTCAAGTTTGCTGGATTTCCTTTTTATTGCTGGCTACCAATGAATTCTGTAATAGAAAGGGAGCCAGCGGTGGTGTTTTTAACCAGATGAGAGATGAGTCTGATTTGCATTCCAGGATATTTATCTGCAGGATGGTGTAAGTGTTTATCGAATGCAGAGGTGAATTCTCAGCAGCCAGTCATGGGCAGGGAGGATGCTGTAGGGCCCCGTGTTTTTGCCAAAGCTTCATACCTTCATTTTTTCCCGAGTGAGACAGTTTCTCTCATTCTCCCAGGATTCTTGAAGGCTCAGACCAAAGCTGCTGCCCTTTCTCAGAGAATGGTCTATGAATCACTCTGAGACTGGAGAGGAGGCATGGGGATAAGGATGAGGGCTGCATTCAGAGATAGACTTTTGTATGCATCTTGTTTCATTGAAAGTCACTGAAGCAGAAAAGCTAAGTAAGTAACTTGCTCAACATCACATAGCTTTTAAATCGGAGTCCAGGACTTAACAGATGAAAGCCTTAGCTCCCTTATCTTCCAAATAGTGATGATAATCTCCATCTCACCAGATTATTGTGAAGTTTAATCGAGATAATGCATGTTAAGTAGATTGCCTTGGTAAATTCTCCATAAATGGGAACTGCAGTTATTTTTATAATTATGATATTTTTAGTAGACAACTCTCTGAGCCCCATGATCCCAGATGCAGGAGGTTGGCTCCAAGAGTTGGGAGGCAGGGCTGCCATGCTGTACAATTCAGTGTCTTAAACGTGAAGGAAATCCCCTCTAGAAGAGTCATGGATTACAGGCATCAGCTCTGAAAGGAGAGCAAAGAGAAGGGATCCTAGGGAAGATTCTACTTTATAGACTTTCCCCAAAGAAATAACTATTTTCCTCTTCTATGGTAAGCAGAAGCATTTTAGTTTTCATTCAGAGATGCCCCTTCCCCATGGTAACCCCAGATCTGCCTCCAGCAGGAAGGTGCCTGAAAGGGGGTGGGGTGGGGTGGGAGTTGGGTCTGACATGCTTAGAGCTGCCTGTAGGTTCTTTGAAGCTGCAGCTGTTCCCTCTCTGTGCTGCACCCCATGGGCTTCTCTGCAGCTGGGCCTTAGGCACAGCTTTAATTAATGTTAGAAGAAGGACACCCACAGCTGCATTTAGATTCTTCCTGGAAGCTGAATCGAAGTCTTAGGTGTGGTCGGGGGGATCTGCCCAGGGTCACTCCCCTACTGAAGACCTCCTGTGTTCCACATGGCCATCTGGGCAGAGGTCAGAATTCTTAGTGTAAGAAACAAGTCCCCTCACCCGGGGGGTTCTGGGGTGCTGGCAAATTTGAACTGTTGATAAGAGGTCCACCAAATTTGATCGGTGTTTGTATGGTAGCATTAACTGAGAGGCATATTTGATGAAGAGTAGATGATGACCATCAGGCAAATTGGCAAGCTGAAGATAAGTGTTGAATTGTTCAGGACATGAGGGATTTTGAGAGGCAGTGTAGGAGGGGGAGAAGAGAGATGGAGTGGCTGGTGGTGAGGAGGGACTTGGGGTGTTAAGGGGGGAAATTGATGATGCTTCAGTTCTATGGTATGTAATTTCAACCTCCTTCCCTATGGCTCTGCTAGACTGGAGGAAGCCACCCACTTCTTATCAACAGGTTGTAGAGTGGATTTATTTTGGGTATGTGTTGAAGTGCTTATAACTTGACCTCCCCCTGGATGAGATCCCAGCTGTGGAAGTTACACAAGGTGGCCCTTTATACCCTGTTATGTGTGTATTTCATTTTTTTTAAACATTTTGTAAAAGTTTATTAATTTATTTTGAGAGATAAAGAGAGCACAAGCAGGGAGAGGAAGAGAGAGGGAGAGAGAGAATTCCAAGCAGACTCTGCACTGTCAGCATTGATCCCAATGCGGGTCTTGAACTCACAAACCATGAGATCATGACCTGAGCTGAAGTCAAGAGCTGGATGCTTACCTGATTGAGCCACCTAGGTGCCCCTGTGTGCATTTCATTCTTGTCACAAGTTATAAAAATACTACAAATGGAGATATTTCCATTGTGAATATTGCTTTGTAGGTATTCTGCAGCCGACAGGGGAATGGCCTCAAATATAAGCTCTTCAAAACAGCATTCTGTCTGTTTTATTCACTTGTGTATCCCTAAGTGCCTTGAGCAGTGCCTGGTATACAGTAGGTGCTGAATAATGACTGCTCTGTGATCTGCTCTGTGTACCTCTCTTGCCTCCTCTCTCACCTGGCTCCATGTTCTCTGTTTTAGCTCCATTTCTAGCTCCCAGCTCTTGGAATGTGCCCTCCTTTAGAACTCATTCACTCTTACATTCATTTAGAATGTTTCTTTTGAGTTTCTGTTCTGTGCCGGGCCTTGTGCTAGAAGCTGGAGATATTTGATGAACAAAACATGGAGCCTGCACAGCAGGAGGTAGAGAGAGCATCAACCCAATTATTAGATAAGAAAATACAAAATCTCAGGCTGTGACAAATGCGGTGAAGGGCAGGTACAAGGCTATTTGACTATGTTAGGGTAGGGGTCACACCAAAGTGAGCATGTGGTATTGGATCTGAGTTCTGGAGGCCCCCTAAGCCACTGAAAGAATAAAAGACATATCAGTGTGGCTGGAGTGGTTGAGAATGGGGTGGGGAGCATGTTTGCATATGAGGTGAGACAGGTCATCAGGGTCCAGGCTTTGTAGAATCTTGTAAACCATATTAAATGTTTTTATTTTTTATCTTAGAAACAATGTGAAGCTATTGAACAATTTTAAGCGAAGTGGAGATGTTTGACATGATCAGGTTTGCTTTATGAAAAGACCTCCCTGGCTGCAAAGCTTTTTTGAGCTACCTGCCACCCATCCCCACCCCACTAACCAGTCTGGGGCCATGCAATTACTTTGTTGGTGGTGAAGACAGCCACAGTAGGTGACTGAAGTCTCAGCCATGTATTTATTGACTCTTGGCTGCTGTTCATAATGAACTCTCAGGTTCCCTGGGGGAGGGGGAGCTGAGTAGATTTGCTGAGAAAAGAAGAAGGGGTGGGGGTACTGCAAGGGATGGATATGGCTCTGTGTTCTGTTCTCACATTTGTCTCTCTCTATTGACGCCCGCTGCCAGGATGATATATTAGAATTCAATAAGCTTCTCTCGTCTTTTCCTAGAAAGGGAAGGACCGGCACGGGGAGAAGCAGGCCTTTTGTCATCAAGGAAGGGGGAGGCAGTTCAAATGAATCATTCTATTAAGTAGCAGGGGGAAGCCATGGTCAGTGTAAGGCCATTGCTGTGTTATTAATTCCAGTTCTCATTTGGAATGTTTAACCTTGGTAATTCTAGCAGCAGCGAGACCTGAAAACCCTAAAATCCTAAGTCAGTTGAAAGCCTCACAGTCTCTCTGCTCCAGGAACCAGGGTAGAAAGCCTTTTTGCTCTTTCTACCTGAGATGTTGATTTGCAGGAGTGGGGCAATGTCCCAGCAAAATGAGGGGGATCAGTCCATGCTATGTCCATCTTACTTCCTGCCCAGAAACTGCTATGATGATGTCCTCTGATGATGGAGGGCTTACCTGGCACTTGACTCGCAAAGTAAGATAGAGGACATTTGGTTTAACCAGAATTGGTCTTTAGAAAACTTCATTGGGAAAACAAATTGGTTCATGTTCAGGGCTGAAGTTTTTTCTTGGGAGTACCTGGGTGGATTTCCAGGATTGCTCTGGGGAAGAGGGGAGTGACAAGAGGGGAAGGTGGTGAAGATAGTGAGATGTAGTAGAAAGCCTTGTGATGTGATCCTTTCCCATGATCCACTCAGCAAATTTCTTAAAGTACTCAGAAATGACAAAAGAGTCAGTGGTATTTGATTTTGCATATAAAATGAAAAAGAAACTGAACTCTGCATCCTGAGATGTATTACATCCTGAGAGTATTACACAGTGAGCCTGGTGGGGCTAACTTTGGTATTGTGCTCACTTGTGGGCCGATCGTAATGGCAGGGAGAATGTGAAGCTCTGATTATCTTGGGCCTATCACATGCTCTATGGCTGGAAAGGGGGTTAGCATCCCACCAGAGCCCAAGGCTGAGAGCATGCAAGGCAGGGCCTTCATCTTTAGAACCATTCTTGCCATTTGTCTTTTCTGTGTCTCTTAACCTTTTGTCTTCTATTTCTCTCTCTCTCTCATTCTCCCTCTCCCTCCCTCTCTCTCTCTCCTCTCTCTCTCTCTCCTCTCTCTCCCCTCTCTGTCTCTTCTATCTCTCTCTCCTCTCTCTCTCTCCTCTCTCTCTCTCTCCTCTCTCTCTCTCCTCTCTCTCTCTCTCCTCTCTCTCTCTCCCCCCTATTTCTTCATCTACTGCCATCATTGGTAACCACAGTTACAAATTACTGGTGACTAATATATGTCAGGCCCTATGCCAGATAATTGACATTATTTATCTTATTAATCCTTATAACAACCATATAAACAAGGGATTTATCTCCATTTCATATAAGGAAACTGAGGCACAGAAAAGGCACCCAACATGTTTTTCTGAAGTCATGTAGCTGGTATATGGCAGGAAGGTACCAGTAGGATTTGACACGCAGCTTTGTCTGGCCATTGTTCATGCTTGCAGCCTTGGCCGAGCTGCCCCTGCTTCCCTCCCCTCAGCCTGGGGAGAGGAGCAGATAAAACTCTTCTATGAGAGAGCATCTGGATAGATCTGGCTGGTTCCACCCAATGCAGAGAATCCTGAGGCAGGAGGCTTTATCAGACCCTTATTTGGATTTGCACTGCTGCCTGGAACTGAGACTCTGATCTCTGATCCAGTCCCTTGTGACCAGAGGCAGCTTACATGACCCAAGGCACAGGGACTTGAGTGTATGGAACTGCCTGTGGTCATTTTTCTCTGGATAGCGACAGGAGAGGAGTGTCTAGGGAGGCAGATTGTCCTTCAACCCTGTCCTGACAGGGTCAAAAGTTCCTCAATTTGGCCAAATCCAAGGATTTGACAACTTGATGTTCTCAGACAATAGAGTGTTAAAGTTGGTCTGGTGTCTCCCATTTTGCAGATGGAGAAACTAAGACCCTAAGAGGGGATTCATTTAGCTAAGGCCTCATATAGAAAGTTTGTCACAGGAGATCTCTGGACACAGACTCTGTGACTTTTTCTGCCACAAAGGATTGGCCTCCAGCCCTAGACCAGGAGAGAATTAGAAATGCCATCTTCACACATTTGGCAACAGAAAGTTTCTTAACTTTCTTCTTTTCCACCTGGGCTCACTCTGCCCGCCCTCTCAAAGATTTTAAGAAAGGCTGTTCAAAAAAAGAAATCTAGTCTCATTCTGATGTTTTATTAATGCAGACTGCTGGTGTTTCAACACTTTTAATTAGGGCTGAAGTTTACTATATTCAGACCGCAGGGAGCATCACGGAAAGGGAGCCACTGAGCAAACACAGGATCAAACAAACAGATTAATTAAATATCACCACGTGGGCAGCTTGAGGCAGGCCGCCCAGCGGCCACTCCCTCCCTGGCATAGGTGGGGAGCATGGAGGAGGAACACAGGAACTGTGGGTATACACGTGGTTCAGTGACTTGAGGCAGAAGAGTAAGTTTCAGTTTGACACCAGCCACCAGTTCTTTTTCAGGCAAGGACTGGGTTTCCTTTGTTACAGGTAAACTGTACAGGGAGATCTCCTGGTCTAGTCATTGCTTTCTCAGTCCCCACACCCCACACACTAACCCCCAAGATACATGACATTGTGGCTATTTTCTCTAAAGCGTTTAGTTTACTTAGTGTTCACATTCTGCTTACTGTATGCCAGGTGCTGTTCTCAGTGCTTTACAGAAGTCAAGCCGTGTGATAATCACAACAGCTCTATTTTAATTCCTCTAAAATAGGTAGGAACTATTTTATCCACATTTTCGATAAGGAAACTGAGGCAAAAAGGTATGAAGTTATTGCCCAAAGTTTCAGGGCTGTTAAGTGTCAGAACTGGAATCCAACACTAGCCTTCCAGGTCAGAGTCCATGTTTCTAACTATTGCCCTTGTCTGCCTCTGTGTATTGGTAGATAGAAGACTTAGCCCTTATGAGCCCAGGGCCATGAGGTCTGGGTGTGAACTGTGTCCTTAACCCCTAATGGGCCCCTCATCTCATCAGGCCAGCAATTAGCCCTCAGCAGGACCAGCATCTTAACTCCAGATTAACTCCTTAACTCCTATGGTTGAGAGTCAGTCTCTTGCTCCTGACTACTTGACTTAGGATCCAGATCCTGCCACTTGCCAACTGTATGACCTGGGGGAAGTCTTTAAACTTCTCTGTGTCTTTGTTTCTTTATCTATAAAATGGGGGTACTAATAATGGTAATAAAGAATAAATGATCTAATATTTGAAAATCCTTGAAATGTTTGTCTGGTGTGTAGAAAGCACTATCTAAGGGTTTGATTCACTGTGGTTGTTATTTTATATTATTATTGTATTCTGCTTCCCCCAAAGGCTTCAGATTCTTTCAATTCCTGATGCTGAGGTGGTTTTCTGTTTTTAGCCCTGGGTTTGCCCCTCAGACCTCCAGTTTGAGCTGTTCCTCCAGCTCTGAACTCTGCCTTCTGAACTCTGTCTAAATGCCATCTTCCTCCTTTGCATCACGCTTCTGGGAAAGCACCTTGCCTAGTCTTCCAACCCCTGCTGCTGAACTCCTGGCTCCTCACCCTCAGAACCAGCACTGTCAAGTCCTGTTGTTCGCAGATGGGTGGGAACCTTATGGTTCCCTAAAAGGGCTCTGTTTTTAATAACCGCAAGAGTGATGATGATAAAAAATAAAGCAAGCCCTATTTCTTTATTATTTTTTTTAATTTTATAATAGTTTATTTTCAAATTGGTTTATATATAACACCCAGTGTTCATCCCAACATGTGCCCTTTTTAATGCCCATCACCCCCTCTCCCCCCTCCCTCATCCCCCTCACCCTCAGTTTGTTCTTAGTCTTTGAGAGTCTCTTATGTTTTATCTCCCTCCCTCTCTGTGTCTTTTTTTTTCTTTCCCCTCTTCCCCTCCCCCTGGTTTTTGCTTAGTTTCACAAAGTCCACCTATTTGTGGAAACATATGGTATCTGTCTTTTTCTGACTGACTTATTTCACTTAACATAATATTTCTAAGACCACTTGCCAGTCCATCAACCTATAAAGAAATATATAATGAGAAGTTTTAAATTCCAGGCATTGGAGGGCTATGAAGGATGTATGACAGCCTCGCACTTCAGGATTTGAACAATATTTTTGGGGGGAGGAGTAAAATTCCCCAAACATAAAATCTACCATTTTAACCATTTTGAAGTGCCTAGCTCAATGATGCTAAGTTGCAGTGTTGTGCATCTACCACTACTATCTAGTTCCAGAACTTTTGTGTCATCCCAAATGGAAACTCCATACCCATTAGTGGTCACTCCTCACTCCCCCTTTCCCTAGCCTCTGGCAACCACTAATCTGCTTCCTCTATCTATGGAGTTTAAAGATATTCTAATCTATATGTAGAAACAAATGGAAAGAATTGCTAACAGAAAGAAGCAATGTGTACCAAATGACACAGCATTGCTTGGTGGTTGATTGTGTGGCACTCTGAAGCCAAAGTGCCTGTGTTTAAATCCTGGCTTTGCTGCTCATTGCTGTGTGGCCTTGGGCAGACTAATCCACTTCTCTGGGCTTCAGTCTATATATACATAAAATCTAAAATGATAGTTACAGTAGTCCCTTCCTCACAGACCAGTTATAGGGATTAAGTGTGTCAATGCAATAAGAATCTGAGAACAGTGTCTGACTGTACTACGTGCTGTATAAAGATCTGCCGTTGCCATCGTCAGGAATAAGTGCTCTGGCTTAACCTTTTTGAAGGCAAGAATCCTTTCTGTCTTGCCTACCAGAAATGCCTGGCATTCAGTGAGTGCTTAGTAAATATTTGTCAGATGACTGAATTGAAGTTTAGGAAAGAAGGGAGACTCCCGTGGCACACACAGCCTATTTAGGAATTGTGTTGTCAATGTCAAAAACAGCCCACAGCTTCTTGGCAAACCTTATTAGGAACCACCTGAGTACTGGGTATTATGTGACCCATTACAGGAAGAACAGAAAACCAGGCCTGTCCCCAACATAAATATGGTGATAACAATTATGACAATAATCAATCAATTTTTTGTTGAGCACTTAACGTGTGCCTGGCACTGTGTTAAAAGTCTTATGTGCATCAATTTGTTTTATTTTATTTAGAATTCAATCTGTGGGACAAAACCTACCAGCACAATGTAATAATAGCAATGAAAAGCCCGCTTTTTTTTTAACAGAGCAAAATGTCAACAAGTGCAAATGAATCTTGTGATAATCGCGTCCATACAGGAGGTGGGGTTGCTGAAAAGAGTCAGGTGAGGACAACCATGGAATTCAGATGAAACATCTGTATCCCTGATCCAGCCAGCCTGTTCATCATCTGGGTATTTGCTGCCTGAACTGTCGGTTGCTTTTGGCTTGCATTTTTCTTTTCTCATCCTTCAAAAGTCACCTCTGACTTTCCTATAGGACAGATCTTATCACGCTTATTACCTCTTACAGGCACGTGTGGTGGGATGGCAAGGAGAGTGTTTGCAGATGCCTCAGCAAACACATTCCCAGAGACTAAGGCACTCTTGTCTTGTCTCAGTCTCTGGGGCAGTGCTCAAAACTGGCTAATTGGATCCAGGAAAGGGTTATAGAGGCAGGAGTCAAGGCGCAATGGCCTGAATCAAACCCCAGATTAATTAAAAAGTGTCCAAGTGAATTGAATATTTCATGACCTGAGGGATGAAGTCAAGGTCTCTTTGGAATAGAAATCAGATGTGAATATGTGGTGGGGGTGGGAAAGGGAAAGGAAATTGTGGGTGGGGAGGGGAGAAGGAGGTAGGGAGGGGGAAAAAGAGAGAAGGGAGGGATGAGAATCAATCAAAATAGGAGTCACCCCAAATCAAACCAAGTTCTCACCTTTGTCATTGGATGTTCTTATAGGGCGATGTACTACTTGGAGGGTTTTCATGGTGTTATTTGAGCTGATCTTTTTCAAAACTCTGGGAGGGAGTGCACTCCTAGTCACAGGTAACCACCTTCAGGAGCCTGGAGCTCAGAAGGGTCAGCCCCCACCCAGGCTTTCTGGGGCTAGGATGCAAGTCCAAGTCTCCATCTCCATGGGAGAAGTGGCAGGAAGCCTGGAGATGAAGGACATTTCCCATCATCTGAGTAATGGGCTCCCAGAATTTCAGGACACATTTCTTCCAGAAAGATATTTTTTCTTATGTCACTTCTCTATCAGGGAATTAGCCGAGTAGAAAGAACACCAAATTGAGAAGAATGTGGATTCCCATGGGAGACTGGGAAAGTCTTTTGCCCTTCCAAACCCTCCCTCCCCCAGTTTCTTCTTTGGCTTCGGCTCTAGTCTTTCTGTCTCTGGGACCCTGTTTCACTGTGTGGGGGTCTGTGTCCATCTCTTTTTTGGTGCATCTGCACTGTGTGTCTTTCTTTGCACTCCTTGCTGCCGGCCCTCTGTCCCCCACCTTCCTTTTCTCTCTGTCCGTGTATTTGCCCTATTTGCTCTGGCCCATCTGCTCAATTCACATCCCACTCACCTTTGCCTCCCCTCTGTCCTGTGTCTCTGCCCACTGCTTGTCTCTTCCTTTCTCTGTCTCTGTTCCTCCTCCATCTATCTGCTCAATTCACATTCAAGCATCTTTGCCCCTTTCTCTTCCCTCTTCCTTCCCCTCACTCCTGTGCCTTTCCTCTGTCCTTCTTCTCTCTCAACTCCATTAGGAATATTTTGTTGGTGGCTTTACTCAATTCAAAGCAATAATCATCTCTAGACCCCCTGCTACACACCAGCCCTTTATCTGGGGCCCCCTGGAGTTACAGACCCAACCAGCCACTGTCTGGAAGTGGCTCTTAGTCAATCAGGTTTCAGCAACTTAATCAAACTTTGATGTAGTACTTAGTCTCAACTTGCAGGTGACTTTGAGTGTGGTCACCTGCAGGGAATGGTCTGTATGACTGAGCCACAAAGTGAGAGGCAGGCAGGAGACTGGTCCCTCAGTGGGCAGAGTGAATAGGGGACATGTGATTATGCTAGGGAGAGCAGTGCCAGCAAGGGGGCAGCACCTCCTCTTACCCACCTGGGAAGGTGGCCCTTAGCTGTACAGTGGGTCAGGCCCAGCTCTGCCTTCACCTTCACGGGGACACTCCCATCACTTCTCCATCATCTCTCCAGGCTCTTTTCAAGGACCAGTGTGTTACATAATCAGTGTGATCCAGACCCCGTGATTCTACTTGGTGACTTCTCAAATAAACAGCAAGACTGAGGGAGCCTCACGGCTCTAATTATTTTGCTAGCTCCTTGTTCTGCATATCAATTTCCTTCCTGCACATTTCATTTTCTATACATCTGGCTGGTAGGGAAGACGCCTGGGGAAATTACATGGTTTTGCACACGAGATTTGTTAGAAGTCGGAGGAGAGACTATCTTATTTCACTTGATAATCTCTTATTTATAGGTTTGTTCTTTTCTTAATATTGATGAGACTTACTATCTCCATCTTGCTGTGACAGCTTTATCAACACTTTTGTGGCTGCATTTCCATCCAGGTAATAGAACTACAATCAAATTGAATCAGCATAAATAACAGGAAAATCCACTGGTTGGGGATGTCTGCAAGCCCAGAAGTCTGGGTCTCACAGAAGCTTCCACCGCTGGTGGGTGGTATGTGTATTTGTTGGATGCTCTGAGATCCAGAGCCCACTATGTCCAGTGCCGACATGGTGGGAATTTATAAAATCCTTTTAAGCTCTCTGGATTCAGATTCTCTATGCAGTGGATCCTTCCTTTTGAGCTTGTAGGTGCTGTAGGAGAGACACAAGTTTTATGATAAGACTGACTTGCTTTGTGTGCTGCCTATATGAATTAATAACTATGAATTTTCTGATTAATAAAAGAAAAAGGAGTTTTAAAATAGCTGTACTGTTCCTCAAGCACTTGTAAATGCTTTACATTTAGCATTCCATCTATTTTCACAATCACTACGACATAGATTTATTTTCTTTATGAAGAAACTGAGTCACATACACATACTTATGTGTTCATTTTCATTCAGGAGCACATACTTAAAAAAAGTTTTTTGTTTTTTGTTTTTTTTTTTGAGAGAGAGCACACCTGCATGTCTGTGCAAGACAGGAGGGGCAAAGGGAAGAGGAGAGAGAGAATCTTAAGCAGGCTCCATGCCCAGCATGGAGCCCGACCTGGGCCTTGAACTCATGACCATGAGATCATGACCTGAGCTGAAATCAAGAGTCAGATGCTCAACCGCCTGAGACACCAAGACACTCCAAGAACACATACTTCCTAAAAAATGTTTTATTTTTGAGAGAGAGAGAGAGAGAGCAAGCGGGGGAGGGGTAGAGAGTGAGGGGGCGGGGAGCGGAGGATCTGAAGCCAACTCTGCGTTGACAGCAGCAAGCCTGATGAGGGGCTCGAACTCATGAACCGTGAGATCATGACCTGAGCCAAAGTTGGTTGCTCAACTGACTGAGCCACCCAGGTACCCCAAGAACACATACTTTAAAATATTTTATGATTGTATTTCACAACTAAAGGTTAAAAACTCAAGCCTGGAAAGGTTATATAACATTTATCCTGAGTCAGATCCCTTGAGGGAAAAGAATCAGAAAGGGCTGCTATGAGAGGCTACACAAGTTGGGTACTGCACAACTCCAGAAAGAATCATTCACTTAGACCAGGGATCAGCAAACTGTGACCCTTGGAGCAAATCGAGCCTGACATCTGTTTTTGTAAATAAACCTTTATTGGAACACAGAATAGCATGTTCATTTATTACATATTGTCTATAGCTGCTTTCATGCTATGTAGACAAGGCTGCAACACAGTATAGCCTACAAAACCTAAAATATTGGTTCTTTGGCTCTTTGTAGAAAAAAGTTTACTGACCCCTGTCCCAGATGATAGTTTGAACACCTTGAGTTGTTCAACATGGCAGCCCTGGAGCCACTATTTGAATATGAGTCTAGATAAGTTCTGAGCAAATAAGTTTTTCCTCCTATGCCGTATAACTATGAGAACTTATGAGATAGGAATCTCTCTTTCACAAATGTTTACACTAGGGCCCAAAGACTAGAGACAAAGATGGTCACTGAAGCACTGTTTCCCATCAGGAAGATGTAGAAATAATCTGCAAATCCATTCATAGGGGATATGGCAAAATAAAGGCAGTACATTTATACAATGACAGATCATACAGACCGGTGTGTACTGAAAGCTGTCCGTAGCAATTCACACAAATCATACCTCTATGTAATTGTGTAAGTGCTATATCTACTATATTTTGTTACTCTAAAATGTCATGTATTTCGGGATGCCTGGATTGCTGAGTTGGTTAAGCATCTGACCTTGGCTCAGATCATGATCTCACGGCTCGTGAGTTCGAGTCCTGTGTCACAGGCTCTGTGCTGACAGCTCAGAGCCTGGACCCTCCTTTGGATTCTGTGTCTCCCTCTCTGCCCCTCCCCCACTTGCACTCAGTCTCTCTCTCTCTCTCTCTCTCTCTCTCTCTCTCTCTCTCTGTCCCTCCCTCTCTCAAAAATGAATAGACATTAAAAAATTTTTAAAAAATAAATGTCACTTATTTCAAGCACCATTATTTTATGTGTCACTAAGAAGGAAAGAAATTGGCCACTATACAATGCCTTTAATTGTAAGATGCCTTCTTATTTCAGAGATTTTTAATTTGAAAAAAACCCCTGCATCCTAGAATACATGAAATATGATTTCTTCATATATTCATTTAAGTATATGTGTTTTTATTAAAATGTACATTAAAAAGTCTGGATGAATACACACTAAAGGATATAGATACTATCTGCAGGGATGTGAGTGAAACAGGTGAAGGGGATGAAAAGGAACTTGCACTTTTTAATTTTTATGCCTCCAAATTCTTGAAAAATCTTACAATGAGTATGTATTACTTACGTAATTTAAACAGTATTTTTAATGAAAAAAAATTAATTACATAATACCTAGATGTATAGCTATAAAGTACCTGCACAGAATTGGAGGAGGACTGATTTCATTCTCTTCTCTCTGTTCAACCACCAAGAAATCATTCACTGAACAGAGACAAAATTGGGAATGTTTTCTGAACAAAAGGTGTATTATAAATTTAAAGTGTCATTGCTACTTACAAAGGGTTTCTGTTTGCAGATAGATATTTGGTCAATTTTTCATTTTCTATTCTTCTTCAAAGACAATTCCTCTGTTAATTATAGCCTATAATGAACTCTACAAATACTACAATGTGAAGAGGTTTTGGGTTCCTCAGCTTCCATGAAGAGCATGTTGATTAGAATTTTTCCATGTGCCTTTACAGCAGACAGAAAATTTAGGAAACAAGTGACTTATTAGCCATAACCACAGGAACTACTTTATTAATATCATTTCAAAATGAAAAGAATGTTTATACACAGTCATTTTTATTTTCATATCCATTCTCCATACTGCTGAAGGAGAATGGGGACAGGCCTGTTCAGAATAACAAATAACCCCCAAATCATCTGCAAAGTGGAAATTTAACTTGGAAATTCCCCACATTACAAATGGAATTAGGAACATTTATACAAGTTGCATTGTTGTATTTTCCCCATTTTGAAACACAAACTGGCAATTCGTTATGACATAATGTAAATAAAAAGACTTTTATACACAGAAAAGGGGCATTTATATTAAAGGAATTGAGGTAATAGTTTTCAAAGTTGTAAGAGACTTTGGGGGTCACTTAGCCCAGCCCACTGCCCTTTGCAGGAATCTTATACCACAATCTCCATGGCTGTGGCTCAGCTTTTGTTTGCACACCTTAGGTAATTCAAGGGACTCTCTATTCAATTGAACAATGAAAGCATAGTTGCAAAAATAACCATGAAAGCAGTAAGCCTTGTGTGTCAGGGGAAGGGGATAGCTAATTTAGTCTGTAGGGTACAGGAATACTTCCTAGAAATGGCTGATACTGTTGGTTGGTCTTTCAGTTAGAATGGATTTTAGCTGCATGTAATATAATACTTAATCGCTAAGTAAGAAAAATAATGAATGGATATAACTAGAACAATTCAAATAGTAGCAACCACAGAACTACTTCAGTGGCTCATGGTAGTAATTAAGGAGCCAGATTCTTTTCACCATTCTACTCCACCCTTATCAGCTTATTACTTTTTTATACTTAGGCTTATTGCCCCATGGTTGTAAGATGGCTGCCAAAGCTCTGGGAATCACATCCTCACATGATCAAGTGTAAAGACACGAATCAGAGAGATAACCATGGAGGGAGTTAGGGAGAGAAAGGGAGAGCGGTATCTTTTCATATCATTATACTTTTTTCAAGGAGGACGTAGAAGAGGCCCCTTAGACTTACCCTTACATACAAATGTCTGGATATAGATCACATGGCCCCTAGCTGTAAGGGGTACAGTTTTCCACTTTGACTGGAAAGTGAGTATCTTGCTCGTTTAGCCTTTATAGTGGGAGATGGGCAAAGTTGGAGTGTTGAAAATGACTCTTTGGTTGTATAAGTGACATAGTGACCAGCTGTGCCAACAGCTATTAATTCCTATTAATTGTTCAGAATGTGATTTAGGGCAGGATGGGTCCTCTCCAGTCCCAGGGGGTGATTGGATTAAGAAATTCAATTCCTTAGGGTGTTAGATATAGGAATGGGATGGAATTCTGGCCAATGAGATGTGAGAGGTTCTCTCCCAGAAGTCTGAGAACAGACAAAACCCAATACATCAAAAATGGGAGATTTGAAAGACAAAAAGTGCAAATATCCATCTGAACTCTGGAACTTCCTACCTCTGTACTTTTTGTTACATGTGATGTCTTTGGTTTGTTCAGAAAAGCAGATCCTAGGGCAAAGGGCTAAAATGCCCCTTGGAGGGTGCCGTATCAGAGAACACATGTGAGGGACAGAGAGAGGGAAGGAGGGAAGGAGGGAGAGCGAATATGAGAAAGCATTATCAAGTTGGGTCCCACTAAAGGTGACTGTTCCCAAAGAACCATGTAAACTGCAGTCCAGATCAGTGCAGGTAGGGAGCTGAGGTGGGGGGATACTTTATCCACCAACCCTCTTCTCTTTTTCACAGGTTTGCCTTGAGTCCCTCAAATTTCTGGGTTTTGCATGCCAGGGTACCAGCTCATGTCCCACAGTGTCCAGCAGCTTGGCATTAACAGAGAAACCTTGGGAAGATGAGAAATGCGTGGTCCAGGTTCAGGGATGAGTTAAGGTACAGACCGCACCTAATTCTCACAGAATCTCAGTGATGGATAGGAGTCAGGTTAAAAGGTGTCTAATATAGTCCACCCCTTGCCTTAATAAGATCCCCCTCTTGCGTCCAGTTTTGAAAACCCAGTGCCCTTACTTCTTCCTGGAGAGAAAATGTACAAGCCTGATTATTCATAGAATCCCCTCAAGATGGCAGCCAGCTAAATTCTCTGACAAGACTCAAGGCAAGAGAATTTATAAAACTATTGATTGCCGCTATTTCAACTGATTGTGAGCTCATAATTCATGTACATCATCTTTATCCTCCACTACCATGCTAGATTTCTCTGAGCCCTTGCCCTTATTGGGCCATGGTTCCTGAAACTGGCAATTTTTTATTAACATGGGTGATGAAAGCACCAAAAGATGCTTCAGTGAATTCTCCCTGCCCCCATTCTATAGTTGCACCTCTAGTTCTTCACGTACTCAGAATCAGTTAACCTCACTAGCACAGTCACTCATTTCTTTGGCTCTTGGCCCACTGGCTTGAGGAATGCAATGCTTTGAGAGTATCAGAGTGGATTTACAAAGTATCAAATTGAGTAATAAATAGCCTGTTGTTCAAGCCATTTTGACTTGAATTTTGTTTTCTCCTGGCAGTCTAAAGCATCCTTACTAAACATCAGAGAAAGTGACAGCCAAGGTTGAGATCTGAAAGAATAGAAGAAATCAAAATAGGCAAAGATGTCGGGCATGTATGTTTCAGGCAGATGGAAAAATGTATAAAAATCTGTAGGGGAATAAAAATGTGAAGTGTTTGCAGTGCTTAAAATGGTTCAGTATGGCCAGAATCGGGATTATTAAAAAAGTTGCTTGTTCAAGCTTCTTGTATAATGTTGGCAACTTGCAAAAGAGAGATTAGTGCCTTTTTAAACCCATTATTAAGAGAAACTTTGTGTCACTAAAGTAATAGCTGAGGTTGCCTTGTGTTTTGAGAATTAAATAACATTATACATTGGCTCATATCCCTAACTGCATCTCATGCTATTGGATTAGTCTTCCCCAAGATTTTCGTAAATTTTATGGCTTCTGTTCATATCTCCAGTTCTAATTTCCATTACTTTTGTGTACATTTGTCTTTTTCTTTCTGTGGCTGTGCTCTTCCCTTTTTTGTATAAGCCCAAATATGCAACAAAGCCACTTTCCCTTGCCTTTCCAGAATGCCAGTCAACCAAGAGAACTGCATAAAGTCAATATTCAGTTAACATTTTTTTGTGGGGGAGGGGAAGAAACAGAGATAATAAAAGGGGTTCAATTATACCACAGCCAGTGTAGCTTAAGAGGGCATCCTACTATAAGATCCCTTTCCTGGATCTGCCAGAATATGAGGGGACTTACCTTTCACTAACATTATTCTTCAGGTTTCCTGTCCTGCAGCCACCCTATTATCCATCACCTCCAAAAATCTCCCATCCTTGCTATTCATTTTGCCCAGCAGCTTCCAAATTCCCCTCACATTGTTATAAAGAGACCTTCAGGTTTTCATGGATGTCTTAATCCTTCCAGACTCTGAGGATCATCTTTTCACAACCAAAATTGTTCTTCAGGGTAGTTTTACTAAGCAAATTGTAGCCCTTGCCCCAAATCTCAACTTAAACTTTTTTTGAGAGAGAGAGAGAGCACGCATGAGAGCATGTGTGAGGGGCAGAGGGAGAGAACAGTGTGGACAGTGCAGAGCCTGATGCAGGGGTTGAACTCACCAACCGCGGGATTGACCTGAGCCAAAATCAAGTCAGAGGCTGAACAGACTGAGCCACCCAGCTGTCCCCACCTCCCCGACCCTGAGTCTCAACTCTCTCTCTCTCTCTCTCTCTTTTTGATGTATTATTTATTTTTGAGAGAGTGACAGAGTGCAAGCAGAGAGAGAGGGAGACACAGAATCTGAAGCAGGCTCCAGGCTTCAGCACAGAGCCCGATGAGGGGCTTGAACCCATGAACAGTGAGATCATGACCTTAGCTGAAGTTGAATGCTTAACCGATTGAGACACCCAGGTCCCCCAACTCTCTCTTAATATGATAATTGTTTGCTCTACACTTCATTGGAGAGAGACAGAAAACCTGGGAGTGAGAAGCCTTTGAAAGAGGGACATTTCTTAGAGGGGATGCTAATCCTGAGCTGAGTCACACAGGTGAAGTTGCAGCTGACTAGAGAAAAAGATGAAGAGAAAACATCATTTTTTGAGCAAAGATATTGAGGCATGAGAGTGGTGAATATCCATTCCCTCTATCTTACTCTCCTCCCCTTGAAGTACCTTTAGCCTTTGTCAAATCATTTGAACCAAGTGGATGAAAGAGGGAACCCTGCGGACCTAATTTGAAAGGCCACCAGTCCAGAGGCCACTAGCTCTGTCTCTAATGAGAACACAGGGGAGAGTTCCTTCAAGGTGTTTGAATGTGATCACTCTAGGGTGGCAATATAGTCAGATGCATTGAACATTCCTTTTAACTTCTAGGCTTGCTACAACTTAGAGGTTAAGTGTATAGACTTAAAAGACTCAAATCCTGGCTCAACCACTCGGTAGCCATGGGATCTGGGGCCAGTCACTGAACATCTCTGTGTCTTGGTTTCCTTGTGTATAACATTGGGATAATGATAACACACGTTTTCTGAAGATTAAATAAATCATGTCTATGTCAACTGCTTAGAACAGGGTCTGAAAGAAACTTAAGCCCTTTTTATTATTAGCTTTTAATGCAAAGCCCTAACTCAGCTCATTGACTGACTCTCCAATGCTGGTGGCTTGTGGTAGGTATCTCATGTGTGAACCATGAAAATTAGCTCTCCTTTCACACAAGTTTTCATAGTGAGAAATGGATCTGATGCCATCAATTAAGTTAATAGACATGGCTTGCCCAACTCAGACCTCTATTGCATACAATGGGAACAAAATTGGGAACCAGAGCATGGATATAAAAATAAAAAACAACTCATCTCGTACGTTGCAAAGGACCACTGGCTGTTTTGTGGAGCAGTTGTCTGCTTGCTGGGGACCTATTCTTTAAGTTACTTTTGGTTGTACTGTGATGCTCATGGGAGCTTCAACATTTACTGATGCCTGCGTCCCACCTTCATGAATTCCGATAAAATTGGTCTGGGTTGTAGCTTGGACTTTGGGATTTTAAAAAACTCTCCCAGTGATTTTAATTGTGGCCACAATTGAGAACCACTGTTTTAATTAAAATACCCCAAAGCAGACCACACCCCAAATCAGCCTAAATCAGAATCACTGTGGGTGAGGTTTGGGCATGTGATTTTTAAGAGCTCTTCTGGTGATTTAATGTACAGCCAAAGTTGAGAACCACCACTCTCAAGGCTCATTGATTTGGGTCTGATCTCAAGTACCACTGAGGATTTGCTCAGCAGTGTCTTGTCAGTTTTATAGCTTGCAGTGACAAATAAATATATCTACCTTACAAAAGACAACCTTTGTTAGTGAAATTTCTGCCAAGTGCCTCCCCGGCCCCCCCACACTGCTACACATACAACTCTGGCTTTGCAAGTCTGACAGTGTATTTATAATGTGATTTTTGATAATGTGAAAAATTTTAAGATCATAAATCTCCTGCTGGAAATAGTGGACAGCTATGCTTTGATTTCCAGAATTTACCATTCTTCTGGTAAATTTATCCCAAGAGTTTTCTTTTCTTCTTGTAAATTCAATTTATTTAATCTAGAAAAAAACAGATACAGGTCATCTATTTCTCCCACCCCCTGCCTCTGGCAACCACAAATCTGTTCTCTTTGTCTATGAGCTTGGTTTTTTAATTTTTGAAAAAAAATTATTTTTTTATATTTCACATAAAAATTTAGATCATATGGTATCTGTCTTTCTATGTCTGACTTATTTCACTTAGTATAGTGCTCTTGAGGCTCATCCATTTTGTTTCAAATGGCAAGATTTCATTCCTTTTTATGGCTAAATAATATTCCATTATATGTATACCACAGTTTCTCCATCCATTCATTCATTAATGGATACTTAGGTTGTTCCTATATCTTGGCTGTTGTGAATAATGCTGCAGTAAACATGAAGGTGCTGATATCTTTTCAAGTTAGTATTTTTGTTTCATGTGGATAAATAACAGAAGTAGAATTGCTGGATCATATGGTAGTTCTGTTTTACATTTTTTTCACAGTGGCTATACCAGTTTACATTCCTACCAATTATGGACAAGCATTTGTTTTTTTCTCCACATCCTCACCAGTACTTTTTATTTCTAGTCTTTTCGATAATAGTTATCCTCATTGGTATGAGGTGATACCTCATTGTGGTTTTGTTTTCCATTTCCCCGATGATTAATTATGTAGAGCATGTTTTCATGTACCAGTTGACTATCTGTATGTCTTATGTCTTCTTTGGAAAAGTGTCTTTTCAGATTTTCTGCCCATTTTTAAATTGGATTATTTGTGGGTTTGTTTTTTGTTGTTGTTGTTACTGGGTTGTATGAATTCTTTATATTTTAGAATATTATCTCCTTACCAGATACATGATTTACAAATATTTTTTCTCATTCAGTAGGGTGCCTTTTCATTTCGTTGATGGTTTCCTTTGATGTGTAGATTTTTAGTTTGATATAGTCCCACCTGTTTATGTTTGCTTTTGATATCAGATTCAGAAAATCATCTCCAAGACCTATGTTGAGGAGTTTACCACTCACGTTTTCTTCTAGGAGTTTTATGGTTTTAGGTCTTATATTTAAGTCTGCAATCTATTTTGACTTAATTTTTGTGTATGATGTGAGATAGTTTCATTCTTTTGCATGTGGCTGTCCAACAGAATTTTCTTTTAAGAACCATTCTTCCTTAACTTGTAGCTTATGTTTTCGTTAGTTTTGCTTGGTTCAGCAAAAAGGAGGTTCTGCTAGCTAAGAAATTAGCATATCCCATCCCTGTGGGCCTAGTGATTAGTTCTGAGGTGAGCACGTGGTCACTTTCTGACCATTGAGAGCTGAACTTGGATTCAGCTATTGGAAAAGAGGAGCTTCATCTCAGTGGGATGTGAAGGTGAGAAGGTGTAAGGTCTGGAGCTGTTGAGACTGGCCGAGTTGTCTGAGGATGAAGCACACACACACACAGAAGCTGAGGAGAGTCCTGGTCAACTTTGTTCTGCTCACTTGGTAAAGTCCCTCGGACAGGGGCCAGATTACTCTTTATGTTTTCTTTTACCTGAGTCAGTGAATTCTTTTTCTGTGAAAGCCAGTCGAACTAAGTTTTCACTTAATGACCATGAACCATCTATCTGACATAGCAGAACAGAAGAGAGAATTTAAATAACACAGTTTGGCTTTTCGAAGTAATTTCTTCCTAGTTCTTTGTTTGATCCTTGCCACAATGCTATGGAGTCAGTGTAGCAGGTTGCTAGACCATCAGCTCCATGGGACAGGAAACCAGGGTGTTTTGCTCCCTCTCCCTATCACCTGGCACAATGCTTCACATGTCAGGCACTCAATAAATAATTGTTGAGAGGATGAGTCTATTCAAAGTTTTCACAATATGGTTTCAACCTTGCTCAGGACTCCCCTTTATCTCAAATGACGCACTCACTAGTCCTTGAATTGACCTGATACTTCTTCACTTTTGACTGAGTTGTTCCTTCCACCTGGAGTACTTTGTCTGCTTCCTTTGCCTTTCATACTCCTTTAAACTCTTCAAGACCCAAGATAAATGTGCCTCCTTTGTGAAGCTTGCTTTGGTTCCCATCAGTTTGATAAAATGGCTTTCTCACTCTCTAAAATTTTGTGGGAAAGTTGACAAAGACTCAAACAGACTTCAAACAGGTTAGAATCCCCATTGTGTTACTTCCCAGCTGTGTGACCTTAGGCAAGTCATTTAACCTTTGTAAGTCTGAGTTTCCTCAGTGCAGTGTTGGGATACAAAAACCTGCCAACTTCATAGACTTTTTGTGGAGAGCAGATGAAATACATAGTTTAGAAATTTTCCTTGGGTTTTGGTGCCGAGAAGACAGCAATTCTTAGAGGTACTGTTATTATCCCTGTTTCACAAGCGAGGTATTCTGTGATTAAGTAACTTCTGCCTAAAGTCAAAAGACCATTCATTCACTGGTTCATTTATAAGCCATCATTTATTGAGCCCCTACTGTGTGTCAAGCACTGAGTGCTAGGGATATTGTGGTAAACAAGTCAGATAAAAATCCCTATTCTCATATCCATGAGGGAAAGTGAATCTGACATAAGCAGATAATCATGTATGTGATGAATGTTACCAAGGGGAAGTATGGGGTACTATAGAGAGGGAATATCAAGAGTATGGAACTTGGTCAGATGACTTCCTTGAGTCATGATGCTTCAGTTGAGATAGAAGAAGCATGGGGACTCTTCCTCCTCTTACATAAAACCTAAGGTCAGCCTTTCTGTCTCTGATCCTGGGGGCTCTGACTTGGATATCCTGGCACCCCTTCTCTGCAGATCCAGACAGCTTAGCCAGCCCCAGGGGCATGTGGCACCCTCTTGCCTCCAAAGTGGGAACCATAGGAGGAGGACAGTTTTCTTCATGCCTCTGGCTTGTCTGTCTCTGGCTCTCCTTATCAGTGCTGCCAGTAATTATATCCATCCCCTTCACCTGCCTGTGTTCTCTGACCAGACATCTGATGATACTTCATTGTTCTTACCTCCATGAGATTTAAACAAAAATGAGAAATGGCCTCTCACAGTCTTCACATTGGCTCCACATTAGTTGCAGTGTTTCCTTTCCTTCCCCCACACCACAATCAGCAAAGTCTACACAGCCCTTGTTCACAGAACAGTCTTTTCCAGAAGCTTCTGACAGAGGATGCCTGAGAGTAAAGGGTTATAAACAGGCGGCGCACAGACTGTTGGCACACACAGTAGTTTAAAAAATCTGGAAATTTCACATGCAAATCCATATTTTTGGCTTCTCCTGAAAAGTCAGAAGAATTGGCAGCACCATTCCCACATCTCCAAATGGCAATTCTCAGCTGTAGGTGAGTGTTACTGTTTTCTTTAGACCAGGCATGCAAGTCGCAGTTCACCTCAGACCGCACTGCTCTCTATTGTCTCTCCAGCCCAGCCTGCTTCAGTCATTTACCATACTTTCTTGGTCTCTGAAGGCACTTAAGCTTGCATTGAATTTTAATTTGGATTTAAAGTGGATCTGGCACAGTGTAAATGCTGAATTAAGAGGAGCTATTATTAATAGTAATCATGGTCATAGTATTCAAAGAGTACAGGCCTAGGACTAGATTAAAAAAAAAGATACCGTACCTTCCCTGTGCTGCAGTTGGGTAGAATAGTGATAACTCAACCAAATATTTAAAATGACACCTTTCATCCTTCCTAATCAGCACTGCTACCTTAGAATATTTCTTAGTAAATTGCACAAAATCCTTACCCATCATAGAAACAAGAGTATGTTGCAGCTAGGTGATTATTATTATTATTTACCATCATCATGTAATTAGACATGATTTCAATAATTGCCCAAACAGAAACTACATGAATAAATATTCCCTAGGAAAACACAAATTAATGAAAAGACAACCAAGTTTGTGGTGATATCTTCAGGGTCCGGAGGGTTCTTCTCTTTCCAGTCAGTTCAGGGTTATACACACATAGGAGAATCCTCAGGGATATGGAACAGCCAGGCATTTGGGTCTTTTTGAGAAAGGGTTCAGGGCAGCGAATTTTCTCTGGGTTGTCCTCTAGCAAGGTGGCTCAGTCTATCAGTGAGTGGGAATAATAATTTAGCTGAACTTGAATCTGCTTTCTGCTAAATTGGTGAATGCCTTTCTGCCCAAACTGATCCCTCCCTCCCTCCCTTCCTCCCTCCCTTCCTTCCTTCCTTCCTCCCTTCCTTCCTCCCTTCCTCCCTTCCTCCCCCTTTCTTTTTTTCCTTTTCTTTCTCTCTTCCTTCTTTCCTTCATTCTTCCCTCCTTCCCGCCTTCCCTCCTTCCCTCCTTCCCTCCTTCCATTTCTCTCTGCCTCCCTCCCTCCCCCACATTTCCTTTCTTCAAGCTTTCTACAGTCAAGAAATTGCTGCCACCTCCTGTGGGCACTGTCCTAGGAGCTGGTAATACTGTGGGGCAAAAGACTGGGAGATTGCCTTGGGTTAGAGTTTATAATGTAACATCCTCCTTCTCTTGCCTCTTGGGAAATGAGATTCAATCTGTCATTCCATATGTACTTCTTGACTCCCTATTATGTGCCAGTCAGAGAACTAGATGCTGAGTAGTCTGTAGTAACCAAGGCAGATACGGCCTTCCATCCTTGGAGTTCACATTCTAGAGGAACAGTGCCCACAGCAGGTGGCAGCAAAACAAATAAACAATCAAAGCAAGAAAATAGCAGGTACTGACAAGTGCTATTATGAAAATAAAGCAGTATTAGAAGTATCTGAGGAGACACATCACAGAATTGGCTCGTGGACACCTTAAATAAAGGTTCTGTTCCAGTTTTGTTCCATATCTAAAGAAACGGTAAGATCTCTCCTTTCTTGATGGATTCCATTGTTCTCTCCTTTTTAAAAAAACACATATCCTTTTATTTACTTATATTTCATTTTTGTTAAATTTTTAATTTTAATTCCACTATAGTTAACAGTGTTATATTAGTTTCAGGTGTACAAAATAGTGATTCAGAATTCTATTCACTACTTAGTGCTCATCATGATAATGTATTCTTTAATCCCATCTCTGTTTCACCCATCCCTCCCCACACCTTCTCTCTGGTAACCATAAGTTTATACTCTATTGTTAAGAGTCTGTTTCTTGGTTTGTCTCTCTCTTTTTCTCCTTTGTCTATTTGTTTTGTTTCTTAAATTCCACATATAAGTGAAATATATGGTATTTGCCTTTCTCTGACTGACTTACTTTGCTTAGCATTATACTCTCTAGCTCCACCCATGTTGTTGCAAATGGCAGGATTTCAAGATTTCATTCTTTTTTATGGCTGAATAATATTATGCCATATATATAGATATTTATATCTATATATCTATATATGTATAAGCTATACATACATAATAGAGCTATACACCATGTTATCTATGCATTAGCTATATCTATGCATTAGCTATATATATATTAGCTATACACTCTATATATACACTACATCTTCTTCATCCGTTCATCTGTTAATGGACATTTGGGCTGTTTCCATAATGTGGGTATTGTTAATAATGCTGCACTAAACATAAGGGTGCATATATCCATTTGAATTGGTGTTTTTGTATTCTTTGGGTGGATACCCAGTAGTGTTATTACTGAATCATAGGGTCTTCTATCTCTTTTTATCTTGGGCCTAGAATCAGAAAAACTTGTGTGTAGGGGCACCTCTGGTGGCTCAGTCAGTTAAACGTCTGACTTTGGCTCAGGTCATGATCTCATGGTTCATGAGTTTAAGCCCCACGTTGGGCTCTGGCTTTACAGCTCGGAGCCTGGAGCCTGCTTCAGATTCTGTCTGTCTGTCTCTCTGTCTCCGCCCCTCCCCCACTTGTGTGCTTGCTCTCTCTCAAAAATAAATAAACATTAAAAAAAAACTTGTGAATAAATAAACAGCTCTACCACTGTTATGTGTCCTTGAGCAGTTTGCTAAATGTCTCTGACCCTTAGTTTCCCTACCTATAAAATGGGTAGAAGGATAGCACCTGCCCCTCAGGACTGAAGTGAGAAATAATGAAATAACACCCGTTAAGTACTTATAACGTGAAATAACACACGTTATGTCCACTACATATTAGGCACTCAGGAAATATTTAAATAAGTGAATGATCTGAATCCTATATGTGCTTCCAAGATCAAGACTCACCTCTTCTGTAGAGCATTTTGGTTATCTTCCCCCAATCCCCATCACCACTATCACACACAGTGCCTTTGCTGTTCTGGATCAAGTTGCATATTGTTGATATATCTTACCTGCTAATTGTCTCTCTTGCCAAACCTAGCTCCTTAGTCTCTTTTGCAACCCCCACTCCCATGCACCGAACACTCTACCAAGCCCTTGGTAGGTACTTGATACATGTCTGTTGATTGACAACATGCACATGAGTTGATTTTCATTGTCCTTATACCTAATTGTTTTCTGTAGACCAGGTGGTGGGGAGAACTGTGTGTCATAGTTTTACGATCACATTGGAAACCGTCTCACTTCTTAGAATGATATTGACACTCGTGTGTAAGGCTATTAGGACTATAGTACTGAGATTTACAAAGACTGAATGCAGAGGATAACTCCCACCTTTCTTGCATGAAGGAGAAATAAAGGATAATCGCATGGCTTTCTTCAGCTCCATTTGTGTGTGTGAGGAGCGTTAAACTGGCAGTAATTACAGAAAGGAAAGGAAATGGAATAAGTAGCAAAGGAAGAATTAGTTGTACTCGACCTAATTAAAATCCCGTGGAAAGAATTCTTCTCTTATTTGGAAAGGTGATCTAATATGACCTTGAAGTCATTGTATTAGCCACTGTACTTTTCATTTAAGGGGGAATAGATGGCAGAAAGATCATTTGGGAAAGGCAACCCTTCACTTTCCTTTCAGAAATTAAATGACCTTGATTTCTGAACCACTTCCTCCCAATGAAATTAAATTGCATTGAACCCTGTCAGTTAACAAGTGGAAGCTAATCAAACCAGAGCAGGAGCTCACCCAACTGATTCTCTAGCAGGAGGCAGGGGGGAGGGGCTTTGGGGAGGAGACAAGGAGCAGTGGGTGTGAGGGCCTTGGGCCTTGGGCCTTTGGTCAAAGTTCCCTGAAGTTTCATTTAGTTTAAAAAAAAAAAAAAAAGCACCTCCTTTCTTTGCAGGGGGTTTTATACTATATCATTTGTCTTAATGGTAGAGAGAGATTTTCCTACAATCTACCGTAGTTCATAAAATTTCCAGGCAGATAATCTTCGGAGGAGGAGACTGCTACAGTTATGATATAACCAGCACAATAGCTATCATTCGTGTATTTCTGATTGTACCAAGCCCTTTGTACATATTTTCTCATTTAATTCTCATAACCATACATACCAGCTGCTATTTTATCCCCATTTTGCAGATAAGAAAACAGGTTCAGAGATGTTAAGTAATTTGCCAAAGGTTGCACAGTTTAACTGAATGTCAGGGCTGGGGCTAGAATCTAAGTTTGCCAGATTCTGAAACAACCATGGGTCTTCCTCTCCCCCCTCTCAACTATGCTATGTTTCTTATAGCAGTGTTTTTCTCAGGCAAGATGTCAGAGGTCCTTTAATCCTACGTGGGAGGTATCTTTGGCAGACATTGCTCTGGTTTGGTAATGGTGATATATTCTGTAACCTGCAGTCAGCAGCTGTTCATGACTATTAATTAGTATAAATTGGCAGGTGTGTGAGAAATGCCTTAGGTAAGGTCAGAAGAGACAGTGTGACTCCATCCCTCATAGACTGGCAATAACTTATCCATCCAAGTGCAGAGAATACAGCTAGCAGCTTAGGTAGCTAAGAGACACAGCAGCACAGTGCATTCATTACGAGTGCAGGTCCTGGGGTCTGATGGCTTGAGTTTAATCCTGGATCCACCAATTTGTAGTTGTGCAACTTTGGGCAAATTACTTAAATTCTCTGTGGTTCCATTTCTTCATCGTCAGAATGTAGAAAATAACAGTACCTACCTTATAAGGGCATCATGAAAATTAAATGAGACAGTTATATAATTAGCATATAGTAAATGCTTAATGTATATTAGCTATTAAGACGTAACATTTGAACCCTGGTCATGAGAACACCTGAGCCTCTGGAAGAAGACAGAATTGACCAGTTTACTGAAGCTGATCACAAGGGATGACTTGGGATTGAGCTGACAGAAGGAAAACTGACCTAGGAGCTAGGATCCAGAAAGTGGAAGTGTCCATAGGGCTTGTTACATTCTCCTTATCCATGAGAGAAGCCTTGCTAGGAAAGGCCAGGCCAGAGGGAAGAAGAGGATATAACTTTAGAGAATCCTGCATCTTTCCATCATTCAATCCATTCATCCTTCTGTATTCTATTCTGCTGTCTTTCTGTCCTGCCATCCATCCATCCATCCATCCTTCTAGAGTCTGCCGTCCTTTCTAGAATTCCACCCATCCTTCCGGCTTTCTGTCTTTCTCTTGTTCCATCTGCTTATTCATCCAACCCATCTACCTCCCCTTTCTTTTCACCTGCAGTATAGTTTGTGGTCAAAGGGGCAGAATGTGGAGATGGAGAACCTGGGTTCCAATCCTGTAATTTATTGCTTGCATGACCTTGGACAAATTTCTTAACCTCTTCAAGTTTCAAATTCTCCATTTGTAAATTGGGACTGTGTTCCAAATGGAAAGGGCAGTGATGCAATTATATTTGTGTTTTTGCAAGTTTGGTCTGTTTGTTGTGAGGGAGGATAGAGTGAAAGGGGGCAAGATCAACAAGAGAGAGGTCAGTCGGAAGGTCTTGCCAGCAACCAGGAGGATGTGAACACAGACCCAATAATGATAGATGTCTCTTATTGTGGGCTTAGGGGGTGTCAGCAGTGGTGCTCCGGGCTTTGCTTGAATTATCCATTGAAACCTTCTAATAACTCTAAGATTTAGGAACTATTTTATTATTTCCACTTGATGGATGGGGAGATTGAGGCTGAGAAAGTTTAAGGAACTTAAATTTTCATACAACTGCTAAGTAGCAGAACTAGGATTTGAACAGAGACCATTGGTTTGCAGTTCTAGGCCACTTCTGTGCAAGGAAAGTGGAAGCAAGGATGAGGAAGAGGGGCTACTTCCAAGAGACTCTGATGATGTCAAAACAGCCAGATGATCTGATCAGCTGAGAGTAGGAAGCACTAGTATGCTGAAAGCTCTCTGGAAGGAAAACACCCTGCTTTGTAGTGTGCTTCTATGATATAAATACTACCATCATGGCTGACTTGAAGTTACTAATGTGATGCCACTGAATGTGGAGTTGGAAAAAGACAGTGGGGGTTAGAGAGAAGAGCCAAGAATGCTTCAGGAGCTGTCACCCTGTGGGTGAGTGAGTATGGGTAGGTGTGGTTAACTCTTACAGGGTGTTTCTCATTTTCCTTGGGTCAGGTGCAGTTTGCAGAATCCTTTGAAAGCTGGGAAATTGTTCTCCAGAAAACTGCTTATTGTCACAAAATTCTGAAAGTATTTCAAGGTTTTCCTTGTTACACCAAAGCCCTTATGCTGCATTAAAAAAACCACTACCAACAACACCAGTGTCATTTAATAAATAAATCAACAAGAAGCATATTTAGCTGCCATATTTGTGGCTTGTCTGAGATCCAGCTGATACTGACTGGGCTTGACTCAGTGGATCTGCTCCATGTTTTTCTCACCTCCACTTGGCAGCAGCAGGCTAGCCCAGCTGTGATCACCTGTCAATGACAGAAGCACTAGATGGTAAATGGAAACATTCAAGGTCTCTTAAGCTCTAGGTTTCAACTGGCACCCTGTCACTTCCACCTCATTCTATTAGCCAACGTAAGTCACATATTTGGACCCAGAGTCAAGGGGTGGAGAAATATACTCTGTTCTTTTAGAGGAGGGATGTGAAAGTCACATGGCAAAGGGAGGTGTTGGAGCTTTGAGACCAATGATTCATTCTACCACAGGGGCATGTCTCCAGGTGAGCAGAGCAGACTTACCCCTTAAGGCAATAGTGAGACCCCACCATCTCTTCCCTAGGAATGCTTCTAGCCTTTACCTCTGTATTTCCTTTACCTTGGTGAGGAGAGGATGGGAGAGCTTGGGCCTCCTTCCTTTCCTCCTCTGCTGTAGGGAAGGCTGGTTTTGTCCCACAATTTAGAGACCTAAGCATTACATCATCCCTCCTTTGCCATTTGACAAACCAAGCGACTTTCTCCTCACTCAGGGTTTCGAGTGAGCCCTTCAGAAAGGTGCTGTAGATGCAACTTTCCCTAATGCGTCTTAAAATTAGTGCCTTTTTTTTTTTAACAAATAGGCCTTATTTATACCACACACACAACAACAAAAAAGGAAGATAATTAGGCATACACACTGCAATCAAGCATATTGGGTTCGTTGGAATCATTAAACTTAATTACTTTCACTTGTTATTCCTGGGGGCTATAATATCAGTATTAGATGCCAGTGGAATCTGCACTATGTTTGATTTAGCTGAAACAAGGATTCAGTAATTTACTGCCTCTCTGAGAGGTTTTTACCAAAGTGGGAAATATGCTGAGTGCCTCCCCTTGCTTTTCATGGGGCCTGCTGAAAAACACCTTTGCCGAAAGACTGGGATATTGGCTGGAAACCTGTCTTGATATCCTGGGAGATTCTCTCCTTTAAGATCCTGTCCATTTCCAGGTGGAATTAACCACAAGCGCTAACCACATGTATTAAGCCCTTACATGTATTAATCCTCATAATTACTTAATTTTGCAGAAGAGGAAACCGAGGTTCCAAGATTTTAAGTAGTTTTCCTGAGGTCCCACAACTTATAAGAAGCAGATCCTGGACCTGCTCCCTGGGGGGGAGTTTCAGTGTTATCACTTTGTTTTTGGTTCCACAAATCTCAGTATTGGTTTCCCTTCCAAATTATTGATAAGTATTATCAAAGACTTCTTGATAAGTTTTATACATTTTCTCAAACTCAGGTTCTAATAAAGGCCAAGACTCATGAATATTTGCCATGTGCCTCTCACTATACTAAAGAGTTTTAGTATAAGAAAAGTAAGACAGTAATTCTAAGAGTAAGACAGTAATCCTATTCTATAGCATGGGATCATAATATATGGCTATTGTTACTATTACTTTGTACATTGACACATCCATGTGTCAGGCTGATGTCAGTATCAGGAGTGTGTTCATATGAGGGTAAGAGCCACCCACAGTGGTTTCACGAAATAAGGCTTTATTTTTTCACATAACAGTAAATCCAGAGAGGCAGCCCAAGCTGTCATGGCTGTCTACAGTGCCATTAGAGTCCCAGACTCCTTTCATTTTTCGGTTCAGTCATCCTTAGAGGTTGGCATTTCTCTTCATGGTTGTAAAATGGTCGCTGCACCCACCCCAGGCATTGCATCTATCTTGAGGAGAGGAAGGAGGAGAAGGTGAGGGCTGTAAGCAAAAGCACCCCCATGTACTAGTTGTGCAGAGTCACCCTCTCTGAGGTTTACAACTACATCTCCCCAAAAAGCAGTGGGTCATGGGGCCACCTCTCTCTTGAGGGAGCCTGGGAAAAACATTTTATTTTAGTTGCACGTGTGGATGCCATGAACAAAAGCAGGTAAAGAAGAGGAGAATGGATGTGGGCAAGAGAGAGTGAACTAACCATGTCTGGCACAACATCCTCAGAGGAAAAGATCAACAGGCTTTGCTTATCTAATGCAGGTTGAGGTTTTCCCCCTTGAAAAGCTTTGTTTCATTCTCTATGATTTCCTCTAATCTTTACACATCCTTTTGAGGAAGTTGGTTCACTTTCATTCCCGGGTGCTGTCAAAACATTTTCCTGGACAGATTTTTCAGTCTCAGAACTGAGGAGCAGCAGGAGGAGGGGGGACCATCTCTGTCTCGGACAGACCTGAGCAGGGCTCACATCTTCCTCTGACCGCCTGTCAGTGAACAGGAGCGGCAGACTGGGGAAAGCCTTTAGGGTTGGGAACTGGGATGGAGGATGGGTGGAGATTTAATGATGCAATTAGCTAGGCTTGGAGTCAAGCCTCTCAGCATGCTCCTAATTAATTATCAGATGCACCACCTGCCAACCTTCTCGCCTATAACGCTCCCAGAATGCACTGTGGGTACAGGAGGGAGCATAGAGTCTGCTCACTCTTGGGGAATTGGGGAGTTCCCCATTAAGTGGGTGTGCAGTCAATTAACATATGAGTCTAGGGACCCTCTGAGCATGGCTCGTAATGATCAATTAGAATGAGTGATGAGGGATACTAGAAAGAGGGAGCTGTCTTAGTTTATTGATTATATAGTAGAGGCGGGGGCACTTTGTATACAGTACTAATTTTCAACAGCCATTTCCAACACAGATAAATTCTGTATTCCAAGGAGGAATGGGTAGGGAAAAAATAGTAGCAACAGAGTTCAGTTTGTAAAGGCTTTTGTTTATTTGTTTTGGTTAAGAATTTTTGATTATAAAAATTATGTATACTACTTTTTTATGTATAAAAGCATTTCTTGATTGATTACTATGAATGAGACACTGTGCTTTGCTTCTGTTTTTCACTTACTGCTTAAAAGAGCTTATGAGAAAGTTAACGCCCCACGCTTCAGATGAGGAAAGAGAGGCTCAGAGAGGCAGAGGGGTTTGCTCCAACCATACAGACAGGAAGTGGAAGAGCAAGAATATGAACCCAGTTTTGTCTGACTCCAAAGCTCGTATCTTTAAGCACCAGTCACTCTATTTGCAACCATGTCATTTTAGGAAAATTGGATCATGCTAACAATTATAAAGAAAGTAATCATCCATAATCCAAATACTGAGGGACAGTCTGTACAAGATATACTAATCTTTTTCTCCCACTGTCTTCTTTGCCTCTAGCTCGTTTTCATTTCCCTTTCATCTGCCCCAACTCCTTTTCACTATGACAAGTGCTGTTTAAACCAGGGGCAAATAGTGGACTCATTCTGGGCCAGTTACATCTGTCTCTTCCAAGTTTAGGAGAGTCACAGAGACTATTAGCTGGGGGAAAGGACAGGGTGTCTGAAGTGCAAAGGCATGTGGACCCAGCGTGAGGGATCACAGCGTGGAGCTGCCTCAGGGGCCTCCGTGATGGATTCTGAGGAAGGCAGTGAACAAGCAAGGAGTTGGTCTGCCGGAGGTGAAGGAGAAGATAGGATGAGAGGTCAGTTGGAGACAGCATGTGATTTTGATAGAGCGAGGTGAGAAAGTGCCCAAGAGTACAACTCTATGGCCAGCCTGAACTATTTACAGTTGTGTTTGTATGCCCAACTCTCTTTGTTTATTTTTTTATTTTATTTTATTTTTTAATTTTTTTTTAATTTTTTTTAATGTTTATTTTTGAGAGACATAGAGCGTGAGCGGGGGAAAGGAAGAGAGAGAGTGAGATACAGAATCCAAAGCAGGCTTCAGGCTCTGAGCCATCAGCACAGAGCCTGACGCGGGGCTCAAACTCACAGAGTGTGAGATCATGACCTGAGCTGAAGTCGGCTGCTTAACCGACTGAGCCACCCAGGCGCCCCTGTTTTTTATTGTATTTATTTATGTATTCATTCATTCACTTATCTGAGAGGGACAAAGAGAGAGCACAAACAGGGGAGGGGCAAAGAGGAGAGAGAGTCCCAAGCAGGCTCTGTAATGCCAGTGAGGAGCTGATACAGGGCTCTAACTCATAAAATGCAAGATCATGACCTGAGCCGAAGCCAAACACTTAACCAACCTTGCCACCCAGGTGCCCCAATCACCCCTCTTTAATCTAAGCTTCCTTGAGTGAGTTTCTCTTTCTGGTAACCAAATGCTCCCTGACTAAAATACAACTGTCATTAACATTTTGGAGTATTTCTGCTTCCTTGCTTCCATTTTTGTCTGTAACCTCAGATATAGAGAGCTGAGTTACTTATACTTCCCAGTTTGTAGCACACAGTCATCATTGGTTTAGGCAGTGTCCCTCTCATTTTACTTATCATCCCCTAATCTGTTCATCCCCAGTCCCTATTTCCAACCCCCTCCCTCATAGGCACCCACTCTAATATTTTTGATATATGACCCTTATGCTAGTTTACTTATAAAATAAGCAAGGTTGTTTTCTATGCATGTGATTTCAATACACTTAAATGGTGTTATGTGATAAATCTCCATCAGTTTTCTATTTTTTGGTATTTAACACTACCTTTTAAGTTTTTTTTTAATGTTTATTTATTTATTTATTTTAAACGTTTATTCTTTTGAGACACAAGCGTGAGCAGGGGAAGGGCAGAGAGAGAGAGAGGCAGACGCAGAATCCGAAGCAGTCTCCAGGCTCCGAGCCATCAGCACAGAGCCTGACGCAGGGCTCAAACTCACAGACCGTGAGATCATGACCTGAGCCAAAGTTGGCCACCCAACTGACTGAGCCACCCAGGAGCCCCGAATGTTTATTTTTGACAGAGAGACAGAGGGAGACAGAGTGAGCAGGGGAGGGTCCGAGACAGAGGAAGGCACAGAATCTGAAACAGAGTCCAACATGGAGCTTAAACTCACAAACCGCAAGATCATGACCTGTGCCAAAGTCAGACACTTAACCCACTGAGCCATCTAGGTGCCCCTGGTACTTAACACTACCTTTTAAAGTTCCAACCCAGTTTACTCTCCTGTGTATCTTCTCATGGCTTAAATTTCAAATCATCCTTTGTATATAACTTCATGTCTACTTTTTTTTTCCTTTCTTTCTTTCTTTCTTTCTTTCTTTCTTTTTTTTTTTTTTTTTTTAGTACTCTTTGTGAGAGAGAGTTTTGTTTTTTGCAAGGCCAGGTAACTAGCTTTCTACTACACACATTTCTCCTAAGGGTTCATATTGGGGTATGGCTTCAAAAATACCCAACATGGTGAGGTAGTCTTCTCCTAAAACCATGCAAGGGGACATTTCTCAGATTTCTTTCAAGTATCACTGAGGAAGATGATGGAGTGAATTGACAGAGAGGATTCTGGGTCTGAGATTAGCTCAAGTCTTTACTATCTGGGTGGAGAGCTGGCTAGTTGGTAGGGATTTGTGGAGCTAGATGACATGGTGGACTTTACCCGAGTCTCAGTTCTAGTCTCTAGGAGTTCTAGGAAATAAGGCTAGTGGATGCATTAATTAGGAGTCTTTTGACTGAAATGACAGGAAAAGGGCATTACTGACTCGTACCTTGATGATCTATGATAGTGCAGGTTTCAAGCCTGCCTGTGCCCAGTGCTAAAAATGAACTAAAAAGGGAATTCAGGGATCAGTGTCTCCCCAGCTCTTGGCTCTGCTTGCTCTGTTAACTTCATTATATAGCAACTTCTCCCCAAATGGAGACTTCTCAAAAGGAATGACTGTAAACAGCTTCAAGCTTACACTACCCAACTTAGCAACCACAGCCAACAGACAGCCCGTCTTTCCCAGCAATTCCAGCAAAAGCCCCCAGATGCATTCTGAATGGGCTGGGACTTATCACTGTGAATGTTTGCCTAGGCCTACGTCATGTGCCTGGGACAGCTCTGTCCGAGCAAAGGGATACCAGGGTTCCGTTAAAAGAAGATAAAAGAGTGAATGGTGAGGAGGCAAGCAGTGGATATATATCAGCATGGACGAAGGGCAGAGCAAACAAAATCCTTCATGTCCACATTTAGAGAGTGAGGAAATAGGGACAAGAAGTAGCAGGGTAAAGGAGGGAAGCAGAAAACCTTGAAGTACATTAGCTATGATCCAGTGCTGAGCTTGCCTGGGGAGCCTATTGCCTGTCTTAAATGCGAGGGTCAAAAGGAACCAGAGAATAAAGTATAGTCTTCAGATTCAGACAGACCTGGGTTCAAATTCCTCACTTTTGGATACCAGCAAATCTCTTGCCCTCCTTGAGCTTCATTTCCCATAATCGTAAAGTGGAGATTCATATGTACGTACAAGACTGTGATATAAAGGCAGGACAGTGTCTGGCCACCACAGACTCTCAACTGTTAGGGTTGTTTACCTTTCCAGTCACACCACTTATCACAATATGTCCAAACGATGTGTTTGTGTATTTATTTCCTTCATTCTATTGTGAATACTTTAAGAGCAAGAGCTGTGGATAATTTATTTCTGTCCTGCCAATACTCAAATGTAGTAGGTGTTCAATAAATATTAGTTAGATAATTGAACTTTGTTTATTTGGAGTCTGGCTCAAGATTAGATGTAGATGGGTAGCTAGTAATGGGAGTGACCTAGAGAGCAGGATTCCTTGAGAAATTCCATTTTAATTTTCATTTTTTAACCTTGACCAGAGCTTTGTATCTTCACTTTAATCTAAATCTAAATCCTATCCTGAACACACCTAAATGCCGAGCCCCTGGTGGACATTAGCCAGTCCTTGAGGTTTACATAGAGAAAGGTCGGGTAATAGTGAAATTGAGGAGGGTTTTATATGTGAGCAATGGTGTAAGCAGTATTTTATGAAAACCCATAGAGAGACGAGTACTCTTTGTAAATTTAGCCTGGCAAGATTTTAATAAATGAAGCCACTGGGATGTGTGGGGCTTTATATCTCATGCCCCATATTTATATTCCTGTCAACTTTCTTCGCTTAAGCAATGTATTTATTATAGTCCATTTCACCATTTCTCACAAGATAGATACTGTATCATGTCAAACAAAAATAAGTGGGGTGGGCGTGGGTCTGAAATAATGAAAAGGATAGCAGAAAAATTTGAAGCAGAAGGCATGAGAGTAGCTTATGCTTTGAAAAAACTTTTTCCTTTTTGCTCAGGCAAGAGAGGAAAAGGTGGGCCTGGGTGTCTTGTTGTGTGGTTCTAGGAAAGCCACAACCTCCCTCCCCCATCTTGTTTGGGTGTCAGTCAGTGAGAGGTTGGAGTAATTTTCTGGTAAGTTGAGAAAAGATCTTTCATTCCCCTAAAATGCATTCAGCTTTCAGAACATTCCTGAAGCCTGATTGGTTCAACATGAATGAGGTGATCTTCTTCCAAACCAATCAACTGTCAAGTCAAATTGTAACCTGCTGCCTCTGACTGTGCCATGTTAACATGGTGGAGATTGGAGGGAGGTGGAAGAGTTTCTAGGGTAGGAAGAAGGGGCTTTCGCTAGGAGGGTGATCCTCCAGGCATCATATGTGAAGTATTTTATCCTCCTTCATCTCTACCTCTCCCTCTTCTCTTAGCCTTGAAAATGCTTCCTTATTGGGGTGCCTGCATGGCTTAGTCAGTTGAGCATCCATTTTCAGCTCAGGTCATGATCTCATGGTTCATGGGTTCGAGCCCTATGTCTGGCTCTGTGCTGACAGCTTAGCGCCTAGAGCCTGCTTTGGATTCTGTGTCTCCGTCTCTCTCTCTGCCCCTCCCCCGCTCTTGTGCTTTGTCTCTCAAAAGTAAATAAATATTAAAAGCAATTTTTTAAAAAAAAGAAAATGCGGGGCACCTAGGTGGCTCAGTTGGTTGAGTGTCCGACTTCGGCTCAGTTCATGATCTCGCGGTCTATGAGTTTGAGCCCCATATCGGGCTCTGTGCTGACAGCTCAGAGCCTGGAGCCTGCTTCGGATTCTGTGTCTCCCTCTCTCTCTTTGTCCCTTCCCCACCCATGCTCTGCTTCTCCCTGTCTCAAAAATAAATAAACATTAAAAAAATAAGTAAATAAAAATAAAAACAAAAAGAAAAAAAGAAAATGCTTCCTTATCATGATTTCCAGAATACATTTTGATATGACTCCTATCCACCAATACCTGCCTATCTCCACCTCTCAATTTGCTCTCTTAAGTTCTGGACATAATGAACTACCTATCTGCAGGTCTTTGGACTTGATGTTGTCCCTCAGGCCTCTAGGCCGTTGTACTTGTTGTTCCCTAGTCAGAAATACCTTTCTCTGAATTTTCACACAATGATCCTCAAAATAGCTAATGGACTGCTTAGTTTGGAAAGCTTTCCCTACCCTTCTTTCCCACATCAACTCTCTCCACCAAACTAAGAAGCTGTTAGGTTTTTCCAAACATCTTGCTCACATTCTTCCCTCCCCCACCCTCTCTTTCATGCAGATACACATATATATCTTTTGCATTGCAATTATGTGTCTATTCCCCTGTCCCACCTATTAGACTGTGAGCTTCTTGAGGTCAGGAACTCTCTCTTAAATCTCTATCTTTAACACCTAATCCAGTATGCAGTATATAGTAGCTCAATAAGTGTTTATTGAATGAAAGAAAGAAGGCCCTCTAGAGCTGAGCCTTTCACAGATCAGAGGAGAAGGTGTGCAGTTAGAATTCAGAGGGAGGCACCTAATGATGCAGGAATTATGGCCCTGTAATATTTAGTGGAAAATTTTCAACAAGAGCTTCTTTGGTTTCTAATGAGGGAAATTATGTTAATGAGCCACCTTGCAGTATCTCTGATAATCAGGTTCCAAACTTACCCCACTGGGTCTCATTTAGATGTAAAGGATAACAGAAACACTCTGGTAATGAAGATGATTTCTGGCCTCAATTAGCACGTGCTGCCCTTATCGCACCCTGAGGACCTCCCATCAGCTAAACACAAAAAGCAGACTCAGCAAACCACAGCCTTGGGGCTTTTCCAAGTCCACTGTTACCTTTTCCATTGCACATTTGCTAAGTTTTCCCATTCTCAGGCTCACTATATACCTAGTCCACTGATCATCTTTATGGTACTGTCTGACATTAATGTCAAGTTCTTTGACTGTCTCAACAAATGTTCATCGAATGATCCCAGCATCTGGGGAGATAGGAATGGGGTCACATGGAGGCTTTGGCCTTCAAGATGTGGGCAGAAATATAAGAGGAAGGTAAGGATGTGCAAATTCACTCTGTCTTTATGTCATGTGGGAGCCATTTGTGTTTATCCACTTAGTTTTAGGAGAATGTTCTTATAGGGCCCTGTCTCCCTCACCATGATTGCTTAATTCAAAGTGGGCATTGGACTTCCCCAGGAATTGATAAAGAGATCCAGTCTCTCTCCAACTGTGTGCATTATAAGGTGTATAATTCAGGAGCTGTCACAATGCGAAAGAGATGACAGGCCGAGAGAGCGGAAATGAAGACGGAGGGAGTCTGTCCTAGTTCTCCTTGTTCTGAGGCCCAGAGTGTCCCTGTGTTTCATGAGGTTTGATTGCTAACCATGTTTTAGGGATTATGTGAAGCAATAAATGGCCTAACCTTGTTCAAGGTGGTGATAATGTTCTCCTGATATCCATTCTTCCTTTCTTCTTTAAGACCTCTGATTTCTGGCTGTCCATGTGGGCTGCCCAAAATAAAGACCCTATTTCCCACCTGTCCCCTTACATCTGAGTGATCCTATGACTAAGCTCTGGCCAATGGGTGCTAAACAGAGAGCTGTGCGTAATTTCAGGGTTCAAACCTTGAACAAAAAGGGTGGAATTTCCCCCACTCATTTTATTTTTCCCCCTTCCTGCTGACAGGAGTGTTGATGTGGCCATAAGCTCCCTTGCATCATAATGATGAGGGCAGCACCTAAGGGATAATGGAGCCACAAGACTGAAGGAGCCTGGATCCCTTACATCATAGAGCTGCTGTGTCAGCTTGGGAATGTTTACACCAGGACTAATACATGTCAGAAAAAGAAAGCCTTATTTCACTGAGCCCTAGTACTCTGGGTCTCTGGCACAGGACTTGGAATTATATTGTAAATAATATAGTGGGTTGCTGTTGCTTGCCACTCAGAAGTCCTGAAAATTTCCATTATTTATTGAGCACCTACTGTATGCCAGGTTCTGAAAGATACAGTAAAAGAAAAAATGAATCTTGTCCCTGCCTTCATGATGGTTAAATTTTAGCAAGGGGATATGAATGTCAATCAATTACATGAAAAGCTTTGTAATTATAATTGTGATCAGTACAACGAAGGAATGGATAGTCTAAGAACAAATACCAGAAGAAGCTGAATAACTCTGGACATGAAACATTTCATTCAGTGGGAGTTTGTCAAGGAAAGACAACAGATTGAGAGAAGAAACAGCCTATGAAAGTCCCCCAGAAGGGAAGGAGTTCCTTCAAGATTCAAATAAGTTGAGAGAGCAAGATTCAAAGCTTAAAGTTATGGCAAGTGATACAGGGAAGCAAGTGACCCAAGGCGATGTTGTGGGGTGGGGGTCGGGGGGTAGCAGGAGCCAGATCCTGCAGGGCCATTTAAGTCAATGTTAAAAGAGTTTTTATTTTATGTTAAGAACAAGGGAGAAAGCCACAGAGGGCTTTTAGGCAAGATCAAATGTACATTTAAAAATGCGACTCCAGATGTCAGCAAAGAATGGACCTCAGGAGGAGTCAGGAGAGTATGTGGGGAACAGAGAGGAAGCTATTGCAATAGCCATGTCAAGAAATTATGGTGCCTTCAATTAGGGTGGAGGTGGCTGCAGTGGGACATCTTTGTCTATAAGACTGGGAATTTCCCAAATCCAAGGATGTGTCTTTACGTCTTCTGTAATGGGTGCTGTTGGCTGGCGCCTACCCACCATCCCCTCCTCCCACCACCCCACTAGCATCTATTTTTCTCTTTCAAGCGGGCCCCTGCTTTTTTTTTTTTAAGTTTATTTATTTATTGAGAGAGAGGGAGAGTGCATGAGCAGGGGAGGGGCAGAGAGAGGGAGAGAAAGAATCCCAAGTTGGCTCCTTGCTGTCAGCACAGAGCCGGATGCAAGGCTTGGTCTCACTAACTGTGAGATCAGGACCTGAGCCCAAATCAAGGAGGGGGCTTAATTGATTGAGCCATCCAGGCATCCCCAGACCCCTGCTTTTGATTACCTTCCCCTGCCTGACCCAGGCATGAGCATCAGGGTTCAGCCCCAGCACAAGGAGTGAATCTGATTGGTCCAAGTGTAATCCTAATCCCCAATCAAAGAATGGTTCAGAATGAACATATGACCCCAAAGCAGCCAATAGGAAGTGACAGTAAATTTGCCAGGGACTTCTAGGAAAATCTTATAATTCCTAAAGGAGAGAAACAGGAGGAAGTGGCCTCACTTCTTGTTTCAGATGTTTATCATCCAAAACTGAAATAGCACCAACCTGAGGACACCAGCCCCTAGGATGACTGAGGGGAGAATTGAAAAGAACCTGGGTCCTTGATAACCACTGAGTGGCTGAATCAACCACTCTGAAGCCCACTCTCTTTGGGACATGTAGGTGAGATGAGCATTTCCCAACTATTGAAGCCAGCTGGAGTTCTGAATTTTGTTACTCACAGCTGAGACCATCATAATTGGCACTTTCCCAAATACACACCAAGAAAAGTACTGAGCACCCCAGGGCTTTCCTTGGTCAAAGACCTGGATTCTTTCACCCAAGACATTAATTTTGCCAGCTCAGCTTGTCTGAAGTGGACCTGAAGTAGGAAAAAGGGAGAAAGAAGATATTTATTATCAAGCAGAAAAGTGTAGATTTTGTGCTAAAGGCAAATAGTAGACCCTAAAGAGGTTATGAGCAGAGTAAGACTAGAGCAGTGGTATTTCACAGAGATGAGCTTGCAGCCTTGCATGGGAGATGGTGGCAGGGACAGCTGGGAGAAAGAAACCTGGACCGAGCTTGGGCCATAATGTGCATATGAGGTGATGAGGACAGGGCTGAGATGGTGACTGTAGGAACAGTGAAGAAAGAAAAATATGCTGGTCTTTTTCCCCTCCCCAACAAGAAGCTGTGGGGAGGGAGGACACTGAGCTCCTAACTCTGTTGGAGCGTCTCAGGATCTTAGAATGCTTGGAGACAGAGCTGGCTTAGAGACTTCTGGTCATTTAGGCAATCTCAGATAGTCTATCTCAGTAGGACCTTCTTTGTGGAGGTCTCATTTGTTGATTAATTTCATAGCTCTTTATCGAACATTCTTATAGGAAGTACAAATACCTAGTATTGTGTTCACACTGGTTTCCTTTTCTATGGAAGACATCACTAATCGATTGCTCTCTTCTTTATCGAGTATACCAGGCATTACTGATTGATCTGTATTGGTTGTGTGGTAAGATCTAATGACCTCCTTGACTGCCACATGTCAAACCATGTGCAAAGCCCTTGTATTAATTTCCTGTGGCTCCTGTGACAAATTACCACAAACTAGGTGACTTAATACCACACAAGTTTACTCTCTCATGGCCCTGGATCTTCCTTTCTGTGCCTCAGTGTGCTCACTTGTAAAATGGAGATTATATTATTTTCTTCATTGGGTTATTGTGTTAAATGGTAGGTCGCCAGTGAATGTTGACTCTTACTTTTGGTGGTGGCTAGAAGCTATTGAGGAAAGCTAGTCTGATAAAGCACCTCCCAGTTGGCTCTCACTATGGCATTTCCAGAGATGAGATGGGTGGGTGTTGGCCCCTGCAGGCAGATTCCAGGTCTCTTTGTCCTATACAAAGCTTTCATCAGGAAGCGTACAGCTCCTGGGATTCTGAGAATTCCACCTCCAGGTTCTAAAAGGTCCTTTGTCCAACATGGACACTGAGAAGGTCCAGAGAGATGGTGGAGGCCCCCTGTTGTCTGGGAAGGTACTGGGCCTTGACTCCATTACTGTTCTCTCACTTTTCCTCCTCCTCTTCTTCCTCCTCCCTCCTTCCTCCTTCCTCCTTCCTCTTTCCTCCTTCCTCCTCTCTTCCTCCTTGTCTTCTCCATCCTGCTGCTCCTTCTTTCACTCTCCTCCCTGCCCACAAGGAAGGCAGCTGGCTGTGCGGGAGATTGGCAATTCTCTTTGCATCTGCCTGGCTGAAGCAGCACATTGATGATGGTCTGCAAATGTGAAATAGATGGGAAGTGTTTTGCACTCCAGTGGGATAACAGGTGTTATTTCTCCATGGATGGTGGAGGATGGAGCTGACACTTCTCTTCCATTGGGACGCAGGGGAACTGAAGGGAGTCTCCCACTTCACCTGTGCTGTTGCAGACTTCCAATCACTTGTTGCGTACGTACTGTTTGCTTGGCACTTGTAGATATGGTATCTTTCACAATGTTTTCCACATATAGCCTCCCAGTAAAGAAACAGTTATCCTTAAATTCATAGATGAGGAACTCAGCGTGCTGCAGAGAGATGATATATCAGCGTGGGATTTCAGTATCTGATGTGGAAGCCTTGGTGTTTTCTGCCACTCCACCTTTGGGTTTGGGAAGACAAGCTGAAGGAGGTGGCATCTGGCTTTCTCAGTGCATGCTATGTGCCATCTCCTTCAGGGGCTAGACCAGGGCTTGGTGAGCTTTTTTTGTAAAAAGCCAAAGAGTAAATATTTTAAGTTTTACAGGCCATATGATCTCTGTTCCAACTGTTTAACTCTGCAGTTCTAACAGGAAAGTAGCAGTAGACAGTAAGTGAGCAAATGGGCATGTGTTCCAATAAACCATGTTTACAGAAACAGGCAGTCAGCAAGCATGCCATAATTAGTCAATCTCTGCAGTAAGTCCCCTGGGTTTGACTCGAGCCTTTTCCAGTTACAAATTGTGTGACATTATTTAGTCCCCATGCCTCAGTTTCCTCATCTGTAGAATGGTAATAATAATACCTCACAAAAATCATCATAATTGTAATACTTTACAAAATTGTGGGGATTAAATGAGTTAAAGCATGAGCTCTGCCTTTGAGTCAGAGGCCACACCAAATGGCATTATTATCATCATCGTCATCATCTTCGTCATCATCGTCGTCATCATCATCATCTTCAGCATTGCTGAAAGAACTTGAAGCTGTAAAATAGGAATAAGACCTACTTCACAGAGGCACCTGGGTGGCTCAGTTGGTTAAATGTCTGACTCTTGATTTAGGTTCAGGTCATGGTCTCACAGTCATGAGGTAAGCCCTGCATTGGGCTCTGTGCTAGGCATGGCATCTGCTTAAAATTTTCTCTCTCTCTCTCTCTCCCTCTCTCCCCCTCTTCTTCTGCCTCTCCCTGACTTGTACTTGTGAGCACTTGTGCTCTCTCTCTAAGAAACGAAAAAACAAAAAAACCTATTTCACAGGGGGTTTTATAGGGTTTTGTGCGAATAAAGTGAGAAAATGTATGTGGAGCATATTAAGCTGTGCTTTGTACATAGTGAGTGCTCAGCGACCCTGAAGGTGACTCCCCAACTCTTAGCTCTCTTCCCCTAGGTACTTATGTAAGCCTCTTCCTGGTATAAAAAGAAGAGGGGAAAGACCCAGTCTATGCCCTTAGGCTCTTGAATCTTACCTGGGAAAGACAGAAGTGTGGGGGAGATTAGAGAAGTTTCAATCGGACGCAGAAATTCATTGCTGAAGAGAAGAGAAGCCACACATCTCAAGCCCAAGAGAGGGGATCTCTTAGTGAGCTGGGGGGCTCCCCACAGCAGTTGGACTTAGGGTGTTAGAAGAGGACTGAGTGACTATTCCTATAGAGACAGTCACCACTAACTGCCTCTGATTGCAACAAAAGGAAAGCTTCGTCAGACTGTACCACCTAGTACTGGGAGAACCCATCATTACTGGTTACTATAAAGCCTCCCCTGGTTTTCCACCAGGTGATATGACCCTGACCCTGAACATTTCAAGGACTTAGTTAATGTCAGCATAGTTCAGAAATACTCTCTGTACACCCAGGTTTATGGTTTCCCGCTAGCTGGCCTCCTGTCTAGTTTGATGGAAGAAGGTAGGTAGAGAGGGAATTTAATGTCCTCTGTAATTCTGAGTTGCTGGTACCTGCATGTGAGTCTGAGCCTGAGCCATATGGAGGAGGAAGGAGGCAGGCAGAGGCTGAGCTGAGGCTCTAGAGTCAGAAGATTAGAGTTCAAGTCCTGGCTCAACTGCTTGCTCTCTGGGTGACCTTGGGCAGTTTGCCTTGGTAGCACATCTGTTTTCCCACCTGTAAAACAGGGATCCTAACAGGACTCAGGGAGAGTGTACACGGAAGCCCTGGCAAAATGCTTGCCACATATTAAGCTGTTATCATTATGAGGAAGATTGGTAGAACTAAAGATAATGGGGACAGATGGACCTGGATTTGAATTCCATTTGACCTTGGGCTTGCCATTTAACACATCTGAACCTCATATTCTTTATTTATAAGGTGGGTACTATAATTAAGGTTTGGGGTGCCTGGGTGGCAGGGTAGGTGTCTAACTCTTGATCTCAGCTCAGGTCATGATCTTACGGTTTGTGAGTTCAAGCCCTGCATCTGGCTCTGTGCTGACAGCATGGAGCCTGCTTGGATTCATTCTCTCTCTCTCTCTCTCTCTCTCTCTCTCTCCTCCTCCTCCTCCTCCTCTACTACATGCTCTCTCTCTCTATCAAAATAAATAAACATTAAAAAAACAATAAGGATTAAGTATGGAAAAATGTCTAAAGCATTTAGTTCAAAGCCTGGCACATTGTAAGTAAAAAATAAGTGATAGTAGTTGTTATTTTTATTACTGTTGTGAGCCTCTGTACAGCAGGCCTCAGATGTAACCAGAACAAATGGCAGGATGCGGGCAATTGAAAGGAGAGAAAAGTCTCTGCCATCGGTATGCTTACGTGGGTGGACCAATGACACAGGAGTAGGAGGTTGAAGCTATGCTCTGTGCCCCAGACCTCCAGCCTGGCTTTGAGTTGAGTCTGACCATAGGATTTTAGTTTGACCCTTGGCTTTTGGAACCTCCTTCTCAGGTTCCTTCTGGCGCATACGGTCCTGCAACTTGAGCTCAATCAAGAGAAACAATGTGGTGGTGTTGTGGTTTAGCACCCAGGCATTCCTGTCCCATTGACCTCACTAAGGCTCAGTTTCTCCTTCCATTTACAAATGATGGTGCTGATTTTTTAAAAAGATCCCACATATAAAAGAGATTGTACAGTATTTGTCTTTCTCTGACTTATTTCACTTAGCATAATGCCCTTGAGGTCCATCCACGTTATGTCAAATAGCAAGATTTCATTCTTTTTTAAGGCTAAATAATAATACATTATAGATAACTATATACAATATAAACTATATACAAGTGTGTGTATATATAAGTGTCAGTGGATACTTAGGTTGTTTCCATATTTTGGCTATTATAAAAAAAACTGCAGTGAACATAGATACAGAGAACAGATTGGTGTTTGCCAGATGCAAGGAGGTAGAGATGGGAGAATTGAGTGAAGGGGATATGAATTTATTAAATAGAAAATATTTTAAATTATTATTCTGACACCTACTTGATAAATGCTATTTATAGTTTCTATCAAGTACCAGGCACTATTACAAATGCGGTCGACATACTGAATCATTTAATTCTTAGAATGCCCTAGGAGATAGCAAACATAATCCCCATGTATTAGTTTCTGAAGCTGCTATAACAAATCACCAAACACTTGGTGGCTTAAAGTAATAGAAACATATTTTCTTGTGGTTCTCAGGCCAGAGTCTGAAATCAAGGGGTCCTGCCAGAAGCTACAGGTCAGAATCTCTTCCTTTTCTCTGCCAGTTTTGCTAGCTGCTGGTATCTTTTGGTTTGTGGCCAGTGTCACTCCCAATCTCTGTTTCTGTGGTCACATTGTCCTCTCTTCTGTGCGTCAGATAGCTCTCTGCCTCTCTCATATATATTAGGACACCCGCGATGGTCTTTAGGCCCCATCAGATAATCCAGGATATTTCCTTATGCCAAGATCTTTAATTACATCTGTAAAAACTCTGGCATATGAGGCAATAGTCAAAGTCCCAAGGATGAAGACCTGACATCTTCAGGAGTTACCATTCAGGCTACTGAACCTCATTTTATGGATCACACAGGAATTAAGTGGCAGAGTGACCTGGCTCAGAGTGTCTACCCTAAACCACTGTGCTGTGTTGGTTCCTCTAGCCTGCCACTCACAGGTGGTTTTAAGGATTGAATAAGATAGTGTACCAAAGACCCTTAGCATGGTGAAGGTAAAAGATGGGGAACTTGTGGATGGAGTCAGGGACTGGAATGAGGCACAGTGACTTCTGCTGCATGCCATTACCTGGTAATAAAGAAATCAGTGCTTTTGAGGCTTTGTCAGAAAAATCCCTTTGGTCAAGTACAAACCACATCTTAAAGATGGCTACTAGATGCCATACCCACATGCAGACATCCCTTTCTCTCTTGCACTGTTGGAAGCTCCTAAGCAGAGAAGCCACAAGACTGACTCATCTCCTCTCCTGACATCTTGCCCTGGTCCCTGCTCTGGTGTCCAAGCTCCTCAGCCTTTGAGAGGAAGTGACTTCAAAGATAGGTGGTAATCCATGTAAATGAGACAGATGTCTTGGCACAGGAAATCTCTCTTGCCCTCTTAATCTGCTTCACCATATGTTCTGTGGCCTGGTGTCCTTAGCAGAGACCAGTGTCCTTTCGGGCGTGAGTCTGTGGCACTGTCTGTGATGAGTAAGGCTCACCCTCCCTAAGCAGCCTTGGGCTTCCTGAGGTCCCACACAAACCAAAGGCTTTGGGGTCCTTGACTTCTGGGCCAGATGTTGTTCTTGCATTAATGCATAATATTTGAGATAAGGGATTTTCTGTTCCTGCTTACTCCAGTGCTGCTCCTGCAGCCTGCCAGGGAGGCTGATGTGCTTCAGCCATATAGGGACAGCCAACTCAGAGCCTGGGACTTGGAGCTCCTGGGGCTGACATTTGAAAATATCTGGACCCATAACAGCTCCTCTGATCTCAGTGCCTCCTAGAAGTAATAGGTATAAGTGGGCAGATGGGAGCAGCCCTGAGCTAGCTGGTAAGAGTAGCTCCTCTAGTGAAAGGGCCCAGCTCATTCCCAGTGAGCTGCCTAAATACCATTGAGAAACACTCACTTATGTGTTGTATGCCAGCAGGTTTCTGCACAAGTATGTTTTTCCCCCACTGGCCAATATCCAATATGTGTCGTCTCTGTTATTTTATAGAGGATATGTGGGCATGGGAGCATTTCATCTGCAGAACCCATTGTGCTGGACAATATTGGATGTCTCCTTACAAGCAACATCAACTCCTGTGTATTATGACAGAGCTGCCCTGAAGCCAAGACATGCTTTGTATGCCCAGTGCATCATGGGACATGCCAGCAGCAACCTGGAACAAGCAGGAGAGCAACCAACAATAATAGTTAAAATGTAAAACTCATGCAGCATGAAGTTTCTGCAGTACTACTGATCATGCCACCTGCACTACTACAGATGTTCATTAGCGTCTCATTATTGGACCAATACAATCACCAGCAAATAGCCAATCAGAAAAATATCAATGTCATGATGCGAATGGGCACAAGAATCCCAAAACAGATACAGTAGAGCAAAGTGATTAAAAGCCAGGTAGGCTTAGGTTCAAATTCTGACTCTTCTACTACTTAGATTTATGACCTTGAGTTAGATTCTTTATTCTCTTAATCCTAGTTTCCTAGTCTGCAAAATGGAAGTAATAACTTGTTTTCTTACAGAGCTGTTTTGTGGTTTACATGAATTTGTGATTATGAATTCTTCAGAAAGTTAGCTCTGGGTAGTTGCTAAGTGCATGTAAAGAAGGACCTGCATGGTTCTTCGTTTTGTGCACATCCCACAAGAGCTGAACAGAGGCTGTGGGTCCTTAGAGCTGCTCATGAATCACAGAGTGGACATTTTAATCCAGGTAGATCTCTTGCTGTTGCTCTTCTATTTATTCAAGTGCCATCGTGTTCCATGATGCAGTGGGTATGTAAAGCATGTCTTGGCTTCAAAATAACCCCAATCAACCAATAAGAGTCCATTTTGCCAGCCGGGGCACCTCGGTTGGCTCAGTCAGTTGAGTGTCTGACTTTGGCTCAGGTCATGATCTCACGGTTCACAAGTTCGAGTCCTGTGTCTGGCTGTGTGATGACAGCTTGGAATCTGGAGCCTGCTTCAGGCCTTGTGTCTCCCTCTCTCTGCCCCTCCTCCATTCATGCTCTGTCTCTCTCTCTCTCCATCTCTTAAAAATAAATAAACACAAAAAATATTTTTTAAGAAAGAGTCCTACTTACTAGGACCCTCATTTAATGGGAATGATAGCCTTCGACTTGTGGAAGGACGCACCTTTTCTCCTTCTCTTCTGCATCTTAGACTCTGGCTTCTGAGCTGGATGATGATATCAGGGACTCAAAATTGTGGCTGTGGCCCTGCAGGACACTCATACATCACAATGAGGTGAAGTGCATTGTAATTTAGTGGCATGGGCCTGGGTTCAGACTCATGTGGGTTTGAATCCCAGTTCAGCTACCCACTGCCTGTGTGAATTTCAGCGAGTCATTCTGTTTCTCAGAACCTCCACCTTCTGGAGAGAAATGGAGGATCAGAGGAATGAGATACTTGTCTGAGGACACACAGCACCAAGCCAAGCAGTTTAATTCAACCCCATGATAATCTGCCCAGCCTCTTGCTCCTGTATCAGAATTTCTGATAGTTTATTAAAACTGTTGTTTTAAAATATAGATGTTATTATTATTCGACTATGGTGAGGCCAGCAGATCAGGGGACAACTGCCAATGAAAAGACAGTTTGTTGCTCAGTTCCCAAGAGAAGAAGGTGTGCCATCCCATGGGGAAGCACCAGGCTTGGTCACGTGGCAGAAGAGCAGGAGGAAGACATGGGCATGAGCCTTTATTGTGGGTTCATGGGAAGAAACAGGTGAGGCATGGCAAGCAGGTTTAGGATTAGCTAGTTTGAATAATTTCACTGTGCTCTAGGATGTTGGAGCTGTCCCGAGTTGTCTCATACCAGGCCATGGGTAGAAAAGGACAGGGGAATCACTAGGAGTTTAAGAAGGTGGTTGGGGGGCATGGTTTTTGGATTGGTTGGTTTGCTTATGAAAGCTGTGCTTGCTTGAAGGCTAGTAGTTTGCTCTCTCTAGGAATTAGCTAGCCCTAGGAGGGCCAGTCTTTCCCAGGTTAGCAAGGCCTTAAAATTTCAAAGCACCATAAAATACAAAAAATAAAGAACACATCACTACAACTATCCTTGGTGAACTTTCCAAATGACACAGCCACTTTATCAGTGAAGTTTCCAAATGAGTTTGCATGATTTATGCCTATTTCTAATACAACTGAAACCGTGAAGTACAATGAGATGGTTTTAGCCACCAAATAATCATCTTCAAAAACAATTGCAAGTACAAAATATACACAAAAATACCCAATAAATTTCCTACATATCAGTAAAAATCAGTAATAAAATAAAATTAGAATAAAATATTGATCATAATAAAAATATAAAATAGTCTAGATATAAACTCAATAAAAAATGTATATATGCTGTGTTGTATGACATTACAAATCTTTATTGAAGCCTATAAGAGTTTAATAAATGAAATCTGTGTTTTCAGTGTTGGATACATGCCAGTTTATCCCTAATTATATAAATGTTATGCAGTATAAATATATTAGCAGAATTTTCTTTATTAGTTGACATTACTAAAATTCATCTGGAAGAATAGGTACATGAAATTATTCTAGGATTTTTCTGAAAAAAGGTCTTTAAGAGACCTGTATCCTTTGGAATAGCAATTCCATATCAAGAAATTTATATGAAAGAGAGAATAAAAGAAGAATACTCATCTTTCTGTAGAAGGATAGTCACAACATCTTTAAATTATGTTTTAAGTAATAATGAACAAATGGAAATAGCCTGAGTGTCCAGTGATATTATGCAGCTGTTAAGAAACATGTTAGGCAAACATATACACTCCCACACCAGAAAGACTTCCATATTATAATTATAATTAGAACAAAAGGAGTTTGGAAAATGGTATCCATAATACATCCATTTTAGTAAGAAATAATATAATCCTTTTTTTGGAAGAAAGATCTAATATTAGACACTAAATTGTTAGTAATCATTATTTCTGGGTGGTGGAGTAAAGGTGACCTTATTTTCTTCCATATACTTTTATATGTATCCCGAACTTATTGCAAGGGATTTTCATAATTGCATTTTAATAATCAGAAAAATACTATAAATCTATTAAAAAGCAGTTTCTCAGCTGTTTTTCCCCCTTATGGGGCAGTCAGGTGATGGATAGTGGAGAGCATGGAAGATGAAACTGGGTACAAGGATTCTAGACTTCCTGCCCTTGATTTTGGTTGCCATGGGCTGAAAATGAGGAGAGGAATTCTTTTGCAGAGCATTCATTGCTCTGACCTTCACTGCTAAATTAAATTAGAAGGCCTGTTGAAAGAGAATATTTTCCCTCTAAGTTTGCTATAAATGTTTAAAGTGGAAAATATGGAGTATGTCATATGTGGTTGAGGAAGCCAATGCAGAAAGCCCAGGCTATGTGCAGACACAAGCACGACAAGGAGGGTAACCAAGAGGGGAGGTGGCCATTTGAAGGCTCAGCTGACTTGGGGTTACTTTCCACAAATCAGTGGTGTTAGTGTTGCTGCAGAAATGACAGGCCATGCTACACAGCTTGAGGCTTCTTATGCTCCATCATTGAGATCCAAGCATTGGGCTCACGAGGGTAGCATACGATTTATTATGTTTGAAATGCAAGCAGAGAAGGAGGATATCCCCACTGGCATAATTATGTTGGGGACTTCTAAGAGGATGATTCCTGCTCATTAAGTGATATTTGCTTTCCTAAGCAAGCCAGTCTTGGTAGCTGTCTATCACTGACATATTAACACATAATATAATATGTAATAACACGTAATAACACATTAAGTTATACATATAACACATAATAACGCATTAAGACATATTAAGATATCCATGGAGTCTCTGCTTCTTCCAGGCCAAGCAGCCACAAAGATACTAAATAGCTCCCCTTTCCCACTGACCCACCCAGGTATGTTTATAAATTAAGCACCTACTCAGACTTCCAGCTCAGCCTGGTTTCTAGGACTTTAAGTACCATTTTCCCCTATAGAAAGCTAAGATGCTGGGATGTTGGAAGCTGAATCCTAAAGAATAGTGAGATTGAATCACACCATTCATTAATCAAATACTTATTGGGCATAGACAAGGAGCCAGGAATTAGAGCTTTAGCAGTGACTGAGGCATGACCCCTGTCCTCAAAGAGTTCACAATCCAGTGCTGGATATATATGTGAACCAGCAATTATAGCGCCACATGCTCAGTAGGTAAAAACAAAGACATACAAAGTGTCATAAACACACCAAGATAGAGTAAGCTAAGTGTGCTTTGGAAAAAGTGGTGTCAGAAAAGTCTTCCTAGTAGAAAGAATTGTGATGTGGATCTTGCAGAATGAATAAAGTTCACTGGGGATTTTTGGCAAGAACACTCAAGAATGAGAAGTATATGCAATGCTTTGATACACTGAAGTCCATAACATGTTTTAACATACCAGAAACCCCATAGTTATTTGAATAGATAGATAGCCCAATTCTTGGGCTGAACAAAACTATACAAGGTAAATCTGTGATTTTAAAACATCTGCACTTCCTAGATCCTCTTCCTGTCTAAATATTTCAGATCATTCAGCCAAAATTATTTTCTAAAGATTTCCAAATGACCTTATCTGGGAAACTCTGAAATTAGACGCTATATCACTTAGGACGAGCTAGGTTATGTGTAGTAGCAAACAGCTAAAATCCGAGTGCTTAAAATGACAAGAATTTACTTCTTGCTTATAGTACATGTCATTCTTGGGTCACTGGGGTCATTTGGGGATGCAAGTAGATGGAACCTCTACCATCTGTAGGTGGGAAAGACATGATGAATTATGTGCCAGCTCTTGTAACATCCACCTGGAATTGGCACAGTTCCTTTCCATTCACATTTCATTGGCCGCAACAAGTCATATGTCCTCTTGGGGCAGAGAAGAGGACTCCTCTCCTTTGTGCTCAGGAGGGAGAAAACCAAAATATTGGTGACTACCATCAGAAGCTAAAGAGAGTTTCCCACTCATTAGCTGTGTTATTTTAGGCAAGTCACTAGATGTTTCTGAACTGCTTTTTTTTTTTTTTTGAGTTAGAAAATGGATAGGATTTAACTCTAAATCTCTATTTTATTTATTTTTTTTTATCTCTTCTTATTCTTCTCTCCCTCCCTCTCTAAAGAGAAGGATGGAGTGGGACATGACTGGGTACAAAAGGGTCAGGTTCTTTCTTGGAACACAAGCAGACATTCCAATGAGCTTGAGAGCAAGGGATGAAACTTAACCTCAGAGTCCATAAAAAATTTACAGAATTGCAAAGCGCCAAGCAAAAATATAAAAGAGTTCTTTGCACTCTGGGAAATTATTGAAGCCATAAAGATTCCTGCTCTTGCAGATGAGGCAGTTGGTGAGTGGAGCAGAGCAAATCAATAATGTCATACTTCTCACCCGGATCAAAATACTCAACGAAATAGCTGCAAAGTAAGAGGGGGACAAAGTCTGGCTCAGTCAATCACTGCGCTGGGTAATGCCATAGCAGAGCATATAGCCTAATAGTCTGGCCTGGAATTTCAAAAGCCAAGAAGGCATTTAATCAAAATTTGGAGCCATTGTAGATTCTAAAGGATAATTACTCAGCACTCTGGCGGAGGAGAGTACTGGAGAAAGGATCTAAATAAGGGGTTGTGCATATTTTTAATGAATGCCGGTATCATAACTATAAAGATTCCTCAGGTAAGACAGGGGCAGGAATAATTCCCTTTTGGAGGACTGAGAAATCAGGCATCGCAAGGTGATGATTATAAAAGATTGTATGTGTATTGCTCACTGTTACATCCTTTAGCCCAGGGCCAGTCATGTCCATCCTTTCATTCGTTCATTCATCTGACAAAATTTATTAAACATTCATTATGTGACAGGTACAGTTTTATGAGCTGGGGTACAGCAATGAACTATACCAACTAGGTGTCTGCTCTCCTGGAGCTTACATTGTAGTGGGGAGACAGATAATAAACAAGAAAATTAATTTTATCATAGCAGATAGTGGTAAATGCTATGAAGGTGATAAAATAGGGTCATGAGCAGGAGGTATAGGATGCCCTAGGATGCTCAGGATTTTATTTCACCGAGATACTTAAGCTGAGACTGGAAAGATAGATCCAGTCAGGACATACAGGAGGGAGAACATTCCAGGCAGAAGAAAACAGCAAAAGCAAGGTCCCTGAAATGGGAGCAAACTCTACCTGTTTGAGAAACTTCAAGAGGGTCAGTGTTGGTAGGCCAATGGGTAGGAGCAGAAAGCAGAGGGAGCTAGAGGGTATAGAATCCTATAGGCAATAAATAAAAATATTAAATTTTAAAAAAGAATCCTACAAGCTGTGGGAAGACCCGTAGTAGGTACTCAGTAAGGGTTTGTTGAAGAACTAACTAAAGTGACTGAATGCAGTGATTTCCCCTCGTTTGTATAGATATTTGATGGTTGTGTTGAGACTAGAATTTGAGATGCTGCCTAAGGGTCTTTACATAAAATCACAGTAATCCGTGGTGGATTGGTAGTAGTAGTAAGTAGTAGATTTTGGCATGATAAATACTGTATACCTTACATTTATTTAACTCTTGTATTCATACATACTTGACCTTCCCACATCTCTGTAGCTAACTGTTATTATCCATTTTCGATTGATGAGGTGACTGAGGCTCAGAGAGTTTGAGCCACTGACAACAATGATCACTAGCAGAGAGTGTCAGTGGATGGTTATCTCCTCATGGATAGCCTGTATTTTGTTCCTTGCTATATCTCCAGCTCCTAGCATAGCAACTGATAAATAGCAACCACTCAGTACATTTTGTTAAATAAACAGTTAATCTGTATCTTAACAGAAATGAAATCATATTCTACAATTAGCTTCTGAACCTACTTTTTCTCCCTGTGAACTTTATTCATAAGCAATAAAAGTCTGCATTGTCATTTCTGATGGCAACATTGCATATCATTGCATCTCTATTTTACCAATCATCTATTATTGATATCTGGTTGTTTCCATATTTTTACTGTTGCAAGCATTTCTGTCTATAAAAAAAATCCATCATCTGATATCTTTGCACGTCTGTCTGATTTTTTCTTGAGACAAACCCTCTGAAGTGGAAATATTGGATGAAATAGATGCACATTTTAGAAGTTTTGGAGAGACACACCCAAACTGCCCGTTTGGAAAAACTGGATCCATTTCAGCATGTTCCTTTTGGGATGCTAACCCTTGAGGGTCATGGATGAAGTGCTGTATGTTTCAGAGGACAGAACTCAGAAACACACTTGTTATGTGAGTTAAGAGAGAGGGAGAGAGAAAAAAATCTCCTGTAGGCTGCTGATAGAGAGGCAGTTCAGGGAAGCCCCAGTAACAGCCTTCAAAGATTTGGAAACCTGAGAGTCTGAGTGCAGAAACCAAAAGACATAACGGAAACCAAACTTCATGAAAGGTAATCATTGTTAAGTTTAAATGGTGGAGGCTCTCAGAGGGTAGCCTGGAAGCACTTAGCCAGGAAGACATTCACAGAGAAGAAGAGTCCTCATGGAGAAGCCATCAGCTGGAAAAATTTGCCATTGGAATTGTTTCTGTGAATTGACTTCTAAGGGTTTTCCCTCATTTCTTCTTTTTTTTTTTTTCTGGCAGGCATGTGGAGTGAGGATAGTCTCTAAAAATGGGCAGATCTAGCCTCCATTTACTCATTGTGTGACCTTGGGTGGTTTCCAAACATTTCTGAACCTTAGTTTTTATATCTGTTAATGGAGATAAAAATAAAACCCCCCTCATAGTATGATTAGAGACTTAGATGACATTGTTTCCATGTGTATAATCCAAACGACAAAAACATGAGAGCCATCAGGTTAAGCCCCTTATGTCCCAATGTGTCTCCTCAAGTATTTCTGAGAGGCTCATAGGAACCCTTATGTACTGCCAGTGTTTCTATCCCAGTCTCCCCTCCTGCCACCATAGTGCTGCCTCCTTGCTAAAGCCCCATGAGGGTCAAAACTCCGGTGGCCGAGCTGTCTTCTCTGATGAAAGCCCCCATGTGACTCGGGCCTCAGGAGTGGGGCACTATTCCCATTCATTCATTCAACACATATTAACTGAGCACCTACCATGTGCCAGGTAATGTCCTAGGTGCTGGACATTCAGGAGTGAGAAAAACTGGACATGGATCCTGACCTCTGTGGTATTTATAATCTAGTAGAGAAGAAGGACAGTGATGAAACAATTCCATGAATAAATATGCTATTACAAATAATGAACACAATGTTAGAGAGTTAGGAAGAGTGTCAAAAAGAATCTACTGAGTCTGGGGAAGTGAGGGTTAGGAGAGTCTGTAAGGGTTTTCTTGAAGTGACATCCAAGATGATAGCTCAGGGTGAGCAGGAGTGTATAGGCAAAGGTGCCAGGGCAGGCATTCCAGGCAGGGAGAAGTTGTGTGCAAAGGCCCTGAGACAGGAAGGAATGTGGTGTAGTTGAAGAATTAAAGAAAGGTCAGAGTGGCAGATTAGCTTCATTGTGAGTGTGGGGGAAGCACTTTGCCTTTATTCTCCATATTAGAACAGAGAGCAAGATGTGGCTATTGACAAGCTTTTGCTGACAATTTGGGACTAGTTGAAAAAGAAGCAAAATAGGAAATTATTTTCAATGACTGAACAGGTCCAGATGTGTTCTCAGCTTCCCTTAACTGCCTTGCTTTGTTCTCTCTTTTAGCTTCCTTCTCCATGACTGGGCCTGAGTTGCCTCCTCCCCTCCTTCCCTCACCAGAAATATCCTAGGCATTTCTATACTGTGCAGTCGAGGCCAAACTGACCCCTTATTCTGAGAGAGGAGACAATTTTCCAACTGTCTCATTTAAGGTCTATTTTCAGAATCCTCATTTCTTGCTTTAGGATTAACCAACCCTCAAAGAGATTTGACTGTGGGAATATTCCTTTGCTTCAGGGGAAACCCCATCCCCGGACCCACTGTGGTGTAATCTGTCCCTACCAGAGAGAGAGAACCATCTGACATCCCATATTTTGGGTTATTTCATATTAAGTGAAGTTGGAAATGAGGCATGGACATCCTAGTCTGGATTAAGCTGTTCTTTTGTCAGAGAAATTTATTTTTATCCTGTTCTTGTCACAGGTTCAAAAATGTTGGAGTCTAGTCTCATTTAGAACCTTCTTGTGTGTCACATACTGCTGGTGTTACCCTAGTATCCTCTTCTATAGGAATGGAACCTCTCATTTCTAACTGAGTCCATGCCATCTGGATTAAAGACTACAATACCTAGCCTCCTTTGCATCTGGTGTAGTCCTTGACTAAGTTCTGGCTCATTGGCAGTGTGCAGCTATGCCATCTATAAGTTCATGTCCTTAAAGGGAAAGGGAATTTCCTTTCTCCCTCTTAGCTGGCTGAAAGGCAGTGATGCATTGTCTTGGACAAGGTGAGCGATGGCAACACCCGGAGATGGCAGAGCAGCAAGATATTAGGAACCTGGGATTTCTGACATCCTGGAGCCCCCACACCAGTCTGAAACAGTTTACTCCTAGTTAAATGAGAGAGAGATAAAATTCAGTATCATTTGACCACTGTAATGTGGGGGTCTCTGTTTTAGCAACCAAACTTACAGCCTAAGTAACATAATTTATCATTGTATAATATACATAGCCCATATTTAGGTGCTCGCTAAATTGTACCTACCATTTATTTCTAGAGTTCTCTAGCTGACAATGGGAGCAGAATGGCAGGCTTTTCAGCAGTCTTCATACAAGAATAGCCTTTAAAGGAGGTGCCTTAATGGAGACGGAGCAATATTGGATTAATATAGATCTTTATGGAAAAAAATGCAAAAGACAGTAATACATTTGGTAAATCTGTGCAGATGCATGGGACATTTCTTATGATGTAATAGGGATTTAAATGTGAATTTCAGTTCCAGCAAAATGAAAGCATTGATTTTCTTGAAGGGGATTGGGGTTGGGAGGTAGGAAATTGGGGAGAGACTCTGTAAGCTGTTTAACTAGAAGGTGACCAGGGTCCTTTGTGCTGCACCTGATGTCAGAGCCCACAGCTTGACCTCCTGCTGCCCTGCTGTCTCCCAGCAATTGTAAGTTATAAAGCTGCGAAGCTGCATTTCTGTTTGACCTCTGTTTATTCGGATCAGCCAGGGGTGTGGTGAAAGATGAGGTTATTATCACAGGCCCACTGCCCTTCAGAGAAGGACAGAGGGAAAAAATTCAAGGGTTTCAGGTGTTCATTGGTTTTCCCAAGTAGCCAGGCACATCAAGATGTCTTGAACCTTCAGAATGGTCGAATCACAGCCTTCTGTGCTGGAGGCCTTTCTGTGGCGGCTGAACTCCAGACCTCCAACAGAAGCCTTGCACCCCGGGCAAAGTGCCTTAAGTAGTACCCAGAGTCCACTTTCCCTAGAGATAAGCACAGGGGTTTTGGATTCAGGAAGCTCTGAGTTTGAATTTAGACTCTGCAGCTTCCCTACCAGGTGTGTGAATTCGGGCAAGTAAATTCAGCTCTTTTGAGGCTGGGTCTCTTCATTCGTGATATGGGATTATTGTTTTCTTCATATCAGTGTTATAAGTGCTTATTATTAACCCTCACGTTGGTTTGGAAGAATAGAGTCTCGAGATGAATTGACAATAAATATGCAAGCTTACAGAGAAAATGAAGTTCAGCCACACCGCAAATCCATTATTGTTCTTCCCTGTGAGAAATCAGGTGGAAGTGGGCACTGGACGTAGCAGAGGGAATGGTTGCATCCCTTACACTATTATTAACTTAATTTTTCACCTTAACTATGTTCTTCCTATCCTCTGGACTTCTGTTTCTTCAGTTCTAAAGTACCTTTCATAATCTCTCTTGGTCCAACATAAGCTTAGCATCAATGGCATGACTCGGTCATGGTCCTAGAGAAAAATCAGTAAAGGCCAAAGCTGTACCAGAATCCTAGTCTGGATCTTTTTCCAGTACTTTTAATATCTCATAAACACCAACTCAGCTGTCACTCTGTGCTGGGCATGGTGGCAGGTGCTATGGGTACAAAGATGGAAAAACAAGGTCTCTGCCCTCGAAGGGCTTAAAATGTAGCTGGTGAGACACAGATACAATCGAGGTCATTTACCAATGTCCCAGAAATCTCTTTCCTTCTCATCATCACTCCATATGTGAAGAGAAGACCTGTGAGTCCAGGACAAGCCTGTGGCAGCTGCACCCACACCCCTTGCCTCCTCACTGATTCCTGCACCTGTGCTCTCTCTCCACCTCCGGGCCTTTGCACATGCTGTTCCCACCACATGAGGCCCTCTTGCTCCTAATCTGCTAGTTTGGATCACTCCTATTTATTGGGCACTGTACCATGTTAAAGATCTCTTGAAAACCCAACAAACACCTTATGAAATATGGACTATTATTTTTATTTTCATTTTCATTTTATAGTTGTGTCAAACTGTGGCCCAGGGAAATTTCATTAACTCATTGGAAACACAGAGTTAGGAATTAGCAGAGCTGGGATTTGAACCTGGGCAGTGTGGATGGCTGTGCTTTCAGCTGCTAAACCATTCAGCTGCTGTTTTCTCTGTGTTTCTGCCAGTCTCTTCTTTGGGTAACTCAGATATTCCAAATAGCCTCCCAAAGCTGAGTGTAAGGAGGTCGTTACGAACAGTGGTCATACCTCCTGAAAGGCCTTGGGGTCCCCCACAGTCCCTCAAAGGAGTCCCAAGGGGGTTTCATATGAGCTTCAAACGATTCTTTCAGGCTGGATTTGCTCCAGGCCTCTTTTCAGTAGCTCCTGCTGGAAGGGTGGTGTCAGCCAGTGCTTCTCAAACCTGCACATCCATGACAACAGCAATAACTCCGACACATTAGCAGACACTTTCTCTATACCCAGATAGGCCCCCTCTGTGTATTAACTCGCTTATTCCTCATAGCAAACTTAGGAGGTAGTTATTATTAGTATATCCAGTTTACAGATGACAAAACTGAGGTGCAGACAGGTGAAGCAACTTGTCCAAAGTCAGTAAGAAAGAAGCAGAGTCAGGATTTGAACCCAGGTCACCCAGCCCAGAGCCTGCAGCCTGCCTCACTCAGTGGGGAGAGGGGGTGGCTTTAGGGGGGATGTGCTGCATTTTCACCTTCTTTCTTGAGCAGAAGCCATACTCCATGCTGTGCTGAAATGAGTCAAGTGCTGAAATGAGTCAAATGCTGCCTCCTCCTGCACGTGCCCCATTTTGTCCCCTGGCCCTCAGAGCTGTACTGTCAGGGTTCCTTGAGCCTCACAGTCGCTCCTTCAGCAATCTCACCAGGTTCAGACCCTAGCCTTGAGGCCAACGGCGTCCTCACTTCTTTCTCCCATTACCACCCATGTCAGTCAGCTCCTGCACGGGGATCACTTGGAGGCTGCTGGCCTCCCAACTCATTGGGCCCTTCTTCTCAGATAGAACCCCTGTTGCATCAAACAAGCAAGAGCAACAAGAACTCCTAAGAAATCTGCCCACTTGACCAATCGTTTTCCCAATGTCCTCTCTCTTTGCAGGGAGGCTGGAGCCCATCAGAGAGAATATTTATTTACCCAAAGCTCTGAGAGCTTCTGCATTCAGTCTGCTTTTTTTTTAATTTTACTTTTGTCAAATGGGCATTTACCTTGTTCAGTTGGGAACATCAGAGATTGACTTTTGAAGCCCAAATTATATCCTAGGACCAACTCTGATTTTATGCTACAAAAGATTTCTAAGGAGAGCTGTGGTGAGCATTTCATTTTCTCATGGGGTAGGATGGGGACAGAGGCCAAGAGGGTCCAGTCTTTGAGGCATTCAGCTGAAGGTCAGTTCCCTCACTGGATGAAGTCTTTGAAACTAAAGCAAAGCAGAGCAAAGCAGGGGAGTGTGGCAAGGGCAGGAGATGAAAACCTGGAAGCTTTCTCTAAGTGCCAGCACATCCCAGGCAAGCTTTGGCTCCTGAGGATTCTCGTCATCATAACAATGAGGTTTAAAACCTGAATGAAGGGGGTTCCCCCGGTGGCTCAGTCGGTTAATCCTCCGTTAAGTGTCAACTTCAGCTCAGGTCATGATCTCCCAGTTCATGAGTTCCAGCCCTGCATAGGGCTCTGTGCTGACAGCTCAGAGCCTGGAGCCTGCTTCAGACTCTGTGTCTTTTTCTGCCCTTCTCCTGCCCACACTGTGTCTCTCTCTGTCTCAAAAATAAATAAGACATTAAAAAAAAATAACAAAACCTGAATGGAGGATTTGTCAGGATGAACCTGGCAGGATCTGAGATCTGGGGTGCTGGTTTCAAGGCCTCTATGGTTGGCAGTGATGACAGGGGTCTAGGATGCTTTGGCAGGGTCCAAAATCTCACAGGAGGGTGGAGGCAAGGCAGAGACTCTTCTGCCTGATGATGTTCACTTCACCTCTCACTTGTGCTTTCGGTGGTAAACACTGTATCACTTCTTCCCACATCATTTGCCACAATCAATTTCAACTGTTCCTCGCCCAAACCTCTGCCAAGAAGAAACTTCTTTAGAATCACTGGGTGAAAAATTAGGCTCAGTTGTTAGTCTGAAGGCTGGCAAATTTCACCGTCTCCCCACAGACAATACATCAAATACAACTGCAAGATGGGCTTCAAACACAGGCATAATGAATTGGCCACGTCCTTAGCACTTGGAGCTGGACTTGCAGCGCAAACTGAGTTTTACATGCATTTTGCTTTACCACAGTTGGAGCATTTTCTTACAAGCCTCAGTGGGGATTCCAAAAGTATTAGGGCATCAAAATCTTCGGGACTCATGCTTATTGTGTGGCCTAGCAAGTCCACTGCTAGGTATCTATCCCAGACATTTGGAAATACATGTGCCTGAAAATCATGGCAACATTCGTCATAATAGGCTAAAACAGGAAACCCTACAAACATCCATCAACTGGAAAATAGACAAACAAAATGTGGCATATCTCTACCATGGAATGCTACTCAGGGATAAGAAGGAGCAAGCTACTATGCATGCATGGCATGGATGAACCTAAAAATAATTATGAAACGTTGCAGAAAAAGCCAGACAGAAAAGACTACATAATGTATGATTCCATTTATATGAAATTTCTAGAAAAGGCAAAATTAGAGAGTGCAGAAGCTGATTGGTGGTGGTTTGGGACTGGAGCTCCACGCTGGACTGACAGCAAATGGGCCAGAAGAGTGAGGAACAGTTCTAAAACTGGGTGGTGGTGATGGTTTGCTCAGTGTGGAAATTTACTGAAACATACTGACTTACGGTGGGTACATTTCATGATATGTAAATTATATCTCAATAAATACACATAACTAAAAAGCCAAATCTTCTGGGCTTCCTTCTCTCCTTCCTTCATTCCCTCCCCTGTTCCAGGTACTCTAGCATTCATTTGTCCACTCAGTCAGCAAATATTTATTGAGCACCTACTATCTGCCAGGCACTGGCTGGGGGATTGGGAATACAGTGGGGGAATAAAATGAAGTGTCTGTCTTTGTAAAGGATACATTTCACTGGGACAGGTAGACAAATACAAACATTATGTCCAGAAGCCATGGGTGTTTGGAACAGAGAAGGACCGCAGAGGAACTGTAAGCAGTCCATCTGGATGGAGGTCAGGGCCTGAATGGACTGAGGGAGTGAGCCTTATGGCTACCTGCGGGAAGAACAGACTGAGGAATAAGGGGATGTCTCAGGTGAGGATTCGCTCTGTGTGCTGGAGGAACAGCAAGGAGGCCAATGTGGCTGGAGAAGGGGGAGAACCATGAAGCGGGAGGGAGGCAGGGGTCAGATGCGGTGGGTCTCTTTTGCCATAGTATGGACTTTGGGTTTTATTTTAAGAATAAGAAACTTTTATTTTAAGAATAAAAATAAGAATAGAAACTCCTGGATGGTTCACAGCAGGATACGACTACATCTGACTTCTATCTTGAAGGGGACTGTGATCCTCTGGCTGCTGGAAACAGTACACAGAGGCCGTTAGGAGCCTGATGCCCAGATGGGAGAGGACGGTGGCTCACACTCAGCTGGCAGTGTGGCCTGGGTGAGATGTGCTCAGAAATGAGATCTATTTTGAAGGTAGGCCTGACAGGATTAGAAACTGAAGAGCTCGGAGGCTGAAAAGAGCTAATAATGTAGCAGGGGAAACAGCCATAAAGGTAATAGCCATAATGCACATTTACTGAGCATTTACTCTGCTAAATACATCTTTTCATCCTCAGTATGAGGTCGATGTTATGATTATCACCATTTTACAAATAGGAATATTGAACTCCCAGGAGATTAAGCAGTCTGCCCAAGGTCAAGCCTCTAGTAGTATGTGGTGGAGTTGGACTTTGAACCCAGACAACCCAATTCAGACTTCCTTCCTCCCTTCCTTCCTCCCTTCCTTCCTTACTCCCTCGCTCCCTCCCTCCCTCCCTCTCTCCTTCCCTTCCCATTTATTTTTGAGAGAGAGAGAGGGAGAGGGAGAACGAGTGGGGGAGGGGCAGAGAGAGAAGGGGACAGAGGATCTGAAGCAGTCTCTGGGCTGACAGCCAAACATGGGGCTCAGACTCATGAACTGTGAGATCATGACCTGAACCAAAGTTGGTTGCTTAACCAACTGAGCCACCCAGGTACCCCCAGACCCTACTTTCTTAACCACTCTGCCATACTAACTCTGTGTGCTGAGGGTTAAAGTAGAAGCAAGCATGTGCCAGGTGTGTGGATCCAGGTTTGGATGAAGAAGGCAGAGAGGACTTCCTGGAGGGGGAGAACTTGGACTACGACTTGAGAAGAGAATAGGAGTTCTCCAGGGGACGAGGTGCAGATGCTGTTCCAAGCAGAGGAAGAGCATGTGCAGAGTTACTGGGGCATGATCCAGTTTGACATGCACCTGAAACAGCCTGTGATTCCACAGGGGCACCTGGGTGGCTCAGTTGGTTAAGCGTCCAACTCTTGATTTCAGCTCAGGTCATGATCTCACGGTTCATGAGTTCAAGCCGTAATTTGGGCTCTATGCTGACAGCATGGAGCCGCTTGGGGTTCTCTTCCTCTCTCTCTCTCTCTCTCAAAATAAATAAACTTTAAAAATGGCCTATCATTTCACAATGTTTGAGCATAGGACACAGGGGAAATGAGTTTGGAGAGGGAGGCAGAGGGCAGATGCTCAAGGGCCTCCTGTGTCTGGCCAAGGAGTTTGGAACATCTGGGCAGCAGGTGTTTCCCTAAATAGTGGATGCATGGCACAGGCAAGCAGACTGATTACAGGTGATACACAGGAAAGTACTTTAATTTAAATGGTTGTGGATTTCTTATCTATGTTAGTGTGAATTAGAAAAATACATCATTAGCTCATCAAATCTGTGCTTTCATAGATACTGCTTAGGATGGGAGAAAAGTTTTTAGAAACAGTTGATTGAAAGGAAGGTGCCATGTCATTAATAGTATAATTGGAAGATTATTCACGCTGTATTGTTTGCAATATCGAAAGATTAGAAACCACCTAACTGCTCATCAGTTGGAGACTGGTTGAAGAATGGGGCAAACAAACACAAAGCAGCCCTAAAAAATAGCAAGTTTTTACATTATGATATAAAACAAGCTCTAAGGTGTATTTTTAAGTCATAAAAGCAAATGGAAGAACATTATGCCCTGTATGCTTTATTTTTGTTTAAAAAGGGTATACATGTGTGCATGCGTGCGCATTCTTGTCTGTGTGTGTGTGTGTGTGTGTGTGTGTGCGCGCGCGCACGCACTTATATAGGCTAGAAACAGATACAGGTTGTCTTATGTCTTAGTTTGCTCAGTTGGCTGTAACAAAATACCATAGACAGAAGCAACAGAAATTTATTTCTCACAGTTCTGGAGGCTGGGTATTCTGAGATCAAGGTACTAGCATAGTTACGCTCTGGTTAAGGCTCTCTTCCTAGTTCATAGCTTGTGCCTTCTCACCATGTCCTCACAAGCCAGAAGGAGTTAAGGAGCTCTCTGGGGTCTCTTATCAGGGCACCAATCCCATTAATGGAGGCTCAACCCCCATGACCACAAACGGCCTCCCAAAGGCCGCCTCCTTCTAACCACATCCACTGGGGGTTAAGATTCCAAATTGTGAATTTTGTCGGGGAACACAAACATTCAGACCATAGCAGTGGTGGTTGTGTCTGAGAAGAGGACCTGGGTGAAAGGGGAGGGTAGGAGAGTTTTTACCATGTTCTTTTTTATAATTTTTCCATTTTGCATTGAACCATATGAGTGCATCCAAAAAACAGTTCACTTATTTAATATCAATGCATGCAGGTGATATAGGCAATATGATATAGGCAGGTGATATGAAGATCATGGCAAAATATGCAGGTTGGAGGCAGTGGGGAGTTACAGAGGGCTGAGCAGGTGAGGAGAGTTTCATAATGGGTTTTACTGAGGAATCGGTTGTGTGCAATACTTGGATTCATTTCTTTTCCTCCACCCCTTTTTACATTTATGTTCTCATTTTATTTTTGTAAGAATATTTTGGGCTGGGCCCCTATGCAAAAGTAAGCACTGTTCATCAGAACATGTATCTGTGATGCAGCCCTGAGCCACCCCAATTGTGTCCAAATGGTCTGAGCCATTGGCTGCAGTGACCCTGAACACCTCACTGCCAGACCTGGTCCAGCTCCCCTTCTGCCTCTTACTTCCTGGATGAACCCAGTCAAGTCATTTTCTTCTGTCTCTTGAGCCTCAGTTTCTTCTCTGTTGAGTTGAGATGACAGTATTGTCTCTGTCCCAGAGACATTGTGGGAAAGAAAAAAGGTGACACATGCAAAGGGTTTAGCACAGTTCAAGGAAAAGATTAAGGATGATTAATGCGCTGCCAGCTTTAAAGCACACAGCCTGCTTGGGATTCTCGCCCTCTCTCCCTCTCTCTGCCCCTCCCCTGCTCCAATTGCTCGCTCTCAAAATAAAGAAATAAACTTAAAAAAAAAGAGAGAAACATTCAAACACTTACCATAGGTGCTATCGGGGATGTAAAGGAGCCTTTATCCTTGCACATTTTTTAGTTTTGTTACAGAGCTCTAACATCCTTCTCAAAACAAAACATGAAATATGCAAAAAAAAAATAAGCAACGCTATATATCATTAGTGGAACATGAAGTTGTTTTAGGAACTACACAGACAACTATCAGATCACAAAGTGCCGTATTTCCCCTCTCATAGCTTCTTTGGTCTTTGTGAAGTCTCAAGGAGAATGTCTCAGTGAGTGCTGATTTGCCTTGAACATGCTTCTAACATTTGCCAATCTCTTTATAACAGAGAATTATACCTTTATACTTTATCCCTTTATACCTTTTCTTATGGCATATTTATGACATTATTTCTTCATGGTTTTCTTACGATGGTCCGCTATGGTGTTGGTATCACTTGGGCATGGAAAAGCACGATGAAGGTGGGACCTGAATGACACAGTGTGAGTGAGTAGTGATTCCAGAGGTGCTGGAAGAGTGAGATTGTGTAAATTCAGAGGATGTTCTGAGTGACTGTAGTGGGTCAGGCAACATTTCCTGGAGGGGGTTGGGCATGATCTGGGGGTTAAAGATGCAGAAAGAAGAGAGTTCCAGGGAAGGGAAGCCAGAGACATGGAATGCTTTCCCCAGACCCCCTGGGAATAGGCTTATCACACTGGTCTCCCCGTCTGAATTCCAGTGTCTCTTCTCAATAGAAACCTTTCTTGATCTCACTGCAGACTGGCCCGCTGTCTTATGCAGGACACTTGGATCTCTCTCTCTCTTTGCCTTTTTTTTTTTCTCAGAACTCTTATAACAGTCTGTAATTATGTATTTATTTTTGTGTTAATTGGATTACTGCCAGAGCCTGCTCACCATGCCTTATTACACTGTAAGCTTTTCTAGAGCAGAAGCTTTGCCCATTTTTGTTACTGGTACATCCCTGGTGTCCAGTGGGGTGTTTGGCACAAGGTAGGGACTCAGTCATTTATCTAATCAATCAGTCCATTAATTCATTCATTAATGGTTGTGTTTTCCACCAAAAGGCAAGGAAAAGAGAACTGGTCCCTGGGGGGCCTGAGGCTGTTGTCTAAAGCTCCCCAATGCAAGTATAAAATGTCTTTGAGGCTTTCCTTTTATCTAAGAAATGTACAAGCAGGTGGTATTCTGTGGCACCATAGGTCTGTTTGCTTTAATCTAACAGTCATGTTTTCAATTACTCATTGATGAAATAATTTAACTTTTTCCCTTAAAACATGTTCTGGTAAATTGATTTTCTGGGAAGACATGCCATCTTCATTCTGTGGTTTCAGCCACCCCCACTGCACACCCTTTTTTGAGAAGCATGTCTTTGGAAGCCTTTTAAATATTTCAGCAGATTTCATAGCTGTGATGCCAACTCACCCAGGGACAAAATCGAGGTTGCCTCTGGATTCTTTGGGTCTGTTCTCCCATCCCTTTTTGTTTTTCCAATTTTGCCCACACTTTCTCCTGTTCTTACCCAGTTCTTTCATCTTGTTCCTCTGATGCATGACCTAAAAAGTGTAGGCTCTTAGGCTTGAATCCTCCTGTAGCCCAGAGGCCCTCAAACTTGAATGTACATCAGAATCACCGGGAGAGGTGGGAGGGGGGCTTATAAAAACAGAGCATCCATGTTTCTGATTCAGTAGGTCCCTGGGAGGCCTGAGATTTTGCATTCCTAACAAGCTCTCAGGTGATGCCCATGCTGCTGGTTCAGGGAGTACACCTGAGGACCAGTATTGTTATCTCAACCCGGTTTGCTCATCCAGAGCACCTGGGGGCTTAGAAGAACCCAGATATGCAGGCTTCCTCTCAGACCAAATGAATCACAATCTCTAGAGGGGAGGCTGAGTCACTCCTGTGTTAAAGTTCTCTTGGGGGGATTCCTGGGTGGCTCAGTCAGTTTAAGTGGCCGACTTTAGCTCAGGTCATGATCTCACAGTTCATGAGTTTGAGCCCTACATCAGGCTCTGGGCTGATAGCTCAGAGCCTGGAGCCTATTTCAAATTCTGTGTTTCCCTCTAACTTTGTCCCTCCCTCACTCATGCTCTGTCTGTCTGTCTCTCTCTCTCTCAAAAATAAATAAACATTAAAGTTCCCTTGGAAATTATAATGCTAATGCTCTTTATAAAGCCCAGAGGGGTTGTGATTTACTCAGAGTCACACAACACAATGATACAGAGGCAAGACTACAGCCCAGGACTCCTGGCTCTTAGAACAACGTCTTCCCCATACTCTGTTGTGTACCTGAAATTGCTACAGTCTTTTATATATGTTAGCATATCTAACGCTTATTTTACAGATAGGTAACTGAGGCTCAGAGAGGCGAAGTCTCTTTCCTGAGTGGGTGTCAGTACCACCTGCGTTCATGCTCTGCCCTCTCTGAGGGGATTATGGGAAAGGCCTAGCCTCTGAAAGCAGAAACACCTGAACTTGCACTTAGGTTCCACCACTTGGTGACCAGGTGAACTTGGGTAAATACCAACCCTTGTGTAAGCCTCAGCCCCTCCTCTGTAGAATGGGGCTGACGATGTCTCACCCCACAGAAAGGAAATGCTCTGCTTCTCTATGGCCCTGTGTCCATCTCCATCATCTCACACATGGGCTTCCTCGCCCCTCCAGTGATGTGTCCTCCTACGGCCCCTCAGAGATCATTCCAGTACCCCCCTCCCACCCTGGACCCAGAGGTTCTAGAAGAAATTTCCCTCTGTCACTTTGTACATCCAGAGTTAGGAGACAACTGTTTTAAACTAACATTGGCACATCATCTCATTTAATCCTTACAGCTGCATTCCAGTGTTGATATCCCCTATCCCCATTTTCAGAGGGATACACTGATACTTGGGGGTAATACTGTTAACAAGGAGCAGAATCTGGGATCTCCTGACCACAGAGACCATGGTCCTAACAGGGAAAATGACCACCATGTGCCAGCAAGTCTGCTCACTTTCAAAGTAAGAGCAAAACTCACTCTTTTGAAAAAATGTATTCATTTCCCAAACCGAAGCAGACAGCAGGAGGCTGGCATCTCCAGCCGCTATTAGTGAGCAGAACTTGATGCCTTCGCCTCGGTGCCAGCCCTTTCCCCAACCTCCGTCTCCATCCTTCAGGGTCAGCTCACACCCACAGCCTCCTGGACACTAACAGCCCCAGTCTGGATGCTGGAGACCCACTGCCAGGCTTTTTGGTAGCTTAGAGTTTCTTGAAATCTCCTGGCTTTGAGGGCCACCTGTTTGTGTTCATGCTGCCCTCCCCTGTTCTGCCCTCCTGGAAAGCCCCTCTGTCAACTTCTTGCTTTGCTCTGAAATGCTTCCCCCCACCCTTACTCATGCACGACCCTGAGGCCAGACTTGGAGGGAAAGTGAAGGTGACTGGGTGGGGCTTCTGGTAAAACCCTGTGGCCTTTAGACTTAGAGAAAGGAGTTTATTGTTTTGCAGCTGGATTTTCTTGTTCACTATTATTTTACTTCTCTTTCTCCTCTTCTTCCTCCTCCCTTCCCCTCTCTCCTTCCTTCCTTTCTTCCTACTTGAGCTCAAATCAGTAACAAACTTCTCATCCCTGATGGATCTCCTTGAACTTGGACTTGCATCAATGAGTCAGTCAGTGGTGGGTTCAGCATTCCACTCGAGATCTGAGAGCTCCAGATTTTGAGCTTTACAAGCTCAAAAAAAGTGGACTCTGTAGTGGCCTTTCAGAACTTCTTAACTGGCCAGTGAGGAGACTTACATTGAGGCAGGAAGGTATTCTATGGGGTTTCTCCAGTCACACCAGAACAGTGACTCTGCCTCATAAAACTAACAAGAAAAAAAAAGTCATTGCTTTTAGAGCTGGAAGGAACCTCAGAGAAAATCTATTCCCTGGCTGCATTTTCCACATGATGAACAGGAGACCTAGAAAGGAATTTGAACCCATGCCTTGTGATCCTCTCTGTAGGTCTCTGTGCATGACTGAGGTTAGAAGGTGACACTTGGTTTCTGTACCCTTGAGCCCCAGTGATAGAGGCCAGGAGGTTCCTCCAATTCTCTGGGGAACCCTATCCTTCCTTCTTGCCCCATCTTCAAAGGACCTAGGAGGTAAGCAGAGGATCCTCTCCTATCCCCCACCAGTCCCAATCTCCTGTACTAGGTTGGTGGCTCTGGGGACCCCTGTCATGACTCCAGGAGGCTCTGGGGAGCAAAGGATGATCCCCGACCATCCTCCCCCACTCCCTCACATATTCCCCACTTCAGGGGAGAGAGGGGGGGAGGGAGATGGCAGTGACTGAGAGCTCCATCCAATGCCAAGCATCGATCTGGCTCTGGGCGTTGTCATGGCAACAGCTCTTCCACTTAGGGAGAGATCAGCTCACCACCATGAGGAGACAGGCCACCCTTGCCTCTCCTCAGCCTCCTAGCTCCCTGCCCTCAATTGTCCTAGTCACCTTTCCATCTACTTTGGACAGTCATCCTGGGCTGCCACAGCCCTCTCCCCTCCATCACACTCTCCCACATTTCATCCTCCCCTCCTGTCCTTCTCATCTCTCCTCTCCCTGCACTCTGCCCACTAGCTATCACCCCTGCAGTCCTTAGGGCCATCTCTTTCCCGGGCACACATAGAGATGCAAGGAATGAGAGAGGATGGAATCTCCCTCCGAGCCTGGATGCTTGAGGCAGCCTCTTCTTTCCAGCAAGCTGCTCTCCTCAGTGCTCCCCAGCCAGTGGCCTTCTCCAGGGGAGCAGGCACGATTACTAAAACCCTTTGTCTCCTTGAGAGAACCTGGAGAGAAAGGAGCACAGACTTACTGTCAGGTCATCTTGGGTTCTAGTCCCTGATTTGCCACTTACTAGCTTTGCAACTTCTGGCAATAGATTCATTTTCCTCAGCTAAAAAAGAAAATAACAGTATGATAATAGTAGCCACCTCAACAGGTGATTGTGGGGATACAATGAGATGCCAATAGCAGTTCACATTTACTGAGCCCTGGCTGTGTACCAGGCACTATGCTAGATGCCTTATATGTGTCACTCAGTCCTCTGAAATAGCCACATTTGCTGTCCCTACTTACAAATGAAAAATTAAAGCTTAGAAAGATCATGTAACTCACCAGTGGTTACCAGCCTGGGAGTCGTGTGGGTAGTCTTTCATCTCATTGAGACTGAAATCAGGGCTCTTGGGTTTGAATTCTATGCTTTCTTTCACCTAGTATTAGGAAAGTGGCAAGCAGATTGCCTGGCACACAGTAGGTGGTGGATATCTATCACACCCTATCCTGGCAGTCCATTAATTACATCATTTGTTATGCACCTAACATGTCCCAGGTGTTAGAAGTACAATGATAAATTACACAGTCTTTGTCCTTGAAAGACTTAAGAGGCTATAGCAGTAGACAGTTATGGAAATACCAGTGCTGCGGTATAGGGGTTTGAGCCCAGGCTCTGGAGCCACGAAGTTTGAGTACAAATATCATCAGCCCAGGGTACCAGCTGGGTGATCTTAGGCATGTCATTGCACCTTTCTGGATCCTTGTCTCCTCATCCATACAATGGGGCTTTGAATGGTATCTGCCTTAGAGCAAAAAATAAAATGTACACATGACCTAGCACAATGCTCAGGATAGATTAAATTCTCCATAAGAGGACAAAGTCAGTATTTTTATTAGCAGCTCAGTTACACTAGAACCAGGAGGCGGAAGTGGTCAGTACTCTTTGGAGGAATCAGGAAAGGCTACACGAAGATGGTGAGACTTGCAGAATCTTGGAAGAACAGCTGTTTGCCAGGCAGTCCAGGAGGAGCAGGTTATTTAAGGCATAGAATTCATCTGGAGCAGTCTAGTGTGTGTGTGTGTGTGTGTGTGTGTGTGTGTGTGTGTGTGTGTGTGTGTGTGTGTGTGTAAAGACACACAGTGTGAATAGCAATAGCAGCGTTTATGGAGTATTTACTCTGTGCCCGGCATCACTTTAGGTCAGTAGTTCTCCCTCCTGGCTGCACATTTTTAAAAACACCTGCAGAGGTGTGTGTTTGATCTGTTTAATATGAATGCTGAGCCCTATCCCTAGAGATTCTTACTTAATTGGTCTGGGGTGACCCAGCCATCAGCTCCTTTGGTGATGCAAATATGAATCCAGGATTGCAAAGCTATGGTCTCTGTGTTTTAGAAGTATTAACTCATTTGATTTCCATGACAACTCTATGAAGTTGATACCAAAGCTCAGAAGAGAGTAACTTGTCAAAAAACTTGTAAAAATTAAATCAAGGCAGGTCTGACTCCAGTAGTCTCGTAACTACCATACTGCGGATGGAGAGAAGGGTGTTGAGGAAACCAGAGATGGCAAGATGGAGAGGATGGTGGGTGGGTGGCTAATCAGTGCTGTTTGGGCAACTACTCTGACTGTCAGCTTTGTGTCCCCGTCTCCTGTGGCACCAGGCATGGATGCCATTTTCCTACAAATATGTCCTGCATGTGGTTTAGGGATCAGGACCTAAGCTGCCTTGTCCTGTCCCTAGCCCCAGTCTTCACTAAGATGGACACTCAAGTTTGAACATCTGTACGAACCACCACAGAATGGATCTTACTAAAATGCAGATTCTGGGGTGTGTGGGTGGCTCCATCGGTTAAACATCTGACTCTTGTTTTCAGTCCAGGTCATGGTCTCATGGATCGTGAGTTCGGGCCCTGCATTGGGCTCCTTGTTGACAGCACAAAGCCTGTTTGGGATTCCCTCTCTCCCTCTCTCTCTCTCTCTCTCTCTCTCTCTCTCTGTCCCTCCCCTGATCACTTTCTCTCTCAAAATAAGTAAATAATTGTAAAAAATTTTGTAAAATTTGGGCTAATCATCATCACCAACAAAATTAGGGTTCTGTTCTTAAGGATGAAGAAGAAAATGTCTCTTGTGCAGGTAACTAGCAGCCCCTACCATGGTTATCCTGGGCAATGACTTCCACTCTTGGGCTTCATTTCTGCAAATATAAAATGAAGTTGGACTTAATGATCAAAGAGATCCCACTCAGCTCCAAGGTAGTCAGATATCATGACTCGAACCTAAAATTATTTATCGGTGATGTTGAGGGAAAGAGAAAGAGGCCTGATCATTCCTCTTATGCAGTACTCTAGGTGTCCTCATTCTTAGGAAATATCAGAATCTATCTTGTGCTTGTCTATCCATTCATCTAGACATGTATTACAAGTTTTTTGAGTACTTGCTATCTGCTGAGTACTAAGGATACAGCTGGAAATAAGACAAGATAACTCTTCTTGCCCTCTTAGAGCTTACAGTTTGTCTAGAAGACAGACGTTAACAAATAATGCTTTGTGTCCAATATGTTGTGTTCAAATGTTCAATAACGTACTATAATGAAAGTGGATTACTACATGCATGCTATAAAGAAGATGTAGGGTGTAATTTAGATGGAAGAGGCAGAGAAAATCTCCCCAAGACTTCATTTTGAAGCTGAGGCCAGAAGGAGAAGGAATCAGTAATGCAAAAAGTCAGAGGAAGTGCATTCCAGACACACAGAACAGCAAGTTCAGACACAGGCCCTGAGGCAGGAAAGAGCTAGGCTCATTCTAGGAAATGAAAGATGGCCAGGATATCCAAACTGTCATCAGTGAGTAGGAGGCTGATGTGGAATGAGGGTGGAGTGGTCAGTAGATATCACAGCTTATAGTACCACATAGTCTCTGGGAAGGATTTCAGGTTTTATTCTAAGGACGGGGGAAGTCATTAATGTATTTAAGGCAGAGTTGGAGCAAGGCTGACATAATCAAATCTGCATCTTTACAGAACCTCTGGATGCTGTATGAATAAAAGATTTGGAGGGAGGCACAGTGGAGGTGAAAAGCCCTTTAGAAGGCTATTCCATCTATCTAAATAGATGCAATATCTAAATATCTAAATCCAATCTGAACAGGGATTGGATGGGGATGGTGAAGAAAAGTGGTCTCACTGAGAGTTATCTGGTACATTCACTCAGCCACCCACCCATCCATCCATGCATCAGTACACTTAGCTAACCATCTGTCCGTCCGTCCATCCATCCATCCATCCATCCATCCATCCATCCATCCATCCACACATCTATCCATCCATCCATCCATCCATCTACTCATCCATCCCATCCATCCATCCATGCTCCTATCCATCCATGCATTCATCCATCCACTCACCTACCTATTCAGGAAACATTTATAAAGTGTCTAAGTGCTAGGTTCTACACCAGATGTGTTGGGTGAATAAGACGGTTTATTCCCTTCAGGAGTTCACAAGTTAGAAGAATAGAGAGAGACACATAAACAAATCATCACAACTCAGCACAGGCCATAATAGCAGTGAGTTCCAAGAGGTGTGGAGATTGTTACCAGTGGTGATCTGTTTGCCTAGTGCCAGTGGGAGGTGAAAAGCCACATTGTGATTCACAACTCTGGTTGCCAAAGGTGAGGACTTTCCTGGGCCACAGTGAAATAAACACATTTGAGGGCAACAGCAAGACAAAGGGAAGTTGACAGCCCTGGAATTTGGCTTAGGAATAGACAAAAATCCCAGGGGAAGCTAGGAAGTAGACACATCCAGAACAGATTGAGCTTTCCCATGAATTTGTCCTGTAGGGTCTTTCCGCATGATTTTGAGGCCTCCTTGTTGACAGCCCATTGGTAATTTAATGGCTGGACTCCAGTGGCTGTCAGTGAGAGTAGGACTGGATTTCTCTGCTTTAGGCATCCAACAAATCCTTAAAACTAGGATGCCAAGGTTCTGGGAACAGAGAAACCATGGGGTCAAAATCAGGTAGGTTCAGATGGGCAGTACAGTATCATGGTCAAGGATGCAGGCTTTGCAACCCAACTGTTGGATCCAAATTCTGCCTCTAGTGCCTGCTAGCTGTGTAACCTGGTAAGTTATTTAATGTTTGTATGACTCAGTTTCCCATCTTGCAGGAGAAAAGAATTGTACCTTCCTTGTGAGGGTTAAAAGACAATATTATTACAGTGCTTAGATCAGTGCCTGCAACATGACAGACACTGTATGTGTGTTTGTTAATAAGATCTGCCTTTAGTTCTTTTGTTCAGCTCTGTAGACAGACTTTCAGGGTGAGACCATATGCTCCCTGACTTCCAGGGTACTGGGACCTGGGAATTGCATCCCAGGGGTAACCATGGAATGTGCTGATATCAGGTGTTGTATTGGGTCAGCCAGAAACCTGTACCTTTCTTCCATTAAATCAAAGCTCCTTGGAATGGTTGCCGTAATGACCTTACTTCCTGTTCCTAGTACCTTGTCACTCATTCCCAAGACTGTCCTTCTGCCTGCCCCATGCTCTAGTAGGTAGAGAGTATACCGTAGTATTACAAGCTTAGGTTTGGGAGTCAGACTTGTTTCAAACCATTCAGCTGTGTGCAGGTAATTTAACCTTTCTGAGTCCAGTTGATTTAACTTTAAAGTCATAAATAATGATGAGCTTGAGAAATCCTGGAATAATGTAGTTGAAGTCCAAGTTCAGCTGGGCCATGGTTAGTGGAGCAGACAAACTTGAGGTTGTAGATGCCACAGGGGTCAGAAAGCCATACAACAATGGTTGAATGTGGATACTAGAACCTGACCCCCTGGTCTCAAATCTTCGAATTTCCTCTTGTTTTATTCCATTTGGGTCTGGAAAACCATGTGCCCAAAGTCATGGCTCCATAGTTGGGGCAATGCTAATATGTTCTCCTTTGACCATCAGTCCCAGACCTCAGAGCATCGTATCAAGCTCTTCTGCTTGAAGAAGGCGCAGAAGGGTTGTCATCCTCCTTTAGATCTGGTAACTGGGGCACTAAGTTGTTAAGAACTTGAGCCAAGCAGGTCCAGCTGGTAAATTCTGCTACAGAGTCTACCCAACAAAGAGGCCCACTCTTGGAAAAGTGCGAAGTGGATGAATGCTTATTCACTGGGGTTCACATCCCTTTGCCAAGTTTTTTTTAATACAAGGTATATGTTGCAGAGAGAACAATGTTAGAATTTGGGAATCACTGTGAGTCAAGAGGAGGGATGATAGCCCATTCAAAGTTTATAATTAATAATTTCAACCAATTTCTTTGAAGTTCCAGGCTCTAAGTAACCTTGGATTCCAATACCTGCTCTACGAGTCTTTCCAACTATATGATCTTGAATACATTTCTTAAACTTGTCTATATTTTCCTTGTCTGTAAATTAGCTCAATTAATGTTAATACTTACCACATAGGGTTGTGGTGAGGAGCTAAACTTGTTTGCCTCTCTCAGAATTCCTAGCCCAATGCCTCAAACTCAGTAGAAACTCAGTTAATGCTGCGTCCTTTGAAATGGCCACATATACAATCTCCAGATTTATCTATTGACAATAGCAGGTGATGAACATCTTTGTTTAATTCAGTCCCACATTCTCCTCCCTGATAAGCACAGCATATTAATATGACCCCTAGTAGTTTTTAAGGTTTTGCTTGACTTGGCTGGGGATGGGGCTTGGGTTGTGGAGGAGCCCATTCACCAGTGATTAGGAGAGTCTTATGCAGACAGCCCCGTATGGTGAAACTTTTCCAAATTCAGTTACCAGCTGAGCAGTGAAGGCAGCTGTGTTTAGACAAGTCTTAGTATGAACATACTCCCTGCCCTCCACTGTCTATTTGCTTCTCAGTGGCTTCCCCCATGACCTGACTCTTCTTTACGGAAATGAGTCGTATAAAATAGCCTTTGGGAATCAGGCAAACCTGACTTTGAATATTGTCCCTGGCACCTACAATCACATCTCGCTGACTCGATGGCTTTGGTTACAAAACACACCATTTTTTATATATCACCAAGCTGCCTCCAAACTATGACATGCCATTCAGTTATAAAACTCATAAGTCCTTTAGGTATCCTTAAATGTGGGGAAAAGAAACAAAAAAGTGCTTTTTAGAGTCATTTTCCCTTTCTAAGGAACAAGGTGAGGAAACTAACGTTTAATAAGCACCTACCATATGCAAGCCCCTTAAGTCATATGCAATTTCATCTCATCTTCAAAGTGTGAAAACTAATACAGGGAAACCTCACTAAAGTAGAGTCAAAGGCTAGAAGAGGGATCCATACCGCTCAATGTCAATTACAGGAAGAATTGTCCATTATAGACTCCAACAGAACAATTCTCAATAGGAAAGAATCATCATTTGCAAGCCCCAACAGGAAAAGAAGTACATCTCCTACCAGAAATTGACCACCGCTAAGACTCAGCCAATGAGAAACCATAATCACCCTGAACTCCTGTCCTGCTTTTCTCTAAGGGACTTTCCTTCAAAACAATCCCTCTCATCCTCCTCCTTCTCCATAAAATAAAGTTTCCTCTCCTTTATTTGTTGAACTTGTCTATGGTTTTGTGTAACTTTCATGTTCTAAATTACAATTTTCTGCTATTCCCAAATCTATTTTTGCTGGTGAAATAACTTTTACTTTTAACGTTAACAATAGCAACACTGTGAGATGAGTGTTATCATCACCATCCCTACTTTACAGAATAAGAAATTGAGGCTCAGAGAAGTTTGGGTTTTCCTAAAGGCATGTAACTCATGACTGACCAAACTTGGAATGCTCCAACATGTTGCCTTCTCTAGGCTGCTTTGTAGTGAGTTCCTCATCACTCAGGGTAATCAAATATAGGGTAGATGATCACACGGTGGCAGTGTTGGAGAGGAAATCTAATCAACAGATAACTGGCACAGTCCTCTATATACTTGTAAAATACATACACGAATCCCTATTTCACAAAGGGAGAAACAGCCTTACAGAGTTTAAGTGACTAATCCAAGTAAATGAACCAACTGAGACTTGAATTTGGGCCTGTCTAGCTCCAGAATCCTTCTTTCATAGTTTGCTGGGTAGAGTAGAGGAGTTGAAGCAGACAGTAAGTAAGTAGACGATTAAAGAGGCAGAATTATTATAAACATAACTGTAAAATCTCTGAAGGAAATAAACTGGGTGGTATGATAAAGTAGAAATAGGTGGAGAAAGGTCTCTCTCAATGGAGTGACTAGGAAAGGACTCTCAGAAGAGAGGGAAACATTGAACCTTCACACCATCCTGGCTTGAGGATTAAATCTGGTAATTCATGTAATGTACTCAACATATTTGACACCTAGGAAGTGCCCAATAATTGGTAGCTATTATTAAGAAAAGTAATATTTCCTCAAAGATCATTGTGGAATCAAAGGGCAGCATGCTTTGTCCCACCTCCAAAATCTAGGTCTTTTCTCTCATGCAATAGAAGGGAGGAAGACAATTTGGGGAAATGAGAGGCTTGGGAAATGGTCCTTTGCAGGCTCAAGGCTACAGCACCCGCAGGCAGCTGTCTCTTTCAGTGCCTGGCGACTCCCCCGCAGAGTGGAGAATGCCAAGGGGCTAAGAGTCATCTCTGCCCGCCACACGGTAGCTGTGTGACCTTGGACAAGTCACGTCTTCTGTCTAAGCATCTATAAAATAAATGTTTGGGTCTTCAAAATGAAGTTCCCTTCTGGCTGTTTCTAATTCTGAACACCTCCTTCTTTCTGCAGACATGTTCCCACAGTGCCCTCTGTTGTCCATTTAGTAGAGAACAGGGACTCTACAACCTCAGAAAGACAGGTGCTCACTGTTAGGAGCCTAGGGAAACAAGGCCTGCTAACTGCTTCTCCTCTTTAGAAGCTTTGGGGACACATACAGATTAGTACTCCAGGAAAAGAGTCAGGAAATCTGACTTCCCACAATCACAGAATTTGGGGAAGCAAAGCTTAAAGACTGTTTATTGCAGCAACAGCAACTTTAGCTAACATTTGTTTCATGCTAAGCATTTACCAGGCATGGGCTAGATGCTATATGTAAAGTGGTGAGTACAACAGGCACAGGGCCTGCTTGAAAAGAGGCAACATTTGTATTGAGACCCGAAGATGAGCACTTGCCCGTCTTTCGGTTGGGCAGAGATTATGACAGCAAGAAAAGAGCATTGTGCAGAGGCCCTGAAGGGGTATTCAAAGAGCCAAAAGAAGTTGAGTCAATCGTGACTAGATACTGGAGACTAAAGCATCTCAGAATGTTAAAAACACGTCTAGTCAAAGTACAGCCACCTTGGAAAATTGCTTGACAGTATCTACTAAAGCTGAGGGTACACACATCACCAGAAATAGGTACCTGTGCTTTCTGACAGGCATACATAAGAAAGCAGCATGCCTCACAATAGCTGAAACAATCCATATGCCCATCAACAGTAGAAAGGATCAATAAATTAGGTCATATTCTTCCAATAGAATAATGTCAGCAGTTAGAATCATCAAACCGTAATTAAACACAACAACATGGGTCAAGTTCACAGAGATAACATTGAATATAAGAAGTCAGGCTCATGTAGGCTCTGAATTGAGCATGGAGCCTGCTTGATATCCTCTCTCTCCCTCTCTCTCTCTCTCCCTCCCACCCTGCTCACACACACACTCTCAAATAAAAAAAAATTAACAAAAAAGAGGGGTGCTTAGGTGCCTCAGTAGGTTAAGCATTAGACTTTGGCTTACGTCATGATCTCATGGTTTGTGACTTAGAGCCCTGCCTCGGTCTCTTCTGTCAGCACAGAGCCTGCTCAGATGCTCTGTCTCTCTCTCTCTCTGTCTCTCTCTCAAAAATAAACATTAAGAGAAAGTTTAAAAAAATAAAAAGTCAAGCTCAAAAAATAGATAATATATGATTCCTCTTATATAAAATTAAAAAACAATTCCTTGTTGCTAGTAGCTGGGATAGTGGTTGCCTTTGAAAGGTAGTGTAGGGGCGCCTGGGTGGCTCAGTCCGTTAAGCGGCCAACTTCAGCTCAGGTCATGATCTCACCGTTCCCGAGTTCGAGCCCCGTGTTGGGCTCTGTGCTGACAGCTCAGAGCCTGGAGCCTGTTTCAGATTCTTTGTCTCCCTCTCTGTCTGTGCCCCTCCCCTGCTCATGCTCTTGTCTCTCTGTCTCTCTCTCTCTCAAAAATAAATAAACATTAAAAAAAATTAAAAAAAAAAAAGGTAGTGTAACAGGACGGGCGGGAAGGAGGCTTTTTGGGGAGTGGGTACTGTTCTATTTTTTCAACTGGATACTGGCTGTAGAGGGGTGTTCCTTTTGTTAAAATTCATCAAGTTGTATACATGTGTACATGATATGTGTATTGTGCTCTAGTAAAATATAGTAAAAGCACTATTGTGGCTACAGAGTGACATCATCACCTTTTTCATCACAATCACGTTACTGTTACCATCAGGAGGAGCAACACAGCTACGAATATTTTGAGGACAAGGCCTTAAGTGCTGCTTTTCCACCTGAGAAATTGCAACCCAAGGGGAACACTTGACAAGGTTACCAGTTCCACTGAATTCCCAGAGAGCGAAAAAAGACTGACAAAGGAACTGGTGCACCAGGCTCTTCAGAAAAGTGCTTGAGGAACAAGGGAGGGAGAATTTGCTCCCTAGTCCTCTCTTGAGTTCTGAGCTGCCTCCCTGCCTGGTGGTCCAGACCCAGAGATGAGCTCTCCTGGGTTCTGAACAATCCGAGGGTTTTGAGGCTGAGTTTATCAATGGGAATATTCCTTGAGATAGCCTCACGCTGGATAAAAGAGGGCCGTGCTGGGGCCAGAAGGTTTGACAGCCACAGCCTGTCAATGATAGAGTCACAGACAATTAAGTGTAGCAGAGGGGATGTTATTATCTTAATTTACAAATGGCCTGAGGGAAGTAAAGTGGCATTCTTAAACTCACACATCAGCAGAAGTCAGACTGAAATAGGAATTTCTTGTTTCCTGGATCAGTGCACTCTGGGTACCAGTTTTCTCATGGACATAAAAGGGGTATGATTAGATCATCTGTAAATCTCTTCTGGGTCTCCTAGTTTCTGTGACTCTTCTGAGTTCCTATTGAGTGTGGAAGGAGCTTGAGGATGTCCCAGGAAAAGTGATTTTTATATCATTTAGCCTTGCCACAGTTAATTAGTGGCTGCCACAACACACGTACACACACACAGACTGACATGCACACACACATGTAAATACACATGCCTAGGTCTTGGTATGATTCTGAGGTAGGTTTTTAGTCATCATTGCAGAGCATCACAGGTCATGCAGGGAAGCTGTGTGGCATAGAAAGAAGAGCATATGTTTTAAATTTAAGCAAATCTGAGTTCCAGTCTTGGAGTCTGTCACCTTCTCACTGCAATCTTGAGCAGGTTGTCTAATGTTCCTTAGTCATGCCTTGTTCATCCGTAAAATGAAAAGTTGAAGTGCCGACTCACCTAAATGCACCGAGTGAATGACAGACATTTGCTCTCTATGTGATGTTGAGGATTGTCTTAAAACCCTTTATGCCTCAGTTTTTCTTCTGTGAAGTGGGAACATCACCTTTCTCAAAGGATTATTGTGAGGATTATGTTGGATAAAAAATATAAACTGTTTGGTGCACTGGTTTATGCATATTAAGTGTTCATAAAGTATTTTTCTATGTGCCTAGGGAGGAGATAGGTCCCTTCCACCTGCTCCCAGGAGTCCTGTTTCTGGAAAATACAAAGATTCTAAGAAATGGTCTCCTTTTGGTCATATCTAGGCAGTAAGAGGGCAAATGAAGAGAGGTAAGAAGCAGCTTAATACATTACATTGGGAAAAACAGCAGGTGATGACGATAATGATGATAATGCTGCCATTATCATCTGTGTGATGCTTCATGCATCACAAAGAGACTTCACATACTTTATCTCCTTTATTTCTCCAGCAACCTGCTACTCCCGTCGTGAAGTGTGAGGAGTGGGAGTACTTGCATGGGTAATGTGGGCCCCAGAGCCTAAGGGTTCTGCCCTTTAAAATCATAACTCTTCTCAATGGATTTGGAGCCAGTTTTTGGCATTGTAACATTGCATCCCTTTCCTTGTGAACCCAAATCACCATATATTTTATGGAACAAAACTTAATTCCTGTCTCAGACAGGGAACTCTGTGGACAGATCCTTCCCTCTTCTCTCAGGCCCAGTGGAGTTCTTGTCCCTTCTCCACATCTTGCAGCAGTGTCTGTCTTGGTCTCACTCTACTGAGCTTTGGCTGCCTCGAATTTGTATGCCCTGGTTTCCCAAGCAGACCTGAAGCTTCTGGAGAGCAGGGCTTCCCTTCCCTCTTTGCATCCTCCACCTGCTGCTCCCCCAGGACAGAGACGCCGCTTTCCCTGAATGTGAATCAGGTCCATTCTCACTGTTTCTGTCTTCCTGGTAGTCCAGAACTTCCAGAGCCTATTTTCACTGTGCCCCCTGGTTTGGACTTCTTGTCCCAGTTCTCAGCTGAGTAGGACTGGGGAATGGAGGAGAGGAAAGCTAAATGGGAGAGGAGAGATGGGTGAAGTCTTGGCCTTGGGGAGTGGGATTCAGGTCCTGTATGTTGTAGGAACTTACATATATATTTATGCATCTGCAAGAGTGTGTCCACGTGTATGTGTAGCATAGGATATGAGCGTCCCTGTGTTTTATTCTATACTAAAGTGTGTCTGTATCTAAATGACCACGTGTAGGTTAGTGTGCATGTTATCACCTGTGCATCCATGAATGTCAAAGCCTGTGGCAAATTGTATGTCCTCTGTTGGCAAACTGTGTGTCCACACATGTCACTACAAAGGTATGTGTTCCCATGTGCCTGTATGCAAGTGGGCATATGTATGTATGGTGGTACATGTATGAAAATGAGTGTCTCTCCGTGCGTAGGGGGACTTTGTGTATAAACGGAGGCAGAATACAGTGTCTGTTAAAAGTATATCCTCCAAATTTTGACTACCTAGTCCTAAGCCCTGAATTCAGCATTGAAAAGCTATAGGTCTTGGGTGAATAATTGCCTTCTTTAAGCCTTGGCTAACTCATCTCTAAACTAGGAATAATGATACCTACCTTCAGTATAATAATATGAGGGTGGAATGATGCACTTAGAATAATGCCTCTTGCCTGGATATGCTAAAAATATTGGCTGTTACTAAGTTATTCCTGGCAACAAATATGTAAGTGAATGGGCTTGAGAGCCCAGGTGAGGATCTGCTTGTGGAAATGTGTCTTTGGGCACCTGAGGTTGATATGTGCATCTGTTAGAATGTGCATGTTGGTATAGGTGTATGAGCCCTGCACTTGAGGGTCAGCAGGTATGCATGCTTGAGTGTGACCTGCCTGTAAGTGCCTCTTGGTGTGCTTGTGTTCCACCGAATTGTAAACCTCTAAGGTCAAGGACTGTGTTTCATTCATTATTTTACCTGGGCCCTTGGATCTGGGACATAGCAGTTGCTCAGCAGATTAGTGTTAATCAAATGAATAAAGTAGGCTGGACATTCAGAGATTGTTATTTGTTTAGTATACCCATTTGCAGAAAACAAAAAGTTGTAACTAGCTAGCTAGATGATAGATATATAGATAGATAGATGGGGGAGGGGTAAAGTAGGAGAGTTTGTGATAGATAAATAGATAGATAGATAGATAGATACATACATACATACATACATACATACATACATAGACAGACAGCCAGGGTTGACTTTTGTTAAGTAGAATCCCATGTACTTTACACTGGAAGAGTTATTAGAAGTGTATGTCCCAGGGAGTTCCAGAACTTTGCCCTTGGTAACCCTGCGGGTTATCATGAAGTTTCTTTGATGGCCCAAGGATGAGGGAATCACAGACAGGAGAGCTACGCCCCCTATCTGACACCAACAAGAATCTGTTAGCATTTAATATGCCTATTGGATGCTCATGTAGAGTTGTATTTAAAGAAAGAGTTCTGCTATAAATGTTAGAGAATCTTGTAGGATTCTATAGAAGGAAGAAGATGAGCCTCGGAGAAAGGAAAAGGTTAGGGCGTCTTGACCTCTCTTTCAGGTGCATTCTCAGTGCACTCCCTCCCTTGAAATGTAGTACTTATGAATTCTCTGACTTACGGGAAAATAGAAGCAATTCCTCCCAAGAAATTCCCTTTTAAAGAAGCCACTATTATAGTTGTAACATCCTTTTGGGATGCCAGTCCAAGAAATACTGCCATGTGTTTGCGACCTACCCCTTCAGGTCGGCCCCAATGGCTATGTTTGCATTAGATAAGACCACTCACCTGACCTCAGATGTTTGGACCAAGGGAAGTACTCTCACCCAAACAGGGAAATCACATTCCCGCTGGTGCAGTTTGGATGTAGGATAACAAGTGCCAGTTGGTTTCTGTGGTTCCCGAATTAGTAAGTGAGGTGAAGCTGCAATGTCCGTATTTAATTCAGACATGGTAAATGAACAGGAAAAGCTAGTTTCAGGGAAGGAGGGAATAAAGGAGAGAAACAAAGATGTAAAGGCTGTATGGTTTCAGGAAGAATGATAGATGGAAAGACAACTTTGGTTTCTGGTGGTTTTCCTCGTATAGCCAGGTTGTATCTTACGTTCTTAGACTTTCTGCTCTTATAGCCTTGTAATTAATTCTCCTTTTGCCTGATTTGATTAGGTTGGGTTTCTGTTTCTTGGAAACACACTGCCTCTGTTTGTGAGAGCACTTTGGAAAGTTTTCTCCTGGCAGATGAACAGGTTCCACTTGCCTGTGGCCTGGCCCTGATCTGATCATTTTCCCTGAGGCCAACTTGGAGGGGCCTCGTGTGTAGCTGCAGGAAAGGGAAGCCTTCTCTATTTGTGGTATCTTCGTGGAGTGTTTTGTGAGGGCCCATTAGAGGTCTCAAGAAAGGGACTTCACTCATTCCCCAGGTATTACTGCTACATCCCCATGGCAGGGTCCACACAGCATTTTCTGCTGGGACTTCACAAGCACATCACTGTTCACAGCTAGAGGTGTACTTTGGAGTGACAGCATCTCTGCATACAAACCAATAAGTCCCGCCAGCTTTGGGTCCCAGGGTAGGTTTTTGCCTAGTCCTAGGCACATCAAAGCATGTCTGTGGTATGGTGGGGGACAGAAGAGAAATAGGAACCAGTCTTCTGTGGAGTAGTCTCCAAAAGTGTACCTTTTACAATTATTCCCATGGCAACTGTTGAGACCATGATGGAAATACATCAGAGGACACGGGTGAAAGCAAGGATTAGTCTGTTCAATTCATCAGCAGTAAGAACAGGGGATACTTGGGAAGGAACTGTGGGGAGGTGTCTTTTTTACAAGCCCATCCTCTTTCCCCTTCCCCCTAGTGACACAGCCCCTCTTCCCTGGAGTTACAGACATGGTACATTTCTGGTAAAGGCTGAAGCCACAGAGGCATGTAGCAAGTCTGGCCTCAGGATCCTGCTGATAAATGAAGTCAGGCCAGGCCAGGCCAACAGGGCCCCCACTGTGAGAAAAAGAGGAATATAAAGGCACAGAGAGTGGTGAATAAGGAAAATCTCTTCCCTTTCCCCAAACCTAGCTTGGCCTGGAGTATGTGAACACCAAGACTGTCTATGTGATTCAGAGAGAGAACCAGCATAGCCAAAAGGTGACCGGAAGCCATCGCCAGAGGGAAGAACATGAGCTTCAAGGCCAGGTGCCCAGGTGAGCTCCTAGAACAGCCCAGCCAGAACGACAGGCAGGAGAAGCATGGGCCAGGCCACCAGGAACCCTGAAACACAAGAGAGATGCCTGTCAAGTGTTGGTTTTGGAACTCAGCAGCCAAAGCAAGCTTTCGTCTCTATCTTCTGCCTTACAAGGACAAGACAGAGTTTATTTAATATCTGTTCTAGGTTACAGCCCTTGGGAAATGGTGAAGGGGTCATATGGTAGAGGCAAAGCTATCGAATCATCACTTTTTCATATTCCTTTGGGCACATTGGAAGGAAATTCACTTCCATCCTCCATTTCAGGTAGGTGGGACCATGTGATTGAATCTGGCCAGTAGAATGTGGGTAAAAATCATGTATGCCATTTCTAAGCCTGGTCCTTAAAACCTCCTACGTGATTTTCTGGGTTCTCTCATCCACATCCAGGCACCAGATGCCAAGGATCCAGCAGAGGACTTGCTGGGGACAGTGGAGTTGCCAAAAGTTACCAGAAGGTAAGAGCCTGAATTCCTAATGATTGCAAAGCACAGAACTGCATCCCCCCCAGTGATTTAGTGGGAAATAAAATATTGTGTAAAGGCACAGTAAGTAGAGGATTGTTTGTCACAGCAGCTGACATTACTTACTCTAACAATACTAAAGAGGTGGAAAGACACAGAGGTTACAAAGCCTGTGAGGCCCGAGGCTTAGCTTAGAATCCTAGCTCTATAGCTAGTTGTGCAGGCCCAGGTCCTGAGTCTCTCCATGCCTGAGTTCATTTGTATGACAGCAGAAATATCACTAGCAGCTATTACCTCATGGGATTTTTGTAAGGCTAAGGTGATTATATTCATATCAAGCATTTGAGACAGTGTCTGATACCTGGTGAACACCATATAAGTACTGGTTTTGAAAATTAGACCCTTAGATGTGGGAGGGTTGGGATCATATCTCCTCTGAAAGTTACCATATGCTCAGTGTTAATGAAAGGCATGGATCCTGGATGATAGTTGCCTTATACTGGGGGACACCTGGGAGATGTAAGTGTACCCCCCCACTACAAGATTATAATATCTCGCTATCCCACAGAGTTCAAAGTAACTTGCTGATGTCCTAGAAGGGAGGGGGTGAAGAATATTATAATTTTCAGAAATATTAGTATATGATAACCAGTTGCAATTATGAGACAGGCTGAAGTTCAGTTAATTCTAAAACATCTGAAATGTCTGTGGGAAATAGCAAGCAGTGAACACCATAAGTGCCCTCTCGTGGCAGTTTCATACCACATAAGATCGATGCTCTTCTCTTCCAGAAGGCTCCAGAACCTATTGCCCACCCTAGAAATTAGTCAATTTAGCAAACTCTACTGGAAAGCCAGACTGGTCCAGGCACTGTACTTACCTGAAGTACTGGAAGAAATGAATGAGACTTGAGGTCCACTCTCACACTGTCTTTAGCCTGAGCTCCAACCCCTCTCTCTGATAAGCACTACTTTTCTGAATGTCATCTGAATATTAGCACTAAGCATGGACAGGCCATCTTGAGCTTATCTGGAAACTTTTAGACTGTTACCTAGCTGGGTAATTAAGGATAAAAAGAACTTTTTCATGTCTGGGTTCACTAATATAGGTCATTTGTGTGTTGGGGAAAGGGGGGTGTAGTAAAATCTTAATAGCATTGCTTTCCCTTTGGTCCAAAATACATTTCTTGGATTGGTTTCTCTGTTGAACTCCAGTTCATCCACCAAAACCCCATTAAGATTGCTACCTGCTGAAATTCTTGCTTGACCCTATCTAATACCGTTAATTACTCTTCTGTGTGCTCCTTCTGCAGTATCTACTTGCTTGTGATTTATTTGCTTATTGACTGTCTCATTTTCCAATTGTTGTTCCTTCTGCCTATAGGGCTGTTTCTTTATTATTTGCAAATATGGCTTCTTTTTTTCTTTCTGGTTCAAATATCACCTTCTGTGGACATTTTTTTTGTCCATTTACCTATTCTGGTATTTATTTTTCCTTCCTACCTTATTAACAGGACCATCAAACATTGACTGGGGACATGGCTACCCAATATAAAGATTACATTTCCCAGCTCCCTTTGCAGCCAGGTGTGACTGAGCATTGACCAATGAAATGTAAGTGGAAGTATAGGGTGCCAGCATCCAGGAGTGTTCCTTAACACTCAGTGATTTCTTCTTTTTTCCTTCCATCCTGCTGACTAGATGATGATTGGGACTTCTGGCTACCATCTTAGACCACGAGGATGAAGAGGGTGAGCTAAAAAGAACTTGGATTCTTCATGACCTTGCGGTGCACGCTGCTAGTCCTGGATTGCTTGTGTCTAGACTTCACTTACATGTGAGTAAAATAAACAACTATCTTATTTAAGATGCTGTCACCCATCCTGGTAACTTTCCATCACATCACCCTCTCTTATGAATTATCTTGCTAACTTTTTATTGCCTGTTTCCCACACTGTAATATAAGCTCCATGAGGGTAGGCACCTGTCCTGTCCTGTTCATCATTACATCTTCAGCATGTGAAACAATACCTGGTACATGGTAGGCACCCAGTACATACTTGTTGTTAAGTAACTGGCCCTTGTACTACACTGTGAGCCTGACTTGGGACTGATTCATTTCCATGTCCACAGTTGCCAGCACAGGCTAAACTCAGTGTGCACCAAATTGAAGAGGGAGGACAAGGAGATAGGTAGGAGAAAATGATGTACCTGGAGTGCTGGGGGTTCCATTCGTGACACCGAGAGATGGAGCACCTGGGGAAAAGAGCAGAGGTGAAGGTTTCCTCAGTCATGTGCTGGTGACTGTGGCTCTGTGGCCAGAGCTGCTCCAAGTCCTCCCGGACCTTGTCACCACAGCCATCAACGGCCCACTTTGTTGAGACCTCTGTTGTTTAGCAGTTCCCTTTCTAACCACATTTCATGCATTTGAAACAGAATCCTTCCAGCGGAGAGATTGTATCCCCATTCAACAGATGAGAAGACTAAGGCTCATTTGCCCAAGGCCAAGTTGATCTTGTTGTAGGTAGCAAAGCTGGGATTTGAACTTTAGTCTATCTGATTCCAAAATGAAACCTCCTAACCTTCCAACTACTCTGTGGTACCACATGAAGCTTCTTGAGTTGAGGGCTCAGTAAAGAGGCAGGACATCTCAAGGCAGAGCCTTCTTTACAAGACAGTGTCAGTGTACTCAACTGGAGAATGGAATTGGTAATGGTGCTTACCTCCTTAAGCTGCTGTGAGCATTCCATGTGACAGTGCGTATAAATGTTTTGCACGGTGCCAGCCACATGTGTTACTATTATTACTGTTGTGTTGTTATTAACATTACTGTGTCCTAATTTCTTTAGGACAAAAAAATTGCTTTCACTCTTCTGGGTTTTTTGACTCCTCCATTCAGTGGGTAATAAAAACCATAATAGTACTGCTAACCCATGGGTAGGTTGGGTGAAAATTTGTGGAGCAGTTGGAAAGCTTCCCTTACATCATATTGTGACCAGATTTTTAATAACACAGTCATTCACCAGAAAAAAAGTTGGGTTAGGACTTAGACTTCACCCAAAAAGGGCTGAGGTAAGGGAAGGAATAAGGGAGAAGACACATGCTGTGGAGTCAGTCTGAGCTGGCTGCAGTTCTAACTCCTGCTGCTCATGAGCTGAGTGATTTAGGGTGAGCCGCTTAATGTCTCTGAGCTTCGGTTTCTCACTTGTAAAATGGACACAGTCAGGAGGATGAGGTGAGAATATGGGTACTGAGAGCTTAGCCTCTTCTCTAGCACACAGGAGGCCCAACACAAATGGCAAGTGCTATTATTACCAAAACACCTCACGGGAAGATAGAATCACTGGTGGGGGGCCGCAGTGAGTAGATTGAAAAGGCTCTAGGTTGTTATGGTGTGACGCCAGTTATCTGTGGTTAACTGTCAGCACTTGACCAGCTGGACTTCTCACCAGAAGTTGGTCACTTACCTTTCCGAGTGATGGGTCCCAAATCTAGAACCTGGTCTGGGTTAATGGCCACTACATCACTACGGAGGTGACTTCTTGAGCAAGACTGTGGGATGGAGAAATCTCATTATACCATCATTACAGGGCAAAGTTGCTATCCAGGCTGCCCCTGCAGTGGGCATATCTAGCCCAAGAATGGGACCCCACCCACCGTAAGGCCCTATCTCTGAGGCTGTGGTTTTCTCAGTCTAGAGAATCCTCACTGTCATGTCACACAAACCTAAGTTTGAATCTCATCTTCATTCCTTTTTAGCTTTCTCATTTGGGACTAATGACTTCACCTCCCTACTACTATTAAATAGTACCTTCCTAGTTGTGAAGGTTGAAATGAGTGTTTCTGCAACACAGAGACACATAGGAAGCACTACTAGCAGGCAGTGCCAAATCTGGGTTAAAATCATGGACAATGGAGGTACATCCCAGCTCTGATGGTTTCCAGCTGTGTTGCCCTTGGGCAAAAGACCTGAAGCACAGTTTCCTCACTGCACAATGAGGTCAAGAAAGAATCTACTCGAAGGGTTGTTATGAGAATTAAGTTAGACAAGGCATATGAAAGTTTTAGTGTAATTCCTGACAAGGAGTAAGCACTAAAAATGTCAACTATTATGAAATCATTCAAAATATGTCTCATGCCAAGGAAACCTCATGGACAGGCTCCTTTATCTGTTCTGCTTTCCAGTGACACATTAATTGCTTACATGTGGGCTTTTTGGAGGCTGAATGTCCATCCATTCATCCTTCTTCTCTTCCTTCTCTCTTCCTCTCCCTTTCTTCCTTCCTTCTTTCCATCCATTCATAATTCCAATAAATACATACGGAGAGGCTACTAGGTACTAGGCCGCATGTCAAGCTCTGAATAGTTCACTCTAAAGTGATACTCACCGGCTGGCACTGTTCATTAAAGGAATCGCAGAGATGAATTTCACAATGCAGGAAAACTAGGTCATAATTTCCAGCAAACATGAACATCTGAACTGAGAACCGACTTTCTGAGGACACCCCATTCTCCTCCACAGAGATGGTGGAATCACGTTGATTTGGGCAGCTGTGAGGATGACAAGGGTGAGGGTCTAACTTCTAGAGCAGCTTAAGGGACCTGAGGCCCTTGACTGTATCTTTAATCTGTATCCAGTTTAAAAACATCATCAAAGAGAATTAAAGAGTTCCCTGATTTCCCCCCATCCATCCTGACATAGACTTTTATTCCTCTGGGTTTCCTCCAAGATGTTTGTCCATCACCACATGTGCTTTCAGTATTGCGGAAACAGTCTCTGAGGTGAAATAGGCTGCTTTCAGTTCCAGCTAGACCCACTTTCTAGCTAAGTGATCATGAGCAGATGACTTAACCTGTCTGGGCCTCACTTTTCCTATCTGTAGAGCAGAGACAATAATCCGTACCTCCAGGGGTTGGTGTGAGCATGACACAGTGCGTGTATACTGCTTAGCACATAGCTAAACTCAATGATAAGTATTAGCTAGTATGGTTTGAATCATGATCTAGGATATGCATTTTCCCTTTGTTTTTGCCAGGTAACCATTTCAATGACATTTTGTCCCATAACACTTGTCTTGGCGTTTTCATGTTGTTTAGTCAGTGTTAACACCTGTATAATAGTCCATCATTACTTAATAAATCCCTAGTTTTGAATTATGAACCTATTTCCAAAGTTATAAAGGATACTGAACTGAAAAATAATTGGCACTTCTTTACCTTGTTGGCCTGTTTTGTATTAATGCTCTAGGCTAAAATTTCAGGAGTGATATTGATATTCTTGGGTGAAAGGGGATGGTCATGATCTGTAACACTAAATTATTTTTCAAAAGACACAAGCCAATTAACACAATGGCCAGGCAGGGTCAAAGTGATCACTTTCCCCCCAAACCTTATTCAGGCCAAAAGATAACCCAGAGTTGCCCATCACCTGTTTCTAATAATGAAATATTTCACAGGGTCAGTCTTGTCTTTAGTCGGTGTGGCATAGCAGTTCCTCAACAACAGGTGAAACCGGGAGGTGTCTCCTCTCTCCAAGATGGCGCCCACATAGAGCATGGATTCAACAGCCAGCACAGCTGCAGCCCCTTCATAAGGAGACGTGTAGTTTGAGTCTTCGAACAGGGCCATCCTGACTGTGAACTCTCCTGCCCCGTCCACACTGACGTTCAGAGAACTGCAAAGAGGAAAGCATGAGAGTTTCCATCAGTGAAAACAAGATAAATCTAGCCCTGCACTTCCTTGAGGCTATGAAGGCAGAGGCACATCTTTGATCCCTAAAGGAACTATTCTATAGACCATTTAAGTCTAACATTTAGTATCTCCTAGGCACTAAACTTGACAAGAACACAAGTGTGTCTCTAGGATCTTCACCAGTTCTCTCCACCTCACAGATCACTCATATCTCCTTTACTCAGAGAGTAACTGCAAGTTCGTACCTCCATCTTCCCCCCTGTACAATGGGACCAGTCCTGTGGGTTCACCATTTATAGCAACAGATCTCTTCCCTCCACCCCACAGTCACCAGTGAAACATCCATTTTAAAAGAGGAACGGCTGTAATTTTCATTTGTTATGAAACTTGGGGCCCCGACACAATACAGTCTGAAAACCATTGAACTAGAAAATCTCTAGACCTAATCCTGTTCCTCCGTGAGCCCAGGAGGCAATGAGGGGACGGGAAGGGCACTCTGGAGTTCCGACACCCTCAGAAAGTCCCCCAGCAAGTCTAGGAATGCTGAGGAATCCATTCTGCAGGGCACCATTCTGGGCATAGTGAGACAGCAGTGACAAAACAGATGAAAGCCACTTCCCAAATGGACCCCCATCCAAATTGCTATTTGGTTCTGTTTCTAGTGAATTTGATGTGTTTGTCCAATCAAAGCTGATCCTGGCTTAGATCCCACATCTGCAGGGAAGCCTTCCTGCTCCCACCATCCCCACCCATCCATGCTAGGTCAGGGGCCCTTGCTCCCTGAGCCCACAGTGCCATGTGCTTCTCCCACATTGCATTCATGTCACTTGTGAATAATGATTGATATAATTAGTTGCTTAATTCCTTTCTTCCTCACGATTAATGAAACCGTGGTGTGCTTTTTGTTCCTTAGCATATTTAATTAACATTCTTTCTTGTTGCTACATTGTTTAACGATGATAATCTTTAACAGCCACAAAATATTCTACTTCTTCCTTGCGCATGCTGAACATTAATCTATGATCAACAAATATCTCAGAATGAATTATGGTAAGAGCGAGAGCTCCTGAAGGAGGTAGGTGGCATCCTAAGGACATCATAAGCTGTGCTTGAAGTGAATGTGATCAGTGTCAGGGTTATGGGTCAGAGAACAAGGGCCTTCCTTACCTTACAATGGGACGCAGGGCAGTTTCAAGGCTGACTTTCATGTCCAGTGGGTAGGCACACTGGAAATTGATGTTGAGGATGGTGTCTCTGACGATGAAAGCATTGACCAAGGAGAGGGTGTTTTTGTAGATGGCATGGGTTCCATTTCTCTTTGGCATAAAAACAAGACCACATATATGTTTATGTGTGTGTAGATGTATCTGGAACTCAGGCCTGCCTGACCGCAAGGTTGGTGCTCTCAATCACGCTTCCACCCTGCCTTCTGATTGCAAGGAAGCACAGGGGCCTCCTGCCCCAGTGGCTATGACACTCTATGGGAAAAGGAGTGAGGAGCCCAGATCAAGAACTAGAACAATAATTTTTGACCCATGGGAAGAATCAGCAACCCCCATGCTTGCTCCCATGTTGACTCCTCCCACATCCCCCCTAATTAAAATAATCATAATCGTAGCTTACATTTATTGAGCTCAAGCAGCAAACATGTTCTAAGCTCTTTATGTGAACCAACACGTTCATGAATGTGTAATCTCACATTCGGTCGGAGGCCCAGAGAGGCTAGGTGACTTGCCCTAGGTCTCACAGCTATTGAGATGGACTCCACAGCCCAGCTCCCACCCTCTGGCAGCAGTGGTATAAACACCACTCACCTCCAGGATGTTTCCGCAGGCCCTAGCTTGGGTAGGGCTGGTCACAGACATCCAGTTTCTCTCCTGTCTTTGCATGATACTGCTGCAGTTCCCGTCGCGCAGGTAGGCAATGACCTCGTCCCCAAAACCCAGGCCTCCCAGCAGACACTTGTCCAGTGACACCTTGATCTCTCTGGGCCCACAGTCCAGCTGAGGCTGCAAACTGTGAACATCTGGAAAGTTGAGAAGGGGATAGGTGGAGTGGACAGGGCCCTGGACCTTTGGAAAAGCCACCATATCCACCGGGGGGTAGTGTAGACTAGTAGGCACTTGGGACTCAGGTGGGATTCACACCCAGGCTTGTGGTAGATGAGGGTGGCAAAACCCCTGGCCCAAAATGTCTAAGCATCCTATGTGCAGGTGTGAGGAGAGTTTTGATGTCTCGGGGATCAGGGATTGGGGAAGCAGGACTGTCCTGCATTCCAGACTAGAATCAAAGCTAGACACACACTACTATGACTGCCTGGCTTTGTGAAGCCAGTACATCTGACCAGGTTCACAGCCACTGTATTTTGTTCATTTGTTCATTCATTCACTCATTCCTTCATTCATTCCTTCATTCATTCATTCAACATTTTTTCAAGAAATACTGCCTGACCATTTACTGTCTGCACCATTCTAGGTACTGGGGATACAGTGTTTGTCAAAACTGACAAAATCCCCACCCTTATATAGAGAGCTAACATTCTCATAGGGGAGATGGATAGTAAATTAAGAGAAATACCATTTCTATTATATTCATGAATACATGGATTCAAATACATTTACTAACCATCCTGTCCATGTGGGAGGCACATTCAACACAAAAATAAACATGAACCCATCCCAAGAGGATTCCTTGGTCTTGTCTAAGAACCAACACGTCAGTAGCTTATTATAATGCAATGTAGGAAAAGTACTAACTGAAGTATGTGCTAGATGCAGAGGGAGCACACAAGAAGGTATATCCGAATCTGTCAGTTAAGTCAGGGAAGGATTCAGAGAGGGCTGAAACTTGGTAGAGAGTTGGAGTTTTGCAGGTGTATAAGGTAAGTGAGGGCACCACAGCAGAGGCGATGGGAGAGGACGGTGTGTTTACAGACATGCGGGGCTCAGAGGTCCAGGAACTTAGAATGGGTAGGGGTGGAGTGTAAGAGATGGAGAAGTAAGCAGATAAGCCAGATCACAAAGGAGTTATTCCTGGAAGCAAGGGGGATTTGCTGAGTAGCCACCATTGAAGACTCGAGTCAGGTCACCTGCTCACCTTGTCACCTGACAGGACCTGCCAAGGATGCCCAGGAGTCTCCAGGTACAGGGAGGGTGTCCTTGAAGCCTGACACCTGATTCTGATTCTGTGATGGCCCACTTCCCAGGAAACAACTCTGACCCTCTGGGGCCTCGTCTGCCCAGTGAGCAGAGAGAGACTTCATGGAGAGCAGGGCTGTTTCCTTCCAGTTTCCTTCCCCTCATCCCTACCTCACTCCTGCTAGGCACACCCATGCACCACCTGATTCACACTTCAGCCCAGTTTTCCAAACATATGCTTGTTCTTGCCCCTCCATCTAGAATACTTTTTCTTCCACAGAGAAAGTAGAAGTGTGCTGGGAGTGTGCTCAGAAGAAGGTGTGCTTGTGCCAAGGGCAAGAGTCTAAGGCCCTCAATTAGAGTCCTAGGAGGGAAGGAAATAATCAATGGGAAGCTCATCCAACCCCCCATCCAGGACTTAGGGCTTATTTATGGCATCCCTTCTCATGGGTCATCTGCCTCTGGTTGCTTACCTCCTGGGACAAGAACCTCATTACCTGCCAAGCTCGCCCATTTGGAATGCTCTGATTTAATGTTTACAATTGCCCTCTATGCTGGTTATTTTTACTCTTATCTTATTCCTGTTTTACAGACAAGGGCATTAAGGCTCAGAAAGTATAGGTGCCTTGTCCCAGGCCCCAGAGAGCTACTAAATCACAAATATACGACTGGCACAACGGTCTGCCCTTGTCTCTCCCATGTAGACTCTGCAGATATTTGAACACAGCCCCATACTAGTGGAGTGTTCATCTGTAGTACCTTTGCCCCTTGTGGGTCAAGCTGGCTTATGCCAGAGCTGCTTTCCGAGACCATGGTCCAAAGACTGACCTGGCAATTTGTTGCATCCCTGCTCTCCCATCTTTGCAAACGGCTTTGAGAACCTTCATTCCCTGACCTCAGTTCCATCGCCACTGACTCTGGTCTACGCCTTGTCCTGCCCTCTGAAGCTCCCTCCCTGCTGCCCTGCCCAGGCTCCACCAGCACAGTTCCCAATGCCCAGCCCCACCGAGCCACTCACCAGAGCTGTTGAGATCCTGTCTGCAGAAACAGTCCCATGTGCCGTTGAGAAAGCGGCACTCCTCCTCCAGGCGGCAGGCCTTCTCACACTTCTTGTTTGCAGTAGAGGGGTCTGGGGGTGAGGCACAGAGGAAGAGGATCAGAATGCAGAGCAGGGCCATCTGAGGCCATCAAGGCCAACTTTTTCATTCAACAGGGCACAAAAGTCCTGCCCAAGGATGTGCTATGTATAGTGGAAGGGTCAAGCCTCAAACTTAGATTTTCTGACCCCCAATCCAGTGAAATGAGAACCCGGAAGCTGCCATCCTAATGCTTACTGCATGGCAAACACTGTTTAAGTACTTTCCACACATGAACTCGTTCAATTCTCATGGTAACTGTATGAGATGACGTGGCATAGTGGTTAGGCATAAAGATCATGGAACTAGAGTGTCTGAATTCAAATCCCAGCTCTATCATGTTCCTGCTCTGTGACATTGGGAGGGCTGCTTAACCTCTCTGTGACCCACACCTCTCATCAGGTACAGTTACCCAGTGCCTATATCTCAAGAGGCTGGTATGAGGATTAAATGAGTTAATAGTCTAAAACGCTTTGGATAGGAGCAGAGACGCTAGGCACTGGCTGTTACTTTTGCCATTATTCATTTTTTTTCAGATCAGAAAACCCAAGCTCAGAGAGGTAAATTAAACTTCCCAAATAGAATCTAAATCTGAGTGAGCCTGAGTTCTTCATATCATGCTACATATGTGATATATCAGGAGATTTCTGGCCTAACTTGAAATGTTGGAAGGATGGCAACCTTGGGTGACATCCCCACTGGGCAGTAACTGGCAGGACCTGAATCAAGGCTGCTCTGCTTAGTCTCGGGCCTGCTCCACTCATTCTTCTGATGTCTGACAGCGCCACGCAACAGCTGGTAGCCAGTAGCCTCGCCCCACAGCTGCCTCCAGCTCTCTGCAGCTCACCTGTGCAGTATCTCAGATTACACTCAGGGGTGCGCTCTAGCTGGTATACGTAGAACTCGCCCGGGCAGGCCTTCACCAGCACCTGGGTCTTCCAGAGACAGCAGTTGCCACTCCAGTGGGCACAAGCGGTCCGGGTGACAATGCCCTCCTTGAGCGTAGGGTGGGTCCCATTCAGCCACATAGGAGCATCTGTCTGGCAGCGGAGTATTGGGACACAGGTCTCTGGCATCCTTACTCCTCCGTCTCCCACAAAGCGGTACCAGCCATTCTTGTCCGAGTCACACACCCGGCCTTCTTTCATGTTTTCTGTGCTTCGGGAGGGTTCGTCCAGTCTGGTGTAATTTTGGCAGGGGTCGTAGGAACTCCTGTTGGAGAGGTTTCTGTCATCTGGAAAGCAACAGTGTGCTTGAGTTTATTGAGCATCCTCAAGCCCACAGGGTTTTTATCCCCCCACTTCCCCCAACACTCTTTTTTCAGTGTGCTTAAGGACCCTAGTGAGGACAGGAGGCACACAACCCCTTTCATTAAACATCAGCCTTCATCACCTACAGATGAAGGAGAAAGTACTTGCCAAACCAAGGGCGCAGAATGACTGGGCGATTCATGTCCCCATGAATCTGGGCTGTCTGAACTCCACATATCTGGGCATGGGAAGTGGCTCCATGGTCCTCACAGCGGGGGATTCCTGATTTGACTCTGAGGGATTATGGCTGCATTCTGGTTTCTCTTGTCTTGTTCCCCTTGACTTCTAGCTGCTGAGTCTTTGCTTTAGACATGTCCCTGTTTTCCTCACTGACCCTGAACCACCTTCTCTGCAGTCCCCCTCTGCCCAGGTATGGTAGGCCATCTGAGATGCCAGATGAACAGAGCACATACCTTGCTGTTCTGTAGATGCCAGGGTCAGAATGCCGGAGGTCAAGGCCAGCCACAAGACATAAGAGCCCACCATCCTTTCCATAAGCTGAACTGTTCAGGTCACTCAGCAGCATACAGACTCTCCATCCAGCTAGGGGAAGGGAAAGACCCAGATACAATCAGGGTGACAGAGGTCATTCCTCTGGGTATAAGGGTTAGAAGGAAATTCACATCAGTTTAGCACCATGACTCGTACTCGTACAATGTGAGAGCCTGAATTATGGACTCATTTAAGGCTCTGAACCACCCTCCAGGGAACGTACTATTATTGTTCTCATTTATGGATGAAGAGGGAGATGGGACTCAGAACATATTCATCCCAGAAATGTTTACTGAGTTCCTCCTGCATGCAGGCACTGTGCTGGAAGTTAAACAACTTGCTTAAGGCCACAGGCCGATGTTCTCAAAAATGGACCTATGACTTCCTTCATGAAGGACTGTGTTGTTTTAAAGCTGGCATAGAAAGGAAGTGGGGGTAATTAGAGTAGGAGGCTTGCTAAGGGGATGAGGTTGACATCAAGAGAACCGAAGGCAAGCTTAAAGCTGGCTGGTACTGTTGGATGTCCGAGAAGACCTCAGGTTGGTTCCCGCTCAGGTACACTGGGAGAATGGATGGAGGAGAAGGTTACGGTGCTATGAGTATCTGCAGACAGAAGTAGCAGCTGCTTTCTTAGTTCTGTGTTTCAGGCGCCATGCCAAGAGACTCCTGAAGCTCCCTATATGCTTGCAGGTTTCTGCGAGGATGGGTCCATGTCAGACTGAGCCCCACATTGCTTGCTCCTAGCACAGGGTCTGACACACAAGGAGTGCTCAATAAAGGTCTGAGCAGTAAATGAATAAGTAAATAGGGGGTAGAGAGGGCAGAAACAAAGAGCTATGAAGAGCCTGCCAACATTCAGATTAGTAACATTCCCTCTTCTGGAGAACTTTCCTCGAATGGACAAATCTTTGATGACTTCTTAAAGCTTCTGGAAGACTCAAGTCGAAGCTAGAGATCTGTTTCTGGAAGGGATATCATGAATATGTTAGAGAGTACCCATGTCTGGTAATTCTTAGGGATGAGATCCCAAGTAGGGGCCTATGTTCCTAGAGGGGGGGCAGGGTGAGGAGGTGGGAGGGTTGGGGGGAGGGCATCTGTAGACCTGGAGTAGCCAGCAGGTAGCTGGAATTGTGGTTAAATTGGACACAGAGTGATATCTGGAACACTTGATAGGCCAGGATCCAAATTCCTTGCTCTTTCTGAAAGTTTCCAGAAATAAACAACCCTCGCACATCCAGTGGATCAAAGATGGTAGAGGAACGCCCCCAAGATCAGTAGAAAGCCTGCTGGGGCTTGAAGTAGCACTTACCTTGGGGTACGAACACAGGATGATCCTCCTCTGGCCACCTGTGGGAGAGCCTGCTGTGGACCATCCTTTTATTGTATTTCCCCACCCACGTGGCTGTCTGTGATTGGTGCTGAGGTAGGACTGGAGTTAATCTCCCAGGTATACATTGATCTTGTTGGGTGTACATAGGTAAGATAAATGATTTACCACAGAAAATAGTGGAAGAAGGATCTGTGCTCCCCAGCCCCCCAGTAAACCAATGAAGCTGGTTCCGTATTTACCAGAAACCAAACACTAATCAAAAGGGAGTTTAATACCCAAAGGGAAGTGAGAGAAACCAAACAGGCACTTGTTTGCACAATGGATTTCCAATTGTACCTTGTGTGCTTAACTAATCACCTTAGAGCTTCTGCTTCTGTCTGGATGCCGTTCCACTCAGGGCCAGTTAGAGCAAGGGAATAAATAAGGAAGTGGGGGATGGATGTTTCCTATTTTTGGCTCATAGGCTTTATACACCTTTAGATACTCAGTGTTGAGGAGTCTGGGAAGGACCAGTCTGGGAATGGTGAATCATGGAATATCAAAGGACAGACAAGGCCTCCAGACAAAATAAGTGTCAGAATCACCTCTTCTCCAATCCCTTCGGATATGTGAGGTACGCAAGAAAAGTGCTATAAGCCACCTTCTCTACTCCTTTTGCATTTGGAGGAAAAAACCCCTAAATATGGAACTTACAACCACCACAAATGCAGGATTCCAAAATTCATCTGGGCCCACACAACAGACATTTACTCCATTCCTCTTCTGACTCCTCCATTCCACGAACCCTGTGGCTAGTACTGCCCTGCTTAGGCCGTTTCTCCACCCAACTGCCTGGCGGACCTGTCTCCTGGCGGAGATGGTTGAGGCAATTTCACCTCAGCAGGCTTAAACTCATCCGTTCCCCATATCTCTCCATTTTCATTGCATTGTCTGTTTTTTTTTTTTAAGTTTGTGTGTTTGTTTATTTAATTAATGTTTTTCGAAAGAGAGACAGAGAGAGTGAGCAGGCATGGTCAGAGAAAGAGGGAGAGAGAAAATCCCAAGCAGGCTCTACACTGTCAGCACAGAGCCAGATACAGGGCTTGAACCCATAAACTGTGAGGTCATGACCTGAGCTGAAACCAAGAGTCTGACACTTAACCAACTGAGACACCCAAGTGCCCCCATTGTCTGTCTTAATCAGTGACACTACTATGCATCTGGTCACCCAAGCTGGAGACCAGCCCCTTCCTTTCTCCCTCAGGCTCATGTTTCTGGTAATCACCACAACTTGTCACTCACTTTTCAAATATTTCTTGAACCTGTTTTTCCTTCTTCAGCCCCATGTCACCAACTCTAATTCAACCCAACATCATCTGATAAGGGTGATTTTAACAGCTGCCTAGTGGGTCTCCCTGCTTTCATTCTTGTTGCCTTTGGTTCTGTTACCCTCCCTGCAGCCACATGCCACAGTATCACCTCTCAGCATTATCCCCCAGTCCTGTAACTCCCTGCTTCCTGGGATCTGACTCCTGACCACAGCTCCTACCTCATCTACAGCTTCTTCTCTATGCAGTCTATGCTCCAACCAATCTGTGGCTCTCTCAGCTCTTACCTACCTCCAGCCCTTTGCATGTGCTATTCCCTCTGCCTAGATCATACTGTTCCCAGCCTTCTACTACATAGTTAAGTCCACCTTCCCCAGGAAGACTTTCCTGAACATCACAGGCTTGCCAGTGCTTCTTTCCCTGCCCCTGTGCCTCTCTGAGATGATTCCAATTCCACTCAATTACCCACTAACTTATTTGTCACCCTTGAAGGCTTTAAGATCTTTGTGGACAGGGATCCTGTCTTTGTAGTTCTAACCAGCACCTAGTAAGTACTTGTTGGGTAAACACATGGGAAAAAATTCACAACATGCATGCTTCAGAGTCTCTCCTGCAAATCATGCCTCAAAATTTATGGTTGTCCAAGTCTTAGTGAAACCTTCTGGGGAAGACACAAGATTGTGCCTCAGGGCCTTTGCACTTGCCTGTAATGTTCTTCCTCAGATATCCCCCTAGTTCATTCTCTTCTCTCAGCTTCTGCTTATCAGAGAGACTTTCCTTGACCATCTTATATAAAATAACACCCTCATAGCTCTATTCTCTTTTCCTGTTTTTTTTTTTTTTACTCCAAAGTGCATGTCACTACCTGACATAGTTCACATAGTTATTGTTTAAATGTATCCCCCTTTTAAACATAAGTGCTTTACCAGCAAGGGCTCTGTTTTGATTACTTGCTGTTTCTGTGGTGCCTCTAAAAGTGCCTGGCATTGAATTTATGCTTAAAGTATCTATTGAATGTTCAGTTGATTACCTAACTGATTTAAAAAAAGGTAGGAAAGTAGGGGCACCTGGGTGACTCAGTCGGTTAGGCGTCTGACTCTTGATATTGGCTCAGGTCATGGTCTTGTGGTCCTGGGATTGAGCCCTGCATCGGGCTCTATGCAGAGTATGAAACCTGCTTGGGATTCTCTTTCTCCCTCTCTTTCTGCCCCTTCCCAGGTCATGCTTTGCTCTCTCACTCTTTCTCTCTCAAAATAAAGAAACAGAAGTCTGCTCCTTCATTGTTAAAAGACAAACAACAGGAAAGTAAAGAAATGAAAGGAAAAGAAAAGAAACAGAGGGACAAAAGGATTAATTCTGATGTGTTTTCTTTTCCCTGGCTCTTCCCTTTGGCCTTTTTATTTTTCTTCATGTTTTGTTGTACCTGAGTCAAAGTAAATCTGCACAATCCAGCCAGGCGCTGCTAAGCATGGATTGACCATAGACAGGGCTGGACTCAGCACTGAAGTCCTCCTACATGAAACCCTTCTGCAAAGGCAGCAGGCATGGGGATTCGGTGTGTGTCTGTGTGCCTGCACGTGAGGTCCCTTAACTCAAGATACGCTGTTTGCTAATACACACGTGTGATTTTCCCTGAGGTCAGAAGGCTCTAATAAAGCAACAGGGCCTTGGTCTGTCCTGAAAAGCCACAGCTGGAGTTCCAGGAAGCAGCTGGCATCAAGGCAGACATTTCCCACCAGCATTGGCTTCCACTGGCCCACTTGACAATGAAGTCCAGAGTCCTTGGAATATCTGGGTCTCCTGGGCCCAGCAGCCTCTTGATTTCTGGTTGTGCCTTCAGTGAGCCTCCTGCAGCCTCTACCCCCCCCCCCCACATTGTGAAGCATTCCTGGCCAATGGGGGGTAGTAGTGGGTCTTCTCTCCACTGCTGCTGCTGCTGTGGCTGTGTAAACAGGCTTACATCTTCCGGATGGAGAGGGACAAGTGCAGTGAAGGAAGGAAGTCCGTAGGCTATGTCAGTACATCACCTCTAAAGATTGGGAGACCACTGAGCACAGGGACTGCATCTGTCGTATTTACTAGCATCTCCCCAGCACCCATCATGGAACCTGGCACGTACTGGGTGCTCACATGAATGTTTCTGCAAAACTGAATGGGCCCTGTGAGGATATCATTATTGGTCCCAGTATACAGCAGCAGCAGCAGCCCCCCGTTATACTTTCTGTTTCTACCATGCCTGCCACACTTGTAATCACCTTTCAGGTTCACTCCGTTTCTTGCCAGACTGCAAGCTCCAGGAGTAGAGGGATTGTATTTTACTTGTTCACTGCTGTATCCCCAGCAGAGAGCACAGTGCCTGGCACAGAGGAGATGCTCAGCAAATATTTCTTGGATAAATGGATGGATGGATGGATGGATGGATGAAGCTCAGACACATCATGTATTTTACCTAAGGTTACACAGCAGAACCACTTGAACCCAGTCTCTCCGACCAGAGTGTGAACTCCATGAGTCCTGGTTTTTCTCACCACAGGATCCTTAGCACTATGACCAGTTCCTACATATAGTAGGTGCTCAATAAAAAATACTTATTGAATGAATGAATGACTTCAAAGACTGAGATTTTGAAATTATTATTATTTTGCCACGCTGTTTAAGGAGGCATTTATGTGCAGACATGTCACAAGTCCCGTTTTGAGAGAAGGCAGTATTTAAAGATACAGGCCATTTTGCAGTATTGAGGATTAAAGGTGGGGCAAGAGAAGTAGGTTGATTGAAGTGTGAGCTCTCTTTTCTGGGGCTGGAGCACTAAACTGCATCCCCCACAGCCAGCAGGAAGTGAGAGTCACAGAGCACAGAGTTTCCAGCTGCCGATCACTGAGACATCAGGGTCAAGGAGGCTGACAGAAGCAGAGGCAGCCAGATCTTCAGGAACCCTGCACAGAAAGCAATTACAGGGCTGCTGCTAGCACTGAGGTGCTTTTGTGCAAAACTAACATAAGATGCCTCCTCTAGACTGACCAGTTAGGTAAGGACATCCTCCGGGCTGATCAGTTAGAAAAAGGAAACTTTTTTCTCTTTATCTGCTCTGAAGCCCAATTAGAGAAAGGTGTCACCCAGGGTAGAAAAACAGAAAAATGTGCCCTCCTAGGTGTACCAGATTGAAGAAGACAGCCTTTTCTCTCGCACTAGGATTGGTAGCCCCTCTCAAGGGCAGTCATGTGCAGTGCCCATCCTATTCAACCATCCTTGGTGACCTTGGGGTATTCACAGAGGACAAACCTCTTAGGAACCCCTTAGATCTTTAGCTCCGAGCTCACTGGTACAGGGTTGGACTAGCTCAGGTAAAAGACTAGGTTGGTGTAACAATTCCTTCAGATCTAGGTACCAGGAGTCAAGAAGGGCAACAGTTACATGAATTCACTTTTCATCCAGAATTCCTGACAAGTCAGTGTCTGTGAAAATCAAAGGCCATAACATGCCACGTGTCCCTGGCCTTTGTTATCAGAGGAGCAGAGAAACAGGGTTTCTTATTTGTCTTATTTGTCCTGGAACTAAATAAGCATGGTGTTTGGCATGTAGTCACACTGAACATGTATTTGTCACCTGTTGAGTGAATCCTGAAAAAGTGCGTTAGAGATAAATCACAAAGCTTCAGGAAGTTCCCAGGGTGCAGATCTAGTTCGTGCATGTCTGCTGGGTATACGTTTAAGTGTGTGTGTGTCTGTACCTACAAATATGCATGCATGCAACTCTAGCTGTCTGTGCATCTGTGTGTACAAATATGAATATATGCATGTGACCTGGTGTGTGTGTATGTGTGTGTGTGTGCAAACATGTCTGGGTGATATACATTCTGGTGTGCCTGTCTGTGCATGCCTGTGTCTGTGTGCACGTATGCACTAGTGGGGGACAGCATACATATATGTGCAAATGTGCAGGACCAGGCGTTTCCACGGATGGAATCACTTCTTCACAACTCAGGCCAAGCAGGCCAGGTGCTCCAGCACATCCTTGGCTCACAGATAAAAGCCCCAGAGGAAGGTTCTAGTGGATGTCCCCATGAAAAGGGGACCTGAACTTACCCAGGCTGCTGGAAGCAGCCCTCGAGACTACGGCCTGGACATCTGTAGAAGGAAAGAGAAGGATCAGTGCAAAGAGAAGGCATGCAGTTGGCAAGAATCCTGAGTGATAACCCTTTAATTTGCTCTTCTCCTTGCAGCCAGAGTAGTGTTTTTAAAACCTGAATCTGGTCACGTCATTTCCCTGCTTTAGACTCTTCAGGGGTTCCCCACCACTTTCAGGAGAAAGGCCCCAAATCTTAGCAACAACTGTATGTCTGGACATCCCCCCACACCCCCTGCATTAGCTTATCTTATACCAACATCCTCTTCTTTCCAGCCTGCCTGGCCTTTTCTCAGTTCCTCTAGCAGGCTGGGCTACCTCCCACTATAGGCCCTTTGCCCATGCTGTATCCTCTGCTTGAGATTCCCTTCCTCTCACCCTTTTCCCTGACCTCTCCTCGTTAATCCCTCCCCAGTTTGAATAATGTCTGCTCCAGTGGTCTCTAAGTTCCGTATGAACCAGGTCTGTGTCCACTTTTGCCCGTCACAATATCCCCAGCCACTAGCACACAGGAGGCGCAAGAACAAATTTGTGCAATAGAGTGAACAAATGACTAGGAACTGGTAAAAGGCAGCTTATCGTCCACCTTGCCCCATAGAATTGTCTTGTTCCAGTTGTGAACACAGTAAGATCCACATGTCGAGTTCTGTCATCCCTCATCTCCAGCGACTATTCCCCACCAGGAGCATGGGGAAGGGAGTGTCTCTCTTACTTTTCCGTGTGATGGGACCCAAGTTCAGGACATGGGTTTGGTCTATGATGCCCCCACTGCGGAATCTGGTCCCAGAGCAGGTCTGCAGGAAGAGAGCAACGAAGAAACCCTTCCATGAGGGAGATTGAATGTGGTCCTGCCATGGGGAATGGGCTGAACTCCTAACAGGGGCGTCTTCCTGCCTCAGTCTGGGGCTTGACAATGGTCGAGGCAGGGGTTGTCAGGAGATCTGCATACCTGGGGCTGTGCCCTCGCTCTATCATTTGTTAGGTGTGTGATCTTAGGAAAGTTACCGAGGTTCTCTGAGTGGCTCATAGAAAAAGGAACTAATAAAATCCCTCCTCTTTAGTTACTGCAAAGAATTAAAAATTTAACACAGATAAGGTGCACCTGGTGCTTTAAAATGTCAGCTTCTGTTATCAGAACACGAGCCTGTAGATAAGCCGGAGCATTTACTAGCCAATCGCAATGCACTGATCCCCCCCGATTTTCCAACAGCTTAGGTCTCTTACCTGGCCTTGCCCACCCTGTCGTACTGCACATTCTATTCCTGGACTAAAAGAGAAATACAGCCAAAATGTTTGTTTTCTTTTAGACCTTGTAGCCAAATGTCTTTGGTTATGGGAGATGGACGAGGGGGAGGTCATGGCAAGCAGCCTGAGGGAGGAAAAGGCAACTCACAGGTTTGCATTTTTCATTAACAGTGTCGCACAGATAGACTTCACAGTGCAGGTAGACCAGGTCGTAGTTCCCAGCAAAACGGAACATCTGGACAGAAAACCGGCCCTGAGGGGACTCCCCATTCTCCACCACCTGGATGGTTGAGTCCTTAGTTCGTGGACATCTGGAAGATTTAAGTCATGTAACACGGTTGGTTAAACAAGCACTCTGTGGCCAAACTTCCTGGGTTCAAGTCTCATTCCACCACCTACTACTAGCTGTGTGTCCTTGAGCAACTTAGTCTCTGGGTCCCAGCCTCCCCATCTATATACAGGGAATACTATTTGTAACCCATTTCTTAAGATAGCTGTGAAGATTAAGTGAGTTAACTTCTCGAAGTGCTTACTACAGTAAATGACACATAGTAGATGCTACATACATATGATGCCGAAGTAAAACTGGTCACCACAGGGTTGAAACTATGTAATAAAGTCAGCTTGGTTTCCTAGGGAATGACATTCAGGATCATTAGCTTCCATTCCTTTGCTATCTTCTATGTGAGTGGTTCTAACTATAACAATGGACAACTCTAAGTCCTGAGGGGCAGTGACCAAATGGGAGTGTGTGTGTGTGTGTGTGTGTGCCCATCTGTAGATGTACACAATGGCACCAAAACTCAAAATTGCACATGCAGTGACTCATGTATGTGCCAGGCTGGATCAGGATACATGGGCAGACAAACTGGGCACCTTCTATGCTGTTTTACATGATTTGCTCAGAATTCATTTAGGCGAGGGGCTGGATACTGACTGCACAGTGGAAGAACTGAGAAGGGAACTCTCTGCTTTGTGTCCTGCACAATTCAGATCTGATTGCAGAAGTGTACACTCCACTTGGCAAAATAAAAACCCTGAGGTTAAGGGAAACCACCGCCTGAAAGCCCCATGCACGCAACCTGAGCAGGGCATCCCGCCCCTCTCACTGTCTCCCTAGCAGGCTCCTCCTTACACGTCCTGAGATGTTTGGCAGCCCTCCCAGGCTGGTGGTCCCCAGTCCAGCTCCCACACATGCCCAGACAGAAAAACAAAGGCACACCCAGCATTTCTTCCTGCTCTTTTTTCAAAACGTTCCAAGTGTTCCACAACATACATGCTCAACTGCACATAAGCCCATTTCACACGTGAGAATATGAATAGTCAGAGAGATGAGATGGCTTGTGTCTCTGGACTAAGAAATAGTAATGCCAAGATGTGAACCCAAGGCTCCATGATGTCCCAATCAAGATCATGCCAACTGTTTCCAAAAATTTTTTTTGCCTTACCTAGAAACCACCATCATGTATGCTTTCCTGTGTTTCCCAACATCTGTATTATTATCTGCTTACTATTTTCATCAAATATATGTACATTTTATTGGAGTAAATCTATTTTTTAGAAGAATCTTCAGATCCTGACCACAAATAGCAAACCAGTATCACTTGCCATAAGCAAAACATGACCATTTACAGATAAATACAAAGTAAAACAGTGCTATTAAATTTTAGTTAGCTATTGTCACAGCTAAAGCCTCTAAAACAGACTTCTGCTTTCTTTCTGTTGCAAAAGCGATTAGCAAATCACAGAGGTGTAAACGTCATATGAGCACCCAACTGAGACTTTTCCCTTGATGTAATCAGACACATTCTAAGAACTAAAACAGGAATAGGTCACTGTCTTTCTGGCTATGCTATGAAAATTGCAAATGCCCCTCCCCTTTCCCTGCTTTGGGTTTTTCCTATAGCTCCATTCCCACTGACATGCTATAGATTTCATCTTGATTAATTATTGGTCTCCTCCCCTTGGAATATCAGCTGTATGAGAGCATAGAGTTATGTCTGTTCTGTGCACTGTGTTATCCACAGAGCCTAGACACAGTAAGCTTCGAAAAAAATCTGTTCTATTTCGAATGACGTTGCGAATTACTTTCTCACAGTGTTGCCCACAGTTCTCCAATGCCTCTGGAGTAAATAGCAGCACTCCTGGGTCGTCCCTTTTACAACTGGCCCTTGTTGATTAACTGTGTCTCCAGGTCACTCCTCCCAGCCATGTGCTGCTTGCTTGCCTCCTGCCCTGGGTGGGTGCACCTTTTAATCAGGTTTCTTAACCTTTTCTTGAGTCCTAGACACCTCCAGCCTTCTGGTAAAGCCCATTATCCCTCCTCAAAAATAATGTTTTAAACACATAAAGTATCTAAGATCATAAAGGAAACCAGTTAAATTGAAGTGTAGTTCTCAAAATATTCAAACATTTGATATATGCATTATATATTTACATATCTATTACATATAAATACATGTACTTACAAGTATATATATTGATAATACGTTAAATAATTTCTAGTAGAAACTGTAATATTCTAGTAACTGAAAAGTATTGATGCATGCAAATGTCCTGCTAATACTTCTGTGATTTGTTGCCTATATTCATAATGGATGATGATGCTAAATTTTCGGCCAGAGATTAACAAATGTAAAGATGTACTTTTCCCCAAATCCCAGTCCAGAGGCTGACCCATCTTCCCTGGAATTCCATCCAGATCCTCACCTGTCCTGAATGATGAAGTACTTCAAGGGGTCCGTGGCATTGCCACTGGGTGTGGCGTAGCAGTTGGTCATCAGCAGTGCAAACCGGGACAAGTCACCCCCATCCAGCATGGTGCCCACGTAGAGAAAAGCCTCTGTGGCCAGGGTCACAGAGGAGCCTTGGTAGGGCTGTGTGTAGGCAGGGCTCTGGAAGAGTGCCATCCGCACGGTGAACATGCCTGTTCCACCCACGCTGATGTTTAGGGCGCTACAGGGAGAGAGGGGCTGGTGAGAAAACCAGATCTGAGAACAGCAACACATGGCCCACCCTTTCTGGTCTGCAGTCCCGGGCAGTCCCTGAGAGCTCTCTGCATTTTTATCTGGCAGTAGGACTGGAACCCACCCACTACTGCAGTGGTTGAAAACTGCAATGAGCAGACATGGTCACCTGAGGATCTTGTTGAAATGCAGGTTCTGGTTTGGTAGGTTTGGGTAGGGCTCTAGGTTCTGCATTTCTAACAAGCACCCATGTGTTGCTGATGCTGCTGATCCATAGATCACATTTTTTGTAACATGTCAACCCACCTCACTTGGTAGCCCTTGCCTTTAAGAAATGCAACAAACAAATTCTCAAGGGAGTCAACCTACATTTCTTCTTTGGTCTCAACCTGGAACAGTTAAAAGAGATGGCTATGCATCCTACAAACCTAAGTCACAGTTCTGGTTCTACCTATGGCAGAAGACAGGGGTTTTGTAAATAGGTTATTTGTAACCACATTGAAAATAGCTACACTGATGTAGACTTCACAGGATGAGCCAATAAAGGACACTGTAAGACTGATACCCTAGAAATAAGGTGTATGATAAAAAATCAGTAATGCAGAAGTCCATTTTATAGGTGAGAAGTGGGTTATTGGCAGTTGGACTAAGGCAAGATTTCCAGCTCAAATCAGAGAGACATCTGCACACAGATGTGTTGCTGCCTGAAGTCTGTCAGGCTGAGACATGGCCACATTGCTTCGGTGAACTCCTTGGCCAGATGATGTTCCAGCCAAAGGCAGACAAGGAGCACCCTTCTTCCCCTGAGTCAGCCATGCACCCTCATCAGTGCCTAGTGCCCTTCCCCAAGTCTGGTTGGCCCAAAAGCATGTGACCATAGGTGAGCTTCATAATGAAGGCCACGGTAGAGTGGGAGCTCTGGGTATGATGGCCTGGGTTTGATCCCAACTCTCCCACTTACTAAACTCTAACTTTGGACAAGTTATTCAATCTTCTCGGAGCCTCAATTTCTACATCTGTATAATGGGAATAATAACAGTAATAGTACCTACACCTCTTAAGGTGCTTTAAGATTTCAATGAAATGTTTCCTGTAGAGCTGTTAGCACAATTCCTGACATATAATCAACTCTTGATAAATGCTTGTTATAATTACAACTGTAATTTTTTCCAACATCAGCATCATTGGCCTGTGATTCATCCTACTCAGAAATTTTCAATTTTATTTAGCAACAGGATCCTTTTATTGTTATTTTTAATAATAAAACCTCATGTGGCACCCAATTTGGGTAGAACTTCTCTGGCTCACATTGCAGGCATCCCCAAAGGCACTTTCTTAAAGACCCTCAAACCCCAAGAAGCATAATGTATAATTCCCTCTTTAATCAACTCCTTTTTGTAGAGAAGGAAGGAAACTGAGGTCCAAATATGGCATATGATTTATATATCATATAAACAGCAGGTCTGGACCAGGACCCCCCTCCCTCCTTCCATCTGGTTCAACTACCCTGCCCCTCTGAAAAGCCAGAAGCCCTAATATTTGATGCACATATGCAAAGCACTATTGTGCTTCTAAGAAAGTACTGTTAAATCCATTTCACAGAAGACCGACACCCAGGGTGGGGCTATCAATTTCCAAAGCCATCTTGTTAGTATGTGACAGAGCCTGGATTTGAATCTGGGCCCCAGAATTCCCAGTTAGGCTGTATTCCATTGGGAATGCTGCATCCCAGTACCCCCACCCAGCTCCTTATGGCTGGCAGTTGACAGGGAAACTGAGGACCTGGTGGTTAAGGGGTCATGGAGTGTAGCCAGCAGGAGCACTGGGGACCCTCTCTGGCCATACCTGACCATTGGCTGCAGGGAGGTCTTCAGGCTGACTTTCATGTCCAGGGGGTAGGAGCATGCAAAGTTGATTTTGATGTTGAGGTCACGGATGATGATCTCATCTGCCAGATAGAGGGTGTTGCTGTATGTGGCGTGGGTTTCATTCCTCTGTGTTGGGAGGTGGGAGTGGGAGAAAGGGGCATGAGGATCTGAGTAGGACTCAAAACCAAAGGGGTTTCTCTGGCTACCTGTGAACTGCCCTTCCAGCTGTCATAATCAAAAGTTGTAACAGCAGCAGCCATCTCTGAGCTTGCATCACACATCATGTGTAGGTCCTGAGCTCAGTGCTCCTCTGGCGTCACCGTATTAGCCCCTTCAATGACCCTGAGAGGCAGGGCTACTATCTCCCTGCCTCATGATGAGGAGACAGGGCTTCATAGAAACTGAGTAACTTGCCCACAAAACGCGAGATCTAATAAGCCTGGGCTCTTCCAATTAGGCCATGCTTCCTCTCTCAAACACTAAAAAGACTAAAAACAACATCCTGAGTTATTGTTAATGCTGGAATTTTAAACACTGCACGAGGGAAATGACAACTTCCTTCTTCCTTTCTTTTGTCTTCTTTCCTTTTCTTTGCAGGGGATGAGGGAGTTGGAGAAGCAGTGTTAACTCAAACATTGACCTCTGGGTCTCTTTTGAGGTTTCTGTAGGTGAAGTCCTGGTTCTCTAGACACCAGTGATGCAAACCTTGCCTCCCAGGACCACCCATGATAGATAGACCTGCTTCTGAGCCCAGTGCCAATACCTACTGGCTGAGAAGTATCACTGCCCTGTATAGGTCCTTCTGTTCCCATCTGTAAAATGGGGAACTGTCATCAGGATCATTCTCTTTATTTGAAGCTAACATTTATTAAGCACTTACACTGTGCCAGTCACTGTCCTCATCACTTCTCATCCATTAATGCATTTAATCCTCTTAAAAATCCTATGAAGTAGGTACTATTATCCCGTTTTACAGTTGAGGAAACTGAGACACAGCCAGGCTCATACAACTAGGAATTGGTAAAGTTAGGGCTTGAACCAGGCAGTGTTCTTACCCTGTCCCACACTGGCCAGCACATACCATCATCACTGTCCCACAGGGGCCATCCCTGGCTGGAGTCACCACAGATATCCAGTCCCGGTCTCCCTTCTCAATGAAGCCTGAGCACTGGCTGTCACGCAGGTACATGAAAACCTTCTCAAAGCCCAGACTCTTCAGCTGACACTTGCCCAGGGACACCTTGATGTCATTGGCCCCACACTCCAGCCTACGCTCCAGGAGAGAGAGATCTGAAATAGGCAGAGAAGGTGGGATTGGAAGCCTGTGACCGTAATTCAGGGTCCACCACATCTCCAGGGCCAGCTGGTTGGGCTAGCCATCACCCGGGGGGCACTCAGATTGGCCTTTGTCTGTTCTTGCTATGGTCTCCCTATCAGAGGGACTGAGACACAAGATTGGACTCTGAGCATCACTGGATGGATCCAAATGGCCAACCATCAGCCCCTTGTTACCCTTCATGTGGATTGTATACAAAACAAAATATTATTTTGGGGCCATTCACCCTCCAGCATTAAACACACTGAATCCCCATAAAACAAAACAAAACAACACAACAACCACATTAATTACAACATCTTTCCATCCTTTCTATATTAAAGAGATAGTCCTCACTAGCTACTCATGTTTTTAATGCTATGCACTTGCTAATTTCCCTTTTAAAACAACAGAATGGGGACATCAGGCTAAGTATTTGGGGAACAAATTAACATCTAGCTGGATTTTGTTTTAAGTTTTTAAAATTGAAGTATTACACAACTGCTAGAATTTAATAATTTTCTTTCATTGTATTCGTTTTTACTGTTAACGTCTATCGAAGGTGTTACTTGCCACAGATAGATGCAGTAGTGATCATCAATGTCCCAAGTTTATTTAAAAGAAGAAGGATTCAATCAATTTAAAGAAAAACAAATTAATAATAAAAATCACAGTAGAGGGTAGTACTTGGATAAAGCAAAATTATAAAACTGGAACTTGGATGTGACTAAAATCATGACTGAAGTTTGGGAGACACTATCTTGCTTCAATCATTGTACTATGGGGAATATGAGGCTTAGATATGGCCAGAGCCCTGCTCTGAGTCCTCCAGTTGTCAGTGGAAGAAACCACAGGCTGGTCACCAGTCCTGTGTTCTTGAGCTACAGAAACATGGCTTATGTAGCCTTCGGCCAACAGGTCGCAACCTTACCTATGCTGCTGTGGTGTGGGAGCCTTGGAAAAAAGGAGGGGATAAGGAGGTCCCCCAAGCACTGGGAACTTTGGGGTCAACTAAAAGGAGACCAGGAGCCCAGAGAGCTTCTGCTGGTTTTAATAGATATTACTGGACCTGCTTTTCACTCAGATTGGATGATATGCATCCCCATATCGTCCCTACATGTGCCCAACTCACACACAGGAATGTGCCCCTCCCCCAGTTGCTGACATTTCTCAACACCTCGCCTCCTCCCGCTGGCCTCACCAGTGATGTTGAAGTCCTGTTGGCACTGGCAGCTCCATGTGCCATCATCCGATTTGCAGTCCTCGTCTATACTGCATTCCTCACATGTCCCCAACACAGAGTAGGGGTCTGTAGGGTCACAGATACAGATAGTCAGCAGGAATGCTCCCCAGCCTTCTGTGGTGCCCAGCCAGACCTGGAGTGGAGGTGGGGGAGAGGGGAGACACTCACTCACCAGTGCAGTAGGCCAGGTAGCACTCTGGGGGCGTGGTCAGGTTGTAGACGTAGTAGCCAGCACAGGCCTTCACTTGGACGGGCGTGTCCCACAGGCAGCAGTGGCCACTCCAGTGCGCACAGGCCGTGCGGCTCACGATGCCCTCGTCACTGGACGGGTGCGAGCCATTGAGCCACATGGGCGCAGCTGTATTGCAGCGCAGGACCGGCACGCAGGTCTCGGCCAGGCGCACACCGCCCTGCCCCACGAAGCGGTACCAGCCACTCAGGCCCGAGTCGCAGGCATAGCCCCCTCCATACTCGGTGCTGCGCCAGTAGTCATCCAGGATGCGATGTGCCTGGCATGGGTCGGCACACACGAGCGCATCACCCTCGGGCACACAGTCCAGTCCTGGCCCACAGGAACCTGGGGAACACTCACAGTGCCACCCATCTCCCCAGTAGCCGGCGGGGCACATGCATGAGTAGTTGCCTTTGTGGTTGACGCAGGTGGCCAGGGCATGGCAGCGGCTGAGCCCTGGCTCAGTGCACTCATCCACGTCGGTGCAGCCCAGCCCAGGCGTCAGGCGGAAGCCGTCAGGGCAGGTGCACAAGTAGGAGCCCAGTGTGTTCACGCAGGTGCTGTCCTCGGAGCAGTTGTGCGCCTCAGAAATGGCACATTCGTCCAGGTCCACACATATAAGACCATTGCCGGTGAAACCCATGTGGCAGGAGCATGTTGTGGCAACCCCATCCTCCATGCAGGTGGCATTGCTGTGACATTCAGAGCAGCTTCCTGTGGACAGAAAAGCCCAGCCTCAAAGTGGGGGCACCTGGACCAGTGGTCACCCAGAGAGTCCTCCTACATCCCTTTGGGACCATGTTCTTTAGATTTGGTCCCTGGAGGACTTTCTCCAAAACAAATACACAAAACTTCCCTTACGATTCCACTGTGCATTGTTCTGTGTTAAGCATTGCTTTCAAACTGTGTCTTCCTTTAAAATATCCTTGTTTCCATATCCAGAGGAATAATACAGAATTCTTGACACTTTGGTAGGATTTAGGTGACCCTGTCACCCCTTCTCCACCTTTGAACATTTAATGCCTTTTACTCAGATCTTCCCTGCCTCCCCTCTGAAGACTTCCCCAACTCTCCCGGACAGGAGTGTTCACACTTTGTGTGACATCCTCCATGACAATAAAAGCAGTAAAGACAATGAGTTGTTGTTTATTAAGTATTGACATTAGGATCTGTGCTTTTCACTCATCATCTCTTTGAATCCTTCCCAGTGGCCCCTGTGGGATTGCTTTTGTATTTACCCTTACTTTAAAGATGAGCAAACTGGGGTTCTGAGAGTTTAAGCCATGTGCTCTGTTGGTAAAAGCCAGAACACAACCCAGGTAGCAGGACCACAGAGTATATGCTCTTAACCAGGACACTGACATGGCATTTACTGTGCCCCAGAATGCTCCAGCTCCTGGGAGACGCCTAATTCCCTTCTCCGAGGAGAAGCTGAAAGCTAGATGAAGGCAATACAAGACCCAGTGGAATGATATCTTAAGAATGCAAGGGGAGGTATTGGGAGCCACTTAGGTGTTTCAAATCTTCTGTGTGGTTAAGTATGTTCCTGACCTTCCAGTGAAGTGCAGGGGACCTTAGTAGTATTCTAGACTCTTGCTTCTCAACGTGAGATCCAAGCACCACAGCATTAGCATCACCTGAGATTTTGTTAGAAATGCAGAATTTCAGGCCCCACCCAGGACCCACTGAATCAGGGCCTGCAGTTCAGCAAAATTCACATTTGCGTCCTGTATATGTTAAATTATCAAAAATGGATTTAGAATAAATCAAATTCCAAGCATGACAGGAGAGGGAGTGTGACCTCCTTTGCTAACAGTGGCATTGTTTCACACACACACACACACACACACACACACACACACACACACACCACTTACTTGCTTCCAAGGTGTCAATGGCTACAGCTGTTATGACCCAAGAAGTTACCACCACTACCATCCACATCGAGGTCGGAGAAGAAAGCCACCCCATTCTTTCTGCTCTTCAGAGCTACTTTTGGTCTGGGGAAGACCTGCCCAAAGGCAAGGATAGGTTGAGCCCCTGGAGTTTCCTCCCAGTCTGTGATGCTTGGAGTCCTGTGAAGAGAGATGGTTGGGATAAATGCATGATCTAACTCACCTCCCTACAGTTGGGAGGACTGCTTTGGTTGTGCACTGCACAGCTCCAGAAGATGCCATTTATATGAACTACAAAAAGTGTGCAGTGCCGTGGCCCTTGCTTTGGTGGTTTTCTCGTCTGTGACCCCACCCTTACTCCCACCTACATACCATCATCTGCTCCCCCAGTCTCAGTGCATCTGAAAGAACTGAGTCTCGTTTGGAACAGGAAGCAGCAAGATGGGGTAGAATCTTCTAGACTCACCATCATAGGAGGCAGCTTTGGGTTTTAACAGCCAACTCCGGGTCCCCTGCTGGTAAACTTTTAACTTGCCCAAATCCATTTATTTATTTAATAGACATTTATTGAGTAGCTACCTTATGGCAAACAGGAGACTACACACCAAAGCAAACAATGAACAGGATAGGCAAGATCTCTGACTTCATGCAACTCACATATCGCAAAGAAGTGAGGTAGGAAACTTGAGAGGTGATTAACCTTCACAGTGGATTTTAACATTCCAGAGTGGTCACTTATTATTTCACCCCATTGGTGAAATAATCCTAGGTAGGTACATATACTACTACCCTAATTTTTCCAGCAGCAAAGTAGGGTGGCATGGTGGTTAAATGTGTGGGACTTGGAGCCTGCAACAGGGATCCAAATCCCTGTTTTACCAGTCACTAACAGTGTGACATTGGGCAAGGTATTTCAGTTTGCTAAGAATTAGTTTCCTCATCTATGAAATATGGATCATTGCTTCCACAGACTGAGTGCCTGTGATGTGCCAGGCTTAGTCTGAAGTCCCTGTGATTAAAGAACTTGTGTTCTGGAGCAGTGTTTCCCAAGCCTTTATGACCAGGATCTGTATGAAGAAAATATTTTTTGCCATAAATTGGTACAATTGCTTGTTATATGTGCCTGTGCACGTGTGTGTGCGCGCACACACACACACACACATACACACACAAAATAGAGGTTTTATCAAAAACTTCTTATCATTACTGTGTACATTGCTTGTTGACATTGTCTATAGTATTTACTTAAAAGAAAATTTCATGATCCACTAATGGGTTCTGACCTATACTTTGAAAACACTGTGGTGGGTGATAACTTACTGTATATTGCCATGGTTATTAACTAAGATGATATATGCAAAGCAGGGCCTAGCACATAGCAATGCTTTTGTTCACTGCTATATTCTCAGTGCCTGGTACATAGTAGGCACTTACCTAATGTGCATTGACGAGTGAAGAAATAGTAGTCATTGTTATTAAAAAAGCATAGAGCACAGCCTCAAAGAGAGGGAGACTGACCAACCAAAGTTAACAAAGCCAATTATCAACAGAGGATGGACTCACTCTAGGTCTGACCCAAATGTCTAATCTCTTGATTTTCTTCCCCCCTCTCCCAAGCAAAATGGGAATTAGCAAACAGCTAGGTGGGAGAGAAGTGGCTAGGAGAAGAGAGATCTGTAGATAGCCTTACCTGAAGCCAGAAAGGTAGAATTAATCCATTTACAAGTGTGTGCCTCCTATATATACATCTACCCCTGGCTGGCAGTCTTTCCTCCAATTATCCTCTGATTCTGTTTCTTGAGATTGTTTTCTTGAGGGTGGAATATTTTCCGCTTGGGCACAGTGTTTTCTTTTCCTAGGCTGTCAGGTTGTTCTTTTTCCTAACATGTAGATACCCCAAATAATTGACATCAGGGGTCAAACTTGTGCCTACAAATACACGGCCTCTGTTTTGCACCTTTTGACATAAAGAGATTCCTTAGTTAGAAATTAACTGGAAAAGCAGTGCCAATGCACTAGGCTTTTTCTTCCTCATTGAGAAGGCCAAGGTGGACTCAAGGAGCCAAGCAGAGGCTAGTATCTTAAGCCAGGCTGTCCTGAGAAGAAAAGAGGTGTTTTTGTTTTTGTTTTAATTTGAGAGAGGGAGCCGGACAGAGGGTTGAGGGGTGGGTAGAGAAAATCCTAAGCAGGCTCCACACTCAGTGAGAGCCCGACATGGGGCTCGATCCCATGACCCTGGGTTCATGACCTGAGCCAAGATTGAGTCAATCAACTGACTGAGCAACCAGGAGCCCTAAAAAGAGATGTTTATTGTCCTCCTTGGGACATGTGCCTGTGTCCATTTGGGTTCCCTACCCTGCAGAGGGCACCTTTTAGAAGCACACTCCATCCTCACGGGCTCAGCAAGCTCTTCGATGGTCCAGGGATGGCAGGAGAGGAGCTGAAAATAGTTAAAAGTCAGAGGCAGAAGATAATTCAGACGTCACCAGTGGACCAGACCCACTCTGCGAAACAAGGAATCTGAGTTCCCATGAGGACAGGCCCCTTGGGAGGTGGATAACTTCGTGACTGAGTAGACTGACTTTTGAGTCAGTTGTTCTGGCTTTTCATTAGCCACTTATTGTGTGCCAGAGGGCTCATTCTTAATCTTCCTGAGGTCATTTTCATTGTCTGTACAGGAAAGTGCCTATCTCCTAGAGTAGTTGTGGTGGTTAAAAGAGAAGATGTAAAGATAGACATAGTAACAATTCTACCCACGGAAGTCACTGCTAATGCTACTTTGCTGATGGACAGTCACAGGGGTAGGAAATGGCAGAGCCTGGGCTCAACCCCATGGCTTCTGATCCAGTCCCATGTAGATGGCAATTCAGTCTTAAGAGTCAGTCCCATTGAGAAAAATTGAATATGTGTGAACTTGTGAACTTGGGCTGAGCAGGAAATATAACAATGACCCACGGCATGTACTTTTTCAGGATCTTTTTCATCCTGTCTCATTTAGTGGCAGGGTAACCATCAGCACTATGCACTTGTCTCCTCTGGATAATTTTGTAGGAGTGAAATTTCTGGATCAAAGAAATGGTGCAGTTTTACAAATTTTGATACCTCTTCCCAAACAGCACCCCAGAGAGATTTTTAAAAATTATTTTATGGTCCCACCGTCGTACCAACCCGGAGTATTGTACACTTTCTTTTATCTTTGCCCAAAAAAAATAAGTGAGAAATTTCATTATTTACTTTTGCAATTCTTCAATGAAAAAAAGAAGTTGTTATCTCTTCATGTGTTGGTTATTTATTCTTTTCTGAACTGGCTATTTGTGTCCTTTCCTTTTTTTCTTCTATCGTTTAAGAAGAAAATAATCTTTTTCTCCATTTTGAATGGAAAATATCATTTCTGGTTGGCACATATGAGGACTTGTATAAACCCAAATCCAGGTGTCTTTAAAAGATTAAAATGGAGGCTCTGGGTGGCTCCTGGGGTTGTCTGGGGGAAAGGCCACAGGCCAGAAAATGGGGCATTTGTGTTGGAGAGTATTCATAAGTCCAATAACCACATTTTTCTAGTTTCTCTATTTGATGCTTTTACATCTTGGGGCTTTGCTGACCATGGAGGGACTGCCCCTCCCAAACTAACTAATTCCTACAGATAGCAGAAGGCTGGCCGAGATCCGCCTTTCCTATACAAACCAATGACCCAGAGTCCACCCCCAAGCCCTCCTTTGCTGGGAGCTCTCACTCTCAGGGCTGCTAGTCTCACCCTGCCCTAATCACCACAGGGCCAGGCACCAGACAACCAGGGATGATTGCTGGGATTCCCGATTCCCACTTCCCGGAGCCCACTGAAGTTTATTCAAACTAGCCAGTCCTAAACCTGCTTACCCTGCTTCTCCTGTTCCTTCCCATGGAAACCAAAAGAGAGGCTTTTGCTCGTCTTCCCCTCTCTCCCTTGACCTCCTGGTTGGACTCTCTGTACCTCCTCCTCTTGGGATCTATGAATATAATAAACTATGTTTTCAATGGCATCCACCTACTCATCTGTTGGCCTTGCCATACCTGAATGATAATAAAACCTACATTTTAAAACAATAAACATTACCTGCACTCAATGCAGCTAAATCGTCCTGTGCTGTTTCTCTAGTTCAGTGTTTTTACACTCCTCCAAAACTCCCACCCTCTCCCAGCCCCATACATTTAATGACGTCGTGGTGTACTCATGGGAGCCACTATGCAGTGCCTCCCTCATCTTCTCTGTCTTCCTGTCTCTGGACTCATCTTCCACATATCCTCTCCTGTCATGATGGAGGCAGCATCCTTCCTCACCTTCACTTACTCCTTCCTCCTGAAACCTCCTCTTCTTGTAGCCACTTGGGAGTATTCTCATCTGCTAGTCCCTTTTATAGAAACCTTCCTCTGACCCCACACTCCCTCCAGCCACTATCCTATTTTCCAACCTTTCATAGCCAAACTTCACAAAAGATTTATCTTCGCACTGTTCACTCAAATTCACATTGATATACTTCCTGATCTGCCAGCTCCATTGACTTTGGTCATCAAGACCACCAAACACATCCATGTTGCCAGATTCAATCACTTTTTTTTTATCTTGCTTCCAGAAAAGTAGTCAAAAAAATACTTGTTTTTGAACAAACCTTAGTCAATTTATCAGAAATTCCCATTTTCTTAGAATGCTCTTCTCTCAGCTTTTAAACATGGGTAGGAGACTTACCTTAATAATCTTGACAGCTGTCATTTACTGAGTGCCTCTCTTGGGCCACTGTGCTGAATGCTTTAACATTTATTGTCTCATACAATAATTGTTACAATACATGTTACCAAGAAGACTGTGGGTCAGAAGGATTAAGTTGCTTCCCTGAGATTACCTAGCTAGCCTGTGTTAAATCCATACTAAAGCCCATATCTCATTCAGATTTATTCCTATGATGCATTGTGCTCCTTGGGAGTAAAAAAACATTCCATGGTCAGCCATGAGGGATAGGTGGTTTTAGGTCTTTTTTTGAAGGAGTGAAGCTAAAGTGTGGAGAAACTTGAAAAATTGATCAAACAGAATACAAAGGATTTTTGTAAGAGTGCTATATATTGGGATGGGGTAGAAAATGAGTCAAGGGGGAAGACCCTTCCAAAAGAGGGTCATCATGGGCCTTACCTATAACTGCTTATCCTAACCTGAACCACCGCTTTTTGAGGCCCCAGATACACATGGGGGACTTGCAGGTAGCACATCCATTCTCTGGCTGGTGGCCAGTTGGGAACTCTGTTGCATGTGATTTATTCCTAGCAGCCCCCATGAAGCCCTCTCTCCTTTGACCAGCAGCTTCATAGCCTTAAGGCTGAGGCAGGTGAGCCTCACACCATGTCCTGAATACTAACACCTGCCCCGTCCGGGCAGTCTGGCTCAGGTGAGTTCCAGGGCCCCAGGCTGTTCCCTGCTTCATCTGGATGTGGACAGGCCAGGTTTGGGGGTGGGAAAAGGAGGCATAGGAGCTGGCTGAGGAGGCCTGAGGAGGTACAAACAGCCTTTCCCCAATACCAATGATAGGTGGTATGTGAAAAGGCCCGGATGGCTTGCAGAGACTTTGGTCTGTAAAATAATATGCCACCTTTTTACAAGAGGAGTTCTGTTGCCACTTGGCCAAAATTATTAACACAATCAACAGCATGTGGTCAGCTGCATAGTGACTTCCCATTATGTCTGTGTCCTAGTCCCCAGGACCTGTGAATGTTACCTTACATGGCAAAAGGGACTTTGCAGTACCATTAAATTTAAGATCTTGATATGAGGTTATCTGGGCAGGCCCATGAGCTAAAGAATGCAGGCAGCCCCCACAAGCTAGAAAAGGCAAGTCAAGGGATTCTTCCAGAGGGGACTAACCCTCATGACACGTTGACTTTGGCTCAGCGAAATTGACTTCTGATTTCTGGCTTCCAGAGAATGGCTCTAAGAGAATAAGTTGGTACTTTTTCGAGCCACTAAATTTGTGATAATTTGTCAGAACAATGATAGGAAACTAATAGAGAATCTAATTTGGGTCTCCACGCAACACTGTCAGCACTTACTTCTTTTGGTTTGACAGTGAAATCATGTATCTCAGAGATAGGGTGCTAGCTGAAATCAAATTTCATTTGACCCATGGATACTTACTTACTGAACACCTACTGTGTCCAAGCAGGATTCTAGGTGTTAAGAATACAGTGGGGACCAGAATATATATATCTGCTCTCTAAGGGCTTACCCACTAGTGGGGGAATCAAGCAGTATATTAGTGCACAGCAAAATAAGGTGCTTTCAAATATTGGTATCTAGGAAGCCCTCTTTGAGGTGGTGACATTCGAACTGAGGTTTGAAAGATAAAAACGACATCTGCACGAAGATCTGTGGGAGTGCATCATGTGTGCATTTAGGGAGAAGGAACAGTGTGAGGAGAGAAAGCACTTGAACTGTTCAAGAATAGACAGGAAGAATGGCTGGAGCCTAGAAAATGACAGGGAGAGAGAAAGGAACAGAAGAGGTCTGTAAGGCCAGAACTTTCTAGGCCTGGAAGGCATGGTGAGCCGATGGATCTTATTCTAAAGGGGATAAAATGCTATTACAGAGTTAAAACAAAGTAGTATTGCAAGCTTTCAAGAATATGACTTTTTAAAAGATAATTTCAGCAACTTTATGACATATGGGTGGGGGAGTGGGCAAGGAACTACAGAATGGCTATAGAAGCACCATTGGAGAGACTTCCTTGGCTGAGAATGGTGGGTGGAGGTGGAGAGAAGTGGGTGGAGTCACATGGAGATAAGCCGGGCATGTCAGTGGACAGAATGGATGGAGTCAATGCAAGTGGGTGGAGTCGCATGCATTGGTGGAATTACTTTTAGGGTAGTAAACAGAGGGGCTTGAGGATTATCCTGGCACCTTGCTGCTTAAGAGAGTGGGGCAGTTACTGAAATACAGAAGACCAGGGGCATGTTTGGGGCTGGATTTCTTTCTTACTGTGCCAAAATGCAGCCTAAACAAATCAGTCCATTCATTTAATCCCCCCAAACTCTGGGGACTCCAACGTAGTGGAGGTGGTGTGTAGAGTGGTTAAATGTAGTCTCTTGAGTAGAGTGCCTGGGATCATAGCTCAAGAGCTTTCTGGCTGTGTGATCCTAACTAGTTGCTTAACCTCTCTTTGCCTCAGTTTCCTCATCCGTAAAATGGAGATAATGAAAGTGATGTGAGAGTTACATGACTGTGTAGCATGTTGTAAACACTCATTAAATGTTTCAGTTATGGCTTCGCTTGCAACCCTGTCCAAATTCCAGCCCAAACAGCTCTTCTAAGGCAGCACAAACCACAAAAAAGAGGTAATGCATACAACAGGGCCAAAGACATTCAGGAGTTTTTAATTATCCAACCTCTACCCCCTGCAATGATATATAATTTTTTTAGAGCAGATCCACTTAGAAAATGATGCCAGGACCTGGAAAATGACCCTTGGCTTTGGAGAAGCTACAGTTCTTCCTTCACTTTTGGTTTCTTCTCTTCTTTTGGAGGTCCCTTTGGCTTAGCCACCTCCTCCTCCCCCTTGGCTGGTTCCTTCTGCCCAGCTGGCTCTTCCAGCTTTGTCACACTATCCATCTCAGGCAACTTCTGCTGTTCAGGTAACTCTTTCTTCATAACAGGTACTTCCTTTTCCTCAGCTAATTCCTCCTCTTCTGTCATTTTACTTTGCTCAGTAGACAACAGCTAGTCAAGAAAAGAAGGGAGGGAAGAAGTAGGATAAAGAAATAAAGAGGCAAGAAATATGTAATAATTGCAATTGTAATTACCAAGCCTTCTTTTTCTGGAAATGCCCAGAAAGAGGCACTTGGAGCATCCTCACACATGCCAGACCCCAACTGTGGTTTTGCCCCTCTGGAAAGAGAGCCTTTAGGGAACCCCCTTCCTCCACTCTAAGGCCACAGGTGTGGCTGCCCCAGGTCTAACTCCAGGGCTGGGCATGTGGCCCAGGCCTGTCATGAATCCCTGTCCAGGACATTTGCTAGGACTACTAAGAAGTAGGTGCTTGCTTTCTTTGTTTTCTTTCTTTTTCTTTTTTTAAATTCTTTTAAATGCTTATTTATTTTTGAGAGAGAGAGAGAGGGAGAGAGAGAGAGGGAGAGAGAGAGAGAGAGAGAGAGAGAGAGCACGAGCAGGGGAAGGGCAGAGAGAGATGGAGACACAGAATCCAAAGCAGGCTCCAGGTTCTGAGCTGTCAGCACAGAGCCCAACATGGGACTTGAACTCACAAACCATGAGATCATGACTTGAGCCAAACTCAGAGGCTTAACCAACTGAGCTACCCAGGTGCCCTTCTTCTTCTTCCTTCTTCCTTCTTCCTCTTCCTTCTTCATTTATTTTTGAAAGAAAGCATGAGGAGGGGAGGGGCAGAGAGAGAGGGGGACAGAGGATCCAAAGCCAGCTCTGTGCTGATAGCACAAGCCCCATGTGGTGCTTGAAGTCACGGAACCGTGAGCTCATGACCAAGTGAGCCACCCAGGTACCCCTAGGCACTTGCTTTCTAAGCTGGGAGGATATTAGTTTAAAGCTGTGGGGAAATCTTTGACCCTCCATGGGAAAGTGCCTGGGAATAAAACCAACATAGGTAAAATAGAGATGGGGAGACAGAAAATGAATTTGAGCTTCTGAATCCACCTGATGTCTAGCCATTATATGGGTTAAGTTCCAATTGTTGCTTAAACCAAAGAATCATGTTTCTGATATTTGTAACCAAAAGGGTCCTAACTGAAAGAGATGGCACCTTCCTGCAGATGGCCTCACTGAGGCAGGAACAGGATTCAGAGATAATGGGGATTGTCATCTCATCCATCAGGAAGATAATGCCAGAGATCTGGATCCTGTCAAGACATCTGGTTAGTGACTCAGGAACAGAGGACCCAGGGAAGCAGCCTTTGGAGACCTCAGAGCCTTTGCTTTTCTCTCCATTTCTAAAATCTGCCATTTCTGCTTCCTTGTAGTAAGTGCCCTTGAAATAAAGTCATCCAAAATGAGTAGTCATTCACTGGTCATCAATGATCTCCAGAGAGAACAAGATAATGAGACTCTTGGCACACTCTCTCCTAGTCTTTTTGGTTCTTGATGATTGTCTGTGAGACAGAATAATCCAGGGTCCTGCTGTTTCACCTTACCTCATCCTCATCGTCATCCTCAATCCTGGTCTTGATTTGACTTTCCAGGAAGTCAGAAAAGCCCTTCAGGGTATGTTCTCCGTTGTACAGTACAGTCTAGGAAGAAAATGGAACAAGGTCAAGACAATATCCCCTTCCTGCAAAATATTCAGGGATTCCTATGTAAGATAAGTCCAGAGTCAAATTCCTAACAACCTGAGTACAGGGAGCAGGTTCTGTAGCCTCTCTGAACCCCCACTACCGTGGCTCTAACATAAGAATACTAAAAAGGCTTCCATTATAGGGGTATAATGTAGTGCTTCAGAGCACGGACCTTGGACCCCCACTGTCAAGGCTCAAACCCTGTTTAACCTCTCTATGACTCAGTTTTTCTATCTGTAATGTGAAGATAATAGCACATACGTTGTTATAAGAATTTAATTAATTACTCTATGAAAAGCACTTAAAACAATTACTGACTCATAGTGAATACTACATATAGTTGCTATTATTATTATAACAAGAAGAATAAGAATAGTTCTTATTTTACAGAGCATCTGATACATAATCATTGCTTAGTCCACACTACTTCCCTTTCCTCTTTTAGTCTTCAAGATTATGAAGCTGTTTACTGCCCATTGGTTGTCTAAACTCCTTTTCAGATAACTGAAGATCTGTGACAGCTCCACCCTCTCAACCCAGCCTCATTTTCTACCACTCCCCCACATGCATCTTCTGTACCAGAAGGGTGGCAGCTCCTTCAGAGTGCTATGGCCACCCTTCTGCCCACATCCTCGATCATATTATACTTCCTGCCTATAGTTCACATCCCTCTTCTAATCTGATTTAAATCCTCAGCATTCTTCAAAATACCATGTCTGCATGAAATATCTGCCCTCCAGAATCTGTCCCTTTCAACTCCAGTTGTATTAGAGGTGGGCCCCACATCATGAATTCTCTTGCACACTCAGTCATACTCTTCTTGGGAGCAGGAAATCTTGGCTTGCATTGTTTTGATGGAAACCCTTCCCCATGTGCCAAAGGAAAGCAGCACGGAGATTATGTTCCATGACATTGGCGATGCTTGGTGATGATAATACTGAAGTGTAAAAGACATTATCTGCTTTTCTATCATGTGATCTTCCTTATTCTCATAGCACTCCACCCTCAATGTTCCCATGGAAATTCCCTCCAGTTTGTATAGTTTGCTTAGTTGCTCAGCCCCCATACCAGAGTAAACCAGGCCTGACTAACCAAGACACCCATATCTGCCTGACAACACTGATTGGGTAAGAGAAGAGCAGGTAACCCAAGCTGGACCCAATTATAGCAAGTCTTGGGACTTTCGGGGAAGGTAGTGGGAAACACTCTTCAAACTGAACATTAGAGGATAATAGGGGCTTGAGCTGAGAATGAAGCTGTTTTGTTAGAAGACAGAGCTGGAGATAATGGAGAAACTGGTTCTGTGATAATGACATAAGGGCATTTCCAGGTATATGGGTCCCAAGAGCTCCTCACTTGTTGAGAGTCCGTGGGGAAGAGCCTGAAGAAGGGGTACCGATCCAGGTACATCAGCTGAATGTCATTTGCCGTGATGTCAATCTGGGCAATGGTGACTGTCGAGTGGTTTTGATACTTTCTGCCCAACTCCTCCAACACTGGGAAGAGTGCTTTACACTTTTCTGACCAGGGTGCATCTGAAAGAAAAGGGCCGTTGCTCAGTTGGCTCACTGAAAGTCAATGCTATCCCCATAAACATAATCACCATGTTCAACTAATGGTTCTTGCTTTGCAAATTGCACTCTTTCTTTCTTTTAACAGTATATTACGTTATTTTACGTTTCACTCACAGTACCTGGTCATTATTAAATAAATTAGAAAAAGATTGATATAGCCCCCTTCCACCCAGACACTAACACTTTGAGCATGCTGGAACATTTTCTTCTAATTCTTTGTTTCTCCTTTAACATAACTTTCCACTCCAGTTGAAGAGAAAAACAACAAGAAAAATATTTATGCTAGACTGTTCTTCATGTTCTACCAGAAATCGTGTGTGTGTGTGTGTGTGTGTGTGTGTGTGTGTGTGTGTATGAGTATGAGAGAGAGAGCAAGAGCACAAGAGTTTTCCAACAGAAGTTAAGTTCACAGTCCAAGGTCACCCAGGTAATTAAGCAGAGGAAATGGGATTTGAAGTCAGGCTACTTTGATTTGTGACAATTATAGTACACTGCCTTTTAGTCCCATGGTGGAGAATGTGCCTAAGAGGTGAACAGGAAGTTGTAACAAGGACAATGACCCCTGGAAAGGGGACACTGGACTTCCTTAGGGACAGTTCCTTTAAGTTTTGAGTCTGGCCCAGGCACCTAGCCCTCTGGAGAGAATCAGGGACCAGCTTCAGCATGGAAAGAAACCGAACCTTCCCTGCTCTTTGTGATCCCATTAAAGTTTCTGGCTCTGTGGGAGGGGTGGCCTCCAGGGCCCTGACACTTTACATTTGGATGATCATCCCTCCATTTACAAACCAAGTGCCTCCCTGACCATCTGCTCTCCCTGCCGCTCCCCTGGGGCCCAATGGGCCCTGGGTTGGAACAGGAGGGGGCATAATGATCCCAGTCCCAGGGGGCCAATCTGAGAGGCCTGCTTCCAAGAAAATGAGGCTGCTTTTGCCTTTTACCAGAACCGAATGAGCATTCTTATAATTCCAGTGTCAGGTAAGTATAGAAAAGCTGCCCACCCTCTCACATAAAGGAAACAGATCATGATTATTCAACCATGCAGACCTAAACACCTCACCTTGTGGAAGAGAGTCCATTTCAGTGAGATTTTTTTAAAGGCCTGCACATTACAATCCAGCCCTCAGAAAGTAATGGCTTCAGAGCTTGATTTGAATTTTTTGTCTTATAATGAATTTACTGTGTGATCTGGGGTAAGGTAATTAATCTTTCTGAGGCTAAGTTCCCTGAAGTGTATCTTGGAGAAATCCACTGGACTTTCCTAAGAAAAACTTGTTTTGAGAGGAACAAAGAGGTGTGTAACAGCTGACTCATGCCAGGCTCATTGTAAGTTCTCAATAAATAGTAAATAAGAGAGATGTCTGGAGTAACTTCAGTGTCACCCTTCTCTGTATCTTAGAGTAGGAGAGAAGTCTCCAGTTTGGGCTCTCACATGCAAATCAGAAAGAGTAGAGAAAAGGCAATAGTCCCTAGGCAAGCACTGGAAATAATTAAAACAGTAAGAATAATAGCTCTTATTTATCAAGTGCTTGCAGTATGCCAGACACTGCTAAGCTCTCTTCCTACATGATTTGAGTCTCCAATTTGGCCACACCAATTCAAGTAGGTTAAATACAGGCCATTTCATAAGTTACTTAAAGCCAGAACTGCTATTCTGTACAGCAGTTACCAGCCGAGGCACTGGGGTCAGGCTGCCCAGGCTCCAGTCCCAGTTCCTAGCACTTACTTGCTGCCTGACTTTGGAAAAGTTTCTTCACCCACCTGAGACTCTGTTTAGTCATATGCCAAGTGAGAGCAATAATAGTAGCTACTTTTCAAAAGCATGTCATGAGGACTAAATGAGATAAAAGTATAGAATGGCCCAGCAGAAGGCCTGGTATACCATAGCATTGAATCAATGTTATCCATTAGCCTTATTACTGTCGTAAAAGCCACAGGCCTGCCTTATATGGAAGGTATTCCACATGTTTCAAGAATTAGACTTTCAGGAAGAGTTGCATTGTAGGTGATAGCATCTTAATCCAAACTCTTTGGATGTTAGAAAACCGTTGTTGGCATTGTGTTTTGATACATTTTAGAGTTTTGGGAGCCCAAGAATTCAGGAGCAACACTTGAAAAGTAATGTCTGGGCCATTGCCTTCTCTGGAGACTGCAGAGATACTTACAGAACATCACAAATACGTCCCTTTCCTTGTCAAAGACCACCACGTTGAAGTTCTTCCCAACGAGTCGCTTAACTGGCCCCTGGTTCCAATATTTTGGAATCTCTTCACTGGATTGATGTTTCTAGGAAGCAAATTTGAGAGATCTAACAGTGTCCAGAAAGAGGTTGGCATTTGGCATTCCCTGCCCTGATGGGAAACAATGGGAAGTTTTCTCTCGTTCTTAACAAGAGCCTTGGGAAAGCATTTGAAATGCTCATGTTTAGTCTGCATTGTTCAGGGCCATTTGAATCAGAGGAGTCAGGAAGAGGCAGGGCTTCAAGCCTTTCAAATACATAATTCTTGAGATTCTTAGATGAGAGTGGGGTTCATGTCTTTAACATCTTAACTAGTTTGTCCTGCCCTCCTCCCTAAAGTTTAGCTGATCCCAATTACTTCCTGAATCAAAACCAAGATAAACCTTTATCACATTTTGGCTCCCACCGCCCTTACCAAGCTCATCACTATTTTTTCTTTGCTTTCTTCAACCATACTCTTCTCTTTACCCAAAGAGCTAGCTTCCTTCCACCTCAGGCCTGTGTTTATGTCATTCTTGTGTCTAGAGGGCCTTCTCCACTCCCCATTCTTTCTCTCCTTTCTTTATCCAGTTTACTTAGATTAAACCTTCAGAATCATCTTGAGGGAGGGTTTCCCTGACTCTCCCCAAACTAGGTCAGACCTTGCTACTGTAAGTTCTCATAACCTTTGATATTTTTCCTGGTATCACTTATTCAAGTTTAGCGTTTATATCTTACTTTTCTCATTATTTTCTTTTCTGATTACTTGATTAATGTGTCTCTACTACACTAGACAGAATGTCACAAGGGATTTTTCTGTCTTCATCGCTGAGTATCCACAGCCCGACACATTGTAGGACCTCAGAAAATATTTTGTGAAAGAATGCATGAAAGAATGAACCTAGCTCTGCCTCTCTTTGAAGGAAGTGTTAGAAATCTCATGACATATATTTTTCTCTACAACCATTGCTTCCTGCAGTCTCTTGAATCCACATCCTTCTCTCCATCTGCACTGCTGCTGCTCCTCAACCGAGGCAGCCTTCATCTCTCACCTAGATCACTGCAGTAGCCCCACAGAGTTCTTTCTGCATCTCCTAATCTTCTCCACACCTCTATTCTACCAGTAGGGTTTTATTTTCACCATGCGAATTTGGCTTTCCATTGCTCTCAGGACACCAAATCCTTAATATGCATAGCTATTTGGCCTTTGCCCAGTTCACTAGCTCCTACAATACTTCCCTCATCCCTACCCCAGCCTCTGGAAGGTACTTGAAGATTCTTTCTGAGGAAGCATAAAGAGTGTGCGGGCTGGATATCGGAGATAGGAAATGGTGAAAAAGATGGAAATTGGAAATGGGCCAGACCAGGCATGTGACACCTCATAAGTCATGTGAAGGATGTTCCTCTCTATTGCAAGAGTGTGGAGGATGTGTGGGCCCTTGAGAAGGAGGCAGACACCTCCTGAGGTTAAACCGGAGGGAAGAGAGAGAGAATGGGTAGTGCTTCAGGTAGGTTTGTAGATGTGTTGATGGAAAATGAGGGGTGCTTGTCTTAATGATATGTGTTCTCATGCTCAGCTGAGACTAGAAGAAGGAATGGGGTATGAGGACAAAGAAACTCAGAGATGTAGAGAATGAACACACTAAGAGAAATTTCTATAGAGATGTCAAGACATTTCGAAGAGCCCATGGGAGATTTGTGATTCAGTGAAGCCAGCCTGCCTCAGGGTGGTGTTCTTTTTCTCTGGCATTGGTCTGGAAGCAGTAGGAACATGAAGTGGGTTCAACCAGGGTTGTGATTTTGCCTTGTAAATTCTACAAGGTGTAAAGAAGGTAGAAGGTAGGTAAAGGAATAAAGGGATAAAGGCATTATGGGAATCCTCACCAGAGCGATGAACTATGCAATCCAAGTTCACGAAGGAAGGCAGTAAAGAGATTGTGAAATGAGATCAGGAGATTGGAGGCCATGAGAAGGGTAAGGAATTACAACAATATGGATACTATAAAACAGGAACTAAAATGATGGGAACCTGGAAATCAGGTTTTCAGAGGGGCTGCCATCTCTAAAGTGTGGCCACAAAAGCAAGTGGCTGGAATGGCACAAACGAATTAGAGAAGAGAGAGAACAGGGTTTTGGATACCGACATCTCTGGAGGTGATGTCAGAGAAGGGATAGAAAGCAAGTCTGCAATGAGCTTAAGTCCTCAGTGAGTGAAAGGGACATGATAAGAGGACACCAGTGGAGGGTAGGAGCAGGTGATCTAAAAGTCCAAACGCACGGGATCTGGCATTTTGAAGGTAGAAGGAAATGGCATGGAGGACACCAGCCTCAACACTTGGCCTGTGATGATGATGCACATAAGAGAAAAAACAAAACAAAACAAAACAGCTCTCACTTGAGAAGGAGTGTCTGTGTGGGAATGGACAGAAAGTAATGGGAACCTCAGAGGGAAAGGGACCAAATATTCTGGTTTGCTTGGAAAGTTCCAATTTATTCTGTTCCAGAGTACTTCTAAAGAATGTGTCCCCCAACCCTCATTACTCTCAAAAGTGTTTCCATTTGGTAAATAAAAACTATGGCCACCTAATGCAGCAAGGTGGCTGAAGGCCTTCGCAAGTGCTTTCTGCACCTCCTCCTTCCTTTTAGCAAAACAGGCTCATTTCTAACCTCCCAAACTGGAGGTCTCTAAAACCTTTGAGGCTAAATCCTGATGGCTTAATACATCCCCACCATATCTCCTCTCCCCAAAAATCCATCTATCCTTAAATCTTTCACAGGAGAGTCCAAAAGGAGGAAAAGTATCTCTTTTCAGAGGATGTTGGCCCTGGGATCTCCTGCATTTCAATTGGGAGTATCTGCGAAGGAAATGCCGTTCAGGCATTACAGGGTCAGGACAAGTCAAAAAGTTGAAAAAATTGGAGGTGGAGAGATAAGGGTATTTCCCCATTTTGAACCATGAGATTGACCTTTATTCTGCCTCCCCATTCAGATGACCAAAGCCAGCAAAATTATGAAATTTTGAAGTTCTTGGTAAACTTCGTCCAAGAACAAACTTACCTTGGCACTTCTATTCAGGAAGCTGCGGCCAAATTTCTTGAGATTTTCATAGGTTATCTCCTCAGAAGGCATTTTGTACCTTGAGTCAGAACTTAAGTTTAGGATTTGGACACATGGAATATCAACCTCTGTGATCCTGAAGTATTTGAAGATATGTCCATTTCTAGGTTCATCTGCATCCACAATGATGAAAAGAATCTGCCAAATCAGATAAAACCTGTGTCTCTCTAGGATTGGAGGCCATGAGGTTAAAAATTAAAATTGGCTAAGGAATCCCTTATTGAGGGAAAGAAGCTTGGGAAGCCATGGGAGATCACTAACAGAATGCAAATACCAGGGTCTGTGGAGTGCCTCTGAAAGATAGAACAGGGCCTCTTTCCATCAGGCGGGGCAGCCCTGTGCGCTAGGGCATACAGGCGTTGTCCATCAGTTTGGTTTCACCATCCTTGTGTAGGGTACCATCCACACAACCACAGGAAGTCAGGACATCCTGAGCTTTCATCTAGGTCCTTAGGCAAAACATAACTGACCCTCTCTGTGCTTCAATTTCTTTTTAAAAAAAGTTTTTTTTAATGTTTATTTATTTTTTTTGAGACAGAGAGAGACACAGCATGAGTGGGGGAGGGGCAGAGAGAGAGGGAGGCACAGAATCTGAAGCAGGCCTCAGGCTCCGAGCTGTCAGCACAGAGGCCCGATGCGGGGCTCAAACTCGCAGACCGCGAGATCATGACCTGAGCCGAAGTCGGACGCTCAACCGACTGAGCCACCCAGGCGCCCCTCTGTGCTTCAGTTTCTTATCTGTAGAGATTATAAGAGTACCCAAGCTTTTAGGGCTGTTGAGAGAATTAAACAGGACAGTGGCTTAGTTCAATAACTGGGAGGTAGAAAATGCTCAATACATGTCAACTCTTTCTAAATTATTCTTCTGTCAAAGGAATTCATGGCTTCATTCACTCATCATTCAACAAATATTCGTGGAGTGCCTACTAGGCATTTTGGTAAACACTGGGGATATAAATTGCCTGAGGCAGATAAGATCTGCCCTCATGTAGTTTATGTTCTAGTGGAAAAGACAGAGAACAAAGGAGTGAATACGTTAGTAAATGCAGATAGCAATGTGCGCCAGTTAGACAGTAAAAAGGGCACTGTGATAGAGCATAACCATATAGGTGAAGTGAAGTCAGAGCTCAGTACTAGGTAGGAAGGTCAGGAGGAGTATCTGAAGAGGTGACATCTTAGCTGGGACGTGGGTGATGAGTTAGAAAGTCAGGGGAACATTGAATCAGGCAGTGGAAATTGTCAATGCAAAGGCCTGGGGTCAGGGAACATAGAGTGTTCTCAAATAGAAAGGAAAGGGCAGTGTGGCTTCAGCACCATGAGGAAGAGAGTCATGGGAAACAAAGTTAGAGACGTGTCAGAGGTGAAATCAGAGCTCCAGTAAGGAGGTTGGGTTTTATCTGAATAAGATGGAGGGCCACTGAAGAGTAATAAGCCAGAGAGTGCTATAATAATTTGTGAAAGATGACTCTGGTTGCAGAGAAGCAGCAAGATTGGAAATGGGGAGGCCACTTAGAGGCCACAGCAAACATTGATACCCTCAGGTCATTCATCTATCAAAATATTAAGGGCCCTATTATTTGCCTGACATTCTTACAGGTGCTAGGGAGATTGTGAAAACAAAGCAACGTATTAGAACCATCCTTGTTTACTTTCTACAAATACTGGCTGCGAACAAGATAAGATATGAGGATATGACCTGTCTGAATAGTATTCATCCATTAGTCTTTGGCTCTAAAATGGATCACAGTCAATATAAATGGCATTCAGGAAGCTAGATAGTTGGGGGAAAGGTCATTTAGAACCTTATCTCAGGGGCACCTTAGGTGGCTCAGTCAACTGGTTAAGCGTCTGACTCCTAATTTTGGCTTAGGTTATAAACTCACAGTTAGTGAGATTGAGCCCCAGGTGGGTCTCTGAGCTGACAGCACAGAGCCTGCTTGGGATTCTCTCTCTCCCTCTCTCTCCCTGCCCCTCCTCCACTCATGTACTCTGCCTGTCTGTCTGTCTCAAAAATAAATAAACATTAAAAAAAGAACCTTATCTAACAATATATGCCAAAATAAAGTCTACCCCGATTAAAGAGTTAAATTAAAAAAAATAATCTGAAAGAAATATACCTAAGTACTGAGTATCATAACCTAAGAGAAATAGAGGGAAGCAATCAGATTGTGATCAACTGAATTACATCAAAAATCTAAAATTTAAATTGAATTAAGCAGGAAAAATATTTACAAGAGATATTTCTGTAACAAATTGGAACAAACTTCCTGGAGAATGTGATGGGATGTAGCACAAACATTAAATATGTTCATGCCCTAGTAGCTTTACTTTGTGTTTATTTTGGGTTTTAAAGTTTTTTTTTTAATGTTTATTTATTTTTGAGAGACATAGAGGCACAGCATGAACAGGGGAAGGGGCAGAGAGAGAGGGAGCCACAGAAGCGGAAGCAGGCTCCAGGCTCTGAGCTGTCAGCACAGAGCCCAACGCGGGGCTCGAACTCACAGACCGCGAGATCATGACCTGAGCTGAAGTTAGGCCGCCCAACCTGACTGAGCCACCTAGGCGCTTATTTTGGGTTTTAAACTTCTTAATTATTTTGCTTGAATTTTAGAGTAATTTTCTTGAAAAGGAAAAAAATCTCCCCATTACCATACTCCTTATAAAAAAATAAAGAGAAAAAAAGAAATAAATTGCCTCCATGGTCCAGGTGGTGGTAACTACATAAATACAGGTATAGGGCTTAAGAAAAACAGATTTGTTTCTGATGATGATGATAGCATTGATGATAGCACCGTTCATTGTACATTTGCTTGTTGCTTTACATGTGGTGCTTCTAATTCTTACATGCAGTTCTCCATTTTACATGAGGTGATTGAAACTGAGAGACTTAGAAACTCAAAGACAAAAATTTCTTGTAAGGGGAAGAAAATTTGAACCCAGGTCTGTGTGATGTTAAATAAAGCCTTTCTGCTTCACACCTTCAGGCTGTTCCTACTCCGGGACCTCAGGGAGGGGCGGTCTCTCCTCCCCCTCAGCTGCAGGCCAAAAACCACCCACACTGCAACCACACACCCTTGCTGGAGCATGGTCCATCATAAAAGCAACCAAACCTCACATTCCCATGGCAGACTTCTCAAAAAGATGAGGCAAGAAACATAGGTATGGCAAGAGAGGAAGAGACACTGGGCAGGATGAAGGGAGGAGGCTGAAGTAGTAAATAATATGTAGTATCAATATGCAAATAAGGAAGCTGGTATGGAAATGAATATGCAAACCCTCTCTGATTTAGTTTATAATCAGCAGAGCAGGCAAATAGCATTAGGGTTTACATGTCCTGGATCCCCCTCCAACAAGGGCAATACCACTTTCTACAAACCTTGTTTGTAAATTCCTTCGATGCCAACTTATAATGCTGCATTATCATACCAAATGACTCAGCTCTTTTGGAGGCGAAGAGCAGCATGTGATTCAGGATGTGCAATTCGTAAATCAGATCCTTATTCTGAAATTACCAGAGAAATAGGTCATCCAGGCCCACAACTGCCCCAGCTACCCTTCTCCCAGAGACCCTTTGGCTCACTGACCTCCGTGTTGTATTCAATAACAAAATCTGTGAGGTGCTGCTTTATGACTTGATTGAGGACCTGTTTGTTGGTACTGTCATTAATAAGCTCCTCGCGGTTCACAATTTTTCCCTTGGACAAAGGAGAAAAACATTGGAGGGCAGTAGCTTCTATAATATAGACATTTAATAAATAAAAATAGCACAATTTTCCCCTTGGACAAAAGGAAAATACCATGGTGACAAGAGTAATCCATAATCTAGGTACTTCATAAATATGAACAGCTAGGCAGATTAGCCTCTGGGTGGAATACGGGTCTGTGGCAGCCATGAAAATCTCCAATCTGCAAAGCAGGGGGTGTAGTCAAGGGGCAGCACCAGCTGCTGTGCTTTGAAATCCATCCAAGAAGTTGTACTGATGCTGAGCAGTATATCTTACACACTGCTCCTAACCTATGCACTGTTTCAGGGATATTAAGGCAAGCCCACTTCTGGGAGATGCAGGACTTCTCTATTAGGCAACTTTGGCCAACTTTCTTAGAACTCCGCTGCAATCAAGGACCTTCTTTTTTTCCAAAGGGTTAGACCTACATCATGGCCTGATTGAGTTCTCCCTGCCGCCCCCCACCCCCCACCGCAGCCCCTCTTGTTCCCCTTCAAAGACATTTCCCCAATCTTTTCATGTCTAATCCTATTTGATGGCTGCTTCTCAGAAGGACTGGGATTACACAGAGAAGGAAGTAATTCTCTGTAGCCCAGGATCAAAGTCTGCAGGGGCAAAGAAGTGGCTCTCTCCTGCAGTTTGTCTCTACTCCATCTCCTCCTCTTTGCCTCCACCAATTCTACCCTATAGTCCACATCCCTTCCCTGGACTCCTGCAAAAGCTTTCTAATGGTCCTCCGATTTCTCCCCTCGTTTCCCTTCAAGCCACCCCCCACCTTCAGTCAGAGTGATGCTCTTAAAAAGCACTCATTCATTCTCTTGCCCAAATACTTTACAGCCCCTGTTGTCCTTTGGACAAAGCCAAAACCCTTCTCTGGTCATGGCAATTGTCTGATAATACTAATCAGACTTATCAAAAGCTCATATTGTACTAGCCACAGTTCTAAATATGCTATATGCATGAACTCATTCAATCCTCATAACATCTTACTGAGCTGCGAATCATTATTTCTCCCATTGTACAGTTGACAAAATTGAGGTACAGAACAGTGAAGGGACTTGCGCAGCGTTGGGTTGCTAAGCCAGCGAGAGGTGAAGCCAAGATTCCACCCCAGGCTGTCTGACTCTAGAGCTCATGCTCTTAACCATTAAAATAGACTGACTCTGTTCTAACTGAATTTTTCAAGTTCGCTCTTTGGCTTTTGATATTGTGATAAGGTTTATTCTGTGGAACTTTCAATTTTTTTATATGGTCCAAATTTGTCAGTATTTCTTTTCATAGTTTCTGAAGTTTCTGTCATGCTTCATAAAAGGGCTTTCCCAGTCCAAATTTCGAAAGCAAAATCCTCCATGGCATCTTCTAGTATTTTCCATGGTTTCATCATTAAATTTTTAAATCAATCAGAAATCAATCCAGAATTTAATTTTGTGGAAGAAGGATATATAGATTTAGATTTATATATATATATATATATATTTTCTAAATGGCTACCCAATTCTCTCAACACTGATCATTGAATAACATATTTCCCCTACTGATCTAAAATACCACCTTTATCATATACTAGATTACTGTATTTGCATCTACTTTTAGACTCTATGTTGTCCCATTCAGATACACAAATCAGGTTATTTTATTCTCCAATTTAAAACTTTTTAATGACTTCCAAGGGCCCTCGTAAAAATGCAGTGGTTCACAGTCTTAAGCAGGTCTGGGTATCATTCTACCCACCTCCTATGTGGCTTTGGGCAAGTAAACTAACCACTCTGAGCCATATCTATAAATAACATGATTATTACATGATTATAATTACTGTAAGGATTTAGCTTTGTGTGGGGAAGGGGGTAAGGCATATTCCAGGAACCAAACACAGTGTCTAGAGTAACACTGTTCAATAGAACTTTCTGCGAAGATGGAAATGTTCTGTATTTCTGTGCTGTCCAAAACAGTAGCCACATGTATCTAGTTTGGGGAACTAGAATGTTAATTTAACTAATTTTAATGTAAACAGTCATATGTGACAAGCATCTGCCATATCGGACAGCTCAGATCTAGATCTCAGAGAGGAAAAAGAGGAAGATGTGTAATAGAGGCTAGACTGTGGAAGGGCTTGTAGGTCTCATTAGGGACTTGAGTCTTCATCCTAAGAATAATAGGAAGCCACTAACAGGCTTTGAGTGGGACTGGTTGTCCAAGGTGGAGGAGAGGGAGGTCTTAGAATAATGCCTGGGTATTCTGACTTTGCTCAGATGGGAGAAATGGTGACACCTTTCATTAAGAGGGGGAAAAAAAACATTGAAAGAGGATTGTGGGGATTATTATGTTAGGCTTGGTCATGTTGAGACAGCTGGTGATGGATATGAAAGTCTAGAGATAAAGAAGTCTGGAGATGGAGATTTGTAAGTCATGATTGTATGGACGGTAATTGCTGATGGAGGGTGGGTGGGAGAGGATGGACCAGAAGAAAACACAGGATAGAGGACTCAGCCTTAATGAATGGCATTTATTGGTTAAGAAGAGGAGGAGGAGCTTATAATAGAAAATGTCTAGAAAGGCCAGGGAAACTCCAGGAGACTGTGTGATCTCACAGCAGCTGCCTAGTCCAGTGCCACTTGATTCACAAGTGGCAGAACCAGAATTTTTGCCCAGAGCCTATAGATACATGCATAGGCCACTCGTGTGAACTGGAGACCCTTCACTAGCAATAGAATCAAAATCTTACCTTTTTGAACACCAGAAGACTGTCAAGGGTGACGTGGAAACGCCCAATGGCATTACTAATTGATATCACTCCAAACGTTAGCTCTGGGAAGTCTTTGATCATATCATAGAACAACTCTGCTACTTCTTCCTCTAAATCCTGTTTGGGAAAGGATGTTGGATGAGGCTTTGATAGAAAGCAAAATACCTGGCTTATTTAAGGTCAAGGTGGAAATGGTGACCAATTTGTCTCCTCACCTTTCCAAGTTCTGGGGTTTTCCTGGGTCCCTTAAATCCCTTTTCATGGATGTTTAATACTCAGAATACTTCTATGGCTATGACTAAGGCCAAAATAGGCAACTCCACAGAAATTAATGAAGAGAATTGATAAACTTGATTTTTTCCGAGTATTTACAATAAGGTTGTTCTAAACACACAGGTTTAGACTTAAACATTTATTCCTTAATCACTTTCATAAGAGGCAATTGATTTGACCACATGGATCACCAAATATGAGAAACTTGGGGCTGAAAAGTGAAATGAGACAGAAAGAGGCACATACTCTTCCCATGCAAAAATACAATGCCAAAGTTCTGCCCTCTACTGGGGGAAGGAAAGAATCATCAAAGTTATAGGAAATGAGTAAAGACATATAAGAAACTCATTTTCCACAAGGAAAAACAATTTGCAAATTATATATTATTCAACAATGTTCTAAATGGACCTCCAAAAGATCATTTATACTGTCAAAACCAATTTAATAAATGTCAGTCTCCTCTCCTCTCTCTGCATTCCTGTCCACCTCAGTGTCCCCAACCACTTTGCCTTCCATTCTTTCCTTCCTTATTTTAACCCTATAAAAACAGCTCATTGGAAAAGGAAGAATGGGCATGGAATTAACCCAAGTGGAAGACCTCTCCTTACCCCACCCCTTCCCAGACACAGGACTCCTCAACCAGTGAAAAAGCTACCTCCCACCTCTTGACCCCAGTACCTGGAAGAAGCCAATGATGACCAAGGGCCTGGATTTCACAAAATCTAACACCTGCTGGGTGTTATTGAACAAAAATGCTTTCTGGCTAATTTGTCTCCTCAGCCAAACGACCAAGGCAGTAGATTCAACCACTCCTGGAAACAGAGACAGTTAAATGGATCTCATAGCATTTTCCTCTGAAACTGGAGCAAGGCTTGTTTTCTTCAAGTTTAATGAATAGAAGCATCTCAGTCTTGGACTTCCACACATTAAAGGCCAAGGTCAGTCTTTCTACTCCTTCCCACCCTAGTCCCAAGGCATGAACGGACATTAGCAGCAGCAGCAGCTAAACTTCATTGAGCACTTACCATGGACAAGGCACTGTGCTGAGCAATTTGCATATATTATATCCCCAAAACAACCCTACCCTATAGGATAGGTATTCTTACCCTCCCCATTTTGCAGAAGAGGAAATTGAGGTTTGGCTTGCCAATGGCCATCCCACTAGTGCAACTGGGAATCAAACCCAGGAGGAAGCATGCCTTGTCTTCTTTTCTTACCTACCTTCCAAAGTGACAGGAAGATAGATTTATTTTTAAAAAGATATATAAATGAATGACATGTAAATAAAAATAAATAAAAATACCAGCTAGCTTTGTGACTTTGGGAAAGTTCCATTATCGCCTGTGCCTCCAACTTCTCATCTGAGACACAGATGTTCATGAAGGTCATAGGTCATGACTTCCATTTCTCAGCTATCATATGGGAGGTGCTAAGCATACAAAAATCTCAGCTTCTAAAATTGGGACACATATACCATATCTGGGGAGACATAATAGTGTGCCAAAATGTACATGAAGCTATAGGCAGGCAGTGTTTGGTAGAATTATCAATTCCACATGATGGTAGATAATGTAAAGTACTATCTTCTATCAAAGACTACTATAGAATAAAATGAAGCATTTAAACTGAGTTTATGGAATAAAGCAATGTTTGTTGTAAGTGGCTTTGGACTACATCTGTAGACCCGTATTCCTTCACCCAGCCTTGATTCCTTCACTTATTCATTCATTTGACAAATATGTCCCGAGTACCTATTATATTATTGAATTCTGTTCTTGGTCCTGGGAATATGATGGTGTGACACATTCACACTGTTTTGCAGCATTTATTCCGTCGAATAGGACAATTGTCAAATAATTACACAAACAAGCATATAATCACACCCAAAGTAGGTGTTCAGAAGCAAAGTTCTGTGATCCTGTAGCAAAGATATATGACATAGACTGTGTATTCAAGGAGGGCTTCTTGGAGGAAATCACTTATGAGCTGAAAACTGAAGGATGCATATGAGTCAATAAGAAGGCAGCAATAGAAGAAGGAAATTGGACAAGGAAGCAGAGGGAAAGGCTTCCAGGCAGAGCAAGCAGTGTCTGCAGGACAAACTGCTGCATGCAGCTTGATGAATGCATGTCGGGTGGTAAATTGACTGGAAAGGACTCTATTTTGAGCATCTTTGCTTACATTTCCTAAGAATATAAGGCCATTTAAAAAACTTACAATGGAGAATATTTGCATGTAGAAAGGCGTAAAAATTATAATGTATAGTTTCATGAATTTTTGCAATATGAACACTCCTGAGTACTACCCAGACCAAGAGATAGATCTTTGCCAGGCTGTCACAAGTCCCCGTTGGCCTCCCCCCCCTCCGCCCAGTCCCTAACGCACCCTACTTAAGCATAACCACCATTCTAACATCTGACAGCATGTATTAGTCTGCCTGCTCTTGAGCTTCGTATAAATGGAATCACACAGTATGTGTTTTGGGGTCTGGCTTTTTTACATTTGTGAGATTCTTCCACATTGTTGCATGGGCTATGTAGCATTGTATTGTGTGAATTTTCTATGATTTATCCATCCTCTGTTGGTGAGCATTTGGGTTGTTCCCAGGTTTGGAACTATTAAGAATTAATTTTCGTGCATGTCTCTGGGGGCACATTGTATGTATGCATTTCTGTTGGGCTCATGCCTAGGAATAGAATTTCTGGTCATAGGGGATGCTGCATTCAGATTTCGTAGATACTGATTAGGCCATTTTAAAAGCCACAGAGTCAGGCCTATTGGAGTTCATAGAAGGACAATGTGCTGGCCTCGAGAGAGAGGGATGGGGGAGGCTTCATGCCACCCTCAGACCACACCACTCCAGTCTGCAGCAGTCCCCTTCTCCTCCTGGATTCAACCTCAAGGCTGGGTGTCTGTTTTCACAGTCATCTATTCTATGCTCTAAGTCACCTCTCAGGAAGAAGCAGGCACAAATCATGGAAACAGTCTCTTACAGGCATTTGTCTGAAAAAAAATTATCTTATAAGTGCTCTGAAAGAAACTGGTTCCAAAGTCCTGAAAATACCAATAAAGGTGAACAGAAAGCCCCCTGAGTCCATTTGAATTTCAGGTCATCAGAACCATAGTGCCGATCTCACGTGCCACTGTTTCCTGCTGTCCGCACAGCAGCCATGCCCTCTTCCCCCGATGCACAGGGCCTTGGCACCCACCAGTTCCTCCACCTGTGCTGCGTTTTCCTCAGCAATCAGGGCATCTCCTCTGGCTTATTAGTTCGAGATTTGGAATTTTCTTATCGCCACCCCCCTCTCCATCATATCATTCTCTATTTTATGACCTATTAATTTTCTTCATTGAGTCTACCTTTTTCTGAAATTACAATTTTTGTCTAGCTTGCTCACTAGCTCCTATAACCGTCAGGCTCATAGTAGGTGCTCAAGAAATAATTACAGGATAGATGAATGAGGTGAATGAATTATAAGATAAGCTGGCTTAATGAAACTTGATCTTGGGCCATCTTCTCTGGGATGTCTGAGCTCTGTTTGCCCCTCTGGATCCCATGGGACTGAGGTAGCTCTGAACTTGATAAATAGCTTGTTCCTGAGAGTCTGAAGATCGGTCACTGCCCTGCTGGGCATGTGTCTCCCATGGAACTTGGCTCTGAGCCAGAGGACATGGTAACAACTGAGGTGTGAACACTACATCAATGATTGACTGGGGCTGCTGTTCTACTGCATATTTCCAAGCACAAGCTGTGAATGCATCATTAACTGATGCCCTGAAGCCAACCTGAGTTTCCCTCCCTCCAGTGAGGAGGCCATGGCCAAGTCTCCCACCATCAATCCTTGGGGGACTAGAGGAGAACTAGAACTATAACTTTGACCCAACAAGGACTAACCTACTCTGTGGGGAAGTTTTCATGAAAGTTGGTGCAGGAGACCAGCAAAGCTCTGTCGCCCCTCTTAGCTCAGGAAAGCCCTGTCAAGTTGGCAGAACTGGCATTATTCATCCTGTTTAGGAAGTGAGAAATTGGAAGGCTAGGTCAAATTCTCACAACTAGTGTTTGTCCTAAGTCTAGGCCCTGCTTCCCTGCCAGCACTCCACTGCCTCTTTCCCTGGTTTGAGTAATACTGAAAAAGAAGAGGGATGGGCAAGCCTAGTAGAAATACGGGCTGGCTCCTTACCCCAAGTCTGCCTGCAGTGGGCCCTTGCAATTCCATCCCATTCAAACTCAAAAACTATTCATGAAGAACCTAAGTGTCCCGGGCACTGCCGAGGGTCAGGAAACTAATGGTTTGATAATAATAAGGACCACATCTGCCATTTACTTAAGAGTTCACACAATGCACAGCAGGGGTTGGTCAACCGCAGCCCATAGGCCAAATCTGACCCGCCAGTTGCCTTTATAAATAAAATTTTATTGGAATACAGCCACACCCATTGTTTATGTGGAACTGGTTTTCCTCTGCATCAGCAGAGTTAAGTAGTTGTGAAAGAGCTTGTCTTGCCCTTTGCAGAAAACATTTGTTTTCTGCAGTGCTTATTAGCTAGCTGGAGATTGTCGAGAAAGTTGTTGTTGTTCCACTTCTCTAAGCCTCGGATTCCCTACCCCCCCCCCCCATACTGGGCTGTGACTTATGAAAAGGCGGCCAGAACAGCGATGGAACACAGTAAATGGTTCAGATATGTGTCAGAACTTATGCCTTACAAACCTGTTCCATCTAACCAGTAACCCCAGGATGTAGATGCTTGCACCATCCCCATTTTACAGATGAGGAAATTAAAATTTGACAAGAGGAAGTGATTGTTCTTCAGGCACGAAGTAAGGATTTAAAGCCAAGTGGTGTCTGCCAGTTCCGGCAGCCTCTCCAGAGGACTGGGGAAAGGAAGTGATATCAGCTCCTGGCCCTGTGCTCTCACCAGACAACTAAGAACAAATACAATTCTGTGAAGTTAAGGGGCTTGAGGGAGGAAGCACAGGTGCTGTGGGAGCCCAGAGGAGAGAAGGCACCCTGACCTGGACAGTCAAGGGAGACTTCTGGGGGAGGTGGTGATACAACTTCCTGCATGGCAGAGGAGGTCTCAGGCACTGGCTCCTAGCAAAAGGGGCTCAGACTGTCTGGAAGTTGCCACATTGTCACCTTCATTGCTTCAAGAAGAAGTCTGACCTCACCTGGCCTTTAGGAGGTGAGGGCACCCCAGAACCTAAGCCACTCCATGAGCAGATATAGACTTCAACAAAATAACCAGGGTCTCTCATTTCTTCACCACATTCCCCAAAGCCAGCACATCACAAATGATTCCTGTCTTGGGATCATTGAGTCACCATTGTTGATAGTTGTCGCTCAGTATATCCCTAAGAAGCATCAGTCACCGTGTCTCTTCTCTTACCGCTCCTGTCTGCTCTCTCCATCTCTTTTCCTCTGCCCTCCCACTGCCTCTTCATTGTCCCATAGCGGGCTGTGAGCCACTGCACTGCTGGGTCTTGTTGGGTCTTGTTTCTAATCTGCCCTGAGGTAGACGCTTTTGCTGTGCCTTCCCCTGAAAGTCTGGCCTGGGTCTCATGCCCCCTTGTGTCCAATCTGAGAACTGCATGGCATCCGGCAGATCCCGGAGGTGATGGCACTCTCTGGGCCCTTTGGTTTTTGCCAACAAAATTGAAACAGGCTTGTTGCAGACCTGCTAAATGCCAGACGCTGCAAAAGACTATCTCAGTTTTCCGATTCAGTCATTCACACATATAATGGGAGCATTCTACCAGCATAGTACAGGCTGTCCCGGGCACGTTGGCATTCGTCAGTTTCATTCCATCCATCCATCCATCCATCCATCCATCAATTTTGCACACTTTTATGCATTTATATATTTAGCATTTAAAAAATTAGAATCTACCATGTGCCGCACTGAGTCATATAAATCTTCAGGCATTCTTACCACCAAATAGGGTTTAACACATGGTAGTTTCTCAGTAAAAGAGTATTGAATATGTGAATGAACAAATTAATAAATTAAATGGATGATGATAGAAGCTAAAGTGGTTGGTAGTCACCCTTTCCCAAATATGTCTTGTTTCATCATACCTCAGTCTCCCTTTTGGTCAACCAGTGCTTCTTTGTCCTGGGACCCTGTCAGAATCATTCTAAACTAGAAGATAGGGATGGTAGGTAGGTAGTGGAGTTAGGAACTCAATCTCTGGTCTCTGGGAGTTTATGACCTATGCATCTCACTCTCCCACCTCATGGTACTTCTAAGTCCCACCAGCTGAGATACAAGGAGTTGTGGAGCAGCTATGAGTTCACCAAAATTTTTTTCCTTATGGACATAGATCAGGACCATGTTGCCCAGCCTTTCAGTTGACTGGGACCATGTAACAGAATTTTGGTCAATGGAAAGAGATATGATGTTTGCCACTTCCAAGCTTGGGTCACAAACACTACCATTGGCAATACTCTGCCTCCTTTCCCCAACTATTAGATAGAGAGAAAATGGTGGAGGCCTCAGAGGCCATAACGGAGGGTAGAGTTGCAACCTGGAAGGAACCTTGGCCCTTGAAAGACTTGGGGAGCAGAGCCCCCCACCTCCACCCTCTGACTGCCAACTGGGCTCTACATGAACAAGAAGTAAATTCATGATTTTGTCACACCACTGAAATGCTTGTGTTTGTGTTTCCATAGCTAGCATTGCCTTGACTGACACAGAAGCACTATTACCTTTGCAACTGATGGGTTCCAACCTGTTGCCCTCAAAAAACAGCTTCAACTCTGGAGCCTTCTTAACATTAAACTCCGTCTGAAGTTCCTTCTCGACCGTGATGTCCACTTTGCCAAAGCCAAGCCCATTCTTGCCTTTGCCCATGATCTCCACGGCTTTGCCCAGCTCCTCAGCCAGGCTCCTGGATTGCTTGGAGGATGGGTTATCTGAAAAAGTCAGTATATGTCAGAAGTTTCTCGAGCCTCTCTTATTCCCCATCTCTCAGGGAGGAGGTTGGGTTTCACATGCTTTAGTTCCTGGGCCTGCCTTACACTATGCTGTAGTAGGTAAATTTTCAGAAACGTGACAGGATGGGAGACACATGTTTTGTGAAATTGGTCATTTGGGAGGTGTACCAGGGTTCTATGGGCTCAACAACACTGGAAGTAATACAACTTTGGGCAATTCATTCCAACCCTGTGAGACTCACTTTCCTCATAGGTAAAATGAGAAAAATAATAGTGATTACCTCATAGAGTTGTCAGTCAAATAAGACTTATTTAACAATCAAGTCTATGGTGCTTATTAATTTCTAAGAGCTTTCCATGTATTGAGCCATCTAATCCTATGGGGTAGGCACGGTTATTATCACAATTTTATAAATGAGGAAACTGATTGGCAGCAAAATGTCCTATTTGCCCAGGGCCGCATGACAGTGAGATATAGCCAGGAAATGGAACCACTAAATCAGCTCTCTAACCGATGTTGATGTGTCAAACCCTTAGCACAATGCCTGGCACATAGTAAGGACATAATGCATTGTTATTACTACTGTTATTATTGAGCAGTTTCTATGGTCAGAAACTATAGAGAAAGAATGAGGGGGCATGTGCGCCATCTGGTGGAAAATCCTGGAGTTACAGGCCAAATTGAGCCCCCTCAGTTGCCCTATAGCTGCATGTAATATTGCAGGGGACTTTCAGTCGAGCAAGGTCAGGTGTGAGAAGGATGGGGGTGGGAAAAGGTTATGATGCTCCCCTACCCTCTCTGATCCTGCCCTTTGGGGTTAGTGATGTCAAAGAGACCTCACACTCTCAATTCAGATTCCTTGGCCCCTAGTATTGCTGGGCAGTGGGGGGCGGGGGTTTAGGAGTAGGGAGCCCTTTTCTGGAAAATGGCCGCAGGGAGCTGGCATGTGATCCTGGCAGCAATAAGGCCTTCCTGGCCTAAATGAGAGGGAACTAAAAGGTGCTCACATTTGCCTTCCTTCTTCCTAATAACACTGTGCGATTGCAGGCCCCTCACTGCCCTGATGTCTGCGGCAGGTGGACCGAGGCAGGGCAGTGGGGTCTTTGATTCCCATTCAAGTCAGAACACATTCACTTTTTCAGTCCCCACGCCTCTGCCCTGTCCATCTGGAGCACTTGGAGAAAGTGCAAATCACCTCCAGTGCCTGGGCAAATTCCAAGTCCAACAGAGAGGTCTTTTGTAAAGCAAAAACCCAGAAAGCCAGCTTCAGGACAACTGGAACACGCCCCACTCTCAGTCAGCACACCTGTTCCTGCGATGGAACCCGAAAGTGAATGATCGTTTTCATTAAATTCCCAATCGATGCACAGGAAGTGGGACTTTTCACCTCTCCACTGCCTGCTTTGTCACCATCATTGCCTTCCATTCTCCTCATCCATCACCACCAGCAAGTGCTGGCCTGTTGCCAGCTGCTCCGTCCCTCAGGCCTCTCCCCTGGCTTCCTTGTGGATTTGGGCCTTCAGGGTTGCTGATTGACATTGTGTCCAAATCTGAGTCTCTAAGAGAAGCAGTTCAGGGCAAGAGAAACACATGGAATGATTATCCAAATGATGGAACTTTTAGAAGTTCCACACACAGCTCAGTGCTCCTGAGTATCCGGAAGGGAAGAAATGAGAGAAGTAGTCTGTGATAGCTGGAATGCTGGGATCTGAAAGCTGGCTGGACGGGATCTAACAATAATAGTCTTGAGGATTCACCCACCCATCCATCTGTCCGCTCCTCTAGTCAGTCACGTTCATTCACCGCATCTTTTTTTAGGATCTGCCATGTGCCAGACACCGTTTGGTACTGGGGATTTAACAATCAGTGGATAAAAATCCCTGCTCTTGTTGGGGAATACAGAAAATAAATAAGTAAAGAAGTAAAATATATGCTATATTAGATGCTAAGTGCTAAGTGAAAAAAAAAAAAGCACAGCTGGAGGGCGGGAGTGTCAGAGGGATTAAGTTTAAGTAGGGAGGCTAAGGGAGGGCTCACTGAGAAGAAACATTTTAATAAAGACTGAAGGAAGTGAGGAAGCAAGCTACGTGGATATCTAGAGAGAGAGAGCTTCCAGGCGGGGGAACAATAAGTGCAAAGGCCCTGAGGTGGGAACATGTACGGCATGTTTGAGGAATGACAAGGAGTCTGTTTGGCCTGGAGCAGAAAGATGGGTGTCAGGGTCAGATGATGTAGGGCCTTTTTGGCCACCGAATAGCCCCTTCTCTGAGGGCTATGGAAATATTCTGGAAGGTTTGGGGCAGAGTTAGATATGATTCTACTTATTTTTAACTGGATTGTACTGAATGTTATATGAACATTAGATTGAAGGGGAAAGAGGTGTATTCAGAGAGACAAGTGGGAGGCCTCTGTAATAATCCAGGTGAGAGTTGGTAATGGCTTGAGCCAGGGTGGTGGCAATGGAAGAGGTGAGAAGTGGTCAGAGTCTGGAGACATTTTGAAGGAGGACGTGACTGGAGATAGATGAGAGAAATGGGAGGAGATGCTGGATTGGATGTGGAGTGTGAGTGAAGGAGAGAGGTCAAGGGTGACTCTGAGATTTTGACCAGAATAGCCAGATGGATGGTGATGATGGTGGTGATGGAGATGATGGTGATGATGATGATGATCGTAATGATAAAAAGGTACAACAACTACAAGTTACTGAGCATTCACTGTGCCAGCCACTGTGCTGAGTGTTACATGCCTTATCCTGGTTAATCCTGAGAACAACTTCTCAGTTATCTACCATTCCAGGTGAGGAATGTTACAGACCAGAGATGAAATCCAGAGGTCTTACGGCTAGTACACAGTTAGGCTGAGATTCAACTCCAAGGCTGGCTGACTCCCAGATTCATGCTCTAACTGACCATATAGGTTAGCCGATCTGAAAAAGATTTCTTTTCATAGAGGGAGGGATGAGATGCATTCTTCCGTGCTCTGGGTGGTTTCCATCAGAGCAGAGAGAATCTGTGGAGCCAAATCCACTCTTTATGATTTACAGTTCTGTCTTCTGGTTTCTTTTAATGTTTGCAAATCGGTTTTACCTCTGTGGTTTTGGAACCTTGAATTCTAAGCTTATAAAGGTGAAATAAATGTGTGCACCCCTCAGATCTTGGTGATTGTGCCCTGCCCTGGCCAACTGGAAATGCCAGTTTGGTTGGGGTATGGTAACAATTCAGATGTACATTGTTGCTTGGGCAGAGTGGAGCCCAGTGGGCTATGGATGCATAGGGAGCCCACTGCTGGGAGGCTGAGAGTTCCTGCAAGTACAGCCATCCTTGGGTCCTAAGCTTTACCTAGAGAGAGCTCATTTTGTGACAAATGCTGGTATATGGCACTCAGTGAACTTCATTAGATTGTTTCATAAAACAGACAGTTATGGTGGTTTATAGCACCTGCAGCTCAGGCAGTTGTATTTTTCTAAACATCTCTGTGCCTGTGTTTCCTCATTTACAAAATGGGGATACTAATAGATCCTACACCTTAACCTTAAGATGATCCTACATCGTCAAACAAGGTGTTCAAAGCTGTGGCACAAGAGTGCCCAAAAAACATTAACTATTTTGATGACATAGATGGGGAACCCTTGATCTTGCTCTGACTAGTTCTCTCTGGGAACGGAGAGTCTTATGGAAATGTTGGGATCCTCAGCAGACCTTCCAATTTTTGGGGAAAGAGACTCAAGGGTGACTAGCACCAAGTTGTCCAATATAAGCCTGTAAGCCTAGGCCTATTTTGTGGCTCTCACGTGGGTTTTAGGGTAAGCAAATGAGACCCAGGGTCATGTTAGAATCGGGAATGGCTCTCTGAATGTCACATGGTGTGTAGATGTGTTAATGGCTAATGGACCTAGAATCAATGTTTGCTTGGGTCTTTAGTAGATAACGCTGGGTTCTCTTTTTCTGAGAAGCCAGTGTGAGTCAGGGGAGGGGCTGGTGGATGGGGAAATGTGAATGTAGGGACTGGAGATTAGCTCCCAGCACAGGGAGCTGGAGTCTGCATTTCTTTAGATGGTGGTTCTCAGTGGGGGATATTTGGCCATATATGGGGACATTTCTGGTCATCATAACTGGAGTGTTACTGGAATCCAGTGAGTAGAGATGAGAGAGGCCTCTAAACATCCTACAGCGCATCCCCCGCCCACCACACACACACAACAAAGAATGATCCAGCCAAAGTGTCAGTAGTGCTGAGGATGAGAAATCCTACTTTAGACCAAGCTCCAGATCAAGCGTGGAAAAATATTCTGAGAATAATTCTCTCTGCATTCCATAGGGCCAGTATAGTATATAGAGGTGCTTACAGATGATAGGAACTTAGGGATGGTAATCATTCCCTTCTAGTTCCTCAAGGGCCAGCCAACAAATTCCCCTGACCATCACAATGGCCTATAAGGCCCTAAAGGACTGTACTTCCTTTCTTATCTGATCTTTCACTTTCTTTAGCACCTCAGCTTTAGCCATCCTGGCACATTCCCACCCCAGGGCCTTTGCACTTGCTCTTCCCTCTGCCTGAAATGCTGTCCTCACAGCTATCTGCATAGGTTGCTGCCTTTCTGCCTTCAGTTACTTGCTGAATTTTCATTTTCCCAGACCACCCTAAATAAACTTGCAGCCCCACTTCCACTAACTTTTTGCACTCTTTGTTGCTCTTCTTTTTTTCTCCATAGCATTTTTAACCATAGGACATAGTATATTTTTTGCTTATTTATCTGTTTATTTTGGGTCTCCCCTCTTTAGGATGTAAGTGTCATGAAGCAAGGATGTCCATCTATTTTGTGTCTAGAAGTCTATCTGGCACATGACAGGAATTCATTAAATATTTGAATGAATGAATGAATGAATGAAAGAAAAATAAGTAAATAAATAAATAACCATTTCAGTTACAGCACAGTTTTGTAAGATGGATTGGACTCGAGTTTTGGTGTCAGATCTCGTCTAAAATTCAGGCTGTACCACTTACCAGTTGTTTGACTTTGGACCAATTTTCCAACCTTTCTGAGAAGTCTTTACCTCATAGATAAGATGGAGATGATGAGACCAAGTATAGCGCCTGGAATACAGATACTCAATAAATGGCCACTATCATCATCTTCTTCATCTTCATCAGCATCCTTTATCCACATCACCATCATCACCATCATCATCATCATCATCATTATCATCATCTAACCTGTTCCCAGAACTCTTCACATCTCTGCTTTGGGGCACTTCCCAAATGACCCTAGAAACAGCTCCTGATAAATCTCATTTTGGCCTTGCCCCACTAAAGGTAGCCTGCACTTCTCTCCTTGCCTCATCCGTGCAGAACATTATTTGCCAAAGGCAAGCTCAGTTCATTCACTGATTCATGCAGCATCTCATGCAGGCCTACCAAGCACGATGCTAGATGTTAGTGATCAAGAGATGAATGAGATTTGGCCCCTGCCCCCCATGGAGCCCACAAGTTTAAAAGCCCTTTCAATATAGTGTGGCAAATGCTATGAAAGGGAGGGTACAGAGGATTGTGTCAGCATGGGACGGCCTGCCAGTCAGTGTAGGTGGGAGAAAGGGTGGACACAGCCTCCTGAGAGAGTAGCTTCATGAGCTTAAACCTTACAATCCAGTTGAGGGAGTATAGGAAGGACACTGTGGGCACAGGGAATTATAAATGCAAAGGCCCTGAGGCTTTAGCCAGTGCAACCTGTCTGGGAACCACAAATTACCCAGGGGCTAGAGCATAGCTCTCAAATGAAGTGGGGAAGTTGGCTAAGGCTAGACCAAGCAGAGGACACTGTAGCCATGTTAGGGAGTTTGGGGTCTTAGAGAATCATCGAGGGTTTTTAATTGGGAAGTGACCCAATCTTACTTGTATTTAGAAAAAATACCTCTGGGTGTGCTGTAGGGACACATTGGAGGGGGCAGGGAGACCCTCGAGGAGGCTACTGCAGCATTTCAGGTGGGGAACATGGTGGCCTGAACTAAGGCAGGGGCAGGGGAATGCGAAATCTAGAGAGTGGAGAGGGCTTTAGGAGGTGGAATCAGTAGGACCTGGTGGGTGACAGGTTAGATGTGAGAAAAGAGAGAATGACCTTGAGATTTCTGATTTTGACATTGGGTAGATAGTGGCGCTGTCAGTTAAGGCAGGGCATGAGAAGAATCATGTTGAAGGGAGCAAATCAAAGATGCTGAGTCCTGTTTTGAACACATGAGGCATTTGAGACATGTGAGGGACATGCAAGAGGAAGGGTCCCACTGACAATTGGCTCTTGGGCCTGGAGTCCTCAGAGGGATGAAAAAGTGAGCAACAGCAAAGAATTTGAGACTACTATATAGTATGTCCCTGGGACAAAACTGGAAAAATCTTTTGTTGTAAAAAGCCTATTTATTCCTAGAAAAAACGGTTTATCATACTTTCCCCAAGGGATTAGATTTTTCCAAAGGTCACTTTAGAAGGCCTGCCGGGTTTTGAAAACTCATTTTGATCTAAAGTGAGTATTGGAAGGAGTCAAATATTCAGATGTAATGAGCTTGACTGTCTCTTTTGGATAACAGAATTTCTGCTGGTGTTTATTGCTTTCAAAGACCTAGTGGTGGGAATGCTTTCAGTTTAAAGTATTCAAATGGGTTGTCATTAAATGTCATTAAGGAACATAAAATTAATTGACTCTGTCTGTAGCCCCAGGTTCAGTGTCAGTCCCTGAGTTATAAGATGTCAGTTAAATCCCGGAAGAACCATGGACCCCCCTTCTGCCTGATTGAAACAGGGCAGTCACTTGGGCAGAGATTTGCATTCTCAGGTGGGCAGGACAGGTTCCTTGTCTTTGGTGTCTACTGCACAATTTTTAAAAGGGTAAATGTGTGTTGAGATGTGTGTTGTGTCATGCAAAGTGTGTGGCTCTAGTGCCCTCAACATTGAGAGCCCAGGATCAGAAACTAGGGCCGCTGCAATAAAGAGAAGACAGAGGCCTTCTTCTTGGCTGTCTGAGTGTGCAAATCATTAGCTTGCAGTCCTGCATCAGATAGAACAGAGCTGCAGGGTTCTCAGTTCTTCCCAGAAAACAACCATAAAACAGATGTGTGGGTACTGGCCCACGTCCTGGGGTGGATGAGAGATGTGGGGAACTGGCCGGAGGAGTCAGTCAACAAAGTGGAAATGTCTGCCCTGCTTGCAGGCTGGCGCAAATAGCCCAAACTGGATCTCCCCTACGAGATCTTACTCCATGGGCTGGAAGTAAAATCCGGCATGTACTCTGGCACTGAGGTTGAAAGAAACCATTAACAGCCTGGGTAGATGGAGGTCAGAGTCTCAAAACTATTTTGATGGAATTTTATGTATCAGGCATGATGCTTCCATATTGGATGGAAGCAAAAATGACACAGTCAGATTTTCTCTTCTGGGAACTATCAAGGTTAAGGGCACAAAAAGAATGTTTTTGTTCCATGGTGCTATGAAGTAGCTGCACAAGCCAGCTGAGGAGGCTCTGGGACCCAGGGCAGCTGAGCTGCTGATGCTGTCACATGCCCAAATACCCTGATCCAAGAAACATCACTCAGACCACACCAAATAAGAAGAGACCGGGACTTGAATTTCACATGGGGGGGACACAGACTCAAATGCTATAGGGATGAGGCAGGGACTGTGACTGTGTGGGGTTGGCAGGATAGGGATGTGGCAAACTGACAGGTCTCTTTTCTGATCCAAAGGGAAAATCACTACTCAGCTTCAGCCAGTTGTCACATTGCAAGAATGTGGGCCTGTGCCCCCAGATATTCTGTTTCACAAGAGCAGATGTAAATTCAATTATAATTGTGAAATCTCTCAATCTTTAAAACACCAGAGGCCAGGGGCGCCTGAGTGGCTCAGTCTGTTAAGCTTCTGACTTCAGCTCAGGTCATATCTCACAGTTTATGGGTTTGAGCCCCACGTCAGGCTCTGTGCTGACAGCTCAGAGCATGGATCTTGCTTCCGATTCTGTGTCTCCCACTCTCTCTCTCTCCCCCAACCCTGCTTGTGCTCCATCTCTCTCTCAAAAAGAAATAAACATTAAAAAAAATTAAAACTCTGTATGGACCAAACGTAACCACCTGCTATCTTCTGTCTATGGGGTCCTGGCTATTACATCCTTGAATTCAGGGTTATGGGAGAGAAGAGGAACCATAAAGAACTGAGAAGTGAGCCAGAGGGATCAAAGAGAACGAGAAGGGAATGGACTTCTGAGCACCAGGGAGCAAAGGGTCTCAGGTTGGGTCTCAGATTGGAGTACTCTAGGTCAAGGAAGGTGAGGACTGGCAAGGTGCTCATTGGATTTGGGAATGAGTTGTCCTTGGACACATAACCTGACTGTAACAGTCCATAAAATCAACCCTATGCAGAAAACAGTTGTTGACATTCCTGCCCAGAAAAGAAAACTACTCCTGGCGGTTCAATGTCTGCTGGAGCTTACACCACCCTGCTGCCTCGCAGCCAGCCCAGCTTCAGGTTGCATTTGATCAAAAGCCATTTCAGGACTTCTCTATAATGCGATTAAGGCAGACAATGCCGTGTGTTCCCCAGACCCTGTTTCTTTTTCCTCTTCATTTACACCACTGGACTTTGTTTCCCAGCCTCTCTTGCAGAGCTGTGGCCCCTGGAATGCAAGCAGAAGTGGTGTTTAACGTGTTTCTCACCCTGTAATACGTATGTGAATCACCTGGGACTTGACTCAGTAGGTCTGGAGCAAGGCCTGGTCTTTTGCACTTCTACTCAGCTCCTAAGTGATGCTGGCATTGCTGGTCCACAGACCACACTTTGAAGAACACCGATGTGCACCATTCCCAGGGCTGGCCTGGCCCAGAAGCATGGCCTGTGTCTCTCAATCCCTTTGCTGGCTGGAGGCAGAGGATTCAGTGGAGTACTCTAGGCCCTAAGGGATGCTTGAGTCACTAGATGGAAGGACCCTGGGCACTCGAATGACCGTATGGAGCAGAGCTTCTCCGCAGGCCTGCCTGCGACTAAGATTTAAGAAATCAAGCTTTACAAAACTAGATTTGGGAGTTGTTATAGCAGATAGCCTTCCCTAACACGGCGATCTTTAAAATATCTAATCAGAATCTGAACAGTGTACAAAGGTAGGCAATCATTTTTAGAATTCATTTCATTAAAGGACTTCATTCATCTAGCATTAAAAATTGAGCCACAATGTGCAAGAACTAATAAAATGACACATATATATTAGCCTACAAAGTTGGATCTTGTGGCAAATACTGTGAATCAACCATTTCCAAGCTCATTCTTCCTGGACCATTGAGGACAGAAACCTAGACATCCACCATTCCAGACTCCTCATTTGAGAACAACCATGGCCCATTTCTAGCCAATAAGATACAAGAAAAGTCTCTGGTGGAGCTTCTGGGAAAGTTTTGTTTTTTTTTGTTTTTTTGTTTTTATTTTTCAAGGAACATACTTGGCCGCCATGTATTTTGTCCTTTTGCTATTTCCATGTCCCTCTTTTTCCCTAGCATAATGTGCAATGCAGTGCAAGAGGTGCCACATCCATTCTGTGACCACAAGCTACAACATGTCAGGGGTGGTAGAGCAAGAAGATAGAAGGAGCCTGGGTCCTTGATACCGTGAAGCTGCAAGGACAGACATTGACTGCCTGTTCCTAGTCTGCATATGAGAATATGAGGTAATTCTTGGATTTAAGTCATCATTAGCAGATCTTTTTTTTATTCCTTGAAGCTGAACCCAGACCTGACTGATAATAGAAAGTTGATCATCTGTTTGGGGCCAAGGGAGGATGGGGACTCACTTACTGAGTATTTTCCATGTGCCAGATCCTTTATAGATACTTGGTCAATCCCTATAATGACTCTGCCACTTTCATTATTCCCACTTCACACATGAAGAAGGTGAGACACAAAGAAATGCACCTAAGGCCACATACCTAGGTCATGGCAGTGTTGAGTTTTACACTCAGGCTTGCTGGCTACCAAACTCATGTCCTTTACCCCAAACATTGACATCATCTATAGACATAAGTGTGTGGATCAGTGAAGTTATAAAAACAAAAAACAAACAACTGAAAAAAAAAAAAAAACCCACTTTAGGATTTACCATGCTTGGCACATGGTCTTTGATAAATACTGATGTCAGTAACAATAGACGCCTAAGTGTTCACTCCACTGCTCTGGCTAAAGATTGCCCATCACTGGGCATCCCTGGGAGGCCAAAGAGTGAAGATTTCTCTCACTTCAGGCCCACCTTCAAGCTTCAAGATGCGTTTGCATTGGCCTGGAGCCCCAGCGCATTCCAGGATGCGAGGATGCAGGAGTCAAGCCAGAGGAGGCTGCTCAGCTGATTTGCAGCTTGAAGAACCATTTCTGAGGACAAGTCCAAACTGTCACTTCCGTGAGACACCAATGTATACAGTTCAGACTATTCTAATGGCATGAATATCCTTGTAAAGAGTTTCTCATGCTTCTTTGTGACATCCCTGGCCTCAACTACAAAGTCTCTGAGAACAGAAACCAAGGCCTCTTCTCTGGGACTCCCATTGGGCCCGCCCAAGGCCTGGCACTGAGCAGAGCTGAGTAAAGGAGGGTGAATCAGAATGCAATAATAATAGCTCTGCCCAATGAGTGCTCACCAGGCACTAAAGACTGCATGTTTGAGCCCATTTTCATCACCACAGCAACCTGCAAGGCAGAAATTAGTAGCGTGTTTGTGCAGAGGAGGAACCTAATACTGATGATAAAGAGAAAGGCAGCCAAAATATTCTTAAGCTCTTATTATGCACCAGGCACCTTGCTAATAAGCACCCTAGGAATTTTATCCTATGGCTAAATCCCCCATTTCACAGCCAAGTAAAGAGCGGCTCAGAGTGATCAGGGTCACTTGCTCAAGGTCATCTGACAGTAAGTGGCAGCACCCCGGATTTGAGCCTAGGACCGTGAACCTCTAAAAGCTGAACTTCATCCCGAGACATGCACCGGTCAGACTGGAGAGAAAAGGAAGCCTGTGAGGCGTCGGGGTCAGAGGAAGGCAAACTGACAGAAGGGAGAAAAGGGTACGCCAGAGCAGCAGCGAAGAGGAGGGGAAGAGAACCTGGAGGGAGGGGGGAGGGGCTGCATGGAAAGGGGCAGACACCAAGAAGGGGCAGCACCTGCACAACACTGCCCAGCTCTTGAACTGAGGCTTTGCCTGGCACCCGGGAACCTGGGTGCTAGTCAGGCAGGGTACACCCTGGCAGCAGGCCTTGGAGACTGACACACAGCCAGACACTTCCCAGGAGTGGCTCTGAAGGCAGGATTCTGGAATCCAGTGTTCACATCTGCTCTCTGTACCCTCCCAATCCTTGCACATGGGAAGTGGTGTAGCACAGGGTTTGCAGTCCCCACTTGTGAGCTGTGTGACCTCGGGCAGATCGCTTGGCCTCTCTGAGCTTGTTTCCTCGGCTATAAAATAGGGAGACAAAGGGTGCCACCATGCTGGGTTGTTGTGAAGAAAGTAACTTAACATTTAGTGGGGCACTAGGGACAGTGCCCAGCACAGAGTTAGTACCCACTATGTGAAAGCTGTTATGGAAATCCCTCCCACCCTGTCCCAAGGGACAGCTCTGTGCCCAGTGCCTCAGGGAAAAGAAGAAATGTCCGCTGAAGTGAAGAACAATAGTCCAAGGAACAAAAACGGACAGGCAGAGTTCAGATAAAGGTGATGGTCTGCAAATCTTTGCTCAAGAGCTTGCCCATAGCTGCCACCACGTATTGCTCTCTGGTTGTGTTCCAGCTACTTAACATATTATCTCATTTAACCTTTACAACGATCCAGTGTGGTCAGGATGCTCCTGCCCACATTACAGAGGGTAAAGTTGTATTTCAGAATATAAAGACCCTGAAGGGTAGAGGTTGGCTTTTTACCGTCAGCGGGACAGAGGAGCAACATACAAATCAAGACTAAAGTGGCAAAGTAGCATCTTGCAAATTGCTTAACGTCCCTGGACCTCAGCATTTTCATCTGGAAATTGGAAATGATAGTATATCCATATTACTATTAAGTATGTTAATAATACGTGTTCTCATCTATTTAACAACATAAAACTTCTCTGGCTGCCAGGAGCAAAGAGGTAGATCTCACCCCACCCATCACCCAGGAGTGGGGGACACTCACGGAAAAGCACCATGAGGAAGCGGGTCTGGTTCAGCATCTGGGTCAGGCCAGCAGGGGTCAGCACCAGCAGGTTGCCGTCCTCCACGATATGCAGGGGCTGGGATATGTTGATGCTGGCTTCCTTGAGGTCCTCCTCTGGGAAGCCCCGGATGGTGGGGACGCAAGAGGCAGCCAGCAGCAGGGAGATCCATAGCAGCTCCATGGCTATCTTGCAGGGCCACAAGGAGGAACAGGAGCCCTTATCAACCAGGTGGCAGGGCACCACGTCATCATTCCCTCCCCCACCCTCCTTCCCCGCCCAGCAGTTTGTGTAAGGAGGACACGGCCTGAGCTGGCCCACTGCTCCCTAGCAGTGCCCACACATGGCAGTGGCACCGGCAGAGACGCAAAGTGTTAGCTTAACCTCAGCCCCTGTGTCAACTGTGCAGGGATAGTTCAGACCAGCAGGGCCCCACTCAGAGCCCCACAAAGCCAAATCGCATGCCACTATTGGAGCCCATTGGCTTCCCAGACAATAGGTGAGACTATTGTAGAGAGAGTCCTACAGAGTCCTCGAATGAGCCTCTGGACCTCAGAGATAACACACTGCCTCACACTCCTCCAGCTCCTGCTTGAATGCCCCTTACAATGGGAAGCTCATGACCTCACTTCCCATTCACATACCCCATTTGATTTTTGAACAAGTTTTCTCAACTGTAAATATTTCTTTGAAAAGTCATGGGGCACAAGGGATTGAGCCCCTTATTTGGTTCCATGCTGACAGCATGGAGTCAACTTGGGATTCTCTCTCTTCCTTTGCCTCTCTCTTCCAAATAAATCAACAAACATGTTTTCAAAAGTTATAACTGTAGAATAAATGAAATAAAATAAAAAATAATTGTAAGTCACACTTGTAAAAATTCCAAGCAATACAATAAAAACATGTTAAGTAAAACTAAAAATCTCTCTCATAGTCCCACTTCTGAAAAAGCCACCGTTAACAGTTTGAAATGGATATCTTGAAAATTCCTATATAAATGCACATTTGAGTATATGATTTTAAACATAAATGGAGTCAGCTATGCATATTGTTCAGTGTTCTGATTTTCTTTCTCAGTAATACGAATATTTCCTAGGTACCTTCCTTTAAAAGTATACTCCTTTTTCTTTTCTTCCTTTTTCTTTCTTTCTTTCTTTTTACAATTTTTAATTGTTAGAATGGTAGAATGGTCTGGGTCAGAAGCTTCCTTTCTGTAAGTTCCACTTTCCCTAATTAGGTCTTCCTGTCTTCCCTAACAATTTAGAGCATAGAATCACCTCCTCGGGTCTTTGTAAGTAGCCCTCAAGCATAGAGCTATTTCTCTGTGTAGCACGGACTCCCTGAGTGTCTTAAAGAAGATGACCTATAGCAGGTAGGAGTGGGTGCCTGGATGGCTCATTCAATTAAACGTCCATGTTTTAGTTTCGGCTCAGGTCATGATCTCATGGTTTGTGGGATTGAACCCTGCGTCAGACTCAGCACTGCCAGCACAGAACCTACTTGAGATTCTCTCTCTGCCCCTCCTCTGCTCACACTCTCTCTTCTCACAAAATAAATAAACTTAAAAAAGAAAGAAAGAAAGAAAATGACCTATAGTAGGTATATTCTAGGTCACACCTTCAGATTAAATTTATAAGTATTTTAACTTCTTTGTGGAGTGTTGTAGTCCTAGCACCTGGTATTTATGGTAGGAAAATGGACAAGTGGCTGAATAAATACATGAATGAATGAATAAATGATTTTTGCCTGGGAAATATGTTTGTCAAACTATCTGGAGTCTTTTAAAAAATAGATCTAATATAATTTTTTGGCCTAAAATATAGAGAATTGTGACCAACTTAGCTCTAAATTTTATAAGAACCTTATAAAAGGTACTTAACATACTTGTCACGTGCCAGGCACTGTTCTAGTGCCTTCCATGCCATCACATCTCTTATGACAACCCTATGAGTTAAGAATAGTACTATTGTAATCCTCATTTAATGACTATAAAATAACGCCTAGAAAGGTGAAATAATTTACCCAAGGTCACACAGCTAATAGGTAATAGACCCAGGCAGTCTAGCTACAGAATCCATGCCCCTAACCACAATGACATACTGTCTCTCCAGTGACCCACTGCAAAATGGATGCAGCGAACAATATTTTGAGACATTAACTGAGGTTCCCCCAATCTGATACCCTATACACTCCATCATCCAGTTAAGTCCTGCCTTGGAGGGGAGGGCTGAGGCTGCAACAGAAAGCAGCCAGATTTTTGAATTGGGGTTGCAAGGCAGACTTTGAAACTCTCAGCAGGGACCAGGCACTTGCCAGCTAGGGCTCAAATTGCAAGAATTTTTTTTTTTTTTTTTTAAGGAAAGGGGTTCTGAGTACTCCATGGTTTATGCTCTGAAGCTTTTTTTTTTTCAGGAACTGAAGACAAGAGACCAAACGTTGTAACAAAAGATGCTCTGTTGCTCTCATTGCTCAGGAAATTCCAAGAGTTTTGGTCCAGGAACTATGGATGAAGACCAAATACATACGAGAAGTGCATTTGGCCATCTGAATGCCCAAATATATATATTTATGTTAAAAAGTAAAAACAAGCCACAAATGGAGTCATTTGCTGCCCCTTCTCCCCACGTAGCAAACGAGACTTAACTGCAATTTCAACCTATCCCAGGAATGTGACCTTTTATTTTGAATTTTTTTGTTTTTAAATTTTTATTTTAATTCTAGTAAGTTAACATACAGTGCAATATTGGTTTCAGGGATAGAATTCAGTGATTCATCACTTACATATAACACCCAGTGCTCATCGTAACAAGTGCCCTCGTTAGTACCCATCACCCAGCCCATCCCCCACTCACCTCCCTCCATCAACACCCAGTTCGAGCTCTATCTTTACGAGTCTCTCATGGTTTGTTTCCTTCTCTGTCTTTTTTTCTCCTTCCCACCTGTTCATCTGTTTTGTTTGTTAAATTCCGCATATGAGTGAGATTATATGGTATTTGTCTTTCTGTGACTGGCTTATTTCACTTAGCATAATACACTCTAGCTCCATCCATGTTGTTGCAAATGGCAAGATTTCGTTCTTTTTGATGGCTGAGTAAGATTCCATTTTACATATAGGAATGTGACCTTTTAAAAGTCAACCTAAAATTTCCTGATCAGCAGTAGTAAGATAATCTGCGTGATTAAAAAAGCAAGCAAACAAACAAAAACAAAAAAAAAACCCTGCTTTTCCCTTCCCCAGCCAAAGATATTTTGACCTGAAACAGTCCTTTCTTTTGTTTGCTAATAACATGTTCCCCCGTTCTCCTGCCTATAAAAACTTTTCATTTTGTACAACCCCTGGGAGCATCTCTCTACTTGATACATTGGATGCTGCCTGAGTCATGAATTGCTTAATAAAGCCAATTAGATCTTCAAATTTACTAGGCTGAATTTCGTTGTTTAACACTTACAAATCACAGTGTCACAAGAAGCCCACCCTCTTCCTCCCCTGCACTGAAACCCCAACCCTGACTCTTTGCTGACCATTGCAGTCCCAGTACCCAGTGCCATGCCAGCCCATAATACTAAGTAACATCATGATGTATTAAGCTAGTATTTGAGCTTTACATTCACCATCGTGTTAACCCTTACAGCATGTCTATGAAGTAGGTACAATTATGATGCCTCCGTCACCAAGATGGAGACTCCTACAAAACCACCCAGCAGGTAGATGCAGGAGCACGTGGGCTCAGGTACATCTAAGCCAATTCAAGGTTCGGCAAACTGGCTTTCCGCCTCTTCTTGTAAATTCAGTGTTATTAGATCACAGCCACACCCATTCTTTTGCTATTGTCTGGCTGCTTTAACTACAATGGCCAAGTTAAGTAGTTGCAACAGAGACCCCCCGTATGTGGCCAACCATGCCAAAAGTGTTTATTATCTGCCTCTCTACCTGAAAAGTTCACAAACTTCAGGACTAAGTCACCATACCACGCTGCCCACACCCCCACCCCTCAACCTGTGCTCCATGAGCACTTCTTTTCCTGAGATGCACATTAAAATCCCAATGGGAGCTGTTTAAACAGTACTTATACTAGGCCTCCACCCAGATCAGTTAATTCAGAATCACTCAGGGTGGGGCCCAGATACCTGTATGTTTTGAAACCTCCCCAAATGGTTCTTTTTTTTTTTTTTTTTTTACTTTCTATTTGGAAAATTTTGAATATATGCAAAAGTAGACTGGTTGATGTGCCTCCAGCATCACTCAACTAGGCTTACTGTCACCACCAATATTGTTTACACTCATCGCTTCCTGCCCTGGACTGTTTTGAAGCCAGTCCCATGTCTTACATTATTTCATCCATAAATAATCCATTATGAATCTCTAAAAGATAGTTTTTTTAAATAGAACATAACCACAATACCATTATCTTACTTAACAGAATGAACAATAATTTCTTATCAAATATCCAGACAGTGTGAAAATTAACCCAGTTATCTCATAATTTAAAGTTTCATTGAATCGAGATCCAAGTGAGATCCATGTGTTGTCATTGATAGTCACAGGTAATTATGTCTTGCCGTCTGTAGGTTGCAAACCACAGGATCGGGGCACCTGGAGGGCTCAATAAGTTAAGCGTCTGACTTCGACTCAGGTCATGATCTTGAGGTTCGTGGGTTCGAGCCCCGCATCAGGCTCTGTGCTGACAGCATGGAGACTGGAGCCTGCTTCAGGCTCCCTCTCTTTCTCTGCCCCTCCCCTGCTTGCTGACGTGCTCTCGCTCTCTCTCTCTCTCTCTCTCCCTCTCTCTCTCTCTCTCTCTCTCTCTCAAAATTAAACAAACATTAAAAAAGAGAGAGAGGGAGAGAACCACACAGTCCAATGAAATCAACCAAGGCAAGTCATTTGGCCTGAGTGGATGGCAGAGTATTGGAGTGCAGCCCAGGCTGGTCAGAGCTACTGGGCTCCCCCAAAGGCTTTTGACAAGAGTATTCCTGTATATAAATGGCCAACAGACACATGAAAAGATGCTCAACATCACTCATTGTCAAGGAAATGCAAATCAAAACCATGATGAGTTACCACCTCACACCTGTCAGAATGGTTAGAATCAAAAAGACAGGAAATAACAAGTGTTGACAAGGATGTGGAGAAAAAGGAATCCTCATGCACTGTTGGTAGGAATGCAGACTTGTGCAGCCAGTGTGGAAAACAGGGTAGGGTTTTCTAAAAAAGTTAAAACTGAAATTACCATATGATCCAGTAATGCTACTGCTGGATATTTACCCAAAGAGAACAAAAATGCTAATTTGAAAAAATAAAGTAACCGTATGCTTATTACAGCATTATTTACCATAGCCAAGATGTGAAAGCAACCTAAATGTCCATCTGTCGATGAATAGAAAGATGTGGCATACACATACAACAGAATATTATTCAGCCATAAAAAAAGAATGAAATCTTGCCATTTGCGATAATGCAAAGTGAAATAAGTCTGACAATGCAAACACCATATGACTTCATTTGTATGTGGAATTTAAGAAACAAATGAATAAACAGAGGAAAAAAGAGACAAACAAAAAAACAGACTCTTAAATACAGAGAACAAACTGGTGGTTACCAGAAGGGAGGTTTGTGGGTGGATGGGTGAAACAGATGAAGGGCATTAAAGTGTACACTTATCATGATGAGCCCTGAGTAATGCATGGAAATGTTGAATCATTTTGCACACCAGACACTAATATAACATTGTAGGTTAATTACACTTCAGTAAGAATAAATATACAAATAACAAAATTGAGGAATACTTGTAAAAGAAAACAACAAAGAGGTGCCTGGGTGGCTCAATCGGTTGTCTGGCTGTTGATTTCAGCTTGGGTCATGAACTCGTGGTTCATGGCACCAAACCCTGAGTTGGGTTCGGTGCTGACATCGGGGAACCTGCTTGGTATTCTCTCTCTCTTTCTCTCTCTCTGATCCTCCCTCTGCTTATGCTCATGAATGCTCTCTCTCTGTCAAAATAAATAAATAAATAAATAAACATGAAAACAAACAAACATCTGCTAGATGCGATACTGCCAGATTCATGAATCATTGAATAAAACCAATAAGATCCTTAAATTTACTCAGTTGAATTTTGTTTCGCAGGCTGAAGGGAGCGAAGAAGTCAACTGTATACATTTCCAGGAAAGAGTGGGAGGGGGCAGCTTGTCTCTCTCTCTCTCTCTCTGTCTCTCCCCCCCCACCCCATCTCTCTTTCCCTCCTACTTCTGTCTCTCTTTCCCCTCTCTGTCTCTCTTTCTCTTCCCCCAGCTTCCATACCGCACCCTTGGCTATCTTTCCCATGACCCTCTCTGGCCATGGCTCAGCCTTGCTTCATCACAGAGCTCCTCCTCAAACTCTGGACCCCATTCTGACTCAACCCCTGACACTGTGCTTGAGCCCCACCCAGACCCCTGCTCCTGCCCAGGAACCCCGGTTCTCCATGCACCCACCGCTCTGGTGTGACAATCCTGGTCACACCTCTGTGTCTCTCTGGGGAACCCTCAGCCCAGCCACACATATGCGAAACCCAGGTCCAAGCTGTACCCCCACCCCCACACAGGGAGGAGTGCCATGATAGAAAACTTTTCTGAATAAGAACAAATAAGAATAAGAATAGCTAATGCAGAGGGCCAGTACTAATGTCCCTGGTCTCTAATACTGAGAGACCCCTGTCCCAGCCACCATCATCTCTGGTCCAGAAGAGTGGTCTCATCCCTACTTATACTTTTTGCTTCCTCCCAATCCATTCCTCACACAGAATTTAGAGATTTCCTTCTAACTCAGTTGAGATCACATCACTGTCTTATGGAAAAGTTCAGGGGCCTGCCATGGCATGCAATATGCTGGCGGCTCAGGACCCCTTCATCCCGTTCCCTGTGACCTCAGCTCTGTGCTCTCCCTCCCATGTCAGCTTGTCACATGGCTGTTTCCTTCCCACTCCTCAGGCACACACTGGGACCTTTGCCTCGGTCTAGAACACCCTTTCCCTGATCGGTAGCCTTTTTTTGGTCATTCAGGTCCCAAACACCAGCTATTCTGAGGAGGGTCTTCCCAGCCCATTCTGTCTCCCCCCTACCTCTGCCTCTAGCATTCTCAGCCACATCACCCCCATTTACTTCATATCCTGTATTATTATTTCTGACTGTGCACAGTTTATATTTCTAAACTTTTTCCTGTAAAAGTGTTCACGGCTGTTTCCCCACCTTTTAGAACAGTGCCTTGTCCAGATCTGGAACTCAGTGAATGTTTATTAATGAATGAGTGCGTGAATAAATGATCTAATTTAATTCTCACACACCCCATGGTGCATTACAGTGCACCGAGTACATTCAGTTGAGTACATGTACGGTTGAGTACATTCTCAACCGTGACTGCCTATTAGAATCTCTTGGGGAACCTCAAAAAAATACTGATGCTTAAACCCTAACACACTAGGTTCTAATTTCATTGGTCTGTATGGGTTAGAGCGAGTCTTTCTTTTTAAAGCCCCTTGGTGATACTGATGTGTAGCCATCTTCGTAGTAAACCACACTTCAATTTGTGACAATCCTGGCAGAAGGAACACAGCCAGGGCAGGGGCCATCCATCAGAATTGCCATTTCACTCAAGCCCATACCTGCAGGAAGCCTGTTTTCGCTCAGGCCCACTGGGGCCGAGCTGGGACAGCAAACTCCGGGGCACTTGAAGAGGGAAGTCGTGGCCTGAAGAACAGATTCCTGGTTTCCCTTTGTGACAGGGTAGGACCCGGAGGCCGCCGGGTGTCCTAAAGAAAACCCAGAGGCAGAAATGAAGACCCTTCCTGGACACCCTGGGACTACAGCAGCCTGAGCAGCAGTGTTCCACATTCTGGGATTCTGGAGTCCAGGGTGGCCCTGGAGAAGAATGGCCATTGTTTGGTAAGGAGGCCCTGCCCTTGCTGAGAGGAGCTGGCCCAAGCACAGGAGTGGGGCTGGAGGTCACAGGGAGCACCAGAAACAAAACACCCAGGCCGAGAGTTGCACAAGGGGGCTCTGAGCTCTGTGTCTAAACATTGGAATTTGACTCCTATCTGTGTCCCTAAACAGCTGTGTGGCCTTGGGCATGTCACTCCCCCTTTCTGAGTCTCACTTTCGTCACGTGTAAAATGCCATAGAACTCACAGGGCTGTAGGAAGGGCTAAAGGAGCCGACATGGGCAAAGTGAGCTCCAGGGAACCCAGAAGCCAAGATCCCGTTAGAGCAGCGTATTTAATGAGTGAAAAAATCACATGTTCATATAAATATCACAGGTTGAGTGTCTGGGGTAGAGGGCAGAGCTTCAATGGGATATGAGAGGAAGTTTACTGGGGAATTCTCCTGAGGTCAACACCTGCAAAAGGGAAGCAGGATTGGACAGATGGAGAAGTTGAATTGCAGTGTAGATCAGACCAAAGCCCAAACACCTCTGTGGGGAGTTGTCAGTCTGGGATGATGAGCCGCCCCTCGTCTCCCCTTCTGGCCTCTCTCCCACTCCCTGCTCCAGCCACCCTGGCCTTCCTGTCCCTCCTCCAATACGACAGTCACGTCTTCCACCTCAGGGCACTTGTGGTTTCTGATGAGGTTTTGGGGTAATGGTGGGGTTCATGGGGTTCGGAGCTGACAGCCAGGAAAGAATTCTTGAAGATGTCTTTGTTGCAAAAAGGTGATTTTATTAAAGCACAGGGCCAGGACCCATGGGCAGAAAGAGCTGCCCCAGACCCTGTGGAGAGACTGGTTATACACTTGGGAGTTCCTATGCTGAAGAAGACTCCCAGGATACTGGAGGCCTAGCTATTGTCAATCTAAGGTTGTTTTTCCCTCCAACAAAGCATTAACTTTATAAAGAACATGTGGTTTATATATTCAATGGAATACTACTTGGCAATGAGAAAGAATGAAATCATGCCATTTGAAGCAACGTGGATGGAACTGGTGGGTATTATGCTGAGTGAAATAAGTCAGAGAACAACAGATATCATATGTTTTCACTCCTATGTGGATCTTGAGAAACTGAACAGAAGTCTGTGGAGGAAAGGAAGGGGAAAAAAAATAGTTACCAACAGAGAGGGAGGGAGGCAAACCACAAGAGACTCTTAAATGCAGAGAACAAACTCAGGGTGGATGGGGCGGGGGGAGAGGGAAAATGGGTGATGGGCATTGAGGAGGGCACTTGGGATGAGCCCCGGGTGTTTTATGTAAGCCAATTTGACAATAAATTATATTCATTAAAAGAAAAAAACAAAACAGGGAGTTCCCTGAGAAACGATTCACCCTGCCTGTCTCAAGTATTTGTCAGTGGGTGGCAGGTTATAAGGAAATTCAATTTTATCTGCCATTTCTTTCTGCCTTTGTTTCCCATATCAGTTTCTTCTCCTGTCAGCTCTTTACCCAGCTGTATTCAGGTTCACTCTCTCATCTCCTGCAAGTCTTTGCTCAAACATCACTTTCTCAACCAGGCTTTTCCTGATCACTTTGTTTAAAACCGTTAACTTCCTCAACCCTCTCTCAGGTACTTTCTGTCTCTTTCTAGGCTTTATTTTTCATCACAGTACTAATCACCCTTTTATTTTGCCTGTCAGGTAACAGGTGCTCAAAAATGTTTGTTGAATGACTAAATGAAAGGCATATATTGTTATTATTAGCAGTAGCAGCAGAATTATTGTCAGAGTTTTCAGCCTCTAATTCTGTGTGGCTGGATTCTTACCGAATATTGATGAATAGCAGTGAAATTGACCTCAGGTCCTCTGAAAAGCAGGTCATCTGTCCATCTACTTCCCTGAGACTAGAGAATGTGTTTTTAGATCTGACTGCAGGTTTGCAGATCAGAGCAGTTGCCTGGGACCCAGTAGAGACCTGGGCACCGAGGAAGTGGAATTTGAAGGCCGAAGAGATGATTCGCTGTGGCTGTGTTGGCGGGGAGAGAGAGAGAGGAGCTGCCTCCATGAAAGGGGCAACACCGGCCAGGCCAGGAAATAAGCCCGAGCCTCAGGGAACAAGACGCAGTGGAGGATGAACAACCAGTGTGATGCTAGCCACTGCAGAACAAGGCAGCTGATGCCTCAGCATCCTCTCCTGGAGGCACCCACAGCCCCCTTTCCTTCAGAAGGACTTTGAGCCTCTTCTAGGGCTAAGGAAGGAAGGTGATGTGAGGTCCAAGAATGTCAGAGTCAATTTGTACTTGCCACACATAGCAACGTCTGGCGGACAAAAATGTTCACTAGCTGTTAGTTCTCATTTACTCTTCATTGACTCAACAAGTATTTATTAAACTCTTACATGTGGCTGGGCACTGTTATAAGTCCTGAGGGTACGACTGAAAATCTAAAATCTGTGTTCTGGTGGAGGTGATATTCTAGTGTGCATGTGTGGTTGGGGGGCGCAGACAGTAAAGCGAATGAATAGAAAATATATATAGCAAGTAGGTGAGGTGATGGTTGTATATATTTATGTAATGCATATGTCGCATACCTTAAATATAAAGGATTTTATCTGTCAGTCATATTGCAGTAAAACTTGAAAAATGTTTTTTTTTAAATACATTGAATGTTTTTTTTTGTTTTTTTGTTATAATAGTTTATTTTCAAATTGGTTTACATATAACACCCAGTGTTCATCCCAACATGTGCCCTTTTTAATGCCCATCACCCCCTCTCCCCCCTCCCTCATCCCCCTTACCCTCAGTTTTTTCTTAGTCTTTGAGAGTCTCTTATGTTTTATCTCCCTCCCTCTCTGTGTCTTTTTTTTCTTTCCCCTCTTCCCCTCCCCCTGGTTTTTGCTTAGTTTCACAAAGTCCACCTATTCGTGGAAACATATGGTATCTGTCTTTTTCTGACTGACTTATTTCACTTAACATAATACCCTCCAGTTCCATCCATCTGGCTACACATGGCCAGATTTCATTTTTTCTCATTGCCACATAGTAGTCCATTGTATATAAGTACCATAACTTCTTTATCCATTCGTCAGTTGATGGGCACTTGGTCTCTTTCCATGATTTGGCTATTATCGAAAGTGCTGCTATGAACATTGGGGTACACGTGCTCCTATGCATCAGCATTCCTGTGTCTCTTGGGTAGATTCCTAGCAGGGCTATTGCTGGATCATAAGGTAGCTCTATTTTCATTTTTTTGAGGAACCTCCACACCGTTTTCCAGAGTGGCTGCACCAGTTTGCATTCCCACCAACAGTGTAGGAGGGTGCCTACTTCTCCACATCCTCGCCAGCATCTATAGTTTCCTGATTTGTTCATTTTAGCCACTCTGACTGGTGTGAGGTGGTATCTCAGTGTAGTTTTGATTTGTATTTCCCTGATGATGAGTGACATTGAGCATCGTTTCATGTGTCTGTTGGCCATCTGAATGTCCCCTTTGGAGAAGTGTCTATTCATATCTTCCGCCCATTTCTTCACTGGGTTGTTTGTTTTTCGGGTTTGGAGTTTGGTAAGTTCTTTATAAATTTTAGATATTAGTCCTTTATCCGATATGTCATTTGCGATGATCTTTTCCCATTCCGTTGGTTGCCTATTCGTTTTGTTGGTTGTTTCTTTTGCCGTGCAGAAGCTTTTTATCTTGATGAGGTCCCAATAGTTCATCTTTGCTTTTAATTCTCTTGCCTTTGGAGACGTGTCGAGTAAGAAATTTGTGCATCTTAGGTCAAAGAGGCTTTTTCCTGTTTTCTCCTCTAGGATTTTGACGGTTTCCTGTCTCACATTCAGATCTTTTATCCATTTAGAATTTATTTTTGTGAGTGGTGTAAGAAAGTGGTCTAGTTTCATTCTTTTGCATGTTGCTGTCCAATTCTCCCAGCACCATTTGTTAAAAAGGCTGTCTTTTTTCCATTGGATACATTTTCCCACTTTGTCAAAGATTAGTTGGCCATATACTTGCGGGTCCATTTCTGAGTTTTCTATTCTATTCCATTGGTCTATGCGTCTGTTTTTGTGCCAATACCAAACAGTCTTGATGACCACCGCTTTGTAGTAGAGGTTAAAGTCTGGGATTGTGATGCCTCCCGCCTTGGTTTTATTCTTCAGTATTATTTTGGCTATTCGAGGTCTTTTGTGGTTCCATACAAATTTTAGGATTGTTTGCTCTAGCTTTGAGAAGAATGCTGGTGCAATTTTGATTGGGATTGCATTGAATGTGTAGATTGCTTTGGGTAGTATTGCCATTTTGACGATATTTATTCTTCCAATCCATGAGCATGGGATGTTTTTCCATTTCCTTGTGTCTTCCTCAATTTCCTTCATAAGTTTTTTATAGTTTTCAGTGTAGAGGTCTTTCACATCTTTGGTTAGGTTTATTCCTAAGTATTTTATGGTTTTTGGTGCAATTGTGAAAGGGATTAGCTTCTTTATTTCTCTTTCTGCTGCTTCATTGTTGGTGTATAGAAATGCCACCGATTTCTGTACATTGATTTTGTATCCTGCAACTTTGCTGAAATCATGAATCAGTTCTAGTAGGCTTTTGGTGGATTCTGTCGGGTTTTCCATGTAAAGTATCATGTCATCTGCAAAAAGTGAAAGTTTGACTTCCTCCTTGCCAATCTTGATGCCTTTTATTTTGTTTTGTTGTCTGATTGCTGATGCTAAGACTTCCAGCACTATGTTAAATAGCAGTGGCGAGAGTGGACACCCCTGTCGTGTTCCTGATCTCAGGGGGAAGGCTTTCAATTTTTCCCCATTGAGGATGATATTAGCTGTGGGCTTTTCATATATGGCTTTTATGATGTTTAAGTATGTTCCTTCTATCCTGACTTTCTCGAGAGTTTTTATTAAGAAAGGATGCTGTATTTTGTCAAATGCTTTTTCTGCATCTATTGACAGGATCATATGGTTCTTATCTTTTCTTTTGTTGATGTGATGTATCACGTTGATTGATTTGCGAATATTGAACCAGCCCTGCAACCCAGGGATGAATCCTACTTGATCATGGTGGATAATTCTCTTTATATGCTGTTGGATTCGATTTGCTAGTATCTTGTTGAGAATTTTTGCATCCATATTCATCAGGGATATTGGCCTGTAATTTTCTTTCTTTGCTGGGTCTCTATCTGGTTTGGGAATCAAAGTGATGCTGGCTTCATAGAATGAGTCCGGGAGTTTTCCTTCCGTTTCAATTTTTTGGAACAGCTTGAGGAGGATAGGAATTAACTCTGTTTTAAATGTCTGGTAAAATTCCGCAGGAAAGCCATCTGGTCCAGGGCTTTTATTTGCTGGGAGGTTTTTAATAACTGATTCTATTTCTTCACTAGTTATGGGTCTGTTCAAATTTTCTATTTCTTCCCGTTTGAGTTTTGGTAGCGTGTGGCTATTTAGGAAGCTGTCCATTTCTTCCAGATTGCCAAGTTTGGTGGCATATAATTTTTCATAGTATTCTCTGATGATTGCTTGTATCTCTGAGGGATTGGTTGTAATTTCTCCCTTTTCATTCACGATTTTATTTATTTGAGTTCTCTCTCTTTTCTTTTTGAGAAGCCTGGCTAGAGGTTTGTCTATTTTGTTTATTTTTTCAAAGAACCAGCTTTTGGTTTCATTGATCTGTTCCACTACCTTTTCTGTCTCCATATGGTTAATTTGAGCTCTGATCTTTGTTATTTCTCTCTTTCTGCTGGGCTTGGGTTGTTTTAGTTGATCTGCTTCTAGTTCCTTTAGGCGTGCTGTTAGAATTTGTGTTATTGATTTTTCTTGTTTCTTGAGATGGGCCTGGATTGCAATATATTTCCCTCTCAGGACTGCCTTTGCTGCATCCCAGAGCGTTTGGATTGTTGTATTTTCATTTTCATTTGTTTCCATGTATTTTTTAATTTCTTCTCTGATGGCTTGGTTGACCCAGTCATCTTTTAGTAGGTTATTTCTTAGCCGCCATGTTCTTGGATATTTTCCAGGCTTTCTCCTGTGGTTGATTTCAAGTTTCAAAGCATTGTGGCCTGACACTGTACACGGTATGATCTCAATTCTTTTATATTTATTCAGAGCTTCCCTGTGCCCCAGAATGTGGTCTATCTTGGAAAATGTACCGTGTGCAGATGAGAAGAACGTAAATTCCTTTGCTTCTGGATGAAGGACCCTAAAGATGTCTGTGAGGCCCATCTGTCCTAATGTGTCATTCAGGGCTATTGTTTCTGCGGAGATTTTCTGTTTTGTTGATCTATCCAATGCTGAGAGTGGAGTGTTGAGATCCCCTACTATTAGGACATTTTTATCGATGAGGTTGCTAATGTTTGTAATTAGTTGTTTTACAAATTTGGGTGCCCCTGAATTCGGTGCGTAGATATTTACAATTGTTAGCTCTTCCTGCTGGATGGTTCCTGAGACTATTATATAATGTCCTTCCTCATCTCTTATTACATCGTTCATTTTAAAGTCTAATTTGTCTGATATAAGTGTGGCTACTCCGGCTTTCTTCTGACTTCCAGTAGCATGGTAGATAGTTCTCCATCCCCTCACTTTCAATCTGAAGGTGTCTTCAGGTTTAAGATGAGTTTCTTGAAGACAGCAAATAGATGGGTCTTGTTTTTTAATCCATTCTGTTATCCTGTGTCTTTTGATTGGCGCATTTAGTCCATTTACATTCAGTGTTAATATTGAAAAATATGGGCTTACAGTCACTGTATTATCTGTAAGTTTCATGTTTGTAAGGCTGTGTCTGGTAGTTTGTGTTCTTTGCCTCCTTGTTTTCATAGAATGCCCCTCAGGATCTCTTGCAGTGCTGGCTTATTTGTGATAAATTCTTTCAGTTTTTGTTTGTTGGGAAAAACCTTGATCTCTCCTTCTATTCTGAATGACAGGCTAGCCGGATACAGAATTCTTGGTTGCATGTCCTTCTTCCTCATCACATTGAAGATATCCTGCCATTCCTTTCTGGCTTGCCAAGTTTCCGTAGATAAGTCTGCTACTACCCTTATAGGTCTCCCTTTGTATGTTAGGGTTCTTTTGTCCCTAGCTGCTTTCAGGATTCTCTCCCTATCTTTGTATTTTGCCAGCTTCACTATGATGTGCCGTGCAGAAGGTCTATTCAAGTTACGTCTGAGGGGAGTTCTCTGTGCCTCTTGTATTTCCATGCCCGTTTCCTTTCTCATGTTGAGGAAGTTCTCAGCAATGATTTGTTCCAGAACCCCTTCGACTCCTTTCTCTCTCTCTTCTTCCTCTGGAACTCCTATGATACGGATATTGTTTCTTTTGACTGCATCGCTCAGCTCTCGAATTCTCCTTTCCTGTTCCTGGATCAGCTTCTCTCTCTTTTTATCTGCTTCCTCTTTTTCAATGATTTTGTCTTCTAATGCACTAACTCTTTCCTCTACCTCTTCAATCCGTGCTGTGGCTGCTTCCAGTTTCCCCTGTATTTCTTCCAATGTCTTCTTTAATTCTTCCTGACCGTTTTTAAGGTCTTTGAACTTTGCCTCGTGGGACCCCTTGCATTCATCTAAGCTTTTTTCAAGGCCAGCAATTAGTTTTATGATTAACATTCTATATTCAAGTTCTGTTATGTTGCTTATATCTCTTTTCATTAATTCTTGAGCTGTCACTGCTTCTTGTAGACTCTTTTGAGGAGAATTCTTCCGTCTCGTCATTTTGGCTGGATGTGTTATGGGTTGTTTCTTGAAGTTGCCCTGGAAAGGAAAACTGTTGGCTTTTCATCTGAGCACCTCATTACTTAATCTGTGGAATTCTCCTCTCTGATCTCAAAATACATTGAATGTTAAAAAGTGATAAACACTGGGGCACCTGGGTGGCTCAGTCAGCTGAGTGACTGACTTCAGTTCAGGTCATGGTCTTCAGGTTCTTGGATTTGAGCCCCATGTTGGGCTCTGTGCTGACAGCTCGGAGTCTGGAGCCTGCTTGGGATTCTGTGCCTCCCTCACTCTCTGCCCCTCCCCTGCTCACACTCTGTCTCTCTCTCAAAATTAAATAAAAATGGAAAAAAATTCAAAAAGAAAGTGATAAACACTAAGGAGAAAAATCAAGCAGAGAAAGGAGGTGGGAAGTGTCAGATGGGAGAAGGTTCCAGTTGGGGTCAGGGCTGTGGCAGAAGGCACGCTGACTAGGGGTCCGTGTGTGAGTGGTGAAGCAGTGAACCCTGTGGAAGGAAAGTCCCGGCAGAGAAGCCTGCGAGCACAAGGCATGAAGCAGGGCTGGCTGGAGCCAGCTGGCAGGGGCGCACCAAAGACAACCTAATAATCAGGAACTTTCCAAGCCGGTTTTTAAAACTTTGGTTGCTTGATATTTGGCCATGGTGGGAATATTTAACCACAGATATTGGCAAACACTAAGAGAAAGAGAATTTTTGCTCTTACTCTCAGAAATCCAGTTTACCAGCAGCAGGGAGAACAAAGGGCAGGCAGGCCAGTGTGGCTGGAACAGAGCTAGCAAGGGGGCAGGAGGGGAAAGCCAGGAGATCACGTGGGGCCTTGCAGCTGCTCCCAGGACTTTGGCTTGGACTTCCTGCCAGAGGGGAAGCAGAGGAGGTTTAAAAAATATATTGTTACATACCATGATATGCATTCAGTATGCCATTATTACTATTATTATTTTTTTAGTACATTTACAGATTTGTGTAGCCATGACCACAGTCCGAATATAAAACATTTCTGTCACCTCTAAGAGATCCCTAGTGTCCATTTGCAGTCATTCCCTGTTCACCTACCCAGCCCCAGGCAACTACCGATGTACTTTCTTGTGTCTATGCTTTGGAGGATTTGGGGCAGAAAAGGAACATGGTTCCACTTATATTATTGTCACTGTTGTACCCTTTCTGCTACAGCATAATAAAGTTCCTGTTTTCTTTACAGATGACATGGTGACCCGGATTTTCAGGGAAGACATTCCACCAGAGCTGGAGTTTAATCTCCCAGCCCTGCGAGCTTTGAGAAAAACTTGGCGGGGGCCACACTCCCAGGCTTCAGGCTTGCTGGCCAGTTGAAGTCGCGCTGTCCTCTGCTGGCTTTGGCTCTGCTCTCTCTTGGCCGCATCTGGGGCCAAACCTCCCTGTGGGAGGCTGAGTCAGCAGATTGCCTTCTCCAGCAGGCCTGGAGGAACCCGGATGTTTATAGGCATTAAGGCCTGTATTCAGCTGAAGCAGAACACGGAAGCCCCTTTGCATTTCTTGGGTTCAGGAGCAAGGTACTGTAGAGATGAATCTTTCAAGGACAGGTATCAGAAGGGGCATGCCTGAAATGGCCTTGGGCCCTTGGAAAGGAGGCCTGGGAATTCTAATTAAAAGCTGTCAAGGGGCGGAAGAAGCCAGGTGTGGGAGGCAGAGGAAGAGGCTTGGGGCAGAGTTCAGGAGAGGTGAGGGATGGGGGAAAGGGTCAGAGAAGGGGAGTCTGAGCCCCAGGGCTGGCGGCCACAACAGAGCCTGGGGCCTAGGCCTTTTGAGAGTTGAGGAGTTGAGACCTGCAAGTCACTTGTCTTCTTTAAGCCTCACTGTCTTTATCTGTAAAACAGAGAAAATAACGCTTACATCATAAAGTTGTAAGGATTTAAGGAAATCACATCTACAAAGCACCTTCCAAATGCTTGCTTGGTACATGGGAAGCCTTCTGTAGATGGCTGTTATAATTGTTCTTCTTGTTCTTGTGACACGTTATTATTGTTGGTTATTGTCTCAGTCCGTTTGGCAGCTGTGGTTTAAATAACATTTATTTCTCACAGATCTAGGGACTGGGAAGTCCAAGATCAAAGTGTGGCAGGCAGTTTCTGTGTCTGGTGAGAGCCCGCTTCCTGGTTCACAGACCAGGCGGGTCTGACAAAGCAGGTCTGTATGTCCTTACCAGGCAGAAGGGGTGAACCAGCTCTCTGGAGTCCCAGGACCTAATCACCTCCCAAAGGCCTCCACCTCCCTGCTCCCATCGCATTGGGGGTTAGGATTTAATAAAAGTGTCTAGGGGTGGGGAGCTCAAACGTTTAGTCTCTGGCAGTGATATTACCATGTTTTGTTACTATTAATATGACCAAGAGGAGTGTGGTGGAAAGAAACTGCCTCTGGGGATGCAGCCTCTAGGCCGCTGCTTCTCACACTTCCAAGTGCACACACCTCACTCAGGCTCCTGTTAAAGTGCGGATTCTAATTCCACACATTTAGGGTGCAGTCTGCGGTTCTGCAGTTGTCCCAAGCCCCCAGGGATTGCTGATGCTGCTATCCCATAGACCAGACTTCAAGTAGCAAGACACCGATAATTGCCCTGTCCAATACGGTAGCCACTAGCCACTTGCAGCTGTTGAGCCCCTGAAACGTGGCTTGTGCAAACTGTGGTGTGCTTGTAAGTGTAAAATACATACCGGATTGTGAGGATAATACCCCCCCACCCCATCCCTCCAAAACGTAAAATATCTCTTTAGTAATTTCTTTTTACGTTAATTACATGTTGAATTTATACAATATAGCTGGTGTTGACCGAGAATAGAGGCAAAGCTAAAATAAGAAGAAGAAGAAAAAAAGAAATGTTTTTTGGGGTCTCAGAATTACAATTCAGAGAACACAGATTAGGGCAGGATCCCAAATAGTGCCCCAACCTCCACTCCAGGGAACAAAAGGCAAGGGTTTTTAAAGACAAAACGGATGCTTGTATATATTGCTAACAAAGAATTTTGGTTGATGTTGGCTGCAGAAAACTAACCTTGACTGAATATAATTGATTGCTAAGGCTATCACTAAACAAATGCCTTACTGTAACAGGTATTCAGGCTGAGCCCTTGGAATATTTGTGGTTTAGCTGGGTTCAAAAGTTCATGGTTCCACTGGTGAGGTGAGGGCATTAAGGGCAACCTCCTGAATGGCTTCCTGACTCATTTTAAAACCCCTTGACATAAATGACCCCATTTTATTTCACCTTTCACACTGATTAAGTAAAATATTGTTATAATTCATTTCGATCCTTTTTTTTTTTTTTTTTTCAAATGAAGCTACTAGAAAATTGTACATTACAGGTGTGGCTCACAATATATTTCTGTTTTGCAGTGTTGCCCTAAAGCTTTCCTTGGCTTTGTCAGGCTAGTTCAGGATTTATCTTGGGAAAGTGGGCTTGGGAAGTCTTGGGAAGTGGGCCCTGAGTTACTGACCTCAGACCCCCACAGATCCACAGGCGGTGAGAGGTGGAAGGGATGGACCTCAGGCTCAGAGGGAAAACAATGACCAAAATCACATGGTGGAATTAAGACTGAGTTCCAAGACTCTGTTTCTGGTCACTGTGTGCTATAGTCACCTTCAGGGCTGATGACAGGTTTCTTCTCAGGCCAGTCTCTCCACAAAGCCCAGAAATGAGGATGATGCTCTATCTCTTCTCTTTGGTGACAGGCGAGAGGCAATAACATGATGCCGTGGCTAAGAGGACGGGTCCTCAAGGTGCTGAGGAGTGCCCAGGGATTGTGTGGGCCTCACGGGCAGCCACCACCTCTACCTGACCCTCAGAAGATTGTGGCCACCTGGGAAGCCATCAGCCTGGGGAGGCAGCCAGTGCCTGAGTACTTCAACTTTGCCCACGATGTACTGGACATGTGGAGTCAGCTAGAAAAGGTGAGGCCTACTGTGTCCTAGTGTCCATCTTGGGCATCAAAGGGTGCCCTCTGGTACCTCAGTGTGACTGAAGGGTATAGGATAGGTGGACATTTTACCTGTGTATTTTGCAAGTCCTAAAACTTAAACTGTTAGCATTTAAGCCTTAAGGGAAAAACTATGTTCAAGTTTCATGAGCCTTATACACCTTGTCCAATCTCTGATGTGTCTCATATTTCTGAACCTAAATCCCACAGTGAGATAGTTACGCCCCCTTTGATTCCCTTCCAGTCATTCTGATCAAGTGAAGGAGAAAGCGTTGTTTTGAATCTACTCTGTCGTTAATATCTGTCTCACTGTTGTGTACTTTCCTTTTAAATGAGGAGAGAACTTGGCTGAGGCTCCAAGCTTTTCACAGATCACAGCAGATATGTAGAATTGAATTAAGATTATTTCGGTTTCTTTGTGTGTCTGTGTGCATATACTTCCTTCTTTACTTTCCCTTCCTTATGTGTCTGTCATGTCTCTCTCTGCGTTTTATAGTTCACTTTTTATGTATGTTAAAGGTGCTAACTTTGTATTTCTAGCAGGAGAATATAATCTATCTCAAGGCAATTTATTTATGTTAATTTTAAGAAGTGCTAGTTTAAGAAAAACAATGAGGAAACTAGCACCGTAGTGAATTCACTAAAAGTACACTGTTGGTGGATATGGCACAGTATGAAGGTGGCTTTGCAGTTAGAAAGACATGGTTCATCCACTTGAAGAGTGACCTTGGATAAATGCACCATGCTCTTTGGATTTTTTTCACCTATATTTTTTCATCTTTAGTTTTCTCATCTCTAAAATGGGAGTCCTACCATCTGTGTCCTGGGAAGCATATGTAGGAGATGGAGCCGAGGCGCCCCATTCCTATCTACAGATTCTGAGCTCTTTTTCCAACCTGGAATTGTCCTTAGAAGATTTATCTTAATGATGAATACAAACAGTTACATCAGCAAAAATGGTGGAATAAGGGTTTTTGCTAAAATCTTATCCTCTATAAAAGCAGCAACAATGAAACACCTTGGAAAAATTGTCAGAATCTACTTTTTTTTTAATTTTTTTTTTTAGCATTTTTATTTTATTTTTGAGAGACATAGAAACAGAGCATGAGCAAGGGAAGGGAAGAGAGAGAGAGATACAGGATCTGAAGCAGGCTCCAGGCTCTGAGCTGTCAGCACAGAGCCCTATGCGGGACTCGAACTCAAAGACCGTGAGATCATGACCTGAGCTAAAGTTGGCCGCTTAACCGACTTAGCCACCCAGGCGCCCCCATAATCTACTTTTTAAAATTCTGGAAACTAACCAAAGGCTGGAATAGCTCAGGTAGTGTTTATTAAAAATTTGGCTAAATCTCCGTAAGAATGCCGCTGAGATATCACCTCATCATTCAAAAATAACCTATCCCCCATGACAATTATGGGAAGAGTTTAAACACATCTGATGAACTTCAACATTTAGATAATGAGGACTGCCAGAAAGGTTAACCTTTACATTGTGTCTGCACTTAGTAGATTACCTGAAGTCTGCCTTTTTAAAAAAGTTTTTTTTTAATGTTTATCTATTTTAGAGAGATAGAGATTCTGGTGGGGGAGGGGCATAGAGAGAGGGAGATACATAATCTGAAGCAGGCCCCAGGCTCTGATATGTCAGCACAGAACCTGACTTGGGGCTCGAACCCACAAGCAGGGAGATCATGACCTGAGGTGAAGTCAGATGCTCAACCGACTAAGCCACCCAGGCGACACTGAGGTCTGCCTTTTATAAAGTTGAACTGTAGGTTTTTAAACTTGATTGCGCTTGAAGAAGAAATTATAAAGTTGCACAAAAATGATAACACATCTCTAATTGATCTAGATGCTCAATATAATCTTTATGGAGAAATCAGGGTACTTGTTTGCTCAAATCTTGTCCAAAAATTCTTGTGGAAAGGCAAGGGACCCATAATAACATTCATAGTCTTGAAAAAGAAATACAGTCTGGGAGGACTCACACTTCCCTATTTCAAACTCTGCTAGAAAGTTACAGTAATAACTGTGTATTTTTTCCTGTGTGAGGAAAAAAAAAAGTGTTACAATGGTATAGGGCTAGATAAGGATGGATGGAATAGAATAGAGAGTCCAGAAATAAACTCCTAAATCTATGGTCAGTTGATTTTCAACAGAAGTGCCAAGCAAATTCAGTGGGGAAAGAATCGTCTTTCCAGCTAGTGCGGTTGGCACATATTCTGTTTCCATCCATATGAAATACCCAGAATGGGAAAATCCAGAGAGACAAATGGAGATGAGTGGTTGGCAAGGGCTGGGGAGAGGGGAGAAGAGGAAGTGACTGCTAATCTGTACAGGGTTTCTTTTTAGAATGATGAAAATTACATAGTGGCAATGATCGCACCCCTTTGTAAAAACACTAAAAACCACTGAATTGTGCACTTCAGCATAGAGAACTTCATGGTATGAGATTTATATCTCAAAAAAAAGGGGGCACAAAACATTAGGACTCAAATGCTGTCTTCTGCATTAAAGGTGATGTGGAACACAGAATATACTTAACGTTTGCCTAAAGAAACACTGAACAGATATGCAAGAACCTAATAATATTGGTTACTCATTGAGCTGGTGAAGTGAGGAGCAGCGCAGATGGGCTTAAGGATGGGAGTAACCCTCTCAATGCATCTTTCCGTATGGTTTTGAATTTGAACACTGTTGAATTTGAACTCTATCAAAACAAAATTAAATAAAACAACAACAAGCAAAAAAAATGGTCAACAGATGTTTTCTGTTTCTTTTCTGCCTACACCGCCATCTAGGCTGGACACCGGCCCCCAATCCCTGCATTCTGGTGGGTCAATGGCACAGGAGCAGAGGTCAAGTGGAACTTTGAGGAGCTGGGGGAGCAGTCCAGGAAGGCAGCTAATGTGCTCAAGGACATGTGTAGCCTTCAGCCTGGGGACAGGATGATGCTGGTGCTCCCTCGACTCCCGGAGTGGTGGCTGGTCAGCGTGGCATGTATACGGACAGGTCAGTGAACAGGGCTGAGCTTACCACGGGGGCCGACACACCTGCCAGAGTTTTGTAGAATCCACATGGTTTGGGAGGTGGAACGAAGTGAACTTTATGTGGAGTTTTGTTTACTTCCCCTTTGCCTAGCAGTCACAAACTTGACTGAGCACAGGGGCCAGGTGGTAATGTAACTGAGGGAAGCAGGTCAGTATGTGGCAGTAGGAAGCACTAGGGACTACGGTAAAGAAGAGCTCACGCGGCTATTCGAACGGGGGCAACTGCTTCACAACCACAGCCAGCTGTTTCCATGTGTGAATGAGGGCCAGCGTTTCCAGCCTTCTGACTTTGTAATAGAAAACTCTGGATTTTTGTGGGGGAGCAAAAAAACCGTTGATAATGAAATAAACTTTTAAAAAAATCTTAGTGGAACAAACCAAACATATTTTTGTTGGTCATGGTTTGGGAGCTGTCAGCGTGTGTAGAGGAGTGCAGTTCTGCATGAGAGACCTTCGTAGTCAGTCTGTGTTACTTTCACTCTTAGACTTCATGGCTCTCACCACCACAGCATCTCCCAGCTCCCAAGGAAAGAAGGGAAGGACTAAATAATCAAAGCGATAAGATTAGCCCTTGAGGGTTTCTCCTCCTGCTGTTATGAATGCCAGGGTAGTGGACCAATGATCTTCTTGGGGTGATTCTTCCAGAAGATGAGCAGAGGAGGAAAAAGGACACCGTCCATAGAACTCAGAGGGCCTCCGCTGACCCTCTGATGCTCTTATTGAAAGGGCTGGGGTGTTTATGGTGATTTTACAAAGGGAAGACAACTACTTTTGCTGGAGAGCTTGTTTCCTCTGCCCCCGGAGCTTTCCACCACTTCAAACGTTGTCCAACCCCTCCAATCCTGTCCATAGAATACTCTGTCTGAAGTACGGGTGTTTTTACAAATAATGTTTGCAGAACAGAGAGATACAAACTCACACCAGAGAATTAGCTTTTGTATATGAACGAATTTAGTCAACCATTTTGTGAATGGATTGTCAAAAAAAAGAGACAGGAACTTTACTTCTATTTTTATATAACTTTGCACAATATATAAAAAATGAGCACCATTACAGTACATTCAGCTTGAGGAACAGAAACAGGCACACAGGTGTGGGGAGTTCTCCATATCCTGCCATGACATATAGGGTTTATTTAAATGAGGACCAAAGTCAAGGAGCCCTTGTGCTTTTCTTGAGGACCTGCTCTGTGCCAGGCACTGTGTTGGGCACTTGGCGTGATCAAAACTTCCTTTTGGAGTATTATTTTCATTATTTTTCCTGTTCCCTAAGTGTCTCAGTTCCCCCAATTATGCAGGTTCACCCATTTCATTGATGTCCAAATAAAATAATTCAAGACTACATCGTACCACACCATGTCAAGTCCAACATCATCTCCACTATTTTAGAGGATACCCAAGCTGGGTGTCTTATATTCTCACACTGCCTTGTCTCTTGATCTGCACTTATTACTGTGTTCCAGTCTACGGTGTTAGACTCGTTTCTCTTGCTGACATTCCCCAGCATTCCACCATCTGCTTGGGCTCCCAAAACACCGCACACTACTCCAGGTGGGAGAGACTTCTTCTGGAAATAGCTAAAGCCAAGGGATGAAGTGAACAAATACCATTCGCCTCCCAAAGTGTTCGCGGTGGGTTTTAAAACCTGTAAAAGTTTAGGAGATAAAGAGTAACAAGAACTTTGGTTTGGCTCCCACACCGGTAGGGCTTGGCCCCTTCCTCTGTCTACTGTCCTCACTCACCGGCCATGGCAGGATGACTGATTCTTTTAGGATCTCTTTCTTGTCAACTATAAAATGAGAGTGCTGGGATCAATGGGATGTTTAGAACCTCCATTCTGAGATACTCAGGTGGCTTGTCAGGTGTCTGATTAAAATTCATCCCTGTTTTCTGGTTCCTTATCCCTTCCCCATGGGAAGAGATGGACTCAGCTGCCTTCAGAAGTGGCTTTGCTTGCTATTATACCAGCTCCCACCTGCTATACCTACCCTCCCACCACCCGCCCCAAGAGATCCACTCTCAGCACTAGGATTTGTTGTAGCCTTTTGTTTGAAGGCATGGCAAACTGAGGAGTTAGGTCATCTCTAACGCAGCGTAATACAGTGCTCGAGATCATGAACCCTTAGGTTTACTACCTCTTAGACTCACAATCCCAGTTCTACAACATGTTAACCATGTGATCTTGGGCAAGTTATTTCATTTAATTAAGGCGTAAGGGTCTAAGTCTTAATTGTTGTTGCTGATGTTTGAATCTGCGAAATGGGTATACCAATAGCACCTACACTCCAGGGTTGTGAGAATTAAATGAAAAATGCATGTAACGTTCTTAGGAATGTAAGTGTTCCATAAATACAGTCGGGATTTCATTATTTTCGTTATTTTTACCTTTTCCAGTTCAGGCATTCTAACCCTGTCCAGTCCCTTCCTGTTCCTGTCTCTGATGGGAATATCTGGGTCTGGACCTCTTCACAGTCAACATCCCCTCTGTGTGTGGTTCCAGGGGCTGTCATGATTCCGGGCATCTCTCAGCTGACAGAGATGGACCTCAAATACCGGCTGCAGGCATCCAGGGCCAAGTCCATTATCGCCAGTGACTCCCTGGCTCCGAGGATCGATGCCATCAGTGCCGACTGCCCCTCCCTTCAGACCAAGCTGCTGGTGTCAGACGGCAGTCGGCCAGGCTGGATGAACTTCAGGGAACTCCTCCGGTAAGTTGGGGCTCTCCAGAGAACAGCATACAGACGAGGCCAAGGTTTTTCCCCTTTAAGTAATAGGAGATGGAATGTATTGTGGATTGTACAGGAAGAGAGTGAACCAGAAAGGAGCACTCAGCTGTGGAGACCAGATGGACCTGAGACCTAATCCCAGTGACCACCTTAAGAGCCTTCAAAGTCACTCACTTAGGCAGTACTAGAATTGTCATTAGCTTTTCTGGGTGTCTTCTGCTTCTGTAATGGTGCTGGTGGTTACAGAGCTGTTAATCAGAGTAAACTAGGTAACCCATATGATGCATTTAGGACATAGTGGGTGGGCAATTAGTAATATAATAATAGCTGCCATGCATTGAGTGCTTAGTGTATGCTAGGCATTGTGCTCGGTAAGCGTTTACCTACGTTCATTCATCATGAACATCTATTTTGTCATGACTGTTGTGTTTGGTGCTCTTATTTAATACTTGGAAAAAACCGTTAAGTGCCGTTTCACCCAATTTTACAGGTGAGGAAACTGATACTGGAAAAGTAAAGTGACTTATACAGGGTGGTAGCAGGGAGTTACATGAAAGTTGGGACAGAACCAAAAGCCATCTGCCTTTGAGCAAGGCCCTGATGGAAGCCTATGTTGGCTTTTGAGATTTTGTCCTGATCAGAGGCAGACCAAAAAGGGGTCTGGTCAGAGGCCTATACCATTAAGTCACACATGCCCATCCCACAGACGGACTACATCACATTCACCTGGGTGTCGTTTCACTTTGTTTTTTTACTAATATCAGCATGCGTCTCTTATCAGTAGCTTTATTTGAAAAAGAACTATGTGCCACATTCGCTCCAATGTGGTGCAAATTTTTAGGATTCTAAGACCCAGAACATGCATTGTACGTAATATATCTTGTATTTTCCAAAATATATTTCCAATATGTGACACGTTTTATATTATTTTATTAAATTATATTTCAGTATAATGATTATCAAAAGATACTTGAAAAGAAAATACTCAGCACGTGTAGGTACGAAAGTACAAAAGATAGATTTATAAGCTTGAGGACATGGTAAGTAATCTTCAGGTTGTTCTTGCCCGTATTAGAATGCAAGCTTTCTACTAAAAATTATGGAAAATTATGTTTTTTTAATTTAATTTATTTCTTAACTATTTAACTTGAGTGCTGTTTTAAATTCAGATTCCCACATCTGACTTACTTAACCAGTTATATATGAGCGAAGGCCCTGGGAATCTGTATTGTAGGAGATCAGCCCAGATGATTTTGATGAGTTGTCAGGTTGGCCTAAACCAGTGATTCTCAATTTTAGCTGTCATTAGAATTACCTGAGGAGCTTAAAAAAAAACCAAAATACACACCAAAAAAAAAAATATCCCAATGCCCCTGGCCCCCCATCAAACATTCTCTTTTTCTCTAGGGTGGAGCCTAGGCAATGGTATGTCTTTTAACAACTCACCGGGAGCCCCTCTGTTCCCACTGATTGAGAACCAGTGGGAGAGAAGATTTTCCAGCTCATAGAACTGTAGGAATGACCCAGATCTCAAACCCCGACTTTAAGGAACCCTTCAGCCCTATATTACTTGGAATGGAGGTGAGGGCAGAGCTGTGCCTTAAATATGAAGAGGTATAGACACAGAAACGTGATTATTCCACCAAAAAGTCCTCATGCCCTGGTGGAAGAGCACAGGCTCTTTTGAGTGAGTCACTTCACCGTTCTGGAGCCTCAGCTTCCTTATGTGCACAGAGATACAATGATAGTACCTACCCCACAAGGTGATTTAGGGCTCAGAGACAGTGCGAGCTGGAACTAGCCACACAGTGCTTCATGTGTAGTGTTTAATAAGATGGTGGCCAATATTGTTGTTATATATATTATTGTTATTATGACTATTTTTACTACTTGTAATACCACCTAGAATTTTTTATTTTACAGCAAGGCATCCACAGACCACAACTGTGTGAGGACCAAGAGTCAAGACCCACTAGCCATCTACTTCACAAGTGGCACTACTGGGGCCCCCAAGATGGTTGAACACTCCCAGGCTAGCTATGGACTGGGTTTTGTGGCCAGTGGAAGGTACCAGGGGACAGCTCATCTGGCAGGTCAAGTAACAGAAAGTAGGGAATGAGCCGGAGAAATGTAAGAGGCATAGTGGCAAGATTGAGGTCAGAGAGCTAACATGGGGCACCTGGGTGGCTCAGCGGCTTGAGTGTCTGACTCTTGATTTTGGTTCAGGTCATGATCTCAACAGTTCATGAGATCAAGTCCTACGTTGGGCTCTGAGCTGACAGTATGGAGTCTGCATGGGATTCTCTCTCTTTCTCCATCTCTCTCTCTGCTTGTCCCCTGCTCATTCTCTCTCTGTCTCTCTCAAAATAAATAAAGTTAAAAAAAAGAAGAGTGAGGTCAGAGAGCTAACAAAGGGGGAAATCAGGTGAATCGGATGGCCTTTGGGCTTTACTTGGATCAAGGGGAGAGGCCGTTGGAGATTTTTTGTTTTTGTGTTTAATTGTGGTAAGAGACACATAACATCAGATTTACCATCTTAACCTTTTAAAGTGTGGACTTAGTGTCGTTAAGGACATTCACATTGTTACACAATCATCCCCACCATCCATGTCTGAACCTTTTCCGTTTTGCAAACCTGAAACTCTATATCCATTTACACAATAATTCCCCATTCCTTCCCCCCTCGACTGAGACAGCCACCATTCTACTTCCTGTCTCTATGAATTTGACTACTCTGGGAACCACCTATAAGTAGAATCGTACAGTATTTTTCCTCTCATGTCTAACTCATTTCACTTAGCATAATGTCCCCAAGTTTCATTCATGTTGTAGCATGTTTCAGAATTTCCTTTCTTTTTAGACTCATTAATGAATATTGCAATGTTTGTCACATATCGATGTTGTTTATCCAGTCACCCAAGAATGGACACTTGGGTTGCTTCCACTTTTTGGCTGTTATCACCAGTGCTGCTATTAACATGGGTATATGGGCATCTATTCAAAACTCTGCCTTTAATTCTTTTGGGTGTAGATACCCAGAAGTGGAATTGCTGGATCATACAGTGACTGTATGTTTAATTTTCTAAGGAACTTTGGAGTATTTTGAGCAGAGGAGTGACGTGATCTGATTTGCTTTTTTTAAAGGATCTCTCAGGAGTTTGGGTTGAGAATAAATTGTAGGGGGCAAAGGATGAAGCAAAGGCCCGCTTCAGAGGCCAGTGCATTAAGAGGCCAAGGTGGAGGCTTCCGCAGGGGAAGTGAGAGGAGGCAGGATTCTGAATGTATTTTGAACATAGGCCTAATAAGATTTGCTGACGGGTTTCATGTGAAGTGAGAGAGAATGAGAAGGGTCAGGGGTGATGCCACATTTTATGGCTTGAACAATTAGAAGCCTTAACTGATAGCCGGAAGACTGAATTGATCTGTATGGTGGGAGAAACAGGAGGAGTTCATTTTCAGCATTGTAAGTTTGAGATGCTTACTAGACATCTCCATACCCCGAGTTAAGAAAGCAGATACTGGGAGGTAGTTGGAGATACGTGCATAGAGTTAGTGGGAAGGATTCGTGCTGGCATTATCAGCAAGGGAGTACTTAATGCCATGAAATTGGATGAGATCAGCAAAGAGTAGTAGACACAGAGAAGAGAAGAGGCCTCGGCCCCGAACGCCTGAAGCATTTCTGCAATGAAGTGGTAAGCAAGGAGAAGTCAGAGGACGAGACCGAGAAGGAGCAGCCAGTGAGTAGGTTGAGGACCAGGAAGACCATGTGTCCCAGAATCTAAGCGCAGAACATGACCGCTTGTGTCTATTCCATGCTCGCAGGCACTGCCTCCCCTTCCTGGGAAGTCCTTCCTTCTCTGTCTCCCCTGTGTAGTTCCTGTGCATCATTTACATCTCACTCAGCCCTCACCTCCTCTGGGGAAACATTTCTCAGAACCGTCTCCATCCTTTCTCTGGGGAAGGCGTCCATTCTCCATAACTGCATAGTTGTATAATGGCTCTGTGTTTAACTCTGAAAGCTTGCTCTCCAGGGGCTTCCTAGATGTTTAAACTTACTAAACTGTAAGCTCCTCAAAGCAGAACTAACCATTCCTTGCTACACTCTAGTGCCAAGTCCTGAATAAGTGCTGAATAAACTTTGGCTGAGTAAAGAAGTGCCTTCATCACAGTGTACTGAGATTATGTGTTCCCTTACAGATCACTCTCACTAGACTGTGAACCCTTGAAAGCTTGGGATCTGTCTAATTCTGTATCCTTCACCTACAGTATAAAAACACAGAATATGCTCCATAAATGCTTTTGAGACAAAGATTGGCTTTATGGTTCTTGTACCGATTTGATAAGTATAAGTGAGTTATAACTGAGCGTTGAGCAAGACTCCAAATAAGGTAACATTGATACTCTAATATTTTTTTAAAAGAAGAAGCATTTCCGAGGATTCTGACTTTTTCTGATTTTTGGCAGGCAGTGGGTGGACTTGACCAAATCAGACATCTTCTGGAACACATCAGACACGGGCTGGGTGAAGGCAGCCTGGACCCTCTTCTCTGCCTGGCCTCATGGATCTTGCATTTTTGTGCATGAGCTGCCCAGAGTTGATGCCAAGCTTATTCTAAATGTAAGAAACAAAAACATGGCTTATGTGCTGGGTGTAAATAGGCTGAGTGGTGTGTAGGCATTGGGGATGCCTGGCTGGCTCAATCGGTAGAGCATGCAACTCTTGATCTCAGGGTTGTGAGTTCAAGCACCACATTGGGTGTAGAGATGACTTAAATAAATAAAACTTTTTAAGAAAAGGAATATAGGTTTTGAAATTGCAGGAGAAAAGGCATAAGTGACCACAAGGCCTCTTTGGTGCTAATATTAAACTAAATGGCTGGGGCGCCTGGGTGGCTCAGTCGATTGGGCGGCCGACTTCGGCTCAGGTCATGATCTCACGGTCTGTGGGTTCGAGCCCCGCGTCGGGCTCTGTGCTGATGGCTCAGAGCCTGGAGCCTGCTTTGGATTCTGCGTCTGCCTCTCTCTCGCTGCCCTTCCTCTGCTCATGCTCTGTCTCTCAAAAATAAATAAACGTTAAAAAAAAAAAAAAAAAAAAAAAAAAGAATCCTTTAAACTAAATGGCTCCCAGGACTTTCTGTAATCTGACTCCTGCCCACCTGCTTGCCTTCAGCTACTGCCTATTCTGTAACTAGATCCCTTGAGGAGAGCATTTAACAAAATCTATAAACGTTTGCATATTCTGTGTTTTCTGCATCGGGTGCCTCTCCCTCCACCACTTTCTTTCCTGTGCTCCTGTCAAAACTCTAGTTCCTTTTCAAAACCTTGGGGAAAACCATACTCTACTCCTCAATTCCATGTGCTATTATCCATATTTCATCCAGCACGAGTATCCCGATGACTCCTGCCCATTTCCCCAGGGTTTTCTCATGATTATTGACCCCCAGTGAAGACACAGCTCACCTTCCTTCTGCCCTCTACATCCTAACCACCATTCCTTCAAACATCCGAGGGGCCATCTGCCCGTGCTCTTTGCACTGAGGTAAGCTGTGTCACCTTGTGGGTAATAGCACAGGCCGTGCCATCCGTCAGCCCTGGCCTCTGATCGAAATCTTCCATTTGCTAGGTGTGTGTGTTCTTTGGAAAGTCACGTAAATTTCTTCTTTGAGATGAGGAATTTGAGCCTCAGTTTCTTCATCTGTAAGGAAGAAAGGGATAATACAGTTCTATGGAGGATGAAACCATTCTAGGCATGGGGCCTGGCACAGAGTGGGTTCTTAACACATACTGATCATTATTGCCATTATCAAGCTCACCATCATCATTTTTCACTTAGAGCTTGATCAGCCAGTGTGTACCTTGTCCCTTTACTGCCATAGTGTATGGGTTATCTGTTGTAGACAACTTGGCAGCCAACGTGTATCTTGTCCCTATATTGCCCCTTGCCCTTACCTAGCGTATTAGTTATCTGTTGTAGTAAGTTATCTCTCAACGTAGCATCTTGGAGCAAAATTTATTATCTCACAGTTTCAGGTGGTCAGGAGTCTGAATCAGGGCCTGTCATGAGGTTGCAGTCAAGCTGTCAGCTAGGTATATCCATGCTCGTGGCAGCATTATTCCTAATAGCCCAAAGGTGGAAGCAACCAAGTCCCGCTGGCAGATAAATGAATAAACAAGATGTGATACATGCACACAATGGAATATTATTCCGCAGTTAAAAAGAAGGAATGACACTTGGGGTGCTGGATATCTCGGTCAGTTGAGCTTCCCACTTTGGCTCAGGTCATGCTCTCATGGTTCGTGAGTTCAAGTCTCGCCTTGGGCCCTGAGCTGTGTGTGTCTCTCTCTCTGCTCCTCTCCCACTAATGCTCTCTGTCTCTCAAAAATAAATGAATGTTAAAAAAAAAAGAAGAAATGACACAGAATGCATCTTAAAGACATTATGTTAAGTGAAATAAGCCAGCCACAAAAGGACAAATACTGTATGGGTCACTTATATGATATATCTAGAGTAGTTAAAATCATGGAGACAGAAAGCAAATGGTCAGGGGCTAGGGTAAAGGAGAAATGGGGCCTTATTGTGTAATGGGTACAGAGTTTTGTTTTGGAAGATTTTAAAGTTCTGGAGATGGTTGGTGGTGATGGTTGCACAACAATGTGAATGTGTTAAGACCATTAGACCGTACATTTTACAGTGGTTAAAATGAAAAGTTTTAGGTGATGTGTGTTTTACCGTAATAAGAGAAGATAGACATCTGCCAGGACTGTAGTTACCTTAAAGCTTGACTGGGGCTAGAGAATCTGTTGAAAAACCCACTCATGTGGTTTTTAGAGGACTTTAGTTTCTCACTGGCTGAGGCCAAAGGTTTCAGTTTCTGACTACATACACTCGAGTGTACTCACAACATGGTGGCCTGTTTTCCTCAGAGCAAGTGACTTAAGATAAGGAGAGAGAGGGCTGGCACCCAAGGCAGAAGCTGTAATATTTGTATAATCTAATCTTGAAAGTGGCATCTGTCCCCTCTGCCGAATGCTGTTGGTCACATTGACCAAACTTGGTTCAATGTGGGAAGGGACCCCACAAGAGTGCAAATATTAGGAAATGAAGTATTTAGAGCCACCTTGGAGGCTGGATGCCACATGTGGTTTTCAACTTCTCTGCTCTGGTGATGAGACTATGAAGACCCAGTTCACCTGCTCCATCTCCACAAAGTCCCACCGCAGTACCTGTCATTGCTTTTGTTTAGACTCTCTCCAGTTTCCCGATCACCACTCTCTGCTGTGTCCCTACCATCTTCCGGCTGCTTGTACAGGAGGATCTGACCAGGTAAAGCCCAAGTGCTTGGTGCTTTGGGGACTGCAGTTGGTGAATATATAGCAGTATATGTACATATGCACACCTATCCTCTCGTACCACCTCTGTCTCCTCTCTCTCTCTCTCTCTCTCTCTATATATATATATATATATATATATACACACACATATATATACACATAACTGTACATATATATACGCACATATATAAATGTGTATATATATATGCACATATATATCCACATATATCTGTGATTCTATGTAGAATATATATCTAGAATATTATATGTATCTCTGTTTCTGTCTCGCACACACATAGCATCCCTATCCTTTGCAGATGCCCCACATAAATGAAATTCTTGCCCGCAGTCCCACCCAAGAATTTGCTTTCAGATGGAATTAGATAGATTTAAGATAGTTTGGAATTTTAGCACTTGAGGTGGGCTATCTCTCCATCATATACCCAAAGGCCATTCTCTCAGCAGCATGTCTGCTACTTCTGTGAGGTTGGAGAAATTATTGGATAATTGTTAGCCACCTATGGAATGGGACTTGTGGCCAGGGCCTATAGCCCATCACGATAGCGTTCTATCAGTCAACCCCAGATTCACCCCATTCAGCTGCTCTCTGAGTGAATGCCTTGGCTATCCCACAGAAGCTAGCAAGACACTGTGTGCCTAAGGGTCCCATCCTGGGTGAATCCAAAGCAGCATCTGCTGGCAGGACAAGTCTAGAGCATGGATATACCTGTTGCCCTTAGTACTCACTCTGATCCATGTCTGCCTCTTCTGTTCTCTCCCAAGTTATGGGGAGTTGTCCTGACCCTCCCTCCATCTTCCCTCACCCCATGTTTCTGTCCATGAAGCACCTAAGAGGGAGCTCTTGCAAGATTCTCCTGGGGAATTCTTTTCTAATAAAAGAATTCATCCCATTCGTTGACCCGTTGTGTATACCTCTGTATCATGGTTTTAACAGAAAGCAGGCTCTGAACGATTTGTTCAAGAGGAATTTGGTTGAAAGATACTAGGTAATTCTAATTAATAGTCAAAGCAAGTGAATCAAAGGGGAAAAATTGGTTGAAAATGTATTGGCAACACCAACTGTTCACATTTTGGATAATTTGTTAAATGGAGTGGTAGATGTACAACGTATTTAATATCTGTAGGAATTTTTGGCCCTTTCTTCAGAATTGTCAAATTCCTAGAGGGTAACTTTCTACCTTTAAATTTGTAATCGATTTACAACCAGATGGCTGTCCTGACAATTGTACCATCAGTGTGTTTTCAACGAAGTTATTTTGTCCAATTCACCATATGAATTCTGATTCAAAACCTCCTGTATGAAGTTCTGATTTTCAGGATCAGACAGGTTTGATTTTTTAAAAAATTATCTGCCCATAAGGAACATGCCTGCAAACCCAAAAGGTAGGGTAATTGGAACAGATTATAAAGCCTGCATTTTACCCTCCAATGCCTTTAGATGTCTAAACCTGAGCAGCAGTACTGGTGGGTGAGTGGGGGAATGGGGGGATCCTGACATAGGTGGCCTTGTTTTCCAACCGAGAAAGGTACCAGTTTCAGAGCCTGAGGCACTGTGTGACCGGAGGAGAGGCCCTGAATCCTGACGTGAGAGAGAAATGGAAGAGCCAAGTGGGCCTGGAGCTGCATGAAGGCTATGGCCAGTCTGAAACAGTGAGTGCTGCTGGGGCCTGGGTCCCTGCCACAGGTCACCTCTACCTGGGCCCTCAGCCTGTAGGTGGAGACGGCCAACCCACCCAGCCTCCTGCCTCCAGACACTTGTCAGGGACTGCCCTGCCCACTGGGAGAAGCTGATAACAAAATTCCTTCAGCTCTTCTTCCCTTTTGACCTAAAGATAATTTGAACTGATTTCACAGTGACACCACAGCCAGCAAACCAACTCTCATGGCCTAGGGTGCTGTTTGTGTCCACTAGGACAGCCGACCTCTGTCTCTGGTCAGCGCCCAGAATCTTAGACAGTATCCCCACAGCCACCTGGGCAGCAGAGATTTGGCGGTCAAGTGAGTCTTTTGGCTAGCGACACATTAGGTTCTTTTTGTGTGAGTGCCAATAAATGTAGGTGTTCAATGAATGTTTGTTGACTATGGAAAGAAGAGAAGGAAAGAATGGATGAGGAAGAGACAGAAAGAAAGATAGGGGAGGAGAGGAGAGAGTGGAGAAGAGTTAGAAGGCAAAGTAGGAGCAAAGATGGGCGCCAGGAAGGAAGCTAAGAGGAAATGTCTCCTCCTTACGGGTACTACTTTCTCTCCAGGTTGTAATCTGTGCCAATCCCAAAGGCCTGAAAATCAAATCTGGATCCATGGGGAGAGCATCCCCACCTTATGATGTGCAGGTAGGCAGCCTCCCCCAACTGTTGTTGAGGCTTGGTTCAAAGAGGAGAATGCACGTTCTGGGGTAGCGACAGCAGGCTCGGCCGGTGGGGTGGCCTGGCTGTGCAGGTGTCCGGACGCTGCCCTACGATCTCTCTGCCAGATTGTGGATGATGAGGGCCACATCCAGCCTCTGGGAGAAGAGGGAAATGTTGCTGTCCGAGTCAGGCCCGCCAGGCCCTTCTGTTTCTTCAGTTGCTATTTGGTAAGTGGCAGGGAATGACCATTTTCTCAATGATTTCTGTGTGCCAAGCATTGTGTTTCAAGATTTATAGACACCTGTTTGTTTAACGCTTGCAATAACTGCATGAGGTAGGTTGGTCTTATTATTGATAAAGAAGTTAGAAGAAGATAAAGTGACTTATCCAAGGCCAAGCAACCAGTATGTACTGGACATGGATTTGAGCATGGGTATGTCTGAGAGCGTAAGTTTATAACACCAGGGAGACCCCCATCATTTCAGTGATGAGTAAATTGCAGTTCAGATTAAGGAAGGGACTTCACAAAAGTCAAACTGCAATTTGTGTCAGAGCCTAATTTTCAGGATTCTTTTTATCTTGAGTCTTGTGTGGAGAGGAGTTTGCTGGCAGGGCTTGTGCCCAAGAATTCTAGTCTTAGTTTCTGTAGGAATCCAGTAATTACCTCTCCTTCGTGCCCGCTTTTGTTGGTATTTATGATGGGCTTTCTTTTAGCCCAACTCTTCTCTAGAAAGCTCTATTGACACGATTGTCAACATTGGTTGCACATTAGAAACACCTTGGAGGCTTCCGAACACCACTGACAACCAGGCCCCACTCACTGAGATCAAACTTTCTGAGGATATGGATCACTCCCCTGGTGCTTCACATGTGCCGCCATGGCTGAGAACCGTGGCTGTATTAGGAATTTCATCTGGCGTGTATGCGAAGACATCAGTCCGCCACAGCACCAGAAGGAACAGATAAAAATCAGTCCATTTGTTTTTAGAGCAGTGTGTGTGTATTTTAGTGGCTTTTCTGTGACTACAAGAGAAATAGGCTTTCATGGTATTTCATTTAAAGTCACAAAAACTTATCTACCAGAATAAACCAAAAAAAAAAGCCCCCAAACCATCAAACAGTAATACACCAAGCAGAGCTAATTTTACATTTTTAATGTATTTCCTTCTAATCATTTTTGTAAGCAGTAGCAAATCCTGGACTTTTCTGAGTAACTTACACATTCATTATTTATTGAGGGGCTACTTCATGCCTCTCAGTATCCAGCATTGGGCAGGAAAGACGAGACCCTGGGCCTCACAGTGCTCACATACAGGACCTTTCTGGATCTGTGATCATCCCATTGCAAGAGTCAGGTAATTTGTAAAGTTACTTGCTGCACAAGAATCTTTACTTTTTTCAACTTTTTTTTTTCCAGCCCCAGCTGTTAGTTTTCCTCTTGGGCCCTTTTAACTAAGGAAAAAAATTAAATCTCAGTAAAAAGTGATCTGTCATGTCATCTTGGTCAGAAATAAAAGTCTGACAGATCCATAGATAGCTAAGTTTTGGCAGATTCTTCTGCTTAACTGGTGATTTGTTTTTTCCCTGTGCTGATACCATAGAACCTTATCCAGGAAACATTCTCAAAAGTCTTAGTATCTAGTAGAGTAAAGCTCTCCTTCTTCCTCAGCTTCTTTCAACATGTTTTACATACTGTTAGCTTTCTACTCTCTCATATACATGGTAGAATCAACTTGTCAAATTCCATGGAAAATGTTTGTTAGCATTCTAATGAGTGTCACTACAACTCTAGGTCAATTTGGGAGAGAATTAACATATTCATGAAATTCAGTCTTCTTATCTTTCCATTTTATTATATCTTGTTTAACCTTCTATAGAGATTTTTCTCCGTATACTTTCAGGTTTTGTGTGAGATTTAATTTTAAGTATTGACAACTTAGCTTTTTTCTTTTTTCTCAGAATGCAGTTTTTAAATCGAGATATAATTTTCATACAATAAAATGTATGTAACCTATATTATATGTACAGGTCAATGACTTTGACACGTGTATACAACGTAACTACAACCATAGTCAAGATATAGATATAGAACATTTTTATCACCCCAGAAAGTTTCCTTATGCCCCTTTGCAGTCAATCCCCAAGCCACAGGCAATTGCTAAATTATCTGTTGTTACTTATAGAATAATTTTGGCTATTTAAAAAAATTTTTTTAATGTTGATTTCTTTTGAAAGAAAGGGATTGCGAGTGGGGGAGGGGCAGAGAGAGAGAAAGGGAGACACAGAATCTGAAGCAAGCTCCAGTCCCTGAGCCCGATAACAGGGTCTGAACCCATGATTCATGAGATTATGACCTGAGCAGAAGTCAGGTGTTTAACTGACTGAGCCACCCAGGAGCCCTGACTTTTTTTTTTTTTTAAAGCACTTTATATAAATGGAATCATAGAGTACTCATTTTTGTGCATCTGATTTCTTTCCCTCAGCAGAGTGTTTTTGAGCTGTATCCAGATAGTTGCATACAACAGCAATTTGTTTATTTTTCTTGTCGAGTAGTAGCTTCTTGAAATCTTTGAGAATCAGAGTTTGATTTTTATTTTTCCTCTTTCCTCTACCCTTGCTTTTTGGCCAAGCCCTCATTTTCTGCCTTCAGTGATTCCTGAGCATAGTGTGTTCTTCTATCCCTCCCCCACCCTCCAAAAAAAAACAAAAACAAAAAGCCAGAGCATGGCCCTGTGGCCACCCTCCTGTGTTCCAACTATGCTTCCTTGGACCCTCCTAAAAATAGTAGTGAGGGACTGTCCTTAGTCATTTCCTGACACTTGCTTCCATTTAAAAGAGAGAAAATGTACAAGGTCATAGCTCTTTGTCCAGGGCAAATTCTGGCCAGCTTGGGCTTTGGGAACTTCTAGACTTCCTGTTAGGGGTCCCGGGTCTCCTGCAAGGGGCTGCTAGGGCCATAGCTGGCTTTAGTGGCTGTGCTGAGATGGCCCTTCACAGACTTATTCTGTCTTGCAGGACAATCCTGAGAAGACAGAGGCATCAGAACGAGGGGACTTTTACATCACAGGGGACCGAGCCCACAAGGACAAGGATGGCTACTTTTGGTTCATGGGAAGAAATGACGATGTGATCAATTCCTCAGGGTAAAGCTGTCTGCTCTTTCCTTCTCTCTCTCTCAAGCTTGGTGGGGACGGATGGGTTACCTGGAATAGATTGCTTTTCTCTTCCAGCTACCGGATTGGGCCCGTTGAAGTGGAAAGTGCCCTTGCCGAGCACCCAGCTGTCCTGGAGGCTGCTGTGGTCAGCAGCCCGGACCCCATCCGAGGGGAGGTAACTAGTCCTTCCAAGAACATTTCTTCCTGGTTCTGTACCTGATAGCACCCAGCAGAGTAAGGTGGAAATTCCCCCATATCTCCCCCTGACTCTAGGTATTAGGAAGTTTGAAATCCACCATCAGACACACGTTCCTCTTGGTTAAGCAGGACCCTCATGTCCTTAGAGACATACTCTCTAGAGGGACGTGATGAGAAGATACCAACACTTTGCTGTCAGGTGGACATGGAACTGGGTCCAAAAGAGGTGGACTGTTGGGCAGGAAGTCTTGGTGGTGAGTGCAGGCCCTGTCATCCATCCTGGGCATTAAAGAGTCCTGTCCCACTTGCAGGTGAGGATATAGCAAGTATGCCAGCCAGACGTGACTGCTCATGGTTCTAACCTGGGAGGAATATCCAACTTGAGGGATGACAGAATACATATCCAAAGTGATCCTGATATATCAAAAGGATGGGCCAAGTTAATAAGCTGATCTTTTCAGGAAAAATGAAAATTCCTTCCCATGGGTCCTGGAAGAATAGATAGAATGGGAGAATTATACTCCTAGGCAGACCTATGTGTCTTTCCCTGGCTGTAAATCCAGCATAATCCTACAGTAGAGTGCAGTTACCTTATGAAAGGTAGTGCAAAATCAGGCTCTGTTCTCAGAAGCACTAGGGCCAGAAGAGTGATTCTCATCTGGGTCCTGGACTTCTCATAGCTGCATCATTTTGTTTAAAATACAAATTTCTATGGGGTGCCTGGGTAGCTCAGTCAGTTAAGTGTCCAACTTCAGCTCAGGTCACGATCTTGTGGTTTGTAAGTTCAGGCCCCACGTTGGGCTCCTGTGCTGACAGCTCAGAGCCTGGAGCCTGCTTCAGATTCTGTGTCTCCCTCTCTCCCTGCCCCTCCCCTACCTACACTCTATCTTGCTGTTCCTCTCAAAAATAAACATCAAAAGAATTTTCTTAATGCAAATTTCTAGACCTCAGGTCAGTCTTGCTGATTCAGAGCGATTGGGGTTACAGCCCAAAGCATCTTCCTTTTGACCAGAAGCCCCTATCCGACTGGTCCTGATGCCCATTAAGCTTTGAGCCCATGAGCACCTGGGTGGCTTAGTTGGTTAAACATCTGACTCTTGATTTCAGCTCAGGTCATGATATCACAGTTCATGACAGCAGAGAGCCTGTTTGCGATTCTCTGTCTCCATCTCTCTCTGTCCCACCCCCATCTTAAAATAAATCAATTAACATAAAAAGAAACTTTGAGGCCACTAATTTAGAACAAGGGAGGTAGGAGCCCCATGTATGTGTTGGAGAAATCACACCTGGAAAAGTACATCTAGTTTTGTATGCTACAAGTTAACTGGGGTTTTGAAAATGGCTGTGTATACAGTTAGTCCGCATATAGAACTCAGAATGGAGCCTGGCATGTAGAAGGTACTCAGTAAATGTTTGGTAGTTTTAATGGTCAGAGAAAGTCCTTCCTAATTAAGTATATCTGTGTGAACATGAAATGGTAGCGAGATGCCTGCCTTTGGGAAGTATGCAAGGATGGTGAACCACCACCTAACAGGATGTTGCTGACTGAGCTGTATGCTGGGGTGGACAAGCACCCTACTGGCCTTTGAACTCCTCCATTCCTATCAGAAACTGTGTTCCGTTGTACCTGAATTCAGGACGTCTCCTCCTTGGCAGGAGGGAGCCTGCAAAGAGAGACTCAAGCAGAAACTACCGAGCTGCAGAACGTCCCTCAGGATGCCCAGCACGGAAGGTGTGCAGCAAAACGTTTGCTGATTGCAAACACTCTATATGGAGCTCAGAAAGACCCACCTGCCCTTGGGAGTGGTCTGCATTTTCCCCAATCCTGCCTATCTGAGCCATTGCCAGATACCTTTCCAGTCAGGAAGACCTGAAATCATGGACCCCAAGGAGTTCGTGAAGCTCTTCACTCCAAAGTATTTCCATCGGAAGAGAAGCCTGTTGACTGCTAATGGTGTCATTTCAGGAAAGGGAGCAGTTTGGGAAATAAGTAGAATCCTGGAATCCTTCCACAAAAGCCAGTGCTCCCAGTAGTTGTTCCTGGAAAGAGGCAACAAGGGCAAAGAAATGGTGTTGTCCATATTGCTGGCTGAATCCAAGGAGCTGGTAGGATTTTCATGCTGGGCCGGCAAGTGTAAACACTTGTTCACAAAGCTCGGTTAAGAGGAAAAGAGTTGTTATACAGGGCCCAATTCTTTATGATTTGGAGTTTTTTTGTTTTGTTTTGTTTTGTTTTCCTGGCAGATGGTGAAGGCTTTTATAGTCCTTTCTCCAACTTACTCCTCTCAAGATCCAGAGAAACTAACTCAGGAGCTCCAGGAGCATGTGAAGAGGGTGACTGCCCCATACAAGTACCCCAGGAAGGTAAACATTGGGGGTTCTGGGATATGATGAGCTGGGAAATCACCTGAGTGCACACTATGTGGGCTCTCTCTCAAGGTCAGATTCTGGGGGGACGAAGATACAAATAACTTTAGCAGCTGCTTCAGCCTTTTCTCCCTGTTGCCTCACTGGGTCCACCCCAAACCACATTTTGTTCCGACCCTAAATAGTGGCATAAACCAGGTTTGGGGGATTGTGCTGAATCGCTGCTGGCAAGGTCACATGCCCCAGGTCCTAGCCACTTTGGTCTTTGCCATTTGAAGAAAACTATGAATCATGGAGGTTTTCCAATGAAGTGGCAGAGGGTAATGACTCAAAACAGGAGTCCTTCTGGGAAATGATGGTTTCCAAATGTTTCTGTTTTATGGCCACTAGGTGGCCTTTGTTTCAGAACTGCCCAAGACGGTTTCTGGAAAGATCCAAAGGAGTAAATTGAGAAGCCAAGAGTGGGAGGAGACGAGAGGCAGCCCCCCAAAGGCCCCATAGGCCTGCAAAGCTTCTAAGAGGAACTGGTGCCGTCACTGGTTCGTCCTTGTTTGGAGCATATCCCTTCCACCTGACAACATCAGAGGCTTTCAGTTCCAAATGGGCATCTCCAGAATCATTGGAGGACCCTGGAAGAGAGCAGAAGAACATCACTAAGCCAGAGTGCACATCCCCTGCTAGTCTAGAATGTGTTTGTGGCTTGACTTCCGCCTCCTCTGTCTGAAGGCATCTTCAGCAGCTGCCCACTAGTCTTCCTTCCAGCTGGCTCTCTGACAGGTCATCACAGAATCAGGGCACCTGTGATCTCATTCACCGCCCTTGGGAGTATAACCACTCGACCCTTTTGATAAAGCCATTTGGTAATTATATCCACGGCCATAAAACACTGGTCACATCCTTTAGCTTAAAATTCTATCTTTGACAATCACTACAAAAGAAAGGGGCGCCTGGGTGGCTCAGTCGGTTAAGCCATGCAAGTCTTGGTTTCAGCTCAGGTCATGATCTCACGGTTCATGAGATAGAAACCTGTGCTGGGCTCCGTGCTGACAGCTTTGAATTCTCTCTCTCTCTCTCTCTCTTCTCTCTCTCTCTCTCTGCCCCTCCCCTGCTCATATTCTCTCTCTCTCAAAATAAATAAATAAACTTAAAAGAAAAGGATTCAGAGGACATTTACAGGAACATTGTGATAAAACTGTGACAAAAAATGGAAAAAAAATCAATGTCCAACCAATAAGGCAATGGTTAACTAACTGTAATAGAGTAACTCAATAACATAATATGTAGCCTTTAAAAATATGCCTTGGGGGAAACTTGAGCCAAATTAAATCAGAATAAAAATAGTATGTGTGTAGTGGAGAACCAAAACTTTGAAAGGTAAAGGAAAACTATGCCTGAAAGGAAATACTTGTGCCAATAGCAATATTCTTGGGGATTGAAAATAGTGGACGGTAGTTTTTTCCTTCCTGTGTGTTTCTTCATTTTCCAAGCTTTCTCAGTGAGTATGTATAAGGATTGTAATGAAAAAATTATTTTAATGAAACAACTCCCCCAAACCACACTCTGCCTCCACAGACCATCACATCATTCCCCAAGCGCAAGTGTATTACGTTCTGCCCAGGAAAGACAGAAAGACCCGAATACATGTCCCAGGCCCAGAAACAGAAAGAGATTGTTCTGGGCATCTGACACCAGCCATGTGTAGCAAAGCAGCTAGAAACTTAAAGTGATCTTTAGTGCCATTCACCCAACCCTCAGTACCTCCATTCACCCACCAATCAATATTTATTGAGCACCTGCTCAGTGCTGGACTCTGGGAATACAGTAATAAGCAAAAGCCAACCCACTTGGTACCCATGTGAGTCTGTTTTGGCTTTCATAACAGGTACCACAGACTGTGTGGCTTTAACAACAGAAATTTATTTCACAGTCCTGGAGGCTGGAAATCCAAGTTCAAGGTGTCAGTGGGTTTAGTTTAATTCTGAGTCTTATCTCTTTGGTTATAGATGGCCGTCCTCTGCTGTGTCCTCACGTGTTCCTCCCTCTGCTGTATGTGTCTATGTGCTAATGTCCTCTCTCTTATAAGAACACCAATCAGATTAGATGAGGTCCTGATGAGCCCATTTTAATCTAATCACCTCTTTAAAGGCCATATCTCCAAATACAACCAAATTTTGAGGTATTATGGAGTAGGAGTTTAGTATATGAATTTGGGGAGACACATTTCAGCCCATGACACTAACCATATAGTCCAGTGGGGACATAGATGTTATTCATCAAAGAATAAGGCAAATAATCCACAACTGTGATAAATGCCATGAAGGAAAGAGCTTAGTTAAAACATAGACTGGGGTGACCGATCAACCTGGGAGGACTCAGGGTACCAGGGCAGTCTTCCATAAGGGGGCCCCTGGTGAACTGAGATTGAAAGGGGAAGTAAACTAAGTAAAAAGACTGGGCCCAGTGTTCCTAACAAAGGATACAATGTGTGCAAAGGCTCTGAGGTGGGAGAGATAAGAACAGCTCACACTCAGCACCAACTGTGTCCAGACGCAGTTCCAAATGTCTTAACTCTCAACCATCTTTTTGTTTTGTTTTGTTTTGTTTTGTTTTTAATAATTTATTGTCAAATTGGTTTCCATACAACACCCAGTGCTCATCCCAACAAGTGCCCTCCTCTGTGCCCGTCACCCACTCTCCCCCTCCCACACTCCCCTCTCCCCTGAGTTTGTTCTTAGTCTTTGAGAGTCTCTTATGTTTTGTCTCCCTCCCTCTCTGTGGCTTTTTTCCTTCCCCTCTTCCCCTCCCCCCTGGTAAGTCTCGCAAAGTCCACCTATGCGTGGAAACATATGGCATCTGTCTTTCTCTCCCTGACTTATTTCACTCAGCATAATACCTCCAGTTCCATCCATGTTGCCACACATAGCATTTTTTTCTCATTGCCACGTAGTACTCCATTGTATATATGTGCCACATCTTCTTTATCCATTCGTCAGTTGAGGGACACTTAGTCTCTTTCCATGATTTGGCTATTTTCGAAAGTATTGCTGTGAACATCGGGGTACACGTGCCCCTAAGCATCAGCACTCCTGTATCTCTTGGGTAGATTCCTAACACATTCAATGCAATCCCAATCAAAATTGCACCAGCATTCTTTTCAAAGCTAGAGAAAACAATCCTAAAATCTGTATGGAACCACAAAAGACCCCAAATAGCCAAAATAATACTGAAGAATAAAACCAAGGCGGGAGACATCACAATCCCAGACTTTAACCTCTACTACAATGCGGTAGTCATCAAGACAGTATGGTATTGGCACAAAAACAGACACATAGACCAATGGAATAGAATAGAAAACTCAGAAATGGACCCGCAAGTATATGGCTAACTAATATTTGACAAAGTAGGAAAGAGTATCCAGTGGAAAAAAGACAGCCTCTTTAATAAATTGTGCTGGGAGAACTGGACAGCAACATGCAGAAGAATGAAACTAGACCACTTCCTTATACCAGTTACAAAAATAAACTCTAAATGGGTGAAAGATCTGAGTGTGAGACAGGAAACCATCAACCATCTTTTTGAACAGGTACTGATAGCATCTTCATTTTATAGGTAGAACAAAGAGATTAAGCAATTTGTAGTTCAGGATGGCTTGGTTTAGGAATTTTGGCTTCAATGAGTGCTAAGAAACCAGTGAAGGTTTATGGCGTGAAATAATCCTCCAAAAGTTTCACTAGTCCTTAAAAAGGAAAAAAAAAAAAACTTGTCAAAGCGATTTACTTCTTTTTAAGTCTTCTATCTTTATGGCATTCCTGTGCTGAGCAAATTCTCTTTACTTTAGAGGTGGAAATTCAGAGGGCTTTGGTGATTTACCCCAACCCAATAGTTCTGACTTTGAACTCCATTAGTGTTCTTAGGTGGGGGTTTGGAGTCATGTATAAGACACTGCTGGAATTCCTCATGAGCCCTGCAAATTGTGAGTTCCTTAAAAGCCAGGGGCTTAGAACTGGAGTCTCCTGCTCTGAGCCCTTGGGCTGAGCCAGTCTGTTTTCCAGCAGTAACCAGAGCTCTCCACCGAGGGGCCTTTGTCCAGACCTCAGTCAGTATAAGCAAAGGATGATGAAGGGCAGGGGTGGGGCCATGGGGAGGCCCGCTCACCCTCCCCTGACAATCCCCCCCAACTGATGCACTTGACCCCCCTCCAGCCAGCTCTCCCACAGTCACCTCAGCTCAGCTCGTCTCCAGAAAGAAAAAGGCAAAGCTCCCAGCTGCAGCCGCACTGTCGGGAGCCAGGCACCAGCACCCCACACTTCCCTGCCAGCAGCCCCAGCCCTAGAAGTCATTGGTAATCATAACAGTCACAATGAGAACTGCTACCTCTTGTTGACTACTTCTTCTGTTCCAGGCATTGTGCTAGATGCTCTACCGAAGTCCTCTAACTCTGTTATTTCTCACCTTCACTCACTCCCATGATCCCTTCAGAATTGTGGCTCTCTCCACATGCCATCTGTACTATAAATTGACTCACATCCTCACCCTAAGCATTATATATGCGTTAAAGGATGAATCTGGAGTCCTGTTCATTTTTTTTTCCTAATGCACTTGCACATCAAACAAACAAACAAACAAAAAACACACATGAACATGAACACTGCTCAACCAAAATCACCTTACAAAACCCACCTTGGAGAAAATGAGTCCAACCGAATTCCCCCTCAGATCCTGAGAAGAGAGCATTAGAATCACCATTGAACAAATAGAAAGACTGAAGCTGGGGACATTTTGCACAGCAGCCCCTCCCTGGGTCTCCACCCCTCTCCTGTCTCTGCCTTGCTCACCTTTTCCAGGTTCCCATCTCTTCCTCCTTCTCACGCTCTTCACTCTATTCCTTTTCTCTGTTTGTTTGTTTGTTTGTTTTTAGTTTTTATTTTAATTCCAGTTAGTTAACATACAGTGTTGTATTAGTTTCAGGTATACAATATTAGTGATTCAGCAGTTCCATACAACACCCAGTACTCATTATGACAAGTGCACCCCTTAATCCTCATCGCCTATTTCACCAATCTTCCTACCTCGCTTCCTCTGGTAACCATCAGTTTGTTCACTGTAGTTGAGAGTCTGTTTCTTGGTTTATTTCTCTCTCTCTTTTTCCTTTGCTTTTTGTTTTATTCCTCAAATTCCACTTATGAGTGAAGATGTGGTATCTGTCTTTCTCTGACTGACTTATTTCACTTAGAATTATACTCTCTAGCTCCATCTATGTCATCGCAAATGGCAAGATTTCATTCTTTTGATGGCCGAGTAATATTCCGTTGAATATATTATACCATATATTCTTTATCCATTCATCAGCGGCGATTTGGGCTGCTTCCATATCTTGGTTCTTGTAAATAATGCTGCTGTCAATACAGGGGTGCACGTGTCCATTTAAATTTTGGGGTGAAATACCCAGTAGTATGATTACTGGACAATAGAATGGTTCTTTTTTTTGTTTTTGTTTTTTTAATCGTCTTATTCAGTTTTTGAGAGAGAGAGAGACAGAGCACGAGCAGGGGAGGGGCAGAGAGAGGGAGACACAGAATCTGAAGCAGGCTTCGGGCTTAGAGCTGTCAGTATAGAGCGCGACACAGGGCCAGAACCCATAAATGGTGAGATCATGACCTGAGCTGAAGTCAGACACTCAACCGACTGAGCCACCTAGGCACCCCTAGAGAAGTTCTATTTTTAATTTTTTTTAGGCAACCTCCATATTGTTCTTCACAGTGGCTGCTCCACTGTGCATTCCCACCAACAGAGCACAAGGGTTCCTTTTCTCCACATCCTTACTAAAACCTGTTGTTTCTTGACAGGTGTGAGGTGATACCTCATTGTGGTTTTGATTTGCACCTCTCTGATGATAAGTGATGATGAGTATCTTATCTTGTGTCTGTTAGCCATCTGGATGTCTTCTTTAGAGAAATGTCTGTTCATGTCTACTGCCCATTTTTAATTAGATTATTTGATTTTTGAGTGTTGAGTTTGATAAGTTCTTTATATAGTTTGGATACAAACCCTTTATCTGATATGTCATTTGCAAATATATTCTCCCCTTCCATAGGTTCCCTTTTAGTTATGTTGATTGTTGCCTTCAGTGTGCAGAAGCTTTATTTATTTATTTATGTTTATTTTTGATAGACATAGCATGAGTGAGGAAGGGCAAAGAGAGAGACACACACACACACACACACCACAATCAAAGACAGACTCCAGCTCCGAGCTGTCAGCACTGAGCCTGACGTGGGGATCAAACTAATCAACCGTAAGATCATGACCTGAGCAAAGTTGGACACTTAACCCGCTGAGCCACTCAGGCACCCCAGAAGCTTTTTATTTTGATGAAGTCCCAATAGTTTATTTTTGATTTTGTTTCCTTTGCCTCTAGAGACATATCTAGAAAAAAAGTTGCTGTGGCCACTGCCAAGAGATTACTGCCTGTGTTCTCTTCTAGGATTTTTATGATTTCAGGTCTCACATTTAGGTCTTTAAGCCATTTTGAATTTATTTTTGTGTATGGTGTAAGAAAGCCGTACCTTTGTTTCACCCACTTTGCTTCTCCCTGGCTAGAGGGCTCAACTATACTGAAGCTCAGATTTTTAAGTCATTTGTTTTGCAAAGCTTTCCCTGAGGCCCTGTCAAGGATCTTTTGGGGGATCCCAGGACACTCCCTAACCATATGGTGGTGGAAATAATGGAGATAGTGAGTGGGATGGGCTTGATGGTCTCCAGTCAGACAGAGATTTGTAGATTTTTCCTCCTGCTACTGATACCCAGACCCACTGAGTCCACCGTCTCTGCCTCACCCTAAGGACTGTATACCCCAGGACAGATTCCTTATCTTTTTATTCCTTCTCACATCTCATTATCAGACATTAAAATGTTTAGTCCAATCTAAATCTAAACTTAAATTAACTTAAAGCTCTTCCTTGTCCCCAGCCCAGCCTTACCCGGGGTGTGTGTGGTGTTTTTTTTTTCTTACTTCCACAGTCTGTGTTTTCCTTCTTAGGCCTTATTCATTCACTGTAATGTTTACTGAGTACCTACCATGGGCATACTGTACATACTGTTCTAAGTTCTCAAGCTAAATCTCCTCCAAAACCAAGATCTGTCCTCATACACTTTAGATTCAAATGGAAGGAGACAGAGGCAAATAGTTATGAACAAGTAAATTCTATACCATGCTAAGAAGTATTGAGTATTAAGGACAAAGTAGGACTGAATAAAGTGAATGGAAGGCAGAACCACTTTGGAGGTGGATTACCATTTGGATTGGTGGTTAAGGTAAGCTTCACTGAGAAGGTGAGAAAAATCTTAGGCAAAGATTTGAAGGAGGAGAGGGGGTTATCCATAGACACATGGGAGAAAGTGGTCTGAGAAGGAACAGCGAAGTCAACGGTCCTGAGGCAGGGGTGCCAGTGGATCTGAATGGGCAGCGAGTGTGTGGTCAATGGGCAGGACATCCAGCCCGAGAGGACAGAAGTGTGGGTGAAGACCACGCAGGAACTTGGTAATATGTTAAACACTTGGATATTTCTTTTGCATGAGGTTGGGATTCAGTGGTGGGTACCGAGCAGAGGTGTGACATAATTTGACCCGTAACAGTATCTAAAATGAAACTAATCCTTTTCCATGCTTTTAGCTATCTCGACTCCAAACGGGAGAGATCTGTCTTAGTCATCTTTGTGTCTATCTGAGAGAAGCAGTCAATAAATATTTGTTGACTAATTGGCAAAACCAGGTGTTTCCAGGGAGATGGTATTCCATGGCTTATCTAGGGGAACCTGGCTCAGAACGTCCAAACCACACAAGTCTGGAGGTTCTTCGACCCTTTTTCTGGGAGGAGGAATTACATTTTCTTGAACTTCCTTCCATTTGTGAGGCCCAGTTGCTGTTCCAGGACCACGACCCTCACTCCCCAAATCTGCATCCACATGATCAACAGGAAGGATCAATGATGCCCAGACCCTCTGTCCGTGCAGGTGTGTGAATTTGAGTCCAAAGACTCTTCTCCAAGTCTCCCATTCTAATCTTGCCATAATTTACTGTTTACTATATGAGAGTGCATTTTTTTGAAGAAAAACTTTTACTTATTTACTCTTTGAAAAAGGAAACGTAGCTGGGGTGAAAGGATGCAAGGGCACCTGCCTCTGGGGGGCACAAAGAGAGCAGGTTTGGCCACTCACCACTGACAAAATTCAAAGGCAGAGAGGCAAGTGGCGGTGAACAAGAAAGGAATGTATTTCAGTGAGGTCAACACCGGGAAGACAGCAGACCAGCATCTCAAACACTCTCTCCAAAGTGTTGAAAATATTTCCAGGCTTTTGTAAAGAAAGGGTGGGACAAAGTTTGGTGGGTATGGGCAGGGGGGCAGTAAGGTCAGGTGGGTCTTTGTCTTGGGGTCAAACTCCCAGGGTCTTGCTAAATCAGGGTAGTCAATTTTGCTTGAGTGAGCAGTTTCATTTCTGGCAGGGGAGGCTCTGCCTGCAGTGTCTGTTGCCTAAGTTAAAATGTAAACTGGAAAGAATTTTATCAGTTAGAAAGTACAGACTGTGGAGATGGTCGAAGTCCTCTTTCATAAATAAAACTTTTAATTTGAATGACTTAATAAAAAAGCCCACTTGTAACCGTTTCAAAGTCAAACTAACTCCCCTCTCCAGAAGCAACTGAGGTTACCAGTTTCTAGTGCTCCCTGCCAGAGGTATTCTAAAGATTTTATTGTGACCAAGTGCTTGATATGCACTATCAAGTTCAATCTTCCCACGTCTAAATGGCTTTCTAGAACTATTCCCCATTTTTTAAAAAATATTTATTTTTGAGAGACATAGAGACAGAGCGTGAGCAAGGGAAGTGCAGAGAGAGAGGGAGACACAGAATCCGAAGCAGGCTCCAGGCTCCGAGCCGTCGGCCAGCATAGAGCCTGACGCGGGGCTCGAACTCACAGACTGTGAGATCATGACCTTAGGTGAAGTGGGCTGCTTAACCAACTGAGCCACCTAGGTGCCCCCCACCACCATTTTCAAATCAGAGTAAGAGTCAGGGCAAGAGTAACAACCTCTTCAAGAGCACACAATGCAGTAACAGCAGAAGGCTGTTCAAATTCAAATTCAAATCCAGACAGACTTCAGGGTCTCAGTCCTTAACCATGAGCTTCTATAGTTTCTATATAGCTGTATTGTATAGTCGTGGATAAAGAGGTTCCTAACCACTGGAGCTGAAAGACCAGAGGGTATTTGTACAGGGAAGAGGAGGTAACTGGTGCAGGACAAAGCACAAATCCAGACTTCAGAAGAGAGTTGTTTGAGGCAGGGAGATTAGCAGAGAGCAGGAATGGATTTTTTCTTTGACTTTGTGTTAGTGATCTCAAACTATGATATGGGACCCCCAGAGGGTACCTGATACTCTTTCAGGGTAATCTGTGAAATCAAAACTATTTCAAAATAAAACTAAGACAAACTGGAATCCTTGTGCATCTCTGGTGGGTATGTAAAAAGGGAAAACTTCTATGAAAAACACCATGGCAGCTCGTCAAAAATATTTAAAATAGAATTACTATCTGGAGCACCCAGGTGGCTCAGTCGGTTAAGCATCTGACTCTTGATATCAACTCAGGTCATGATCCCAGGGTTGTAAGATGAAGCGCTGCATTGAGCTCTACACTGGGTGTAGAGCCTGCATGAGATTGTCTCTTCCCTTCCCCAACTTGTGCACTCTCTCTCTCTCTCCCTCTTTAAAAAAATAATAAATAAAAAAAAAATAGAATTACTAGCAGGTTCACTCTTGGGTATATACCCCAAAGAATGAAAATCAGGGTCTTGATTAGGAAACTCAGTGACTCCATCAAACATAATAACATTTGAAGTATGGGAGTCTCAGAAGAAGAAGCGAGAGAAAAGGGGGCAGAAAATTTATTTGAGGAAATCATAGCTGAAAACTTCCCTCTTCTGAGGAAGGAAACAGACCTCCAAATCCAGGAGGCACAAACTCCCATCAAAATAAACAAAAGCAGTCCAATACCAAGACATATTGTAATTAAATTTGCAAAATATAGTGATAAAGAAAAAATCCTAGAAGCAGCAAGACAAAAGAAGTCCCTAACTTACAAGGGAAGACCCGTAGACTAGCTGCAGATCTCGCAAGAGAATCTTGGCAAGCCAGAAGAGAGTGGCATGATATGTTCAATGTCTTTTTTTTTTTTTTTTGCATTTTATTTATTTTTGAGAGACAGAGTGAGACACAGTGAGAGTGGAAGAGGAACAGGGAGAGAAGGAGACACAGAATCTGAAGCTGGCTCCAGGCTCTGAGCAAGTGTTCAGCACAGAGCTCGATGCGGGGCTCGAACCCACGAACCGTGAGATCATGACCTGAGCTGATGTCGGACACTCAACTGACTGAGCCACCCAGGTGCCCCGATATGTTCAATGTCTTGAATGGGAAATATTTGCAGTCAAGAATTCTCTATCCAGCAAGGCTATCATTCAGAATAGAAGGAGAAATAAAGACTTTCCCAGACAAACAAAAGTAAAAGGATTTTGTGACCACTAAACAAGCCCTACAAGAAATATTAAAGGGGATTCTTTGAGTGGAAAGGAAAGACCAAAGATGACAAAGACAAGAAAGGAATGGAGAATATCTCCAGAAACAAAGACAAAACAAGTAATTAAGTGTCAAAAAATACATATTAATCAATAATTGCTCTGGATGTAAATGGACTAAATGCTCCATCAAAAGACACAGTGCATCAGAATGGATAAAAAAAACCAAGACCCATCCATTTGCTACCTACAAAAGACTCAATTTAAACCTAGTGACACCTGCAGCTTGAAAGTGAGGGGGTGTAGAAACTTTTATCATGCAAATGGATAACAAAAGAAAGCCAGAGTAGCCATTCTTATATCAGACAAACTAGATTTTACACCAAAGACTGTAACAAGAGATGAAAGAGGGTACTACATGATACTATAGGGGGCTATCCAATAAGAAGATCTAAAATTGTAAACATTTATGCCCCTACCCTGCAACACCAAAATATGTCAAACAATTAATAACGAACATACAGGAACTCATTGATAATAATACAATACTAGCAGGGGACTTTAACACCCCACTTACAGCAATGGAAAGATCATCTTAGCAGAAGATCCACAAGGAAACAATGACTTTGAGTGACACATGGACCAGATGGACTTACATCATTCTTTTTTAGACCAAAGGGAAACAATTCTTATCTTAGCTATTTTGTGATTCTGCTCCTAAGTTAATTAACTTATCCTGTCTTTGATGTAGGAGTAGGTAAATTTGTGGCAGGAGGCCAGAACAGGATGTTTAGGAAGCAAGGGGGGTTGTTCTGGTTGTTACCATAAGTCTCAGTAAACAGAGGGCACATACATTTTCATCCTAATACCTATTTTAATCCTCTATAGAAAGGTTAAGAGTCTAGCTTCCTAAGCTACAATGTGGGAGGTGTAACCCTCCTGGTAATTCCTAAGGCTTGTCTAAGTTCCTATGCTTATGAATGAGTGAATTTACATAATAGGGCCTAACGTTTACACAAGTCACACCACTATCCAGCCAGCTCATAACTGCTATCAATCTGTGCAACCTGTCCCCAAGATGCAACTTTCAGATTACTTCCGGCCAGGCTACTCTCATTCCGATGTAGTCCATCAAAGCATCTTTCTCCAGGTCCTTCCTTTTTATTTCAATGCCACAAAAAAAGAGCATTACATCCCTTAAGACCAAGAGGGCAATTCAAGAAATCCCAGCCTGAAAGACTAATATCAGAAGGAGATGGGTTCGGATACCAATTTGGCAGCAGGAGCCTTGCAACATCCATCTTTTCTCACAGGGAAAGTGTCAACCTGTGTGCCCAAGATAGCTCCCAGCAGAGGAGAAGTTCCCATTATAAGATAAATAGGTCCTGGGGATGTAACATACAGCATGGGGACTCTAGGTAGCAGTTATGTCTGGTGTATTTGAAAGTCATTAAGAGAGTAGATTTTAGAAGTTGTTATCACCAGAAAAAAAAAATTGTAATTATGCGTGGTGATGGATGTTCACTTGTGTAGTAATCATTTCATAATATATCCATATGTCAAATTATAGTATGGGACTCCTACTAGAGCACAGTGTTATATGTCGAGTATATCTCGATTAAAAATGTGTATGGTAAAAAGAAAAAGAGGGTTTGGAAGTGAGAAGAAATTGCTTGAAAGGGCGCAACATCTAAGATGGGAGACAGAAATTCAAGAATCTTCAACCTGTTAGAGATGAGAGATGACAAGTGGAGAGGTGTAAGAATGAGCCACAGAAGCTCCTGCACAACCTTCCCTCATTCCCACCCTCTCCTTCTGGCCCCACTCACCTGCAGCAGACCTTCTCATCGATAAGGAGGAAGACACAGTGCGGTCAAAACACAGGAGCAGTCAGAGGAGGTCCAGACAACGGTAGGAACTTAGGGCCCCATGGAGGCCCTTCCAGGCCATGCGAGGAAGGTGACACAGTGAGAGGTTACGGTCTGAAGGGAAGGAGAACTCAGTGGGGGAGATGTGTCTGTTTTTCTGTGTGCCTGACTCATCATGGTGGAGACACACTGGAGGTGGTTAGCAGGTCTGCTCTGTGGATCCTGAAGTGTTACAAATGGGAAGAAAGTGAGCCAGGGGTAAAAGCCGTTCATCAGGAGGAATGTACAAAATCACCTCTATAAATGGTGAAGTGTATGTCTAGTTATTCTCTAGAAGAGTAAACAAAATCACGAGAGTCTCATCAAGATAGAAAACAAAAACAAAGAAAACTAAGAGCCCTCTAGCCCCTGAAAATTTAGTGTCCCAGGTCTGGGAGAAGTCACTAAGATCTAGAGCAGGACCTGTGCTTGCAGGACTGGAAAAGTTCTAAGTGCCTTTTCTTAGTTCAGTTACTGTACGAGAGTCTTTGGATACAGGAAATTTTTGTGGGCAGCGTCTGTGTCTGTGTCTGTGTGTCTGTGTGTGTGTGTGTGTGTGAAGGGGAGGAGGGATTAGACTGTCCATGGCATGACATCAGTTTCTCAGGCCCAGTAGACCCCTCACAGTTCAACACCCCCAGGAGATCTGTGTTCCAATCACTCTCTGATCCTCAGTGCCTTGTTATTGATATTCCCCATTGGCCATCCCTTCCCAACCCCTACTTCCCCCATTTGGTCCCTGCTGGCAGTTTACATCAGGCTTCTCCAGAGGAGAAGACAACCCTCCCTCCCAGTACTCTCCAAGATACTTGGTTTCTCCAGGCCTAGGTCGTCATGCCTGGGACTATCCACATGAAAGCCAAGGACATTCTCTACAGGCTACAGGTATCTAGACAAGGGCCATTGTGGCTAGGGACGAAGTGGCCCAGGCAGTGGACACTGTGGCCTCTGACTGCCTTTTCCTGAAAACAAAGCTACTTGTATCTGAGAAAAGCCGAAATGGATGGCTGGATTTCAGGACACTACTACGGTGAGTGTCTGCATGTCTCGTCCTGCGTTTTCGCCAAAGGTGGAAATTGAACAAAGCACTTATGTGCAGGTGCTTTATTTGGAAGGTCCAAGGGAGCAGAGTATGAGATTGAGGAGTGTGAAGCAGGGAAGAAGGAAATTAAAGAAGGGAGGGAGGGGGGAAGGTAGGATGAAGGAAAGAGAATTGGAGGTAAAGGAAGAGAAGGAAGGGAGGGAAGAAGGGAGGTGAGAACGAAGGAAGGGAGAGAGGAAGGAAATAAAAAAAAACTTGATAGAAATAGTGAGAGAGACTGGTAAGGAAAAATGATGGAAGACTGGAAGAGTAGGAGAAAGGGAGGAGGGAGAGAACTAATAATTACTCCCACAGATAGACAGATAAACAGACAGTGGCAGAGTCCAGCGAATCCTGGATCTTAGGAAGGAAATGAAAGGTCATACACTCCATCTGACCCCTGGACAGACCTCTATACAGAGGGGCATGTGCACGTGATTGGGACATTGGAGTCCTTCCCAAGTCACCCCAAATCTCAGTGCAATCATAACCAGAGGAGTGGAATCTCTATTTATTTATCTGGACTCAGTCCGAGGTATTTTATATGTCTGGTGGCGTCTACAGTCCTCAGAACATAGATGTGAGAACAGTGTAGGCACCTCAAAAGAATGGAATTTGTGGAAGAATATTGAATAAATAAGAATAGAGGTAATTGTGCATGGCTATAGTAAACAAGAAGGAAGGAAGGAGGGAAGGAAGGAAAGAAAGTAGAGAAAGAAGAAAAGAAGGTAAGGTATGGCTGAGTAAGTCTGAGAAACAGTAAGAACGGGGCAGGATTACAGAGAAGAAGTAAAGCATGACACCAGAATGAAAACTTGAAAGAAAAGGCAAGTAAGTGTCACCTATGTAAAAGGAAGTAGCTAGCCAAAGATTGGTGGTGAAAGGAGCCAAAATTTACCTTATTTTTTTTCTATTTAAAGAATATATATTTTTCAGTTTTTTAAATTTAAATTCCAGTTAGATAACATACACCGTAATACTAGTTGCAGGAGTACGATTTAGTGATTCATCCTTTACATATGACATCAGGTTCTCCTCACAATAAGGGCCGTCCTTAATTCCCATCATCTATTTCACCCATCCTCCTCCCCCCACCCTCCCACCTCCCACCAAGAAAGGGACCCTTAACTCTAGAGAACTAACAGATGGTTACCAGAAAGGAGCCAACCTGTAGAGTGAAGGCCCCAGTGTGAGTTCTAGTTTCATTCCTGCAGTGGACCACTCATCAGGAACCGGTCATACTCCAGTCTCACCACACGGGTGCAGTGGAGATCTGCGGAGATGAGACCCATGGAGGAACCTGGTGGGGTTCACAGGAACCACTAGGAGAGGTGCAGTGCGAGGGGCAGAGTGGGCGCCAAGAGAATAAATGCTATTGCAGCAATCGATGGCGCCGTCAACCTGGACACAGCAAACCAGCTCTGAGAACTTGGATCAGAAGTAACCTCTTAATTTTAGTTACCTTCAGTTAAACCTGCAGGTGACCAACATATCAAGACAGCCACAGAAGGAGGGATAGTGAGGACTGAGCAGGAAGGGAGTGTTTGCTCAGAAAAGCTGGGGTATTTACAGAAACCTAGATCCAGCTTTTTGATGCAAACATGATTTTTTTTCTTTTTCTTTTTTGGACATTCTTCTCTACCTATGCATGGGTAACTTCCATCTCTCGTGTGCCTCAGGGTCTGGGTACTTTGAAAAGAAGAGGGTCCTGAGACCCCTGGGGCTGTGAGCCGGATAAGGAGCCTGTCTCACAATCGGTTTGGGAGGTCCAGAAATCCCAGCAAACAGCCCAGAGATATGAGAGAATGTGGTATCTGAAAGCTGTAATGCAGAATGGGCCCTACAGAGAATGAGGCTGATCATTCTCTGCCATCTTTAATGTCATTATCTCCACACAGGGTTTCCAGGTAATGAGTCAAGGGAAGAGAATATAGAGAACTCCGTAGACCAGACATGACTAGTGTCTGCCTAGTGTTCATCGTCCAAGACCTGGAATTCAGTGACTTTATTCGGACAGGTAAGACAGGGTTCAAAATGAAAAGAGAAGTGTGCGGGTTCAAAATGAAAAGAGAAGTGTGCATGAATCTTCAGCGAATTCTACTATCTGTACCATAGACCTGTTCTTGCAGATGAGCAAACCAAGGCACAGGGGGATAGGAAAGCTGCTCAGTGTCACAGAGCTGGTAACTGGCAAAAGCAGGCCCAAAACCCAGGCTGCCTGGCCCCAGAGTTGGTCTTCTTGACCACCACACCAGTGTTACAGTTCCATAGAGGAGACCCACTGAGATCCAGAGTGTGTATTGTGGACTTTTCCTCCTGTCCTCCCATCTTCCCAAAAGTGACTGGATCTTCTACTTGAATATCAAGGTCTTTTGTGCTTTGAAACTTTGGGTGTTTTTTTTTTTTAATGTTTGTATATTTTTGAGAGAGAGAAAGAAACAGAGTGTGAGCAGAGAGAGAATGAGAGAGAGAGAGGGAGACACAGAATCAGAAGCAGGTTCCAGGCTCCGAGCCGTCAGCCCAGAGACTGACGCAGGGCTCGAACCCACAAACTGTGAGATCATGACCTGAGCTGAAGTCGGACATTAACCTGACTGAGCCACCCAGGCACCCCTTGGGTGTTTAATTTTTAATCTATCCTCAGTCAAGTATCACTGCCTTCTTATTCACTCTTCTCCATAAAAAAGCCTGTCTTGAGCGGAAAATTCATCATGAGGGAATCGGCCAGGAGGATGACAACTCACCTTTCAGAACCAGGGTTGCCCCTCAGCCCTGGCAGAGATATTCTAGGCGTCTCCAGTCGTCTTTGTGGTGACTTCAAGCAGCAGTACTTTTGTCCTTGGTTCATTGGACAAGGGTCTGGGAAAGTTGGGTCTGGGTCCTGGAGATCCCCATCCCCCACAACACCCCAAAAATGCCTCTAGTAGAAAACTAGCAGTCCCAACCACTTCATGCAGCAGTCTGAGCTTATTCAATACAAGGTCAATATGAACCCAGCATCTAGATGCCTGAGCCAAGAGCTGTACAAACTTGACCAGGCGCAGTCCTGGCAAAGATCCCGAGGGACAAATCTGGTTAACATTCCCATTCCTCTCCTTTTCAGATGAGAACATCAAGGGTTAGAAGAAGCAAATGACTTGTCCATCAAGATTTTGTAAGTGGTTGAGCCAGCATTTAAGCTCAAGGCTTTGCAATATTAAAGACCCTGCATTTTGCTAGTACACCCAAGTATTTCTCTCCAAATCCCAAATTAATAAAAACAGCCACCATTGATTATGCCAAGCACTGTGCTCATCATAACTTATTCCATCTAAACCTAACAAAGGCAACAAAGACAAGACAACCATAAGAGACAGGTGTCATTATTATCATTCCCATTCTGCACGGAAGGAAACAAGGGTAGATAAAAGAGGTCAGTGAAAGTCAAAGAGATGGTAGGTGGCAGACTGGAGAGTTAAAGTCAGACCTTTCTGCTTCCTGAGCACAGGCTTTAACTCCTAGGCTACACTGCCACTTGGCTGTTACTTCAGTGTGAGCATTGGAGATACAGGGCTAGGAAAAAGAGCAGGTCAGCCTAGGAGAGCTAGTGAGAGTTCTCCATTTGTTTATTTATTTATTCACACTACAGGTCATCATCCCACAAGAATTGGGATGACTTCGTATAGTTTGTTTTTCCAACGGATTATCTCTCCATGGAGGCCTGTGATTGTTATCTGCCCTTTTCTATCTGAGCATCTCCTCCTACTTCTAAATCATCCAATTCTTGCCAAGTTCTCCGCCCCAGAGGTGGGACGTTCTTTTTGTGTGCACAGTGCGGGGGACTCTTTTGATCAGACAGAACTGAATATGCCAAGTTCCTGTTTCTATAGCAGTCCAAGACCAAGTTCAGCTCTTGCTTAGACAGTACCAGGTAAGACACGTGAATGACCGTTTCTTTGTGGAATGTATGTGTGTGTGTCTACCATAGGGCAGGAAAGTATTTGCAAAGTTTAAAATATGAAGACCCAATTTCAAGTTCTGGCTGTGTCACTGTTAGGTTGGCTGACTTCGGGCAAGTTTCTTTTGACCCTTCATTTCCTTAAGTGCAAAAGGAGAATGGTGATATGGAGTGAGAAGGATAAATGAGAATATACATGTGATATGCCAAGTGCAGGGGCTGGCATAGAGGGTGCTCTGTTTCATGTTAGACAGCTCTGAATGTGATGGGCAGTGGAGGAAGGTACAGAGGGAAGTAAGAATGACCCAGAAAGTGAACACTTGAAAGTCCACTATGCAGAAGTTAGTTCATATGATAAAAAGTGAGTATCTTTCATTAAAAGCATATTTTTAATATCTGGGCAGCTGGCTTCAGAATTTGCTGGGAGTTCGAGAGCACATCAATATTTATTGGGCCCTTATTGTATATTAGACACAATGCTGGCAACATAATTTATACAGATTGTCTCACTAATCCTTACAGGAAGCCCCATGGTAGATATTAGTAGTGTTCCCTTAATTCCAGAGATATGAAAACAGTGGCTGAGGTCACTTGGCTTATAGGCAGGGAACTAAATTTGGCTGTGTAACTCCAGGACCCCCTTTGCCAGTAAGTGTTTTGCCTAAAATAAATAACTTGTTTGGTACAAAGGATTGTGAAATGATAGCTCTATTGCAGGAACTCTTCAAGACACTGTGTACCTGGGCAAATAATGGTGAGCTTCGCCACCTCTCAAAGCCACAATGCCATAGTGACTTCCAAATATACTTGAAAGCACTTCAAAAGATGGTTCTTTAATTTATTCCTGTTCCTTCTCTTTAGACTCTAATTCCAAAGATTAAGCAAGTGAGAGTTTCCCCAGAGAGAGTGACAACTAATAATAACTCCTGTGTCTGGAGCACTCATCTGCACTGAGTCCGTCCCTAAATGCTTTAGGTGGGACGTCAATCATTTATCACCACAACTGTAGGAAACAGGTGCTGCCAGTATTTCCATATTTTAGACAGAGGTTAAGGAAATCGTCCATTTACCCAGGTGGTGAGTGAAGGGGCTGGAATTTGAAGTTATGATGTGTGACTCCTAAGGACACACACTCTCGGCTATCACAGTCCTCAGCTGGGCAGTGTGTTTGGTCATCTCATGAGGCAGTTAAATTGGAATTGCAAACACATTTACAAGATGATCCCAAATTCATTTCTTTTTTATTTGATTAAGAGAGCGTATTCATTTGCTAGGGCTGTCATGACAAAGTACCACCGACTGTGGGGGCTCCAACAACAGAAATGTCTTTTCCCGTAGTTCTGGAGGTGAGAAGCCTGAGATCAAGCTGTCTGCAGTGTTGATTTCTTCTGAGGCCTCACTCGGTGGGTTTTGGATGCCTATTTTCATGTTTGTCTGTCATTTTCCCCCTACGTTTGTCTGTGTCCTAATCTCTTCTTGTAAGAACGCCAGTTATATTGGATTCAGGTCCATCTATGGCCTCATTTTAACTTAATAAGGCCTGGAAAGACTCTATCTCCACCTATAGTCCCAATCTGAGCTACTGGGGAGTTAGGTCTTCAACATATGAATTTCGAGGGATTCAGTTTAGCCCCTAATAAAGGATTAATTAATTTCCTCATTATTTCTCTCCCTTTGGTTTTTGTCTTTAGCCACTTATTCAGGTGTCATTTGCACTGACCTTGAGTATTTTAAGGCAAGGTCCTGAGGCTATTCGTATACCTGTGCGTAAACATCACAAATGAGTCTGGTGTTGTAGCTCTGAATCAGTTCATGTTTATGGAGTCAGGTATTGTTTGGATGAAAGAACAGGGAAGTCAGGTTTCTAGAACCAGCCTGGGCACTACACTTGCCTTGCACCCTTGGGCAAATCCCTGTCCTTTTGGAGATGTTGGCCTAAATCACTGATGTTAAGCTCAAGTACGCACAGAGGCTTGACAGGGACAGTAAGTGGAGAAGCAAGCAGATGTGATAAAACAAGGCCTGTCGGAAACCGTGTCACGTTGGAGAACTTTCCATTTAAATGAAGCATACGATTCTCAGCTTCAGTCGGTTAGTGCCAGTTGAATAAAGGCCCAGTATTGCCAGACCTCCTACATTTTCAAGAAAAACCTTCAAGGCTTTTAAATGAAACCTCCCAAGGTTTAAATGTTGAGCATTTAAAATTTCTCTCCAGGACACCTAGTCGGTTAAGCATCTGACTCTCGGTTTCAGCTCAGGACATGATCTCACAGCTCATGAGTTCAGGCTCTATCTCAGGCTCTGTGCTGATAGTGTGGAGCCTGCTTGGAATTCTCTCTCTTTCCCTCTCTTTCTGCCCCTTCCCCACTCAAGCTTCCTCATCATCTCTCTCCCTCTCTCTCAAATAAAAAAATAAGTAAACTTAAAAAAAACCTTTAAAAATTTCCCTACAAAGACTGAGAGCCGACAGGAGTATGTCTAAGGGCCAGGTCTGAGCCAACTGTTATTTAGGGTCTTTCTAGTCCAAAAGTGCTGATATAACAAAAGATGGTACTTTTGATTGACAGGAGCTAAAAAGAAAGGGGACTCACTTTATTTAGTTCATGTGGCCCAAGGATCGATGCTGACAAGCAAACTCTAAGGGGTGAACTTTTCAAGTATCCTCTTTTCTGTAGACATTCACTCAGTCTCATATTTAGCAGTGCCTTCCTGCTAGGAATGCAAATTAAGGTTCTGGGGACACCCTCAAAATGGGGGTTAGATTATTATTATTGGTCTAAAGTGCCTGAAAGTAAATCGAGCCAGGTGTTATTGATGTATTCTGTGGTCTGTCATCATGCAAGTTTTATCTGTTTGCTGACAGCAAGGGGGAGGAGACTTTATTGTTTGCAGACATAAGGTGCTTGGATCGCAATGCTGTTTGTGAAATGGTTTCCTTCAGTCAGCATTCTCATGGAAAGATAGTTCTAGCTTAAGCCAATTTTCACAATCATCAATAATAAGAAATGAAGTTTCTACTCACATGTAAGGTGTCTTTGTGGGGATCTGGAGTGGCAAAAAGTTTCATTTCATGGGTCAACTCTGATGGAGTGGTGATAGCTGCCTGGAATGTTGTCCTGGGAAAGACCCCTGCCCCCGCCTGGTCAGCTCTCAGTCCACTAGCCCAGGTGTTGTGATATTAGCTTCGTCGGTCCTGAGTATGGTGGTGTATATTTATCAATATCCTTATAGTCTCAAGTGACAGGAACCCAGTCTCAGGCAGGAAAAAGTGTTGGCTCACAGAATCCAGGAGAAGATATTAACAAGAGAGGGATAGAGATGCAGATAGGTCTTGTGTCATCCATATTCTGGTGAGCTGAAGTAAATGGGTCTGGTATTCTTGCTCTGAATCAGTTCAGCTGACAAAGTTGAACTCTAACAAAGTTCAGCTCTCACAAAGCTATTGCCTGCACTTTGTGGAGGAAATTACTGTTCCATGACCAATCAGTAGCCATCTCTTCCCAAGGCTGGTGGTGACCTGAGAATTCTGTGCCTGCTTCCTGACGCCTGCTCCACCATGCAGAGGCTGATGAGGCTCCAAGTCTTCTGGGGCATCTGCAAATCCTACCAAGGCTTTCATCCTGCCCCTTGGTACCTTCGCTGCCGGTCTTTATCAGGAGTTGGAACCCCAAGATGGAACAATCACGATAGACCTGAGGAATTTAACTTTGCAAGTGATGTCCTGGACCATTGGACTCAAATGGAGCGGGTAAGGAGGCACTCATGATGGGAGGGGAGAGCACTGACACAGTGTTCTGAGGGTCACAGAACCAGAAATGACTTCTGCCTCAGCTTAGCAGTGTTGTGGGAAAAGCATTCCTTTGGGGGTTCAACTCTCAGCCTAATCACTTTCTCACTCCTCTGAGCCTCAGTGGTTTTATCTATGAAATGGTGAGAATCTCAATTTGGAAACAAGATAGCAGGTGAAAATATCTGGTACACAGTCACATAATTATGACCACAGTTGCTAATCACAAGGTTGGCAAGGTGACCTTAGTCTGTATCCTTACCTTCAACTAATGAGACTATGAGCCTAACTGGAATTTGTCTCATTGCACTTGGGCTTAACTTCAGGCTACACTCAGAGGGAAGGGACGGATCACCTGATTGTACATATGAGCGTCTGACACATGTAGCTAGGTCATGTCATCTGTCATTCTGTGAGGGTAGCATGTGCAACTGGATTCCTCCCTATCAGCTGTCTACTGGAGTGTGGCTTCAGGGTATGTCCAGAGATAATAGTCCTGATGGCCTCTAGAGATTACATGTGTCTACAGAAAAACCCAAGCACTCAGTGTCTCTCTGTCCAAGAGACAGACCAAGAGAGGGACAGCAGGGACATTAGGAGTTGAGATAGACATTTCATGGTGCCCAGCTACTAAGTCCCAGCTGGTGATTTCCACAGTGAGAAACTTCACCAACACTGTCTGTGGACAGAATTTACCTGAAAGGGAATCAGAGAGTTAATATAATTTTTAAATTTGCTATGAACCTGCATTTATATGTTAGTATTCAACTAACATTGGGGCTTCCTCCCCATCTCCTTCTTTTTCCTTTCTCTGAATTTCCTTGATGATGCCAAAGGAGGGCATTTTTTATATGGACTTTTGAATGTGCACTTTGCATTTAATAACTATGATTAGATGAGCATTTTCATCATCCCCATTTTCTAGATGAGGGAATTGAGGTGCCAATGGTTTAAATAACACACAGAAACCAGAACATACCTGATAAGGGAAAGAACAGGATCTGGGTCCAGGCTATCTGATTCTGAAATACATTATTTAACCTGGTGTCACCGTTTGACGATGCCAGACATCTCTTTATTCAGACTCTAAACCGACTTTGATCACTGCCCTGACCTGTATTCTAGTTAAGAACTTTTGAACCATGAGATGGGCTGGAGAGGGAGGACGTGGAGAGTAAGAGTGATGCCATCACTTTCCCCCTGCTTTCTAGTCCTTATAGGTAGTTAACCCATCAACCCATGGAGATAACCACCAGGTAAATATGACCCCAGGGATGCCTCATCTTTGTGCCGTTTTAGACCGTCATTGTTGATCCTTGCCCATTTCTCCGTGTCTCCAAATTCTCCCCGACCCCAACATCTTCATCCTGATAGTATTTATTCTCTCAAGGCTTCTCATCTGTCTGTTTCCACTTTGCTAATTGCCTTGATCATGATCAGTGTCTCTCTGGTGATGCATGGGGCCTGTCACCTAGCTGTCTCTCAATAAACATTGGTGCAATAAGTTTTGAAACCTGCCTTAGAAACCCCTTAAGTTTTGACATCGTTCCTATAAAAGTCCCTCCAGAAGGATTTTCCAGTAGTCCAGTCTGGTTTCCTGGACCTCCCCTTACAGCTTAACAGGCATCACCGAAGAACTGATCCATGGCCTAAAGAGCAAACAACCCGAACCATAATAGAATGATAGAACTTATTTTAACTCACATTTCAATACATTTAATTTCTATAATATAAATTAGAAATCCAGTATTTTTATGTGAAATCTACTTAATGTGTGTGTGTGTGTGTATGTGTGTGTGTGTGTGTGTGTGTGTGTAGGCAAAGAATTGGTTATAAAACGATCTTTTCTTGTTTTTATGTTTATTATTTTTGAGAGAGCACAATCAGGGAATTGGCAGAGAAGGGGGGCAGAGGATCCCAAGCAGGCTTTGTACCGAAAGCAGCAAGCACAGTGTGGGGCTTGAACTCATGAACTGTGAGATCATGACCTGAGCTGAAGTCAGGTGCTCAACCAACTGAGCCATATGGTGCCCCAGCAAAGAATTGGTTATTAAACAAAAGAAAGTACCTGTTAAGCCAGACAAACTATGTCCAGAGGAGGAGTACAGGACACCAATTTATAATCCCTGACTGTTTTCAGAAATTAAACTGTTTGTTACTCTACACTCCTAACGTAGTACATACAACTTCAATTGATTCATAGAGCAGCCTTCTGAATCTGTTCAGAGAAGTTGCATTCTATCCAAATTCATTCATTCTCTCTGTCTGGTACTACATCCATCCATCCATCCATTCATTCAGCTAAAACTTAGTGAGTGCCTATCATGTGCCAATTACTATTCTATATAATAGAGATAGGAAAGTAAACAAAATGTAAACTCCTCATTTTTTTTCTATAGATAGTGTGATTCCCCACTTCATGTCCTAGGAGAGGTGAGTAGAGTGTTAGTGACCTTACATTTTGTTTGTTTTGGCAAAATCATGACAAACAATTTCTTCCTACCAACCCCTGATGCAATTTTATATTAAACATTGCTCAATAAATACAGTCAAATAGATATTAATTGTGATAGCCTATGGGTCTGGAATTCTTTCTTGTCCAGCAAGAAAGCGGGACACAGGATTAAAAATGTGAGAGAGGCTAATGTCCAGGAGAAGACAAGAGCCCTGAGTAAGCATCCTTCTTCCATTTTCATTAGGGTTAGGCTCACAAATGTGGTGATAGGTGTGCACAAAGGGACAATGAAATCGTGAACATTAACCCATGGGCATGAAGGAAATGGGGTTTTGGAGATATACAGTGTTAGGGGTTTGAGCTAACAAAACAAAACCCTGGCTCTGAGCAGAAGGTTGTTTACAGCAGATGTGAGGCCCCACCTCTATTTACCTAACTTGGTCTAGGGGACAAGAAAGACAGAGCATGCTACCTGAGGGTAAACAAGGCACCTTTCTTTTGCTAATTAGCTTCACTTTGGGCAACTTCATCCCTTAGTGGTGTATATCCCTATTTACCTATTTACCTAATTTGGTCCTTCCTTCCTGTGAAAGCAGCTTTCTGCTATAGTACTAAGTTGGGGGGTGCTTCTGCCCTGAATACCTAATTTTGTTTCCCTCATCTTGGGTATTTTCATCCTAAGAATCCTTATACCTCTTGATTGATGGCATTTTACCCATCACCTCAAATATGTAATCCCACTGTCTTCTGGCCTGCCAACCACTAAGAATCCTATTCAGGATTCCTTATACATGATGAGTCACTTTTCTTTTACTGCTTTCAAGATTCTGTCTTTGGCTTTTTCATCTGATTATGTGCTTCTGTGTGGCTCTCTTTGGGATTTATTACTTGGAATTCATTGAGCCTCTTGTATTTGTATGTCTACATATTGAAAGAATGAGTGAATAAATAATACTACTGTATAAATTTGTATTTAATACAAACATGGTTTTGCTCTTTTTAGCCATTATTTCTTCAAATAAGCTTATGGCTCCTTTCTCTCTCTTCTTCTTCTAGGACTCCCATAATGTGTATGTTGGTCTGCTCGTTTGTATATTATGTGCCTTGGGCTCTGTTTATTTTTCTTTATTGTTTTTCTTTCCTTTTTGCTTTTAGACACTATAATTGAAAATGACATGTGTTCAAGTTTACTGATTCTTTCTTCTTCTTGCTTGATTCTGCTGTTGAATCATTCTTACAAAACTTTCATTTCAGTTATTATATTTTTCAGATCCGCAGCTTCTGTTTGGTTCTCTTTCTTTCTCTTTGTTGATATTCTCATTGTGTTCATATATGGTTTTTCTGATTTGCTTTGGTTCTTTGTCTGTTTTCCTTTAGCACTTTCAGCATATTTAAGACAGTCGTTTTAAAGTCTCTGTCTAGTAACCAAAACCTGCGTCTCTTTAGGGTAAGTTTATGGAGATTTGTTTTGTTCCTTTGAATGGGCAGCATGGCCTTGTGATCTGTTGTTGAAAATTGGACATTTGAAAAAAAGCAGCCACCTCTGTCTGTCTTTGTAGCCTGACTCCATGCAGAGAAAGGCGTCCAGTAATCTGCCCAGCATGAAAACTTACGGTCTTCTCACGTCTTCAGAGCTTGGGCATTTTTCTTTCCTAGGCCTGCACATGTGCTTTTTTTTCTCTAGTTTCCCCTATGTAATACTGTTTTTACCTGTTTTAATTTCATTACAAGTCTCATATCTTCTTCTTGAGGCCCTAGATGTTTTATTGTTTTCCTCTGCCTGTAGTCTTCTTCCAAGGTGGCCACAGCTGTATGGTTTCCACTCACTGCAGCATCTGGCACTGCTTTCAGCCACTTCCAATCTGATATTCAGGCTATGTCACCATTCCTATTTGTGCTCAGATTCGGATGGGGCAAAAAAACAGTCCCTCTGGCAGCCTCCAGACAAGCCAGGAGACTGAAACAGATGCCAAGGGAGAGACTGAGAATTGGGTGGCTTTCTCCTGACCATACTCCACAACACCAGAGAGGGGATGAGGCAAGAGTAAGCACCAAAAAACAACATAAAATTTCTTACCATTTAGGGCATGGAATTTTTGTTGTTTGGGCATTCATTGGTGGCTCCAGATCCTTGATGTTTCTAGAGTTCCTGCACAGCTATTTTAGTCTGTTGTTTACTTGATGTTTCTGAGCTAACAAGGGTTACCTTGGAGCTTCCAGGTCTGCCTTCTTGCTTATTTCACCTCCAGAGGTACCTTAAAATTCAAAATAAATTCCCCCAAATATTCAGGAATTAAACTAGTCTCTTGTTTTATTTTAATAACAATTATAATGATAATAATTTATTTTAATGTTTACTTTTGAGAGAGAGAGAGAGTACAAGTGGGGGAGGAGAGATAGAGAGAGAGAGAGCCAGACGATCAGAAGCAGACCGTTCTGTGCTGATAGCACAGGGCAGGGCTCGAGCTCATGAACCATGAGATCATGACCTGAGCTGAAGTTGGGTCATGCTTCAAATGCTTTAAAATTGGATCTCAGTTCTTGAAATACATTTTCATGTAGCTGTGGTAGTGGATCGGCCAAATAAGTACCCTCTTCCTTTCACGTGGGAAGTAACACATAGTGTATGATCTTGACCAGGAGGGCAAGAGAGGTCCAAACCCAGCCCTGTGGTGGGTGAATAACCAAGAGGATGAAGTGAAGTGGAGTTTCGAAGAGATGACAGACTTATCTCGCCGGGCAGCCAACGTCTTCACCCAGACCTGTGGCCTACAGCGGGGAGACCGTCTAGCCTTGATCCTGCCTCGGGTGCCTGAGTGGTGGCTGGTGGTCATAGGCTGCATCCGAGCAGGTCAGTGACTCAAAACGACCCCAACAGACTTTAGGTCTGGCCTAGAGCTGATGGGTGCTCAAATATTAGTATTTCCCTACGTTTTTTCTTAGTCTTCATAGTCTTTCTCTTTCTCAGACTCCTTCAAATATTCTTTTATAACTTCTCTCTCTCTCATTCATGTACACCCTCAAACACAGTGTCATAACTGTCTAATTCACACACACACATGCGCGCGCACGCGCTTTCTCTTGCACAGTCTCATTTTTTGTTTTTAAATATCCATCAATTGTTAACATTTTTCCCCCTCCCACACTGAGTCATTTTAGTGTCAGTTGCAGACATTTTGACACCCATAAACACCAGGTAAACACCCATAAACGCTGGAGCATGCATCTGCTATGATCCATGACATTCTCCTCACATACCCATAACAGATTTATCACACAAGAAGTCTAACTGTGATATAATATACATCCACAGCCAAAATTCTTGAATTGTCCCAACAGTGTCTTTTGTAGCAATTTTTTTTTGTTTAAATCCAGAATCTGATAGAGGATCATGCATTGCTTCACGTTTTCAGGTCTCCTCAATCTCCGTTAATCTAGACTTTTCTGCATGGCAGCATCTTGGAATTGTCTAAGCCAGTTGTTTTGCAGGCAGGTCCCACAAAATCTGTATTTCTGACTCTTTTTTCAGGATCATATTTAGATAAACATTTTTAGTAGGAGTACTGAAAGGACAACGTGCCTATCTCAGTGCTTTCATCAGGAGATACGTGAAGTCGGTGTGTCCTAACATTGGTGATATTATTTACAAACACTTTGCCTTACAAGGCACTGTTTCCCTTTGTATTCGGAAGTAATCTGTGCTGTAATACATATGAGACTGTGTGAATATCCTGTTCCCCATCTGTCTTTCTTCCTATGACTTGAGAATCCATAGATGGTTCTTGATTGAATTGAATATTATTATGGTGGTTTTATATGAGAATTTTCTGATTATATTATTCCCTCTACATTACTTAGTTAGCATTCTTCTGTGGAGATTTCTCTTCCCATTTTAACTGCCTATCTATTTATGTATATAATTTAGAATTGGTGTGGGACTCCTGAATGCTTTTTTGAATTGCTTTATAATGCATGCTCATATATTTCCTCACAAATGAAATACTACATTAATCCGGCAAGGTCATGTGGAATCAAGAATTAACAGCAACAGCAGAGAGGGTATAGAGAAGCCATGTCATTGGTAGAGCTAAGGGATGGCACGTGGGAAATTGAAGACATGAGCTGAGCCCTCTGGGATGGGAGGAATAAAAGAATTGAAGCAAAGGAAGGGAATTCCAAGAATAGGCATAGCTATGTAGAAAGACTTAGGGTAGGAGAAGCCTGTGTGAAGAACAGCTGTCTTGAAATAGGGAATAGATTTGTAAGAGAAAAAGGCAGAGGGTGGGCAGTGCCTTCAGTGTTGGGTGGAGAGTATGGAGCGTTCCTGGAGAGAGGGCACAGGTGCTGGTGAAGAGAAGAAAAGTGGAGGGGGGAAAGTTCTATGGAACCTGAACAGGTAATAGTATGGAAGATGGGGAGTAGCAAGATTCAGAACGAGGCATCTGGTGGAGAGTTTAGAACCCAATAGGGGCACACAAAGACTTGAACTAACTGTTGGGGACAGAAGATGGAAGGGAATGTAGGAAAGGTAAAAGGATAATGTAGTTAAATTTGGATGTGAGGAGAGAAGAAAAGAGAGGATATTCAAGATGACACAAGGGACTGAAACAGGAGGAGGTGAGAGGAGAAAAATGGAGGCAGGGATGCAGCTAATCCTGATGTCAAAGACCCTGTCTATTTACGTCCATAGTCCCAGATCCTGTGTAAAGTAGGATTCACCTGTCTACTGGCTTGATCCACGTAGAGTAGAAGAGGTTAGGCTAGGCTTTTCAAATTTCCATGTGCACAGAATCCCTTGGAGAGCTTCTTCTTAAAGGGCAGATTCTGATTTAGTAGGATTGGAGGGGGCATGAGATTTTTGTGTCCTAGGTAGTCCTGATGGTACTGGTCCATGGACCATACTTTGCCCAGCGAGAAGCTAGCAGATTTCTATGCAGATAAGCCAGCCCTGAAACCCAAAAGTTCCTTTTTTATCCCCAGGAATAATCTTCATGCCAGGAACCACCCAGTTGAAGGCCAAGGACATTCTCTACCGATTACAAGTGTCGAAAGCCCAAGGCATCGTGACCACAGATACCCTTGCCCCAGAGGTGGATTCTGTAGTTTCTGAGTGTCCTGCTCTGAAAGCAAAGCTCCTGGTGTCTGACCATAGCCGTCAAGGGTGGCTGGACTTCCGATCACTGACTAAGTGAGTTTCTGATATGATGAATGTGTTTTCTGAGGAGGGGCAGGAGAAGACCATTCATTCCCAAGTGCTGGTAGACAAACATTCAGTGGGAGAAACGTCACCTGGACTGATGCCAGAAGCCTTCTCTTCTGAGCTATGCCACTGATTCGTTGTGTGACCTTGGTCAGGTTCCTTCCCCTTTCTTGGATGCAATTGCTTTTTTTGTAAAATAAGAGTATTGAATTTCTATGCCTCTGTCACTAAACAGTAATCACTTTAGTGCAAAGGAGATGAGTCAGAGGGTTATTGTGTTGAATCTTCCTCATACTTAGGGAATCTGAAATATTTTCATATTATGAACAAATCTGTGAAGAGGTGTAATGAAAGATTAAGATGAATTTTAAGGGAAAAGTTGAGACTGCAGGAAACATTGAAGCTGTGGCTGGTAGTCAGCTGGGAAAGCAAACACTTTCCATCTCTTAGGTGCTGGGTACCTTTAGGGACACCTTGCAGGGAAAGTTAGGGAAGTGCTGGAAGTAAGAAAGACCCCTTCCACCTCAACCACTCTGACTCTGTAAACCTTCAGGCATTTTTTCTATCACCCGCAAACCATGCTGTGTTTGTTGGATTTCCCATGTGCCATCTCAGTTTTTAAAGTTCTTTACTTCAGCCTCTAAAGGCAAATATTACACTGAAGTCACATCTTACACTGGGATTTTAAGTCAGAGAACTAAAATAAAATGGCTTAAATAAAGAATATTCTTGGGGTGCCTGGGTGGCTCAGCCAGTTGAACATCCCGCTCTTGATTTCAGCTCAGGTCGTGATCCCAGAGTTGTGGGACTGAGCCTGGCATTGGGCTCTGCTCTGAGCATGGAGCCTACTTAAGATTCTCTGTCTGTTTCTGTCTCTGTCTCTGTCTGTCTCTCTCTCTAATATTAAAAAAAATTTTTTTAAAGAGTATTCTTTAGACTCCCTTAAATTGCCTAAAGTCAATATGGTCCCTTTTCTCAGTGAGGGTTGGTGTTACGTGCAGCCTTGTGATCATTTGCAGTTTCTCTCATTGAACACCATAAGGAATTGGCATTTATAAGCATAGACCCTAGGGAGAAACTGTCAGTTGGGAGGCCCCAAGAATCAAGGCACACTGGGGGGACTCTAGGCTCTACCTCCCATCTCAAGTTTACACCAGGGCAGATGTGCATCTATGTTCCTCTTACTCTCCCTCATTTTCTCTTCCCTGCCCCTCACGGCCGAGCTTATGGGGTTAAATTTCTATAAAGCTAGTTCTAGTTATGGATCGGACTGAATTTGAATCCTGGCTCTACCACTTGCCGGCTACATGTCTTCAGGCAAGTAGTGTAACCTTTCTGAGCCTCGGTTTCCTCATCTGCGGAATGGGCACGATAAGAGCAATACTTCTCTTTTAGGGTTGCTCTGAATATTCAATGAGTTCTTATTTGTAAATCACTTAGAGCACTGCCTGAAGATAGTAAGTGCTCTTTCAATGTTTGTTTCATTAAAAACATTCCACTGTATTTCGCCCCTTTTTAAACACAGAAATGTCAGTCTACTTATCCAAGTCACTCACAAATTCCGTTTGATTCCTAATACAAGGAGAACTGGTTTTTCCTGCAGGTTGTAAACCTCCTTTCCTTTTTTCTCACTCCAAATCCCTAATATTGGATCCCCAGGGATCCAAAACCAGGAAATGTGACTTCTCCCCTTTTGTACTAAATCCCTTTGCAGTTCGGCATCCCCAGATCACACCTGTGTCAAGTCAAAGACGCTGGACCCAATGGCCATCTTCTTCACCAGTGGGACAACAGGCCTTCCCAAGATGGTGAAACATGGTCATGGACTTGCTTTGAGATCCTCTTTGCCTTCATGGTAGGAAAGAAGGCATTGACTTAGACGCTGGGCCACAGATCTGGGGTGGTGTGTGTATGTGCGTGTGTGTGTGTGCGCGCGCGTGAGCATACGTGTGGGTTGGGGAAAGAGCTCTAAGTAGAATTGACTCCATCCTGATTCTTCTTTCTGGGCTCTTTGGTTCAGACTCCTGAGAGACTTGAGAGGTAGACACTGGGAATCCTAAGGGTTTGCTGACAGAGGCCCCGAATGATAAGGAGGCCGTATAGGTCCTGCCTGAACACCTTTCCAAGAGGTGTGTAGGATGTGGGGGTGGAGACAGCAGGCATTCAGCAAACCACATAGATGACAAGCCATTGTGACCCTGTCAATTGACTCAGGGTTTGGTGGCAAAAGACAGAATGTTTTAACAATGTCACTGAAGTGACAGGTCCTTTCCTCTTCCCAATTATGAACAAATGAAACTTGGAGTTACCCAGTCATGAGTTCTTAGGGAAAAGGTTACCTGGAACCAAGCCACTAAATGCCATGACCCCTAACCTAGAACAAACAATGATAGAGGCTGAAACTATAGACTTGGGTTAATCATTTAATCCATTTTAAACCAATCCTCTTCTCCACTCTGTCCCTACCCCAGATAGTAATATTCAGACCAGAGCAAGTTCTATATATTTTCTAACTTATTAACCAGACCAGAGGGCAGACAAGGCTCTTTGTGGACAGTGGCTATCAGTGCAGATGCAGGATTCTGCAATGACAGCAATTGAGTAGCAAAACCCTGGAGAATAGGGGTGGAAAGAAGGCAAGGGCTTCTGTGCAGTCTGAATAACAAGAGCAAAGGCACAAGGATATTAAAAGTAGCATTCTAGAACTACAGAGACATAAGGATAGCTGGTGTTCAGGAGTGGGATACGGGACATATGGGAGGAGTTGGGAACCAGTGAGCAGGGCCCAGGGTCTTTGGGCCTTGGTAGAGAGTTGAGAGTGTTTTAGGCAAATGACGGGGAGGTATTGGAGCAATGGGATGTATTTTCGCAAGGGAAAGACCTGAGCAGATTTGTGTTCTGCAAAGATCTGCAACAATGGCTGCAAGGTGAAGGAAGGCAGGAGGGATTAGGATCTGCTAGGTTTGAGGTGCCTGAGGGACACTGCAGAAGAGATGTTGAGTGGGTGGTTGGGTCTGAAGCTGAGAAGACAGGTCCTCCTAGCTAGGAATATTCTGTGGGTGAGCCACAATCCTGAGAGTGCTGGGATGAGAGAGGGTGGGTTGTTTATCAAAGCCCTTCCCTGTTGATAATAACGCTCCTCAAAGCCATAGTCTGCTAATGAGAGGACAGTGTTTTCTCAAGGAGTTATGCACACAGACATCCCTCAGAAGCAGTAAGATAGGATAGAGAAATGAGAAACCTTTCCCAGCCAGCTTTCCAACGATTGCCTATTGGATAATTGTTTCTAGTCCTTTGCCAAGATGGATGTTAATTAGGTCTCTGTCTTTCTCTCCTGTTCTCTTTCTCCATCAAAAATGACAGGAAGCCCAATCTAAACCTCTTTAAGCCTAAGAGTGAATAAAGGAATTTATTGGATCATGACGCAGGGCACTCCAGGCTTTGGCTTCAGATGTAGCTAGCATGTCTGGATCAGGTTTTCATCTCTCCATCTGCTGTGTTTTGATGCTCTTCTCAGAAAGGCTTATCCCTTGTTATCCCCAAATGACCGCCACCGTTACCTAGGACTACATAAGTAACAAGTGAATTCCCAGCCTTAAGGATCATTGTAACTAAACCAGTTGAATTCACACATGACCAGAAAATAGGATTTGGCGTGCTTTAGGGACCTGGGGTGGGAGTGTGTCTGGAACTCACTCAAACCACATGCACTGAGAATGTGAGGTGGGTGACCCCCTGAAAATCAGAGTCCCCAGCCCTTGATCACATCCTCTCATGATTCTACCTGAAGCCACTGTATTTTGGAGTTAGCAGGAAATTACTGCAACTGAAGTCATCTGATGTCTTCTGGTGCTTTTCGGACCCAGGCTGGGTTCTGGCTGTCTTGGGGTGTCTGCTTGAACCATGGACAGCGGGGTCTACACTTTTCATCCATCATCTGCCCCAAGTTGACCCCAAGGTCATTAAACAGGTAAGATGACAAACCTTCCAGTATCAACGAGCTCCTGTAGGAAACTCATGTTTCAAACTCAAAAGCTGGACCTGCTGAGAAATATTTTATTTAGCATAAAATCTCATTAGCATAATATAGCCCTGGTTCTGGGTTTCTCAAAGTGTGGAGCGCTGAATTAGTAGTTATTGTATGAGAATTACAGTAGATGAAACCTTGAAGAAAATGCATATTCCAAGCCCTTCCTCAGGCCTATGGATCAGATTTTGTGGGCTTGGGACCCTAAATAAACATTTTAAGAAATTAAACCAACCATAAAAAGCTCAGGTCTCCTGGATCCTATAACTGCCAGAGCCAGGTAGCTGGTGTGTGTGTCATTGTTGTTGTTGCTGACTTTAATGAAGTGTTTAAAAACAGAGCCCTTAGAAAATGACAAACCTAGCTTCTGATCCCATGTTTGACATTTATTTGTGGTTTACTTGCTACTCTGAGCCTCCATTTCCTCATCTGTAAAATGGGAGTTTTAATAATTCTTATGTCACAAAATTGTTGAAATATAAATGAGACGGTACAGGAGAAGTGGGTGAAGTGCTTCACCTTGAGTTGGCCCCCGGGAGGCACCCGGCGAGCAGTGGTGGCTGCTGTTACTGTTCCACGTGTCTCACAGTAGTAACTCAAGCCACCGTGTGAACCCTCCCATTGTACTTCCATTCATCGGAAAATGCTCTTTGCGTCTCCACGTGCACTTTTCTTTCCATCTCAGAGGTAGGCCTGCCCCTCTACCACTCAAAGTCCAGTCCCCTCCCCACAGCCTCTGCAGATCCTGTTCTTTTCTCTGTCCTTCTGTTAGGATCCCTTCTTGTTAATCTTCCATCCATTAAACCTTTTCTCCTGTATTTTCAATCTCTCACTTTCCCCCTCTCCATTAATCTTTCATCCATTAATTCTTTTTTCCTGTATTTTCAGTCTCTACTCTTCCCTTCTCCATTAATCTTTCATCCTTGGAATCTTTTCTCCCATGTTTTCAACCTCTTCCTCCTCATTAACTGTACTCCCCCTTAGTGCATAAACATATTCAAAGTTCCTCTTTCTAAAAAATAACCTTCCCTTTACCCTAGTACACACAGTACCAACCCAGTCTTTCCTCTCTTAATGTCAAATTTCTCTGTAGAACTTTCGCTACTTGCTGCAACCACGTCCTATTCACCCACCTTACTCCTGAACACTGCCGTCCTCCAAGGGTCTGTCCTCACGCTTCCTCTTCCTTCTAAACCATCTCCTCTACTTCCATTTCACCAGCATGGGCAACCATTCAAGGGGCTCTCCAAACTGTACCTTGGGTCTAGTCTCCCTCGATGCAAATCCCCCATGTTTATCTACCCCAGATCCACCCGATGATCCCTCCAGCACGTCAGACTACATTTCCCATTTCTCATTCCCACCTCTTGTCAGTATCTGCCTCTCCATCATCGTTCGTCGCTCACATCCTGCCAGTCCCGGATGCTTAACGCTGCACAAAGAACACCGAATCCACCTTTCGCCTCCCCTCCTCCACTAAGTAGTTAGGTGTCTCCAAAATCTCAGTGTGTTTTAAGCTTGAATAATTTTTCAAATTCTGCAAATTCAACAAATTCAAATCTACAAATTCTAAAAATTTATATACATACATACACACTCACACACAAACGCACAGAAACACTAGCTTTTGAAAGTTTAATTATTTTTATTTATTTTTAACTTGTGGGGCACCTGGGTGGCTCAGTCAGTTAAGTGTCCTACTCTTGATCTAAGCTCAGGTCTTGATCTCAGGGTTGTGAGTTCAAGCCCCACATTGGGCTCCATGCTCAAAGTTAAACCTACTTTAAAAACGTGAACAGAAGACATGAGCAGACATTTCTCTAAAGAAGAGATCCTGATGGCCAACAGGCACATGATAAAATGCTCAACATCACTCCTTATCAGCGAAATAGAAATCATAACCAGGACAAGATATAACCCCACACTTGTCAAAATGGCTAAAATCAAAAAGACAACAAACAACAAGTCATGACAAAGATGTGGAAAAAAAGGAACCATCATGCACTGTTTGGTAGGAGTGCAAGCTGGTGCAGCCTCTGTGGAACACAGTGTGAGTTTCCTCAAAAAATTAAAAGTAGAATTACCACATGACTCAGTAATTGTACTACTGAGTATCTCCCCAAATAATACAAAAACACTATTTCAAAAGGATATATACACCCCTATGTTTATTGCAGCATTATGTACAATAGCCAAATTATGGAAGCAGATGAACTGTTCATCCATGGGTGAATGGATAAAGATGTGGTATATATATGTGTGTGTGTGTATGTATGTGTGTGTGTTTGTGTATGTGTGCTTGTGTATGATGGAATATTACTCAGCAATAAAAATAATGGAATCTTGACATTTTCAACAGCTAGGATTGATCTAGACAGTATAATGCTAAATCCCTCAGGGAAAGACAAATACCATATGATTTTATCCATGTGGAATTTTAGAAATAAAAAAAAAAGAGAGAAACCAAAAATCAAATTCTTAACTATATAGAACAAACTGATGGTTACCAGAGGGGAAGGGGGGATGGGTGAAATGGGTGAAAGGGATAAAGAATACACTTATCATGATGAGCAATGAGTCATGCATAGAAATGTTGAATCACTATGTTGTACATCTGAAATTAATATAACACTGTATGTTGACTATACTGGAAAGGAAGAGAGAGAGAGGGAGCAGGAGGGAAAAAAGAGGGAAGGAAGGAAAGAAGGAAGGAAGGAAGGAAGGAAGGAAGGAAGGAAGGAAGGAAGGAAGGAAGGAAGGAAGGAAAGAAGGAAGGAAAGAAGGAAGGAAAGAAGGAGGGAAGGCGGGGAGGGAGGGAGGGAGGGAGGGAGGAAGGAAGGGAGGGAGGGAGGAAGAAGTTGATATAACTCAGAAAGAGAGGGACTGGGGCACCTAGGTGGCTCAGTCGGCTGAGTGACTAACTCTTGATTTGAGTTCAGGTCATGATCCCAGGGTTCTGGGATCCAGCCCTGTGTCAGCTCAGAAGCTGCTTGAGATTCTCTCGCGTTCGCTCTTTCTCTCTTTCTCTCTAATAAAAAATAAGAAGAGAGGGACTGAGAGAGGAGGCAGATTTTCCTCAGGTGCCCATTACTCCTCCCTATGGTTCTGCATGGAAGCTATAGATATTCCCATTTTACAAATGAGGGAACGGAGTTGCAGAGGAATTAAGTAACAGGATTGGAGTCAGGCAGGCAGACCCCAAAGCCACATTCTCTCCTCTTTAGTGTTCCTTGCTCTCCTAGGGTATCTCCACCCTGATCCAAAACTGAAAGACTCCCACCTCTAGCAAAACAATGGTGAATACCAGACATTTTAGACTCTATCTGATCTCCAACTAACCTCAGTCTTCCTGAATTTACTTCTTGCCCTTCTCCTGTCTAACTCTAACCTCAGTCTTCCTAAAGTTACTTCTTGTTCCTCTCCTGTCTAAATAAACCAGATTTTGACTATACTTAAATGTTTCTTCAACTCCGGAGACTTTGCTCCTGTTACTCCTTCTGTCTGCAAGAACCTCCTCCATTCCTCTGCCTGTAGAGACGATATCCATTTGTTAAATACCCCAACTAAGTGCCACCTGTTCCATGAGGTCCCTGGATCACCCAACCAGAAGGAGTATTTCCCTCTGCTAAGTTCTCCTTCCAGTCTCTCTTATGACATCTACCAATTTCTGCCTTACCATTTAAGTCCTGTTTTATCTCCTCTATTAGCACATACTCCCAGTTGGGATGTTATCTAACTCTTCTTGCGTTCCCCCCAACAGTGCCTGATACATGCCATGTACAAAATTCATGTTCAATATAGGTATAATGAAATAACTAACAAATGGATAGTAGGCTCTCGTACAGGGGAGATCAGAATTAAAATGTTAATAACCAGTATTTTAAATCTTTACTATGAGAATAAAATTCCTTCTCTCCTCACTTTCTAGGCATTGTGCAAATACCCCGTCACCCAGTGCCTTGCCGCACCAGGTGTGTATCGAATGATTCTACAGCAGATTTCTACCAGGTATGGTGGAAGTGGTGGTGGCTGGTCATATAACAAACTTTGGGTAGGAATTTAAGGAATCCAATGTCCTGTGGTCTGACTTTTTAACTGTGGTTCTTAGAGTGGCGTGCGGGTGTGTGTGTGTGGTAAGTTAAGTGCTGGAGATGATAATTATCATTAGTCTAATTAATTCATTAAAGCTGGACTCAGAGATCCAAATGAAACACTCAGTGAGCCTTACATTATTGTAGGTGTATTATTTTTTGAACATTTTCCTTATGAAAGGACAAACATACAATAAAATACCTAACAGATAAATTTATAGATTAATGAATTGTTGAAAATAAAACACCTATGTCACCACTAACATGAGTCACAAAAAATAGAATATTGCCCACACCCTAGAGATATCTTCATGGCTCTCTGTCTCCCCTAAAGGAACTCATATCTTGACTTTTAGGATGTTAATTTCCTTATTTTCCCTTATAGATAACCTCCTAAGGAAATAACCCTAAACAAATTATTATATTTTACTTGCCTTTGAACTCTATGTGTGTAATCATACATTATTCTGTAATATATGAATTATTTTTTCAACATTGTGGATTTAAGATGTGTCTGTGTTGCTACATGTTGCTGTAGTTAATTTTCATTGCTGTATAATATCCCATTGTATTAAAACATTGCATGTTTTTTATCAGTTCTACCATTAAGGGACCCTTGGGTAGTTTTTATTTTGGGGTTATTGATGATTAATGCTGCATTGAATTCTTGTACATGTACCCTGGTGCATATAAGCATGCATTTCTGTACATTTTTCTGGAAGAAGAATTGCTAGTTCACAGTGACACTACATTCTACCACCTGATTTTCCAAAATATTGAACCAATCTACGCTCCCACTAGCAAGGTAGGAGAATTCCCATTGTTCCATAACATTGTCAGTATTTGTTACTGTCAGAGTTTTTAATTTTTGTCAGTCTGATGGATGCATAGTGTTCTTTTAATCTAGTTTTGTTTTTGCGTTTTCCCATGTTTGTGAGTTAATTTTACCTACACTGAAATCTGCTCTTTGAAACATATGGGCATTTATGAATCTTTTAAAGATCCTGAAATTAAAAGAGCTGCTCCAAAAATCAGAGTAACATGTTTTAAATATAGAATTAAAATATTAAGGTGTTTAATGACCACACTTACAAAGTTATTCTGAAACACACCGTAATTTTGTTCCTGAAACCTCATGCTGGTTGGACTCCGTTTGTGATCCAAAGCTCATAATAAGCACCTTTTTGAAGTATCCCTCAGATGAGTATCTTTGTCCAAATCCAGTAAAAATCCAAGCAAGTCATAACTAATGACTACATCAGACTCTGCCCATTTTATCTATTTTGAATAAAGCTGCAGAAGAATGAAGAAGACACCTCAGTAAAATCAGCCCTCCTGTCCGTCACCCCTGACTCTATATATACCAGGACAGGGTGAGAAGGATGGAAAGGTGGACCAGATGTCTGCTGCCTCTCTCATCCCCAAGGCCAGCTGGTACTCAGATCTCAGTCTCTTCTCCCTGTGTCTTTCAGGCAATTCATCATCATTTCGTGGCTGTTTTTGTCTTATTTAGGGAAAATTTTATGAGGAAAATGAAGAAGAGGATTTATGTCATGCAATGTACCTACTACAAATGTTCACAGCCAACTTTTCTGCTCTGTCTGAAATTCCATCTCTCAGGGCGTGACCTGCAACCCCTCTCTGTTTTCCTACACTCATCCTGGCCTTCCTTGGTGTCCTGAGCAATACATTTCCTCCCCTTAACTTGCATTTTCTGCGCAGAAATACAAAAGCCCTTCAGTTCCCATGAACCCACTCTTCATAGAAGGCAGTGCAGTTCTGTCATCATCCTAACATGCTTTTGGGGCATCTTATCGCCCACCCATTTTGGGTTATAAAATATCCTTCTTAGGCACAGAGGATGTTAAGGTCTGATAAATACGTCTTTGCCATCTTTTTACATCAATTTCCAGATATGATCCAAACCTTCAACCAAACCCATTAGCCTCACCACTACCACGCACCCCTTGCCAGAAGAGTTAACATGCACCAACTGCAAATGAGTGACTTTCCCTTGCCTTTGACCTCCAGTAAATTGCCCAAAAGGCAAGTAAGAACACAAGGAAACAGAAGGATACATGATCCAGATGACAAGTCTGTGAGTGAGCTCTTAACACTCTGGGCCTGAGGCAGAGCGTCCAAGTCCTGACCGCAAGCTCTGTTGATACGTTGCCTTCCCCTTAGTGTCAAGTTCCCTACCCTGGAGCACTGCGTTACTGGTGGGGAGGCTCTGCTGCCGGAGGAGCAAGAGGAGTGGAGAAGACGGACAGGCCTGCTGCTCTACCAGGCCTACGGACAGTCAGAAACAGTAGGTAGACAGTCCTTTCTGGGCCAGTCAGGACGAGTTACTGTGGAGCCCACCAGAGGAGCTGAATCATGTGTGTGCAGAGGCCCCACTCTGCTCACAGCATTGCCTGAAGACAGTGGGAGGCTTCAGAGTTTTAGGCTAGTTTGCCCCAAATCAATGTGCACAAAGACGATTCACAGGTACTCAATATGTCGAGAGGCCAATGTGCTGAAAACCTTTGGATGAAAACTTTGAAAGAGGTCTAAGGGTATGATGCTGCTGTCCCTGTGATCAGTAGCTCTGCAGAGCTCATCAAGGATGGCGGGATGGGAGGTTCCTTCCAGTAACAGGGAGGCCACCATCCACAAGTTCTGCCCACCTCACATCCCTTCCTAGGGTAGCAACGACAGCAGCAGAAATGAACTTCTGGGATTTTCAGGTGGACAGCACAGAGGTTTGATTGTGGGACACTGGCTGGAGTGGAGGAGGGAGCAGAGACTTTCTGTATATACCAAACACACACACACACACACACACACACACACACACACACAGTGTGATTCTCAAAGGCATCACTGAGCAGCCATGTGATAGCGTATTCAGAGTATCATGCATGTTGTAAACCACAAAAACTTTATCATTAATAGTGGGGCAGGTATCTCTCTTCCCACACATTCTCAAGCCATTTCTATTACTGGACACAGCCACTTCCCCAACCTCCTTATTCCTGAGGCTGACGGAGGGATGGCTGATTTCTCAGGAGCTGCAGCAAAATGGCTGTTTTAGCCTTAATTCACATACTTCACTGACTTTTTTTTTTTTTTGGAAAAAAATTCCTTTGAATAATAAGGTATTTGGTCTGCTTCCAGACCTGAGAAATCTTAAGGTTCCAGGCTTGTCCTTGTATGGTGTGTAGTTTATATTTGGATAAGGAGGAGGTTAGTGAAATGGGAACTACCTGCACCCATGACATCCCTTTACATCAATTATTTCCAACAAGTGATGGAGTACTCCCTTATACATGAGTGGTGCTTTATTTCTCAAAGTACTTTCATACCTACTGACTCATCTACAGAACATTTTCCATATGCCTGTACTATGAGCAGCAGCATAGCAAAGGGGAAAGAGCTTCCCCTCCCAGAAACTCAGACACCAGTTCAGATCTCAGCCTTGCCAATCACAGGCTTCTAGACCTTTGGCATAGTATTGAACCTTCCAAAGTCTGTGCTTCTCCATCTCCAAAATGGAAATACAACCCAGTCTTGCTGGGTTGTGATAAGGGAAATGAAAGGATGTATATAAGGCTCTGGCTACAATGTCCAACCGCTTGTACATGCTCACCCTGCAGTTACTGTTGTGTTTAAGCTGGTGTTGCACTAGAATGCTGGGGTTGGGTATAGAAATGAATGGGGCAGTCTCTATTGTCAAGATGCTTGTTATCCACTGAGAAAAACAGGCAAGCAAAAATAAGTATAATCATCTGTTGGCTACACTGGAAGTAGGTGGTGGGGGAAAATACTACAGAAGGAGAATCTCCCAACCAACTTTTCTTGGGGAAGTGAATAATAGCTAATAGTAGTTGTTTATTAAGTAACCTGCTGTACCTGGCACTAGGTGAAGAGCTTTCCATACACACAGGTACTCTGAGAGGTAAGTGTTATAATTACCCACCTTTATAGAGGATAAATCAGAGGATTAATTGGCACGCAACTGGAGTGAAGCTTCATATCCATGAAACAAATCCTAGCCTGACTTAACTTTAGAAAAAATGATATTTTAGAGTACCATAAAGGAGGAATGTGGTTCATCAGGAAGATAAAGGGATGGGGCAGTTCTTTTGCAGAGGGAGCAACACAATAATCTGAATACTCTCCATACAGCTATGAGTAATTGAGACTAGGTTCCCATCACTGTTCAACAGCCCCGAGTAAATGTTAATGTTTCATGGCCTTCCACCAGCAAATGGACACATGTCTGCTCCACCCCTCACATTGCATGTCCACAGGGGCAACATCTGCTGACCAGAGTTGGGTCAATGCCTTGCATCTTACCTTGAATCTGGGCCTTCTAGCTTCCCCATAAGGGCTCTTTGCATGTCATCGAATGTCACTGGTGAGCGAGGATGCTGTGTTTAGTTCTTGATGCTTTGTCATCAGCCTAGACTCTTTGACCAACCCCATTTTCTTTCTTTTCTAAACAGGGAATAAGTTGTGGCACTTTACGGGGAATGAAGATCAAGCCAGGTTCCATGGGGATAAGCATCCCCCCCTTTGATGTCCAGGTTTGGCCCTAAAGGCATTGGCTGGGAATAGTTAGGGCTCAGCTGGGGTAGGAAAGTGTGTGACACCCGGTGACAGAACCAGCTGTTCCGACCCCACTCCCCGGCCCAAGTTGCCAACCTTCCTCCTCTCCTCCTATTTTCCTCTGATTTCCTCGAGGCTTCGTTTGAGAACCGCAGTATTCTGGGCATGAAGGCAGCTGAGCTTGGCAGCTTGGAAGCCTCACACGCAACAGACAGGACCAGAGCCCCTGGATCACCCTGGCATCTCTCTCCATCAGCGGATGCTTCTGGGTTTTCCTCACCTGTGTCTTCCAGCTTGACGACACATTTGCAATGCTTGTATAATCATGAAACAAATAGACCCATGACTCGGGTTTCACCATTTGCTGATTTCGAAGACTTTTGACAGTTTTCATTTATTTTCTGACAGGGCTCCTCCCCCCCATTTCTTCTCACTGGTGTCACATGAATAGTCAGCTGAGGTTTGGATGGGGCAGGTGTCTTGGGGTGGCCCGGCAGGGTGGGATTCACAGGTCTCTTGCTGCAGATCATTGACGACAAGGGCAGCATCCTGCCGCCCAACACTGAAGGCAACATTGGCATCAGGATCAAGCCCACCAAGCCCACGGGCCTCTTCATGTGCTATGAGGTAAGTGGTGACCTCACCTGGCCCCTTCCAGGCCCTGAAAATCCCTGCAGGGAGCGGTGTGTGTGCTGAGTGAGTGGGGGCGATTCGACTCTGTGCTCTGAGCCTTCTTTGTACGTCCCGTCATTCACTCCAAATCATTGGAGTCTCTGCTTTAAAAAAATTTTTTACTGTTTATTTGAGAGAGAGAGAGACAGAGAGAGACAGAGTGTGAGTGAGGGAGGGACAGAGGTAAAGGGAGACACAGAATCCAAAACAGGCTCCAGGCTCTGAGCTGTCCACACAGAGCCCCACGAAGGGGCTCGAACTCACAAATCGTGAGGTGATCATCAGAGCCAAGATCGGAAGCTTAACCAGTTGAGCCACCCAGGTGCCCCCAGTGAAGCTTCTTCTAATTAATCTCCTATGTTCCCACATCCCTTCCTGTCCTAAGCCATCTGGCATTTAAGAGCTGATTGGGTAGAAAGAAGTCTGGTCAGAAGCACCATACTTGGGTTCCAAGGATCTTTGGGGTTGAGAGTGCAAGCTTTAACTGGATTCACATCCTACAGTCCTCTTACCAACAGGGTGTGTGCAAATCTGTTACCATCACTGAGCCTCCAGGGGGCACCTTTGTCCACACTTCACAGAGATAGAAACTGCAGATTGAAGAGTTGTATGCCTTCCCCGTGTCAAATAAATGGCAGCTCTAGGATTCAGTCCCACATCTTTTTGGTCCCCAACCCCTATATAAGAAATCCAGGGATGACATAAAACTGATAGACTCTAAGGATACCCTAAACTCTTAACCAAACCCTAGCCCGGTTCGTAGTGGCCACTAAGAAGAAGTTCCCAGCTCCCAGATTGGCCAGGGGAGGGTGGACAGACCTTGAAATTGATCTCAGACCCATCTCCTTTCTGCCAATAACAGCGATTCGTGTCACTGTTGTCACTCTATGACCTGTGGCGGGGGGAATGGGTCGCTGCTCCTTTTGTGATTTTATTGCCGAAAAGCAAATATCCAGACCCTAGCCTTTACACTCTAGCACAACTTTCAATGTGTATCAACGAGAAAATTATAAATACAGAGTAACACGTATACAGTTCACTGGTTCTCCACCCTGCCTGCATGTTAGAATCTTTTGAGGAGATTTAAAAATATTAATTTTTGGATCTAACCACAGAGATTCTGGTTAAATTAATCTGGGAAGGTTCAGAGCCATGACGTTTTTTTCTTAATTGGAAATAACATATTTTGTGCTACACAGATGTCCTCAGTCTATGCCCACACCTGTATAGGTACTTCATTTCACATGCTTTTATGACTCTATGTTGTCACCCTGCCACTGAGATTTGTTTGCCCTTTTCTTTTCTTTTCTTTTCTTTTATTGAGATAAAATATATATATAACAAAAAATTTACCCTTTTCACCATTTTTTAGCATACAATTCAGTGGCATTGAGTAAATTCACAGTATTTTGCAACAATTTCCACCATGCATCTGCAGAAAATTGTTTTCATCCCAAACAGAAACTCTGTTCTCATTAAACAACTCCCTCTTCCTCATGTTCCTAGCAGTTGGCAACCTTTAATGTACTTTTTCTCTTTAAGAATATGCCTATTAGGGGCACCAGGGTGGCTCAGTCTAACTCTTGATTTTGGCTCATCGTGATCTTACGGTTGTGAGACTGAGCCCTGCTTCAGGCTTTACTCTGGCTGAGGATCCTACTTAGGTTTCTCTCGCTCTCTCTTTCTCTCTCTCTCTCTCTCTCCCCTCCCTCTGTCCCTCACTCTCTTGTTCACTCTTTCTTCCTCTTGCTCTCTCTGAAAAAAAAATAAGTTAAAATTTTAAAAAATTAAACGTCTTTTTTTTTTCTGGAACCTCTTAAAATCATTTTATGTTCCACGCGAGGGACGATGCTAATACATTGCTTAGGGGTTGAGTGCAGAGGCTAGAGAGCAAGAATTTTAAATTCGAATACCAGCCCTGCCACTGACCAGCTGAATGACTTTGAGCAAGTTATTGTGCCTTTCTGAGCACTCATTTTTCTGCTAAATGGGCTATAAAAATCTAGCCCCACATAAAACCTGTACATGAATGTTCAGAGCAGCTTTATTCACAACAACTTAAAGCTGGAAACAACCCAAATGCCCTTGAGTAGGTGGACATCCAAACTGGGGTTCGTCCATAATATGAAATACCATTCAGCAATAAATAGTATGAAAGGACTGATGAATGCAAGAAACTGGATGAATATCCAGGGAATTATACTGAGTGAAAAAATATAAAAGGAGCTAGGCCCAAAAGGTTACATACTATTACAGGATTCCATTTATGTAACATTCTTATAATGACAAAATTATAAAACTGGGGAATAGATTAGCCACTTCCAAGGGGTTAGGGATTTGGAGGGAAGAGGGAGGGGAAAAAGGACGGAGGTGGATATGGATATAAAAGAGCAACGATCCTTGGGATTAAGGGAGCCTTCTGTGTCTTGACTATCGTGGTAGGTGCACGAACCTGCACATGTGATAAAATTGCAAAGTACTAAATACACCAGACACACACATAAAAGTACAAGTAAACCTCTGGGAAATCTGAGATTGCTGGATTGTAGCAATATCCATATCCTGGTTGGGATATTAAAGTACAGTTTTGCAAGATGCTACCACGGGGAAACTGGGTAAATGGTCCACAGGATCTCTCTGTGTTATTTCTTATAACTGCATGCAAATCTACAATTATCTTAAACAGTTTAATTAGAAAAATACCAGCCTTATACGCTTTCTTGGAGGATCAGGTGAGGTAGTATTGGGGGAAGGAAATTCATTTAACAAAAGTTTTTTGACACCTATCACTTTTTCAGACACTGTGAATGCTAAGCTGAGAACAATAAATAAACAGGGTCTGTGATCTAATGGAAATTTTATTCTACTAGAGTGCCACACAGAAATTTGTCCTTAGAGTTGTCCTTAAAACTCATCCTTAAAATGGACTCAATATTGTCACAAATTGACAAGTAGTGTGCATTGAGTACTTGGGTGTAGTGAAAACAAACTCAGAAAGATTACAAAACTTGTCTAAATACCAGGTAGAACAAAGAGCAGAATTTGAACCCAGATCTGAGTACCAGGTTGGGGGTCATCATTGCTAAACTAATTACTTTCGGGAATGCCTGGGTGGCATAGTTGGTTGGGCGTCTGACTTTGGCTCAGGTTAGAATCTTACAGTTTGTGAGTTCAACCCCCGTGTCAGGCTCTGTGCTGGCAGCTCAGAGCCTAGAGCCTGGAGCCTGCTTCAGTTTATGTGAGTGTGTCTCTCTCTGCCCCTCCCCTGCCCATGCTCCCGCTCTTACTCTCTCTCTGAAAAATAAACGAACATTAAAAAACATTTTTTTTAATTTAAACTAATTGTCTTCAACAAAGGGGTGCTGTTATTTTTTCAGGACGACCCAGTAAAGACTGCCGAAGTGGAGTGTGGGAACTTTTACAACACTGGGGATAGAGCAACTATGGATGAAGAGGGCTACATCTGGTTCCTCGGGAGGAGTGACGACGTCATCAATGCCTCTGGGTAGGTATGGCTGACCTGAGCCAGGAAGCATCACTCTCCCATGCCTAATGGGATCTAGCTTGTCCAGACTTTTGTCCCTGCACTGGGGATTTGACCCTCAGGCTAATTCTGAACAAAGCTTTGTCTCTGAGGTCCTTTTCTGGGGTATCTGTGTATCTTCCCCCAGCCCTGCATCCAGAAGAATCCATCAGAATGAAGTTCAACAAGGTCTTCAAAAGGAACATAAGACATTATACAATTTAGGGGCACCTGGGTGGCTCAGTCGGTTAAGCATCCGACTTCTGCTTGGGTCATGATCTCTCTGTCTTTAAGTTCGAGCCCTGTGCTGGGCACTGTGCTGACAGCTTGAAGCCTGAGCTTCAGATTCTGTGTCTTTCTCTCTTTCACTCCCCCTCTTGCACTCTGTCTCTCTATCTCTCTAAAATAAATAAACATTAAAAAGAAAAGACATTGTACAATTTAAAGGATTTGGAAGGAAGACTTGACTTTGGCCCCTACTGGTGGAGGAAGCTTATTCTTTACTTGGCTTCTCTGATGGGACACAGCATTTCACAGAAAAACTGAATAATAAACAACAGCAGTTAGCCTCTATGGAGCCCTTACTATGTGGAAGCACACTCTGCAGTGCTTTATATAACCCTCCTCTCAATGCTAGAAGATGGATGCAATTTTGCCCATTTTACAGATGAGGAAACTGAGTTACTGACCAGTGAAGAAAGTTCCCTAAAGTTTCAAAGAGAACTGGCTTCAACCCAGATTTGAACCAAGGTTGTCTGGCTCCAAGTCTGTTGTCTCTAACACTTACGTGATCCAAAAAATTTTTGGCACGTTACACTACAGTAACGAGTTCTCTTGGGTATTTCAGGGAGTGAGTTCGTTTCCTTTTTTAATTTCTAAAACATGCTAATACAGTAGGGAATAAGATGCAGAATTTGCATGAATGTTTGAAATAAAGGTTGAGGCTGCCAATAGGTTTCATGCCCGGGAAGCTGCTTGAGCCAAGCCCCGGAGCTCGGGAAGAACTAAACATGAACGCTCTTCTGCGACCAGGGGCAGTGAGGAGAGAAGCCCTGGGGAGCATGGGAGTGTCTATCGCGTACATGAGGTGCAAGAAAGAGGCAGGTCACAGGTGTCTGGGCTCCCTGAGACAGTCATCCTACATCCCAAAGGAAGAGGTGACTCTCCAAAACATGATACATGAAGGCCTGGGTCACCCAGCCCTGCCAGCTGCTCAGAAACCAAGAAGGATTCATTGATCCTCCAGGTACCGAATCGGACCAACAGAGGTGGAGAACGCCCTGGCGGAACATCCAGCAGTGGCTGAATCAGCTGTGGTGAGCAGCCCGGACCCGATTCGGAAGGAGGTAAGGAGCAGGACACGGAGGTCATCGTGTCTGTGTGTGGGCACCGGGAAGGCAGGTGCAGGAAAGACATCCTCCGGGCCATATTTCCCCAGCCTCCCACCTAGGGCAAAGGGAGGCCAGAGTGTGAGCATGTGCATTTACCCTGTGTGGTCACCAGAGGGCACTGTGGCCAAAACTCTGACAAAATGGTGCTCGTGACTCCTGCTCTCTGTGGTAGCCAATCTACTGAATGAGCCCTTACTATGTGCCAGCTCCTTTCCCTCTCGCAGCAGCCTACTGCATTAAGGATTCTGATAGTCTTTTTTTACAGTAAAGAAAGAAGCATAAAGAGATTAAATAACCTGCCCAATCACAAAGCCCTTAAGTGGTGGAGGTAGAAGGGGAATCTGAGTAACCCTTCCCCGGGTCATGCATTCATTGATTGAACAAGTGTGTCCTGACTATGTTCTATGTACCAGGCCATGTGCCCTGTAGTAGGGACACAAATAATATAAAAATTGTTACTTACCAACATTTATTTCATGCCTGCCGAACTGTATCTACAATAATAGTAAAAATAGTGGTGATAATGACAGGAATACAAATAATTTAAACTGGCTTCATGTTTTGCACGTATGATCTCAAAGAATCTTGACATAAAGGCAACGAGGGGTCAAGCTATGCTAGCCCCACATCACAGAGAAGGAAATGGAAGCTGAGATGTTATGTTATTTTCTAAGGCAAAGAGTAGAAATTGGAATTGTGAAAATAGTCCTGTTATTTTGCAAAGACTCAACTCTCAACTTGTTTTTCCATTTATTAATAAAGATTTCCTTTTATACCATGCATTTGGTTGCCACTCACCCTGAGCCTCCACTCTGGCTCTGCACTGCAGGTGGTGAAGGCATTTATTGTCCTGACCCCGGAATTCCTCTCCCATGACCCAGACCAGCTCGCCCAGGAGCTGCAGCAGCATGTGAAGTCATTGACAGCCCCGTATAAGTACCCGAGGAAGGTGAGTGAGGGCAGATGGATGGCATCTGGTCCCTGCCAGTGGCTCCTGGGCTCTGCTGCCCCACATCCGCTAGGGTGGCTGGGGTGGAGCTTATGTAGCCAACGGAATGAACATTTTCCATGCAGAAGAAGCAGTTCACCCTAGGGATATGGGAGAACCAGCTTAATCAGATGCAACCTTCATCCTGTGTCAAAAACATGGCTGGCAGGTCAACGTAAAGAAAATAATGAGACAAGTGCCCAGAGATACCGAGATTATTTGTCCTCTTTCAAAATTTGAAAAAGAAATTCAGATCAACAACTGTCACACATTTTAAAAACATTATTTGCAAGCCAATATAGGTTTAGATACATAATCAGTGAGGCTAACAAAGAAGTATTTATTCTAGCCTACAATACATTCTGATAGTTTTTGTTCTATGTCATTTGTTTTTAAGGCCATGTGCAACCTATGGAAATGCTCAGGAATCGAGAAATGATTACATTATTTATGGTATTTAATGACCTATAATTTAAAAAGACAATGCATGTATTTTATTTGTAAATCAAAATATCACAATATCTTATTAAGAGAGAAAAGCAGGCTGTAAATGAATATACATAATATCCTATTTGCTGGAAAACACAGTTTGAAAGGATACGTATGCCACAAATTTAACATTTGTTTCTTTTGTAATAATACGTTGCTGCATTTTCTGAATGTTTACAATCAGGACATAAAGCTATACAGCTAACATTTATTGAGCATTCACTATGTGTGCCAGGCCCTGGACTCAAAGATTTACATTTTTTAGGATTTCATTTAATCCCTTTCTGAGATGATGTACCATCCATTTTATGGAGTGGATATGGAGGCTCAAAGACTCCCAGTAAATTACCTGAGGTTGGAGTTACTAAAAGGGTGGAGCCGGAACTGAAACCCACGTGTATCTGACAAGAGATCATGCTTCCGATGTCAGGCTGTGCTGCCTCATAGCGAGGCAAACAGAGGATGTGTACCAGTCAGGACGGGTTAGATTTATTGTGGGGAGCAAATAGCCCCCGCTTCTTCGCAGATTGTAATAAGGGAAGTGTCTTCCTTGCTCATGCCACATGCCCACTACGGTCTTCCTGGGACCAGGATAAAAGAGCACCACCCACCATAGGTAAATACCAGGTGCTATCAGAGATGGACAGAGAGGTGACCAGACTCATTTGCTCCCACGTGTTGTGTTCGAGGTGGCACACTTCACTCCCACTCACATTTCACTGATAGAGCATGTCACAGGGCTGCGTCCAGCTTCGTGGGTCAGAGGACAATGCAACATGGTTGGTGGAGCCTCGTGAGGCCACCACAGGGTGCCAGCCTGTCTGGCGGACTGCGCAGGGGCAAAGCAGGGGCGTGGGTCATCGGTAGGAAATGACAGAGGACTAAGTCAGGTTGGGTTTACTTCATCCTCCACCAGGTGGAATTTGTCCCAGAGCTGCCCAAGACCATCACTGGCAAGATTAAGAGAAGTGAACTTCGGAAAAAGGAGTTCGGTCAGATGTAATCAGCAAAACACTCAGAAACCTGTGTCATCTTGGCCAGAAATCCCTGGCTGCCTCAGTTTCCCCACTCTGGAAGGGGTGAGGAGGGGATGTAGAGCATTGTTCTGTAAGAGCATCAGGAGTGCCCACATTCTAGCATTTTTGTTCTTTTAAATTAATATCAGTTGTTGTCCTCCCTCCTCATCCCTGGGTAAGTGCTCTGAACCAGTGGCCTGGGTAATAAAACACTGACATCAGCATCCAAGGTGAGCTTGTGTTGTGCTTTTAACCCGTGAATGAAAGGCACTAAATGAGAGCCCTCCATAACTCTCCTCAAGTCCCATCAGGGAGGTTTCAGGGCTGGATTCTCCCTCCTGGTTCCAGGGACCTTGGGTGACACCTTATACCCATTCAACAACTAGGACACAGAGGTCGGGGGACCCTCCTGTGTCCCCAGGTGACCATCTCTGCCCGGCTTGCCCATGCCCTGCTGGAGGGTGAGGCTGGTGCTAGTGAGGTGGCTGGGGAAGGGGGAAAGGGCCGAGGGTGCCCAGTGTGGTGAAGCCACTTGTTTGCAAGACCATGGCTCACTGCTCCACCCACCGTCCCACGGATCTGCTGCTGCTGCTGCTGCTGCTTCCAGGCCCCAGCCTGCACCAGCACAGGTGAGTGAGATCTGCCCTTTGGAGACTCACGAGTCCTGCAGGACTCCTTCAGCTCTCTCCAGGGGTACCCAATCCTGCATTCCTTCCATGGGGCCCAGGAGCTCCGTTTCCCCAGCCCTCCCTAGGGGCTCCCACTCATGCACCCCTCCCAGGGCCCAGTCATCCCTCAGCCTCGTCAGGAGCCCAGAGCTCTCTCCACACTTTATACCCTTCTCCTGCCATCTGGATACATACAGATACTTCCTTGGGGATACGTGTGACCCAACAACATAATACAGCCACAGACAGAGGTTTCCACAGCAAACATACCCTCATTCAGGGACACAGACACAGATACACATGCATACGCAGAAACATGGAGAAAGACACATGGGTACTCAAATGGCAAAAAACTCATGTCCACAGTGAATATACCCACAAACGCTGAACTCCGACTCACAGGTGCATAATGCAGATCACACACACACACACACACACACACACACACACACCCTCTCCAGGACAGCTCTGGTACCCAGTGGAGGCCACTACGAGAAGAAGCGGTGCACAGGCCCTTGCATGACCTGCCCATCTAAGTTGTCATAGAAGGGGATGTTTTCATAGATTCAACCTTGTGCTGGGCATCTGCCCCATGTCAGTGCCTTATTGAGTGTGGTGCCTAGCCCTGGATTCCAGAGAGTGGCCTGGGTAAGGTGTCCATTGGGACAGGGGCACAGAGTAGGGACAGAGTAGACTTAGCGGGGAGGGTTGCATGGGGCCAGATCAAGAGGGGGAGGCAGGCCAGTCTCCCCAGGACCACTGGGGTATGTCAGAGTCGGCTGTGCCCTCTCCCACAACAATTGCACTAATGTCATCGTCAGGACTAGTATATGAGAGCATTATTGTCACCACAGAGATGAGTGACCATCACCCTGAAGCGGAGGATCCAGGCTGTGACCTTACCACCTGGTTTGGCCTCATCTTCTGTTCAGGCTGACCTGGAGCAAAGCTGGACTGTGGGGCCAAGCCTCTCTGTGGCTCCTGGACCCTCTGGAGTCTCCAGGCCCCAGATTCCACCTCTCCCCACATCCCCTCCCAGACCCAAGTCAGCAGTTAGCTTTTTCTCAACCTGGATCCAGCCTTCCCCTTGAGGGCTCTGAACCTGGTTCCCCATCTGTGCAAGGGGTTCGAGGTGCTACTGACCTCTGAGTCCTGAGAGATGTCTGCAAAGGAAAAGGCTTAGCACAGGCCTGAAACTGGAGGGAACTGTGGCTTTTCTCCTTTGTGGCCTTTAACAGCTGTGCAACTTTTAAGGCACCAGCCCGGGAAGACACATGACCCATGGAGGTGATGATGCTGATACCCACTAGTGCTCAGCACGTGGCTCCCTCTTGTCCTCAGCAGAGCTCCAGACACAGGCATGGACACTCCCATTTTACCGAAGGAAACCAGCCCAGTGTCACACAGCTGGTAAGCAGCACAGCTGGATCTCAAACTCTAGGCTCCTGGCCCTGTGTTCGGGGGCCATGAAGGGCTCCCCAGATGGGAAGCTGACATTGGCTTCGAGGACACTTCCTCACCTCTGTGAATGATCTCACTTGTTAAAGGCCTCCCAGACTCTGTTCACTGCTTCTTCTTTCCTTGGTCCCTGCTGCAGTTATAATCAGGGTGACCCTGGCCACCCTTCAGGGAATTCCCCAGGCCCCCTTATACTCAGGGCCTCTCTCCCATTCACTTTTGGGCCAGTCGAACTCCACCCCTTCTGTAGTTGGTCTCTCCTTGTATAACCAGGACAGCCCAACATGGGGCTCTTTAGGCAGGCAGCAGCATCTAAATGAAATTTAACATTGTTGGAGTTTTTACTCCTGCTTTGTTTTGGTTTTACTTGTTTTTTATGGTTTCTTTGTATTTAGTTTGGAGACCTTGCTTTGCTATTTTAGCAGTGCCAGAATGATTCTTGGTACAATAAATTTACATAAAAATAAAAGTGAGGCAATCCAGAGCAATGATTTTCAGTTGCCTTGGGCCTAAATGAGTTGGGGAAACATTGTGTCAGTTATGTAGAGAAACTGTTTAGGAAGCTTAGCTCAGGACAGAGCCCAGGAGAATGATCACAGTGGCTTTGTCTAGTCACCTACGTCCCTGGCCTCTGCCCATCTGCTTGGCCCTCCCCACCCAGCACACCCGGTGCTGCCAACACTCTGGGTGTTGTCCTGGGTCCCCCAGGAGAGAAGCTGATGAACTATTTCTCTTAAAATGCTGTCATTCCTGGAGATCCCAGGAGATCCCATGTGAGTCAGCTGGATTTTGCCGCCTGTAAGGTTCATAATGTACGGCCCATGCTAATAGGTAGGAGGGTCACACAGATAAGTGACAGATCAGCCACTGTTTCTGGTGCTAACATGTCTACATCAATTAGAGATGATCTGGGTCCAGACAGTATTCTCACACCAATATTCCAGGATATTCCAGGCCAGGAGACATTTTCGATTACAATTTTATCGTGCTAATACCATTCAGTTCAAATATAGCTCTTTTTCTTTGGGATTTCTCATTCATATTCTACACCTAGAGGAACTTCTCATCTTTATTAGTGATTTCTAGCACATTCTATTACCAAACATGCTCTGTGTGATTTCATTTCTTCCTGAAGACCAAGGACCACAAGGCAGGTTTCTCCACCAGCCTGAAGTGGTTGTGGCCACAGCTGTCCATATCCAGTTCAGGGTCCTGTTTGTGCTGCCTGGTCCAAAAAGAGCAGCATTGACAGGATGTAAACCTGACATAGAAGGTTTATAATGTCGAGAAGAAAGGATTTGTAAAGATACTAAAAGCTATTGAGAGATTGTCCTAATAGGTGTTTCTGTGTTGTGTGAATTGTTTCCTTAAAGTTGTTTTTAAAAATGTCAGGAACTCTTATTTAATAGGAACTATGGGTATTAGGCTGGCTCCTGGAAGCCCTGTCAAGATCCTGCTTCAAGCTTTGTAAGTTTAGGGTCCATCTTACGTGTAGTTTGTTTTCCGATCAAAACATTGTTCCTATTTGTGAAGTTTGGTAGCCCTGGGAACAGTGATATCTGAAGCGTTGGTGTTGGCACTAGAGTGTTAAAAAGTGAAACGTCCTTTATGCTCCGTGGTTCCTGGTTTGTTGACTTTTAGAAACTGATGAGGCAACCCTTTGCCTCTGGCCTTGGAGGCTGCCCCCAGGGACTCTATGTCCAACTGTTTTAATTGGAGCCTCGTAAGCCCAGCAGAAACTACATGGCTGCATCCTGCTGGGACAAAGAAAAATCACTAGGAGCGACATGATAATGAAGTGAAAAAATTATTGTCCTTTCTTTAGCCAAATATGTACAAGAGAGTTGATTTACTCAAAGTAAGAAGGGTTCTGAATGTCCTTAGGATTGTCCAAATATAATGAAATGCCTGGTTCCCAGTGTTTCACTCTATCATTGAAAAGCAAACTTGTACCCCTAGGAAAATCAGAGAGACAGACAGACAGACAGACAAGGAACACCATAGAGAAAAGTAGATTCCTTTAGACTGGCATGTACAAGATCCTACAGCAGGATCTGGAAAGTCCCAGTAGTCAGGAATAACCCTTGCATTGAGGCAGAATCATCCCACATGAATACCTCCAATCTAAATAGAATCTATTCTGTTTCCTTTGAATCTATGAAGGAGGAAAACTCTTGATCATCTTTATTAGAATTTTTCCCCTTCTACCTAGACTTCCTCTCACAGATTAGTTCACCTCTCTCTCCCTGCCTCATCTCTGAGTTCTTCCATAAACTAACTCGTCTTGCATTTCCCACCTCCACCTACTCATGGCCACTGACTTTGAGAACCTAGCATTTCTGGCCCCATTGGATCTAGTCTAATTAAGAATCAACTACTGATATCAGCAGCCAGACAACTACCAGGTGCACCAAAAGTGCCCACAGCTGAAGATGGTTTACCTTTGTGACAACGTGGCCTCTGTCTTCGGTGCATTTGATCCCCATGACCAACCACTGTGCTGACAGCTACTGCTTTCTTTCAGACAGTGGTAGCCACTGTCAAAGACAGTGTACATTTCCCACCATTACACATTTTCATGACCTCACCTCTGAGAGCTGAAGATTAAAATGTTATAGATTTCAGAGGCTACTTTCTAGACAGGTTCATTTGCACAAAATTAAGCTTTGTATGTGAATTAATATGAATTGCATTGTGTTTTGTCCTAAAATACTTTTAAGTCCAATTTTTTGTAGAATGATATGTGTTCTGTTGTTTTGGTGACCATATCCAGGAATTTTGTATTCTTTTAGAAATAAATTTTCTGAGATGCTATTGATTTTGGCACAATACCATGAAATAGAAACATGAATTTCTTTCATTGGCTATTCGGAGATGTGTGTTCAAGTAACTTAAAATCCCACAGATATTATCAAAATATATAAGATCACCTGCTTATGCAAATCTTTATGTACCTCAGAAATCTGACATTTTGAGCTGTGATTCAGAATCAAAGTGAACATTGAAAGAAAACATCAATGTTTTTTGAAAGTGAACAACAATGTGCAATTTATTTTTGTTGGAAAAATAATCCATATTCTTATAACAGCAGCTGCCCATCTCTCCCAGACATATCCATACCTGTAAATATCTATTTATAGAAGAATCTCATTTATATCTCTAGTACATTTTTTTTTACTTTCTCCCATTCTTCCATGAATTTGGGCATATTTTGGAGATATTCCAAAGGATTTTATCCAGGTACTTCATGAATGGACAATAGAAGTCATTGACTTCTTATCTACTATAAATTTGCATTTTCTTAATTTTTCTATTTTACATTGGCTTATAAATTCTTACTTTTAAAACACAGTTGCAAAAAAAACAAAGTTGCAATGTATTTTTCAGCAAAATAAAATTTCTAAGTGTTGCCTATTACATTTTTCCTCTGTATCTTTCGGTGTTGTATAATTTGTATACAATAACAACCCCTTTTTAAAGAATACAGTTTGTTGATATGTGATATATGTAAGCAACAATGAAATCATCACCACAGTAAGATAGCAAACACGGTCATTACCCCCAAAAGTTTGTTCCTGCTCCTTTGTAACCAGTCTGTCCTTTTGATCCTCCATGAAGAGATATTTGAGACGTATGCTTATAACCTCTTGGAGGCTGGTAGAGTGTTTATAAAGATGATTCTTTGGTACAGATATATCATAAATGTCTATAAGATTCCTCATTATCTCCAATGTGATTTCAGCCTGTCCATATTTTGCCTGACCATTGCCATCTTGGCTCTGATGTGTTTGAAAATCTGTGGAAACATAACATTATTACTGCCTCCTTGGGAACTCATGCTTGTCTAGTTTATCTCTGGAGAACTGTTTTCACTGTGAGTATACTATAATACCTTATAGATATACTTGTTTTTCATCATGAGTAAGCAGAAAGTTTTATAGTCACGGGACCTTTTATATGCACTCAGTATTACAAATTTCCTTCTAATACGTTCAATTTTCATTATCACTTAGATTGAAATACTTTAAAATTTCTGTAGAAATGTCTTCTTTGACCTATATAGACTTTTTTCTTTATTTTTTTTTAATTTTATAATAGTTTATTTTCAAATTGGTTTACATATAACACCCAGTGTTCATCCCAACATGTGCCCTTTTTAATGCCCATCACCCCGTCTCCCCCCTCCCTCATCCCCCTTACCCTCAGTTTTTTTCTTAGTCTTTGAGAGTCTCTTATGTTTTATCTCCCTCCCTCTCTGTGTCTTTTTTTCCTTTCCCCTCATCCCCTCCCCCTGGTTTTTGCTTAGTCTCACAAAGTCCACCTATTCGTGGAAACATATGGTATCTGTCTTTTTCTGACTGACTTATTTCACTTAACATAATACCCTCCAGTTCCATCCATCTGGCTACACATGGCCAGATTTCATTTTTTCTCATTGCCACGTAGTAGTCCATTGTATATAAGTACCATAACTTCTTTATCCATTTGTCAGCTGATGAGCACTTGGTCTCTTTCCATGATTTGGCTATTGTCGAAAGTGCTGCTATGAACATTGGGGTAGTAGGCACCCTCCTACACTGTTGGTGGGAATGCAAACTGGTGCAGCCACTCTGGAAGACTTTTTTCTTTAAATTCAGGTGTAGTTAACATACAGTGTAAGATTAGTTGCTGGTGTTCAGTATGATTCAACGATTTCATGCATTTCTCAGTGCTCATCACAAGTGTACTCTTGATGTACTTCACTTCTTTCACCCTTCCCCTCACCCAACTCCCCTCTAATCCATGTATTTCTGAGAAGCTTGTTGTTCATCTCATTTTTTTTGTCATTCTCCAACTAAGAACTTTTTGTTCTTGATGTCTAGTATGAATCATTTGTGGTCTGAGAACATACTTCCTATGATTTAGTTTATTTTGTTCAGCTGTCTCTGTGAAGTCTCAAGTACCTGCTATAATTTTATAATGTCTTCAGGGAATGACTCTGGTCAAGGAAGCACTTTTTGTGCTATCCGAAAACGTTTGTTGTCATTTCTGTTGTTGCTTGTGTGTTTCTCTAGCCATCTGCTACTTCCTTTCTGATTTGAAAACCTTTGTTGTTGGTGATGTGGAAAAAATCACAGGACCTGATTTGATGGAATTGTCTGTCAGTTCGGGAAATAGCCAACTGCGTAAGACATTTCTCCGGTGTTTCTGGTGAGTCGGAGGCATATTTTAGTCCAAAGATTTTACCTTTACTTTTGTCTGAAACTCTGAAACAATTTGTGGTTCTGGACTTTATTATGGGTATTGGACTTGACAAAAAATAATTGCAAGTAAATGGGGCATTAGTTATTAATTTAAATTAAGTCTGCCATTTCCATTATTGAAGATTAGTAGTTTGATATTTGTTTAATAGAATGGAAATAGAACTTTTGGTCAAAATAAGACATCTACCTTAATTCTCTTCCTTAGAAATGGTTGTCGAAATATCATCAAGTAGAAAGGAAGTTCTTTCTGTAGCTTATTATACTTCTAAGTATTTATTATGCTAGGCCATGGCTACATTTTTCTAGAGTGTATCCTGAGGCAGAGGAAATAAAAACAAAATTAAACTATTGGGACTACATCAAAATAAAAAGCTCCTGCTCAGCCATGGAAACAATCAACAAAACTGAAAGGCAACTTACTAAATGGGAGAAGATATTTGCAAATGACATAGCTGATAAAGGTTTAGTACCCAAAATATATGAAGAAATTATACAAGTCCACAGCCAGAAAACAAATAATACAATTTAAAAATGGGCCGAAATCAGGAACAGACATTTCTGCAAAGAAGACATTCAGATTGCCAACAGACACATGAAAAGATGCTCAACATCATTTGTGGTCAGGGAAATGCAAATCAAAACTACAATGTGATATCACCTTACACCTGTCAGAATGGTTAAAATCAATAAGACGAGAAAAAACAAGTGTTGGCGAGGATGTGGAGAAAAAGGAACCCTCATGTACTTTTGGTGGGAATACAAATGTTGGAGCCATTTTGAAAAACAGTATGGAATTTCCTCAGATAATTGAAAATAGAACTAACCTATAAGGCAGTAATTACACTATTTACTTAGTTAACATATCAGTTTCACGAGTTGGTTTCAGGAGCAGAATTCAGTGATTCATCACTTGCATATAACACTCAGTGCTCAAAATAACAAGTGCCCTTCTTAATATCCATCACCCATTTAGCCCATCCCCTACCCCCTATCCCTCCAGCAACCCTCAGTTTGTTCTTTATTGTTAAGAGTCACTACTGGGTTTTTACTCAAAGAATAAAAAAAGAAAACCCTGCTTCTAAAGGTTATATGTACCCCTATGTTTACTGCAGCATTATTTACAATAGCCAAATTGTGGAAGCAGCCCAGCCCAAGTGTCCATCCATAGATGAATGGATAAAGAAGAGGTGACATATATATTATATATATGTACATATATATATATACACACACATATTCAGCCATAAAAAGGAATGAAATCTTGCATTTGCAACAACATGGATTGATATAGAGGATATAATGCTAAGTGAAAGATAAATACCACATGATTTCCTTCATATGTGGAATTTAATAAACAAAACAAATGAGCAAAGAGGGAAAAAAGAGAGATGAACTAAGAAACAGATTTCTAACTTTAGAGAAGAAAGTGATGGTTACCAGAGGGGAGGTGGGTGGATGGATGGGAAAAACAGGTGATGGAGATTAAAGAGTACATTTACCCTGCATAATGGACAGCATTGTTGAATCGCTATATGTGCGCCAGAATCAAATATAACGCTGTATATTAACTATACTAGAATTGACACACTTAAAAAATAATTTATTTTGCTGAACCACACCTTCATTATAATACCACGTAGGATTATGATTTCCACTTTTTTGTCATGCACTATACTTTTATAAAAAATATTGTTTCTGCATAAATTTAATTTTGTTTATCCCTCTTCTAGGTAAAGACTTGAATACATAAATGTAAGATTTCAGGCTTCTAATTTCCTTGTAATCTTTTCTTTTTAAATCTTTTTAAAAAAAGATTCAAAAGCCTGACGCAGGGCTCGGTCTCACAAACCACGAGACCATGACTTGGGCCAAAATCAAGAGTCAGAAGCTCAGCTGACTGAGCCACCTGGGTGCCCTGTAGTCTTTTCTTCATACAGCTGTTCAGTGTGGTTTCTAATTAAGCTAGAAGGAAAGTCATTGACTTACCCAGTCTAGTTAGCCTCTTAACTCTTTACAGTGACTTTGTTTGTTTTCATCCTGACAGCACAGATTGAGTTGCCACCAACTGAGGCAGGTGACCAGGTGGAAGAAAAAATCAGACAGTTAGGGAGGAGTGGATGAGTATAACTCTGGTCAGAAATGTTTAAGAAGCCGGTGGCAGGAGCATTTTGGCGTCACCTGCCTTTTGGGGGAATTGTACAGATGAAAGCACTGTCTGCAACTGTCAGGAAGCTCAGGGCTTAGAGAAGAAGTCAGACATTGCCAGGCCAACTGTGTGTAACTAAAGAGGTTTAAAACGTGCTTTGAGTCCTGGGTGGAGGGAGCCTCTAATGCCAGTGGAGAGTGAGTGGAAGTGAACAAGGTGCAAAATGGGGCTAATGGATTGTGTATGGGCTTCACAGACCGTGCTGATTAAGTGATCCTGCACATAGTAGGTCCTCAAATGCTGGTGTTGCTGTGGGGAAAACAACACTGCTGGTATAGAGAAGGGTGACCTCAGGGCAGCACAGCTCTCACACTGTGAGAGGTAAGTTTGCATTTGGGACCGAACAATAGAATTAAATGCCTGTCAGAAGATTCTGGAGTCCTGGGCCCTGTTCTGGGTGCTTTCCATGTGCTATCCACGTGTAAGGTGAGTGTTTCCTGCTTGCTGTTTGCCAGTAATGCAGGTGGTCACGTTTGCATCTTAGGCTTTCACCATCTTGTGATTCGGGGAGATTAGGAGTTATCTGGGGTCCTAGCCACTAAGTAGTTAAGCCGAGATTTTACCCAAGTGTGTTTAATTCCAAAACCATATCCACCTGAGCATCCCACCCTCGTTCTCCTGGAGGAGACCCTGTGGAGCAGCAAAAGACACTGGAGGCCTCTGAGTGCCAAACAGGTGACATTTAGAATAATTTCTCTCTCAGTATTTGTTTAAAGATTTATTTACTTTGAGAGAGAGAGTATGCACAAGTCAGGGAGGGGCAGAGAGACAGGGAAAGAGAGAGAATCCCTAGCAGGCTTCGTGCTGTCAGCATAGAGCCTCACATGGGGCTCAGTCTCACCAATCGTAAGATCATGACCTGAGCCAAAATCAACCAACTAGGCACGCTGGCACCCACCTGTCTTTTTATTGTTATTTTGTTTGTTTATTTATTTATTTATTTATTTATTTAAAATATTTATTTATTTTTGAGAGAGAGAGTGCAAGTGGGAAGGGGGCAGAGGGAGAGGGGTCAGAAGATCCAAAGGGGGCTCTGTGTTGACAGCAGCGAGCCCGATGGGTGGCTCGAACTCATGAGCAGTAAGATGATGACCTGAGCTAAAATTGGATCTCAACCAACTGAGCCACCCAGGGGCCCCTTTTGTTATTTTTAAAGGGTGGGTGAAAGTTGGGGAAAACCTGGAATAAATAAGGTGGGTCTTTTTTCTTTTTGACTTTAATTTTTAAAGTTATTGTACTGATTTATTTATTTGATAATGAAGGATAGAGTAGAAGTATGTAGGATTCTTGATTTTTCTCCCTTTCTCTTCTGGTGATGTCACAGCAATTTGAACTGTTCATATATTCTGAGAAGAATGTTGCTTAATGATGGGATATTAGGGAGCACCTGGGTGGCTCAGTCATTGTGCATCTGACTTTTGATTTTTGGCTCAGGAAATGATCACAGGGTCATGGGATCGAACTCTGCTTTGGACTCCACACTGAGCATGGAGTCTGCCTAAGATTCTCTCTCTCTCTCCCTCTACCACTCACCCACTCATGTGTTCTCTCTCTCTAAAAGAAAAAGAAAGAAAGAGAGAGAGAGAGGAAGAGAGAGAGGAAGAGAAAGATAGAAAAATGAAATGCCACTAACTAAAACTTGTTTTCTTCAGGGGCCACAGTAATACCAAAATGTTGTATGTGACCACAGTGCCAGATCATGTGCCTTTGCTGTTGACACGGTGGGAAATTTGATTTTACTGGTTTTGATACTAATCTTAAGAGATGGCTTTTTTATCTTTTCGGTTAACTTAGGTCAAATTTCTGAGAAGATTAAGTACTACGTGAAGGAAAATGCAAAACTTGCAGAAAAAATCTCCATTTGTGAACAGAAGGTATAATCATCCCCTCCTTTTTTTTTTCATTTTCATGATTTCACCTGGAATTGCGTTCACTTCTAGTTCACGGATTTTGCCATCTCCTCTTTCATCCTGGTGTCCCATTTCATTCCATTCGGTACCAGGCTAAATTCAAAGCAACCATCACATATGTTAAATACCACATTCTTTATTTCTGTAATGACTTACCCACCAGAGATAGGTTTTTATGTCGCCATAATTAATATTTTTGAATTCTGACTCCTCTGTTACATATTTGTGTAGATCAATGGAGCCAAGAAATGTGCTCAAGAAACCATGTGGCAAAATAAGCTTCCCTCTTACAAAGCACATAACTGTAAGGTAAAAATCCCTTCTTTGTTCTGAGGCCCCTGGGTGGCTCAGTCGGTTAAATGTCCCACTCTTGGTTTCAGCTCAGGTCATGATCTCATGGTTCGTGAATTCGAGTCCCGCGTCCGGCTCCGTGCTGATGGTGGGGAGCCTTCTTGGGATTTTCTCTCTCCGTCTCACTCTGACCCTTCCCTCTTTGCTCGCTTTGCTCTCAAAAAGTAAATTTTTAAAAAAGTATTAAAATCCCTTCTTTGTCCTTTAAAAACAGAAGTAAAAGTAATGAGTAAGTATTCCTCATGACTATATGTTTTGTTGAAGAAAAAAGTGAGACACTTGAGCACGCTCATGAATTTTTTAAAGACATCATTCAAAGTGTGCATGCTTTGTTGCAATCTGAGAGAAATCAGAATGTCAAGAACCGGGGCTTCCTGAGTGTTTTGCTACTAAGAGTTACCGTAACTTGATGCTTTAGCCCTTTTGGTTGTTGGGTGAATTGAGCCTGTCAACCTTCTGTGCTGTTCACTGCTGTTTCAAGCAGTAACACCACAGTGCCTCTTTTATTTAGGAGCTAGGCAGAATTTATTTTCATAACCCTGGCTTAATTTTTATATCATTCAGTGCTGCCAGGAGAGAGCACTAGAGGTTTCTAGCCATGTTGAACAGTTCTGTTCCTCTTAATGCAGAGCAGAGAATTTTTGAAAGTGAATCTGGTGACAATATTTATCTTCCATAAAGAAAAGTCATTCATTTGAACTGCTTGGCTTGAAATATTTTACACTTTTTTTGCTTTTTCTTTGTCACCCAGTCACAGTCCATCATCTCAGAAGCAAATTAGTTGCTCTAAAATATTTACACCTTCCACTGTTCTCTTTACGTGTCTGGCTTTTCTCTCTGGCCCAAACTGATTGACTGTTTTTAATGATACAGGGACTGACTGTGGGGTATTTTCTGTTGACAATGCTTCTTTGTAACATATTGTCTTCTGTTTGTTTGGAAAGTCTAGTACACATTTTTTGTGTGTTTTTTTTTTCTATCCTACTTGCAAATCAGGGAAGAGAAAAATCTACAGAGAACTTGAAAGGTGTTATATTAGTAAACTCTTCAGAAGTTTCAGAAGTAAATTCCCTCTATTTCCTGCAGGATTTCCATTGTACACTTTAGCTTTGAAGAAAAACATTAGAACATTAGATCTATATGTTATCAACTGAGTGATCTTCTTCTTGGGAACTAAGTCACTAGAGAGAATGTTTTGCTCAGGTTCACCTCCCTCTTAATGAAGTTCCTACCAGCAAAGCAAAATTGAAATCTGAAGAACAGCCCGTGCAGAAAGAAAATGCTCAGCTTAAGATCCAAAAGAATCAGGTAACAAAACTTACTATCAAACATTATATAAATCAGAGAACTGAACATCATTACTTCCTTTTTAAGTTTCTCTTCTTTAACTGTGGTAAAATACATGTATTAGAAAGTTTCCCATCATAAACATTTTAAGCGTACATTTTAGTAGTGCTAATAAGTACATTCACGTTCTACAGTCATGACATCTTTCTTAAATCTGTCTTAAAGCCAGTAGATACCAGTGTATGCATCAAGGATTCGATGCAGAGAGTCTCGACATCTAATAAATGTAACCTAGAAGAGGTGTTTCTTGGAGGGAAGAAAATGGCATTTAGTAGAATGACTTTGCTCTGGGAAGGTAATAAGTGGCTTCCTGCCTTTGAAATCCTGTCCTTTCTCCTCTCCCGCTCATGGCCACGCTCGTGGGAACAGGTGCACACACTGAAGTAAACCGTTTTATGCTTGACAGGCAGCAAAAGGCGACTGGGAGACAACCGTGATGCACTGAGCTGTGTGAAAGGGGCAAAGGAAGCCGAATGGGAAACGCTGAAGAAGAATGTAGACGTTCTTGATGGAATGTGTGGACGAAGACAGAAGCTCACAACAGAGTAAGACTTTCAGGAGTTAATTGTTATAAACACAGTTGTAAGAATGAATGTGTGAGACAATGGGGATAATTATACTTTCTTTGAGCATATTTAACACCAACCATACTTTTACCGTAATAATCAGTAAAGATTTGTGTTTCTCCCTTCTGCCTTGATTTCTGTGATCCGCATCATCCTTCACTTTGTGGAAACCTCAGGGTTCATTTTCATTGTCCTTTACATTTCGGTCCCATCATAGCAGTTTGATTGCCATATGTCCATAACTTTTTGTTTAACTCTAGACATCGGGTAGGAAATGTTTGAAGAAGAATTCAGGTGTACTATGATGGTATCTTGCTGCAGATGAGATGGGAGTTCATGGGAGATCAGGGGCACCAGCACCTATCCTTAGATCCTTATCATATTCACTGAATCCTGCGCACTCAGTTTTCCTTCCTTTCCCTCTTTATTTTCCCTTCCCTTCCTTTCCCTTCCCTGCAATCCTTTTCTAGGAGACAATATTCTGAAGGTGGGGCAATTCACGTCATTTTCTTTCTGTCAGTGTATTTTGCATTCTTCTCAACTGGTGTCTTTGAGGCAGGTGGCAGGAGTTCCCTCGTGAACTGTAGAAATGTCCAGTAGGTCATTGTACAGTGTTAATGACACCATGTCCAATGAAGATGTCTCTATGACAATGTCATGGCCCCAGCCTTGATGGAAAGTTCAGGGCTCTTGGGAGAAACCAGACAAGTCAGGAACCCCTGCTTCATCTTTATGTGTTTAGTTGTGATGAGTTGGTCAGGCTTGATTTTGTACATTGAAATGAAACACACTTATGCAATCCCAATCACAAAAGCCTGAGCCTGTGAGGGCATCCATGCGGGCTTTTAATATTTATGTGATGTATTGATGAGTAGGTATAGAGGGGTGTAAATAGAAGTTCAGAGTTGCCAAAGACTTGCCAGCATGCTGGAGTTTGAGTTTTTAGTCCCGTAATGCAGGGCATCAGTGCTTCCCCCTGGTTGTGTTTGTGGATCTGTGCATTTACGGGGAACGGGAGAGGGGACATTTGAGTCCTGCCTTCAGATTTTGGGGAGGGAAGAAAAACAGAATTTCACATGGGCTACCAGGTAATGTATGTTTCTTTCCCCTCATAGGAACCTGGGACTAAAAGAATGGGAGCAGATTGAAGGGGAGAAGCAGCTTTCAGCCACAGAGCATAAACTGAAATTAGCTGCAGAAGATCTACAGAACTACAAGTGAGTTCAGCTCCCACCAGCAACAGCTCACACCTGCACGTTGGATTACCTTGAAACTTTGTACAGTGTTTAGACCCAAGTAGCACACAAATACACACAAATATTCAGGAGACATTTATTTATATAGAAACTTCAAGAAAAATGTGATGTTTTCTAGATGTTAAGTTAAAAATATTAATCTAAGCAAGTTAAGTCACTAAAGATTTCCTGATCCCCAATTCTGGCCAGACTGTATGGAAATGTGGTTCCCGAACATGTTTCTGGAGATGCTGGAAATTATTATAAACCTCAGAAAGCAGTTTGGTGGAGGACATATCACATCGACAAGTATGACCATCGCTTTTTAGAGACCCACTTATAACTGTGAGAAATATGATAAGGATATAAGGAAAAGAAGCCTTGAACTTCATGATGAAAGATATTCATTGCAGGATTAGGGAGCCGTCACCACTGGTAAGGAGACTGTGTCAACCGGGAGCCCCACAAGCATTAAATAATAAATCCAAGATGATGTAGCGATGGGTGTGAGTTTTCTCTGTTCTTCTCCTTATGTGAAATGTGTCTCATGTGATTGGATCGTGTTTATGAGAGTTCAGTTCTTTTAATGGGAACCTGGACCAGTTAACGTCACCCTCAACATTGTGCTTCATCTGATGAAAGCAATTGTCTCTCCCAGGAGAAAAGTAGAAGCAATGCAAGAAGAGCTGCAGCAGTCAGAGCTCACCTTCGGACACCAGGTAGGCTGTGCTCTGCCCAGTAGGTCCTGAGTCCTTCGGCACCTAATGCAGATGATCATAATGGGCCACCGAATCTCTCAACATGGGTTTTGATTGATGTGCTGGCTCTTTCAGATCGCTCTTTGTGAGAAAGCGGCTCAGGACAACTGGGTAAGAATGTTTTTCTCTCCTGCTCCTGTGCACACTCTGCCACAGCTGAATGTGGATGTGTTCCTCTCTCCCAGCTCAGAGCTCATGATCTGAAGAGGGCAATGGTGGAGGCAGAGAAGGGAAGTCGCCTACTTGAAACACAGGTACAGGGTTTTGACATATTTCTTTTAATGGCGTTGTGAGGTTTTTAAAAAGGCTAAACTGTTTGGTGTCCAGTGGAGGCCCGGGTGTGGTAACTCTTAGTGAGACTGATTCATCTTGCTCTTCAAGACTGGAAGTCATCCAAAGACAGAGGCTTCCAGAGGAAACCAGGAGGCACAAACCAATGGCAGAAGGACCTGACAGGGAGATCCCTCCGTGGAGAGGTAAGGAGCACATTGTAAAATGCAGGAGCTTAACTTCTGTGGTAACACCCACTGTTGGGAGCCATTTTGGGCTCGCAGGTTGAGACCTCTCCCTGTGTGGAAAAGGTTGAAGCAAAGCTCCCGCCAGCCAAGATGGCGCCTAGTCTTACCTCCTTCTAAATAATCTTTCAGGCCTGGATTTCTTGAACTGCTCTAATTGGCCCAAGGGATATAATGCTGTTTGGTTTTACGGCATATGGAAAAGGGGACCTGGAGTGCGATGTCTTGATGGATAAAATCTGAATGAGAGTAACCTGGCCAGAAGTAACCTCAAAGTTGCCTCTGGGGATAGGTTACACAAATTGATCATTACAGAATAGCAGTTATGAGTTGGCTAGAAATTAGCAGACGTTAGGCCCCAAGACTCCTTGAACCAAACTAGATTTTCCCTGCAGGTATCGCATTGTGTTAATCATCCCCCAGCCCCAGCATAAAACCTCAAGGCACATCTCTGTAAAGCTTCTCTCAGTATTTGATTAACAGACTGTTAGGAGAGATTGTAAAGAGACTTAGGACCTTCCCCGGAGGTTAGCCTAGCCCAAAAGTTAGAAGCACTGTTTTTTTGTTTTTTTGTTTTTTTTTTTTAATTTTATAATAGTTTATTTTCAAATTGGTTTACATATAACACCCAGTGTTCATCCCAACATGTGCCCTTTTTAATGCCCATCACTCCCTCTCCCCCCTCCCTCATCTCCCTCACCCTCAGTTTGTTCTTAGTCTTTGAGAGTCTCTTATGTTTTATTTCCCTCCCTCTCTGTGTCTTTTTTTCCTTTCCCCTAGAAGCACTGTTTACAGATAAGGTACAAACAGTACCCAAACAAAAGTAGCTACACATATCTCCACTGATCAACAACAAATATTGAGTACCTTCCTGAAGTTAACATTTCACGAATCCTTTTGCAATTCCCATCCCCATGTTCCCTTATAATAAAAAGGCAATAACAAAATACACTTACAGAAACTACCATAAAAGAATAGATAGACATGAGCCCTTATGATTATGGATAGAATGACTCCTAATCTACCTATAGATGATTAACATAGGTCTTGCGACAACAATGTATGTTGTTAAGAATGCCTTGTCACTGATGTAATGTCACTCACTGCCTTTAAATAAAGAAACTAAGACTAGCAGGTCAGAGATGCCAGAATTGCCAGGGCTGCCTTCTTGGTCATCAGACTACATCTCTCTCATGGCTCTCTCATTTCCTTTCGCCAGACCGTCCATCCTTCGTGGACCCCTAGATTCGCCGGAACTGGACCCTGGCAACCCACACAATTGGCTTCTTGTTCCAATGGGTGTAATTGTTCAGTCTCCTGCAAACAGTCCCAGGTGGTTACCAGAGAGCACAGGTTGTCTCGCAGTGGTGACAGGACACTAGCTGCCTAAGATGCCCCCAGCCCGCAGGGCTCTTTGGGTCTGTCCCTTGTGAGTGATTGAGCTCACACCCCTCCACCGACCGTAGACCCCCCTGCAACCTCCCGGTTACACTTAACTGGAGAGTGGCTGTTAGAGTGCATGTGGATCAGCCCCCTTCCACCTTGAGACAACGTTGAAGGCTTTTTCTTTTGTTTCACATTAATCATATGAACAACAGCATGAATTGGGGGCTGTATGTCCTGATTAGCTTTCTTGATTTGGCTTTTGGATAAATATTCCATAGAAAATATGCTTTCTATAAAGAAAGGAGACATTTCTTTCCTCGGTTTGGAAGTCCCTTTATTCTTTAAAAAGTTTTTTGTATTGTGAACTATCGTACCCCATTAGTGAAGTAAATCCTTGTGAAATTTCACTCCTCTAATGTTATTTTATTAGTGTAACTCTAAAACTTTGCAACTCACTCCACACACAATTAACTTTTCCTTTTCTCATTACTATAGTATTAGTCTCATCAAGGGAATTTCTATTCATGAATACTTACATAATCCCTTGTCAGATACATAAGGCACATTATATATATACAGTAAAACATTTGAAAAATCCCACCCGTGCCTTGTAGAAAAGGACAGAGTGCTGCTCATGCTGATGGTTTACTGACATTATCCTAACTAAGCCATTCTTATTTTAATTTTTAATCTGTGATAAATTGTCATTTCCCATCATGTGTATTAGGAAACGCTTCTTTCAATGTTAGTGTTGGTTTCCAGTGAATTGAGCCCTGACCTGTCCACAGTTGATTGATTATCAAATATCCAACCAAGGCCTTCTGGTGCCTTACTCAAGGCTCCCCTGAGTCCCCAGGGGTCACCTGTGCCATGTGGGAAACCCTCTGTCTCTGGTAAGGTACCTGATTGTATAAGATGTGTGGAGGAAGGCATGGAGGTTTTTTTCCACCCAGTCTATGCAAGTCAGAATAAACCTCCAACCTTTCTTTGGCCTCTGTCAAATGCAGAACCTGGTGCAGCTTCCATGAGGAGCAACAACTCTGTCCCTACTATGGACACAGAGAAGGTCAGGTAAATGATGTGACCATTTTCATTTGTAACTCTCTCTCAGGAATCTTTTATCTCTTTATACAGCACTCTCTCCCGGTCTTGTCTCTGGTTTGTGTGTTCTGAGATAAATCTACAATGTTACTTACTTTACAAAGAGTAAAACTCTTTCCCAGAAGCCTATGGGCCTCTCTGTTCTTAGCTTGTCATCCTTGGTAGTGCCTCCAGAAGCTGGGTTTAGAGGCTGAGGACCACAGGGCAGTCACTGTGTGTTTGGGGAAATAACATGAGGAGGATGACACCTCACTCCACACTTAAGTCTCCTGGCCTGGCTCACTCCTTCCAGACCTCCTTCCATGGGAATGTTCCTGGAAACTGAAATAGCGTTATTGCTGTTATTTTACTCCTTTTCTATCCAGAGTTAGTCATTAACCTGTTTAGAACATCGATCGTAATCCTCACTAACTGAAAAACATGAAAAGCCCAACTTTATGAAGGATGCTTAGCAATTTTGAATTCTCTTATTCAAAATTCATTTTTTTCTAAATTTTGTAATTCATCAGTTTTCCTATCTCTTTTGGGAAATGTGCTTTTGCAGAATCACAGCAGCTGTTCAAGCCGTCAAAATATTATGAATTATCAGGGAAGGCATATATGTAGTAGAAAACGGACGCTAGAGCTGAATGAATGGAGGGTGAAAGTCAGGTCTGATGTGCCAGTTTCTGGAAAAGAGTTGATGCCATGTTCATGTAACCAAGTTCTTTTATGGCCTGTGTAACTGTGATAGCTGGCATGTTCTATTGATACCTTATCTGTCTTTTCCACTTTGATATCAGAGCTATTCATTTTCATTCTCTCATTTCAAATTCCAAACATATTTTTCTACGGGACAAAATTAGTCCCTATGTCATTGTGTACGTAAAATTCGGCATTACCATCAATTCAGATATAGCTATAACTTTAACTAACTAACTCCTGTAGGTGGCACTGTTACTGCAGAAAACACTTTCCCAGTTTGCCTGTAGGGCTCTAAGGATGTCATCTCCCCATAGATCTTTATGTCTTAGGACAGCATGTCCAGAGAGGGAGCCAGGTGAGCAGAGGACCTTGCAAGCAGAGCTGGTATCAACTCCTGCTTCACCTTTTGCAAGCCGGTTGACCCTCATTAGTCTTAAAGCCTGTTTCCTTGCATTTAGAGCAGGGTGGCCATATTCACCTTACAGAGTTCTGACAGTCAGAACTCAGGCATGAAAGGCCTGTACAAGGTTCTCTCATGAGTCTCCAGCATTAAACCACTCACAAGAATTAACTGAAGATGGATTAAAGATTTAAAGAAATGATATGAAGCCACAATTCCCTGTCCTTATTTCTGCTCTTAATATGCCATGACGGAGCTATCGAGGTGGTGAAGGGCTGAGTGGAGAGTAGTCCTGAAAACCTGTGTGTGTGGAACGGACATTCTTTAGTAGTCTGGAATTATCTCTCCGATCCTCTAGGACTGGACACTTCCTTCCTACATTTGCAGACAGTACCATGCATGCTGTCAGAAATTTACTGTCTTGGCTCCTGCAACACCTAGAAGCTCTAGGTGGGACCTGGTGGGAAGGGTGGAGTTTTGTGGCACTGATGCTGCCTTATTGAAACCAGGTGGAGGAGAAGGAGACCGGCACTGTTCCTGCTTAATTGGGTTTCTGCTATGTTGGTGTCAGTGTTGGATTTTTCACCTTTTGTACTAAGATATCTCAAAAGTTTAATTTCTGTCCTTCAGGTCAACGTGGCGGCAAGAGTATTTCCTCCTTTCCCAGAAGTTCCCACCATGTCCTTATCCCATGGGTTTCACTTTATCACCATTCATAGGCTGTCAGCTACCCACACCTTCTCCTGGTGGCCTCTGGGACCTCACCCTCCACCTCCATCTCCACCATTCGGTAAGATGATCTGAATAGTAGAAGTTGACTTGTAAAACACATTTCATCTTTTTTCTTGTTGAGTCTTTGGAGACGATGCAGTGATGGCCCGACTGAGGATTTGTAATGTTCTCTAAGTCTCTCAGAACATGGATGAAATGGTCTGTCATTTCCACATAGCGAGCTGGGCATCAAGTGTCTCTAATAGAGAAGAAACAGGCCTGACACAGGATGACAGACATACCACTCCTTACGATGTAGCTTGTACAGAGACCATGTGTTGCTCACTGAGGGATGAACACACCCCTAACTTTATTTCTAGCTAGTTGAGAACAGAGCTCTTCACAGTTGCTTGATCAGTTGTGAAAACACCTAAACCAGGGCCCTGTGGAAACTTCCTCAAGGGACAGGGCCAAATCTTTCCTCTTGACTATAATATTAGTCTAAGTACATTTGTATTTGGAAATAGTTATATAATACCTGCTTACATATGGAAGGCAGCCGTTAGATTACCTGAAGAGTGAACAATTCACCTGGAGCCAGAAGAAACAACCCATGCTCTTCTATTGAGGGTTCATTGATGTTACCCACCAATCAGTACTCTCATTTTAATTCTTATATGTAATGAGACGGTGAGTTATGACCCGTAATGTATACTGAGGAATGGCTATTTTGGTGACGATTTCCAGATTTCCCTTTGAGCTGATTTGTCGAAAGTTATTTGACTCATTACCAAGAACATGAACCAGGGCCCTATGGTTTCTTCATTATAATTGGGGTCACCTGAGGTTTGTGGGTTACTCTCTGCCCTCCTCAGAGTCCTAATTTGGGGAAAGGTAAAGATGACACAATGTGACATCAAAGTTAAAGATGTCGTAAAATGCTTGTTTGATTTCTGCACAGTCTACTAAAATCACAGTAAATCTCCAACCCATCTAGAACCTTTAGTCAATCAAGAAGCTGGTTTCCCTCCCGTAAATCACAACAACAAGCACTCTACCACATGCCAAAAAGGACGAGGTAAATGCTAGGGCCATTTCAGGGGTAAGTCTGTCGGGAAATCCTCATTTGCCATACCGCATGCTCTGCGGCCTTTCCCCTATTTCATGTGTTGTGTGATATGTCTGCCTGTTCCTAGTTTCCAAATGCACAGCCTGAACCCAAGAGTCTACAGGCTTCTCACTTTTCAGCCTGTTGTCAATTTCTCGTAAGTTTAGTAGTCAAAGGAACTTAGAGTTTGACGACCTTATGGCTTTTCCCACGTGTTCTGGAAAGAACGCCAGGAAGATGCATTGTTCTCCATCCTAAAGTCTCTAGGCTTGTTGACTCCTGCCATGCCGCCTCTCTGTGAGATCAGCATTGTCATTATTTTCCTCTTTCTAGTCAGGCGATTCATGTGTCAAGAGTATCTGTTCACTGGAAATACAAAAAGACTTCCCTCCATCTTTCTGTTGTGTACCTTGTACAATTTAGGATAGGCTTGGACACAATCATTGTTCTAACTTACCACCTTCACATCTTCATTGGTAAATGAGCTATTCAGAGGATTCCTTCACTGTATCTTGGGTAAAAATATTCTGAACACAAGGTCCTTTGTTGTGTTCAGATGAGCAAGGTCTGTTGTGTTTCTAATCAGTGTTAGAGCTGATACCATCGCGCATGATACATCTCTGTAAAACCAAAATCAAAACACATGTATTAATTCTGTTCCATGAATTTCTACCTCTTTGTTTCCATAGGATGTATTACTCTGTGTCTTGTAGTGTGCTCAACATCAGAATTCCTTATGAATTCAGAGAAACACAATGGGGCCTAAGAGTCATTGATAAGGCCTGCCTTCCTCCCAGCAAACACTTTCTCAGTTCCCCATGTGCTCCAGGCACCCCAGGTCTCAAGTGGTTTCTTGGCCTTTGACAGCACTTCCAGAGAAGGCGAAGACCTCTTTCTCAGGAAGGGAGCAGACCGGGCAAAGTGACGGGCCGGCAGGCAGAACTTCTTCCCAGTAGTAGTTGTGATTTCGTGTGCAGAGAATGAGCTATATATTCGCACTCCATTTTTTTTCTTCTGTTCTGAATATGCCAAAAACAGAGCTTCTCCAGTCACTGTACTGGAGGGCTGCAGGGTGAACCTGGACATCGATGTCTGCCTTTCTGGAAGATGCTACTTCATTAGATTTGAATGACTTCCTTGAATCCTCTAAGACGGGAGCCTTTTGTTCTCCATTCTGGAACATGGGCAGGGACATGTGGTGGCAGTTGTTTAACCTCCTGCATTTAATTTCCCAAGCTGTGGGTGGTACCCAGTGGCGGGGATAGAGTTTTCAGGTCCTGATGCCACTCTCATGGATCCTAGTGGCAGAGAAGGTGCAGGTACTGTCACGTTCTTTCTGGGTTTCAGCTGGTTTGGTATTGGTTCTCCTGTGTGGCATACGAACATAGCCGTCACTTCTGTTCTGCAGGGCAGTGTGGATCCGTGGGGACCTCCTCCGTTCAATGAAAGATTCTGCATGCCCTACCCTGGAGGCCACCCCATGGGCTACTGGGCACCGCCTCCTCCTGACCCTTGGTGGCCCTGGGGACCACCCCGAGCCCCTCCACCTGCACCACTTGGTAAGATGATCTGGGCACTTTGCGTTGCCTTGAAAAGCACCTTTCTCTAACTTTTGTTGTTGTGGAGTCTTGGACCAGGTGCAGAGATGGCATCACAGTCCATTGCCATACAAGGGAATTGTGCCTTCTGCCATTACCACATTCCTCCGGTTCTCATGATGGACATATCTTCTCTGTGTCATTTCCCCCAGCCTGTGTGGGTACAGGTGTCTCTCATGGAGATGGAAGAGGGCTGTATACAGAACAGCAGACACAGCACTTCAGCGTATGATGTACACAGCCCATGTGCTGGGCTGTGGGAGGTATGAGGCTCAGCCTAATATATATGCACCCAGTGGAGCCCCCAGCCATTCACAGTTGTTTGATGAGTTATGAAATCACCAAAACTAGGGCCATTACGGGTCTTCGGCAAAGTTGAAGGGATGGTTCTCTCCTTTGCCTTCGGATCACCTGAAGCATGTGGGATACCCTCTGTGCTTTGTGATCTGACTGGGTCAAGGGATGAGAAGAAGGTTTTCTTTTCTTTTCATCTCTGCACAGTCTACTCAAATGAGAAGAAACCTCCATCCCTTCTAGGGTCTTTTGCAGATGCAGAGTTTGCTCCCATGAGTGACCACAACACTGACTTTATCATAAGAGCCATGAAGGACAAGGTAAATGCTGTGGCCGTTTGCACTTGTAAATCTTTTGGGAACCCCTCACTTTTCTGTCCAGAGCTCTCTCCTGGCATTGTGTCTGTTTTGTGTGTTGTATGATATGTCTGCTTGTTTGTCTCCTTTTGGAATGCACAGCCTTAACCCAAGTGTCTCCGGGCGCCTCTGTTTTCCACCTGTAACCTCCTTGTGGTAAGCTTCGAAGGCAAACATGCTTAGCAATAAGGACCCTAGGGCTTTTCCAGTGTGTTACTGGAAATAACCCAAGGAGGATGACTCCATAATCCACCTGGAAGTCTCCTAGCATGCCTCATTTGTTCTGCACCTCCTCAATGTGGAATCCTTGGTCTTCCTGTTTCTTCCAGTCCTCTTTCTGTGTAGGGGATTAACATGTTCAGATAACCAGTGGTTATCCTTAGGATTTGAAAATGCAAACTGCCTTCACTCCAACTTCAATTTTGGTATGTTTCATTTAGAGTTGTCTTAGGCAAAGTACATTTGAATACCCATCAACATTCAGGTGTGTGTTTTTTTTTTAATATTTTTGTTTTGGTTTGTGTGTGTGTGTGTGTGTGTGTGTGTGTGTGTGTGTAAATGTGCTGTCCAGAATCCCCTGAGGCGCCCTGGGTATGAAAACTCATAACTATAAGAGGTGACATATCTGTCCTAGAAAACATGCACTGGAACATGAGTGGAGAAGAGAGAAAATCTGTCATTACCTGCAGTGTAATTCCCCACCATGTCCTTCATTTGTGTTCCCATGAGCAGGCTCTCTTGTGCCCTGTGTCACTGTTACAGGTGAAACCTGGTAATTGACAGTAGAAAGGAAAGTTCATTTGTGTTCATTTTGTTATTCAGAATTTCAGCTCATTTTTCCAGAGGACTCAGTTATGCTGCAAATTGTCCTGTACTTAAACTGGGAAGTATCATTGAATTCAAAATAATTAGCTAGCCTAACCATCATTTATAGGTAACATGTTTCTCTAAGAGCATGCTTTTCCAGGTGCTCAAGTGTTCCAGGTTGCGAGACTTCAGGATCCCCATACCTCCCTCCCCCCCAACCGTGTCTCTGTACCCATGGATAGCACTTCCAGAGAGGAGAAGACCCCATTGTTGGGAGAAGAGCAGATTGGCCCAGGCGGGGTCTTCAAGGCAGAGCTTTGAGGCACGAGGGCCATGCTTCCATGTGTGGAGATTAGGATTGTCATTCGTTCTCATTCTCTAGTTCTTCACGTCGAAAGCAGCAGCCTCTGTGGTGGAGGCATATGCCGTGCGCTGGGTGATTCTGTACTTAGATGCCTTCCTCTTGGGAGAATGCTATTTTATTAATTTGGTATTCCCTCCATAAATCCTCTTGTACGAGAGCCCTTGCTGTTCTACTTTTGCAGACAGGTGGGGAGAGTGGTTTCTTCCCCACCCCCAAAGCTCTCAGCAGAACCCTACGTATGGGAGGAGTGTGTTTGATGCTGATGCTGCCCTCTTGCAAGCTGGTGGTGGCGAAGCTGGCAGGAGATGTGCACTGCTTCTTTAGATTTCTGCTTCTTGCTGGTGTTGGTGCTTGGTTCTGTCCTCTGAACACAGCTTTCATTTCTGTTCTGCAGGCCATTATGTATGCAAGAGGGCCTGGTCCTTTCCCAGGATGGCTTTTCGGGCCCTACCCTATGGACTGCCGTTCATCCCCAGTCATGGGCTATGGGCCACATCCCCCTCCTCCACCAGCTCCTCCACCTACTCAATTTGGTAAGATGACCTGAACTGGATAGATGAGCGACTTCCAAATGGTTTTCATCTTCTTCATGACTGACTGACTGTGTGGCAATGATCTAGAGATGGTGAGGGTTTGACAATACAACCGTAAACCTGCCTGAGGACAGTGTAATAGAAATCCAAGTTTTCTCAGGACATACGTCCATGGGCTTTGGCATTTCCATGTAATGAGGGGAGCTAGAGGTTTCTCTTGTTCAAAACAAAGAGGATGTTCACACAAAGGGAGACATATCCACGGTACTGGTGCATGTTTTACAGAAACAGTGTCCAGGGTTCTGGGACAGATGAGATGGAGCCCTCACGTTAGGTGTCTCCGGCGTCCTGTGTGAAATGGGGCACATGCACTCTATGACACAGGCCTTTTGGTCACCATAATGGAAGCACCAGTGAAGGAAATGGGGAAACTCCAGTTACATAGGAATAGAAGGGCACTTGTGGACGACAAGCAGAGTCTGAGGAGGTGCAGAGGAGAGGGAGTTGGGTCAGTAGGAGGGATTTTTAGGCCATTCCTGTCAGGGCCCACAGCCCGGGCAGGGAGCACAAGGATAGCGTGAGATCTGCAAAGGACTGTTTCACGGGTTCAACCACAGTGGACAATTCAGTCATCATCTCTGAAATGTCACCGAAAACACAGTGCAGCCTGTTCATCATCTAAATCAAGATTGTGGTTTCCCTTGGTTTTCTGAAGGGTCTGTGCATGTATGAAAGAATGTCCTGGAGATTTGGGAAATTCAACGTGGTCTTAGGAAATGCTTGTCTGCCTCCGTTTATGTGTCTCAGTGAGACTAAAGGTGAAGACAGGTTGTAGATCAGCTGAGCGGCTTCCTTGGCCTTCAGCCTGAGTTAGACTCTCAGCGGAAATCAGGGTAGGACGGGAGCCACGCCTGCTTCACTCCCGTCACCGCAACGCATCATCCGCTGTCACTACCCTGCCTGCAGGTTTGCACCTCCGAACTTCGGTCACAGTATCCTGTAGCGTTGCCTGTGTTCCTGCTGTCTCAGCTCCATCACCAACTCTCAACGGGACCATCTCAGAGCCTCAGCTTGGGAATCTGAGAAACAGAGATCATCGTGGTTGGTGAGGTCAGTGCAATGAAGAGGTGATAAGCACATAAGGAATTTGTACACTGGATGGGATGAGTGGGCACTCGCCCTTCTCAGGGTGTAAATGTGAATGTATCTGCACACAGAAGATCCTCTACACATGTTCCTTCCATGTCATTCAATCGAGAGTAGAAAGCATGAGGCTGAGGGACTGGCAATTGCTATTTCAGAAGACACGGCCAAGACCCCTGCGTTTTTTCACTTCAAATTCAGGTCCTCCTTTACAATGGAGGAACGGATAAGAATGGGAATTCAGGGATGTTGATTTAAGAGTTGAAGACAGTCCTCTTCCCGTCTAGGTAGACCCACACGTGCAGTCACTCAATTAAGTGTTCATCCAAGGCCACAGATGTATCGTTGAGGACAAAATGCATAGAGGGGAAGGGAAGATCACACTGCAATAACTCAAATGTCTTTGCCTTCCAGGCACATTGGAAGCGTGAAGAGGACCCTGAACTGTGACAAATGGCCTGTGTTGATGTGATCTATTTAGAAAAGTTGTCTGATAGGGTAATTTGACTGCATTCTTTCCCTCACCATTCCTGTCCTCTCCATTTTGTCTTTCTTCGTTTCCCCTAATAAACCCATCACAGTTGTGTCTCTGTGTCATTATCTGCTTCCGGAGGACCTACTGTGATTCTATTATGATGGACACAGTGTGATTCCTGTATACACTGTGACACACAGTTAGAAACTGCCGTGATAGGGGCATGAGGGAAGTCACTATTGAATGGTATTGACTGCACATGTCCCCGTGGTTCCTTCTGGAGTGGTGGACACCACCTTCCTCTAGTCTGGTGGTGGTTGTGTTCAAGCCTCAATAGATCCTCATGAGCACATGGTGCCTGCTAGTCATAGTGGTGTGTGGTGATGAGCAAGACAGATAGGAGTCCCCTGGCAGTGGCTGATTTCTGATTACAAGAAATGGATGAGGGGTCAGCAGTGTCTCTGCTTGACCAGTGAGGAAACCCTGCCTTCATCCAGACGTCGTGGACTTTTCCCACCTACCAACTACCTCACGGTAGCACCAAACCATGTGGACACTGAGGTAGACCCATGGGAGTAGGTTTGGGGGTGAGTCTCATGATGTCCTATATTCCTCCCAGGGTTTTCTGATTTTTCTTTTAATTTTATGTAATGTTTATTTAGTTTTTTGAGGGAGAGAGTGATGGAACAGATGTGTGGGAGGGGCAGAGAGAGAAGGAGATGCAGAATCTAAAGTGGGCTCCAGGCTCTGAGCTGTCAGCCTAGAAATCAATCAATTCCAGAGGTTGGAATTCACAATGCAGGAGATCATGACCTGAGCTGAAGTCAGACACTTAACCCAAAGATCCCCCCAGGTGCACCTCCTCCCACTGTTTCCTTAGTGAGGTACAGGCAAGGCAGAGGTCAATGACATGATACCTGTTCTTCCCTCACCACCAAGGAGGAGTTAGTTCCTTGTAAGCATCTGGCTCTTTGCAGGCCCTCTAATCCCATGCATTTTGCCCCAGGGTCCCTAACGCCTGCAGGGCCCTCCTTCTTCCCAGGTTGTGGAAGCAGCCAGCCCTCCAGCAACTCCGGAGTCATGGCTGGGCCACCAGGGTGTCAAGATCTGGTTGTCCACACACTTGCCACAAGTGCTGCATCCAGCAATGCTGCAGGAAAGTCAGCGTGAGCAGCTGCCGGAATCCTGCTCCAGCTGAATCCTGGATTTTCTGAAGGATGCAAGGCCGGCCAAATGAATGAGAGAGCACACATGAGATGTAGTCTGATCACCAAGCAGGCAGTTCTGGCAATTCTGGCATCTCCACTCTGCTGGTCACAGTGTCTTTATTTAAAGGTAGTAAGTGACAGTACAGCAAGGAGTGAGTGACTTTCCATCGATAAGCATAGTTTGATATCTTTAACAACAATGTTAATGTTTTAAACGAGACATTTTTGTCAGCAAAGCTGCGATTTCCTCAGTCTTGCAAGTGTTTTACATCTTTCTTTTCTAGACCAGAAAGGAAACAATTCTTAGCTATTTTGTGATTCTGCTCTTAAGTTAATTAACATATGGTGTCTTTGAAGTAGGAGTAGGTAATTTTGTGGCAGGAGGGCAGACAGGATGTTTACAAAGCAATCAGTGTTGTTATTGTTGTGACTCTAAGTTTCAGTAAAGAGAGGGCACATGCATTATCATCTTAATACCTATGTTAATCATCTACAGAAAGATTAAGAGTCTAGCATCCTAAACTACAATGAGGGAGCTATAACCCTCCTAGTAATTCTGAGGCTTCTCTAAGTTCCTTTGCTTATGGAGGAGTGAATTTTCACAACAGGGGCCTAACGTGTACATAAGTTACCCTAATATTTAGCCAGTCTATAACTGCTATCAGTTTGTGTAACCCATCCCCAAGATGCAACTTTCAGATGACTTCTGGCCAGGCTACTCTCATTCCGATGTAATCCGTCCAAGCATCCTGTTCCAGGTCCTTCCTTTTTATTTCAATGCCTCACAACAAAACTTCTTGTGAAGTTTGTATAAAACTAGAGTGGACTCACCATGTTGTCTTCGTTTCAGGCATACATCATAGTGATTCCGTGTGTATCCATGATGCTCTCCATATTCCTCTACGAGTGTAGCTCTCCTGTGAAAGCATGCAACACCTTATTCCAGGATTGACTCAATTCCATAGGCGCTTCCTTGCATCCCAATGACCTAATCATTCCGTAGTCGGAAGTCTGCATCTCTTAGGGGTTTCAGTTTTTTATTGAAGTCAAGTATTCTTGTGGTAAACACCATTACCTGTAGTTGAGCCTGTGTAAATTTGCATTCTGCATTCCTGGGAATGCTGCTGAAAGCATTACAAATTCTATAATTCCAGTAATCAATTCGCTTTCATTCTTCACTCCCTATAGAGGAAAAGGAAAAGATTTCTTTGTGTCCCAGGCCCTGTCAGGAAGACCCCTCCCAATGTGGAGAATAGGCTTAACTGGACCAGCTGCACCCTCAGTACCTCCAGCTGAGGGCCGTGGCCTTGAGCATTGCAGGAATTCCCAGCGGCGGCCAGCAGAGGGCGAGCACGCACCATGACCAGGGAGGGGCCTGTTCCTCTGCGTGGGCAGCTTGGCCAGAGAAGGAGTCCCATAGGCTTTTCTGACACAGGGCGCCTCAGAGTAGCGTAGGTTTGCGTTGCCTCCGAGGACCCATTGGCTCTGAGTGTGGGCAAAGAGCCAGAGCTGCGTTTCCAGCAGGTTCTGCCCCAGGCCTGGGGGAGACCCTGGAGGCTTTGTAGCAACTTGATATCTCCTCAGTTATGGGGCTGAGTCCTGAGGAGGGGCGATGGGTGGCTTCCCTGGAAGCTCCTGGATGGTCCGTGAGCCTCACAGTCCCTTGCATTTTCTGGGCTGTTGCATGCTTGGTTCCTCGTTTTCCCTGCTGGGATTTGAACAAGATGGGTTTTGCCCAAGGATCTATGGACTCAGGACGTCCCATGATGCCACGTCAGCGATGCTGGGGTGGGTTTGTACCAGATTCGGGATCGTTTTGGTGGAGACATGCTGACAAAAATCAGAGGAAGCACCGCAGCGTTCAGTTAGGAAGGGAATATATGCAATGTTGACTCTCAGGACCTTCTAGAAGAATGGTTTCCTGCTGAAACCAGAGCCTGAGGGAGAAACCAACACAATGTGCACTCACATCATACATGCTTTTATTTTTTTTCAGGGGTATGTGTTCCAAAGTCTCGTGGAAAACAACTGAAAACCTGACAGGTATGTTGTGTCACGAACCTCCCGGAACTTCAGGATTATTCCTGCAACAGAACTTGTTCCAATTATCCTTTCTGTTCTTCTTTGGAAGGAAGCCCATCAATAATATCTTCCAAACATACTCGTTACCTTACCCCCTTTTCAGCTGATTTGAGCATGTTTTCTAATTTCTCATGAACCCAAGAACCTCTGAAATACTTTTAAATTTGTTGCAGTATTTACTAAAAGCTCCTTCACGGGATCCCTCTGTGACTAGTCCTGTTGCAAAGAGTATATCAAGGCCATTTCTCAGTATGGGTAAGACTGTCCTAAGCAAACATCGGGAATTAATTTTAGAAGAAAAAACCTGATGGTATTTTGTCTTTATTAAAATCAATGCTTATATTCCCTGTTGGATATATTTTGACGTAAAAAAAACTTTTGTGCTCATTTTTGCATTCCAGTATTTGTAGACCTACCTGAGTTATACCTTCACTGCATATCCTTCCAAAGCTCCATCCGTGACTGTGAGATAGAAGACACACCTTCTGATGAGCCTGCAGCTTTTCGTAGCTTCAAGATTTGTTCTCGTAGGTCTGTTAACTTTCCCCCCCAGGTGAGACTATCATCCCACCTTGAGTCCAAGTTCCATAAAAAATGTTATCTAGGTTCACCAGTATGCTTTCATTTCATTTTCGTGGATTTCATCATTTGATATTTTGTGGACACGTATTCATTGGATGCTTTCGATGTGCGATAATCCCACATGCAGTGGAATTTGAAAGAAAAATGTAGATCCTATACGTGACCTTCTATGATTTGCATATTAAATTAAGAAATGTAGAATTTTTGCAGTGAAATTAGAGTTCATTTCTGAGGAAGATGCAAGGGGGAATAATCATTTCCAGGGGAAAAGAATGGCATGTAGGCTTTCTATGCCTGCTGTCGTTACTCCATTATGTATCTGTTTATGAGCAATTTTATGACACTGTCTCATTTTTCCAGGTGAGTAATGATTTCATCAGCTAAATATATCACTTGTCATTCCAAGATGATAAAGTTAAAACTTTTATCTTCTATTGCTATGAGAGTATTTCTATTTTATATATTTTTAAATTCAAGTGTAATTAACAGAGCATTATGTTCGCTTCAAGGTGTAGCCTATAATGGTTCCACAATTGTTATATGACCACATGTTCCTCACAATTAGTGCATTCTTAATCTCCTTTCCGTCTTTTACCCATTCCTCCACCCAGCTGCCCTCTGGCATGCAGCGGTTTCCTCTCTGTGTTTAAAAGTCTGTGTTTTGTTTGCTTTATTTTTTTTCTGTCTGTCTTCTTGTCTCCAGGTTATTTGCCTCTTTGTTTTGTTTCCAAAATCCTATGTCGAAATGAAGTCACATGCTATTTTCTTTCAGCACAGAGCCCAATGCGGAGCTTGAACTCCAGAAGTGTGAGAGCATGACCTGAGCCCCAACTAAGAGTCACATGCTTAAGTGACTGAGCCACTCAGAAACCTGAGGTAAATAACTTTTTAAATGCATTGTTGGATTTGGATTGGAAATGCTTTCTTGTCAATTATCATATCTGTGTTCATCAGAGATATTGGCCTGTTGTTTTGTTATTGTTGTGTACTCTCTTTATTTGGTTTGGTATCAGGGTAATGTTGTCCTCAAAGAAGGAATTGGGAAACTTGTCTTCCACTTTCATAGTTTGGAATAGTTTAAGAGTAGGTATTAACTCTGAACGGTTGAAAGGATTCAGTTCTGAAGCCGTCTGATCCTGGACTTTTGTTTGTTGGGAATTTGTTGAGGACGGATTGGATTTGATTGCTCTTCATCAGTCTGTTCAAATTTTCTATATCTTTCAGGTTCAATTTTGGAGGTGATGCTTGTAGGGTGTGATGCATTTCTTGTAGATGGTCCATTTTGATGGTGTATAATTTTTCATGATGTTCTGTGATAATCCTTTGTATATCTGTGATGTCTGTCATTCTTTATCTTCTTTCATCTCTGCTTCGTTTAGTGATCTTTTGGGAGGGAAGGTGGATGAGTCTGGCTCAAGCTGCAGCAGTTGTGTTTATCCTTTCCCGTGATGAGCTTCTGATTTCATTGAAGTCTTCTGCCTGTCGTTGCGGTTCATTTGTTCTTCTTGTTCTAACTCCTTTATGTGGAAGGTTAGGTGGTTTATTGGAGATTTTTATTTGTGAGGTAGGCCTGCATTGTTGTCATCGTCTTCCACTTAGATCTTTCATGGCATCTCAAGAATTTTGGGCCCTTATGTTTCCTTTTCCATTCATCTCCGTGGTTGACCCATTCATTGCTTAGAGCATGTTCTTGATGCTCCATTTCTTGAATCTTGCCCTGTGACTGATTTCTGGTTGTTTCATACCAGAAAAGTGGTCTGAAAACATGGATGTGATCCATTCATCTTTTTGAATTGGTGGAGATTGTTTTGCAGCCCGACATGTGATCTCTTCTGCAGAATATTCCATGTGCACCTGACAAGAATGTGTATCGTGCTGTTTGGGGATGGAATGTTTGGCATATACTTAGTAGATGCATGGGGTCCAATGTGTCATCCCAAGCCACTGTTTTCATCTTGTTTTTCTGATCGGAGTATCTGGCCATTGTTGTAAAGTGGTGTGAGAATCCTATACTAAGACAGTATCATTGTGGATTTTTTCCGTTCTGTTATTCACTGCATTAGGTATTTTAGTGCTTCCATGCTGATTGCATGAATATTCACAATTGCTATGTCTTCTTGTAGATTGTTCCCATTATCACTATGTCGTAATCTTGGTCTCCTGAGGTATTCTTTGTGTGAAAGTCTGTTTTGCCTGATAGGAGTATTGCGATAAATGTGTTTCCATCTTTTCGCTTTTGATCTTCCTGTGCCTCGAGTTCTGGAATGAGACTCTTGTAGGCAGCACATAGGTGGGTCTTGCTTTTTTATCCATTCAAGCACCCTGCATGTGTTGATTGGAGCATTTCATCCACTTCTTTTCCAAGCTCTTACTTATTTTAGTGTACTTCATTTGTTGAATAGTTAACATCCACCTATATGGTTTTTGTTGACTAGTTAATGTACAGTGTTGTATTCGCTTCAGGGGTTGTGTTAGTTTCAACAATTAGAAGAGGAGACCCAGAAGACAAAGCGGGCTCCAGGCTCTGAGCCATCAGCCTAGAACCCGACCAGAGGCTCAGATCCACAATCCGTGAGATCAAGAACTGAGCTGAAGTCAGACACTTAACCGACAGAGCCACCCAGATGCACCTCCTCCCACTGTTTCCTTAGCGAGGGATGGCCAGAGCAAAGGTCCATGACATGCTACCTGCTCCTCCCTCACCACCAAGGAGGAGTTGGTTGGAAGCATCTGGCTCTTTCCAGGTCCTCCAATCCCGTGCATTCTTCTTTAGAGCCCGTGACGTCTGCAGGGCCCTCCTTATTCCCAGGTTGTGGAGGCAACCAGCCCTCCATCAACTTTGGTGTCATGGCGGGGCCACCAAGGTGTCAAGGTTGGCTGTCCACACACTTGCCTTGAGTGGCTGGGCCCAGCAGTGCTGCAGGAAATGTCAGCATGAGTAGCTTCTGTAAATAGGATTCTCTTCCACTGTGACTAGGGCCTGGGCTAAAACATGACCAGAGAGAGGGGGACACAGGATATGGGGTGCCCTGTGTCCTGGACAGGGCTGCACAGAGCAGAAGGCGGAGGGCCTGGGGAGCAGTAGAGGAAGAGACAGATTGGGAGGGAGACACTGAGTGAGAGATGGTGGAATTGGGCAAGTCCTAGAGAGTGAGAGGAAGAAACAGAGGGAGACGGTCCTAGAGAGAAGCATACATGAAGAGGAAGCCAATAGGAAAGGACAGAGCTGGTCACAGTGTATGGAGGGGGCGATGGGCCAGGCAGAAGGGACTCTGTGAAGATGCTCTTAGTGTTGGGTGCAGAAAGGGGAGGAAACCTGGACATTTGAATTCCCTGAGTGCAAAGCTCCAACGTCACTAGGGCAAGTTCTCTAGAGACCATTAGCCCTGGGAAGATGGGTACCCTCCTTTGGCCTGGCATGTTGGGGCCCCATCTCAGGAGTCCTCATGGAGTGAGATGGCTTGAGGCAGAGTGTGCAGCTCGTTAGCAGGTAAACCCCGGAGTGTGCCCCATGGGGACAAATTTAAAATCTCGTCTTGTGTTTATCGAACTAGAGTGGACTCACCATGTTGTCCTAGTTTAGGCACACATCATAGTGATTGCGTGTGTGTCCATGATGCTCTCCATAATAGCTCTACGAGTGTAGCTCTCCTGTGAAAGCATGCAACACTTTATTCCAGGATTGACTCGATTCCATAGGTGCTCCCTTGCATCCTAATGACCTAATCATTCCGTAGCCAGAAGTCTGCATCTCTTAAGGCTTTCAATTTTTTATTGATGACAAGTATTCTCGTGGTAAACACCATTTTCTGTAGTTGAGCCTGTGTAAATTTGCATTCTGCATTCCTGGGAATGCTGCTGAAAGCATTACAAATTCTATAATTCCAGTAATCAATTCGCTTTCATTCTTCACTCCCTATAGAGGAAAAGGAAAAGATTACTTTGTGTCCCAGGCCCTGTCAGGAAGACCCCTCCCAATGTGGAGAATAGGCTTAACTGGACCAGCTGCACCCTCAGTACCTCCAGCTGAGGGCCATGGCCTTGAGCACTGCAGGAATTCCCAGCGGGGCGGCCAGCAGAGGGCGAGCACGCACCATGACCAGGGAGGGGCCTGTTCCTCTGTGTGGGCAGCCTGGCCTGAGAAGGTGTCCCTTAGGCTTTTCTGATGCAGGGTGCCTCAGAGCAGCCGAGGATTGGGATGCCTTCGAGGATCAGTGGCTCTGAGTGTGGGCAAAGAGCCAGAGCTGTGTTTCCAGCAGGTTCCGCCCCTGGCTTGGGGAGACCCTGGAGACTTTGCAGTAACTTGGTTTCTCATCAGTGGAAGGGCTGAGTCCTGAGGAGCGGTCTGGGCAGCTTCCCAGGAAGCGTTCAATGGCCAGTGAGCCTCTGGGTCTCGTGCCTCTTCTGGGCTGCTCCATGGTTTGTTCCTCATTTCCCCTGCTGGTATTTGAACAAGTTGGATTTTACTAAAGGATCCGTGGATTCAGGGGATCCCGGGATGCCTCTTTTCCTACCCTTTCTGCCCCCAACATGAAAAGCATCCTCACAGAGTCCCTGATGTGTGGCCCAGGGCCCACTCCATACACTATGACCAGCTCAGTCCTTTCCTCTTTGCTTCCTCTTTGCCTCTGCATCTCTCTACCCCTGTCTCCTTCTCTTTCTTCCTCTCACTCTCCAGGACTTGCCCTGCTGGAGTTCACCCTCCTGGAGGCCGGCTTCTTCTATCTGGGTTTCAGGCTGTTTCAGGGTTTCACCTGTGTGATGGTTGGTCTAGGCGGGAAAAGACAAGGAGACAGCCTCTTATCTGGACTGCTCAAAGTTTAATTTTCTCTCAGGGTTTTTATGTAGTTTTAGAAGCAATACAGATGTATATCTCATAATGATTAACGGAATGATCTCCTCCCTAGCCCCCTTGATTGTTCCCATGATTTATAATAAAAATGTTCAAAACAGTTTCGAGTAAAATGTTAAGAACAGTTCACACGTAACCTGATTGTATCCAATGGCCACATTCTAGTAAGTGGTATAGTTTGAAAGAGCAAGTAGAAAGTACAAAGGTTTTACTCCTAGATTGCTGGTGACAGTTGAAAGATTACATGAGAAACCTCCTAATTTCCTTAAAACAACTTTCTAGCTTCTATTTCCTATTACAGTCCTGACCTGAAACCCACAGCAATAATCACATTCTCGAGGGTCTGGCAACATTCTTATGTATAATAGCGAAATCAGAGATTTATTTTATTCTTGAATTATTTCTATGTTTACTTGATGCACACTAAAACCTCCTAGATGATTTTATTATTATTTTCAGGATGATCAATATTATAATCCCCTGAAAATATTATACTAAGTAGAAAGAGAAAAGAACAGAAAGCAGCAGCATTTATTGGCTTGAGGGGAGGCCTGGGAGCCATCCAGGTTCACTTCACCCTGAGCTTTGCAAACAGGGACTTGAACCTCAGGCCTTCACCCTGGGCACTGCCATCCGACCCTCGATCTTCTGGTCTCTGGTTTTGCCCCATCTTACAATGGAAACTTTGTACATTTGGATCTATATCTCCCGCTTTTGCCTATCCCCAAGCCTCTGGTAACTACAGCTCTCAGTCTCTACAAGTTTAAGTTTCTTCGAAAGAAAGATCTCACATGTGCTTGAGATCATACAATATTTGTCTTTTCGTGTCTGGCTAACGTCACTTAGAATAGCATCCTCCAGGACATCCACCCAAGTTGTCAGAAATGGTAGAATTTCTTCCCTGTTTTACCGCCGGTTAATATTCCAGTGAATGCATAGGCCATATTTCTTTAAGTTGAGGGGGATTAAGTTGTTTTCTTATCTCAGCTACTGAATAATATTGCAATAAACATGAGAGTACAGATGTCTCCTTGAGAATGTGATACATACCCAGAATGGGATTTCTGGATCGTATGGTAATTCTATATTTAAGTTTTTGAGAACCTCCAAACTGTTGTCCATCATGGCTGTACCGACCTACATTCCCAGAAATAGTGCTTAAGGGTTCACTTTCTCTCCACATTCTTGCCCACACTTGTTATCTTTTGACTTTCAGAGACTAGCCAGCCTAAGACACAGGTGTGAGGGAATAGTTCATTGTGGTTTTGGTTTGCATTTCTCTGATAATGAGTGATGTTGAGCATCTTTTCATATGCCCGTTAGCCTTTTGTCTATCTTCTTTAGAAACACGTCTATGTGGGTCCTTGCCCACGTTTTCACCATGTCTAATGGTTTCTTTGCTGATATCACTGTTCATGAACATTTTAAAAGGAAATTTTATTTAAAATGGAAGTGTTGAATTTCTATATTGTATACTTGAAACTAATGCAACACTGTATGCTGATGAACTGGAAAGAAAATCAAAACTTAAAGAACAACTAAAATAAAATGGAGTCAGGGGACCAGAAGGAGGAAGCTCACAGGCTCTACCATGGGCCATTTAGTGCAGGCTCACTGGAAGAGACCTAGGTCGTCAGCTGTTACTACTTCAACTACTGCTTTCCTATCTCAGGAGGAAGAAAGGTCTTTCTTCTTCCCTGATGACGGCCCAGCCCAGGAGAGACTTTCACAAGTTAAGTGGCAATGAAAAGCCACTCAGCTTGGAGGTCCCCATTTACTTCCAATTGACTTAATATATCCTCGCCCTCCCAAGTTGCCCCTTTGACTCTAAAAGTCTTCCTCTCCTTTGTTCTCCAGACTTGATATAGCTTACTTGTCCTGAGTGGCAGTTCTCTGCTATTCCCGAACAAACCTTTTATTTGTTTGCTTGTTTGGGTTTTTTCTTTTTTTTTTTTTTTTTGGTGGTAACATACCTGGCAGTTTAATTTTTAAGGTTAACTATTGGTATGAACTCCTCCTATGTTTTGGATAGTCACCCTCTCTTGGATCTGGTCTGTAAATGGTTTCTCCCATTGTTTAAGTTGCTTTTGCATTTGGTCGATAGTTTCCTTGCCTTTCCTTCCCTGTGCTTTTTCGTTGGATGAGGTCCCAATTGTTTATTTTTGCTTTTGTTGCTTATACTTTTGGTTCCAATCCCAAAAACTCATTGCCTAGACCATAGTCAAAGAGCTTTTCTCTTTGAATTTTTTCCAGAAATGTGATGGTTTTAGGTGTTACATTTAAGACTTAAAGCCATTTTAAGTAGATTGTTGTGTATCGTGTAAGGGAATGGTTCACTTTCATTCTGTTGCAAGTACATATACAGTTTCCCAAGAGCATCTATTGAAGAGATAGATCGTCTCAATGCACCCGCCACTGGGTGTCACCTTGGGGACTCCCCTCTGCGGGACCTCATTTCTGAGGTTCACAGACATACATGCTCACAGAGAAATCGACAACACCACAAGCACAGAATCACACCCAGCCTCACCTGGGAACTCAGGTGTGGGGCTGATGGACAGGCTCACACACAGATTCACACTGCAGACACGGCCAATGACACCCTGAGGACAACACACACACACACACACACACACACACACACACACACACTCAGAGCCATGTGAAACAGCCCCATAGGGCATACCCTAAACACAGTGGATTCATACACCATAAATACATGAACACACGCACACACACATATAAAGATACAATCAGGAAGACCTAAAGCAGCAGCAAATTCACACTCGTTACTAACATATACATGTAGAAACCCATACTGACATAGTCACTCCTAAATGGACACGCCTTCTGCCAGATTCGTCCATAAATAATGGCCAGGGGAGGGGAAGGGGCTCGTGAAAAATGTGGTCACACAGGTGCCCATTGTGATCTATCAGGGGTGAAGGCCTCTGATTGGTGGGGAGAGGGTATAAAGCACCCGGATTGCTACCTCACGCTCAAACAGGTGAAGACTTGGATGAAGAGGGATCTTCATCTGTCCCACCTGTTCCTGACAGTCCACTTAAGTGGCTGCTTGTGTCCTGCTCACCTAGTGATTACTGACCTGCTGACCTACTAAACTGTCTGAACCCTCCTGCCTCCCCTCTTGTACTTGACCTGATCCTGGTACTGTCCCTGACCCCCTTCTTCTCCTGACACGCGCCCTCCCCAATCCCATCCCTCTCTAAACCCCGCCCCCAGTCCCACTTACCACCTCACCCCCTTTCCCACCCCCTCCCTTCCCCCCCCACTCCCCCACCCCCCCCTCCCCAATTTGCATCTCCTCTCTGGCGCCCCAGCGCCCCCTGAAAGGACCAGAACATGAGGATTCAGAAGCTGTTTTTCTATATCCTCTTACTCGGCTACCCGGGTTACCCAAACACGAATGTGAGTACACACCCCACATCAGGGGTTTCTTCCTTGTTTGTTCAGACTGTGGTTAGAAGCCAGCTTTTTCATGGGGTCCTTGATGAGAACTTGGTTCTTTCTGAAGACCGAGGACCTCAGGGCAAGGTTTCTGTCCACATCAAGGGGTAGATCCTGTCAAGGCCTCTTGGTACAAAATGAGCAGCATCGACAGGATGGGAACCTGAGCTTCCTAGTGTCCAGAAAGAAGGACCTGGGAAGAGAAGCCTTGTGTCCTCCCTCTCCTTCATGAGGAGGCCTTTGAGAGATGTGCTTCTAACCTCCTGGAGGCTGGTGGAAGGTTTACAAAGACGATTGTTTGTGATAGATATTAGAAATGCCTTTGCTATTCCTCATGATCTCCAATCTTATTTCAGCTTGTCTATATTTTGGCTGACCAGTTCCCTCCTGGCGCACGTGTGGTTGGGATTCCGGGAACGCTTACGGTTATGACTGCCACCCTTGCAACTTGTGCCTGTCTGATTTACCTCTGGAGTGTTGTACTTGCCGTGAGTACACTCATGTAGCTCATAGATAGATTTGTAATCATGCATAAGCAGATTTGTTTTGATAAGCACCAATTTTTAACTAGACCGTTGTATGCATTTAGTGCTTCAAATTTCCTTTGAAGCACTGTGTTCATTGCACCCCCCAAATGGTAATAAACCCAATATTCATTATCAGTTAGAAGGAAATAGTTGTACACTCTGAAATGTCTTCTTTGAACCACTTGTTTTAGAATTGTTGTTTCATCTCTAATATTTTGTATAGTTTTCCAGCTGACTTTTTCTTAGTATTGTTCTTTACCTTTTTATGTTTATTTTAGTTTCAAGGGAGAGAGAGAGAGAGAGACACAGCATGAGCGGGGGAGGGGCAGAGAGAGAGGAAGACCCAGAATCTGAAGCAGGCTCCAAGCTCTGAGCAGTCAGCACAGAGCCTGATGTGGGGCCCAAACTCACAAACAGTGAGGTCATGACCTGAGCTGTAGTCGGCGCTTAACCAACTGAGCCACCCAGGCGCCCCTGTCTTTCTAGGATTGATGTCTAGGTTGCATTTGTGGTCTGAGAACCTATTTTAATGATTTTGTTGACGTGAAGGCAAGGTGTATTTTATGATCCTGAATATGGTCTGTGTCCGTGAATGTTGTCTGTGAGCTTGAGAAGAGTGTGTCCTTTTCTATGGTGGAAATGTTCTCCAGATGGTCATGGATCCAGGTGATTGTGATGCAGTTCAGTCCAACTGTGTTCTTCAGTTTGAAGGTCTCTGTGCTCGATATGTCAATGATAGAGAGAGGGTGTCGAATTCATTCAGCTATAGTCATGTAGATGTCTATTTTCCCACCCAGTTGTATCAGTTTTTGCCTCGTGTATTTGGACAGTCTGTGCTTAATGCATGCACTTGAAGGATGAAGTTTCCTGGAGAATGACGCCTTTATTAGGGACCTCAGCATCTCTGATCATTTTCCTTACATCGTAGTATGTCTTGATGGATAATTTCACTGCTACAGATTCCAGGTGGATGGGTTCTTTTCTTTTATACGGAACATATATTCTATTTTCCATATGTACGATAAAATCATTTCATTCTTCTTGATTGCATGCTTTCAGAATGGACTGTTTTTGTCCTGGTTCCTCTTGGGTACCGTGTTGTTTCTCCCTTCTCCCTGCAACCTCAGTCCAACACTACCCCTTAGCTTCATCCAAAAGTCTTTGGTTTCAGTTTTCTGTCGATTGAATATTATATGCCTAGGGGTAGTTTCTTGTTGTTGCTGGTGGTGGTGGTGGTGGTGGTGGTTCTTTGGGGCTCTGTTGGTGGGGGGAGGGCCGAGGCGTTTCCCCTGCTTGTAATTCTTTGAGTTTCCTGGTTCTGTGATTTGGGACTCTCATGAATTTTGGAATATTCTGAGTCACTTTCACTTCAAACGTATCCTCTTTTCAGTTCTTCTCCATGGATTCCCACTTTGTGAATGGTACAGCTTTTGTAATGGTCCCACCGGTCTTGGATTTTCTGTGTTGTCTTATTCAGTTTTTACACCGTGTTTCTGTTTTGAATGTTTCTACTTGACCTTTCCATCTGCTTCTTGAATCTTTCGTCAGCCAGATTGTGTGTGTTAATAAATCCACAAAGGCATTCCTTATTTCTGTTATGGTGTTTTGGATTTCTAGACACCATTTTGGATCCTAGAGTTATCATCGCTGTGCTCACATTCACCGCCTCTTCTGGCATACTGACCGCTTTTCCATTAGAGTCATTCTCGTATTAATCAGAGTGGTTTTCAATTCCCAGCCTGATTATGCCACCATCTCTGTCATAGGAAGGAGGATTCTAATACTTGCATTTTGTGTTCAAAATATGGGGTTTTTCCTTTTAGAGTACCTTGGAAGTTTTCGTGAAAGCAAGGGGCCACATCCTTGCTTAAAGAAACTGAGGCGAATAGGCCCTTAGTGGGACGTTTTCCTTACCTGGCTAGGTGTAGGCTGAGTTTCCTCCCCTGTGAGACAGGAAGGAGGAAGAGCAGTCCAGTTTAATCTTTCCATTCATCTGTATTGCTTATCTTTGGGACAATTCCCATTATGCTTTGGAGAAATCGTTCTCTTGAGGGCAGGCATTCTAAGGAGGAAGAGAATACCATGAATTTCCTTCGAAATGGCTGTTTTTCCTTTTCCCCTCCTATTTAGAAATGTTTCCCTTCCAAAAGGAAGTATCAATATGAAGTAACTGTAAGGACATCTCTCTTTCCATTTCCCCTGCGTAGGAAGGGAAGCATGTGTGGTTTTCTGTTTGCCCTCCATAGAGACTCTTTCGGATAACACCATTCTCATGACTGGATTCTGGATACCATGATGATACTCCAGTATCCTGGCAAGATGTTGGGGCTCGCTTCAGCATCAGATCATCCTTGAAAACTTTCAAATAGGGATATACGTTTGAGGGGTCAAGAAAATGTGTCTTTCCCTTTTGTTCCAGTAGAGTATTGCCTGGACTTTTTGGAGCTCGATTTCCTCAGGTGATGTCTCGGGTCTGGGTGTTGCTGGACCCCCAAGACCAGGGTCTTGAGTTTCAGTGTCCTAGGAAAGAACGCTGAATGCAAGGGAAACAAAGCAGGTGGAGTTGATTAGAGACATCTTGTATACAGTGGAGCCACCAGGAATGAGGAATATTGCTCCCTGAAGGGGTGGTGTGCCAGTCCTATCAAGGCGCTTTCCCAAAGGGTGAGGGGCTGGGAGTGGGGAAGCATCCTTCAGTCCCACAGTCATTGATGACTCTTCCTTGGGCCCAAGGCAATCACAGGATGCCTTTTCCCATGGTTGACATTCTGTTTGGGCTCCTTGAAATTGGAAATACTTCTGCAGTCATGCTTTCAATTGTTCCTTGTGACTTTGCCCAGACAACCATTACTCCCTCATACCTGGTCTCTCTCCCTTTGTTGTTCACTTTTCCAGAAGGAGGTATGGAAAATTTTCACCCTTGGCTCAGACCAGTGCCTTTCCAGAAATTAAGTTCCTCTTGCTTCTCTTATACCTTCTCAAGGGGAGCAGTTGGTGGTGTTTTGGGAAATGTTAGCACTCATTTCTTTTGTTGTCTGTGCTTTTTCCCTAGCCGTGTTCCACTTTCTCATTTGATGACTTTTTTGGGGGGAAGGCCTCTGATTTTAGTCATCTAGGAAAATCATAGCACCTGACATGGAATGGTTGCTCGATTCAGAAAGCAGCTGTGTAAGATTGAAGAAAATTTTCTAGAGCATGAAATAGGTATATCTTCGTACCAAGGCATTCTTTTCTTTCTTCTTCCCTTCTTTCTTTATTCACCACCGTTCTCTTCCCTCGCCACCCTCTGTGTCGCTCTCTCCCTCCCCTACCCCCCCCTCTCTCTCTGTCTCCCTTTTCCCTCACTGACTCTCTCTTTCTTTCTTTTGACCTTTCATGTGATCCCAGGTTCTGGAATTCAGTGTGGTTATTGGGTTTGACTCTGAGAGTAAAACAACTCAGACCTATTTTATTGATCTATTTTATTTATCTGTTTTAAAAATTGTCTGCATTACCCACTGACAAAGTTGACTATGTTGATGTTTATTTAGCAGAATGTAAATCTGTCTTTCGGTCAGAATAAGCCATAAACCTTCATGCTTTTATCACCAATGGTTTATAAACTATCATGATTAAGTATGAAATTCTATTTTTTATTTAAGATTATGAATTCATATGCTGAAGTAAATGATCATTGCAATTTCATTGGATTACATTTTAGTATTTTATCAGGAAAGAGAAGCTTCTACTAATAATATGATTTCACCTCTCCCTTAATTTTGTTTCTTCCTCTCTCAGATAGCGCCTCGAGTAGATCAAGGTAAGAGTTTCCGTTTTCGTATTCTTTGTCCGTTTTTTTCAGTACTGGTGTTTGATATGAGTTTTAATTGTTTAACTAGGGATAAATAGGGTGACTTTTGATGTCTAATTGTCTTCATAACTCTTGAAAACCTTTCAAGAATTCTCGGGATGTGAATGTGATGCAAATGGGATAAGGTTTCCTACCTGGGCTTCCTAGACAGTGGTGATTCTGGGGCACTTTGTGTTGAGAGACAGGGTGGCTGCCTGATGCTTTGCAAGCCCCCAAAGCTGGTGTTCCTCACTGTGAATGCAGCAGTGGTGGCGGGGAGAAGAGTGAACTCAGCCATGAGAGTTCTCATCTCACACTGGGCCCATAGAAGACGAGGTTGCACTTTGTAACTGTGAGAAGAGTCAAGGTTCTAGGGCTTAGGCATCGAGGAATCTCATATAAGGTTTCTTGGGTTGAAAATGCTGTGAAAACTTGTGCTCTTCAGGCCACCCAGGTGTCAAAGAATGTGTTAGTGCTGCTCATACAGTGGGATTATTGGATGTCACTGGTTTGGTACCAACCTTAGAAACGGTTCTATCTCCTTTCAGTGAATTTACAGCAAATAACCGCAAAGATCAACACACTGCAGAAAGAAAACAGAGAACTGTCAGAAGCAATATCCGTTTGGGAACAGAAGGTAGCCTTGCCCTTTCAGATATTTTTTGGGGGGGATTTCATGTTGCTTCCTTTCACCTCTTGTCCTTGATCCTACTGACCGATTTGAGGTGTTGTACAAACACTCCTGATTCAAGACAAGCTTCACAAGTTCACAAAAAACTACCTCTTCGTTTGTGAAAGGAGTCACACGTTAGACATAGGCTTTTCTACCCCGATGGTATGTAAGAACTCTGATTTCTTTTTATATGTGTTCTATATAGATCAATGAATCAAAGATTCATCTTCAGGAAGCTGAGAGAGAAAGTAACATTGACTCTGCGGAAGCGCTTAGATTGAAAGTAAGATGAGTCTCTTCTTTGCCTGAATTGTGTTCTAAAAACACAAGTGAAAGAATGAGTTATTACTACTCATTCAACACGGTTTGTGGAAGGAGAACCTCAGAAAAGTTGAGCACTTTAAGGAAATTTTCAATGACACCCTTCCAAGTGCACATGCGAATTTGCAATCAGAGAGAGACAGAGAGAGGATTGTCAAGAATCAGGAAGTGATAAGAGTTGGCTGCTGAGTTTGCCTGTCATTGGGCTTTGGAGGCTTTGTGTTCATTGGGTGAAGTGAGCCCAGCATATGGGCTTGCTGTTTCCCACAGTGGAGAGTGGGCCTCTGGGAGCCAAGCCTCCATCCTCACAGGAACCTGAATTTCACTTAGGACCCCATGAGGAGGTTTGCTATTTGAAGGACTAGGAAGTATATTCTCTTTTCCCAACTAGGGAATGATCACATCATTCAGCCCTGCCCTCCCAGAGATGGAGAAAATCCCTCAAGATAGTTGAGAGATGAAGGGCAGTAGCCAAATTGTATACTGCCTTCCCCTCTTGATGCTCACCAATGTTCAGTGTGAAGAGAGGAATATTCCCCTAGGAAAGCCATTGGTGAGCTCTGGAACCTGAACTCTCTTCCATGTGCTTTGCCTTCTGCTTGAGATGTTTATGCCTCAGGATCTTTCTCTGTTGCCATGCACAGTCCTGTTGTGTTAGGAGCACTCCCATTGTTGTGCGATCATGATTTCTTGAATGTCTTTTCTCCTGTCTGTCTGAAAGTGCCAAGATGCAAAGGGTCGATTTAAGGATCCCGAACTGAGAGCCTTGAGGTCCAAGAAATGTGAACTGGAAGGTATGTCGTCTGCTGGGGAGAATTCCCCATAAGGTGGCAATGAGTTTGGCCTCGAAAGGGAACGGATGGCTTCCTGCCTTCACGGGTCTTGCCCTTTTCTTGTCACCCCAAAACCAAGTCTCACAGCACACGCACATGCACAAAAACAATCCTTTTTTTTTTTTAATTTTTTTTTTAGAAACTCCAAAGGCCCTGGAGGTCCAATATAATGCTTTCAGATGTGTCAGATCAATGGAGACCGTAAAAGTCAAAACGCTGAGGAAGAAAGCAGGCATCCTTGAAGAAATCTGTGAAGAAAGAAAAGTGGCTACCGAAGAGTAAGATGTTCATGGGATCATGGTCACAAGTCCTTTTGTAGGAATGAATGTGGCAGCCAGTATCGATAAATAGATTTCTCTTAGAATTGGATCCAGAGTAGTTTTGCCAAATGCATTCAAGACAATTGTGGCTTCCCTTCCTACCTCGCTTTCTGGAATCTGCATTTTGCTTGCTGTCCTTGGTGCGTGTCATACCCTGTTGTGTCATGGCAGTGATCACCCTGATACCTGGATCCCTTCTGGATCCATTTACATTGTCCTGTAGGTTTCAATCCCTTGGCACTGTCTTATCAGCTGGGAATTAGGTTGTGTTTGTTCAGACCCAGACTTGGGTCGAAAAGATGTAGAGAAAGAATCAAATGATCTTGCTGTAGAAACCATGGGAGTTTCTTTCTGGAACGACGGTTGGGTTGCCATCAGTACCGGACCCCTGCATCCAGTCTGCAAGTGAGACTTGGGCGAAGTGCGTCCTCCTGGGTTCACTAGAAATGTGGTGTGCCACCCCGATGTTTCCTCCCATGTCCGGTATTTCCTTTTATTCTCAGGACAAGATCATCAGGGACTTGAAAGGCCTTCGATCACTTTGAAAAGGAAAGTCTTCCTTCTCTTGCCTGGACACTCGGCTCTGTGTTCCTCCTTCCCACACGTGTGTGCGGCCTGCCCTGTCTCCCCGGCATCTTGTTTTTGTTCATTTGTCAGGTCTTTTTGGGAGCAGGAAGAGTGCCCTGAACACCTTTCTATCTTCACCCCCGACAATAGAGCCATTCCATTCCAGCCACTCCAGAAAGCATTTGCTGAAGGACTGCCTGAGAAGCCAGAAGGAAATGCATGTGCTTTTCTCTGCCTACTGCTTTTGTCTCAGTTTCTAAGGGTCTTTCAGGGTTGAATGAGATCTTGCATATATCCAGTGTCAAGTTGAAACCCTTGAAGTCAACACCATGAACCAAACAGTCTGTGGCCACCCAGGAAACCAGGCTTTGGATGCATTTCCCTTGGCTGCCTTCACTGTGAATGAACTCAGACTTGTTGAAGTAGATCGACTCCATGAAGTTGATAGTTTTCCCTCTGAAATCTATTTCCTGGAGAAAACAGCCTGCCTGGGGGCCCGTTCCCGTCATGTTCTATGTCAGTAGGTATTGCCACTGAAAGACTGGCCTTCCCCTCCACAGGGATTTTTGAAGGAGGAGGCCAGGGTGGCACTCCTGAACCCTAGTGAGGTATGGGAGTGATTGGCAATGCTGGGTGAAGCCATATCCCGGATGACTCTTTCTCAGACTGATCGTGTCAGGGAACAAGTTTTGGACTGAGACTCAGTGCATTGCCCCACAGAAGTGTAAGGCAATGATGACCGCTGCTTCATCCTAATGGGTATAGTTGGTCAGACACGGGTGTTTGGAACAGAAATGAGCCTTCGCCTTCTCAAACAAAAGACCAGGTCTGGGAAGGTAGCAAGTGCAATGTTATTGGATGACTTTATGATGAAGGAGTAGAAGCAGAGAACTCGAAAGACCGCTCCGATTGCAGGCGAATCGGCAGCAGACACAGGGTGATTTTTCTTGAACCCAAAGTGGGGTCTTCATTTCTCTGATTGTGTTGTGAGTCTGTGCATGTATGGGAGGAGGTGGGAGGCCTTCAAGAGAGTTGGGGAGTCAAAGGGCACACTTTCTGTACCTTGGCTCTTGGACTATATACATATCTTTCCCGTCTTAGAATTCTGGATGTGACCAACTCGGAACTAGCGGCAAAGACGAATCAGGTGGCAACTGCAGAAGAGGATTTGAAAAGAGCTGAAGAGGAAATAAGCAAGTACAGGTGAGTTCAGATACTAACTGGCAGCGGCTCATGAAACCCCCCTTCATTTCTTAGTTTCAGTTGGTAGGATGGGTCGACTCAATGAACATAGTAATGGAAACAAGAATTCAGAGGACACATGCATAGAGAATTAGCAGGTGGAAAAGGGAAGTATTCCAAAGAATAAAACAGTTTCGTTACCAAACATATTCAGGTCTCCAGCATTGGCCTGGCTATGTAGACACTTAACCCATGCCAGTGTTCCTGGGGGGTGGTGTTAAGAATCTATAGGAAGGGGCGCCTGGGTGGCTCAGTTGGTTAGGCGGCCGACTTCGGCTCGGGTCATGATCTCACGGTCTGTGAGTTCGAGCCCCGCATCGGGCTCTGTGCTGGCGGCTCGGAGCCTGGAGCCTGCTTCAGATTCTGTGTCTCCTCTCTCTGCCCTCCCCCTGCTCATACTCTATCTCTATGTCTCTCAAAAATAAATAAACGTTAAAAAAAATAAAAAAAAAAAAAGAATCTATAGGAAAACCGCTTGTCATGGGATGAAATCTTCCCCTCCACGTGGAGTGCCATTTGATGTCCCTGGTCTTTGCAACCCTGGGACGCATGGGGAGTACACAAGTTAAAGGAGAATAGAGCTTTAGGATCGAAGACACTTGTCACATGATGAATGAGGGAAAGATTGCAAGTGGGAAGGAATTCTCTGAACTCTGAACCCTGCAGGTAATGGACAATAACTCTGGTGCTAGTGTCCATTTATACTTATGTGAAAAGTGTTCCATGTGTAAGGATCGGTGGTTAGGGGAAAGCTATGAGGAGGATGGGAACATGGGCAGATTCTTTATACTCCTACCCAATGAGAGTCCTTATGTAATGAAACCATTTGTAACTCACAGGCAACAAATGGAGCAAACACGAGAACAGCTGCAGCAGGCAGAGCTCGCCTTCAGACAGCAGGTAACGGGAGTTCTGCTTGACAACTTGAGCCTTTAGCACCTTTTGAGTGTAGTGGCCCTTGGAAATCCTAAACATGGGCTTTTCTTTGTTGGCTTTCTCAGGCCGCAGTTCATGAGAGGAATGCGGAAGACCACTGGGTAAGTGTTTCTTTTTTCCTCCCCTCTCTCTTTGGTGCACAGTCTAGCAAGACTGAAGGTGGATGTGTTTTTCTCCCCTAGATCAAGACTCGCATCTGGGAGAGGGAGATGGCAGAGAAGAGGAAGGAGGTTGCCTACTTGAAACACAGGTGTGGGAGCTTGACAGGAGTGTTTATGGGTGTTTCGAGGGATGACAGCTGTGCTGTTCAGCGCCTAGTAGAGGACGTGCTGTTGTGACCCTTATAGAAGTCTGCTTTTTTTTCCCCCTGTATCCAAGAGTGGATATGCTAGAAAGAAGGAGGCTGCCGGAGGGACACATGAGGCAGACACCAATGCGTGGAGGACCAGAGACCCAGAACCCTGGAAGGAGGGGTAAGGAGCACACGGTGAGGTGCAGCAGCCTTATTTCTGCTGTGAAGCCTTTGTTGTGGGTGAACATCATGTGGCCTGGAAAGCATCACAAGCACTCAGGACAGCAGGGGGTCTCCAGGGGCGACAGCAGGGTGTTCTCCTCTGGTGCCCCAGGCAGCGGGGCACCTGTCCCTGTGACTGGCTGAGCTCAAGCCCCTCCGCGGACTGCAGAACCTCCCACCGCCCCAGCATCCCCCATCTGAAGAGATGAGCCTGGTGGGGATGACGGGATGGCACGTGGGCCTCCTCCTTCTTCCCACCTCGTCTCCGTGTGAAATTTGGTTTTAGTGTTTTGGGGGAGAAGGTCATTTCTTTGCTCTTCTTAATATTCCTTTATTTTTGTTTTATTTTTGGTGAACTGTAGCCCTGTATTCTTCAATTCAGGCTCCATCTGGCTTACTCCTCTGATGTTACCAGGGCAGCTCTGCAGCTTCACCCCTAATTCCCATAGGCTTCTTTTGCACATTCATATAATATTAGTCAAGTCCATTTCTTTTCCGAAAGAGTTACAGAAGCCCGGCTCCCGTGTGGACGGTGGCCTATAGATAAGCTGGAAGATGGAACGATTTATCTGTTGCCAGAAGAAACACACCCATGCTCTTCCTTGGAGGGTTTTGTCATGTTATCCATCAAGCAGTCCTCTCATTTTAAATCCTTAGGTGTAAGGAGATGGTGAGTTATTACCCCTAACGCATATAGAGAAATGGCTGTTTTGGTGCCGATTTCCAGATTTCTCTTTGAGCTGACTTGTCGAAAGTTCGTTGACTCATTACAAAGAACATGAACCAGGGCCCTGTGGTTTCTTCATGAAGATGATGGGATGGATCTCCCCCATAGCGTCAGGTCACCTGAGGCTTATGGGTTACTCTCTGCCTCTCCTCATGGTCCTGAGTTGGAGGGAAAGTTTAAGATGTCACACAATATGGTGGTTTTCTCCTTCTGAATTCTGCACAGTCCACTGAAATCAGAATAAACCTCCCTTCCTCGTTAGAGCCTTTCGTCGATCCAGAAGCTGGTTTCCCTCCTGTGGATCACAACAAGCACTCTACCACGTATGCCAAAAGGGACGAGGTAAATGCTGGGGCCATTTCAGGGGTAAGTCTGTCGGAAAACCCTCATTTGCTGTACCCATGCTCTGAGGCCTTTCCCCTGTTTCGTGTGTCGTGTGATATGTCTGCCTGTGTCTATGTTCCAAATGCACAGCCTGAACCCAAGAGTCTACAGGCTTCTCACTTTTCCTCCTGTCGTCATTTGCTGCTAAGTTATTAGCCAAAGGAACTTAGAGGTTGAGGACCTTAAGGCTTTTGCCGTGGGGTTTGGAAAGAACACCAGGAAGATGCACTGTTCTCCATACGAACGTCTCTAGGCTTGTTGACTCCTGCCATGCCGCCTCTCTGTGAGTCAGCGTCGTCGTTCTTTTCCTCTTCCAAGTCAGGCGATTCATGTGTCAAGAGTATCTGTTCACTGGAAATGCAAAACGACTTCCCTCCATCTTTCTATCTTGTGCCTTGTACAATTTAGGATAGGCTTGGACACAATCGTGGTCCTAACTCACCACCTTCCCATCTTCATTAGTAAATGACACGTTTGGAAGAATCCTTCGCGGGATCTAGGGTAAAACTATTCTGAACCCTAGGTCCTTTGTTGTGTTTAGATGAGCAAGTTCTGTTTTGTGTCAAATCAGTGTTAGAGCTGATACCATCGCTCATACACATCTCCGTAAGAACAAAACCATAGCACCATCGCAATAATTCCATTCCATGAATTTCTACCTCTTTGTTTCCATAGGATGTATGACTCTGTGTCTTGTAGTGTGCTCAAAGTCAGAATTCCTTAGGAATGCAGGGAAACACAATGGGGCCTGAGAATCATTGATAAGGCCTGCCTTCCTCCCAGCAAACACTTTCTCAGTTCTCTGTGTGACTCCCGGCACCCCAGGTCCTAAGTGGTTCTTGGCCTTTGACAGCACTTCCAGAGAAGGCGAAGACCTCTTTCTCAGGAAGGGAGCTGAGCAGGCAAAGCGCCGGGCCGGCAGGCAGAACTTCTCCCCAGTTGTAGTTGTGATTTCGTGAGCAGAGTATGAGCTGTTTATTTGCACTCCATTTTTGTGTGTACTGAATATGCCAAAGACAGAGCTTCTCCAGTCACCGTACTGGAGGGCTGCACGGTGAACCCGGACATCGATGTCTGCCTTTCTGGAAGATGCTACTTCATTAGAATTGAATGACTTCTTTGAATCCTGTAAGACGGGAGCCTTTTGTTCTCCATTCTGGAACGTGGGCAGAGACGTGTGGTGGCAGTTGTTTAACCCCCTGCATTTAATTGCCCAAGCTTTGGGTGGTACCCAGTGGCGGGGATAGAGTTTTCAGGTCCTGATGCCACTCTCATGGATCCTAGTGGCAGAGAAGGTGCAGGTGCTGTCACGTTCTTTCTGGGTTTCAGCTGGTTTGGTATTGGTTCTCCTGTGTGGCATACGAACATAGCTGTCACTTCTGTTCCGCAGGGCAGTGTGGATCCGTGGGGACCTCCTCCGTTCAATGGAAGATTGTGCACGCCCTACCCTGGAAGCCCCCCCATGGGCTACTGGGCACCGCCTCCTCCTGACCCTTGGTGGCCCCGGGGACCACCCCGAGCCCCTCCACCTGCACCATTTGGTAAGATGATCTGGGTAGTATGCGTTGCCTTGAAAAGCACCTTTATCTAACTTTTGTTTATTAACGTTTGTTGTGGAGTCTTGGACAAGGTGCAGAGATGGCATCACAGTCCATTGCCATGCAAGGGAAATGTGCCTTCTGCCATTACCACATTCCTCCAGGTTCTCATGATACATATCACCTTCGTGGCATTTCCCCCAGCCTGAGTGGGTACAGGTGTCTCTCATAGAGATAGATTGGGGCTGTAGAGAGAACAGCAGACACGGCGCTTCAGGATTTGCTGTACACAGTCTGTGTGCTGGGTTGTGGGAGGCATGAGGCTCAGCCTCATGTATATCCACCCATTTGAGCCCCCGGCCATCCACCCTTGTTTGATGAGTTATGAAATCACCTGAAGCAGGGCCATTACAGGACTTCGGCAAAGTTGAAGGGGTGGTTCTCTCCTTTGCCTTTGCATCACCTGAAGCATGTGGGATACGCTCTGTGCTTTGTGATCTGACTGGGTCAAGGAAGGAGGGGAAGGTTTTCTTTTCTTTTCATCTCTGCACAATCTACTCAAATGAGAAGAAACCTCCATCCCTTCTAGGTTCTTTTGCAGATGCAGAGTTTGCTCGCATGAGTGACCACATCACTGACTTTACCATAAGAGCCATGAAGGACAAGGTAAATGCTGTGGCCATTTGCCCTTGTAACTCTTTTGGGAAATCCTCACTTTTTTGTTCGGCAGTCTCTTCTGGCATTGTGTCTGTTTTGTGTGTTGTATGATATGTCTGCTTGTTTTTCTCCTTTTCTGAACGCACAAGCTTAACCCAAGTTTCTCCGGGCGTCTCTGTTTTCCACCTGTCACCTCCTTGTAGTAAGCTTCGAAGGCAAACATGCTTAGGGATGAGGACCCTAGGGCATTTCCAGTGTGTTCCTGGAAATAACCCAAGGAGGATGACCCCACATCCACCTGGAAGTCTCCTAACGTGCCTCATTTGTTCTGGACCTCCTCAATGTGGAATCCTTGGTCTTCCTGTTTCTTCCTGTCTTGTTTCTGTGTAGGAGATTAACATGTTCAGATAACCAGTGGTTATCCTTAGAATTTGAAAATGGAAACTGCCTTCACTCCAACTTCTATTTTGGTATGTTTCATTTAGAGTGGTCTTAAGCAAAATACATTTGAAGACCCATCAACATTCAGGTGTGTGTTTTTTTTTTAATATTTCTGTTTTTGGTGTGTGTGTGTGTGTGTGTGTGCTGTCCAGAATCCCTTGGGGTGCGCCCTGTGTATAAAAAGTCATAACTATAAGAGGTCGCATATCTGTCCTAGAAAACGTGCACTGGAACATGAGTGGAGAAGAGAGAAAATCTGTCATTACCTGCAGTGTAATTCCCCACCGTGTCCTTCGTTTGTGTTTCCATGAGCAGGCTCTCTTGTGCCCTGTGTCACTGTTACAGGTGAAACCTGGTAATTGACAGTAGAAAGGAAAGTGCATTTGTGTTCACTTTGTTATTCAGAATTTCTGCTCATTTTTCCAGAGGACACAGTTACGCTGCAAAGTGTCCTGTTCTTAAACTGGAAAGTACCATGGAATTCAAGTCAATTAGCTAGCCTAACCATCATGTGTAGGTAACATGTTTCTCTAAGAACATGCTTTTCCAGGTGCTCAGTTGTTCAACGTTGCAGGACCTCAGGATCCCCATCCCTCCCTCCCACCCACCCCTCCACCACCCACCGTGTCTCTGTACCCATGGATAGCACTTCCAGAGAGGAGAAGACCCCATTGTTGGGAGAAGAGCAGATTGGCCCAGGCGGGGTCTTCAAGGCAGAGCTTTGAGGCACGAGGTCCATGCTTCCATGTGTGGAGATTGGGATTGTCATTCGTTCTCATTCTCTAGTTCTTCACTTCGAAAGCAGCAGCCTCTGTGGTGGAGGCATATGGCGTGCGCTGGGTGATTCTGTCCTTAGATGCCTTCCTCTCGGGAGAATACTGTTTTATTAATTTGGTATTCCCTCCATAAATCCTCTTGGATGAGAGCCCTTGCTGTTCTACATTTGCAGACAGGTGGGGACACCGGTTTCTTCCCATAGCCTCCGTTCCCCACCCCCAAAGCTCTCAGCAGAGCCCTAAATATGGGAGGAGTGTGTTTGATGGTGATGCTGCCCTCTTGCAACGTGGTGGTGGTGAAGCTGGCAGGAGACGCGCACTGCTTCTTTAGATTTCTGCTTCTTGCTGGTGTTGGTGCTTGGTTCTGTCCTCTGAACACAGCTTTCATTTCTGTTCTGCAGGCCATTATGTATGCAAGAGGGCCTGGTCCTTTCCCAGGACGGCCTTGCGGGCCCTACCCTATGGACTGCCGTTCATCACCAGTCATGGGCTATGGGCCACATCCCCCTCCTCCATCAGCTCCTCCACCTACTCAATTTGGTAAGATGACCTGAACTGGATAGATGAGCGACTTCCAAATGGTTTTCATCTTCTTCATGACTGACTGTGTGGCAATGATCTAGAGATGGTGAGGGTTTGACAACACAACCGTAAACCTGCCTGAGGACAGTGTAATATAAATCCAAGTTTTCTCAGGACATACGTCCATGGGCTTTGGCATTTCCATGTAATGAGGGGAGCCAGAGGTTTCTCTTGTTCAAAACAAAGAGGATGTTCACACAAAGGGAGACATATCCACGGTACTGGTGCATGTTTTACAGAAACAGTGTCCAGGGTTCTGGGACAGATGAGATGGAGCCCTCACTTTAGGTGTCTCCGGCGTCCTGTGTGAAATGGGGCACATGCGCTCTATGATATAGCCCTTTTGGTCCCATAATGGAAGCACCAGTGAAGGAAATGGGGAAACTCCAGTTACATAGGAATAGAAGGGCACTTGTGGACGACAAGCAGAGTCTGAGGAGGTGCAGAGGAGAGGGAGTTGGGTCAGTAGGAGGGATTTTTAGGCCATTCCTGTCAGGGCCCACAGCTCGGGCAGGGAGCACAAGGATAGCATGAGATCTGCAAAGGACTGTTTCACGGGTTCAACCACAGTGGACAATTCAGTCATCATCTCTGAAATGTCACCGAAAACACAGTGCAGCCTGTTCATCATCTAAATAAAGATTGTGGTTTCCCTTGGTTTTCTGAAGGGTCTGTGCATGTATGAAAGAATGTCCTGGAGATTTGGGAAATTCGACGTGGTCTTAGGAAATGCTTGTCTGCCTCCGTTTATGTGTCTCAGTGAGACTAAAGGTGAAGACAGGTTGTAGATCAGCTGAGCGGCTTCCTTGGCCTTCAGCCTGAGTTAGACTCTCAGCGCGGAAATCAGGGTAGGACGGGAGCCACGCCTGCTTCACTCCTGTCACCGCAACGCATCATCCGCTGTCACTACCCTGCCTGCAGGTTTGTACCTCCGAACTTCGGTCACAGTATCCTGTAGCGTTGCCTGTGTTCCTGCTGTCTCAGCTCCATCACCAACTCTCAACGGGACCATCTCAGAGCCTCAGCTTGGGAATCTGAGAAACAGAGATCATCGTGGTTGGTGAGGTCAGTGCAATGAAGAGGTGATAAGCACATAAGGAATTTGTACACTGGATGGGATGAGTGGGCACTCGCCCTTCTCAGGGTGTAAATGTGAATGTATCTGAACACAGAAGATTCTCTACACATGTTCCTTCCATGTCATTCAATTGAGAGTAGAAAGCAAGAGGCTGAGGGACTGGCAGTTGCTGTTTCAGAAGATTTGGCCAAGACCCCTGAGTTTTTTCTCTTCAAATTCAGGTCCTCCTTTACAATGGAGGAACGGATAAGAATGGGAATTCAGGGATGTTGATATAAGAGTTGAAGACAGTCCTCCTTCCGCGTCTATGTAGACCCACATGTGCAGCCACTCGATTAAGTGTTCATCCAAGGCCACAGATGTATCGTTGAAGACAAAATGCATAGAGGAGAAGGGAAGATCCATTGCACTAACTCAAATATCTTTGCCTTCCAGGCACATTGGAAGCCTGAAGAGGACCCTGAATTGTGACAAATGGGCCGTGGTGATGTGATCTATTAAGAAAAGTTTTCTGATAGGGCAATTTGGCTGCATTCTTACCCTGACCATTTCTGTCCTCTCCATTTTGTCTTTCCTCATTTCCCCTAATAAACCCATCACAGTTGTGTCTCTGTGTCATTATCAGCTTCCTAGGTACCTACTGTGATTCTCTTCTGATGGAAACAGTGTGACTCCTGTATACACTGTCACACACAGGTAGAATCTGCAGTGAAAGGGGCATGAGGGAAGTCACTATTGAATGGTATTGACTGCACACGTCCCCGTGGTTCCTTCTGGGGCGGTGGACACCACCTTCCTCTAGACCTGGTGGTGGTTGTGTTCAAGCCTGAATGGATTCTCACCAGCTCATGGTGCCTGCTAGTCACAGTGGTGTGTGGTGATGAGCAAGACAGTTAGGAGTCCCCTGGCAGTGGCTGATTTCTGATTGCAAGAAGTGGATGAGGGGTCAGCAGTGTCTCTGCTTGGCCAGTGAGGAAACCCTGCCTTCATCCAGACGTCGTGGACTTTTCCCACTGACCAGCTACCTCACGGTAGCACCAAACCATGTGGACACTGAGGTAGACCCATGGGAGTAGGTTTGGGGGTGAGTCTCCTGATGTCCCATATTCCTCCCAGGGTACTCTGATTTTTCTTTTGATTGTTTGCAATGTTTATTTAGTTTTTTGAGGGCAAGAGAGACAGAAGTGAGGGAGGGGCAGAGAGGAGATGCAGGATCCAAAGCGGGCTCCCGGCTCTGTGCTGTCAGCATAGAATCCAATGAGTGTTTTAAATTAACAATCCAGGAGATCACGACCTGAGCTGAAGTCAGACGCTTAACCGAGAAAGCCACCCAGGTACACCTACTCCCACTGTTTCCTTAGTGAGGTACAGGCAAGGTAGAGGTCAATGACATGATAACCTGTTCTTCCCTCACCACCAAGGAGGAGTTAGTTGGGTGTAAGCATCTGGCTCTTTCCAGGCCCTCAAATCCCATGCATTTTGCCCCAGGGTCCCTGACGCCTGCAGGGCCCTCCTCCTCCCCAGGTTGTGGAGGCACCCAGCCCTCCAGCAACTCCGGAGTCATGGCTGGGCCACCAAGGTGTCAGCCAAGGACTCGCTGTCCGCACACTTGCCACGAGTGGCTGGGCCCAGCAATGCTGCAGGAAAAGTCAGCGTGAGCAGCTGCCAGAGTCCTGCTACAGCCGAATCCAGGATTTTCCGAAGGATCAACGGCCGGCCAGATGAATGAGAGAGCCACGCGTGAGATGGAGTCTGACCACCAAGCAGGCAGTTCTGGCAATGCTGGCATCTCCGCTCTGCTGGTCACAGTGTCTTTCTTTAAAGGTAGTAAGTGACAGTACAGCAAGGAGCGAGTGACTCTCCATCGGTAAGCATAGTTTGATATCTTTAACAACAATGTGTTTTTGTCAGCAAAGCTGCGATTTCCTCAGTCTTGCAAGTGTTTTACGTCTTTCTTTTCTAGACCTGAAAGGAAATAATTCTTAACTATTTTGTGATTCTGCTCTTAAGTTAATTAACATATGGTGTCTTTGAAGTAGGAGTAGGTAAATTTGTGGCAGGAGGACAGACAGGATGTTTACAAAGCAAGCAGAGTTGTTATTGTTGTGACTGTTAGTCTCAGTAAACAGAGGGCATTTGTACTATCATCTTAATACCTATGTTAATGGTCTACTGAAAGGTTCAGGGTCTAGCATCCTAAACTACAATGAGGGAGGTGTAACCCTCCTGGTAATTCCTATGGCTTCTCTAAGTTCCTTTGCTTATGGAGCAGTGGATTGTCACAATAGGGGCCTAACCAGTACATAAGTTACCCTAATATTTATCCAGTCCATAGCTGCTATCAGTTTGTGTCACCCATCCCCAAGATGCAACTTTCAGATGACTTCTGGCCAGTCTACTCTCATTCCGATGTAATCTGTCAAAGCATCTTGTTCCAGGTCCTTCCTTTTTATTTCAATGCTACACAAGAAAAGAGCATTCCATCCCTTAAGGCCAAGGGTGGCAATTCAAGAAATCCCTGCCTGAAAGCTCAATATCAGAGGGAGATGGGTTTGGATGCCAGTTTGGCAGCAGGAGCCTTGCAACATCCACCTTTTCACGCAGGGAAAGAAAGTGTCAACCTGTGTGCCCAAGATGGCTCCCAACAAGCAGCTTCTGTAAATAGGATTCTCATTCACTGTGATGAGGGGGACCCAGGACACGGGTGCCCTGTTACCTGGACAGGGCTGCACAGAACAGAAGGCCGAGAGCCTGGTGAGAGGTCGAGAAAGAGACAGGCTGGGAGAGAGACACCAAGTGAGTTGGTGGGGGGAATTGGGCAAGTCCTAGAGAGTGAGAGGAAGAAACAGAGGGAGCCAGGGGTAGAGAGAAGCAGACACAATGAGAAGGCAAGGAGGAAAGGACAGAGCTGGTCACAGTATGTGGAGGGGGCGATGGGCCACACAGGAGGGGCTGTGTGAAGATGCTTTAGTGTTGGGGGCAGAAAGGGAGGAAAGCTGGGCATTACAGTTCCCTAAGTGCAAGGCCCCGACGTCACTGGGGCAAGCTCTGTAGAGGGCAATGCACCTGGGAAGATGGATCCCCCTCATTTTCCTGGCATGTTGGGGCCCAATCTCAACAGTGGTCGTGGGAAGAGATTGCTTGAGGCAGAGTATGCAGCTTGTGAGCAGGCAAATTCCAGAGTGTGCTCTGCGGGGAGGTCACCACAATCTGTCTTCCCAACTGCCCCCATTCCCTGCTCCATTTCCCCTGCTCCAGCATGACCTTCCTTCTGTTCCAAAAGCAGGCATCAGGCATTGTGCTACCCCCCAGGCACCGAGCCTACAGCCTGGAACTTGTAGAGGGATTATTGATCTCCATCAAAAGTATTTGAGAATAAGGTCCATATTCTCCTTCTGGAACTAGTTATGTGCAGCATGATAGTGGGTTGCTGTTTTGACATCTACTGCTGACCTCTGGATGCTGGATGGTATGTGAGCGGTTTCAAACACCACAGGCTTCTCTGGCGTGAAAGGAGAAACCTGTGTCTTCGCCTATCCTTCCGCTCATGAGGAAGAGATAGCAATCATTATTTGTAGGCAAAATTATCTCCCTATGAACCTGATGGAGAGATTTCATCCGTCTTCAATCCTAAGCAGTTGTCTTTGCCAATATGACCCATATAGAGGCAGGGAATTTCTGACAGATGTGGGACTCCCTCCAGGTGTGCATTCGGATCTTGTCACACTGTGTCCTCAAACACAATTAAACAATTTTTAATAGTGAAGGTGAAATTTAAAATCTTGTCAAGTTTTTATAAAACTAGAGTGGACTCACCATGTTGTCTTCGTTTCAGGCACACACCATAGTGATTGCCTGTGTGTCCATGATACTCTCCCTGTACCTCTACGAGTGTAGCTCTCCTGTGAAAGCATGCAACACTTTATTCCAGGATTGACTGGATACCAAAGGCGCTCCCTTGCATCCCGATGACTTAATCATTCCGTAGCTGGAAGTCTTATTCTCTTATGGATTTCAGTTTTTATTGATGTGAAGAGTTCTTGTGTTAAACACCATTTTCTGTATTTGAGCCTGTGTAAATTTGCATTCTGCATTCCTGGGAATGCTGCTGAAAGCATTACAAATTCTATAATTCCAGTAATCAATTCGCTTTCATTCTTCACTCCCTATAGAGGAAAAGGAAAAGATTTCTTTGTGTCCCAGGCCCTGTCAGGAAGACCCCTCCCAACGTGGAGAGTAGGCTTAACTGGACCAGCTGCACCCTCAGTACCTCCAGCTGTGGGCCATGGCCTTGAGCACTGCAGGAATTCCCAGCGGCGGCCAGCAGAGGGCGAGCACGCACCATGACCAGGGAGGGGCCTGTTCCTCTGAGTGGGCAGCCTGGCCTGAGAAGGCTTCCCTTAAGCTTTTCTAAAGCAGGGCGCCTCAGAGCAGCCAAGGTTTACCTTCCCCCCCCCCCGAGGACCCAGTGCTCTGAGTGTGGCAAAGAGGCAGAGCTGCGTTTCCAGCAGGTTCCGCCCCCGGCCTGGCGGAGACCCTGGAGGCTTTGCAGCAACTTGGTTTCTCCTCAGTTGTGGGTGAGTTCTGAGGAGGGGCACGGGCTGGCTTCCCCGGAGGCTCCGGATGGTCCGTGAGCCTCACAGTCCCTTGCATTTTCTGGGCTGTTGCATGCTTGGTTCCTCGTTCTCCCTGCTGGGATTTGAACAAGATGGGTTTTGCCCAAGGATCCATGGTCTCAGGAGGTCCCGCGATTCCACGTCAGCGATGCTTGGGTTGGTTTGTTCCCGATTCGGGCTCGTTTTGGTGGAGACATGCTGACAAAAATTCAGAGGAAGCACAGCATGGTTCAGTTAGGAAGGGAAGACATGCAATGTTGACTTTCAGCACCTTCTAGGAGACTGAGCTGGGACCGGCTTTCCAAGTCCTTGTGGAACCAGAGGCTGAGGGAGAAACCGACACAATGTGCCCTCCACATCATACGTGCTTTTATTATTTCTCAGTGGTATGTGTTCCAAAATGTCGTGGAAAACCACTGAAAACCTGACAGGCACGTTGTGTCACGAACCTCCCGTTATTGGAAATTTCTGGATTATTCCTGCAACAGAACTTGTTCCAATTATCCTTTCTGTTCTTGTTTGGAAGGAAGCCCATCGATATCTTCCAAACACACTCATTACCTTCCCTCCTTTTCAGTTGAGATCGGGCATGTTTTCTAATTTCTCATGAACCCGTGAACCTCTGAAATACTTTTAAATTGGTTGCAGTATTTACTAAAAGCTCCCTCACCAGATCCCTCTGTGACTAGTCTGTTTCAAACACTATATCAAGGCCATTTCTCAGTATGGGTAAGACTGTCCTAAGCAACACCGGGAATTAATTTTAGAAGAAAAAGCCTGATGGTATTTTGTCTTTATTAAAACCCACGCTTCTATTCCCTGTTGGATACAATTCCAGTTAAAAAAATGTTTTGTGCTCATTTTTGCATTCCAGGATTCATAGACCTACCTGAGTTTCACATTCATCACCCATCCTTCCAAAGCTCCATCCCGTGACTGTGAGATAGAAGACACACCTTCTGATGAGCCTGCAGCTTTTTGTAGCTTCAAGAATTGTTTTCATAGGTCTCTGTTAACGTTCCCCCCCAGGTGAGACTATCATCCCAGTTTGAGTCCAAGTTCCATAAAAAATGTCATCTAGGTTCACCAGTAGGCTTTCGTTTCCTTTTTGTGAATTTCTTCATTAGAAATTTTGAGGGCACGTATTTATTTGATGCCTTCGACGTGCGAAAATTCCACATGTGATGGAATTTGAAAGAGAAATGTAGATCCTACACGTGACCTTCTATGATTTGCATATTAAAGTAAGAAATGTAGAATTTTTGCATGTGAAATTAGTGTTCTTTTCTGAGGAAGCTGCAAGGGAGAATAATCATTTCCGGGGGAAAAGAATGGCGTGTATGCTTTCTAGGCCTGCAGCCGTTACTCAATTAGATATCTGTTTATGAGCAATTTTATGACACTGTCTCCTTTTTCCAGGTGAGTAATGATTTCATCAGCTAAGGATATCACTTGTCATTGGAAGATGAGAAAGTTGAAACTTTTATCTTCTATTGCGATGAGAGTATTTCTATTGTATATAGTTTTAAATTCAAGTGTAATTAACAGAGCATTACGTTCGCTTCGAGGTGTAGCGTCTAATGGTGCCACAATTCTTATATGACCACATGTTCCTCACAATTAGTGCATTCTTAATCTCCTTTCCCTCTTTTACCCATTCCTCCACTCTGCTGCCCTCTGGCACTCAGCAGTTTCTTCTCTGTGTTTAAAAGCCTGTGTTTTTTGTTTGTTTGTTTGTTTTTGTCTGCCTTCTTGTCTCCAGGTGATTTGTTTCTTTGTTTTGTTTCCAAACTCCCATGTCGAAATGAAGTCACATGGTATTTTTCTTTCAGCGCAGAGCCCACTGCGGGGCTTGAACTCCAGAAGTGTGAGAGCGTGAACTGAGCCCCAACCAAGAGTCAGATGCTTAAGTGACTGAGCCACTCAGAAACCTGAGGTAAATAACTTTTTAAATGCATTGTTGGATTTGGATTGGAAATGCTTTCTTGTCAGTTATCATATCTGTGTTCATCGGAGATATTGGCCTGTTGTTTTGTTATTGTTTTGTACTCTCTTATTTTGGTTAGGTATCAGGGTAATGTTGTCCTCAAAGAAGGAATTGGGAAACTTGCCTTCCACGTTCATAGTTTGGAATAGTTTCAGAATAGATATTAACTCTGAATGGTTGAAAGGATTCGGCTCTGAAGCCGTCTGATCCTGGACTTGTGTTTGTTGGGAATTTGTTGAGGACGGATTGGATTTGATTGCTCTTCATCAGTCTGTTCAGATTTTCTATTTCTTTCAGGTTCACTTTTGGAGGGGATGCCTCTAGGGTTTGATGCATGTCTTCCTGATGGGCCAATTTGATGGGATGTAATTTTTCATGATATTCTGTGAGAATCCTTTGTATATCTGTGATGTCTGTCATTCTTTCACTTCTTTCATTTCCGCTTTTCCTTTAGTCTTCCTTTGTGGGGGAGGGGGGATAGGTGTGGCTCAAGGTGCAGCAGTGCTGTTTGTCCTTTCCCGTGATGAGCTTCTGATTTCATTGAAATCTTCTGCTGTCTTTGCGGTTCGTTTCTTCTTCTCGTTCTGACTCCTTTATGTGGAGGGTTAGGTGCTTTCTCAGAGATTTTTCCTCTTGAGGTAGGCCTGCATTGTTGTCATCATCTCCCACTTAGACACCTCATGGCATCTCAAGAATTTTGGACCCTTGTGTTTCCTTTTCCATTCATCTCCGTGGTTGATACGGGGTGGCTAATGGGCTCCCCCGATAGCGTTAGACACGTGTTAGCCCAGCTCGAAGCTGGGGGATTTGAGGGCGACCTGCCGGGGAGAAGATTTTGGGAGCTTGTGCCTGGTTTCCTGCCCCTGGGCCTTGGCCCCTGCACCTCTTCCTCTCGTTCATCTCGCTCTGCCTGCTTTCGCTGTAACAACATGCTAAAGACTGAGCCCCGGCGAGCCACCGAACCTGGGGGTGGCCGTGGGGATTCTGATGCAGAGACCTCAGAGGGGTGGGAGGGAAGGGCCAGCCGTGACCCCCATTGCTTCCCGGGAGGAGGCCGGAGGTGTCCGGCCTCAACGCTGGGATGATGGGTTCAGCGGCTGCTTAGGAGCCTCAACCACACGGCTCCACTGGTGCTCAGCGCAGAACCAGGAGCAGGCTCCGGAGTGGCGTGGCGCTGGGCCTGAGGGAAATATCGCTGCACGCCCCCAAGAAATCAGGCGGGGACTGAAGACACGTGGGCAGCAGTCCCCGAAAGAAGGCAGTGGGCAGAGGGATGTTAGCTTGGAGACCGCACACAGGGAACACGGAGGCCACAGTTCATGAGACCAAGCAGGCCAGGAGGGGTCGGGGTCAGGCCCCCTCTCCTGCACTCACATTCCAGCTCCTTCCACAGCTGCTCCAGTCCCGCCTGCAGCCTTTCCAGGTGGAGTGGCAGCCTCTCCGTCAGCGCCTGCCTGGCCCGGCTCCGGCCCCACAGCATGGCCACCCCGTCCGGGAGGCCCGCCGGCTGCACCTGCGTGGGGAAATTGAGACAGCATCAGTGCGAGGGCACAGGATGGACTCCGGGGGGTGGGGGGGGAAGGGGCTGTCTCCACACACGGCCACCCGTTCCCCACGCATGTCCCCCACACCCCGGCGCAGTCTACCCACCAGGCGCCGGAAGGTTTCACGTAGGCGTCCACACCTCAGATCCTCCTCTCCAGCTGTGCCTGCACCTGGGACCCAACAGCTGCCGCAGCGGACTGCGGGCACAGAGGGACAGGCTGGGGGCCTGGGGGGCGAATAGGAGGTTCTCGGGGCCGGCGACGGGGCCCCAGGATGGGTCCGCACGCTACGGGGCCACCTCTGGGTTCCTCGGCACTGTCGGAACCTTTGGGGACCCGGCGGCCCTGTGTCCTGGAACCAAGAGCATCCCTCACCAGAACCCCCCAGCTCCGGACGCCGGAAGCAACCACCCACCTCGCGAGCCCCTACTGTGCGTGCGCACCGGGTAGACCACGCTGCGGGGGAGGTGGGATTTGTTCCCATTGGACAGAGGAGACGACAGAGGCCAGAAGAGGAAAGTCGTGAAGTGGAGTTCGCTCGGCCAGGGAGACGCAGAGGCGGGCAGCTGGCGACAGTGACGGAGCACCCACTGTGTGCCTGTGCTAAGTGGGCGGAGGGAGAGGGTGCTGACAGACCGAGGGGACACGGCTCGGAGAGGTCCCTTCCCCAGATCACTCGGGCTTGGGGCACACCTCCGCTCCGTCCTCCCTTCCCGTCGCGGGCCGAACGAGGGCAAGAGCCCTGGGCCACTCTGATACTCGCCAGGACTTAGTGGCTGCTTCCTGTCAGGTGCTGCGCTAAGTGATGTACACGTATGAACGTATCCAGTCCTCGCGGTACTAATCTCAGGGAGGCAGGGTAGGTGCGATTATCACTCCCTACTTTCCAGGAGGGAAGATGAGGCAGAGAGAAGGAGCAAGCGTCAGGAAGAGGCAAGGCTGGGATTCAAACCCAGACAGTCCAGCCACTGCCTCCGGGTTACAGCAAGGGCCACATGTTGGGGGAGGGGAGGAGCCACTTTGTCTCGGCTGGGGATAGGCCCGGAGGGTCCCACTCCCAGGGAAGCTCTGGTCCCCGAGTGCCAGCCTGCAGTTCTGACAGTGGCCGCCAGGTGGCAGGGCCGTCCGGCGGTGGCGGCCGCGGCGGCCGGAGGGGGAGAAAGCATCCTCCCACAGGCGGGGCAGCCCTGACCCGGCCACCCACCTCCAGATCCCCCGAGAAGTCCGCCGTCGGAGGCCCAGCTGGCAGTGGGAACGCAGCAGGAGCTCACCGTGCCCCAGGGTGTGCTCCCCAGAGACCGAGAGCGCCTGGGACAGGAGGGTGGGGGCTGGCGGTCAGGGGGGCACAGGGGCAGCAGCTGCTTCTCCCCACCAGACCACCAGGGCGGTCACTGGAGCCTTTTGGGTCTCCCTTCCTTTTGGGTCTCCCTTTTCCGGTTCAGCCCCAGCCCACAGTCCTTCCTCCACTTGGTAGCTGGACCAACCTCTAAAAATGCAAATCAGTCATTTCCCCTTGCTGAAAACTCTCTGCCTTCTCACTGTGCTGAGAAGAAAAGCTGGCCTTCTCGGCCTGGCCCACGGGTCAGAGGATCATCTCAAGCTTGCCTCCCTGCTCTCTAATGGCTGCCCCATGTTCCTCAAATACCGTAGCACATCTGGCCACAGGGCCTTTGCACTAGCTCTTCCCCGTACAGAGTTTGCACTTGCCAGTGAGGCCCCCTGCAATCCCGTGTCCTCTCTCCCTGCTTCCTTCCTTTAAAGCATTCATCGCACCTTAGTACTTATTATGCCTCTTGTTTGTTTTAACTTTTGCCACCCGCTGGCATGTGAGCTCCAGGGGGTAGGGCACCTGGGCTGTCCCCCTCACCGGTCTTGTCCCTGCACCTAGAATGGGGTCTTGAGTAGGTAAAATCCACAAGTGCTCTCTGAATGAACGAATCACTGGGGTTGGCAAACTGGCTCAAGGGCCAAATGGGGCTTGCGGCTTGTTCTTGTAAATAAGTTTGTCCTGGGACGTGGCCACACCCTTCTGTTTACACACATGTTATGACAGCAAAGTTGAGTAACTGTAACAGAGACCAGATGGCTTGAAAAGCTAAAATGTTTGCCATCTGGCCCTTTATGAAAAAGCCTGACCCTGGGATGGATGGAAGATGGATGGATGGACAGACAGGAAGGTAGGTGAGTGGGTAGGTGGATGGATGGATGGACAGGATGTTAAGCGAGTAGGCGGGTGTGTGGGTGGGTGGATAGATAGATGAATGGACAGATGGACAGGAGAGTGGGTGAGGAGGTGGATGGATGGCTGGATGGACAGACAGGAGAACAGGTGAGTGGGTGGGTGAATGGATGGACGGACAGGATGGTAAGCAAGTAGGTGGATGGATGGACAGATGGACAAATGGACAGGAGGGTGGGTGAAGAGGTGGATGGACGGCTGGATGGCAGGTGGACGGGCAGAAAGATCAATCGACCAGCTAGCAAACCCAGGCTGAACGTTGGGAGAAAGGGGTCCCAACACCTCTAACGACAGCAAGGCTAAGAGTAGCTTTCATTTACGGTCAAGCGTCGTCCTGTGTCACATCTATTAAACTTCACAGTCCCCCTACAGGCTGGGACCCACTCAAAGTATGGACCCTGCCTGTGGCCAACCAGCCGACAGATGGCAGTGCTGGCACCCAGCTCCCTCACACGCACCCCTGCCCTCTGCCGATGCGGCCGTCTCTCCTCGCCCTCCCTCCATGGGTCCCTGCGCCCCTTCCCTGGGACAGACTCACCGTGGGCAGGCCGCAGAGCCCCAGGTGCAGGGAATGCTGCAGCCGGTGGGTGTAGTCGGTCTCCACCACTCCCCGGAAGCTCTGGGCACCGCAGGAGGCAGCGGGGATGTGCGCCAGCGTGGCCTCTGCGCGGATCTTGTCTGGGCGGGACGGCCTGCGCTTCTGGAAGGAGAGGGCGCAGGTGAGGCAGGGGCTCATCCCGTTGGACGAGGGCGTGGCCACGGCCGGCTGTGGTGCGAGACCCTCGAGAGGGGAGCAGGGGCCGGAAGTCCCACACCGAGGGCCCTAGGCAGCCGAGGCAGACACGTACACACCGGGCGGGGTGTTTGCACCAAGGGCACGGGGCCTCGGGGACCCAGAGCCCAGGGTGCGAGACCCCAGAAGGAGCAAGGCTGGCCTTCAGGGCTAGGTGTCCCCATTTCTCCACAGCCCAATCCCCGCCCCGGTTGTGCAGTGATGCCAGGAAGACCCCAACCCCGACGCCTCCAGGAACCTGAGCTCCGCCCCCCAAAAGCCCACTGGTGTCACCAGCTCCTCCCCTCGTCTGCCCTGTGAGCACCTCGTGCTGGGTGCCTTGCCTTCCTCGCCTCCCAGAGAGCTGTCACTACACCCCAGTCAGGGAAGGATTACTACGCCCATCTTACAGATGAGCACGCCAAGGCTCCTGTAGCAACACAGGCCACTCGTGGTCCCGCAGCACAGCTGGCGCTTGCACCCAGGACCACGCGGCTTCTATGGCAGCCCTGTGGGTTACCTGCCTGGGACCCGGCTTTCCAGGCCTCACCTCGTAGGTCAGGTTCTGCTGCACCCGGCGTCGGTCCCAGGACAGATGGAGCTGCTGGCTGAACACGGCCCGCGTCTGCGTTAAGGCCCCACAGGCCCTGAGGGCGCTCAGGCCCCAGGCGTCCTGGAACTGACAGGAGGACGAGTAGGTGACTCTGGGCCCAGAGTTAGGGAAAGCCCCGTACTCCACCTGGCAGTCCCGCCAGCACATACCTGCCCCAGGGAGGTGGCCAGGCAGCCGTCCCAGATGGTACCGTACCCCGAGGAACTGTCGGTCCGGGTGAGAGGTGCAAGGTCACGGGCTGCCCTCTGTCCCAGGCCAGCTGCACCTGCCTGGAGACAGGCTGGTGAGAGGGTGGGGCAGAGGAGAGGCCGATGCTCTCCCTCTGTGTGTGCGCTGCAGGTGGGGGAGGAGAGAGGGGGAGGGTAGAGGGGGGAGGGTAGAGGGGGGAGGGTGGCCCCCTGCCCACCACTGTAGGGGATGAAGGGGGGAGCAGGAGACAAGTTCCTGCTCCCGCCCCCACCCAGAGTCTGCGAGTGCTCAGAGCCACGCCCAGAAGCTCAGAGCCACGCCCAGACGAGGAGGCTGCAAGTGTTTAGATGGAAGAGACCTCATTCCCAACACCCAGATTTGTCGTTTCCAGAAGGAAATGGGAGCCCCAGCTCAGGGCCTCTGGGGCCGCTCTGGGCTCACTGTGCGCCCCGCTCCCCGCATCTGCCCACCGAAGCCGAAGCCCCACTGCGATGGCATTAGGAGGCGGGCCTCATGGTGGCATCAGCGCTCCCGTGAGGAGAGGCTGCAGAGCGCGAGGACACAGAAGGCCGCAAGCCAGCACGACAGCTCGCACCAGAACCTGACCAAGCTGGCACCCTGATCCCGGACTTGCAGCCTCTGGAAGTAGCAGAAATAAATTTTTCTATTTTAAGCAACAGAAGCCACCTAGCCTGCAGGGTTTTGTTAGGACAGCCCGAGCCGCCTAAGGTTCGCGTCCTCAGCTGATCTCTCCTGTCACTTACTCTGTCCCAACCTAATTGCCTCGGCTCTTCCTGAAGCACCCCAGCCTGTTCCCACCTCAGGGCCTTTGCACTTGGCTACTCCACCCCCAGAATGCTATTCTGCCAGCGTGGGACAAGGTGGCTCCCTCTCATCTGTGGGTCCTCGCCGACGAGCCACTTCCTCCAGGAGGCCCTCACTGACCACCCCATCTAATTAGTCTCTATCTCAGCCTCCTCTCTGCTTTTTCCATGGTGTTTATCAGGACTCTTAATTTTTTTCCTCAGGCATTTGCTTGAACTTTAGACAGGGTCTCTGGCCTGGCACACACCACCCACTGTCCACATACTCTGGTCTACTGTCTTCCATTTCACCGCTGAAAAAACTGAGGCTCAGGTACAGTCCACGAGCTGCCCAAGGCCGCCCAGCTGGTTGAAGAGTCTGGCCACTCTGCCCAAACCCCCTGCAGTTTCTGACCAAACAAGCGAGCATAGAAGTGATGAATCAGACATGCCTGGAAGCTCTTCGAATGCATGACTGTATACCTCCAACACTGCCTGGCATGCAGTAGGTGCTCAGTGAGGTACTGATAAAGGAATGAATGAACAAAGGACTACCTGGGGTCCCGAATTTCAGCAATCTGTGATTCTGGAGGGTCCTTCACAGTGAGAGACCAGCAGAACCTCCCCCCTTCCCCCAACCCCGGCGTGGAGCTCAGCCATGCAGCTCGCCAACCCCCAAGACCCTCACCACGGGCACCTCAGATGCTCCCCACTCACCTGCCAGCTCTGCTTGCCACCCCTGCTCTCAGCGAGGCCACTGGCCTCCACGCACCACCAGGAGAGGTTGAAGGGGTGAGCCAGGGCCAGGCGGGCGGCCAGCTTGTCCTTCCCCAGCTGCAGAGAGGAGGAGACCACCACCTGGGAAGTGGGGGGACAGGGTAAGCCAGAGGCCTCGCCCAGAAGGGCGTGCCCCTCCCCGCCTTGTAGGACAACCTTCTCCAAGGTCAAGGGCATGAGAGCAGCTGGCTCTGAGCACAAAAATCCCAGGACTGTGGGGAACCCTTGGAGAGATTCAGCCCATTTTTCGGAGGATGAAGTTGAGGCTTGGGGAGGAGCAGGCAGGGACAGCGGAGGATGGAGATGGGGCTGAGGATGGTACACATGGTGATGAGGACACGGGGCCTGGAGGCACCAAGGGGTTAGAATCGCAGCCCTGCCTTCCACTAGCTCTGTGACTCTGGGCAAGTCACTGTACCTCTCTGAGGTTCCCTAAGTGTTCCCAGGGTCTCCTTCCAGCCCAGACACCAACCTGATCCTTGCCGTCCCAGCCCACGGCCAGGTGGTCCCGGCGTCCACTTTGTGAATGCCTGGAGGACAGGCTGAGGCTGCAGTGTCGCGGCAGGGAGAGGGGCAGCAGGTGCGTGAGCTCCACTGGGTGGGGGCACAGGGAAGGGTGGAGAGGGCCCAGGGGGATCTTAGCAGATGCAGCGACCTCCTCGGGCACGGTGGCCACTTGGGGGCCCAAACTCAGCTAATCCACACAAAATTCAGAAGCTACGCCTTCAGTTGGTCACCACAGCACTCAACACACCCCCTCAGTCGTCCCTGTAAGTGCCCTAAATCTCAACTCTCTGCTTTGCAGGGAGATTCTGCCCCTCCTGCATCAAGAAGAGGAATCTGTTCCACTGGCCTTTGAACCTGGGCCTTGTGACTTATTAATACGATTTGGGAAAGGTGATGCTGTCAAATCCCAGCCCAGGCTTTGAGAGGCCTCGGCTCCCGCTCGCTCCCTGGGAACCCTGCCCAGCCACCACGAGAATGAACCCAGGCTGACTTGCTGGAAGGTGACGGCACAGAATGCGGCACCCGGATGTTCCGGCTGAGGTGGTCCTAGATCTGCCGGCAGCCAGCCAGCCCCCGAAAGAGTCGGAGAGCCCAGCCAAGGTCAGCAGCAGCCCGTGCCCGACCCGAGGCTTACTGGTATAAGCCACTGAGTTTGGGGACGTTTGTCACTCAGCAAAAGCTGCCTGGTTCGCCTCCCATGCAACATTCCTCACACTCACGGGTTACCTGTGCCCTTTTGGAATGCTTCACTCCCATCCGGCCTATGGTCAGCTGGCCTCTGCTCACATTCTGTCCTGGAGTGTGACACGGGGGGCATCCCCGTAGCTGAGGCTGCACACTGGGCAGTCTCCTTGCCCTAGACTTTCTTCCCTCACCCCCTAGGCTGGGTGTGTCTGTCCTGACCTCTTGCAACACCTGACCTCATCTTGTGAGGCCACTGGTTGGTCCTGCCTTCTCAGACCCATGAGCAGGAGTCCACCTGAGACCCCGCGGTAGACAGTGGCCACCTCGGTGACCTCTGAACTCACTGGAAGAGTGCCACCTGTTCCTATACGGGCCCCCGGGAGCTGTGCCCAGAGATGGTACCGCCAGCTGCTTCTCGAGGAGCCTTCGGGTCATCAGTCTAGAGAACACTAACCACATTCGTGTACCCTGCACTCAGAGCCCTAACCCACCTCCTTCCCACACTCGGACCCACGGACTCGCATGCTCTGTAACCACAGAGCACGGTCCTGAGGCGGCCCAGCCCAGCCCCCTGCACGCACTCCCGCGCATACACACGCGCGCGCGCTGCCTCGGTGCACCGAGGACCTACGCATTCCTTCTGCCTGGTAGGGCACACAGGTGGCGACTGTGACCCTGCAGAGACTCCAACAGACCACCCAGCAAGCCGTGCCCGCGGGACCGGGGTCTGCACTGCGGCTCCCACTTGGCAGGCCAGCAGGTCGGGTTCTGCTCTGTGTAAACTGACAGTCTGTGTGGACACAGCCTGGAGGTCCTCGGGGGACACAGGTGCCAGCGCTGGGGCTCTGGCTGGAGAGCCCTCGCCTCCCCTGCCAACTGTCAGCCTCAGCTCTGCACCCCCCGGGTGTGTGCAGGGTTGCCCTGCCTTCCGCACGTCCTGCCATATCTCACTCGGGGGAACCGTAACTCTGGGCTCAGGGCTGGGACCCTGCATGGCCGCGGTCCCTCAGCCCTCCCGCCCATCTCCACCCCTCACTCCCCCTTCAGTGCATTCGGGGCACTCTGGCCTCGCTGCTGTTGCTCCAGCACCCCAGGCTTAGTCCCACCTCAGGGCCTTGGCACCTGCTTTTCCTTTCCCCCATGATGCCCCTCCTCAGATCTTCACCACAGCCAGCTCCTTCTCATCGGTCAGGGCTCACCTTGGATGCTACCTCCTCACACAGGCCGTCCCAGGCTGCCCCACCTACAGGGGCCCTGCACCCCCGAATCAAACCCTTCCTGCTCTCAGAAACACTCTGATGAGATTTGCCTCATATCTGCATCCCTGCACACTGCCTCCCCTCTCTCCCTGCGAGCTGGGACCCGGGCCCCCTCATTTCCGGATAGATCCGCCAGGGCCTGGAGCAGCACCTGGATCAAGCAAGCATTCAAAGATGGTTCGCGGAGTGAGTGAACCGGCCGCCCCTGCCGGCGGCCTCCCAGACACTCACCCTGGAGGCTGAAGTTCCCGGTGGGTCTGGGGAAGGGCCCAGAGAGGCTCCCGTTGAGGGTCACCACCTGGTCGTCCCACAGAACTGTCTGGCACAGGGTGCGGGCCCCACGGGCTCTCTCGTACAGGGTCTGCAGAACCAGTTCCCCAGGAAGGGCGCTGAACTGGAAGACAAAGACAGCACTGGGTCACTGGACGACCTGGTCCAGGCCGCTGCTGGGGGTAAAGAGAAGAGGCGCTTTCAGAGGAAGAAACACGAGGAACATTCGTGGGGCATTAAGTTTCCGGAGCTGCCAGAGACATCGGGGAGCAAGAAGGCCAAAGCTTCCTGGAGGTGGGCAGACGACGCGGTGGAGGCGTGTGGGGCAGGGGAGCTCGACCCAGGAGGCTGCATGGCCCCATGAAAAGGACGCCACCTCTCAGCTCCCCTTCCACGCTGTGTGGCCCTGGGCCAGTTCCCTAACTCCTCTGAGCTTCGGTGTCCCTGTCTGTAAGAGAGGATGAAAGGAACAAGGCCAAGCTCTGAGATGATGCAAGGGTGTGCTGGCCGGGGGCTGACCCGTGCGCACTGCCTGTGGCAGCTGGTGTGGTCGGCGCCAAGGGTTCCTCGCACGCTTAGTGAGCAGGCGTTGTGTCCCAGACCCAGTGCTGAGCGCTGGGGTACAGAGATAACGTATTGCCCCACATTGATGCAAGACACCCATTGCGTCCTGTCCTGCGGAAGACAGCCGCCTCCTCCCTGGTGTCTCTGCTGCCCCCTAGAGGTCCCTCCCCACGCGGCAGCCGGAGGATCTGAAATCATCCCTGGGATCACGTCCTCAAAAGGCTTCCCGTTTCAGAGAGCACTAAATTCCAACTCCTCCCTGTAGGTGGCCATGACCCTACGTGATCGGACCCCACGACGCCTACCACATCCACACTCCCCCGCTCTGCTCCAGCCCGGTGGCCATCCCTCACACGTCCCAACTCATGCCTGCCCCAGGCCCTTTGTAGGTGTTATTCCCTCTGCCTGGAAGGCCCTTCCACCAGGTTTTCCAGGGCCCAGCACTTGCTTGTCATCTGGGGCTAGCTCAAATGTCACCTTCCTCGTGAGGGTTTCCTGGCCACCTGAAGAGCTCCCCCACTACCACCCCATTTTATTTTCTCGATAATACGTATCACCATCTGGAATGTTTTCTTAGGGATTTATGCAGTTTGGGGGGCTCCCTCGCCCCACTAGGTTTACACTGCATGAGAGGAAGGGTCCGCCCGTCCTACTCCGGGTGACACCCTCTGCTTCCAGAGCAGTGCCGGTCCCGGACCCTAGAAGAGGCTCAATAAACAGCGCGCAAGGGAAGGAGGGAAGGGAGGGAGGGACGGACATGGAGACCAGCCGACAGTCCCTTCCAGGGGATCTCGCCTACTTCCCAGCCCGTGGCGATTCCTCTTTTCTCGAAGGGCCGCCCCGGGCGCCCCCCGGCCCGCCCCGGCTGCCCTCCAAGCACCTGGGGGAAGGTGTGTTCCAGCCGGATGACGTTGCTGAGACTGGCCTTCGCGGCCACCAGCCTGGTGCCTGCGTGGAAGAGGCGCTCCTCCACCGCCAAGGCAACGGCGCTCGCGGCCCTGTGCTCGGAGAAGCGGAGCTGGGGCGGAGGAAGAGCGGGGGAGCCGGCGGGTCACTGGTTTCTGATGGAATATTCAGACAGACCGGCTCCGGGCCGCAGGCTCCGGCCCAAGACGCCCACAGCTCCCTGGACCGGATGAGTTCTGGCGAAACGAGGGTCCCGAGCCTCGGTCTGGGCCAGCAGGTGTGACCATGACGACCACCTCTCCAAGCCCTTCACGCCGGAACACCGACCTGAGGCGGCTACTGGCCCGGGACCACGGGGCAGGAACTCCGGGTGCAGGGCTGTTGTGGGCAGGACAGCAGGGGGCGGTCTAGCGCAGGGCGCTGCGTCACACGGGGCGATGGCCTCTGGCTGGTTCCCTGACCGCCTGTCTCTGCGTTCTGACCTGGTCAGTTAGGGTGCTGATGCTTTTACTCACGTGTTGATGTGGAAGTGTACGGAATGATGTGCTGTCTTCCAGACCGGCTCCGCGCCGGCGCCACGCGGGGCCCAGCCCCAGAGACCGGTTCTGGGTCCCTGCCTACAGCCTGTGAAAACACCACCTCTGGGAACAGGGCGGAGAAATGGTATTTTTAAAATTTTTTTCTTCAAGAGAGAGAGGGTGCATGCCTGCATGTAAGCAGGGGTGGAGGGCAGAGGGAGAGAGAGAGAGAACCCTAAGCAGGCTCCACGCTCAGTGCAGAGCCCGACGTGGGGCTCCATCCCACGCCCCCAGGACCAGGACCTGAGCCGAAATCAAGAGTTGGATGCTCAACAGACTGAGCCGCCCAGGCGCCCCTAAACTGGTATTTTTTTTTAAACTGGTATTTTTAAAGGGCTCCGGAGATCAGTAGTACCCCTGTAAAAACGTTCAACCCGAATCTTGTCTTGAACAAAGAATCCGACAAATCCCGACGGAGGATTTTTGCAAAATAAGGGCCTGGACACTCCACAGGTGTCCACGCGGGACTTCTCCTGCTTGGGGGGACGTCGATCGGTATCTGCGACCTACTTTGAAGTGCGTCAAAAGCCCAGCCGGACGGAGAGCTATGTGGGCAAGCAGGGCGAGCGACACAGGACTGAGGGAACCTAGGCCTTGGGCGGGCGGGGTGGTCGCGGTACACCTGCTCTGATTTTCCAGGGTCCGCGAAGTTTAACAGTCAAAATATTGGTGGGGAAATAGGTACTGGGCGCGAGAAGACTTTCTCGATCATGGGTCCGCCTGGGGCCGAGTCTGGCTCACCACTTGATTTTGTAAATAAAGTTTTATTGTAACACAGCCACGCCCACTTATTTACATATCGTCCAAGGCTGCTGTTTTGTCACAGTGATGGTGTTGGAGCATTCCGACAGAGACCACACTGGTTTAAAGGCCAAAATATTTACTATCTGCCTCTTAAGCTCTGCAGACCTCTGTTCTAGATGAAGAAATCAAAAAGAACAACAAAGAACCCCGGGGGGTCCTGCAGAGTGTCCTAGAACTAAAACAAACTAAAAACAAAAAAAAAAAAACCAGCCAGAAAGAACATTATTGGGACAACTAGGGAGTTTTATCACGGACTATATATTAAATAATAACATTACCACCTCCAGTTAAATCCCTGAGTTCTGTACTTACCCGCGGGTCATATAAGAAAGCAGGAAGAGGAAACACTCGCGGAACTATTTAGGAGAAAAGAGGCCTGACGTGTCCAGAAACATGTCTCTACCACCTCCTAACGGCGCAGCAGAAAGTGGACCTGTGTGTGTGAGAACATATAAATACCTGTAACACGGAACCGTCAGCAGAGCTGTGGTGGATGCTAACAGCGGGGGAATGTTCGCTGTCCCACAGTAACTCTTCTACAGGTTGGACAGTGTGCTGAATAAAGACGGGGGCCCCTGACTGACCGTGCAGCTGCGGCGAAGCTTGGGGAACACTAACGTTGTGTGAGCGCACCCGGGCAGGGCTGGCGCACTGTAGGGGCTCCGCAAACAGAGGCGGCAGAGCCCCGGGCACGGAAGGCAGTTGACAAAACCGGGTAGCTGGCAGGATGGTGACGTGACCAGTGGGCAAATGTAACAACCGGTCACTCATTCTGTCAGTTGACATCTTTCTCGGGGCACCTACGATGCACTGGGCTGGGGGCCGGGGGTGCCCTCCAGAAGCTCCTATTCGGTAAAGAGTTGCAGACAGGGAAAGAGGTAACGGTAATGGAGGGAGGGGGGCAGGCCAGCCTGGACCCCCAAATGCCACACGCAGGCTAGATGCATGACCAGGGGCTGTCCTGGGGGTCTCGGGTGGAAGAGGATTCACGGACAACGGCAGGAAGACGTGCAGCGAGCCTGGGCACGACAACGATGGGGCACCCGGGAGGCGGGGCCGGCTCAGCTCCAAGGGCCCGTGCGACTCAAGCCAGCTGCCGGGAGCGCACCGGGCCGGCTGGGGCGGTGCCAGGCACCGGGCACCGGGCGGGCTGGCCTCCCGGCTCCCTGGGCTCTTGTGGGCTCAGCTGGGGGCTGGGGGCCTGGCCCAGGAATGTTAGCCGGGGGGTGTTTGAGAAAGCCGGAGCCAGGGGTTCCTGAGGGCAGCCCCCCGGGGCCTGCCGCGGGCCTGCGGACACATGTGGCCGGTTACCCTCCCCGGCAGGGCCCCCTCCCACCTCGGCAGGGCATCTGGAAGCAGTCAGGGCTCAGGGCCGGCTGGGCACAGTTACCTCGGCTGAGGCTGAGGCTCTGCTGGGGCAGCAGCCCAGGAGGCTGGGGACGCGGTGCCGGCCCGAGAGCTGCAGCTCTTTGCTGGAAGGAAGGAAAGAGCGTGTCTGAGGCCGTCACGAGGGCGCCCACGGCTGGGCTGGAGACCTGTGAACCCGCAGGGCCTCAGCCTGGGAACCAGGTGACACGCCTTTCAATCCCCGCCGGGCCTCTGCCCCGTTCTGGAAGGTTGGGAAAGTTCCTCAGTTGCTCTTTCTGAGCCTCAGTTTTCCCCTCCACATAAGGAGCTACAGCGGTCCCAGGCTGAGTGACTTCTGCGGGCCCCCCGGGCTTGACCAGTGGAGGCCTCTGCACGGTCCGGACAGCGGGATTTTAAACCGGGCTTGCTCCCGGCGGCCGTGTGCACACGGCACGTTTTCCCCAGTGGCCCCGCCAGGCCCGGGAGCTCACTGCTGCCCAGGGTGGCTCGGCCACCCCGTGGTGTCACTCATGGCTGTGGGCTGACCTGTGCATGTAGCAGCCTCTCTGGCCTCCGCCCGCCAGAAGCCAGTAGCTTCCTAGCTACAACAACCAGAAAGTTCCCCAGAACGTGGCCAAACGCCCCTGGGCGGGCAAACTCACCCCTCAGTGACAACTACTGGTCAGAACGGCTCACAGGCGGCTTACTCACCCCCCTCAAGCGACCTGGTATGAGTGCTGGAGCCTGGTGGCCCCCCGACTTCACACGTGCATGAGGCCACAGAGCACCAGGCCAGGCACCCAGCAGGTCCCCAGACTGAAGAGCTATGAGAATTACTGATTTGCATTTGAGGCCCGGGATGCATTTAGTTTGTGAGACCAGGAACTTCTCATCCGTGTCCTGCCCCCAAAGGTCACGGTTATTTTAAGAGCTGTGTGACCTTGGGCAGTTGCTTTGCGTCTCTGAGCCTTCCCTTGCGCATCTGTGCAGTGGGGCTGTGGGGAGGGGTCGAGGAGGCACTGGGGGTTAGAGGTCAGGACACGGCGGAGGCTCAGCTGATCTCTCCCCCCACGCATCCCTCTCTTCACGAAGGGCCCGCCGGAGAGGCAGAGAGCCGCTCACCTGAGCGCCTGGCTCTGGCCACGCATATCAAGGACCAGGCAGGTTTGAGAGGCGCAGGTCAGCCGGAGGGAAGAGAGCACCCGCTCCTCTGCCCAGAGCTTCTGGAACACGAGCTGAGGAAGCAGCAGGCTGTGAGGTGGGGGGAGGACAGGGGGCCTGAGGACCCTCCCAAGCCAGGCCCCTGTCTGCAGCCCCCAGAGTGCACCCCACGAGGCCTGAACCCCTGGACACGAGGAGCGAATGAGCCCCGCCACGTGTCCCCACCGCTGGACCCAACACCGAGAACAGGGGGTTTGGAGGCAGTCAGGGGGAGCGGGAACCAGGTCCACCCCGTTGGGGGCGTGGTGACAGACCCGCTGCAGGAGGGGTGACAGGGCCTGTGGGAAGAGTCTCTCCTCGGGGCAGAGTGGAGTGGGGGCGGAGGCGTGCTAGAAACAAGAGGCTGTGAATGAGGCTTCCGGAATGTGCTGGTGACTCGCGGGTCAGCCGGCGGGCCCAGCCAGGAAAGACGACTCTGTGCTGCCAAGTGACGGTGGCCGGAGCCTGACCCCATTCGCGGGGTCACAGCGGATTCTTCCCAGAGGCGGGAGGGCATCGTGGGAAGGGGCCCGGCGGCCGGCCCGGGTCCCTTATGCTGCCCGCTTGCTCTCTGACCTCGGGCAGGTGGTGTACACCCTGACGTGTGACCCGGAGGCGGTGATGATGGCGACCTAGCGTCACCGCGGCAGCAGAAGCTTCTCAAGCACCTGCTCTACCAGGCATGACTGGTCTAACTCTCCATCCTCCCAACCCCAGCTATCAGTACAGTGATGTTCCCATTTCCAGAGGAGTCTCAGGGCACAGAGATGGCGAGGAACCGCCCCGGGCCACACAGCCCGCAGGCGTCAGAGCTGGGATCTGACCTCCAGAGCCGGGATTCCTGAGAATCTGCTGCCCGCCCCTCGCAGGGTGCTAGGAAGAGGAAACGAGTCAATGCGCAGGAAACCCCAGCGCGGAGCACGCCGCCGGCGCTCCGCAAACCAAAGCTGGGCCCTCACGTGGATGCGAGACCCGGGGGGCCGAGAAAGCGCGCAGGGCGGGGAGCTGGGACTCGGGCTGCAGGAGGCCCGTCCACGCGCCCCACGGCTGGTTACAGCTGCCACCACAGCCTCCCCAAACTGCCGAGGGCTGGAGAGACACGTGACAAGAGCATCGGCCGGTGGCGCACACAGCGGGCCCCGTGCATACTGGGAACGGACAAAGTGGGTAGAATTAGGGGGAGGCCAGCCCGGCGTCAGGGGGGCAGGGCACCCATCTCTCACCTGGCTGGCGAAGGGCAGGCCCAGCCTCCGGAGAGCATTCACCACCAGCTCCAGGGTGCCGTCCGTCGGCCAGGCCACCAGCGCTGCCACGTCCACGCTGAGCCCGCCGTCCCCTCCGTGGAGGGCCACGCTGGCCTCGGTCTGGGTCTCTAAGGGCAGAGAAGGACACAGGCTGCTAGGAACTCGGTTCGCCTCCTTTCTCATGTGGGATCAGCCCCAGGGCAAGGCTTTCTTCTTTGAGCCATTGGGACAGGATCCCACCCCACCCCCTGCGATCTTGGCCTGACTTGCCCTCCCCCTGGGGCTGCTGGTGAACTGACACTTCTGAGTGTCCTTCCCGACCCTTCCTGCTCCCTCCCTGGGGAGGGTCAGCCCTGCAAGGGCCTTTACCTTGCTCCCGGCCCCACCCCCAGCACTTAGCAGCCCTGACACACCACAGGGGCCCTGTGCTCCTGGAAGGAAGGATGAACGAACACTTCTCTGCAGGTTTACCCAACATCCACTCAAGTGACACTGACCTGCAGCCCGCCTGGCCCTGGCAGGAGGGTCCCGCTCACCCCGCCCACCCCGGAACCTCTCGAGGTGCCCGCCCAGACCGCAGTGCATCTTAGGAGGCGGGTGAGGATAAACCCTCTGGAGAAGGAGAATGCAAGAGCTTTCTTCTCTCTTTGGACTTAAACTCCTCCCACCCCACTAGAAACTAGTTACCCGGGGAAACGGATGAAGCCCGGCCTCCACCAGAGGCCAGGTTCCTGGGGATGCAGCTCTCAGCCCCCGCCTGTGACGCCTGGCCGAGGCCCTCACCGGCCTTCTGGGCCCATCAGCACCGGTGGGGCTCTTGGGCAGAGTGATGTGGACATGGTGGCCCCAAGTCCCGATTTTCTCATCAGGAAAGCGGGCACGGCCTGCCCACCTTGAGGGGCGCTGCTGAGATCCAAGGAGGTAACACACCTGGGAACCCGTGGGGCCCACAGACCTCAGGTGGTGTCTCCTCCTTCCCTCCCAATGCGGTGGCCAAACACTGCACCTGCTGTGGGGGGGCCCAAGCGGGACGGGACACACATCTGAAGGGGCCCCGGTCTCCACACCCGGGGATATCTCAGACCGCTAGGGACACCGAGAATGTTCACGCCAGGCACTAATGTCCCCTAAGGGGCCGGGACAACGAAACGCGGACAGCAGTGCACAGCTGAGACGTCCCCCTGGCCGCAGGCGCCACCCCAGGACTCTCAGGGGCCGGGAACCAGTCATCCTGGAATGACCGTCCCATCAGTTACCCCACCACGTCCCCAGCCAACCCGTCCTCGGAGCAGTCCATGAGGTCAGTCCCTTCCTGCTGTCTGTTCCAGGTTTCCACTCAGCTCGGAGTGGGCTAGACCCAGGGATGGAAAAGAAGATGACCCAAGTGACAGGAGAGCCAGCCGGGGGTCCCATTCTCTGCCATCTACAGAAGGGTCAGAGGGTGGCTCTGGAGTCACACTGCCTGGATTCAAGTCCTGATGTCATCGTTCAACAGCTGTGCGGCCTGGGACAAGTGACTCAACCTCTCTGCCCTGCAAAATGGGGACAGTTACTAATCCCTACCTCATATATTCATGAATTCATTCAACAGATGTTTCATTGAACACCTACTACACTAAACTCTGCAAAACAGGTAAAAATCATCTCTGGGTCCTTGTGGAGTGCACGTTCTTGCAGGGGTGGGCAGGAGACAGGCAAGGAGAAATGAAGGTAGTTAGTAAGTACGTTACACGGTATGTTACATCGACCAAGCAAGGAAAAGGATGGGGTGAGCTGAGGGGGTGGGGGTGCAAATAAATCGGGTGGATGGGAAAAGACTCACTGCAGAGATGACTTTGGAAACGTGACTGAAGGAGGTGAGGGACTGAGTCAAGCAGATATGCAGGGGAAGAGCCTTCGAGGCAGAGGGACAGCTTGTGCAAAGGTCCTGAGGCAGGAGTCAGCCTGATGTGTTTGAAGACTAGCAAGGAGTAAAATGAGCAGGGGCCAGAAGATGGGGTCGGAGAGGTGAGTGTGTGGATCCCAAGGGCTCAGAGGCCCCACTGTGGGCTTCGGCTTTCCCTTGGTCTGAATGGATGGCTGAGCAGACTCAGTGAGCTCTTGTGTAGGGAGAACTTGCCTGGTATGTACACAGTAGGCACTCACTCTTATACTGTTCTCTTCCCTTCCCCTCCATCAGAAGTCCAACTGTTTCTCCCTAAAAATTATGCTGAAGTCGCAACCACTGGCACCTATGAACGAGACCCCGTTTGGAATCGGGGTCTCTGCAGAGGTCATCAGGCTAAGACGCCGCCGCGCTGGAGCAGGGCGGACCCTAAGCCAACGTCCTCGTAAGAAAAGGGGCACAGAGAGACGGGAGGGACGCGGCCACAAGCCGGGACCCGCTGAGTGGAGAGGCAAGCAAGGACTGGCCCCACAGAGCGCTCCGCAGGAGCCAGCCCTGCTGCCGCCTGAGCTCCGACCTCTGACCTCCAGGACCGGCAGAGGACGAGCATCTGTGGTTTCGAGCCTCGCGGTCTGTGGTGCTTTGCCCTGGCAGGCCTGGGAACCGGGCAAGGACGCCCCGGCTGGTTTGGGCGCTCAGGGCCGCTCCGGGCCAGAGGGGGTCTCGGGGCACCCGGCCCGCCGGCCCGGGCTGGGAGAGGCCGGGTCCCAGGCCCGCGCCCCGAGCGCCTTACCGTGCGTCTGCAGCCCGGCCTGCAGCAGGGTCGCGCTGTCATGTTCGCTCCCGCCGGCGAGCTCCAGGCGCCCGGCCCGGTGGCGGCCGCTCACGGAGTAGTTGAGGGAGGTGGGCCCCACCGAGACGTGTCCAGAATGCTCAAAGCTGGAGCCGCCGCCATGGACATCCAGAACGGCCTGGAAAGATGCGGAGGAGAGGCGGTCTCACCCCGGGCGGGCCCAGCTCGCCCTGGCAGCCGTGAAGGCACGGCGCCGCGCCGGGAGGAGCGCGTTCAGGGAAAGCAGGGTTACGGGCGCTGACTGGCCGGCGGGGTTGCGGCTGCAGAGCGGCTGCTGAGAGCCGGCGCTCCGGGAACTGCAGCGGGCCGGGTGGGCTGCACGGGCGCGGAGCTCCCGCCCCGTCCAAATTCCTCCACAGTTACGCATTTCGTAACTTTTTTTATCGTGGTAAAATACACGTAATACTAACCATTTGAAGCATATTTTTTAAACATTTATTTATTTGAGAGATCATGAGGAGGGGAGGGACAGAGAAAGAGAGAGAGGGAGAGAGAAAGAGAGAATCCCAAGCAGGTTTTGCACCATCAGGATGGAGCCCAACTCGGAGCTCGATCTCATGAACCTTGAAATTGTGACCTGAGCTGAAGAGTCGAACGCTTAACTGGCTGAGCCACCTGGGCGCCCCGGTCCCTTGGAATTTCTTGAGCAAGAGAAATGTCTTTTGTTCTAATTAGGTGACCCTCAGTGGGCTACTAGAGAGGGCTGGCCACCAGAAAGACCAAGCCTTGGTTAGAAGCTGGAACCTTCAGGGGCCACCTGGTTGGCTCAGTCAGTTAAGCGTCTTACTTGGCTCAGGTCATGATCTCATGGTTTGTGAGTTCAAGCCCAGCTGTGGGTTCTGCCCTGACAATGTGGAGCCTGCTTGGGATTCTCTCTCTCTCCTTCTCCCCTCTGCCCCTCCCCCAATTTCTCTGTCTCAAAATAAATATTTTTTAAAAATTAAAAAACTTTGGGGCGCCTGGGTGGCTCAGTCGGTTAAGCGACTAACCTTGGCTCAGGTCATGATCTCACAGTTTGTGGGTTTGAGCCCCGTGTCGGACTCTGTACTGACAGCTCAGAGCCTGGAGCCTGATTCTAATTCTGTGTCTCCCTCTCTCTCTGCCCCTCCCCTGCTCATGCTCTGTCTCTCAAAAATAAATGAAGACGTTAAAAAAAAAAGAAGCTGGAACCTGCGGCCCCGGCCCCCAATCTCGAGGAGGGGAGGAGGGCTGGAGAGTGAGTCAGTGCCCCAGCATGCCTACGTGAGGAAGCCCGCAGGAGGCTCCCTCGGCCGCAGGGCTCGGGGCGGTGAACACAGCCACGGGCAGGAAGGCGCACCAGCAAGTTGGCTATGGGGAAACCCCACTCCCCCCACTCCCACCCCCGGCTGCTGAACCGGGAATGGCCTGAGTGGCAGCCGGGAAGAGCAGAACCTTCTGCGTGGAGGGCAGGCCGGGGGCGACACTGACCAGGGCGGGGCTATGCAGGGAAGGCTGGAGAGAGGACATGTGCCCAAAGGAGACCAGGAGCGGGCAGGGGGCCTCGGAGGGCAGGAGCACAGGGGGCGGAGAGTGTGGTCGGAAGAGAGTCAGCACGGGTCGTGGGAGGGGGTGAGCTCCGAGAGGGGACAGGCCAGATCCTTGAACATTTCTGGAGTGGGGCTGGTGTGCAACTTAGAAGGGCTCTGGGTGGAGACCCCGGGGGCGATGGTGGGAGCAGGGAGCCCAGCGAGGTGGCGAGAACCCAGGTGTGACCTGAGGTGGCCTGGGGCAGGTGACAGGGCTGGAGGGAGAAAGCGTCGGGCTCCAGGTATGTTGGGGAGGATGAGTGAGCAGTGCCCGCCGGGAGGGTGGCCGGGTGCGGGAGTGACATGGGGATAAAGGATGCCACCAGGAGTGCTGACACTGCGGGAGGGACAAAGTACCGTTTGCCAAGAACGGGAGGGGCGGGTGGTCCGGCCGGCCTCCAAGTGGAGACCTACTCGCAGGGGGATCCCGAGGAGCGAGAAACGGGGGAGAAAGGCAGAGGCGGCACCGAAGTGAGACACGGGGCCACCCCCCCCCCCCCGGCAGCGCGCGGGGACACGGGTGGGAGAGGGACAAGGACAAGAGCTGGGTCCCGGCGCGGCTTCGGAAAAGGAGCGTGGGGAATGGCCCCGGGCGGGGGGGGGGGGGGGGGGGGGGGGGGAGGTGCTGGGCCAGGCCAGGGCGGAGAGCGCTATCCCCACTGCCCAGATGAGGAGCCTGAGACTCGGATTCGCACGAGCACGGGCGCTGACCCGCAGGCCCAGCGGGTCGCCGGCCCACAGCGGCCGCAGCGCGGGGACGCCGGGCCGGAGCCTGCAGTCCAGGGAGACGCGCCCCGGCTGCCGCGCAAATGGCAGGGACGACTGTGAGCCGGGTTGTCCCCACACCGCCCCGCCCCCGCCAGCTCCCAGAGGCCCCGCAGCAGAGCCCCGCACCTGACTGCCATCCACTCCGACACTCAGGGTGCGTCTGCAGCCGGGCCCTTGGCTCTCAGGGGCCAGCTTCAGCAGGACCTGGGCCAGGAGACCCGAGGGGCCGGGCCAGGCCGGTCGTGAGTGAGCGACACCTCCACCTCCTGCTGGTTCTGCAGCAAGAGACACAAAGACTGAGTACCTGGGAGGTGGCCAGACGCTCCCACAGAGGGGAAAATAAAGCACTCCGACATGGCATCAAGCCTCCTCTCCCCCTCCCTGTTGGCCAGCACACCGCAGAAAAAGTTGGGTGGCAAGGAAAAAAAATCCCTGGTGTATGTGCGCGCGCGTGTGTGTGTGCGCGTGCATGCGCTCGGGAGAGGAACCTGAGAAAGAAAGGGCATCAGCGAGGTACAAGGAGGGGGTCGCAGAACGTTAGGGAAGGACCTGCCTCGCAGGTTGGGATGCAGCAGCAGAAGAAACCTCAGTGACCCGTATGAGAGTTCCGGAGACACTGAGAAGGATGCTCACAGACGGACCGGCGAGGGAGCTCCGCACACGGCCAAGTGCGCGCGCGCCCGGGCTGAGAACAGCACGGATTTTTAGCTTAAGCAGCGGTGAGCGACTCTACTGGGGAGCTCTGGGAAGGCCGGCTGGTTCACGCTAAAGTCAAAGAGGCGGACCTTAACCTACACGGGGCCTACGATCCGGCAATTCCACCCGTGCGCGTTCACCGGGACACCAGCGCCGAGCGTGCGAGGAACAGCGCCATCGCTCATCGGCAGCAGCCGGCCGCTCACAGCCGGGAGGATGGAAAGCAGGATCCAGAAAGGATCCATTTCCACGTGCGCGGCGGCGGGACTCGCAACGGCCGAAGCGCGGAAGCAAGCCGAGTGTCAGCTGACGGATGAACCAAGTGTGGTCTAGCCACACAACGCGGTAATTACTCAGCCTTAAACGGGAAGGGCATTTTTTTTTTTTAAGTTTACTTTTTATTTTGAGAGAGAGAGAGAGTGCAAGCAGGGGAGGGGCACAGAGACAGGGACAGAGAGAGAATCCCAAGCGGGCTCCACAGTATCGGCACAGAGCCCGACGTGGGGCTTGAACTCACGAAACAAGAGATCATGACCTGAACCAAAATGAGGGCTCAGAGGCTTAACCGACTGAGCCACCCAGGTGCCCCCAAAACTTATTTTAAAGCAAACAAGCAAGAGAACAGTGAGGGGTCGGGGTGCCAGGGGAACTGAAGGCTTCCTCACTTATGGGCCCCGACGCTCTCAGCCCCTGGGGCCTCTTTGGAGCCAGAAGGGTGTCCGGTGCTTCTCCTAGGGCCCCGGCACCCCCTCCCAGGCCGCCCCAGCCCCCCACTACCCCGTGCGCTCACCTCGGCGGTCTGGAGAACGAGCAGGCCCCGCAGCGTCCTGTTGTTCACGGCCACCAGCGCCCGGGCGTCCACAGCCACAGGGCTCCCACGACGTGGCCGGAGCCGTTGACTCGGCCCAGGACCCGCAGGGCCTGGAGGGATTTAGAGAGACGCAGAAACAGAGCTCTCACCAGGATAGGGCTCAAAGGGGTTGGGGAGGGGGAGGGGTCCTAAAGTCTGCCCCTAGAAGTGGCTGCAAAATTGGCCCGAATGTCTTCCTAGGAGAGGGTTTGTGGCTGTAACCAAGTTCTCGCGGTCCCTGTCTGAAGGCACGTCTCGAAGGTCCCGTGCCTGTAGCTCTCCGCTATCTGATGAACTTGTCCCTCCAGCCTCCCGCCTCCCCAGACCACCAGGGGCCCTATTTTTGCAGCCAACAGAACCAAGTCTCGTGAGCCGACCTGCCCGAGACTCTGGCAACCACAGGAGAACGGACTTTTCAGCGGCTCTTCCCACCTTCCCACCCCCCTAGGCACACCCAAACATCTGCTCCTGACAGAGGAACCTTCCGGAGAACTGGCTGCAAGGCTGCGACACAGAGTGTTTCTTGGCCCCTCACCTGAGCGCATGGCAGAAAATGACACGGCCATTCCCCCAGCCCGCGCTGTGCACCAGGCAGGGCTGGGCACGGACGCCTGAGGTTTTAGCTAATCCCAAGAGGGGGGAGTCTTTGCGCCCCATTTTGTGATGAAACTGAGGCCCACAGAGAAACCGTGACTTGCTCCAGGCCGCCCAGAGGCGAGAGAACAGAGTCACAACTCCATCTGGTGCCTCCCGGCCTCAAAGGTGGCCTCCCCAGCGTGGGCCCGGACACCCATCCACTGGCCAGGCAGGACGCTGGGCCTGCTAACCCCTCCTTCCTCTCGGGAGGGTCTTCCTCCCCGGCCCCTGGGACCCCTCCTCCCTGGGGTTTCTCCTCCTCCCTGGCTTGTCCACGGGACCCGTGACTGATTCCTGATGCTACAGCTCAGTCTACGCCCTCCCCGTGGCCATCCCAGCCAGTCTCGTGGCCTTCAGTGGGACCACCGGGAGCCATGGGCCTCAGTGCGGACCACAGCCAACCGCCTGACTCCAAGAGCCGGGCCCAAGGGCTCCATCGAATTGAACACGTCCAAGATGTGACTGTGTCCGGGACTCCCCCCAACCCTCCTCCTCCTCCCACGGTGCTCCCCACCACAGCCAACAGCAGCCCAGCGCCCGTGTCACACAGGAGCCACCATGCTCCCGCCCCTCTCGCACACCCACACCCAACTCCAGCCCAGCCCTCTCGCAGCCTCTGCAAAGGGTCCTGAATCTGAGTGTACTTTTTACAAAACAGGAGTCAGCACTCCGTGTGGCCCATGGGCCACATCTCACCCACTACTCGCCGAGAACAAAGCTTTACTGGCACACGGCCACACCGGCCCGTTCACATATGGCCTGTGGTGTTGTGTGTGACAGCCGCAGGGCTGAACAGTCGCTACAGAGGCTGCCCGGCCTCCAAGGCTGAAGATAATCACTGTCTGAACTTTCAGAGAAATGGTTTGCTGACCCTGGTCCTAGCAAATGCCCTTTCTACTCTGGCTCTGCCTCAGGGCCTTTGCACTGGCCACGCCTAGAACACTCCTTCCCCTCCTTTAAGTCTGTGCTCAAAACTCATCTAGTCTTTAGGGCCGGCCTTGACCAAATTGCGGTATCTGTTTTGTCGTTCACTGCCCCATTCCTACTTTCCGCCTCTCTGTAGCCCTGATTGCTAGGTAACATACTCTGTAATTCGCTCACTTATGCTGGGGCCCGCCTGTTTCCCCAGGCAGGCATTTACCGCTGCTTGCTTCGTGGCTACACTTCCAGGGCACGGAGTGTGCTCAGCAAGTATTCCACGAGTCCCTTCCTCGGGGATTCATCTCCTCTCCCTTGTTTCGCCCCCTGCCCTGCCCCTGGAGACCCCGGGTCCGCTCCTCCCGCAGCGCAGCGCCACCTACCTGCAGGGCCGCGCAGGAGCTCCCGGCCAGCAGCCGCCACCGCAGTCTGGAGCCCAGGCGCAGCTCGCCCCCACCCTGCAGCTCACAGCCCCGACCGCAGCCGCAGGTCCAACCCGTGCACGGCCTCCCACCCAAGCTGGACGCTCAGCAAGGCCTTTAGGGGGACGGCCCGCAGCGCAGGCAGCCTGTGACTCAGCTTCACGCGGAGCGTGGCCTCGGACTGGTGCAAGGCCGCCGCCAAGGTCAGGGAGGCAGTCTGGCCGGCCGACGCAAGGGACCCTGACATGACCGCTTCCCCATCTGCCGCGCGCAGGGAGCCGGTGAGCTGTGTCCCTGCCGGGAGGCCCAGGCCCTGCCAGACCAGAGCGGGGTCAGAGGGAGGTCCCGTGTCGGGAGGGGATCTGATTCTCCACCTGCCGCCCGCTAATCCCTCCAGCCCCCAGCCCACCAACCCGCACTTCCCGCGTCCCCCATCCCAACCAGACAGCACTGAAATCACGAGACACGAGTATCCACTGGAGAACCTCAGCGCACACGGCTTCGTGCCACGTGCTCCCCAGACACAGCCTCTCTTCATCTCTTCCCGGCCCTGACCCGGGCAGTCACTCGCCCCAGATGACGGACGGGGAAACTGAGGCTCAGAGGCCGAGCACACGCCCGGGGTCATACAGCTGGCACGCCGCAGAGCTGAGGTTTGTGCGGGGTCTGTCTTCAGCCTGTGCCTCCGATCTAGGCCAGTCTGATAGGAGAGCCACCAGCCACATGGGCTGCTTCTGAGGACATTAATACGAAGTAAAAGGGGACAGCTAGTTTCTGGTGGTGCCGGGGAGCACGGTCTAAGTGCCCGCATGCATGTTGAGTGGCCACTGTCCTGGAAGGCGAGGACGGCACGCTTTTATCCTCGGGGAGGTCAAGGGTGTGGGCCTGCTGGTTCCCGGGACGCCTCACCCTCGCCGTCGTGTGCAACTCCATCAACAGAGACAGAGCATCTGTGAGGGCTCGGGGAAGGGACAGGACCCAGTCCCTGCCCCCGGGAAGCTCCCTCAGGAGGGGAGAGGCAAGGAGACAGGCAGGGTGGCCCGCCCCATACGGACGAGGACGCCAGTCCTGACTCAGCGTCTCCCTTTTCTGAGAACCCGGTTCCCCTCCCCCAAATATGATAGGACCATTCTCGAATCATCTCCTGGCCCAGATAACACCCAGCCTGTGCCTCCAACCGGTGCCTGTCCCCACTGTCAGCTGAGGGGAGCACCCCTCGTTTCCTTCCTGCACTCAGAATTTCACTAAAAAAAAAAAACAAATTGTAAATTCCAAGTCTGTGACCCTTCCGTTGCAAGACACTGAGTGACTCTTCTCTCCCTGCCTCGGTTTCCCCATCTGCCGAGCGGGAATGTGAGAGTAAAGACGAACCGAGTGTCAGAGAGCTCATCTGGGAAACAGTGGCTGGGGTCCTGGGAGGCGCCTAGAGGATGCAGCCGGCTGGGGGTCCCGAGGCCCTCGTGGGCCCGCCATACGTACCTCCAGCAGTGGGCAGCCGGGCTCGGCGGCCAGCGTCCACATGCTCCGGTTCTGCACGCGCTGCTCCAGCGAGCCCTGCAGCCGGCACGGCCCCAGCCGGAGGGCCAGGGAGCCACGGGCGGCGGGGCGGGGCTGGGCGGCCAGGCTGACGGCGCTGCTGGGTGGCAGGCCCAGGCGGCCCAGCAGGTGCAGGGAGTAGGCCAGGCGCCCGACGACCGAGGTGCGGGGCCCGCAGGTGCAGGCCAGCTGCAGGTGGGCGTCTCCACGGTCACTGCGGAGGCCCGCGGCCAGACTGCCCCCGCAGGGTCCCCAGCTCAGGCTGCCCTCGGTGTGCAGGGCCTGCGGGATGCCCGCTGCCAGGAAAGAGGAGGAAGTGGCTGGATTTAAGGGCAGTGTCAGAAGCCAAGGAGGGGAGCTGGCAATGGGCTGGGGTGGGAAGAGGGCAGTGTGGACCCCACGGCCTCAACCCCACCAGCACCTGGCCCTGCTAAGTGTGACCGATACCCCGTGTCCCCACCGACAGACGTGGGCTTGAGCCCTGGCTCCACCACTGACTCCATCTTTCCGAACTTGCAACCTCAGTTTACCCACCTCTGAACGTAGGTGAGTTAATACTTGTGAGCTGCTGGCCAGAGCCGGGCACCGGGAAAGCCCCAGCTATATCGTGGCATAGATATCCACGACCGTTGGCTGGAGGGCAGAGAGCCTCGGTAACTTGTCCCACTGGGGCTGACCACATGCCCCACGTGGAGGCACCGACCCAAGATGGGAACAAGGGGGAAGTAACGGGGTTAATTCTGCTCTGGGCCCCAGACCCTGGGACTAGGGACACAGCGGCCCTTCCTGGTGGAAGGCGAGGATTTACGGAGCATGTCTGCGAAGCCGCAGCAAGCACTCAGCACACAGTGCTCAGTAAGCATCAGCTGTTACTTCTTAATATTCTCATTATTACTCCCGGACCCTTGTTCCTAGGGGCAGGACGAGACAGATCAGGAGGAAAGAATCAGCTTCAGCCCCAGGAAGAAAGGCAATCAGTAGGGCCCTTTGTGAAAGGGGAGAAAATTCATTTCGGGCCCATTCTTTTGGCTCAAAGCTTTGTAGCCCGCGAATCCCCAAACTCAGAGGACAATGAAAGATGCAAGTTTCTTACGCTGAGTGCGGAGCTGGGCACACAGGAAGGAGTCAGTAACTCGTGGAGGGAGGCGGGAGTCCCGGCCAGGGCCCCGCAGCCACAGGCGGGGAGGGAGCTTACCTCCAGCAAGGGGCAGCGGTTCACCAGCGACAGGGTCCAGTTGGTGTGTGTGCTGTTGGCCTCACTGCCGATGTCCCCGCGGGCAGTCAGGGCACACTGGCCCAGGGCCACCTCCAGCCCGGCCCTGGGGGTTCGTCTCCCACCACGGACACATGGATGTGGTTGTCGGGGGCAACCCTGCAGAGCCTGAAGCGGAGGCTATGATGCTGGAGGCCACTATCCAGATGCGCATGGCAGGTGGCTGCAGGCTGTGTGGACGTGGGCCCGGGCGAAGATGTCCCCAGAAGACACCTGAGCTGCCAGGCTGGCCGTGCGGGTATGGACCAGGAGGCAGCCATCAAGGACAACACAGCCAGATCCTGCCCCCAGAAAGGCAAGGGGAGACCCAGCAGGTGTCCCTACAAGACCCCACGAAGCGGTGGTTCACCCGCTGCCCGGCCGGTGTGGTCAGGGAACCCCCATCCTCTGGGCCACGCCCACACCCAGCTAACAGGCTCTACTCCCGCAAAGCGCTTCTCTCTGACAGCTGGAAATGGCCACCCAGGGGCCTCTAAGAGCATGTCAGGGTCCCTGACGTCCCCTCCCCGTGACACGCAGTGGGGAAGGCAGCCCATCTGTGTGGCCTGTTAAAACCCTTCCAGTCCTGACCCCTTATTCCCTTAGGGAACGCTCTCACCATTTAGGCCACTGTGTGACCTTGGCAAAGTGACCCAGGTCCTGCGAGGTGTGCCAGCCACAGCCAGCCATGCTGGCGGGCCTCAGGAGCAGAAATACCTCTGTCCTCCTCCCGCAGACAGTCCTTGGGGCTATACACCCGCCCCTTCCCTGCCAGCAGGCCACAGAGCTCGGCCAGCCCAGGCCTGCTACCAGCTGCCCACTCGGATGCCCACAGGGCGGCACTGACAAGGTCTGCGGGCAGCCTCCTGGGTGCACCCAGTTCCCCCTGGGTCCAGGAGCCATAGGGCCCTGTGGCTCAGGTCTCCTTGCCATGACGTGCCTGCGACGGAGAGGACCCAGTGTCCACCTGTGCCCCAGCCCGGGAGAGCTTGGGGCCACCTAAGCAGGCCCATGCCCCAGTCCAGGTGTGTATTGCTGGGGACACGGAGAGTTCTGAGGATGGGACCATGTGGGTCAGCCTGGCGGTGGCCACAGGCCCCTGGGCCATGCTGCGAGCAGTCCTCAGTGCTCAGGCTGTGCCAGCCCCCCAGATGCAGGCCACCATGTGCCACCACTATCCCATGTACGACAGAGACCCAGTACCTCCAGAGGCTGCCAGGCGAAGTCCCCCCAGCAGAGCCCCGACAGCTGGGCAGGGCGAGGCGTCTCCACTACAGTTGACCTGCAGAGACCAGCGGGGTCGGCAGGGGGGGTGACCCAGAGCCCAGAGGAGCACAGGAGATCCAGCCCCGCCCCACAGCCCTTGGTGGAAGCCTCCTGGGAAAATAACCCAGCAAGAGAGGCTTGCACAGACACCCGAGCGCTAACCCAGAACGTGGGCATTAAACCGAAGGACTCAGAGCTCACGTCCTCATGCGGCCTCCGTGTGGCGGCAGGAGGTAGGAACCGCCGGCAGTCACGTTTTACAGCTCAGGACGCTGGACCGGAAGAGTAAGCAACTTGCCGGGCGTCACGCAGCGGGTAGGTGAGGCGGCTGGAGGCTGCAGGCGGCTGCAGCGCGCGCCCGATCGCGGCCCTACCTCCCACCCCGTGGGGGCGGTCTAGCCACCCCTGCGCAGGCACAGAGGAGGCTTCCTGCTCTCCGTCCTTGAAAAAATGCAAAGGGCAGCTATGTTTCCTGTTCCTTCCGCAGTGTTCGAGGTGTTTCCTGGAGTGGGGGCGGGGGGCACCCAGAAGCCTAGCTGGTGGCCAGGGTGTGGGCAGTTTCAACTTCACCAGAGGGGACCCGAGGCCTCCCAAGAGTCGTGGTGGGGGCGAGGGGTGGGGTGGGGACAACACGACAGGTGGAGGACGGGGCACAGGACAAAGAGTTAAATGCAGGGTGTGGAGGCTGGAAGGGAAGGCGGACAGAAGGGAGAAGGGGAAGTCGCAGGATGCTGGGAGGGAAGATGGGGTGCGAGAGGAGGGGGCAAGGTGGCAGGGGCGGGGTCAGGGTGGGTGGGGCCAGGCCGGGCGGGGTGGGGCCGGAGGGGGCGAAGAGGGGCAGGGGCGGCCCGGAATCCCTGGGTGACTTGAAGTTGGTGCCCCGGGAAGATGGAGAGGCTAGGCGGCTCGGGTGCGCCCCCGGGCCGGTCACTCACCTGGAGGCGCGAGCACGGTGCCCAGCAGCGCAGAGAGGCCTTGGTGCAGCTCCAGGGCCAGCCCCCCGCGGCCACGCTGTCGCCTCGCCTCCAGGGCCGCATGGAGCTGCTCGCCGTCCACGCTGGCCGTCAGCCCTGCCGCCACACGGTGTCCCGCGCCCTAGGCAGAAGCGAAGCCGTGGGTGTCCCACGAACTGCTGCCCCCGGGGCCCACCCCGCCCAGCCCCCCACCCACCTGAAAGTGTCCGCAGCCATCCACGGAGAAGGGGAGGCCCCAGCGCCTGAGGCCGGGCACCGTGTGGGCCAGGCTGGCGTGGAGCAGGTGGCCCGGGGCGACAAGGGACCGGGCCGTCCAGGCAGAGGGTGGCGTCCAGCTGAGCCCCGGTGCTCCGCACTGCCACGCGAGCCGAGAGGTTGGAAGCCACACGGGACTGTGACAGGAGCAGCTCTGCCTCCGAGGGGAGTCCTGGCGGAAAGGAACCACAGAGAGCGATGACGGAGCCCAGTCTGCACTCCACGGGCACCCTCAGGGGGTAAGAGAGCAGACGGCCATCAGCCCACCACCTCCCTGCAGCGTCCCCAGGCCTCAGGGTGAGGGGGCAACCCTGGGCCTCTCAGGTCCCACCGCCCCCAACACACCAGGTAGAGCCATGTCAACATTCAACCCCTTCTGACCCAGACCAGCGGTGATTCACCAGGTACCCCCTTCGCCACACTCAGCAAGTGATAGGTCAGCTGTCCCCTTCACACTTCTAACCCCTCGGGGACAGCGACTGACTCTCCGAAAGCAGGAGGAGAACAGAGGGGTCTGATCTTGCGTTCTCCCCTAGCTGCCACACCCTGGGCCCCTCCAGGGCCTAGTGAAGTGTCCCCAAGAGGCTAGAGCTGGGGGTGTCCTATTTCCTGACTGTGGTGCAGGAGCACATTGAGGCCCGCCAGACCAGCCTCCAAGACGGAGAAGCTGGAGGGGAGGTGGGGGGAGGGGCTGGCAGGGGGGCTATCTGCCACCGGAATGGGAAGGAGGGCGACACTCCGTGACGACTCATGTCCCTGCACTGTGTGTTCTGGAGGAGTCACACACTGCCCCAGGAAGACACTGGGAGAAGCTGGCAGGGGAAGGAGACACAGCTGGGAGGGGCTCCCTTCTGTCCCCTACCCCTTGGCTTCAGGACTGGGGGTCTCTGAGGACGGAGCCGTTTGGCCCTGTGTACCCCTCCTACCTGCCTCGCTCAGGGTGCTGATGTTGTGACTCAGGCTGCCCGAGAGCTGGCCATGCCCGGGGCCCCAGGCGCAGGCCGCACCCAGAGCCAGGCTGGCGGCATCGGCACGGAGGCTGGCCCGGCCCCCAAGGCTCCCTGCCTGGGCCTGCAGCCGCCCTCTCAGCCAGAGCTCTCTTGCCAAGGCCAGGCTGCCATTCTGGGCGAGGGTGCAGGTGACTCTGTGCACGCTGGTGCTGTTCCCTGCCTTCTCATGCTTGTCCCGCAGGAGGAAGCCCAGCTCGGCTGAGTCGGCAGTGACCCTGATGGTACCTGCAGAGGGTGGCAGAGAAGGTGTATAGGGCAGGGGGTCAGCCCAGGGGACCGGGCTGCTCTGGGCAGGAGGGGAGAGAATCCTGGGGTAGGAAGTCCTAGATCCATGACATAATACTAACTCTTGCCAGCGAAAGCACACCTGGGAAATGGGCCAAATGAAAGCCGCTCCCTCCAGGAGGCTCTGAGGACTGAGCAGGCTACAAGCTAATCACGGACCACAGGGCTTCGGCAAACAAAACTGGGATCCGGGGAAGCTTGAGGGATCCCACCTTGAATTCTAGGGACAGAAAAATTGCTCAGAGATCTCTTCCACCCAGAAAAGATGACTCCACACCTTTGGGGCCAGTCCATGCCCATACAGAACTCGTGCCAAAGGGGTATTCTTGCCGTCGTCAGAACCATTGACATCTCCTGCCCCCACCCGGTTTCACGGTCCAAATGCCCTTACGCCTCCCTTCCTGTCACTCGAGGTTGGACTCACACATTACCACCTCCAGAAAGGAGGCCCTCCCGCACCCCCGGGCTGGTTCAAACACCCTCGTTGTGCGCTGCTGGACACAAGAGCTCACGCGAATCTCCATCCGATGACAGAGGACACCACCACGTCGTCCACACGGATAGAACTTTCTCACAATCATCCTTTTATAAATTCCTTATGTTGCAGGGTCCCATGTTCCCGTATCCTACGAGATCTTAACCCGTGACTCACGGATAACCAGAGTAACACTCGACTAGATTACGGTGAAGATACAATGAAATACCGCGGATGAGACACCACAGACTTTTTGAACAGAGGCCCGCACTGGGTAGATTGGTTTCCAGCAAAGGTACAAAGCTAATGCGGCAGAGAAAGGATGATCCTTTTATTTTATTATTTTTTTTTATTCTGTTTAGAGAGACAGGGCACGCACGAGTGGAGGAGGGGTAGAGGGAAAGAGCGAGCACCAAGCAGGCTCCACTCCCAGCACGGAGCCCAGTGTGGGGCTCGACCTCACGACCCCAGGATCATGACCTGAGCCAAAATCAAGGGCTTGAGGCTCAACCGACTGAGCCACCCAGGCGCCCCAGGACAGTCTTTTTCAAAAAATATGAAATGACTGAAAATCCACAAGTTAAAAAACTACCTCGACCCTTTCCTGATCATATGCACAAATTAATTCAAAATGAACCACAAACCCAGAATTAAAACCTAAAAGCATAAAGCTTCTAAGAAAAAAAACCAGAAAATGATGTAGCCTTAGGTTTAGCAAATGCAGATTTCTTACGTGACGGCAAAGGCATTAGCCATAAAAGAAGAAAATAACCAACAGGACTTGATCAAAATTCAAAACGTCTGCTCTTCAAAAGACACCAATGAAAGAATGAAAAGACACGCCACAGATGGGGAGAAGGCATTTTCAGAACACACGTGTTACCCAGACTTGTGTCAATAACTCCCCAATTCAATATGGGAATTCCAGAACACAAACTCAAGTTTTTAAATGGGCCAAAAGTTTAAATAGACACTTTGCTCATGAAAATTCATAAGTTGTGTATAAGCCTATGAAAAGATGTTCAACAAAATCAGTCCTTAGGAAAATGCAAATTTACTTATGTATTTATGTATTTATTTATTATATTTAAGGGAGAAAGAGAGACAAGGCGTGTGTGCATAAGCAGGGGAGCGGGGGGGAGAGAGAGAGGAAGCAAGTCCCAAGCAGGCTCCATGCTCAGTGCAGAGCCCAATGCGGGGCTCAATCCCACGACCCAGGAAAATGCAAATCTAAACCAAGATGAGATTCCATTGCAAATGAATACTGAACACCCTGAAACCAAAAATTAGCAATACCAAAAATTAGGATACAGGGCAAGTAGGACTCTGACAGCGCTGGCGGCAACGGGAAATGGTACAGCCACTCCGGAAACATTCCGGGGGTTTCCTGCAGAGTTCAACACAGACTTGCCGTGCAGCCCAGCAAGCCCACTCCTCGGTATCTGCTCAAGAGAAATGAAACCATCCGGTCCCACAAAAACCTGCAGGCCAATGACTGTAGAAGCTTTAGTCATCACTGGAAAATTAAAAAAAAAAAAAATTGGAAAATACTGGTACCAATCCAAACGCCCTTCAACTGTGAATAGAAAGTCTCCCGTATACGCGCACCGTGGAATACTATTCGGCAAGGAAGAGGAATAAACGGCTGACACGTGCGACAACTCGGATGAATCTCGACCACAGTATGTTGGGCAGAAGACACCCTACTCGGAAGTTTACACATCGTCTGTTGCTTTCATTCATGTCACATTATACAAAAGCCAAAGTTACAGGGACAAACCCCAGCACAGTGATTGCCAGGGGCGGGGGTTGGGGGAGAGGCTGACCACAGCGGAGCTTTGTGGGGAGATGTACCTGTTCTGTACCCAGACTGCTCGGAAGGTACACCACTGTGTGAGTGTATCATGACGAAAAAGGTTTTCCCCTACATGTAAACCACAGTCCAAGAAATTACATATCAAGAGTTGCATTAAAAAACGAAGTTCCATGTGGTAAGTGTTACGAGACGGGAGGGCATCGGTGTAACTCAAAGTCAACGCGACAAGAATAGTTCTCTGGGACGTTTCTTATTTGTGTTTGAAAAAATCCTGTTTATTAATTTTTGAGAAAAACAGACCATGAGCAGGGGAGGGGCAGAGAGGGGAGACAGAATCCGAAGCAGGCTCCAGGCCCTGAGCTGTCAGCACAGAGCCCGACGCGGGGCTCGAACTCATGAACCCCAAGATCATGACCTGAGCCAAAGTCGGACGCTTAACCGACTGAGCCACTCTGGTGCCTCATGTGTTTAAAAATTTTTAAACCTGATATTTTATTATGAAATTTGGTTTAGGCACATTTTAACCAATTTGGGCTGAGGGGGATCAGTGCTAATGTTACTTCCAGAGTAGAGAACAGCAGCGCCCCCTTGGGGGACAGGGCAGCGTGTTCAGGTCCTGAAACACTGGGCCCCGGACACGCGTCCTGCTGGGGCGCATGGTCAGGGATGCCGGAGCAAAGGGACCCTTTTTGTGTAATTCTGGCTTTGGGAACCTTGTTAATGTTTCACACGATCAAAAACCAAACACGTGGAAATAGTAAGGACGGAGAAACCTAAAAATGGAATACAAACAGAAACCAGAGAACCCAATCGTATTTCGAATGATTAACAGAACCACATGGGGGTGTGGAGGCGGGGTAGGGGGGTAAGCCCTCACTAACATTCGAACACCCTGTTTGGATGTTTGCCTTCAATAGCTCCTTGGATGAACCTCAACCACGTTATGTGCGGGCCAAAGACAAAAAGAACTCTAATCAAATACTGACTTCTAGTTAAAGTTTCCTTTCACAGAGGTACAGGTTAGCGACTCTGAAACGACTTGCTACGTATTCCAGGGCGGAGAAAGTAAGTAAATATATTGCAGGTAACTGGAGCCAGGTTTCTTTCTGTTGGAGACGGGAAGAGAAATATGAAAAGGGAGAACATGAGAATGACCCTTTGGTGACAGACTGAAATTGAGGACATTGGTGTGAACTAATGTCTTTAAACGTACCTATCTAGAGAAAGTTATAGAAATGTGTGTGTGTGTGTGCACACGCATCTATTTCTAGGTCCATCCACTGAGAAGGTGTAGGACTGACAGTTCAGTAGGAATAAACACACCTAGCAGCCAGATCTGAGTTTCTACGTATCACTTTGCATTAAAGGGAACCAAGGATCCTTGGAGAAATGGCTCGTTTCGTGTCAGGGAAAATATAAACTGACACAAACATCTTGTCATAAAGGAAGGAATATGGAATATGGAAGAATTCATAGAATTCTCAAGTAATATGGAAACATGTCAAAAAGACACATGATGGGGCACCTGGGTGGCTCAGTCGGCTAAATGTCAGACTTGGGCTCAGGTGATGATCTCACTTTCATGAGTTCAAGCCCCGCATCGGGCTCTGTGCTGACAGCTCAGACCCTGGAGCCTGCTTCAGATTCTGTGTCTCCCTCTCTCTCTGCCCCTCCCCTGCTTATGCTCTGTCTTTCTCTCAAAAATAAACTTAAAAAAAATTTTAAGAATATAAGGAAAATATTCTTGTATTGAATGAACTGATAGATCTCAGCTGTAAGATGGAAATTTTCTTTTTTAAATCCTGATGGTGATTCTAGAACAAAAAACACAAAATATGACATTAAAAAATGTATTGGAGCATCTTAAAATTTTTATTGGGTGGTGGTATTTGGAGAAGACAGAAGAAAAAGTCAGTGAGCTGGAAGACAGATCAGTAGACATCTGGAGAAAAAAAAGGAAAAATGACTAAAAAAATCAGAAGAGCTTCAGAGACCCAGGAAACAGTATCAAAAGTTCTAAAATATATCAATTGGAAATCCTAAGGAGGAGAGGAAAGAGAAAATGGGACAGGAAAAATCTCTGAAAAAATAACTTTCCAAATGTGACATTTTTCTAGATGTGTTAAGAGATACGCGTACAGGGGCGCCTGGGTGGCTCAGGTGGTTGACTGCCCAACTCTTGATTTCGGCTAAGGTCATGATCCTGGGGTCGTGGAATTGAGCCGTGCGTCAGGCTCCGTGCTGAGTGTGGAGCCTGCTTAAGATTCTCTCTACCTCCCCCTCTGCCCCTCTTCCCCACTCACTCACTGTGTCTCCCTCTCTCTCTAAAATAATAAAAAAGAAGATATATGTCTACAAAATAGCCTTCAACAATGAAGAGAAAAACACATTTTCGGACAAATCAAAATGAAGGGGATTTACTGCTATTTTGCCGGCCTTCCAAGAAATGCTAAAGGCGGTTCTTTAAACAATTTTTTTAAAGTTTATTTATTTTGAGAGTGAGAGACAGAACACGAGCATGGGAGGGGCAGAGAAGAGGGAAAGAGAATCTTAAGCAGGCTCCACGCAGTCAGTGAAGACCCTGATGTGGGGCTTGAACCCACAAACCAGGAGATCATGACCTGAGCCAAAATCAAGAGTCAGATGCTTAATTGACTGAGTCAGCCAGGTGCCCCGCCCCTCAAGGTGGTTCTTCAAAATGACATGAAATGATACCAGAAAAAAGTTTTGATCTTTAGGAAGGAATGAAGAATACTAAATATGACAAACACATGTAAATATAAAAGACAACTTTATTTCTCTTAACGCCTTTCCAATCAACATAACTAAAGCAAAAATTGTAACACTGCTTAGTCAGTTTATGGTATATGTCGATCTAACACAGAGGGCAACTACAGCACAAAGGGTGGCGGGGGGATGAAAGTCTAGGTCTTACAATGTATGTGAAATGCTTCAATACAGACGGTAAGGAGAATGTTAAATAGTCTAAGAAAGAGAAGTTTAAAGAGCAATAGATAAACTAAAGCTGAGTTCTATTTTTTTGATTCATCCAAAAGAAGGCAAGAAAAAAATCGAGGAACAAAAAATATGGGAAAATAGAAAACAAATAGCAAAATAGTACACTTAAATTCAACTTTATCTATAATTACATTAAACATCGACTGACTAACTAGTATAATTAAAAGGCAGAGATTGTCGGGCTAGACGTATAAGCAAAATCCAGGGGCACCTGGGTGGCTCGTTGGTTAAGCGGCCAACTCCTGATTTCAGCTCAGGTCATGATCTCACGGTTGTGAGACGGCCCTGTGTCAGGTTCTGCACTGACTGTGGAGCCTCCTTAAGATTCTCTCCCTCTGCCCCTCCCGTTTGTGCTCTCCCTCGCTCTCAAAAAAACAAAAAACAAAACAAAACAACCAGAAAAATCCAACTATAAGTGACCTACGAGAAATTTACCTCGAATATAAGGAAACAGATACGTTTAAAGAAAAAGGTGACAAAATACATAGAATGTAAATGCTAATACAAAAAGCAAGGGTGTCTAACTTAATATCAGACAAAACAGACTTCCAAAAAGAGAGTCGGACGAGAGACACACAGCACATTTCACAATAAATGGGCCGATTTGCCAAGAAATCCCAACAATCATAAATGCTCAGACACCTAATACCAGCATGTCAGCAGACATGAATCAAAAATGGGCAGAATCAAACGAAGAACGAGAGAAACCCACAATCACAGCTGTAGAGTTGAACACCTTTCTCTCACTAATGAGACGACAACAAGACAAAAAGAAAATCAATGAGGCTATAGATCAGGACCACGCCACCAAGCACCTTGACCTAATGGACCCTTTGTAGACAGCAGAATACGAATTTCTTCTCAGTGCATAAGGTATGTTCACAAGATAGACTAGATGCTGGCTCGTAACACAAGCCACAACAAATTTTAAAAGACTGATCGTCTGACCACAATGAAAATAACTATCAAGAAGCTATCCAGAAAATTTTCAAATATTTGGAAATTAAGCGACATACTTCTAAATAATCCATGGGTCAAAAGAAGAAATCACAAGAGCAGTGTGAAAATATTTCAAAATGAAAAATAATGAAAATACACATAAATCTGAGAGGCAAATAGTTTTATATACTTACATTAGAAAAGAAAAAAAATCTAAAAATCAATGGCTTGAAAGTCCACCTTAATAAAATAGAGTAAACCCTAATTAAGTGTAAGAAAAGAAAGGGCAGAGAGAAGAACTAGAATCAATGAAGTTGGAAAGAGACAACTAGAGAGAAAACAAAACCAAACGTTGCTTGAGAAGATCAACAGAATGGACGAAATGCTAGTTAGACCACTAAAGAAGGAGGACAAGTGACGACTATCAGGAATCAAAGAAGCAACAGCAGTATAGATGCCACATATATTAAAATACAAAATAGATACAATGAATCACTTTATGCCAATAAATTTGACAACTTAGTTGAGACGGACAAACTCTCTTGAAAACTTTAACTTACAAACTGACACTTGATGAAATAGAGAATCTCAATAACTTTATGTCTATTCATTTTCCAAAAACTTTTCCACAAAGAAACCTCCAGATGGCTTCATGGGTAAAGCACAAATACCAACCTTACACAAACTCTTCTGGAAAATAAAAGGAGGAAATACTCCTCGACCTGTTTTATGAGGTCAGCACACGAAGGAAAAAATGAAAGCTTAATGGTGGAGAAACTTGGCAGACACTGCGTTCATCAAGTGATCAAAGCTAATGTCACCAACACTGGGACACAGTGGGGCACCTGGGTGGCTCAGGGGGTTAAGCGTCCCGCTCTTGATTTCGGCTCAGGTAGTGATCTCACAGTTCGGGAGTTCGAGCCCCAAATTGGGCTCTGTGCTGACATTACGGAGCCTGCTTGGGATTCTCTCTCTCTCCTTTTCTCTCTGCCCCTGCCCGACTCTCTAAGTAAGTAAATAAATAAATACTTTTAAAAATCCTGGGACATACTGATCTCAGGTACCTCCAGATATCACGGGACATTACTACTGTAACTTCCTTGAAAGTAGTCATGAGAAAGCATCAGATAAACCCCAAAATGATTTCCCTATACCCTTCAAAAATGTAAATACCGCAGAAAGGAAAGCAATACTCTATGTGTTCTGAGTTTGGCAATTTCATTGTAGGACCTAGGAGAATATATTTGTGTGTAAGAAAAAAAACACTGCACTGTTTACTAATAAAGAACTATCATTTCTGCAACTTAGGAAAACCCAGCTCAGGAATAAAGTGTCTTTTTATACACAAATAAAAATGTCACATGCACACATATTCATGTGCATATACCCAGAGAAAGAGATAAGAATAATAAAGTAACTGTGGCGAAAGGTCAGTAATTGGTGGAGCTGGGTATAGAGTGGACGGGATTCTTTGTCCTATACTTGCCGCTTTTCTGTGAGTCTGAAATTATGTCAAATTTAAAAGTATTAGAAAAAAATAGGCTTGGGAAACACTGCTCCCAACGCTTCCTCCTGGGTTTCTCTAATATCTATGAGTACATCAAAGGTTCTGACAAGTCCTGCATAAGGAAGCCTGTGTGGTATTTTGTGAGAAGATTCACTTTGTCAGAAGAGGCATTAATTTCTGACAAAAAGGTGTCATCAGTGTGTAAGAGGCTGAAACAGAGTATCGGCGGGCGTGAACACATGTAGGATTTAATCTACCCGATGGTTTCACAGACAGTGTTCATCTCCGAGACCCCCACGGCCCCTGCCCACGGCATTCCCCAGCCTCACCCTCTCCCAATGTGTCCTTCTGCTTCAGCACGCCCTCGAGCGTCAGGAGGTGGGGCGCAGCTGGCCAGCCAGCCACCGTGTGCCGGGTGCGGCCCTGAAGGGTCAGGACCCGGCCTCCCCTCTGCTGCACAGAAGCCCCGAGGACAAGCTCTGCCGTGCTCTGGTCCACCAGCACCTTGTGTAACAGCCAAACCCTAGAGGGAACGGCGTGGGGATAAGGGGGGCTCTACCACGGCGGGCGGGCCGTGGGAGGCAAGTTCCTGCACCCCGGCGTCCAGCCCACCACGGGACCGCTTCCACTGGGCTCTCAGCCCACGGGGTGCAGTGTCAGAGCGGCTGGGAGCGTAGGACCTGGGGTCGGCCAAACCCGGATCTGAAACTCAGTGCTGCCACTCACGACCAGGCAAAATCACCCTGAACTCTCTCTGAAGCCTGGGGTCTCCCAAAGTCACGACAGCTGCCAATGCACAGGGGAAACAGGCGGCTGACATTTAATGGGGACCCGGTCTGTGCCAGACGTGTCGCACTCGGAGGAGCAGCGGGGACGGCAGCCGGGGAGTGAGTATTCTCGCTGGCCAGGCGCTGGTGTGGCAGTCCCGTGTGCTGCTCCGTTAGCCGGAGGACAGCCCGAAGAAAGTGGCTGAGAAACTAGCACAGGAGGGCACGGTGGCGGGCCCAGGCCCCAGAGGCCGAGCTGGGGCTTGAACCCGGGCGGCTGGCTGCAGAGCCCGGGATCCTGGTGGCCAGATCACAGCGGGTCAAAGGACACGTACGGTGCAGGGCATGGTCTCTCAGTTCGTGGGTTCAAGCCCCATATCGGGCTCCACGCTGACAGTGGGGAGCTTGCTTGGGGATTCTCTCTCTCTCCTCTCTCTCCCCCTCCCTCACTCTCACTCTCTCTCTCAAAACAAATAAATAAACTTAAAACAACAAAAAAAAGAATGGCCTAAGGAGGGAGGACTTAGGCCCCAAGTGACAGAAGAGGGCGCCCCTGACCCATGATTTCCCATATCCCCGGAAACCAGCCTTTTCCCCCCGGAGGCCCCTCCATGCTCGCAGGGCCTCTGGGGACCCTCACCTGGCTGGGGCCACCTTGCTGGACAGCTGCAGCTGAATAGCCCTGGGGGCACGGAGGACTGCCTGGTGGAGGAAGACACTAGCGCCCCAGGCCCTGCTGCTTCTCCGGTGTCCAGGCTGGTGTCGGCCTCCAGCAGAAGCAGCTGGCGGTCAGAGGCGTGCACAGACAGGGAGCCGCCGAAGCTGTGGTCTTGGAGTCTCCGGGCAGCTGCCTGCACCTGAGGGGAGGCAGGACAGGACGGGTCTGCGAGAGCCGGCGATGTGGGAGGGCCCTTCCTCCAGGAAGCCCTCCTGAGCCACTCCAGCTCTGAGAATCCCCAAGCACGGCACACAGCAAGCACACAGGAAAAGAGAGGAGGCAGAGGGAAGGACGGTGGATGGCCTTCCCTGACCCCAGCTGCTGGCCCCGGGAAAGGGTCTCATCTTGCCCTTTCCAACAGGTTTGAAATGGGAATGTCCCCCTGACAGATGGGGAGACTCAGGCCCGGAGAGGGTCACATATTTAACGTGGGCCTGCCTGGCTCCAAAACTCATGCTGTGCCTGAGGGGAGCAGCCGGGAAAGCACAAGACCCCTATGCAACTCGGTTACAGAAAGGGTGCCCCCAGCAGCGCCCCTGGGGCCCAGAACGGGGGTGCCCGGTGTACCAGGAGGAGCCATGCTGGGTCAGGCTCCCCGGGGCGGGGGTGGGAGCAGGGAGGCCTGCTCTTATACCGACTCCACAGCATCTGAAGCCCCTTTCCTAATCCGGGCCTCAGTTTCCCCATCAGAAACCAGTCCAGCCTGGTGGGTACGCTGCAGTCATGTGGGAAGCTTTGAAAACCATGCCTGGTCCCTTCCCCAGACTAAGTGATCAATTGGTCCCTCCAGGCAACGGAATAGTATTTAGTGATAAGAAGCCACAGAAAGACACGGAGGAACCTTAAACGCAGCTTCCGAAGTAAAAGTCTGAAAAGTCTGAAAAGGCTACACACCAGTGCCTTCCAACCGTATGGTATTCAGAAAAACCAGAGACGTGAACGGCTCAGCGGTAGCCAGGGGGTTAAGGAGAAGACGGGGTGCACAGGTGAGACACGGGGGAGTTTCAGGGCGGGAAACTATTCCATGTGATACAGTCAGGGTGCATATAGGACGGTCCACGTTTGGGGAATCTTTCACAACTACACGCCCCCAAGAGCGAACCCGGACTATGTAAACTACAGACTTTGGTTAATAATAATTTATTAATATTGGCTCGCCAGTTGGAATGAAGAGATACTCATAAGAGGGTTTTCTGCAAACCCAAAAGCCGCTCTGAAAAAGTACTTTATTAATTCTTTTTAAAGTATGCCCGGGACCCCCTCAACTCAGTGTCTCCAGGCTGGGGTCCAGGTATAGTCTAAAACTTCCGTATGTGACTCCAACGTGGCTCGGGCCGAGAACTTTTGAGTCACACCTGTGTTTTCTCCGACTGGCCTCTGTGGGCCCCAGGACTCCCCTAAAAAATGCACTCTCAACAGGGGCAAGATCGCCCCCAAAATGCAAAACCTGGTTTGTAGGGGGTGGATAAACACAAACTTCTGTGGAAACCGTAGACGCACACACGGCATGCAGACAGAACTACAGGGCGGCGGGGTGGCTAGAATGTCATGGGGGGGGGGGGGGGGGTGGCACGTGCCGCTGGCTGGTTTGTGCACGCACACCGAGTCCCCGTTAATCGCCGCCTTGAGAACGCACAGACCCTGTCCTCCTTCCTAGTTCCCATCAAGCAGGACACGTAGGAAAAAACGTGTTCAGCGTTCAAGGCCATGGACTCTGGAGGTGGCCAAGCGGGAGCGTCTCCTTTCTAACAAAGACAGTCTGTAGGGCAGGCCTTGATCTTCTTGGGGCTGGCGGCGCACGGAGGGGAAGGCTAAGACGGCGGGCTGGGCTAGCTGCACGGGTCAAAGCCAGCTGCGCGCAGATCCCGGAAGCGGGGGCTTTCTCCCGTCTGCTGCTCCCGGACCTCCTGAACCTAAGTTCCCCAGGAACCCTCTGTTTTGTTTGCCATATCCGGGTCATTTCTTGGGTCTTGCCGGGCCATCACCTACCCTTAGCTTAGAGTCTGCCAGGGAGCAGCGGCATAAATGGCGAGCCAGCCGGAGGCTGGAGAAAACCCCAGGAGTGTTGGGGTGTCAGAAAGGGGAAAGGGGAAAGGGGGAAATCCGTGGGGGGATAGCAGGTTGGCCAGGGACCTCTGTGTGGGGAGCGACAGCCCACACGTCAGATACCTGTGGATGGGCATGCGTGGGCCGGGGAGGGAAGCGAGAGCGGGAAAGGCAGTCAGAGAGCTCCGCGTGCTGCTCTGCGAAGCCAGGAGGGCAAGGGATGCCCCAACTAAGAGGCGGGCACGTGACTAACAGTATTTACCCAGAGGACAGAAAAATAACGCAAAGGGGTAAGTAAGACTCTGGCGAGAGTAGGCTATCCGCGGTGGGCTGGAGTAGTTAACCGCAGCCTCGGTACAGATGACGGCAGTGGCCGCACTGCGCACAGACAGGCACAAGGGGACCAGGTATGCCGGATGTCGTAACGGAGGGCGGGCACCCCCACAACGACACCATCGCACTGGACTCGTCACCGCTGCTATCTGGCTCGGGGACAACAGGTGTCCATTCCCGCAGGTGCCGTCCCCTCTCCGCGGGGATGGCGACGGGCATGTGGCACCCAGGGCTGGCCCTACTTACCCTGTAACTGGCCTGGACGCCACACCTGGGAGCGCCCGGCCTGCCGGGCCATATACTCTCTCACTCGCAGGAGAGACCCATCAGTTGGGAGGTGGCCAGGGCCCGACAGAGGACCAAAAGCACAGCTCAGCGGCTCTGTCCCCTGTCCTCGGTCTTCCCCCCTGCAGCCACCAAGGATGCTGAGAGTCAGATAGACACACGGCTGCCATCTTTAGCTCCACCTGTAAGGCAACCACCCTCCTGACCTCGGAGAGTTCCCGAACAAGACAAGCAGCCCTGCAAAATGGAACGATAGCTCGCGACGTGTTAACCGCAGCACAAGGAGGGGACATACGCTCTCGTCAAAACCGAGTGCTGCTCGTGTATACCCGAATATTCCCACAATGCCTCCAAGCCATGGCTAGTTTAAACACACATAGCAAACCTAAGGCCCTGGCTACTGACCCGGCTTGGTCCCATCACTTGCCTTCTCCCTAGCAAAAGGTTTTCCGTAGTTTCTTAACCGTCCGTGTTTTCCTAGGAGTAGGACGCTGGGGCTGGTACCGCTGCTCTGGGATTGGGCTGCAGCGCGCCTCGGCTCGCCTGGCCCCAGCGACGCCGCGGAAGAGAAGCGTGTAAAGGGCGCACGGGGGCGGAGCGTACGGTACGCGCTGGCTGGTGCGTGCACGCACACCCTGCACACCGCTGTCAAGTGCTCTCGAGAAAGTTCACACCCTGCGCCCCCTCTATATTCCCATCGAGCAGGATATGCAGAAAAAAACACGTTCAGGGCTCAAGTCCAGGGGCTCGGGGGCGGCCCGCCTGGTGCGCCTCCCTGATCACTCAGAACGTCTGGGTGACAGGCCTTGATCCCCTCGGGGCACTGGCCGGGCGACGAGGGGAGAGCCAGACACTGGCGAGGCCCGCTGCTGCCCTGTGGAAGCTTGCCGTGTACAGAGGCCAGCCACGGGTGCTTCGGGGGGCTCCGGGCGCGGTAGGCCGATGAGGCTGAGCCCCAGCCCCACCTCACCCACAGAGACCACGCAGACAAAGGGGCCTGATGCTCTAAGAAGCGACGATGAAGCCTGAGCCCACGAGAAGACCCAGGGTCCATCGTCAGCAGACACGTCCCCTGAGGAGCACAGCCGGGGACGTGGGCTCTGCGGCCAGACCGCCCAGGGAACCCAAGATCCTCCGCCCGCATGCTCCGTGACCTTGTACAAGTCACGTCACCTCTCCCGGGCTCAGAGTCTCATCTGCAGGCTGCTACAACAGCACAGTCACGGGGTGACCCCAAGAGGAGCCACGCAAAGGGCCGAGAACACAGCCTGGCATGTGGTAAACCCTCAACAGACAGCAGCTCCCGTCACGGCCGATTACAGTGACAGCATGGCCTCAACTCTGGGATGCCAGTGGCTGACATGTCCCCTGACGTGATGGACCACGGCGAATGCAGAAAGAAAAACAGAAAAGCTGGTAACAACACAATGAAGCTCTGTGGGTCTGAAGACACGTCCTGATTTCTGAGCTGCTGACACGTGATAACAGGTGCCTCTGAGAAGGACCGGATGTCACAACGGGAAGCTCTTCTCAGGCTCCTTCAGGGTTCCCGAGCCACCCGCACAGGGGTGAATGCACAGCAGGCATTTAAAACTCGCTACAAAGTTCCAAGCCCCACCGCAGGCAGGACTGCCCCTCTCCGCCTCCGTCTCCCTAGCCCGTTGCCTAATTCCTGTGTACACAGCGCATACAGTTCGCTCTACAAAGCAACCAACGTGCGGGGGCTCCCTAGGCACCCAGTGCTGGGTGTGCGGAGCTCAGCCTTCCCGCCCGGCCCCTTTTCTCTGCCCTTCGTCTCCTTGTCGAGGGAAACCCTTCCGTGTTTCTAGCCCACACCAGGCCAAAGACTCCAGGGTCAAAAAAGGACCAGATGACTTCTCCCAAATACAGGACGGGGTTTAGAGACAATTCCGCTTCTCTCCATTGATCGTTCTACCCCCCAGGGAGCCAAAACTCGCTTCTGGCCTGGACAATCACTTCCAAATGATGGATTTGGAAACCTCCCTGCCATCTGTTCTTGATTCCGGACTGGCTGTCTGGCTACGCTTAACATCCTGGGGTGGCCTTCCTGCCGCCCCACACCGGGACCTCCACCCCCCCTTCCTTCCACCCCACCTCCCAGCAAGCTGGCTGCTCAGAGACAGCACTTGGCAGGCAATCCGAGGTCAACCCAGAGGGCCCACGTCCGCACCTGAAAGTTTGGAAGAAACGTGGGTCTGGGGGGACGCCTGAGCTGGAAGAGCAACGCCAACTGCGAGTCAGATCCATTCAGCTGGACCGAGACCTGGTGAGAGGCGGGGGGGGGGGGGGGGGGGGGGGGGGAGGGTCAGAGGGAGCAGAGGAGGGAGAGAAGAACCAGAAGGTATCTGGCTGGGCGCTCGATGGGGGACAGTCATCCCAGAGTTTGCCCAAAGCCCAGGCCAACAGCAGATGCCAGAAACCACCCTTTGTGATGCTTCTTGGCCCCACATCTTACTCAGCCTGTGTCACTTGGAAGCTTGAGAAGTAAGGCCCCAGACATGAGCTGGGAAGGTAACTCTGGGACTCTGGAACCCCCAGGTCCCCTGCCACAGCGCCTGCCCACCCCTCCCATGTCCACAGATGCATTCTATTTGACCCTGACCATGAAGCAGGCATTGGACTATTGGCTTTATAACTGGTGCCTCATTTAATCGTCACCCCTGCTCTCACAAGCTGGTATTACTAACCCCATTTCATAGCTGAAAAAAAAAAGGGATATTCAGTGGGGATGAGTAATTTACCCAAGGTCTCACAGCAAATCGGCCACGGAGCTAAGATCTGAACTTGAGAGCTCCCTGGAAATGAAGACAGAAAGTCCCCTGTGCATCCCCAGCACAGAGCCTGGCGTGTGGTAGACACATCGTGTATAGCGAACAAATGAATAAATATACCTACAGCGGCTGCTATATAGTCACCAAACTGCATTTTCTTTCCCTCTGGGACACACAGCCAGAACTACATTTCCCAGCCTCCCTTGCAGCTGGGTCAGGTCATGTGATAAATTCCAGCCAATGGAATGTGGGCAGGAGTACACTTAAGGGACTGGCCCAGGAAAAGCTTCTGCCTAATTCTCTCCGTCCCTTTCCCTGTGGGACAGCTGAGGCGACCTGCCTTGCACGGTGACATGAGCGGGCAGTGAACCTTCACGGTAAGGCAGACTTCTGTCACAACGGTCTGCGCATCCTGATTAATCCCCTGCATACTTCCAAAGTAAGCTCTCCGGGGCCGCCTGCCGCCTCCCACGCGGGACACCTGCACTCTAACGTGGGCGCCGCTCCTCCCCCACCGAAGAGACACAACTGACCTGGGACGTGACGTTGGGGCTGACAGTAGCCCTTGTGTCCACGCTGCAGTCACACAGTCCCTGGCGACCCCATCTAAAGACAAGGTCCCCATCCAAACTCAGGGCCTGGGGGAGGCTCAGCTGGAAAGCAACATTACCATTTCTCTCTCTCTCTCTCTCTCTCTCTCTCGACTCTCTCTCTCGAACTCTGCTCAGGGGCCACAAACCAGCGTGTGCCCAACCTGGGGCCAGGTACCTGGGAGGAGTGAGCTGCGTTCAGGGCCAGGCTGTGCCAGACTTCCCCACCCTGAGACCTGTCGCCGTGCAGACCCCTCGAGTGCAGCACGACTTTCTGGTCGACTTTCACGGTGGCCTCGACCTCCCTGCTCTTCGCCTGGGTGAGCAAGAACCACTGGCATTGAAAGAGGTGCCTTCCCGTCTCCAAGGGCCTGCAGAGCCACCCTGGGAGCCCAGCGGTGAGAAGAAAACGGTTCCAAGATGTCTGTCCCACCCACTCACAGGGCCGGGAGTGGGGACAGGTGCACTGGAGTCTTTCCAACGGGGATGCTCCAGTCCAGGGCTCACGGGTGGGGTTTGTGGGGTGGGCCTGAGGAGGCAAACTTGAGGGTCCGTGTCTCATTCTAAGGGAGCGCCCTGGTCCTAGTCTGTTTTGTTTGCTGCTGTATGCCTAATGCTTAACGTGAGTGCTGGCGCACAGAGGTGCTCGGTAAATATTGGAAGAATGCAGAATCATTGGTGATAGCCTGCCACCCCAAGGCCACAGCCAGGCTGGAGAAGAGAGAGAAAGAAAGAGAGAGGAACAGGAAGAGGGAGAAGGAGAGGAGAAGGAGAGGAAGAGGGAGGAAGACGGAGGAAGACGGAGGAAGATGGAGGAAGACGGAGGAAGAGGACGTTGCTACTCCTGCTGGCTTTGAAGACGGAGAAAGGGACCATAACCCAAGAAACGTGGGGGGCTTTTAGTAGCTAGGAAAGGCAAGGATTCTCTCTCGAAGCCTCTGGAAGGCATGTAACTTTGGTGACACCTGATCTTAGCCAAGGGAAACCCTTTTGGGATTTCCGGCCGCCAGCTCTCTAAGGTAAGGGTGTACTGCTTTGGTACGGCAGCCAGAGGACTCCACCACCCGTGAGGAATCGGTTACTCGCTCAGCAGCCGCTAGCCTCGGCCGCCTGCCAGGCGCTCAGAAGCAGGGTGCCATCTGTGCCCACCCGGGTTCACTGAGAAGTTAAAAGCACCTCGTCACAGAGTTTTATCATTGGTGTGTAACGTTACAAATACAGGGCTTTGTTTTAGAAACAACAGGGAGAGGAATAAATAAATCCTTCCAAGAGAAGAAAAAAAAAAAGGGTCATTAAACAAAGAAGGGGTTTTAAAAAGAACGGGCAGCCGGGGCACCTGGGGGGGCTCAGTCGGGTAAGCGTGTGACTTCGGCTCAGGTCATGATCTGATCAGGTTTGTGTGTGCTGACGGCTCAGAGCCTGGAGCCTGCTTCGGACTCTGTGTCTCCCTCTCTCTGCCCCACCCCTGCTCATGCTCCGTCTCTCTCTCTCTTTCAAAAATAAATATTAAAAAAGAACAGGCAGCCACACTCGATTCACAGGCTCCCATCCACGTAGTTCTCCTCTCTCGTTCCCAGGTGGGATTCTGGACCCTGTGTGTCAGATCTTCTGATTGCTTTTTAATTAGAAGCAGAAATCTGAGCGATCTTCCAATTTTCGATGTTGACAATGTTTTAAAAAATGTTAAGTGCTAAGCAGGCCAAACAAAACACATCTGGAGGCTGGATCTGGCCACGGCGCCATTCCGCAATCTCCGGTTTAAAAAACACTAAACACCCCGGGGAGGTATTTCTGCAGGTCTTTCGAATCGTCGTTATGCCCTCTGTTTCCTGTCGCGAGCTCCGGGGACTTGAGCCCCCAAGGCTCTGGGAGGCATCCGCAGCCCCGTTTAACTGGTGGGGGAGTGGGGCCCCAGAAGGAGAGGTCTCTGTGCTCGCTGGCCGGCCCCGCCTCACCCTCGGCAGACCTCCGGACATCCCACAAGGGAGAAACCCCCGGTAACTTCTTTCTCCGGGGCCTGGCACATAGTAGGTGCTCAATAAATGCTTCCTGGAGAATGGGGTTACCGCCCGGGGCTCCTACCCTAGAGGGATCAGGAAGGAGTCTGGGATGAGGGCCGAGGGGGCCCCTGGCAGGTACGCAAGGGAGACGATTACATTCCACCTTGGTTCTCGCAAGCTCTGCGTTAGAGAGGAGTACTGTCTCCGTTTCATAGCCGGGGAGACGGGGGGTCCAGAGCTGCGGAGTAATTCGCTAGGGGCACATCGGCAAACGTGCATCTCACCTTCTAAGTCAGGGGTTCAGAAAGCTACAACCAGAGAGCCCCGCCCGGCTCGTGTCTGTGATTACAGTTGTCTTTCTCAGCGCGGGCTGCTGTAACAAAAATCCCACAGACTGGGTGGTTTAAACATCCGGAACTTATTTGTCACAATGCTGGAGGCTGGAGATCCGAGATAAGGGCGCACCGGCGTGGCTGGGTTCCGGTTTGCAGGTGGCTGTCTCCTTACCATGCCCTCCCGGGGTAGAGAGAGAGAGAGAGAGAGAGAGGGGGCCAGCTCTCTTCCAATCACGGGGACTCCGCCCCTCTGAGCTCACCCCGCGCCTCCAACACCTTCACATTAGGGCTTCGCCCCACGAATCTGGAGAGGGGACACATTCGGTCTACAGCACAAGTTTTAAGAGAACACAGTTGTGCCTGTTCATTTGTGTTTTCTAGGGTGTTTTCTGCGTGTTGAGGGCGTGGGGACTGTATGGTCTATGCAGGCAAAAAGAGTGACTGTCTGCTCCTTCACAGAAACAGGGGGTCAGCCCCTGCTCAGGGTCAGGGGCACAACAGATTTTCAATAGCACTCAGGTGACTCTTCATTAAGCACTGATGATGCGCCAGGCGCTGGGGCTCTCACGGTCAATCGAGGTGCACTCTGGAGAGACCACAGGGGTCGTTCCAGACCACCCCAACAGAGCAAGTCTCGCCATGAGCGAGCCAGATAAAATTCCTCCTTTCCCAGTGTGCACAGAAGCTATGTTCACACGCAGTCAATTAAATGTGCACTGATAGCATCATGTCTGAAAAAACAACGTACATACCCTAAAGATACCTTACTGGGGCGCCTGGGGGGCTCAGTCAGTTAAGCAGCCGACTTCGGCTCAGGTCATGATCTCACAGTCTGTGAGTTCGAGCCCCACGTCGGGCTCTGTGCTGACAGCTCAGAGCCTGGAGCCTGCTTCAGATTCTGTATCTCCCTCTCTCTCTGCCTCTCCCTTGCTCACTCTGTCTCTCTCTGTCTCTCAATAATAAATAAAAATGCTAAAAATTTAAAAAAAAAGTACCTGATTGCTACAAAATGCTAACCATGGTCTGAGCCAGCTGTAATCGCTGGTCACACGTCACCATAACAAACATTATAATAATTAAAAAGTGAAGTGTCGCAAGAGTTACCCAATGTGACGCGCAGACACTAAACGAGCAAACGCTGCCGGGAAAATCCCAGAACAGCTTTGCTAGATGTCATGTTGCCACAAACCTTCGATTTGTGTATAAAAAAAATGCAAAACCTGCCAAGCGTAATAACGTAGAATACAATCAGATGAGGAATGCCCGTAAAACAGACAGGGTACCGAACACGAATCTTAGAGACCAGGAGGGGAGAGAGGAATGGGTCAAAGAACCATATCAAAATAGAACTGAGATTTCCGACGGGTGCCAGAACCAGAAGTGAAGGGGTGTGCAGGAGGGGTAGCCAGGGGATGTGAGGTGGTCTGGGGGCCCGATAAAGCTTCCCAGAAGAGATGACACGTGAGCGGAACCCCCAACAATCCGTACAGGGAAGAAGGCAAAGCTGAAGCAGAGAGTGACCGCTCCAGGCACAGAACATACAAGGGTCCTGGGGCAGGAAAGAGCCAGGTGAGGAACAGAAGGGAGTCGGCAAAAGGGAAAGAGGGGTCTCAGGTGGCCTGGAGGGTCAGCAAGACTGGCGGGGCAGGGCTGGGGTCTCTGTCCCAGAGAACCTGTGAGGGGGGCATGGTTAAGCTGGCACACTGACAAGCCCCCTCCAGCCATCACACAGGGTGGAAGGGCAGGGACGGAGTGGAAGAGCAAAGCCAGGTAGGAGAGCATTCTGCTCGCCCAGGTCAGAGAGGACGGCGCCCCGGACCGGGGGCCGCTGGGGTGCAAGGTCCCTGGGGTCTTGGGGGTCCTCACTCACGGCATGCTGACTCCACGCAACGGCACACCCCTCCATGCTCCCGGGGACGGCCTTGCTGCTGTAGGGGTGGCGCAGGCCCGCACAGACCCGGGAGGAGGAGCACACACATGCACACACATGCACAAGGCCGGATCAGAGGCGGCCAGGGGCCTCACCCCGCGCCCGGCCTCCTTCCCAGCTCGCCCTGGAGCCCACTCACGTAGGGGCGTCCAGCCTGGTAGCCCAGGACCCCCGTCTGCAGGGTCTCCTCTCTGGCCGTTCAGGACGAGCCTCGTTTCCAGGGAGCCTCGCTGGTGTCACCCATCCGCCGCGAAGGTCTCCGGCAGGAGGAGGCTCTGCGGGACGGGCAGGGGCCAGGGGTGCCTGGCATGGAGAGGGGGTAACAGGCCGAAGCCATTAAGGCAGCCGGCAGGGTCGGGGAACAACCGGGCCCCAAGAGCTCACGCTGGGCCTGTCTCGAGCTTGCAGAGTGAGGACTCCGTCACAGAGAGAACATCAGGACACGCCTCACCCCTGCGCCTGACAATGTGCCAATCGAAGCCCGCTCACCATCCTGCCACGCCCTCTAACAACCCGGGGGCCTGGGCACAGCGGGGGTCATCCTCCCACCCCCACCCCCCCCCCCCCCCCCCCCGCCCCGGCAGCAGAGACCCAAGGACGGGCAGCACCTGGGGTCTGTTACCTTGGTTGAATTCTCTGTGCCTCAGTTTTCCCATCTGTGAAATGGGGGCCAAAATACTAGTCCCCCCCATCTCACATGGAGGTTGGGACCATTGGAGAGAAAGTCTGGGCAAGAGTTTTGTCCTTATCTCAGAGGGGCCTGCTCAGACAGCCGACGGAGGGACTCAGGGCTCAGGGCTGCCCAAGGGCCCTCTGAGAACAGGCTTTGGCAAGTTCCAGAATCCTGCCGTTACCACTATTGTAATGAGTCTCTCTGCCCCTCCCTTGCTTGTTGCTCTCTCAAAAATAAACATTAAAAAATTCAAAAATAAATTGTGCCAGCACGAGCTGATACAAAAAGTTGGCCAAGATAGCTTTTCAATTAAAAAAACAAAAGAAAGAAAGAAAGAAACAATGTGGCAAAAAGAATAGGGTTCAATCTCTTCATGTAAAACCAGCACACCCAAAAACGAAACCCAAAACTAAAAGGTCTGTCAGGTCTAGAGTGTTACGGGTTGACTTACGTCCCGCCAAAAGATGTTGAAAACCTATCCCCTCATGTCTGTGAGCGGGACCTTCTTTGGAAACAGAGGCCTTGCATGTGGTCGGGTTATAAGGTCATGAGGGCGGGCCCGACTCCCGAATGACAGGTGTCCTTATAAAACGAGGAAATTTGAGGGCGCCTGGGTGGCTCAGTTGGTTGAGCGGCCGACTTCGGCTCAGGTCATGATCTCACGGTCTGTGAGTTCAGGCCCCTCGTCGGGCTCTGTGCTGACGGCTCAGAGCCTGGAGCCTGCTTTGGATTCTGTGTCTCCTTCTCTCTCTGCCCCTCCCCTGCTCACACTCTGTCTCTCTCTCTCTCAAAAACAAACAAACATTAAAAAAACATTTTTTTTTTAAAGAAGAAATTTGGACCCACACAGAGGAAGACGATGTGAAGACACAAAGGAAAGACGCCACCGAGGCTGGAGCACCTTGGTTTTGGACTTCCGGCCTCCGGAACGTGAGAGAGAAATTCCTGGTGTTGCAGCCACCTAATCTGGGGCCGGGGGTGGGGGGGCGGTATTTTGTTAGAGCAGCCCTGAGGAGCTAATAGAGATTGCTTGGGGTGCACACTGACATTTCTTCTGGGAACCTGGGGCGTGGCGTGCTCTAACCTGCCTCTTCCTACGAGGTTTGAAGCGTGCCCCTGTATTACTAATATTAGTAATTTTTTATATAAATAGTAGTGAGACTCGAACCCACGTTTTTCTCCTTTATACGTTTCCGAGCACCAAGAGGTCACAAACGTTATGACAGGAGGACACACCGATGGTGATGTCAACGGGTAAGCAGGGGCCCGGGACCGAGGCCGGAAACGCCCGGAAGGTGGGACAGGTGCAGACGGGAGAGGCCTGAGCACACGGACCAAACCTTGATGTAGGAGACGTCCCTGTCGTCCACTGTCAGCTCCAGGTGGCCTGCGCGGGCACTCTGGAGGGTCTCGCTCTTTCCTGGGGGACAAAACAAGTGTTTAGGGACCAGGGTTTGAGATCCCGCCCCTGCACTCCCCCGGGGACAACCTCCTGCCAGCTTTTCTGGTCTCTGGGCCCCGGTGGACATGGAGGGGACACGGCCGTTACCGTCCCGCTCCATTTTCTTCCTGGGGTGCAGCGGCTTGAGCCGGAACCTCTCCTGGGGCAAGCTGTAGCCGACGTCCACCCCGACGTCCCTGGGCACGTGTGACTTGGGTGTGCCCATGAAGACGCAAGCTGAAGCTTCCCGAGGGAGCCAGCTGCCCTTCTGGAAACAGAGGGGACTTCTCGGTATGGAGAACCCCATCTGGTCCGAGGCTGCTCCCTCTCCCAGAGACTCTCATCCCCCCATTCAAACACTTGACTTCCTGGGTCCCTCGAGACGGGAACCAGGTCGGGAATTTGGGGATCTCGAGTAGGACGTGGGGAAAAGCAAAGCCCTGCGGGACAAGTCAGGACATCTCCGGCGGCTCATCTGGTCCGGAAAATAGCCCGGGGAGGAGCAAGGTGGCACCCACCACGGGCACCCCGCACGGACCCCCTCGCGTCCCTTATCCAGCTCAGCGCCCGTGTCTGTGAGCCTCTGCACGCTGGCTGACACCTGGCACCTGGGCCTCCGGAACGTTGCCCTCCTCCCTTTTTTTGCCGCAGTTAAAATAAAACAAAACAAAACAAAACAAAACCAAGTGCCGGGGTCGGTCCTTGTTCTGGCGAATCTAGGGGTCCATGAAGGACGAACGGTCAGGTAAAATGAGGTGAGAGAGCCACGAGAAAGATGGAGTCTGATGACCAAGCAGGCAGCCCTGGCAATTCTGGCGTCTCTGGCGTCTCTGGAGTCACATTACAGCAATGAGTGACAGCCCATCAGTAAGCATAGTTTGAACAATAATGTGTTATATCAGTAAAGCAGGCGATTTCCTCAGTCTTGCAAGTTGTTTTCAAGTTAGTTAGCATATAAATTTAAGGCTGGGGGAGAGGACAGGAAGTTACCTAGGCCTGCCTATGTTAATTATTTGTAAACAAGGCCGGAGTTCTTGCCTATTCTTCCAATTACAATGGGGGAGGTCCAACCCGTCTGGCAAGGACAGAATTCCCGATGCTTGTCCTTTGCCCATGAATGAGTGAATTTACATAATAGGAGCCTAACATTTACACAAATCACACCAATATTCAGCCAGCTCATAACTGCTATCAATCTGTGCAACCCATCCCCAAGATGCAACTTGAAGGTGGTCAGGCTACTCTCATTCAGAGGTAATCCATCAAAGCATCCTGCTCCAGGTCCTTCCCTTTTATCTAAATGCTGTAAAACAAAAGAGCATTACATTCCTTAGGCCAAGGAGAGTGGTTGTAAGATTAGGCGCCAGTTTGGCTGGCGAGCTTTGGCTTCAACCTTTACCACACAGGGAGGGGTCTCAACCTGTGAGCCCAAAACGGCTCCCAACAACCAAGCCCCAGCCCCCCAGCCTCAAAGGGACCCCACTCTGAGATGGAACGCGTCTCCGGGGCTCCCCAGGAGCAGGCAGAGGCTGCGGCTTCACCTGCCCTCACCCTGCACTCAGGTCCTCCCCCTTCCCTGTCTTCACTTCCACGCCCTCTTGCTAGGTCCTCCTGGAGTCTTCTCTTCATCACTTTGACCCAAACCCTGCGCTGAGGTCGGCTTCTAGGAAGCTGCAGCGGAAGACACGAGCCCCCTTTAAGGCCCCGCATCATCGTCCGTTCTTTCGCTACCTGTGAAGGTTCGCTGCTGTGTAGGAGGCTTCTGGCCAGCACAGGGAGTGTGACTGAGCATTCGATGCACAAAGGCCCGCGCCCTCATGGCACCTACGTTCTGGAGGGCAGGGTCATGGCCACCAGACACAAATCTACATAGGATGGCAGCTGGTACTGGGTACTCTGCTGAGAATCTCAGCATTTGGGGCCAGACAGGGTAGGCAGGGAAGGCTGCCTCAGAGAAGCCGGCAGATAAGAAAACAAAGGAAGCAAGAGAGAGTCAGATGGATGCCTAGGAAAGAGTGTTCCAGGCAGAGGAAACAGCTAGTGCAAAGGCGCTGGGGTAGCAATGTGCTTGGTGCTTAAAAACAAAAAAGGAGACCTGTGCGTGTGGATAGTGGTGAACGTGGTGGAGAATCCGGGAGAGGGGACGGGGAGGGCAGTGGGTCAGGGTGTTGGGCTCCTGCTCAGAGAGCCAGAAGCCACCGGAGAGCTCTGAGCCCAGGAGGGACAAGAGCCTTCTGGGATTCCGGAAGAGCTGTGGGGCTGCTAGGGGACAACAGATGGTAAGGACACTAGAGCGGACACTGGGAGATCAGATGGCAGGCTCTCAGATGCCCGTTCTGTGCCAGATGCTGAGGACACGGAGCAAGAAAAACAGGCGCTGAAGCTCTTTCCGGGAACTGAGCGACCCGCGGGGAAGACGGGTAGTAGCCAAGTAGCTTTAGTGACAACCATGAAAATGAGCTGAAGGGAAAAAGCGTGGTCCTATCAGAACCAGTAACAAAAGAACATGACCGCTTTGGGGTAATCAAGGCAAGCTTCCCCGAGCAGGTGACCTCTGAACGGAGATTTGAAGACTGATTCAGAAATAACAAGTCACGGAGCGAGAGCCAGAGGATCAGCCTGTGCAAGGGTCCTGAGGCAGGAGGGAGACCATGGCTGGACCAGGCCAGCCCGGCAGCTCCAGAGAGGAGCCCCTTGTCCTCATGAGGCTGATTCCGGAGTAGAAGACCAGGGGAGACCCATGACTTGGCTGGGAGAGGGGGCCGTTCTGCAGGGCCTACCTGGGGGTGGAAGGTATAGGCAGCTTCCAGAAGGTACTGCTGAAGGCCCCGGTCCTGCTTCTTCAGTGTCACGACCGCCGACACCGGCAGTGAGAGCAGACAGGGCTGACCGGCCGGTGGCCAGGCGACTTCTGTGCACAGCTGCCAGCCCCAGGTGAGGGACCCTGTGGGGAAAGGTGGGCGGGCAGCACCAGGCGCCAGAGCGCTAGAGAACCGCACGCGGGAGCGCGCAGCTGCTCACGCAGCAAAGGAAAAGCTTCTCTGGTTCCTTTTGTGAACCAGCACCACGTAGACCAGGGTCCCTCAACCCGGGGCACGACAGACGCACTGGGAGGGTCGAGTCCTTGTCACGGGAGCCGTCCTACAGAACCATCTCTGGGCGCCTCTCGCTCCGTGTCAGTAGCAACCCCAACAACAGTCCAGCCTGGAGCCTGCTTCGGATTCTGTGTCTCCTTCTCTCTCTCTGCCCCTCCCCGCTCACATTCTGTCTGTCTCTCTCTCTCTCAAAAATAAATAAACTTAAAAATAAATTTAAAGCTACAAGGTATCTCAGTATAATTCAGTAAACTAGAAATTGGAGGGTTTTGTGTTTCCCTCTAAACGGCCAGATGGCACCTACTTGAAGCCTCCCTGGTCACAGACAGGGACTGTCACCACTACTCACCTCCGCTGCTGAAGGCCAAAAGCAGCCACAGACAACAGGGCAACAAACGCGCAGGGCCCTTTCCAATAAAACTTTACTTGCGGCCACCGAAGGACGCAGTTCACGGATTTTTCACATCGTGAAATACTCTCTGACTACTTTGCAGCCACTGGGAAACGTAACGACCAATTCTTAGCTCAGAAGCCCTCACGGGGAGCCATTCGCCCACGACTGGAGAGCCTGAGTCGCGTCCTGTTTTGCGCCGTTGCGAATAACGACGCGGAGAACGTGTTTGTGCACAGCGCGTTTTAAGGTGATCCTGGCTTATTTTCAGAGGGTAGGGTTCCGGAAGCAAAGAGTTAAGGGGTATAAATCCTTCCAGGGCAGGAGAGCAATGCTAGCATTTGGAGCTGCGCTCGGCCGTATGGCTCCCAGATGGCCGACGTGGGACAGCATGGCAAGGACCTACTGCCTGCCTTCTTCGTCAGTGCAGGACTGGGCCTCAGAAGGGCCGTGGACAGGGCTGAGGCTCCTCACGCCATCCCCGGTGATGAGATACAGCTTAGAGCTGGGGGGGAAAGGGCAAAGTCCCAAACAAGTCATTTTCATTCATTCTCTGGACAAATATATGTCTTAAGCTGCCACAGTTTGGTACCGGGGCAAATTCCACCATGACAGGACAGGCCTTTGGGGAACTCATCCACAGCACTGGGGACAAGTGCCATGATACACCTGAATGGGGGCGGCATGGGGTCTGTCTTGGGGACAGGGCAAGGCCTCCTTTAGCTGGGGGTTTGGGGGTATCTGCAGAGGTTAACATGTGAGCAGAGACTTAAAGGATGAGGAGCCGGGATTCTAGACAGAGGAAACAGCAGGTGCAAAGGTCCTGGGAAGGGAATAAAGAGGCCTCTTTAGAAGTCCAAAAATGGTGGCTCAAAGAGGTCAGAGGAAGAGGGAGAGGGAGTCAGTGAAAGGCAGGAGGTAGCAGAAGGAAACAGACAAGACGTGGATAGGACCCCCATGAGGAAGGACAATCACATAGACCTGGGTTATCCTAGAAGTCAGTGGGGGGGTTTCAACAGGTGGGGGCGGGGTAGTGACATTGACTTGACATTTTCAAGGACCCCACTGGCTGCTGTTGCAAGAAAGGCCTGGAGGGCAGCAAGAGGACACAGTGCCCCCAGCTAGGGTGGGACAAGAGAGACAAAGCGGTGGGACTGGGGGCAGCCTGGCTTCCCCGCTATTTCACGTGAAATGACTCATCTCCAACTGTCACCTCTCCAGGAGGCTGGGAACAAGCTGGTCCCAGGAGAGAGCCCTGTAAGAGCTGAGGCCTATGGGAGTTTCCACTCACTGCCCCCCCAGTCCCTGTCACAGACACACTCCCACACTGACAGACACATACACACACACACACAGGACCCTCACTGACACACGCACACACACGATCAGACAGGCACTGTCGCAAACACTCCCGCAGGGATACGAATCCACCTAACAGTCACACACACACCCTTCTGCACACGCAGGCTCATTTAACACACACGTGTGGTCACACGCACGCAAACACAGGCTCGCACTCACACAGACACGTGTGATCATGCACACACGCTCACAGGTGCTCACAGATACACAGGCTCACAGACACGCCCACACTCGCCCTCAGGCCCCGCCCAGCCTATAAGTGCCCCAGGCCCCGCCCACACCCGCCCCAGGCCCCGCCCCCGCCCCCGCCCCCCGCACAGGCGCGCTCCCGGGCCGCTCGGGCTGCTCGCAGGAGCAGAACGCCCACCTGAAGCCCGAGCAGCTCCACGGCCTCCTCGGGCGTGTTCAGGTGCACCTTGAGGTCCCGGCCCTTCCTCGCCTGGATCCCGCCATCCAGGCTGGCGGTGCCCCGGACGCCGGCCACCCACCTCAGCCCGGCCTGTCCCAAGGCCCCCGCCGTGCCCATCTGTGCTGAGATCCGGAGCAGGGCACTGAGGGGAGAGACACGCTGGCCGTATCCTGCAGCCCCCCGGCGGCCGCGAGCCCGGCGCCCGCCTGCCCGCCGCCCCCGGCGGTTCTCCGAATCTTGAGCCAGAGCAGCCCCTGCGTCGTGGTCATGGCTGGCCACACTCCACACGCACGAAGCCCTTGGCACACCACCCATCCAGTCCTCACCATCATTAGCCTCAAGTTACGGACGCAGACACAGGAAGGGACACATAAAACCACCCGCTGGGGGCCCGGGGCCGGGATGCGGGGTAGCGAGACGGCGACCCAGGCTGCCTGAGCCCCAGGAGGAGGTCTTCGGGCCAAACAGCAGCCAGCAGAGGACGCCAGGTCAGACCCAGAAACCACTGACAGGCCGGCTGAGTCGGCCCCGCTCCAAAATCGGACCGAGCACCGACTCTGCGCAGGCTGTGTGGCCCTGGACCGCAGCGCACCTGCTGGGAGCCGTCTCCTCCACCACTAGTGGGAATGAGAAGAGTGCCCGCCTCATGGGTGGTTATGCGAGGTCATCGGACCAGAGCCCGCACATCTTAAATGGTCCTCCCTCCCACCGTCCTCCCCTTGGAGGCAGAGTGGAGCAGGGGGAAGCAGGGCCGGGGCAGGAGACTGGAGTGCAGGGCACCGCTGTGCTTGCTTGGGCGGTAGCCGGCACCTCACTGAGCCTCAGTCTTCTCATCTGTCAAGTGGGCCTAGCTGCCGGGGACCTCCTCACAGTCTCTTGGCACAAAAAACACTGAATCACAGGAGCTGGTGTGACGGCCGGTCTGCAGAGCACGGATCCCCTGCGGCCCAGAGTGGTGCCCGCGCTCTCTGCAGCCCTGTGTACGGGGAGGCCCCCACTCACCGCCTCCCTCCCCTGGCCCCAAGGAGCCAGTTACCTGGGCTTGATGTAACCGTTCAGAGAGAAGTCCAGGGGTTGCTGGAAACTGGCAGCTCCTCGCACTCGGATGCTGACACCAGCTAAGGCGTTGAGGGTCAGCCGGGCTGGAAGGCCAGACACCGTGGGGAAGGTGAGCTCCTCCATGGCCAGGTTCAGCCTCCGGTTCACCTGCACCTCCTGCCCCTGCAGGAGAACCGTGGTGATGCAGGCGACAGCCCCTGGTGCGGGCCAGGTGTGCACGGAGCGCCGAGCACACAGGACCTTCTCTGATCCTCGTACGATGGTGGCGGGGGAGGAAGAGCTGGTATCATTATCCCGTTTCCAGAGGTGTAAACCGAGACCACAAACACACGAAGTCACCTGGCCAAACTCGCGGAGGCAGAACCAGGCAGAGCCGAGTTCGAACCCAGAAGGCTCACTGCGGAAGAGGGTCAGGGTCAGAGGCCGGGGATCCAGGGTGGGTCAGGTAGGGAGGAGAGTGGGCCCCGCCCACAATGCAGAGGACTTCAGAGGCGCCAGCTTTCTGAACGCTCTGTTGCACTTTCATTGCATTAGCTCATTTAACACAACAGTCCAATAAAGCCAGGGCTGTTTTTATTATTGGTTTTCTAAACTTTTTTTTTTAATATTTATTTTTGAGAGAGTTAGACAGAGTGCTAGTGGGGGAGAGGCAGAGAGAGAAGGAGACACAGAATCCGAAGCAGGCTCCAGGCTCTGAGCTGCCAGCACAGAGCCCAACTCGGGGCTTGAACTCACGAACTGCGAGATCATGACGTGAGCCAAAGTTGGACACATAACTGAGCCACCTGGGTGCCCCACTATTATTGTTATAATATCATCTCCATTTCACAGATGCAGAAACTGAGGCCATGACTCGTTAACACTCCCCAGGAGACAAGAGGTGGAGCCGGGATTTGAACTCGGGCAGCATGTCTCCAGATACCTCTATCTTACGTCTGAAAAGTACTTTAATACTTTCCCGAAAGCATCTGAGGAACCGCCGCGGGACCAGCAGGGCAGGGAGGGGGCAAGCCCAGCCTGAGGTACCTTCAGGAACTTGACTGCCAGCTGGGCCAGGTTCAGGGACTGGCGACTGACGTGGCTCCCCGTGACCCCGCAGTCCAGGAAGCTCAGCTCGTGCCCGAACACCTTCACGCTCCGCTCACAGCGCAGCGCCCGCCGCTCCGCGCGCCTCCGGGCCACCTGAGGGAGAAGCCGGGTGACCAGGAGCAGGTCTGGTGGGGGAGGGGTCCGGAGGGCAAGGTCAAGGGCTGGCGGAGTCTGGAACGTGGCTTGCGCGACTCATGGTCCGCAAGCGGAATCCACAGATGTGTCTTCTTCCACCTGCAGGGCGCTGCCCGGGCCCAGCGCGGCGGGTGTGGGGGTTCCAGTGATCCTTTTCTTCCGGAATAACCTCAGATTTACAGAAAAGTTGCCAAGATGGCACACAGCGCTCCCACACACGCCTGGCCCTATCCACACGGCGTCTCTCACCGCCAGGGCGCAGGGCGCGAGCGGAGGCCGACACGGACACGCGCTGTCACCGAAACCACAGACGCTGCCCCGACGGCACCGCTGCTCTCTCCGCCCCGCCCCCTCTCTGCTCCTGGATGCATCCGATCCGGAGCCCCGCCCCGCCCCGCCTCTCCCGCCCCCGCTGGCCTCGGACGGTCATTCCTCCTTTGTATCTCCCATACTCTGCATCTTGTCAAAGTTGAATTTGTTTCCAACGTTTAAACACTGAGGAGGTGATACATAAAATCCAGATTCCCTAGCTTCTCGAAAGAGAGAAGTAGCGGCCTGCCTCTCTCCCTCCCCCCACAACGACAAGGGGCAATGAGATGACAACAGCGGCTGGCGCTTTTAACGGAGGCGCACCTGCCACAGACCCCACCTCTCCCTACAGCCTCTCTAACACAGAGGTCAAGCATTGTTGCCATTATCACTGAGCGTGTGCAAAACAGATCCTTGGCTAGGACTCTCCATCAAGAGTGTGAAAATAACAGACAAAAAGGATTGTACATGGTTTTTAAGAGAGAAGAGAGAGCATAAGAGCAAGGGAGGGGCAGAAGGAGAGGGGGAGAATCTCGAGCAGGAGCCGCGCCCAGCGTGGAACCCAACACAGAGCTCGACCCCATAGCCGTGAGACCGTGACCTGCACCAAAATGAAGAGTCGGATGCTTGACCGACTGAGCCACCTGCGCACCCCAAGGATGGTAGATTCTAAGAAAAAGTGTTCCTGCCCAGCCCGCCGCCCTCATTCACCCTACCTGCCGGCCCCGGATCTGGCCCAAGAGGCTTTTAAATGCAGGGACTGTGTCCTGACCATCTTTGTGTCCCCGGGCCCTGGGTTCACCTTCACGATCGGGAAATGTGTGGCCAAGAGAGTCAATGCCCCGGCCACTCTCCCCGATCACCATCGGACGGACGAGCAATGGATTCTTACTAGAGCAAAACGGCACCGACAACCTCAACGTCCACCCACGGGAGAACGGTCACGGAAAGCAGAGTCCTCACGCACAGAACACATGCTCCGCGACCCACCAAACCCATTTGTGGGTATACGCCCCGCAGAAACACGCACACTCATTCACCAAAAACACACGTACAAGGATGCACCCAACACCGGCCGCAGTAAGCCAGAACCTGGAAACCATCCGCCCAGAAGCCCACCAAAAGCAGGACGGAGAAGCAAACTGTGGTGTGTTCCTGCTGTGGACCACTACACGGCAAAGAGCACGAACAAACCTGTAAATATGTACAGCCACACAGACGATCTCACAAACTTTAAGCCAAAGAAGCCAGACACACACACACGCAGAATGATGCGAGGAGCGTTATTCACACTCGCCAAGAGGTGGAAGCGACCTGCAGCCTGAAGGTCCGTGAGCAGGTGGATGGACACACAGCGCAGTGTAGCCACACAGTGGAATAGGGGTCAGCCTTAAACACGGGATGGACACGGATACACGCGACACGGATGAAGCTCAAAACACGGTGGGAAGTGAAAGGAGCCAGATACGACAGGTCACGTGTTGTGTGGTTCCCTTCATATGAAATGTCCAGGACGGATAAACCCAGAGAGACCCACAGCAGATCGGTGGTGGCCGGTGGCTGGGGAGTCACTGGTAATGAGTACGGGTCTCCTTTGGGGTGGTGAGAATATTCTGGAACTAGACAGAAGTGGGGGTTGCACATCACTGAGGAGGTGCTAATGCCACGGAATCGTGTGTGTTAAGATGGTTCATTTTAGGGGCGCCTGGGGGCTCAGTCGGTTAAGCAGCCGACTTCGGCTCAGGTCATGATCTCACAGTTCTTGGGTTCGAGCCCCGCGTTGGGCTCTGTGCTGACAGCTCAGAGACTGGAGCCTGCTTCAGATTCTGTGTCTCCCTCTCTCTATGTGCCTACCCCCAGTCACCTCTGTCTCTCTCTCTCTCTCTCTCAAGAATAAATAACCATTAAAAAAAAAAAAGATGGTTCATTTTATATTATGTGAAGCTCACCCATTTTTTAAAGTTCATTTGTTTGTTTATTTTGAGAGAGAGAGAGAGCAGAGAAGGGGCAGAGAGAGGGAGAGGGAGAGAGAGAATCCCAAGAAGGCTCTGTGCTGTCAGTATAGAGCGTGACACAGGGCTTGAACCCACAAACCATGAGATCGTGACCTGAGCCAAGATCAAGAGTCAGATGCTCAACCAACTGAGCCACCTAGGAGCCCCTGACCTGGTTTTTTTGTTTTTTTGTTTTTGTTTTTGGAAAAAAAGCACATGGTACATGATTCCATTTGTATCAAGTTCACAAGAGGAGCTGGAGGAGACATCTGCTGTCAACCAGGATGGTGTAAGGAGGACTGGGTTCCTCTCCACCAAGCGGTTAAAACCCAGGTGAGTGCTTAAAGGTGGATTCCAGAGATACGAGGCAAGCAACAGGGTGAGCCCCAGCTTTCTGTCCAGAGAGTCCAGATGAAGGTGCGGAGAGGGAACGGAAGAGGGCTCGGGTGGAAGGGTCTGGAGAAACCACGGAGGCTAGATTTCACGGGGCAGAGGGCGGGACAGGAAAGAGCTGGACAGAAAGAACGCTGGCCCTCTACTGAGGGCCTGAAGAAAATCTCTATGACCTCGCATCAGGCAAAGATTTCTTAGGCCTAACACCCAGAGCACGGTGCGTACAAGAAATAAACTTGACTTCACCAAAATCAAGAACTTCTGCTCTTCGAAAGGCACAGTTAAGAAAATGAAAGATCACACCACACGCTGGGAGGGAATATTTGCAAGCCACAGATCAGATAAAGGACTTGTTTCCAAAATCCAAAGAATTCTCAAATCTCAATGATAATCCAATCCAATATTTTAAAAAAACCAGACACTACGTTTGAACACACACCACAGAAGACACATGGATGTCAAATAAGCATGAAAATAAGTTCAACGACACTAGTCCCTGGGGAGTCACACACTAAAGACGTGAGACACTACCACACACTACTGCACACCCACTTTGGACGACAGTTCAGGAATGCCTGAAAGATCAAACCTGTAGCTGCCATCTGACCCAGCCACCCCCGTTCTGCACTATCTACCCTAGAAACCTGGAAACACGCGTTCGCGTGAAGACCTGCACCTGAATGTTTGTAGCAGCCCCCAAAACGGAAACGACGACAAGGTCCATCCACCTTTGGAGAAGCCAACCGCACACCCGCCAACAGAACGCTGCTCGGCAATAAAAACCAAGAACCTACTAGAGTAGCCCGCCACACGGATGAATCATGAAATAATGGTGCTGCTTGGAGGATGCTGGGCAAAAAGGTTACACAATTTTATTTTTATTTATTTTTTTAAACATTTATTTACTTGTGAGACACAGAGACAGAGCGCAAGCGGGGGAAGGGCGGAGAAAGAGGGAGACACAGAATCCGAAGCAGGTTCCAGGCTCTGAGCTGTCAACACAGAGCCCGATGCGAGGCTTGAACTCACGAACCACGAGATCATGACCTGAGCCAAAGTCGGACGCTCAACCGACTGAGCCATCCAGGCGCCCCAAGGTTATACACTTCTAAAAATAAGACTGTGCTGCCTGATACCATTTACGTGGAAACGCAAACCAATCAGAGAGCAGGGACAGAGAGCCTACGGCTGGTTCCTGGGGACAGGGGCGGGCGGAAGGAGCGGATTATCACGGAGCACGAGGAAACTTCTGGGGGCGATGGGCATGTTCACTGAGCTTACTCTGGTGATGGCTTCACCGCGCTTACGTACGTCATAGCTCCTCAAACTGTACGCTGTAAACCCATTCTATTTATCACTGCTCAACCCTATCTCTACAGAGCTGATTTTTTTTTTTAAGTAGAATTAATCTAGGCGGCAGGATTAGCGATGATCGCCCCTGGTTAGGGGTGAGTAGACTAGAAGAGGGAGGAGCAGGGAGGGGCCTCTGGGTGCTGATACTGTTCCGGGCATGGAGTCTAAGGATGTTTTCTACTGGCGGAAATGCACTTACTACTGGGAGACTTTTCTAGTTGTATGTGATGCTTTGACAAACACTTGTTCACTGTAAGGCAGGCTAACCTCAGACTGCTCGGCTCCGGACCAGCTACTTCCTCACGTGGGGGTAGGGGGGGGGAGGGCGGGGTCTGAGTTCATCACGACTGAGCTCTGAGGCCAAAGGCTCAGGCTGGCGAGCGGCGGGAGCAGGGGGTGTGCAGGAAGCCTCTTACCTTCTGCTGCCGGCCTCTCATCTTTCTGGACCTTTCTCCCGGACAGTCAGGGCTGGCTGCCTGTGGTGCGGGCCCCGCTTCCGGCTCCGGGGACTCCTCTGCTTGGGCCCCTCTCTCCTCTTCCTGCCCGCAGAAGGACTTCCCGCCAAACAGCCTGTGGACGACTTTCTCTGCATTTTCCAGCCGGAGGCCAAGCTGGGAAGAAAAGGCCGGACTCGTGAGGCTCCGTCACAGGGATGACAGGGCTGCAGGCCGCGGGACTCGAATGGGGGGGCCCAGCAGGCTCGGGCGGGGCACTCTGGGCTCCCTGGGTCCACCTTTCTTTTTTTCTTTTTTCTTTTTTAAAGTTTATTTATTAATTTAGAGAGACTGAGTAGGGTAAGGGCAGAGAGGGTTAGAGAGAGAGTCCCAAGGAGGCCCCACACTGTCAGCGCAGAGCTCAACACGGGGCTCAAACTCATGAACCGTGAGATCATGACCTAAGCTGAACTCAAGCGTTGAATACCCAACCAACTGAGCCCCCCAGGCGCCCTGGGGCACCACGTTTCCAAATCAAGTCCCACATCTGGGGGGCAAATGCTGCACTGCCAAACTTCTTACCGACTCTTGAACCGACTCACGCCCGCTTCAAACGGCACCACCTCTGGGAAGTCTTCCTGGAATTCCCACATCACTCTCTTCCCACATTCCCCTGCGCTGACCAAATCTGTCACTCCTGCCCCTGAGTGCCCAGCCCGAAACTTCCAGGTTACACTCAGATACTGTCATCTGTGTGTCCCCCTTGCAAGTCCTGAGGTCCATGAGAGCAGGGTCCCATGTCTCATTCACTAGGCATCTTGAAGGCCTGGCGTGATGGGTGATTTTGTGATCTGACTGGGCCAGGGGGTGCTGAGATATTTGGTCACACATAATTTGAGGTGTTTTTGTGAGAGCGGTTTTGGATGGATTTAACATATATATATATTTACATACATAGATATATTTGGGGGAGGGGAAGGAGAGGGCATGCCCATGTGTGCACGTGTAAGCTGGCGGAGAGGGGCAGAGAGAGAAAGAGACTCTTAAACAGGCTGCACGGGGCACCTGGATGGCTCAGTCGGTTGAGCATCTGACTTCAGCTCAGGTCATGATCTCGCAGTCCATGAGTTCGAGCCCCGCGTCGGGCTCTGTGCTGACAGCTCAGATCCTGGAGCCTGCTGCAGATTCTGTGTCTCCCTCTCTCTCTGCCTCAAAAATAAACATTAAAAAAAAACTCCCCCGCTCATGCTCTGTCTCTCTCTGTCTCAAAAATAAACATTAAAAAAAAAACAAAACAGGCTGCACATTGAGCTTGGAGCCTGATGCAGGGCTCAATCCACAACCCTGGGATTATGATCTGAGCCAAAACCAAGAGTGGTACACTCAACTGACTGAATCGTTCAGGCACCCCTAACATTTAAGTCAATAGATTGAGCCAAGCAGAGTGCCCCCGATAATGTAGGTGGGCCACATCCAATCAGTCAAAGGCATGAATGAAACAAAAGGCGATCGACAACTACAGGGTAATTCTTCCTGACTGCCTCTGAGCTGGGACATCACTTTTTTCCTGCCTTTCCTGCCTAAACTCAAACATCAGCTCTTCCCAGGTCCCAAGCCTCTAGACTGAAAGGCTCTCAGGCCTTCAGACTCAGACTAAAACTACACCATTGGCTTTCCTGGCTTTCCAGCTTGCTGACCATAGATCTTGGGAGGTATCAGCCCCCACAATCACGTGAGCCAATTCCTTACAATAAATCTCTTTCTAGGTAAACCTACATGCTACTGGTTCTGTTTCTCTAGAGAACTCTAATACACCTGGCCTGGTTGGTTCTTAAAATTTAATGGATGTGAAGGGGGCCTGGGCAGCCCAGTCGATTAAGCATCCAACTTCGGCTCAGGTCATGATCTCAGGGAACGTGACTTCGAGCCCTGCGTTGGGCTCTGTGCTGACAGCTCAGAGCCCGGAGCTTGCTTCAGATCCTGTGCCTCTCTCTCTCTGTGTGTCTTCCCCTCCTCCATTCACACATTGTCTCTCTTTCTCTCTCAAAAATAAATAAAAATATTTTTTAAAAAATTTTATTTGATGGATGAATGGATCCATCTGCCCATCCATCCATCTGTCCTGTCTTTAATCCTTCCCATCCTTCCATCCAACCATCCATCCTCCATCCATCCTTTTATCCTTCCAGCCACTTTTCCTTCCTGCCATCTCGTGTGCCTTCCATCATTCCACCCACACGACTGCAAGAGCACTTAAACAGAAATCACCAGACGGTCAGCTCTTGGCGGATCTAAGCCCAGGCGCACAGCTGGCGACGTTTGGACAAATGCCCTGTTCTCCATAAATTAGAAGGGGCTGAGCACCCTCCCTCTGACAAGCTTCAGGGCCCTGGGGGAAGAAGATGGAAGGCGCCAAGTCTGCTGGACACAGGAGCTCGGAGATACTCTCTCTTCTGTTGCTGCACCCCACAACCCATTTTTCACCTAACAATCAGAAAGTTCAAATCATGTCACGTCAGTCTCCAGCTCAAGACTCTTCCATGACGTGACCCTGCTCCTCTCTGCCCACCTGACTTAGCTCTCCCTCACTCACTCGTCTACTTTTGCTCCTTGAACCTACCAAGTCCTTTCTCATCTCAGGACCTTTGCACATGCTGGTGCCCCTGCCTGGGAGGCTGTTGCGCCAGCTCTTCGCTAGGCCGCTCATGCTCCCCCTTCAGGTCACAGCTCAAACTTCACCTTCCTGAACACAAGACTTAAAGTTGCCACTGTTTCATCGATGTGCTTACTCATTTTTTATCTGTTTACCTCTCCAGGCAGGGATCATGTCTCTCTGGTTGATCATCATATTCTCAGAGCCTAGTACAGCACCTGGTGCAGGTGAGGTAGAAGACAGGTATTTGGACAATAGATGACAGGTGGACGTGGATAAATGTGGATAGATGGATGGATGGATGGATGGATGGATGAATGGATGGACGGACGGATGGGTATAGATGGACATGGAGGATGGATGGACTGGATGGAAGTGTGGAGAAATGAGTGAGAGAAAAAACCAACAGGTGGGTAGGGTAGGTAGGTGGAGGAATAGATGCGTGAGTGAGAGAGAAGGGCGGACGCACCTCTGGACGGATGGGAGAGAGAGTAGACGGAGAGATGGGTACAGTGACACATTAATAAACAGATGGAGAAGGAAAGATGAATAAATGGATGGATGGACGGGAGGCTGGACTGATGGACAGATGTATAGATGTATCTGAGGGTGGATACGTGAGTGGGTGTGTGGATGACTAGGAGAAGAGAAGAACAGACCCGGGGGGCAGAAGCCGACAGAGGAACGGGTGAGAGGCTATATAAACAGACAGACGGATGGATGAGGGACAAAGGCAGATGAATACACAGGCGTACGAATGTGCAGGTGTGTGGGTGCACAGATGGATAGGTGGGTAGGTGGCTGACTGGGAGAACAGGTAAACAGACGGGTAGGTGATAGGGCAGATGGACAGACGGTTGGGAGATACAGAGATGAGAGACAGAGAGAGATGGATGGGAGGGAGGTGTGTGTGGGTAGGTGGATGTCGGGCCCTGGGGGTACGAGACTGAGGAGCGGATCAATAGAGACAAGGGGTGATATGTGGAAAGATGGAGGGTAGGGATAACTTCTAGCGCCGAGTCTAGAAGAGGCCCCAAGGAGACTACAGCGGCCCCCTCTTACCTCCAGGAAGTTGAAGGCATGACCGAGGGCATGGATGGTCAGGTTAGTCATGGCAGAACGGGGGAGAAAGGAGGCTGGAGGAAAGAGAAGGGTCCGTTCTACGTTGGCTCCCAGGCTGCCAGACACTAGGAGAGAGAGAGAGACAGAGAGAGAGAGAGGACTCCGTAGCCGTCACAGGGCAGGGTCCGGCCACAGACAAGGTCATGGCAGAAGGGCCTGCTGACAGGCAGAGAGGGGGCAGCTAGGGCAACCCACTCCCTACCCGTAGACTTCCGGGGCGGCCGAGGGGCTTAAGGTGCCCAAGCTAGAACAGGGTTTCCTTTTGGGAGCTTTGTTTAATTACAACAAGAGGGCGACAGCCTCCGTTTAGTGTTAATCTTCTTTAACACAGGGGGAAATTGGCCAGTTGTCCGCTATTTCACCGGCACTGTATTCCTTTTCAGGATTACCTCGCGTTTACAGAGTTAGTGATTTTTTTTTTATTAACGGTAATAACAGAACAAGTCCTTGTGAAATAAATACAAGTTACAAAGAACGTAGTTTAGAAGGAAGATGGAAACACTCCGTTAAATACTAGGACATGGCTGATATTTGATGGTTTCAAACGTCTTCCAACACGAATGGCGGGCGGGTGGGAGGGGACAGAGCAGAACATCACGCCAGCAGCACGTAATCGGGTGGCGTCTGGAAAAGAGGGTCTTTGATCCACGTGTCCCCCAGGGCTAGAGCTCCCAGGTCCCCCCCCCCAGTTTCGTGGCCCCAGAGCGGGACGGCGGCTGCCCAGCATGGCCGTACCTGAGCGGAAGGTGACGCCGGAAGATGACGAGTGTTTCCAGGCCTCCGGCTGGAGCTCCTGACTCAGGATGTCCTCAGGGAGGGCGTCCCGCAGAGCCCACTTCAGAGGGTCGCCGGTCTCCAGCAGCTGCCCCAGGGGGCTCCACACAAAGGAACCCACTGGAGTCCAGTCACAGCTGGCGGGGAGGGGCCGGGAGGGGAGGGCGGGGAGGGCAGGGGAGAGGAGGGGAGGGGAGGGCAGATGAGGGGTGAATCTGGAGCCGGCTCGGCCCATAGAAAAGACTGTCCCCCCTCATCCCGCCGAGCCTGTAGCCCAAGCCCTGGGTTCCTTCCACACGCCAGGGGGCTTCTCGGGAGCCTAGTTACTCACAATTTCTTTCAAAACGTGGTGGCAAACAGCGATGCCTTCGTGGAACTTGGAAATCTAGCCATGGCTTCTGGAAGAGGGGGGCATTGTGGGGAAAGCTCTGGCTTGACAGTCAGATCCAAGTCTGAGTCTCAATACCACCACTCACATGCTGTGTGACCTCAGGCTGGTTACCCTGCTTCTCTGAGGCTTAGTTTCCTCATCTGTGAAATGAAAGAACCACCCATCTCCCAAGGGCTGTTTGTGCGGACCAGTCAAGAGGAAGCCTGGACCCAAAGAACTGAGCATCTTTCAGGGCTGGGAGAGGGGGACATGCAATTTGGGACGGGGACCCTGTCAGGTTCTCTGGAGGAGTCAAATCAAATGAGATGACCAAGGGGAAACACTCCGACGAGGGCTATTACAGTCTAAAGGGGAACCCCAATCCTCTCGGCTGTCCCAGACTCTCAGAATGCTGAGCAGGGAGCTTCTAGAACAATCCACCACGGATCAGAGTTGAGCGTGGCTTTTGTTCCCAGTGGGCCTGGTACCCCAGGGCCTCCATCGAGGCTGAGCGCCCATGAGGGGGTTTGGGGCCGCGGTCTACTTGGCGCAGAACTGCCGCCTCTCCCCGCCCCCACGCGCAGCCCTGGCCCGGCCCTGATGCCGCCCGAGAACAGTCACACCTCCCAGCAGTGCCGCCTCTTTTCCCTGCGGGGGGGGGGGGGGGTGTCGTTTAATTAGAAGGTAATTTAGCACCATCATGGACTTTTAAATGTGTATACCCTTCAAAACACACGGGGCACAGAAGGGACACCCGGGTGGCTCAGTCGGTTAAGCATCTGACTCTTGAGTCTGGCTCAGGTCATGATCTCGTGGGCTGTGGGATCGAGCCGCGCATCAGGCTGACAGTGCGGAGCCTGCTTGCGATTCTCTGTCTCTCTCCTTCTCTCTCTGCCCCTCCCCCACTCTCTCTCTCTCAAAATAAATAAAGGACCTTTAAAATAAATGGAAGAAAGTTGTGTACACCCTTCAACTCGGCTCTCTGACCTCCGGAAAATTTTCCTCTGGCTGCGTCAGCACGAGGGTCGAAAGGCGGGTGTGGAAGCCCACCTTGCCGGCTGCTTCTCGCGGCCAAACACCAGAAGTGACCTAGTCACCCATCAGCGGACACGCTCGTCCAGGCGCGCCGGGAACGCCGGGATGTGCGGGAACTGCTCGCGGCGAGCGCCTCGGGAAACGCGGCTTGAGGCGAGAGGAAGGAAGGCTTCCATTTTCCATTTCTACTTTCCTGTCCGCTTTGAAACTGGGGCCACGTGCTGATTCAGCGACAGTAACAGCAGTGACAACAGCATTGAGAGCAGCAGCCATGTATACGCCACTTCGAATGATCGAAGGGCGCCCTGCCTGGGTGGCCCCGTCGGTCAAGCATCCAACTCTTGATCTCGGCGCAGGTCATGAGCTCCCCGTTCGTGAGTTCGAGCCCCACATCGGGCTCTGTGCTGACGGTGAGGAGACTGCTTGGGATTCTGTCTCCTTCCCGCTGCCCCTCCCTCACTTGTGCACTGGTGCTCCCTCTCCCTCCCTTGCTCTCAAAGTAAAAAAACTTTTTAAAACCTTTAAGAAAGATAAACTGTCCTAAATGTCCCTGTGTATAAACTCGTTTTCGGCTCCGTGAGGGAGACAGCGCTCGTACTATCATCCCCAGCTCCCAGACTTCAAATCAGAGGCTCAGCAAGGTTATTAACTTGTCCAAAGGCCCACAGGCTGGGAGCGGCTGAGCTGGGATTTGAACCTGGGCTGTGGGGCTCCAGGCACTCGGTTCACTGGGTATTATGCAAAAGATTTTTGAAAATTAGTTCAACTGTTTTTTTGAAGTTTCACTTTTGGGTTTAGAAACTAGGACAGAGGCCCATGTATTTATTTGTTTAGAGAGAGAGAGAGAGAGAAAGTAGGAACAGAGGAGGGGCAGAGAGAAAGTGAGAGAGAATCCCAAGCAGGCTCCACACGGTCAGCGTGGAGCCCGACGTGGGGCTGGAACCCACGAACCATGAGATCGTGACCTGAGCGAAAACCACGAGTCAGACACGTCACTGACTGAGCCAGCCAGGCGCCCCAGAGGCCCCTGTTTATAGGGTACTCTCTGACCCTAGAAAGGATCTGAGATTTTCAGATACTCTTCCTCTGATTTCAGGTGTCCCCTCCAGGTACTAGGTGGTGAGCTGGCCAGAGCTACAAGGAAGTCAGCGACTGTTCCCATTTTACAGATGAGGAAACGGAGATCCGGAAAGAGAAGCAACTTGTCCAAGTTTGTCTGATTACCATACGCGGGAGGTGCGGGCACACGAGGCCACCTGCTCCGGTGGTGTAGCAAGCAAAGGGGAACAGGAAGGGCTTAGGAGAGCACCTGGGGGCAGAGGCTAGCATGCTTCCAAGTCACCCCCCGCCCCGCACCCACCAGGAGGCGCCGTGCCAGCCCCGCCCCACCCCACCCCAGCCACCACTGCTCACCCTGGGTGGACCACTCGCTGGCCAGGGTGCGCCGCACCTGGGCCAACACCTCCTCGCCGGGACACCTCATCATGGCCAGGTAGGCGGTGATGCGGATCTCGGCGTCCTTGTCGGGGCTTCGGTACAGGCGGGAGAGCACAGATCACTGGCTCGGGCAGGGGGAAGGCCGTCCCCCTGGGCCCATCTGCCTCCCCACCCTCTCCGCCCTGGGTGTTCAACATCCCCCCGAGCTGCTCGGGCTCCAGCAGGTGGCCCTGCGGCCCTGCCCCAGCTCTCATAACATCGCTGCCGCAGGACGCCTCCCGGACGCTCGCAGCTGCGGTCCAGCTAGGGGAGGCGGCAGGGTCCCTGCTGAGCCCCATCATCCTCCAGCCTGGAGGCTCGACAGTTTCCACGGGTAACAACAGGCAGCTAGATGGGAATGGCCGCACCCCAATAAAACTTTAATTATAGAGGCAGCACAGGGCCGGACACAAAAGAGGTATTCTCTAAGGGCGTGGCTTGCGCTGGCCCCCTTCCTAAGCAACCAACCTCTCTCACCCTGTGACTTTCTCCCGCACAACCTGCTGATTTCCTTCAGAGCACAGCCATCCATCCACCTGTCCGCTCTTGTGGCTGTATTTACTGAGTACCTACTATGTGCCTGACACTGGGCTAAGTGCTAGGTGATGGTGACGAGCAAGATAAACCCAGCTCCTGTCCCCCTGAAGCCGAAGTTCTAGTGCAGGAAGACTGATGAAAAACAAGGCTCATGTGTGAAACATATACTAGGTGGTAAATGTTAAAAAGGGAAAAATTAAATAGGGAAGCAACAACAGGGGCGCCTGGGTGGCTCAGCTGGTTAAGCATCTGACTTCGGCTCAGGTTGTGACCACGATTCAACAGTCTGATCCTCGCGTGGGCTCTGTGCTGACAGCTCGGAGCCTGGAGCCTGGAGCCTGCTGCGGATTCTGTGTCTCCCTCTCTCTCTCTCTCTGCCCCTCCTTGGCTCGTACTCTGTCTCTCTCTCTCTCCATCTCAAAAATACACATAAAAAAATTTTTTTTAATGGAGAAGTAATTTCAGCGGAAAAGAGCCAAGGAGGACCCACAGCGAAGGGATTTTTGAACAAAGACTTACAGGAAGTAAGGACATGAAGCCTGGGAATATGCAGGGAAAGGGCATTCCGAGGAGGGAGAACAGCATGAACAAAGGGCCTGCGGCAGAAGCGTGCCCAGAGTGTGTGAGGAATAACAGTAGTGAGAGAGCAGCAGGGGGTGAGGAAAATAGGAGATGAAGCTCTAGGCAGAAGGGCGGGGCACACAGGGCCTGCCAGGCTATAAACACTCTGGCCGGAGTGAGCGGGAAGCCACTAGACTAGGGGTCGGCGGACTTTTTGGCAAAGGGACAAACGATAAATTTTGCTGGTTTTGTGGGGCACGCCGTCTCTCCTGCAATGACTCCACTCTGCAGCAGTAGCAAAAAAAAAAAAAAAAAAAAAGCAGCCCTGACAACACACAAACCAACAGGCACGGCCGCATTCCAGCAAATCACTTCCTGCAAGACCAGCCGCCAGCAAGGATACGGCCTGCCGACCAGAGCTCCGGACCCCTCGGCTAGAGGGTTTGCAGTATGGGAGGGCTTCCCCGCGGTTTGCATCATGTGGCTTATTTGTGTGTTTATTTGATAGGTCCCTGCCTGCCACACCCGACACAGGCTCCGTGACGACCCAGACCCGGACACCTGGTCACGCAGGTGCCTGACACACTGTAGATGCTCAGTAAATACACGACGGATGAACAAAGGAAGTGAATTCACAAGCGGTGGTTCCAAACCCCCCCACACCCCCTCACCCCCGTCGCAACCCCGGCGAACCACACACGGGAGCTCACGTCGGCAGAGCAGGGAACCCTCCGGAAGGCCTGGATGGCCCCCAGCCGGACCTCAGGGGGGCGGCTCCTCTCCGACGCACAGGCGCTCAGGGAGGGGGTGAGATGCCGATCGCCTTCAGCACGAGCAGGAGCTGAACTGGACATCGGCGGGGCCTTGAGGCCTGGTGGGGGTGCTCACCTGGCCTGCACCCCCGAGGGCTCGCCTGCCCGGTTCGGGGGTCGCCCTCACCTGGTGCGCGGCCGCGGGCTCCCGGAAGGTGCAGTTGGCATCCAAGGCCTCTCCCAGCATCCTCACGAGGGAGCCGACGCCAGGCAGCCGGCCGCAGGGCCGGTCCAGAGAGGCACAGAGGTTGTGCGCCAGGGCCGAGACGCCCAGGAAGGCACCGGGGCCGGCCCCCGGGGTCTGCAGGAGTGGCTGGGGACAGAAACCGTAAAGGCTGCTGAGTGGCCCTTCACAGGCCCGGCCGTGTACAAACGGGCCCCCGCCCTGGCTGCACACGGACTCTTAAAAACACGGACGCCTGGGCCCCCCACCCGGGGACTCTGAATAAAACGGTGGGGCGGGGGGCTGTCCACAGAGCACCCCCTAAAGCGCCCACGTGACCTCTTATGTGCAACAAGGAGGGAGAAGGCTGTTGGGCTGACGCAAGGCAGGCGCCAAGGCGGAAACTGTGGGCGGGATCACCAGTTTGGAGGTGCGGGGTGGGGTCGGGGAGGCCTCCTAAGCACAACACAGGGGAGGGGCCGGCGGCGTCAGGGGCAACGCTTAGCAACCACCCCACCCAAGACACGCCGCAAGTCCTCGTGTGCCGTGCTCGACAATTTCCATGGTGTAAACGCTCTCTGCTGTCACCACACCGGGGCCGAAAGGGCCCGCATCAGCACAGTACAGACGGCATGCACCACGCGCACGCGCACACCACGCGCACGCGCACACCACGCGCACGCGCACACCACGCGCACGCGCACACCACGCGCACGCGCACACCACGCGCACGCGCACACCACGCGCACGCGCACACCACGCGCACGCGCACACCACGCGCACGCGCACACACGCGCACCGCCACGCGCACACCACGCGCACGCGCACACCACGCGCACGCGCACACCACGCGCACGCGCACGCCACGCGCACGCGCACACCACGCGCACGCGCACACCACGCGCACGCGCACACCACGCGCACGCGCACACCCGACTTAAATACCCCTAAGGAAAAGGAGTACCGAGCCGTTAACGGGATAAGGAATTCAGTCTCTATTACCTTTGCTTTTAATGGAATTTCTCTACCAGCAGGCTTCATGTCTAAGGACAGCTGTGTTTTCCCACCAGCTCCAACACTGTTTGGAAATCGAAATTTTCCTTCTGCCAGCCCCACCCTCAAAACACATGCTGGGGCCTCTTGGGTCTGGCTCCCTGAGGATCAGGTGACCCCAGACGTCCTTTGAGGGCTAGACGGCCTGACCCAACCAGCTCGAGCGGGCTCATCTCTCCAGGGGCCTCATGGCAGGCTGAGTCTGACCCGGGACCGTGCCAGCGGCTCGACAGGGCCCCACCCGGATGCCACCACTACACCAGGGCCCTGGAGTCTTCATCTGAGAAGAAGGCAAAGGTGGGGGGTGAGTGGGGGATACGAGATCGCTGGTTCTAGGCCTCTCAGGGGAAAAGCCAGAAAGGTGTATTTTAATAAAAAACACATGGCCCTCCCTGTGTGCCCGGCTCTGCTGTTGACATGTCACACAGATCACAGTGATTTAATCCTGAGACAGAGAGGTTAAGTAACTTGTCCACGGGTCACCCAGCCAAAAAGGGGTGGAGCCAAGCCTTAACCCCGGAGGGTCTGGTTCCTGGTCGGATGTTATCCTACACTCACTGCTTCTTCAATTAACATTCTGGACTTAACTTGTGAAAACCAGGTCAGGGCATGGGCATCAGGCAGTGGCCTCTCGTACCCCACCCCCACTCCACCCCGGAGCAGCCTGGGGAAACGCGACGTCCGTTCCAGTTCCGTGCTTCCCTTAGACTCCTGCTTCTCCACCAGCTGTGTGCGTCCACAGCAGGGCGTCTGTGCGCGTGTCGCAGGTGGGTTCTCTCGGGTGGTGTGTGTAAACAGGTGCGTGGTGTTCCCTGATGGGTGTGCACTTTTTCCCCTGGATACACGCATGTCCTGGTGCCTGTGTCCTGGTGCCTGGGTGTGCACGTGCTCGAGTGTGTCCCAGGGTGTGTGTGCACCTGTGCCAACACGGGCATGTGCCCTGTGCCTATATGCGCATGCCCGAATGTGTGTGCGCACGCCCCAGTGTCTCCCGGTGTGTGTGTCTGTACCCAGGTGTGGGTGGATGGCCTCCCTTGTCCCTGTGAGTTTCCTTGTGTGCGTGTGTGCACGTCTGTGTATATGCAGCTACACTTTCACGTATATGTGTGTGTCGGGGTGTGTGTCTCCGTGCGCAGGTGTGTGGACACTAGTCCCATGTGGGTGTGACCCATATGTCCTCAGGTGAGTGACCTCAGGCTACATGAGTCTGAGTGTATCCATTTCCTTTTGAAAGGAACGCCACGTGTGGCTTGGAAAAGCACATTCGATGTTATTCGAGGTTTAGCCAATGAGAACAAACCATTCGTTGCCTCTGTAAGGAGGGGGGGGGGGGAAGGGCATGAACAGTGGAGAGAAGACACTCAGGCTCTCAGGGGAGGGTCCTGCCTGCCTGTCTCCGTCCCTACAGGCTTCACCCCAGGAAGGCCACCGGGAGTAGGCAGGACAGACTCGGGCCCCCCCGGGAACAAAAGATGGAACCAGAAGCGAGGTCGGGCCCAGCGGGGAAGGCCAGGCGGCTGGGGCCACTTGGCCAGCCGAGAGCTGCGGGACAGCAGGGCCACCATCAGCCCAGGGCTCCCAGAGCAGCAAGGAGCTTGTTGGGTCACTGGCTGCCCAGGGGATGGGGGCGAGGAGGTATCTGCCCAGAACCGCTAGCACTCCTTGACTTCGTGAGAATCAGAACACCGGCTCCTAATACAAAAATCTCTAACTTAAAAAAACACTGTGACACTTCAATTAGAAGTCTGCTTAAAACCCTGCATGAGCGGGGGAGGGGGAGAGAGAGGGAGACACACAATCGGAAGCAGACTCCAGGCTCTGAGCTGTCAACACAGAGCCCGATGCGGGGCTCGAACTCACAAACTCTGAGATCATGACCTGAGCCGAGGTCGGACACTTAACAGACTGAGCCGCCCAGGTGCCCCTCCTTTTATAAATTTTTAAAGGTGAAAAGATAAAATTATCCCCAGCCTAGGACGCTCCTACAACTGATATCCCTTTTCCAACGGGCCTGAAACTCACTCATCTGGCCCCAAACCAAGCCTCCCCGAAAGGCCAGACGGCAAAGCTGACAGACAACAGTCAAGGAACCATCACCACTCGAGGAGACGAAGGGCCAGCTCAAAAAGGCGGACAGGCTGCGTTTCCCAAACCAAGAACTTCTAAGTTCTGTCCATCGAGAGACGCAGTGCACGAGGAGAGGAAACGGCAACGAGGCGGAATCTGGCCCAGCAAGGGAACAGAGTCCACACGCGCACGCACACACACGCGCACACACACACACAGAGCACGGACGCGTCTCACAGAGAATATGGGAGGAAGAAGCCATATGCTTCAAGGTGCCCATGAGCTCACGGTACAATGTCAAGAGCGGACAACAGTGAGCGACGGCTGGAAGGCTCAGAATCCCGGTGATCTTTGGGGTCGCCGACTGGGAAGGACACAGGGTGGGGGAGGGGAGCAGGAAATGCCCTCCGTCTTTTTCTTGGAGCGGTTGCACAGGTGTAAAAACGTCAAACAGGACACTGAAGACTAGCGAAGGTTTGATTGTGTGTTTTAGCCTGTAACTAAAAACACACCCCTGCGCCTAGGTGGCTCGGTCGGTTGATCCTCCGACTCCGGCTCAGGTCATGATCTCGCGGTTTGTGGGTTCGAGCCCCACGTCGGGTTCTGTGCTGACAGCTCGGAGCCCACTTCAGATCCTCTGTCTCCCTCTCTCTCTGCTCCTCTGCTCACACTCTATCTCTTTCTCAAAAATAAACATTAAAAAAATTTTTAATAGTGTCTTGCCTGCCCCCTCCCCCAGCCTTCTCTTCCCCCTCCTCTTTTCCCTGTCCCCCTCCCCCCTTTCCTCTCCTCACCCCTCCCAGGCTGCAAAACCAAGCTGCATCCCGGGCACACGCCCCACAAGCACTCGGCACACACAGTCCTTGCGGGCTGGACCAGAGAACGAGCGAGGCAGGCGGACAAAGACCCTGGGCTCTGCGAGCCGAGGGACCCGCCCACCCTGTACCCCCTACAAGTGGTCACAGCAGCGACACCAGCCTCGTGCATGATACTTCATACACAACAGCCCAGAAATCCAGAGTCTCCCTAGGCGTTACCCCCACGGCACAGAGGGGCAAACTGAGGCACAGAAAAGGTAAGCGCTGGCTGGAGGTCACCCGGGAAGGGACAGAGCAGGGGTCTGGAGCCAGAAGTCTAGAACCGAAGTCTGCCCTTTTAATTACCGCACTTGCACCAAACAGTCCTGAGGAGACTGACCTTGCGGGCACCGACTGGGCCCTGGTGGGTCCTGGGCAGCGCTCGTGCCCCTGGTGGCCAGAGTGTCACCTGCCAGGCCACCAGCCATGGGGGATGCCCTCGGGGGCGCAGCCTAGGCCTCGCTCCACGTCAGGGCCTGATGTGTGTCTGCTGAGCACAGCTGACCGCACGACCTGCCTGGACCGGCCCCGCAGCCAACCCTGGAGCCGGGGGTCAGAGATCAGGGGGGAGTGCTCCCTACACCCTGCCCGGAGAGTCAGCCGGAGCCTGACCCGCACGGGGACTCAAAGATCCCACTGGAGACGCCTTCCCCCACCGGCGAGGCAGGAGTCTCTGCCACTCCCGGGGACCCTGGCCCCCCGTCACCACCTCTAGAGGGTGCTCACCCCTGCTCCCTGCTGGCGTCCTCTGAACCCTCGCCCGCTACCCGTCTGGCACAGCCAGGTGAGGAGCGCCAAGTGACGACGCCCCCAGGCAAGTGAGGACACACCCCGTGGAGAAACGGAGGGCAGCTGGACCACCTCAGGCAAGCCTCCCAGTCTCCTTGGGCCTCAGTTTCCCCATCTGCAATATGGGCGTAATCAAAGCACCTACTTGACAGAGTCAGGGTCGGGATTAACTGAGACCTCCAGGTTGTCCGAAACCCTTGGCCTAGCTTCACACACGTTCCTGAGTTTCGAGACTCATCCAACATACTGGTTTTACAGCAACAAGAACAGCTCGCATCTCAAGTGCTCAGGCTCTGGGCCAGATGGCAAGAAACTCGATTGGCCTGTGTCCTCCCATTTCTTACCACCAGCCTAGAAGGAAGGTTCTTACGCCACCCCACCCCCATCTTCTGGATCAGAAAACAGGCTCAGAGAGGTAACAGCTACTTGCTTACCCAGCATCACACAGCCAGGAAGCACGTTGCTGAGACTCGAACCCAGACTCGCTGCCCTGTCCCCATTGGTACCACGAGGAGCTGGCTCAAAGCCCTGACACGAGCAGCTTACACCCGCCCTGCATCCAATCAGCGGCCAAGTTGGGCAGAGGCGCCAGGGGGCCAGGGGTGGGGGGAGCAGGGGCTCACCAGCAGCGTGTGGACCATGGCGTCCGTGGGCCGGGGGACAAAGGCCAGCGACCAGAGCCACGCCTCCATCTCGTCCGCCTCCACCTCCCCGGACGCGATGAGGTGCTTCAGGAGGCCCACGCAGGGCTCGGTGCCACAGGTCCGCCAGCGGCTGCCTGAGATGGAGAGAGACCTGGCGAGGTCACAGAGGTGGCCGGCCCACCCCGAGCACCTTCAGGCCTCCTCTCGAGGCGGCCTCAGGCCATCCCGGGAACTGAGGCTCCAAGAAGGATGACGGGGATGCGTCCAGGATCACGCACCTCGGAAGGGGCCCAGCTGGGCTTGGGACCCAGGCAGCCCGGCTGACAGAGCTCACGAGGACAGCGGCAGCCCAGTCCAAACCCCGGCCAGTCCGCGCACCCAGGACACAGCAGTCTGGGGCCACATGAGAACCGCCCGCTGTTCCACTGAAACGGGCCTCGGTCACTAAGCAGGGGCAAGGACCCCGGGCATCGAACAGGAACCAACACCCGGCAGGCTGCCCCCCGCCCCGGGCTCTCCATCCCAAGCCAACAGGGCGGTCTTTTTCTTTTTTTGAGATGGCAGAAACCTCCTGAAGCTCAGAACAGGTTTTCGACCTTGATACAAGGGTGGCTCTGAGTAGGGACGTGCCCAGGGCGCAGCGGAAATGGGAGGCTCCCAGAACCGGGGGCCCCAGGAGCCAGCAGGGGCCACCTGTACGCCTGATGCGGGACACCCAGACTGCCCATGACCGGACGCCCCGCCCCTACGCACACAGACACCACCAGCCTGTACCTAGTCTCTGGCCTCAATTTGCTCGGCTGGACTGATGAGAGCCAGCGTCTTGTAGGAAAACGCAGAGCGGCAGACAGCAAGGGCGGTCACCAGGGAAACAGGTGCTTAGTCCTGCCTCAAGACCTGAAGGCGCTTGCCTTCATCAGACGGAATGAAAACACGCCCAAGTCAAATCTCGGTTCTCTGGAAGCCCGTAAGTACTAGACAGAGAAGCACAGACCACTCGGGTGCAAATCCCAACTCTGCTGTGCGACTTTGGGCTAGTTTCCCAACTGCTCTGTGCCTTGGCTTCCTTCCGCAACCGTAACGTAGGGATTTAAAAAAAAAAGACACCTACCCCCACAGGGTCCTGAGAAGGCTTAAATGAGAGGACAAAAAAATTTGAGAAGGTGCCTCTGCCTTAGCATTTGACACTGCTGTCGTCTAGTTAGACATTTGGTAATGTCCATTTTGCAAGGTTTTGTTTTCTTTCATATCTTGGAGCCGATAACCTTCTTGAGATTTCTTTCTTCTGTATTTTTGAGAGAAAGAGAAACAGAGACAGAGCAGGGGCAAAGGGAGAGGGAGACACAGGATCTGAAGCAGGCGTTTTTGAGATCTCAAAAGCCTTTGAGAAAGTCCCAGATGCCCGGTCCTCAGAGGCGTGAGGAGCAGCGGGACTTGGGGAAGGAGCCCCAAGCCTCCCCCGCTGGACGGCCCTGAGCTCCTTGAGCTCCTCGGAGACTCCGCGCCTGGGGTCTCCTCCGCTCACCCCTTGTTGGCCCCCCATCTGCAGGGTCCAGGTGGTGGGACCCCAGCCTGGCCCGCACCCCCACACCCCACGGACAGAAGGGTCCCCAAGGCACATTGGAATGCTAATCCCAGCTGTCTGCAAGAGGGTCCCAGTCTGGGGGACAGAACAATGCCTGCATTGATACGGCTAGGCCCTTCAGATTTAGTCACAAGAGGGACACCCCCTACCTGCCCCGCCCCCAGCCCGTGGGAACCTCCCAACTCCCTCCTTAATCACCTCCTTGGCAGACAGCCCAGACTGAAGGACGAGTCAGGATCACAGGGATGAGAGGAGACGAGTTAGCTCCATCCAGCCCTCGGTGGGGGGGACCCGGGACCGTGTCAAGACGGCCCAGCCCGGCCCCGCCCCACCGGGACCTCCAGGCCAGCTCCCGGTCCAGTCCCCGCCTCCCCCGCCACAGAAGGCCCTTACCAGTTGTCCCGGCATTTAAAAGACGATTGTCCCCAGAGTTCCAGCAGCGCTCATCCTGAGAGAGGCCCTGGAGCTTGGACACCAGCGTCAGGAACAGTTCTCCAGCCTGGGAATCAGCATGAGAGACACCCCCTCCCCCACCCAGGCGGAGCCTCGGTGGGGGGGACCCCTAGGGTCAGGACAACAAAAAAAATGGGAAACGCATTAGCATCTTGTATCTAAAGCGTCCTAAGATCTGATGAAATGAGGCCACATGTCTGGGCTTCTCTCCACAGAACTCCCGGCACACGGGCTGGCCTGTTTTTATTCTTTAACTTAACAAGCATTAATTGGGCACCTACTGTGTGCCAGGCACTACACTAGGGGCTAGGGATATGGTGGTGGGGGAAAAAAAAAAAGACACGACACTTCCATCTGTGGGCTTTACGCTCTAATAAAAGCTCACGAAATGTTCGCACGACCACGATCTAGTTAGTATAATGAGTCTCAGCATATTTTATAGAGGCGGTGAGGTGGCCATCATTTCTGATGTTTTTAATGGGAAAAAAAAACATTATGAAGGGGCTGTAGGCAGAGCACAGGCACCTTAGGTTTCAGGAGGTAGGTGGTGTGGTCCCGGCTTCCTGCTGGCAGCCCCCACACTTCCCCCGGGGCTGGGCCGAGGCCAGGGACGAGGCTCCCCAACCCACACCTGGCCAGCCAGCGGTGTGCTGAGGACGGGACCCGCTCGCCTAGCCTCCAGCCTCCCGCGCTCTGAGTGGCGGGGACCCAGTTCCTGGGCACACGGCTTGGCCCAGCAAGACGTGGGCTGTCATACAGGCCCCTCACTGGCCAGCTCGGCCCACCCACCCATCCTGCCAGCACATCCGTCCCCCCAGGGGCCAGGCAGGCTGCATGCCTGTAATTGCCTTGTTAGGAGAGCTGGAGACGACCCTTAGCTCTGCCTTTATTTTCTTAGGCAGGACACACAGGCCAGCTCCTCGGGTGGGGCGACTGCCACCGTCCCAGCCGGCCCTGACTACTGTCGGCCTTGAAAACTGTCAACCAGCTTGAGGCAGCTACCCCCCCGGGGACTCTTGGCTCCAGCCCCACTGCCTGCCTTCTGGACAGGCTCAGGGCCAGTGCCCTCCAGCCGACGGGTGTCTTTCCCCAACCTCGCTGGAGATTCTCTGGGCTTAGATACGTGCTTTGAAGCCCTCCAGCAAGCGTACACACTCCTGTGCCCGGCTGAACGTCTTTCCGCCTGGAGAAGGCCGAGTGTCCACCATGGAGTACGCCTCCTCCTCCAGGGAGGCCTCCAGCCCCAAGTGTGGGGCTCAGGACTAGTTTTCCAGACTCGGCCAGAGCAGGAAGGATCACAGCAGCTCATCCCGGTCTCCCAGCCGGCAGGGAGAGGAGGGAGAAGCCTGTCCACTGATAACAAGAATGCACGATACTAACACGCACACCGCCACGACCACCGTGGGTCACTTCGTACGAAGCCTCTGCTCTGCGCCAGGCACCGTTCTAGGTCACGGGCACGCACTGTCTCATTTGACCTGCGTGACACCCTATGGGGAGCAGCTGTCATTGTCCCCACCTAACCGAGAAGATCTGTGACTACTCAGGCGCCGGTGGCCTCACCGCTCCTAAGTGGCAGAGCTGAGACCTGAAACGTGGCCACTCAGCTCCTCAACCCACACTCTTCACCAGTGTCCCCCGCCTGAGGGCATAGGGCGGGGGTCAGGAAACAGTCAAGACACAGGAAAGCCCTGACTTGACACCTGCCAAGTTCCACAGTGTCACAGTGTCACTGCTCCCGCGGTGGCCCCTTTCCAGCTGCCCGTGTACCCATGTACTGTCCCTGGACGCAGACTTGGAAAGAGCAGCACAGAGGCACCATAGGTGGTATTCCCACACGCAGCTACGACAGCAGGTGCAAACGACCTCAAGGGTCAAGGTCACGGGCAAGTGATGGTTTTGAACACTTACTACCTTTGTTTCTAAGGGGGCTTATTGTGTGTGTGTTTGTGTGTGTGTGTATGCGTGCACACACACACATTTGAGAGAACACATATGCAGGAGGGGAAGAGACAGAGAGAGAGAGAGAGGGAGAGAGAGAGAGAGAGAGGAGAGAATCCCAAACAGGCTCCATGCTGTCAGTGCAGAGCCCAACATGGAGCTCAATCGCACGAACCAGGAGATCGTGACCTGAGCCAAAGTCAAGAGTCAGACACTTAACCGACTGAGCCTCCCAGGCACCCTTCGCATGGACATATTTCTAACTCGATCGTTGGACGGCTGTGTTTAACAACTAGCCTGCAGGACCCGGACCCTTACCTCTGACACACGAGGCCTCTAAAACCCTTGGCTGTACACAGTCGGTGTTTAATAATGGCCCATAACCTGGGCTCCGTATTCTTAGAATACCGGATGGCAACCGCGAGCCGTGCCCTCTCCCTGGTGGTGGCCAGAGGTGGGGAGGAGCCGACCACCCTGCCTCCCTTCCCGCCTCCTCCTGCATCGCCCACCGGTACCCCCGGCCATCACATCCCCCTGCCCCCCACGTCAAAACTCCGGGGCCTCTCCCGCGAGGGTCGGGCTGCGGAATTTGCTCTCAATTGAACAGGAGTCCGGTTTTGTTTCCAGACTGAGAACACCCATCTTGTCTCCTGCCCGGCAACAATGGGGCAGAGCGAGGGCATTCCAAACCAGAGCCCGCAAGGCCAGTCCCCCGGGGGCAACCAGGCGGGCCTCCCGCCCCCCCCTCCACCCCGGCCCTTCAGGGGCCCCGGGAGCTGCTCGGGGCGCACTGCGGCATCCCTGAAAAGCCACTGTCAGGAACAGGGTCCTCAGCGGCTCACCACCAGCCCGGGGGGGGGGTGGGGGGGGGGTGGGGGGGGGAACCTCCCCGGTGAGAACAATTTACATCCTTTCTCCAGCTATAAATACACAACGGCCGCCCTGTGCCCTCAAGGGCTGGCGCTGCCAGTCTCCTGGAGGGGGACACAGGCCCGGAGCACGCCTTGCCCTGAGCCACCTCTCCCGGGGCAGGGAGGGCGGGGGAGTGCCCGTGCCAGGGAGCCAGAGGCTGCTCTGGGGCCAGACGAGGGGAAGTGGGCCCGTCCTGCGGTTTCCAAGCACTTCCTGAGGTTGAGCCACACCGGTGGTTAGAACGTCGTAGGCTACAGAGCGGCGGCTCTCCATGGGGGCAACCATGGTCCCCTGGAGGGATCTGGGGACCCTCTTGTTTGTCACAGCTGGGACAGCGGTGATGCTGGCTTCTGGTGGGCAGAGGCCACCGGGGACGCTGCTGGACATCCTAGACGCACAGGACAGCCCCTCCCCAATAAAGAACGATCTGGCTCAAGGGGCAAGTCACGACCAGGCAAGAATCCTGCTGTGGGGACAGGGCCTGGAGTGACAGCTGGCCCGGTCACTTACGAACTACCTGGTGGCTTGGAGCACCACCTTGTGAAGCAGACGGCCCCTTTCTTTTTGGCTGCTCTGGGACTCCCACGAAACCCCCGGGGGGACACAGTGGGTCTGTTAGCTGGAGACTGGCTCCTGGTTCCCCCAACCGTGCGTCTCTGCTATATATACATATGTACACATAATGCATGTGTATGTGTGTGTCCATCACACATCTAGTGTATACACAGATAATACACAGTCTGTGTATTTGATGTATTCAACTATATACTTAATGCGTAGTCAAATATAATCGGCAAGTATCAATGTAGTCTCTACATATTCATTATAAAAATATCTATGATCTCAGTGTCCATCTGACTCTGACCCTTCTCCCCTCGCCTCCCACTGCCACCCCAGAACCCTTCCCTGTATGCTCCCCCCACGTTAGCGAGACAGCTTCTTGGCTGGGCGCCCTGTACCCCGCCTGGCGCTCGGTCTGTTCTCCAGCCTCGGCCAGAGGGGGCACGTTAAAACGGACATCAGACCCTGACCTCCCTCCTCTGTACCACACCCTCCGAGGCTCCCCAGTGCCCCGAGGAAAAGGGATCTCTGTGCTCCACCAAGGGGGAGCCCCTCGTCCCCTCTCACACCCCCCACCACTGGCCCCACCCCCTGCCACCTAGTCACTCAAACTCAAACTCCCCGAGCAGCTCCTGCCCCGGGAGTATGTGCTGCAGCTCCCCGTCTCTGCCGCCACCCACACCCGCAGCTCTTCAGACCCCTCCTCCACGTCCCCTCCCCCATCATCATCTAAAACTGTACCCCATGCCAGCCCTCCCCCTCCCCTGCTCTGCGTGTCCTGCCAGCCCCAGGGGCCCGGAACATTCGGTTCACAGGTCTGTGGGTGCCCTCACTCGAGTACCCCAGCTGCTCCTGAAGCCGACCAGGACCCGGGGGGTCGGCGTCAGCCCAGCCCCTGCAGCGGGAGCCCCGGCCTGGAGGCCTCTGGCCCACGGCCTCTAAACTCAGGAATGACGTGAATATAACCCTTCCCCTCCCAAAGGCACTGGCACCCAGGAGGGCCTTTGGTGCCAAGAATTCCCACCTGAGGGCGCTCCCGGGTCTGAGGGCTACGGCCGGGTGGGCACTGGCCTCCCAACACGCTTCTGCACCCTGACTCTGTGTAAGAAACCCCGAGACACACAAAGCCGGGCACCCGGGTGCCTGGTTCTCGGCCTGCACCTGTTGGGTCAGACCATGGAGGCTTGGGGTCCCGGCCTCGGCAGACCTGACTGGCCCCCACACCCAAGTGCGGCCAGGAAACTGAGCTTTGGGAGGCCAAGGGTGGTCTGGAATACTGGGAGCCATGCCTGCAAGTGGAGAGGAGGGCCCGGCTCCATCTGTACCCCGAATTAATTTCCATTCCCCAGATCCTGGGTGTTGTATAAGCGGCTGGTGAACCGGGCATTTATCTTGCAGTATCCAGAACCAACAAACAAACAAGGAGAGCTTGAACCCTCCCGGGCTGTCACAGGACCAGAGGGAAAACACCCCATTCTTCTCTTCTCGGGACAGAGGCGCTGGGGCCTGAATGGGGAAGATCCCCGCGTCCTTCCAAGCCTTCCGGAAGAGCCTCTGGGCCTCACGCTGACTCAGCAGCAGCTCTGAGATGGGGCAGCAACAGCGGATGCAGACAAAGTCTCCCCGGCGTCACTGGTGACGCCCAGCCCTGAGCGGCGAACGGCAGGGATGGTGGAACCAAGATCGCGCTGTGCCTAGAAGGTTCTGGAAAGTACCCTCACCATCAGGCTCTGCAGGAGCCGGCCCCCCTGGTCCTCACCGTCCAGCTCCAGCGCGGCTGGGCGGCCAGCTCCCCGAACGCATCCCCAGGGCTCAGACTCCAGACTCTGGGCCTTTCTAAGCTCTATTCAGGGCACTTTCCACCCTAGACTTTCAAGGGACCGCCCCAGGTCTCAACTCCCACGTCCGCCGCTTTAGACCCTGGTCCCGAGTGGTCACTCAGCCGCATCCCTACTCCGTTCTCGTCCCAGCGCTCACCGACGACTGAAATCCCCGTTGACGTATGGTAGGTACGGTCCCCCTCCCTGCACACTGGATTTTACACTACACCAAAGCCAGGACGGCACCTGTCTCCTTCATCCTAAGGGCCAAGGACAGTGCCTGGTACCAACGAGCCACCTCGGGCCCCGCCGAAGGGCACATCGTTCCGGTGAACGCAGAAGGTTCTCAGGAAGGCAGTGTGGGAGGGCGGCCTGGACACAGGACCCAGACAGGTGCCTCCCCTCTTACGTGTGGGTGCGGGGCTCTATCTCAGGACAAAACAGGCAGGGAGAAGGCACCGCACCACGACATGCCCCTGGGATTCTCAGAAATACCGTCACCGCTCACAAGGCAGGGACCCAGCCAGAGGTCTCAAGCCTTCTAAATCTCTCTGGGCTATGAAACCACCGTATCACGTCTGTCCTTGACTTTAAGCAACCGGGAGTTCCGGGGAAGACTGGATCGGTTGGGACTTGGCACCAAGTCCTCAGTGGTCGGGCATGGGTGTGGCTAGAGATTTCCTGAGAGATCTCTAGGGGAAGCCAGGTTCAGAGAGGTAGCGTGAGGGCCCAACAGGACTGTCTGCCCACAGACAGGCAAATGAAAGCAAGGCCTCCTCTTTGTTCATATCCTACCTGCACTGGGCCGCAAGGCTTGGCACACACCGGCTCGATTTCTTCCCCTTTGTTTGCTTTTGGAACCAGGCACAGCTGTGCAGTACACAACCTGCTCAACTGTACATAGCAGCCCTGATACTAAACACCATAAAGGATTTGGCAAAAAAAAAAAATAAAGAAGAAGAGGGGGTCCCAGGGACCCAGGCCAGATTCTGGCCTAGGGCTGGAGAAGGCACTTACCTCAAAGCTCGTGGTCTGAGCCAGGCACAGATTCCTCACTGATGTGGCCACTGTGGTCACCGTAGCCTGAGACTGTGTTTCTTCCCATTCATACAACAGGCTGCTTGGAGTCACTTCCCCGTCATCTGGACTGGATGTGGGAAGTGCTGGACTGGACGACCGCACGGAGTGGGGGGGGGATGCCAGATTGAGAGGAAGCCTCCCCGAGCCGCCCCCCAAGCCTATCAACGCTTCCTTCCACGTTTCTAGAACAAGGGGTGGGGGGACACACACAAGGAAAATCACGGCAATGCCGCTACCAGCACAAGATGGGAAACCACCTTTATACCCATCCGTGAGGGAGGAACAGGCTCACTACCAAGTGCTCTTGGGACTGACAGAGAAAACAGGAAGTTCATCCAGGCGGGCAGGAGGAGATAACTCACCACCAGAAAGGTCAGACACCTGCTACAGGGTAGACACGTCTTGAAACATTATATAAAGTGAAAGGTGCCAGTCACAGGGGCGCCTGGGAGGCTCAGTCGGTTAAGCACTGACTTGGGCTCGCGTCATGATCTCATGGTTTGTGAGTTCAAGCCCGCGTCGGGCTCTGTGCTGACAGCTCAGGGGGCCTGGAGCCTGCTTCGGATTCTGTGTCTCCTGAAGGCAGCGGTTTTAACATTTTATGTCCAAATGGCAGCTCTGCCTTAGTTTGAAGGTAAGTTCTCTTTTTCTGTAACTCAATGGACAGATACCGGGTTAAAGATAGCTGCCCTGGCCTTCTGCCGATTGTGGACCGCTGATAAGAAATACAATTGCTGAGTATTCTGTTTTGCTTACTGTTTGCTGTAAACATTGTAAAACTTTTTCTGAGTCTAGTCTGACATGTATTAGTTAGAGTATCTGACATTTCTCACTTCTGTAACCTTGCTTCCCTCACATTCTTCCCCTCCCCCCTTCATGACATGCATTAGGTTGTGTAACTGGCTTTGCTCACATTCGGAAGACCTTCACCTTTCGGACATTCGTTAGCTTGAGCGGACATTTACTAGCTTGAGAACCTTGCTTCCCTCACATTCTTCCCCTTCCCCCTTTTCTGATATGTATTAGAATAAATAACTAACTTTTTCACATAACGGACAGAGACTTCCCACCAAAGAACAAACAAAGAACCCCCAATCAGAGGGCTGCATATGTTCGTATTTCAAATATCGACCAATCAGTCACCCTATAACCTGAAACCTTCCTATACTATTTGTCTCTGTCTATAAAAACGCTGTACCAACCATGTTCGAGGCCTTTCTGCATATTGGCAGCGGTATGCGAAAGGACCTGGATCGATCCTGAAATAAAACGACCCTTGCCACTTGGCTTTGACTTTCGACTCTGGTGGTCTCTTGTGGGGGGATTCGAGAATTCGGGCACAACACTCCCTCTCTCTCTGCCCCTCCCCGGCTCACATTCTGTCTCTGTCAAAAGTAAATAAACTTAAAAAAAAAAAAAAAAAAGAGCCAGTCACGGAAGGTCTGCACGCTACGTCCGTAGTGGGCAAATCCAAACAGCAGAGAGGGTGTCCGGGGCCAGGAGGGTAGAGAATGATTTTTTTGGTTTTTTTTTGTTGTTGTTTTGTTGTTTTTTTTTTTTTAGAGAGAGAGAGAACACAAACGGTGGAAAAGGGCAGAGGAAGAAAAAGACAGAGACAGAGAAAGAGAAAGAGAGTCTCAAGCAGGCTCCACACTCAGAGTGCAGCCCAACAGAGGGCGGAGTCCCGAGATCCCCACGACCGTGGGATCATGACCTGAGCCACAGCCGAGTCGGACACTCAAGCGACTGAGCCAGCCCGGTGCCCTGGGTGTGAAATTTCTTTGGGGGCTGACGAAAACGTTACCACGTTAGTTGCTACGGTAGGTGTACAACTCTGTGACTCTAGTGGAAAGCTGCTGAATTCTTCGCTTTAAATGGATTAACTGGGGGGCGCCCGGGGGGCTCAGTCGGTTAAGCAGCCAAGCGTCCGACCCCTGATTTCGGCTCGGGTCATGGTCGAGCCCCGCGTCGGGCTCAGCGCAGAAGGCAGAAGGCTTGGGATCCTCTCTCTCCCTCTTTCTCTCCTCTCTCCGCTCCCCCTGGCTCTCAATAAATAAATAAATAAATAAATAAATAAATGGATTAATTGTCCAACGGATGAATTTTTAAAGTTTTTACATTTAAAAATAAAAAATAAAAATACCACCACTTCTATCTTAATGAAAGGTGGAAAAAAAAAAACGGAAAGTTCATTCGACTCCGCGGGAAGCCACCAGGCCTTAGCACGACTGGACGGCCCCGTCACGGCCTGCGTGGTGCCCCAGAGCTCAGGACGTAGGCGAGGGCTGGCATCCCAGCCGGTGTTCTGTGGAACCAGAGGGGATGCTGGGAAGCTCCGGGGCTTCGGTCCCACCTGGCATGTTCTTGTCACGTGGTGCAGTGAGCCTGGGCTCAGAGGCACGAGGGCTACCTGTCACGGCTACAGAACACAGCTGCAGGTTCAAGTCCCGCCTCTGCCTCTCACTAGCTGTCTGACCTCAGACAGGTCCTGTTGGCTCTTCGAGGTGTCATTTCCTTACTTGAAAATGTAACTAACAACCGTACCTTCCTAACGGGGTCACGGTGAGAACCAAATGAAATAATCCCCATAAAACACTCAGCACAGCTCCTAGTCCACAGTAAATCCTTCCCAACTGTCAGCACTCAGAACCATTTTTGTTTTATTTTATTATTCAGGGAAATACCAGTTTCTCAATCATGAAAAAAAAATACATTTTTTCCCTCATACGCATGCCTTGCTTTTTTCCTTCCATGCCAAACTGTAGGAGGGAGCCAAGCTCCAGGGAATGCTAAGTGTCAGCAGAGACTTTCCAGAACATCAGGAAACAGGAGTCAGCATGCCCCCGAAAGGCTCAGGTCATGAGAGGGAAGGTGGAATTCTCCCACAAAAGCTGGGAACCCCAAGATTCAACCCCCAGTGAAGACAATCCAGGGAGAAGGACAGAGCCAGTTAACCTGAGCCATCGGAGCCAGCAGAAACTTCTAGAAAAAGAGATGGACTCTCCTGACGACAGTTGCAGAAACCATTCAAGATGGACAGGGTGCCCAGACAGGGACAGAGGGACAGAGCCCAGGTCCACCGGAGCCCCTCGACCACAGGGGGTCTCAAGGCTCCCCTGAGGGTCCCCACGCCCAACCTTGGTCACCTGTGACAGCCGGATCCGGGGACGCCTCGTGCAGTAGGGTGAGCGAGGAATGGGTACACACCTGCACAGCACTGGCCTGCTCGGAGGGGGCCCCCACGGCGTCCAGCTCTGTGCAGGAGGCCACCCTGAGCACGCCGGCCCGGAAACTCTGGACGCAGGCGAGGTGGGAGGCCAGGCTGGGCTGCTGGACCATGGCGGGTGGGGCGGGGGGGAGACAGTCAGGGGTTCAGGCGACGCCCCCCTGCGAAGGGAGGCAGGTGGGCTGGAGGGAGTTAGGTGGGGACGCTGGGGGCCTCCCAATCCGCCCTCTGCCTCCCCCCCAACCTGGGCTGTAGTACCAGCGGCCCCCACCAAGGCTGACAGAGGGGGAAAGGACGAGGGAAACAAGGGAGTCCCACAAACAGGAACCCCAGGGCACGAATAAGACCTCACTTGGGGGGCACCTGGGTGGCTCAGCTGGTTGAAAGCTGACTGAGTGTCCAACTTCAGCTCAAGTCATGATCTCACAGGTCATGAGTTCGAGCCCCGTGTTAGGCTCTGTGCTGACAGCTCAGAGCCTGGAGCTTGCTTCGGATTCTGGGTCTCCCTCTCTCTCTGCCCCTCCCCCACTCACATTCTCTCTCTCTCTCTCTCTTTCTCTCTCTCTCAAAACTAAATAAACATTAAAAAAAAAAATAAACAAAAAAACCCACCTCACTTTGAAACGGGGGGCCAGATATTAAGACTTGGCACAGGGGCGCCCGGGTGGCTCCTCTTAGATTAAGCATCTGACTCTGCCTTCGACTCAGGTCATGATCTCACAGTTCAAGGGTGGGAGCCCCGCCTCAGGCTCTGCGTTGACAGTACAGAGCCTGCTTAGGATTCTCCCTCTCTTCTCTCTCTAGCCCTCCCTCACTGTCTCTCTCTTCCTCAAAACACATAAACTTTAAAAAAAAAAAAAAAAAGACTGTTTAATTGTTAACATTTACAGTGACCAGCTCTCATCCTTACCCGGAAATGTGCTATTTTCAAAACACCTTCTCTACAGTGAGCTGGGGGGGATGGGACAGGACAGGAGGGGAGGAGGGGAAGTGGGGCCAGGGAGCGGAGAGGAGCAGGGGGGAAGGGCGAAGGGAGGAGCCATGGGGGTGTGGGGTAGAGGAGTCTGCACAGAAGGGGAACCAGGGGGAGAAAAAAAGGATAGGACTGAGGTGTAGACTAGACGGGGAAGGGGGCGGGGCGAGTTGAGAAGGGAGGGGGGACGAAGAGCAGAACCTGGAGCCGGTGGGAAGGCCGGGAGCACTCACCTCCTCCCCGGGCAGAGCCTGGGAGCGGAGGGAGGAGCGCGCTCTGCGCAGGGAGCAGCGAGCCAAGTCCTTGGTCTTGCGCAGTCGGTCACCGTGCTCCCCGTGCGGCTAGTACGTGGTGGGACACCTGCCCAGAACGTCCACCTGGGCGAGCGGGACCCCGTCAGCCCTCTGCTCCTCCCCAGGCCCCACCGCCCCCGCCAGCCGGGCTCCCGACCTCACCTCCTCCAGGGTCTGGGGGCCGGTGGCCCCCGGGCGCCCCTGCAGGAGACTCAGCACCACGCGTTTCACGTTCAGCGCCCAGCGCGGCTCTGCGCGGCGGGGACACAGGCGGGCCACGCGCCCTGCCTGCAGGACGAAGCGCAGGGGGTGGCAGCCCAGGGCGGCGCTGGGGACAGGTGGGTGCGAGTCAGGAAGAGGCCCTCCGAGGCGCCAGGGCCACCTCTTCGCTGTTGGGGCCGCGGTGCCTCTGCCCCTCCTTCTCTGGGTCAGTCCCCACGGAAGCCCCCGGGGGTGCCCCCACGTCTTCCCCAATAACCCGGCTTCCCTCCTCCTCTGGGTCCTCCAGCAACTGCTCAGCGGGCCACAAGGGGCAGCCCGCGCTTGGCTCGAGGCTGCGCCCAGCCTTCTTCTTCACACGGGGACAAAAGTGCCCGCGTGTGCCCCGCGCCAAGTAACAAAAAGCAGAACTTTCAAGAGCTTCCTGAACTCCAGAGACTCTCCTTCTCAGCCCACTGGGAGGCACGCAGCATCCCCCCCATCCCGCTCATGCGCGGGCGTGCAGGCACAGACACACGAGCACGCCTTACAGGGGAGGAAACTGAGGCTCAGAACCAGCAAGTGACTTGTTTAGGGCAGCAGCTGGGATTCAAACCAAGGCAGGCTGGCTCCAGGGCCATGGGTCTCAGAAACTGGGGACTCCATCACTGCAGAGATGAGGAAGAGGGGCCCAGGGAGGGGGAGCTACCGGAGGGAGGAGCGCACAGCAAGTCGGGAAGGAGCTGGAAGTTCCTCCTGCAACCCGTCACCTCTCTTCCCTGCCACTCCCGCACCTGCCAGGTGATGGGGTGGGGTGGGGGGGGAGGCGCTGGGCGATGAAGTCCCCACAGTCGTGTGTGGGGACAGAAGAGAGAGGTGCTTCGAGTCCAGTGTCCAGCCAACAAGGCAGAACCTTGAGGGACAGAAGTGTCCCTACACTAGGTCACTGCTCTTCTCCAGCTCCTACTGGAGTGGCAGGGGGCGGGGGGGTGTCTGGAGGTAGCCCCCTAGGTCTCAGGCCTGGTGCTAGAGAAATGCAAATGGTGCCCGCCCCTTCCAGAATAGCAAATGTCTCTCTGGCCTCAACGAGCTGCCTGCCGACCCCCAACCCCGTGACTGAGAATTTCCAAGGAGGAACTGGGGGACAATAGCCCTCACTGCCCCCTGGGAGGAGACCACCCTGAGCCTTTCGGCAGGGACCCATCTGCCCCTGGGCAGCGTCCCCCCCCCACGCCTGTACAATGGCTTTATTTCTTAACAAATGAATTCGCAATCAAAAAGCAAGACGGATCAGCAGGGACGGGCTTGTGTTCAGTCTGGCGACTGGAATGAGCTTCGAGGCCACTGAGGCCACTGAGGCCACTGCCGGGGAGGCCTGGGAAAGAGGCCAGAGAGAGAATTCCAGGCTTGGGTGGATCACAAAACGGAGGCCTAGCCGGCCTCCAAGAAAACCCCCACCCCAGGAGAGACACAGAAGAGAGCCGGTGGGTTTTGATGGGTACCCAGTTTCTTCCAGAATGTGCTCCTGGCCAATGACCAGTGGGTGCTCGACAAACATAAATCTGGACGTGTGGAGGGTGACGGGCAGGGAAATAGGGGACGAGTTCCTGCCACCAGATAAAGGAAGGCCATCTGAGGCCACTTAGACTCAATCAAGTCTCCTACGTCCTAACTCTCAGCTGACTCCACCAGCGTCCCGGCCTGGGCGCTTACAAAGGCCAAAACCTAAGGGCCCGTCACCCCCCTGTGCTTCCAATCTAACTCGGTGCACCCGGCACCTGGGAGTTAACAGAAGGGGGTATGGGGCTTGGACGTGCAGTCCCATCAGGAGTAAGGCAAGGGTCTTACCTCAAGCTGTCGGAATCCTTCAGAACGGTCACCTTGGGCCCCAAGATGGAGGTCACTTGGAAGCCTTGGAGCTAGAGCAGAAAGCACCAGGAGCTGGTGACCTCTCCTGGGACACCCCACGACCTCACTAGCACCCCCCACCCTCCCCGCAGGATAGTACGGCCCCGTGTTGGGAGCTAGGCAGAGAGATCCATCCCTTGAGAGAAGGTTCTAGTTCCTGGGTGGTGGGTGCCCCCTCTCTCCAAGGGATCAAGAGTTCAAACAGCCAGTGTCTCCTGCCCCCTGATAAATGTCCAGAAGCTTCTCACTAGTGTCTCTTTTTGCCCCAAAGGTCCTGCAAGTTTGGGGAAGAGATCAACAAAGTATGTCAGAATTGCCAAGGAAACAAAGACTTTGCTCACTTGGGGGGGGGGATGGGCTAGATGGATAAGGGGCATTCAGGAATCTACTCCTGAAATCATGGTTGCACTACGTGCTAACTTGGATGTAAATTTTGTAAAAATTAAAAAAAAAAAGACTTTGCTCTTTTGCCATGGATTTTAAAAATTTGGATATCCCTATACCACTGTGGGGGTGCGTGTGTGTGCACTTATTACAAAAGAATACGGCCTTTGTAAACATGAAAAATATAATCACCCCTAAAAACTGCCTTCCTCGTGTGAATGATATCACTTTTTAAAAAAGATTGTTTTTAATTTTTTCATTATTTTTTTAGTGTTTTTTATTTTGAAAGGGAGAGAGACAGAGACAGAACGCAAGCAGGGGAGGGGCAGAGAGAGAGGGAGACACAGAATCCCAAGCGGGCTCCGGGCTCTGAGCTGTCAGCACAGAGCCCGATGCGGGGCTCGAACTCACCAACTCCAAGATCATGTCCTGAGCGGAAGTCAGACGCTTCAGCGACTGAGCCCCCACACACCCAAAAAAACACACTATTTTTTAGAGCAGTTTTAGGTTATAGCAACAGGGAGAAGGTACAGAGATTTCCCATATATACCCATACTCACATCACCCCCCCCTTACCAACACCCCAACAGCGTGGTACACTTGTCACAATCAACACATGGACACATCATCACCCAAAAGCCCAAAGTTTCTATTAGGGTTCCATCTCGGTGTTGCGCGTTTTATGGGTTTGGACAGACATACATATCAAGACCCGTGTCCACCCTGAGAGTGCCTTGCGGGGCGGTTTCACTGCCCTGGGATTTCGCTCTTTCCAAGTGACTAATCGTCTTGCCTGAAACCCGTTTTGTCTCTCTCCTGATAACCAGATCCCCTCCCCCAACAGAGGGTCTGTCATCTCCCCAGTCACCCGGGCTTGAAATCTTGGGGTGAAATACAGTCCCACTTGGCACGGAGACCATGAATCTCTCAGCCATGAACGGGTATCACTTGTCGTCTGACCATTTGATGGAAAGCTATCCATCGTAACTGTATTCCCTATGTGCAAAATTTTACATAGAGATCCAAAACGTATTAAAAAAAAAATACTGAAGTGTATACTTAAAAATGGTTTAAAGGGAAGAATGTATATGATGTGCTTTTTTACAATTAAAAATGAAATTAGGGGGATACCTGGGTGGCTCAGTTAAGCATCTGACTTCGGGTCACAGTTCGTGGGTTCGAGCCCCGCATCGGGCTCTGTGCTGATGGCTCAGAGCCTGGAGCCTGCTTCAGATTGTATCTCCCTCTCTCTCTCTGCCCTTCCCCTGCTCATTCTCCCTCTCTCTCTCTCTCAAAAAACGAATCCATGGCATTAGACCTCAGGCAACCCTCTGGAAAAGTAAGAAGGGAGAACGGGGCAGGTAACGGAGGCTGTGTTTCATTTCTTGACCGGGTGGTCACCAGACACACTCGTTCTGCCTGTGAAAATTCATTGCTCTGAAGATCTGTTTTCACACCTTTGACACAAAAATATCTGTAACTGATTGCCTCCTGAGTGGCTGAAAACTTCCCGTTTTGCCCAAAAATCTCTGATAGAAGCCAGTTTTTCTATTCTCAACACCGGACACGATCGATTTTTTTTCCATGCTGAAAAAGCGAATGAACCTGTCTGTGGCAGTCCACGATTCGCTTCGGGAAAACCGGCCTTGCAGAAAACACACAACACTGAGCGGCGGCCGGTATTGTTGGTGGACGTGAGCGGACAACAAAGACCCCGGATGAAGTCTGGCCCAGAACACGGACACTTCGGGCAGCGGAAACTTTCAGAGGCAGCTCGCAGCCACCCCGTGAAAGACCACATCCTGGGGTCTACGTGAAAACGTTAAAAAAAAAAAAAAAAAGTTTTGAGAAACTCTTAGGAGCAAGCATTGTGGCCAAGGCTTCTCAAGCAGGAGAGGAGACTTCTGTGAAACCAAGGGGTCACCTAGGCAGGGTGGGACGGTCTGGCCAGCCAACACAGGAGAATCGTCAGAAAGGCGATGGGAAAGAAGGGGCAGGCCCTCCCACGTGCGAGAACACGAGGCCGCTTGGGGGAACACCTCGATAAAGGGAACTCTACGACCGCCCAGTCCAGCTCCTCAGTCTGCCCTGACTGAACCCAGCACGAACACCGCCGCTCTGCGTTACCATGTGCCGTTAAGCCCAGCACCGGCCTGGGGACCCCATGCAGGCCTTGACTTGACTTGGCTCGGCTCGACTTGGCTCCCTCAGGTTCCCCGGCCTTGACCGTCATGCCTACCAAGGACAAGGCGTGCCCCCACCCCGGCCCCCACCCCATGACTCTACTGCTCCAAAGAATACTTTCCTTCTTTTTGAAACCCCTGCTCTTTCCCCCGCTGGGCACCTCCTACAACCAAAATGGCGCCCCCTTCCAACGTCCCCCTCCCGGGTCCTAACTTGCTGAATTTGAGATCCCTCACAAATCTCTCCTCCATTTATTAAATTGGAAAGTTGGGCAGGGGGGCTCTGTGGCTTCCCCTGGGTCCTCCCCAGTACCCCCTGGGATCTCTTGGTTGCCCAAAGACACTCACCCATAAGGCCATCTGACACGGGCCAAGCACGTCCAGGATGACCAATCCTTGGAGGCCAAGGCCACTCCCCTCGGCCCCGGCCCCCTGCAGGCCAGTACTGGTGTTGGTGGCAAAGTGATAAGTGTACCTGGTGCCCATAGGAAGGGGGGACTCAGCTGACCCTGGAGAGCAGACAGAGGGTGGAGTGTCACCTTGACAAGCCATCACCCACTGCGACTCAAGTCCACCTGGACTATTTAGATGGCCTTGTTCCCACCTCCCTGCCTCCAGGGCTCCGTGAGCTGCCTGTTCCCAGCGCAGGGGAAGCCCTGCCGACGGCACCCTCCTCTGAGGGGGGGGGAGAAAATAAAGACAGGAGCAATACGTGTTTAGTCAAGGTTGACCAGCGTTCTCTTATGCCGAGGCCTCCTTCCAGGAGCTTTATCCATCATCTTTGGCCCCTCCCCACCAGATGCGACGACCAGTTGTGATCACCCCAATCTCTCTCTAGACACTGCAGAATACCACCGGGGGGTACGGTCCTGGTTCAAACCACTCATCTCCAAGGAATGCTAACTCACTGAGGCCTCAACCACCTCTGGGTGGCTGCTCTTTCTCCATTTTATGAGGCTCAGAGAGGTTAACTAACTTACCCAGGGTCACACAGCTGGGATGCCAACCTCGCCTATGGCCTTGAGGACATAACATGCATCACATGGGCTAGGAGAGGGTGGTCCTGGTCCTTGACGGGAACAGAGCCCAGAGCCGTCAAGCTGGCCGGCCTCAGGGGCATTGAGGTGGCGGGATGGGCCGATTTAGGGAGCAGGCAGCTCTGCACTTCCCTAACCCTAACTAGGCCAGGGGACCAACTGTGAAACCCAACTGGGACACCCCACCCTTCTCTGGGGTGTCTAAGTGAATTAACATGTTGGGGTGCTCAAATATAGCCCCACCTCCCACTCGGAATCCATCTCTCCCTCCAAAGAATTCACCCTAAAGCTCTCTCATCTACTCCACCCTGAAATGCAAAGAGAAGCGCCCAGCAACGGAGTTTACTCCACCTGGGACCATGAGGTGCGAGGCCAAAGCCCCGGGCGTTTCACCCTCCGTGAGTTGTTTCCTGCTCCTCCCTACCGGCCGCAGCCGTGGGAACGGGACGTGTGCTCCGAGGAGGCTGTCCCCAGGCACACCTGGCGGCTGGGCAGCTTTGCTCGCACAACCACACCCCTCCCCTGGTACTCCTCTCTCTCACAGGGCTGGGAATGACCGCCCCACCCTCACCCAGCCTGCTCGGCCCCATCCTGGATGCCGGTCCCACTGCCCCGATGGCTCCAGGTGCTAACCTGGGCGTCATTTGTGTCCTGACTCTTTTCTGCACGGCCACCCCCACGCTCTGCCGAGTCCATCAACAAATGCGGGTCACCCTCCCGATCTCCCTCCTCCCCTCCGTCTCTATCCCTTCTTCCTCCTCTCCCTCCCACCTCCATCTCTGTAACGCTGCCTCCCTCCCTGTGTCCCCATCTCCCTGGCCATCACTGCAGGCAAAGCCATGCCTTCTCGTGCCTAGGTGACAGGAGTTGCCTCCTAACTATTCCCCAGTGTCCACAATTCCTCGTCCACAGCTAGAGTTATCTTAAAAACCTCAATCTGGGGGCACCTGGGTGGCTCAGTCGGTTAAGCATCCAACTTCCACTCAGGTCATGATCTCATGGTTTCTGAGTTCGAGCCCCACATCGGGCTCTGTCCTGACGGCTTGGAGTCTGGAGCCTGCTTCAGATTCTGTGCTCCCTCTCTCTGTGTGCCTTCCCTGCTCATGCTCTGTCTCTCTGTCTCTCTCTCTTCAGCTCAAGGCCTTCGTAATGCTGTTCCCTCCTGCCTGAACACTCTTCCTTCTGCTCTCCCGACCCCAGGCTCTTCAGGTCTCCTCCCAGAGGGGCCCTTCCTGACTCCTATGAACCAACAAAGCCGGACCTAGGGGCTGCAGTGGTCAGTGGCAGGACCTAGCGCCATCAGAATACCTTATCCACCCCTCCACACCGCCACCACCTTCCCAGCGGCAGGAGACAGCCACAGAATGGACAGCACAGGCTCCGGCCCTCCTAGCCCCTACCTCAGGCCACTGAGGTCCCTGTGCAGGGAATCCTCCCCAGGCAAGGGTCAGCCTCTCCCCCTCCACTCGTCCCAGCCCGAGTCCCGCCCGCTTTCACCTTCTGTCAACCCTCCTCTGTCCTGCCTTCCAGCCACTTGCCTGGATCTTCCCTAGGTACCATCCATCCTGCCCTTCCGGGACGGCCTCAGCCGGGCAGCCGTCCGCAACCATGTTCAGGCAACGAGTTTTCTAGAATACCATTTCCATCCTCAAAACCACCCCTCCGTCGCTCGGCTGCTCACCACTACCCATAGGACTCTGCTTAATTCCTTGAGAATTGAAACATTTCCCCAAGAAGGGGGAAAGAGCGTGTTACGCCATTTTGTTTAGACCCTCTGAGACAATAGCACGTGGTAGGATATCCCCACCTCCCCAGTGTTTTAGGGCATCTAAGGAACGGCTCTTTCCATCCGAGTAGAATACCAATGGATAAACCCACATTTCAAAGACATTGAACCCAATGAATTTCCCTTCTGATTTTCCTCCAAATGTTCAAATTAAAAGACAAAAGTTTCAAAATGATTCAGCAAGCCTACTAAGTAGATGAGCCCTCTTGGGTTCTCTTGGGACACACTGAGCATTGGAAGGTAACAAATCTTTCTCAGCAATCTTGCTCGTTTCGAGAGAGATCTGAAAGGGACTGCAGTTGATGTGACATCCACAGCCTGGAAATGACATCGGGTCTCATTTCAGCCTTCTCAGGTGTCAGTTCGGGTCCCTACTCACGCATTTATCCAGCCCCCATTTCCTGAGTACCTGCTGGACACCGGGCAAACAGGTGTTGAAAATACAGCAAACTGAAAACAGAAACCAGCTATTACCCGGCCCACGCTGACCAGAACAATAGCCACCAGCCACGTGTGGCTATTGAGCACCTGAAGCCTGGCGTTATGGAAGTACTTTCTGTTTTGAGTTAAAATTAAAAACCAGTAACTAAAGTCGGCTCCTGGAAAACCTGAGTCTGTTTAAAAGAACTTAGTACACGAACCCCCCTTTTCAACACTAAATCTTAGGAAATATCAATGTGGGCCAAGGACTTGCCATGAAAATTTAGCATCCAAATTGAAATATGGGGGTGCCTGGCTGTTTCCATCGGTGGAGCATGCAACTCTTGATCTCAGGGTTGTAAGTTTGAGCCCCACATGGAGTGTCGAGACTACTTAAAAAATGGAACCTTAGAAAGCAAATATACTTTAAATAATTGAAATATGCTCCCAGTCTAAAATACACACTGGATTTCAAAGAACGGAAAATATGTCTCATTAACACTTTCTTATACTGATAAGATTTTCTAATGAGATTTTGGATACGACGGGTCAAGTAAAACATACTCTCAAAATTAAGCCCATCTGTTCCTTTTTAACATTTCTTTAAACATGACTTCTAGAAACTTCCAAATTACATAGTAGCTCACATTACTTTTTTTTTTTTTTAAACAGGGCTGCCCTAGACGCTTCCGCAGTAAAGAGACAACAGATAATAGCCTATTTCACCAGTTACGCTGCATCCGAGGTTGCTGCTTAGTATTTTCAAGCCCACCACCACATCACACCCCTGCCAACAGCTAAGCATCCCTGCGCACAAGCTCGGAGCCCCGGAGTCACCATTTCATGGCTCAGCGTTACGAATCTGGTAGTTTTCAGAGAAAGTTGGTGGAAGACAGGGTCAAGAAATAAGAGTCCACCTGTGATCTCTCTTTCCTCTTCTCCTTGAAAGGCAAAACCGCGAAAGGCAGTGGAAGAGCAGGACAACAGACGTCTGGCTACAAAGCTCCCGGCGCAGGTGGAGGAGTCGCCGTCCCTGCTTCACCCCACACAGAACCAGGACGACAGCAACGTTACTTACGCCCAGAAGTCACTGGCACCAGCGCCCAGAGCAGGACCAGACCGAGGAGCCCCATGGGCACCCGCACCGCCACCAGCCCAAGGGAGCCCCACCCCGTCAGCCACTCTCTGATGGCACAGAGCGTCCAGAAAGGGACTTTCTTTCCCAAAGGGGCGGGCACAGCCCTGATCAACTCTCCCAACCCAGGGCCGGTGGAGAGGGGAGGAGGGGGCTTCCAGAGCCAAGACGCAGCCAATCGGGAGCCTCTGATAAAATTCTCAGCACTCTACCCAGGAGGAGGGGGGCTTCTGACCAACGAGGGGGAAAATCCCTTTTCAGGAGAGGGGAAGGAAAGGTTTGGCTCTTCAAGCCTCCTAAATGGAGGCTCCGGGGCAGAAGGCAAAGGGCCATGGTTTGATGTGTGTGTGTGTGTGTGTGTGTGTGTGTGTGTGTGTGTGTGTGTGTGTGTGTGGTCTAATATCCAATTTACCACTGTAACTATTTTCAATGGCCGTTTGGTGGCACCGAGTGGACCCACAATATTGGAAAACCACCATCACTATTAGGCCCGGCTTGCCTGCCCCACTTGCCCAGGGTAGGCGACCCTGGTCCCAGCAACGGATCTCATCCAAGAGTGGACGGCTCCAAGTCTTTCAGTGCCTTGGCCCCGGGCCCCCCTCCTCAACACATCAGGACCAGCTGATGAGAACGAGCCCCGAGGTCAGCTCCCCTGTGCTCCTTGTTTTTTTTCTTCCCCTGACCGTACGTCCTCTTCTTCACCTCAAAATCGCCTCCACCTGCATGGTCTCTGGGGCCACCGCGCCCCCTCAGGCCTGTGGGCCCGGCCTCTCATCCTGTGCACCTACTTCCTGCAATAAAGATGCTTTTTATAAACCGCATTATGGAGGTATAATAAGAATCACACAATTCTCCCATCAAAAGGGCACAGTTCAATGGTCTGTAGGCCGCTCAGTGTTGTACAACCCTCAGTAAACCCGTCTGAGAACGTTTTCATCACCGCCAAAGAAACCCCAGCACCAGTAAGCACTCACTCCTCCTTCTCTGCCACCCCCGGCCCTGGCCGCCACTGATGTGCTTTCTGTCCCCATGAACTAGCCTGCTGCGGACGCTTCATATGAACGGACTGGTCCCCGGCACTGAGCATAAGGTTTTCTTTTCAAGTTTATCCACGTTGTAGCAGGTGTCAGCGTGGTGTTCCTTTTCATGGCCGTATGCTATCCCACGGGACGGCTCAAGTACGGATTGTTTCTTCACTCATCCCCTTGATGGACAGTGAAATGGACTTTCTTAGAGTTAAATGAAGACACAGGTGACTGGTTGACACATGACGTTTTAGGGAAACCATCAACTGTCCTTTTACAGTCGATCCGTTTTCTTTTCGTAGTTTGAAACCAGTAATCCTGCCTTCCCCTCCTCCCGTTCAAACAAACATTTTCACTGGACCCCAGCCCATAGGGCTCAACCTGTAAAAATATTTTTTCGCATTTATTTATTTTTGAGAAAGAAAGACAGAGCACGAGCAGGGAAGGGCAGAGAGAGAGGGAGACACAGAATTCGAAGCAGGCTCCAGGCCCTGAGCTGTCAGCACAAAGCCCGACACGGGGCTTGAACACACGGACTATGAGATCATGACCTGAGCCCAAGTCGGATGCTTCACCAACTGAGTCACCCAGGCGCCCCCCAGGGCTAAACTTTTAAAAGCCCCCTTAGAGCTGCCTGGAGGCTCCCCCAGGCCGCTCTGGTAACCAGCCAGGTGTGTGTGCCATCACCATTCTACCAGAGCTGGCCAGGGTAGGCTCCCTGTGTCTCTGGCCCCACTCCCCCAGGTTTCAATCCTTACTGGACAAAAAGCTGGTGAACTGGTGGGATGGGGCACCAGGACTTAATTCCCAGGAAGACCTTCCTCGACAAGCCTTCCCACCCCTCATCCTCCCACCCGAACTAAGTTCAGCTTCTGCCTCTTAAAAAGTACACAGGGCTGGGCTCATCGTTAACTGGGAATTGAGCTTCCAGTTCTGAACGAAGGCAGAGAATAAATTAAGGCCCCTCGCACCCAAGCCGGAGTCACAAAAATTAACAAGCCCTTCTCTTTAAACCACCCAAAGCTTTTGCGCCGGGAAGGCAACAGACGGCCCGTTGGAGAGAACCAACCAGGAGGGGGCGCAGTGAGCTCTTCTTACCTGGGTGGAAGATTTCACGTAAGAATTTGTCCTTTAGGATCTACTACCCCCAAACTTTTCAGACCTTATTTTTGTTTTCTAATTTTATAATGTTTATTTTTGAGAGAGGGAGAGAGATAGAGGGAGGAGCACAGAAAGAGGGAAACATGCAGAGAGAAAGAGGCTCCCGGCTCTGAGCTGTCAGCACACAGCTCGAGGTAGGACTCCAACTTGTGAACCACGAGATCATGACCTGAGATGAAGTCAGACGCTTAACCGACTGAGGCAACCAGAGTCAATTTCACCATAGTAAAATTAAGAGGAAGGCAGAGAGACTTCCCAGACACTCCCTGCCCTGACACACGTACAGCCTCGCCCATTGTCCCAACTGCCCACTGCAGTGGTAATTTTGAAGCAACAGAAGAACCCATCTTGACACATCGTTATCATCCAAAGTTCATCGTTTACTTCAGCGTTCACTCTTGGTGTTAAACATTCTCTGGGTTTAGACACCTGTATACTGACCGGTATCTACCACTGCTGTATCATACGGGGTATTTTCATTGCCATAGAAATCGTCTCCAAGTCACCTACTCATCCTTCCTTCACCGGTCCCTGGGAATCACTGATCTTTTTACTGTTTCCATAGTTTTGCCTTTTCCAGAACGTCACATAGTTGTAATCGCATAGGATGCAGCCTGCTCACACTGGCTTCTTTCACTTAGGAGTATGCATTTAAGGTTCCTCCTATCCTTTCATGGCTTGATATGGCATTTCTCTTTAGAACTGAGTAATAGGATATGAAGACTATTGCATTGGCTGCTTGCACCACGTTTGGTGATCCCTCCACCTACTGAGGTGTCCCTACACCTTGGTTGCTTCCATATTCAGACAATTAGGGATAACGGTGCTATAAACATCACGTACAGGGTCTCGTGTGGACACAGTTCCCTTGTTTTTTTAAAGAAGGCTCTATGCTCAACATGGGCTTGAACTCACAACCCCATGATCAAGAGTCACCTGCTCTACTGACTGAGCCACCCAGGTGCCTCTGTATGGGCCTCCGTTCTTAATTTCTTGGGGCGAGCACCCAAAAGCATGATTGCTGGATCTCATGGGAAGAGTACATTTAATTTTCTGAGAAACCACCCAACTGTCTTCCCAAGTGGCTGTGCCACTTGGCACGCCCACTAGCAATGTAGGAGAGTTCCTGTTGCTCCACGTCCTTACCAGCGTTTGATGCTGTCAGTGGTTCAGAGCTTCAAATGGGTATGCAGGGGTATGCATTATTTAATTTGCATTTCCCAGATGGCCTAGGATAGAGAGCATCTTTTCACACACTTACTTGCCATCCATAGATCCTTGGTGAGGAGTCTGTAAGGATCTTTTGCCTGTAGGTTAATCGGGCTGCTTTCTTGTTGAGTTTTGAAGGTTCTTTGCATATTTTAGATCACAGGCCTTTAGCAGATGAGTCCTTTGCAAATACTTTCTCCCAGTCTGTGGCTTTCATTCTCTTGCGAGTGCCTGTCACAGAGGAGACATGTTCGATTTTAACGAAGCCCAGCTTATCCATTTCTTCTCTCAGGGATTCATGCATTTGGTGTCCCTTCTAAAAAGTCATCCGCAAACTGCAAAGAATGTAGCTGTGTTTTACGTTTAGGTCTGTGATCCATTTTGAGTTAATTTTTGGGCATGGTGGAAGACCTCTGTCTATATTCTGTGGTGGCATGTGGTGTCCAGTTGTCCCAGAACCATTTGTTGAGAAGACCATCTGTGCTCTGTCGTATTGCCTTTGCCCCTTCGCCAAAACCCAGTTGACTCCGTGGGTTTATTTCTGAGCTTTCTACTCTTCCTTGACCTAGTTGTCTGTTCTTTCATCAATACCACACTTTGGAACACTGTAGCTTTATGGTAAGTCTTGAAGTAACACAGTGTCATTCTTCCAACTTTGTTCTCCTCCTCAAGGCTGTATCCGCGATTCCGAGTCTCGAGTCTCGGGGCTCCCCCTGTAAGTTTTAGAATCCATCTGTTGATATCCACAAAACAACTTGCCGGGATTTTTACTGGGATTGCACTGAATCTGTAGATCAAGTTGTGAAGAACTGACATCTTGACGATTCCTACAACTGAACAGGGAACATTTGTCCCATTTATTGATTTCTTTTATTTCTGTCAAAGTTTTGTACTTTTCCTCACATTCTATGAAGTTTATACGGTTTATTTCATTTGGGGGGGGGTGCTGTTTTTATTTTCAACTTCCACCTGTTTGTTGCTGATAGAGAAAAGTGATGGATGTGTGTGTGTGTGTGTGTGTGTGTGTGTGTGTGTGTTAACGTTTATTGCTGAGAGAAAGAGTGCATGCATGCAAGCAGAGGAGAGGCAGATGGGGGACAGAGGATCTCAAGTGGGCTCTGTGCTGACAGCAGAGAACTCGATGTAGGGCTCAAACTTGCAAACCGTGAGATCATGATCTAAGCCAAACTCAGATGCTGAACCGACTGAGCCACCCAGGCACTCTGACAAACTTTTGTATATTAATCTTGTATCCTGCAACCTTGCAGTGAAAGCTTAATAGTTCTAGGAATTTTTTAATCACTTCTTTCAGATTTGATGTGCAGACCATCATACCATCTGGGAAAAAAGAGTTTTATTTCTTCCCTCCCAATCCATGTATCTTGTATTTCCTTTTCTCGTCCTATTGCATTGGCGAGTACTTCCAAAACCATGTTGAAAAGCAGTGGTGAGAGAAAACATCCTTGCCTTAGTTCTGAGGTCTGTGGGAAAGCTTCTAGTTTCTCACCCTAAGTATGAGGTTAACTGGAGGATTTTTTGTAGATATTCTTTAACAGGTTGAGGAATTCCCCTTCTATTTCTAGCTTACAGAGAGCTTTTGTCAAGAATGGGTATTGGATTTTGCCAAATGCTTCTCCTGCACTACTGATAGAATCATGCGATTTTTCTTCTTAGCCTGTTTGATGTGATGGACTACATTCATTGATTTTCCAGTGTTGAACCAGCCTCCCTTACTCGGGATAAAACCCACTGGTCATGCTGCCTAATTCTATTTACACATTGTCGGATTTGATTTGCTAATATTTTGCTGAGGATTTTCACAACGATGTTCATGAAAGCGATTGGACCGTAGCTTGTGTTTTATTTGAGTTTTCTGTTTTGATTATGTGTTTATCTGATTTCAGTTGTGGAGGAATGCTGGCCTCAGAGTTAGGAAGCATACCCACTGGTTCTATGTCTTGAAAGACAGATTTCTTCCTTTGGTAGAATTCAACAGTAAAACCACCTGGGCAGCGTTGTTTCAGAAGGTTAATAGTGGATTCAACTTCCTTGACAGATACAGACCTATTCAAATTGTCAGCTTCTTCTTGGGGGAGTTTTGACAGACTGGGCCTTTCAAGGAATTTGTCCATTCCAGCAAGGTTACCACATTGGAGGGCACAGAATGGTTAATGCTCCTTTACTCTTCTTTTAACGTCCATAGAATCTATAATGATGCATTCGCTTTCATTTCTGATAGTGGTAATCTGTATACTTTCTCCTTTTTTTCTTAGTTAACTTGGCTCTAGGCTTGTCAATTTTATTCATCTTTTCAAAGCACCAGCTTTGGGTGTTGGAGACGCCCTCTGCTTCCGGTTTTCCACTTCATTGGTTTCTGCTCTGATTTTTATTTCTTCTGCTTTCTTGGACTTGCTCATCTTTTTCTAGTTTCTCTTAAGGTGGAAGCTTCCTGATTTTAGATCTTTCTTGTCTAATTCAGGCATTCAATGCTATCACTTTCCCTGTGAGTTCTGCTTCTGCTGAATCCCACAAGTTCTGAGAAGTTGTGTTTTCATTTTCATTTAGTTCAAAGTATTTTTTTAGTTTCTCTCAAGATTTCTTCTTTGACCCATACGTTATTTAGAAGTACATTGTTTATGGGGCGCCAGGGTGGCTCAGTCAGTGAAGCATCCGGCTTCGACTGCGGTTATGATCTCATGATTCGGGAGTTAGAGCCACACATCGGGCTCTGTGCGGAACGCTTGGAGCCTGGAGCCTGCTTCGGATTCTGTGTCTCTCTCTCTCTCTGCCCCTCCCTGGCTCACACTGCCTCTTTGGCTCTCAAAAATAAACATTAAAAAACAAATTTTTTTTAGTTAAAAAAAATAAGCATATTGTTTAATCTCCAAGTATTTTGGGATTTTCCTGCTATTTATTATCACTTTCAAGTCTCATGTCGTTGTCATCTTAAGGCAGGCATTGTATGGTTCCTATTTTTGGCTGAATCTTGTATTTTTGAAATACAGCCTGCTCCCTGTTGACGAGGGAGTTTGGAAAAGCTGGGGTTGGGGGCGGGGAACCTCTTTACTCATCTCCTCACTTGTGCGATTAGTGGCATGAGTTTAGAAAAGTCACGTGACCTCGGTGGATGCATTTACTCCTTGGCCTCATACGGGGGTTGGAAATTACTGGTTGAGTGTCTTCTGGCTTCATGTTGTGCTCAAACGGAGAAGAGGGACCAGAAAGGAATCAAGTACACATAGGAGTTACCACGTGATAAAAATGGCATCAGAGTAGAGAAAGATTATTCAGTAAATCGACCAGGTCTAGGAGGACCCTGTTCACAGAAACCACCACATCCATCAATTTTCATCCAACGAAAAGAGGCTCAACATGACACGTGAAAGAAACACAGAACGAAGCTATCAAGGGTGCTTCGTTGAAGGCCACACATCCACCGACCGGGGGACCCAGCCGCTCCACTCCCAGATACTCACCGACGACAAAGTCTATGTCCCCCCCAAAGACTCCGACACAAATATTGACACAGCTGTGTTTCAAGTTCGAACCTGGGAACCACCCAAATGTCCGTCAATAGGTGAACGGACAGACGAATCGTAGAAGATCCAGATAAGCGAATGCAACTCCGCCACGAAGAGGAACAAACGACTGATTCACACAAACCATAATGCAATTATCTTGAAAGACACTGGAGCTAGGGGGAAGGTGGAGGCGTCCCTCCCGTAGGTCTCCGTTCATATAAAGTCCTCTAAGCTGAAAGTTCTAGAAAGCAGATCAATGGTTGCATGGCCGGGGCGGGGCGGGGTGGGGGGGAGGGAGAGGAGGGGGACAGGGAATTTACATTCCCATCAGGAATGAGGAGACTTCTGTGGGTAACAAATGTGCTTCCTGTCTCCATTTCCTCATCTTGAAACCCGTGACAACTTCACGGGGAGAGCCGCAGGTCAAAATTTATCACGTGGCCTAGGGGCACCTGGGGGGCTCAGTTGGTTGAGTGTCCCACTTTGGCTCAGGTCACGATCCCATGGTTTATGGGTTCGAGCCCCACGTCGGGCTCTGTGCTGACAGCTCAGAGCCTGGAGCCTGCTTCGGATTCTGTGTCTCCCTCTCTCTCTGCCTCTCCCCGGCTCATGCTCTCTCTCAAAAAAAATAAGACAAACGTTAAATACGTGTGGTTTGCTTTAAGTCAATTGTACTTCAATGAACCTTGAAGATCTATCACGTGACATCCTGCTCGTCTCCCAGACTGATGGGGAAACACCGGGATGCCACAGTCCTCTGGCCCAGGGGGAGGAAGCAAGCCCTGGCCTACACGACCGTGGGGCCTAAATGGGCACAACCGTAGGCTAGGAAACTCAGCAGCCACCAAAATTTGATGTGCGCCTCCCTTTTGACCCACTTCTGGGAGAGATACCACTTTCGGGAAGTGCCCTCTATTAGTTTTCGATCCCAGTCACAATACGTTCCCCAGAGTTAAGAGACCTGAAACACCACCCACTCACGATCAAGGTCCCAAGACCGGAAGTCCAGGTACAGCCCCACGAAGTGGAGATCAAACTGGTACCAGAGCCCGTGGATCCTTCCAGAGAATTCTACAGGTTAACAAGCAAGTACATCCAGGGGCGCCTGGGTGGCTCAGTCAGTGAAGCATCCGACTTCGGCTCAGGTCATGATCTCACGGTTTGTGGGCTGGAGGCCCGTGTGGGGCTTGGTGCTGACAGCCTAGAGCCTGCTTCAGATTCTTTGTCTTCCTCTCTCTTTCTGTCCCTCCACCGCTCATGCTCTGTCTCTCTCAAAAATGTATCCACAGTAAAAACACAACATAAACAAGCAAGTGCCTCCAGGTTCTCTCTTCTGTCGAGATCTTCCTCTCCAACAGGGGCAGAAAACACACAACGCTCTGCCTCTTGCTTTTTACCTTATTAATATTACGAATCAGGCTCGCTCTTTTTCACAGCTGGGTACTACTCCGCCAGGTGGAAATACAGGTCATTTATGGACCCCACCAAGGGCTGTGCTCCTTTCCGGAGGCTCCGGGGATGGGCCGGCTTCCAGGTCCCTTCAGATTACCGGCAGACTTCAGCGACGTGTGACTGTAGTGCCAACGTGCCATTTCCAGCTGGGACCCTAGCGTTGCTCCCAGGGGCTGCCCTCAGGCCTTCTCAGGGTTTCTGCGCAGCCCCCACCCGGCTTCAAAGATTTCCTTCTATTTCATCTTCCTGCCACCGGTGAGAGAAATTCTTTTACTTTTTTTTCCATTCATTTTTTAAATATGTTTATTGTTTTGATGGAGAGCACAGGCAGGGGAGAGGTCGAGAGAGAGCGAGACAGAGGATATGAAGTGGGCTCTGTCCTGACAGCAACGAGCCCGATGTGGGGCTCAAACTCACAAACCATAAGATCATGAGCGGAGCCGAAGTTGGACCCTCAATCGACTGGCCCACCCAGGTGCCCCAGAAATTGTTTTTATTTTTTTTCTAATATTTATTTATTTTTGAGAGAAAGAGAGTGAGTGGGGGAGGGACAGACAGAGTGAGACAGGGGACCCAAAGCGGGCTCTGTGCCGACAGCACAGAAACTGGTGCAGGGCTCAAAGTTACGAACCACGAGATCATGACCTGAGCCAAAGTTGGACCCTCAACAGACTGAGCCACCCAGGCACCCCCGAGTTCTGGAGGTCACAAGTCTGATGTGGGGGCACCTGGCTGGCTCAGTCGGTGAAGTGTCCAATTCTTGATTTCAGCTCAGGTCATGATCTCACAGTTTCTGAGTGTGAGCCCTGTGTCAGTCTCTGCTTGGGTGGGGAGCCTGCTTGGGATGCTCTTCTCTCTCTGTCCCTCCCCCGCTCACAGTCTCTCTCAAGAAATTATTAAAAGAAAAAAAAAAGAAAAAGAAAAAGTTCTCAAAATCTGGGAGGGGGAGGAGGGGGAGGAGGGGGAGGAGGGGGAGGAGGGGGAGCCAAAATCATGGTGTTGGGAGGGCGGATTTCTTCTGGAAGCTCTGAGGGGAGAGAACCCATTTTCTTGCTTTTTCCAGCTTCCGAAGGCTTCCTCGACTCATTGGCTTATGGCCCCTGCCCCTGCGGGGCAATCTCGCCATCCCACCATCTTAAGGTCCTCACCCTCCTCACGTCTGCAAAGGCCCTCTGGTCACAGAAGGTAACATTCCAAGGGGTTGGAGGTCAGGAGGTCAACCTAAGGGGCCGTATTCCGCTCTGCAAGTTGGGCTGCAGACGGGTGGAGGTTTTATGTCACCACATGTGTTACAAGACTGAAGCGAGAGAGAGAACGTGTGTTTTCCTGCAAGTGTGGACGACTCTGTGGGCCAGGACCTACCAGGAACTGGGAGCCGCGGTTGTGTCGGGGGCGGAGGGGGGTGGGAGGGGGGCGGGCAGAGGTGTGAGGGAGAGTTCATATTCACTGCATCGTGTGAATTTTGCTCCGGGACATATGATGCTTTTTCAAACAACAACTGTGTACGGGGGGACCGGCAGGCTCAGGTGGAAAAGCACGTGCAGAGCCCAGGGCGGGGCTTGAACTCATGACCGTGAGATCAAGACACGAGCTGAGTTCAAGAGGCGGAAGCTTAACCAACTGAGCCACCCTGGTGCCCCTGCATACTGTGAATTTAACGCACCGGCTAGCGCCTGCCCCACCCCTGCCCCCAGTACAGCCACCATTTTGCGGTCAAAGACCAAGGACCCACTCCAGCTGCTGTCAGTTGGGGAGCAGCCAGTTCAAGCCACAAACCCAAGGGGACACCTTAAGCCTTTGATTCCTCGCTGGGATGGGGAAAATATGACACCCTGCTCCCGTTCCACTCTCCCCAGGGAGCCGGGCGCCCATGGAGCTTCAGGGAGATTGGCCCAGATTGGGGGGTGGGGCTCGCACTGTTGGGGGTTTCTCCAAACAAATGGCTCAGACTGTTTTGTGGACCCTGAACAGGAGGAGGCTGGAGGGTGTGTGGGAAGCACTGAGCTCTGAGTCAAAGTCAGAAAACGGGTTTCAAAGTCCCCTCTCTGGCGCCTGGGTGGCTCAGTTGATTAAGTGTCCGACTTCGGCTCAGAGCCTGGAGCCTGCTTCAGATTCTGTGTCTCCCTCTCTCTCTGCCCCTCCCCTGCTCGTGCTCTGTCTCCATCAATCTCTTTCTCTCATAAATAAACTTAAAAAAAAAAAAACCCTCTGCCTCCCGTCATAAGGAGGCCTCAGTAGCGACACCTGAAGGAGACGCCCCGTCCAGCCTCAAATACAGAGACTTTGGAAAGGGCGCCTGGGTGGCTCAGTCGGTCAAATTTCCAAGTTGAGCTCAGGTCATGACCTGGCAGTTTGTGAGTCTGAGCCCCGCATCGGGCTCTCCGCTGTCAACACGGATCCTCTGGGCCCCCAAGCCCTCTCAAAATACATAAATAAAAAGAGAGAGAGAGAGAGAGACTTAGGAAGAAAGGCACCAAGGCCAAGAACGCCGCTTTGCCCAGAGCGCGGCAGGCTGGGGGCCTGAGCCCTCTGGGGCCCCCTCGGCCTGCCCTGGAGTGCGGTCAGCAGACAGTGCTGTCACCTGGAGGGCTGCCTGCGGTCAGGCCTGAAAAAGCACACTGAGGGGCTTTGCAAGGAGCGGCCCCCTCAGCTCCCTGACCCAGGGCCTGCTGGAACGAGCCAGCTTCCTGTCCTCACCGGGCCCAGAAGCGGGGCATCGGTCCCTCGGGTTTGCCCAGGACGGCCCCGCCCCCCCACACCTGCGGTCTCATATAGTCAAAAACAGCAGTCCCTTCCGCCCTCCGACAAACTACCAAACGAGCCATCATTTTACTGACAAATGCGCCCAGCTACTTCTCTGCGAACGGCCGATCCAGGGAGGAGCAATTTCAGCACCAGGAACAACTTCGTGGTAACAGGCAGCCATCCACAGAGAAACAAAAGGTGGCCCGTCCACACGACGAAAGACTATCTGACAGGCAACGACACGGACGAACCTTGAGAACGGGATGCTGAGTGAAAAGAAGAGCCAGACGCGAAAAACCACACACCGTTTGAGATGTCCGGAATGAGCAAGCCCAGAGAGAGGAAGGAGATGAGGAGGCGCTGAGGGCTGGTGGGGGGCTGGGGGATGGGAGGGAGAGATGGGGGGTTGACAACTGGAAGGTTCGGGTTCTCTTTGTGGGCTGGTGAAAACGTACAAGTGATGGTGGGGATACTGGCAAAATCCTATGAATGAGTATACGAAAAAAAGAAACAATCAATCAAAACAACCCGACCGATCATACACTTTAAATGGGCAGAAAATATCTCCATAAAATAAAACTATTACCCTTCCCCACCTTCAAAAAAGCTTACCTTGCAGCCCTGTGTCAGCGGCTCATTACAGAGGAGGTTCTACGGTGGAAACAAAACACTCCCTGCGCACTCGGAAGCCTGCCTCTCGGGGTCCCTTCTCCCTGCTTTTTATCCCCCTTGGAGACCCACCAGCCACCTCACCCGGGCCTCGGCTCTATCACTGACACCTGCTCGCAACCCCGCCTCCTCCACACCAAAGGACACCTGTCTGTATCTCATTCACGCCACCTGCTGGGGCCGGGCTGCGTCTCGCCTGAGGTCTGGGAATGCAAAAGCAACGCTCTAGAAAGGAAGGAGGCCCCCAGGGCCCACCTGTAAAGGAACGTGAAGGCTTTCAAGGGACGAACAGAGGTGGCCACCGGCTCTCTCCTCCCCGGGAGCCCCAGGCGCTGAGGCAGAGGCTTGCACCTGTTAGCGGGTGGTGGAAAGGGGACACGGGCGGCCAGTTCTTGTGGCTGAGTCTCATCTGCTGGGCCAGGCTGATCCGGCCCGTCAAAGCTGGACACTGCCCGGTCCTCACGGAGACCGACTCCTTGGTGCCCAACCCGAGACTTGAGAAGTTTCCTAGCTGGCCCCTGAGAGGCCAAGAGGGCCGGCCGCCGGCAAGTTCCAGACCACGCCATAGCCTTTCCCTAGACCCTCCCATTTCCCAGCACGGACATGGAGAGCCAGAAGGATCGGCCTGCCTCTTTTTAGAGAGGAGAGGAACTTGGCCCAGGGAAGTTTAAAGGACTTGCCCCAACCACACAGCGGGTTGCAGGTGGCTCAGCCATGGGTCTTGATGGAAATCCTCTCCGTTCTTTTTCCTTCCCAAGGTCAACAAGCATGCACCGCCCCCTTCCAACTTCAGCTTAGGTCGTAATCTTGCAGTTCGTGAGTTAGAGCCCCACATCGGGTTCTCTGCTGCCAGCATGGAACCCACCTCGGATCCCCTGTCTCCCCCTTTCTCTCTCTCTCCAACTTGTGCTCACTCTCTTGTTGGGAGCTGTTTTGGGCTCACAGGTTGAGACCCCTCCCTGTGTGGAAAAGGTTGAAGCAAAAGCTCCCCAGCCTGGCGCCTAATCTTACAACTACTCTCCTTGGCCTAAGGAATGTAATGCTCTTTTGTTTTACAGCATTTAGATAAAAGGGAAGGACCTGGAGCAGGATGCTTTGATGGATTACATCTGAATGAGAGTAGCCTGACCACCTTCAAGTTGCATCTTGGGGATGGGTTGCACAGATTGATAGCACTTATGAGCTGGCTGAATATTGGTGTGATTCGTGTAAATGTTAGTCTCCTATTATGTAAATTCACTCGTTCACGGGCAAAGGACACGCATTGGGAATTCTGTCCTTGCAGAATGGGGGTTGGACCTCCCCCATTGTAATTGGAAGAATAGGCAATGACTCCTGGCCTGTTTATAGATAATTAACATAGCAGGCCTAGGTAACTTCCTGTCCTCTCCCCCAGCCTTACATTTATATGCTAACTCCCTTGAAAACAACTTGCAAAATTGAGGAAATCGCTGCTTTACTCATATTACACATTATTGTTCAAACTATGCTTACTGATGGGCTGTCACTCATTGCTGTAATGTAACTCACTACCTTTAAAATAAAGACACTGAGGCCGGCAGGGCAGAGACGCCAGAGACGCCAGAGATGCCAGAATTGCCAGGGCTGCCGGCTTGGTCATCAGACTCCATCTTTCTCGTGGCTCTCTCACCTCATTTCGCCTGACCGTCCGTCCTTCGTGGACCCCTAGATTCGCCGGAACAAGGACCGACCCCGGCACTCTCTCTCTCTCTCTCTCTCAAAAATAAAATAAACATTAAATAGAAATAAAACGGTGGGGCGCCTGGGTGGCTCAGTGGGTTAAGAGTCTGACTCTTCACTTCAGCTCAGGTCATCATCTCATGGTTTATGGCTTCCAGTCCTGCATGGGGCTCTGCAGGGACACTGTGGAGCCTGCTTCGTATTCTGTCTTCCCCTCTCCGCTGCCCCCCTCCCTCGCTCTCTCTCTCCTGCAAAAATAAACAAACATTAAAAATAAATAAATAAAATGGTTAGTTTTATGTTACGTTTTACCTTAACGCAAAATGTGCCACTTTTATTTTTATTTTACTTTATCGATTTTTTTTAACTCATTTCTTTTTTATTAGTATTTTTTAACAATTTATTTTGAGAGCGCGAGCAGGCGAGCAGGAGCAGGGAGGGGGCAGAGCGAATCCCAAGCAGGCTTCGTGCTGTCAGCATAGAGCCTGCCACAGGGCTTGAACTCATGAACCGTGAGATCATGACCTGAACTGAAGTCAAGTCAGATGCTTCAGTGACTGACGGAGCCACCCAGGCGCCCAGGCCCAGTATTTGAAAAAAAAAAAAAATCCAAACTCCTGAGCCCCACCCAGGTCTTCTGAATCGGAATCTCCAGGCCAGAGCCCCAGGAATGTGTATTTTAGCAAGGGCCAAGGTGAATTTTAGGACCGGAAGAAGTCGCTCTTCTATGAATGGCTCGGTGGCCCCGGGTCCATCACGTAGTCTGTGTCTCCATTACTTCATCTGTAAACGGTGATGATGTTTTTCCTTCCCATCTGGAAGTATTCTTGGCAGGATCGGTGACGAAATAGGTGAGGAAGCGTTAGGACACACGGTGACCTTAAAACACGCAAGACGGTCCTAAAATGGGGACATTCTTGTTAAAGACCCCAGGAGCAAGGAGTTGGCATTGAAGATGCTACCCACCCAATGAGCACCCACTGAATGAAAGAGCCATATAATCAAGACTGTCATGTCCATGATCAAGCTTTGAAACCAAAACCAAACCTTGGACCATGGTCTGAAAACTGGGGGCACGTGGGAGCCACGGCAGATACCCTTGGGCTCTTGCCTCCGTAGTAAGGTCCAACTCTTTTTTTAATTTTTTTTAAGGTTTATTTTTGAGTGAGAGAGAGAGAGACAGAGTATGAGTGGGGAAGGGGCAGAGAGAGGGAGAGAGAATCCTCAGCAGGCTCCGTGCTGTCAACACAGACCCAACGCGGGGCTCGAACTCGGGAACCGCAAGATCATGACCTGAGCCAAAGTGGGACGCTTAACGGACTGAGCCCCCCAGGCGCCCCAGTAATGTCCACCTCTTGATCTCGGCTCAGGTCATGATCTCATCCATGCTGATAGTGGGGACTGCTTGGGATTCTCTCTCTCCCTCCCCCTCACCCCTGCTCGGGAGCTCTCTCTCTCTTTCTCTCCCCAGAAAAGCGTATCTTAAGGCTGCATTGGTGGAAAGAGGAATGTAATCCAGGTTGGATTCATTATTATTATTTTCAGGCTTTTCCCTTCTGATTAAATGAAAAAAAAAATTGGAGCATCTCCTTGAGTCCCTAAAAGCACCGCGGGCCCCAGGCACCGTGTCCACAGTGCCCAGGGGAGTGGTTGCCCGAGACCTGGCTGCACCCCCGGAGGTTCTGATTCAATTGGTCAGGGCTGTGGCGACAGCAGGAGACCCTCAGGGGCAGCCTGGGGGGAGCGCCACGGCCCAGGCTGGTCCCCCCCCCCCCCGCAGGAGGCTCAGCAAGTGTCCCTCCCCACTGGAATCGCCAGCCTGAAGCCTAACGAGGGTGGTGACTGACAAGGTCCAAGGCCAGGGAGGCCAGGTGTGCCCACGCCCACGCAGTATCTAAACAGCTTAAACCCAGAAAGCCAGGATCGATCTGGCCCTTTAATCCTCAAGACCCACCCACCTCCCGCCCCGCGCTGGGGTGGGTGACCGGAATGATGGGCCTTGCAGGGCCCCCAAGCTGAAGGACCGAAGACACATTCAGGAAGCCACGTGGCCCTGTGCGGGACGTGGCTGCTCCCCTTCCCCGCATCCACCCAGAGACACACACAGGCAAAGCTAGACACTCACAGCAGCTAGTGAGACTCCCGGCCCCTCCCCTTCCCCGCCCCCCGCCAAACACCCACAGATACACCCACCCATGCACCGACACGCCACACATGCCCAGACCCCACCTGCCCTCGCAGAGACAAGCACACTCACGCACGCACGCCACACATGCACACGCATGCAGTCTGGTCACTGACAAACACCTGAGTTGATCTAAGATTTTAAGACAGCAGGCAGGCTGGGGCGCCCAGGGGGCTCAGTCGGTTAAGATCTGCCTTCGGCTCAGGTCACAATCTCACCGTTCGTGGGTTCGAGGCCAGCGTCGAGCTCTGTGCTGACAGTTCAGAGCCCGGAGCCTGCTTCAGATTCTGGGTTTCCCTCTCTCTCTGCCCCTCCCCGGCTTGCACGCTCGCTCTTCCTCTCTCTCTGCGTCTCAAAAATAAATAAAATATTTTTTTAAAAAAGGGGGGGGGAGCAGAGGGCAGACTGAAGACAAAACAAGGAGGGAAGATTTCCTAGCTAGAAAAGCGACCAAGCAGGAAAGTTAACCGCACCAGCCACGAAGAAAGACTCTCAGTGAAACGGGGCAAGAATCCTGTAATTACATGGTCCAGATGCTCGCACACACACACACACACACACACACACACGAGTTCCCTGCTGTGCTAACAGCTTCCGGTTTGAGAATGTGCAGAAAGACGAGGCAAAAGGAACCCACCAATGAGGTTTTGGAGTGACAGTGGGGGGTCTGAAGCCAACGGCCCAAGAAAGAATTCCTGAAGCTGTCTTTGGTGCAAAAAGGTGATTTTCATTAAAGCCCGGGGACGGGACCGAGGGCAGACGTCGCGGGCAGGGAGAGCGTCCTGGGGACCGAGAGGAGGGAGGCTGGTTATACAGTGTGGAGCTGGGAGGAGGTGCTGTCCAGCGAGGAAGTTTCCAGCGAGATTTTCATGGGTTAAAGATCCTGGAGTCATCCTAGCTACTGTCACGCGAAGGCTGTTTTTCCCCCTAGCAAAGCATCAGCGTGAAGTGTCTGGAGAAACTGGCAGCCAGCCCCAGGCTTCTTGCTTATCGACAGGAAATCGGGAGACAAGAGCTAGGGGAAAGGATTAGGTTTCAAAGACTACCGCTCTTCCACAGAAGATGGAAGGAGTCCGGCGATCGTGTGAGGGAGGAAGAAACAGCAAATTCAATCACACGAAGGCACAGAACAACGAATGAACTTGCAGACTCCGGCGAGGAGCCCCACAGCTGCCCTCCTAAGGCCGAAGGACTTGATCATCTAGGGGCTGAGGAGCCCCTCTACGCAGATGTGCTCACTGCCCTTAACGCTGTCGGCCTGGACGTCCTCCTCCTGGGTCGTCACAGCGATGAGGGGCATAAGGCAAGCGGAGGGCAAGGCACGAGAGGGGCCTATGCGATATTCCTCGGGTTTCCCTGAACGCCCAAGAACAAAGGAAGTGAAAGAAAACCAACAGGAACTGACAGCGATCGGTAACTGACAACGATCGCGGCCTCCATCCGTTTACAAAGGTCTCAGTCGGTTACCAGAAAAAGATAATCTTATCTATCATAGCCTAATCTCCAGGAACCTCTAGACTCGTCTCCTGGAGCCCCTGATATCACCCCTCCCCTCCCTAGTGACCGGGGAACAAAGGCACAAGGAAATGGCAGGTAGAATTAAACTTCCTTATAACCTGAGCCCACTGACAGTTCCCTGAGGCCAATACAGAGGGAAGGCTTCTCCAGGACACCGATGTCTCCGTGTGCATGCTTCGCTGGAGGGAAAAGCTAGCTTCGCCTGACAACAGCGCGCCCTCCGGCAGTCGGGGAGTCTTTAGGATATGACAGTCTCCGTGGAAGCCTCCTTTTGACTTGACCTCCCCCAAGTCCATGGTCTAGGACCAGTCACTGGGCACACCCCCAGCACGACTCTTCCTGCCCACGGATCCTGTCTCCGGGCTTTAATAAAATCACCCTTTTACACCAAAGACGTCTTCAGGAATTCTTTCTTGGACATCGGCTCCGAGCCCCACAAACCCCACCATCACCCCAACACTTCAACAGTTTTGTAATGTTAGGTTTTCCTTTATTTTTTTTTTTTTAATGTTTATTTCTTTTTCAGAGAGGCAGAGAGGGGGTGGGGCGGGGGGAGACAGGCAGAGACAGATGGAGACATAGAATCTGAAACAGGCTCCAGGCTCTGAGCTGTCAGCACAGAGCCCGATGCGGGGCTCAAACCCACGAATTGTGAGATCATGACCTGAGCCGAAGTCAGACGCTCAACCGACTGGGCCCCCCAGGCGCCCCTGTAATGTTAGGTTTTCATATTTGATGTCTCTTCCCTTCTACCGTCAATGCCACAAGGGGCGGGACAGCCTCCCCCTTCACTGCCGTACCCCAAGCGGAGCGCACAGGCAAACGAGTGACCGACGACACTGAAGGACTCTATTTTGGGGTTCAGAGCACCTTCTCAAAAGAGGGTCCACGCAGAGGGGCTGAGTGGGGTTCGCAGCAGCGGAGGAGTCAGGGCAAATCCGGCGTCGCGGCCACGGGGCTGCTCCGAAAGGCGCTTTGCTACAGAAGGTGACAAAGTTCCCAAGTTCGGAAGGGGGAGCCCTGGCCAGCCGCGGCTTCGCAACCGGAAGCATTTCTTTAAGAAGCAGCCAGGAGGTTCCTCAAAAAGCTAAAGCGAACTGCCGTGTAACTCAGCAAACCCTCCGAGGGAAAGACTCCGGGAGACAAAAACCAGACGCCGCACAGAAACCCGCACACGTGTGTCCACGGCGGCGCTCACGGAAAGGAGGCAAACGCCCATCCAGCCCGCGGGGCAGACAGAACGTGGGGTCCGGCCCCACGGCGGAGTCTATTCCAGCCGCTAGAAGGGCTCCGAAGCGCGGATTCACGCCAGGGCACGGACGAACCTCGAAACCAGGACACCAAGTGCATTTACACGAAACATCCAAACCAGGGAAAGCCGGAGAAACAGAAGGCCAACTGGAGGCTGCTGGGGACCAGGAGAGGAGGCGAAGGGCGTGGAGTTTTCTGCGGGGCCGATGCAAACGCTTCTGAACTGGCTAGGGGGGACGCCATCAGACGCCTGAACGGTAGGTGAATTTTCGCATTCACGCACAGAAGCCGGCAGGAAACGCTGGCAGGGCCGAGCTGGGCCCACGGCGCCCTCTTCCCAGGCTGGGCTGTGTCTGGAACCCCCGCTGCCCGAGGCCCCGGATGCAGCAGGAGTCATCGATGAGGAATTAGCGGAATTAGCAACACCGGGAGCACAGACGCGGCGACCAGGGGCTGCCGGATGTTGCCCTTGGCACTCAGCGGTGTCCCGCGACCCCGTCCCCCACTGTGCTCTGCGAGGACACTGCTGCCCTGGACGCGCTCCTACACCGATGTTGCCTCGCTGGGAAATGGTACAAGGTCACCTTCGAGACCCCACAGCGCCGAGAGCTTTAGACCTACTTGGCCGCGTGGGACTTCGCACACTGGAGTACCATTCGGCACGCGGAGCCAACGAGCTCTCGAGCCACGGGGAGGCGTGCAGGAACCCTAAATGCGTGAGGCTAAGCGGAGAAGCCAATCCGAACAGGCACCCTGCGGGAAGGCCCCCAGTCTGAGACATTCCGGGAAAGGCAAAACGATGGAGACGGTGGAAGGATTCGTGGTTGCCAGGGGTTAACGGGGAGGGAAGGACGAACGACAGAACACAGAGGACTTCCGGGGCAGAGCAACCTACTCATTATGACGCTGTAACAGCGGATACCTCTCATCACACGTTGGTCCAAACCGCTAAGTCCATGGGTTCTAACCAATGTACCCCCTGCGGTGGGGGGGGGGAGGCAGGGGGTGCAGGAGAAACCTGTCCCTTCCACTCAGTTTTGCTGCGAACCTAAAACTGATCTCAAGGTTATTTACAAGCGAGATAAAAGTACTTAAACGCGTGAATATTTTCCTAATACTACAGAGTTGTCCCAATAGTTAAATGCACTAGACAATACACTTGGCTGTGAGCTGGGGTTGTGTGTGTGTGCGTGAGTGTGTTTAGATCTGACCCTCAGATTCTGGTTTCTTTAAAATTCTTAGGCTGCAAACACACACACACACTGCTTTCTCTCTTTCACCGCCTTGCCGGATCTACTTGCATAATTCTCTCATGCATCTACAAAAAAACAGACGACTCTTTGTCAACGGTTGAGTCGTCAATGCAGGAGATAACTTTAATAGGATCCAAAATGCAAATCAGAATTTTTGTAAGTAAAATCCCAACGTCTACGTGGACTCCTAATAGCGATCTTTGAGCCCAGAAAATCAGAGGATTTTAACAACCTGAACACAAGAGAGGCCGCCGCTGGGGAGGAAACCGAGGCCAAACTGTGCAAGTGTACGAAGCCACACTTATGAATAGTTCGGCGCCCCAGAGAACTGCTCTCAGTAGCAACTGGGAAGCCAGTTAGCCCAGAGAAAACATTTCCATGGGTAGCACTGTGGTGGGCCGGGAACCAGTCCTGCGCCTCCAGCTGGCTCCAATAGATGCTATCGCTGAATACATTTTTGTTAACAAAGACGCCGAGCAACACGGATGTAGAAAGAAGGCCGCCTCTCCCAGATGGGCTAACGGTACAGAAGACAGCCGGCCATTTGGCGTTGGAAACTGGCAAAATTCTTGGGGTCCCAGCAGACATAAAGTTCTTTCATTCGCTGAATGCAACCCAGCGTTGGCGACACACTCGACTCCAACGTCCCCGACGAACGCTGGCGACACAAAAGAGCCTTTTAATTTGCAAACATATCTGAGCAACACAAAGGCATGAGCAGCGAACGTGTCCTAAAGCGGACATCTGATGGTATTTTCAGTTCCGCAGAGTATACATTGTATGGTCCTTTGAAAGAGGGCTCTTGGTTTGTGGACGCCGCATAGGTAATTCACAGCGGCTTGAGATCAGTTACATACCACCAGACGCGCAGGCCTCCGTCTTGTATAACGAGAACGCGTGCTCGACACCGGGCTGGGCAACGGTTTTTCGGGACCGTTTAAGTGAGGGTTTAGACGACAGCGTAAGCCCGTGCCTTCCGACAGGAGGCTTTATCCCCAGGTAGGACGAGGGTGTAGGACATTCCTATTCCTGGCGAGTTACGAGGCCCCCTCCTTCTCTGGCGTCCCACCACCACCCTGCTCAATGGACAAAGCATGTGTTGTTGGGAGAATGAATGAGGACAGCTTTCTTCTGTGCATTTCATTAAAACCTGAAAGCTAGGGTGTGCTGCCAGAGACGATGCCCCAGCGCGTTCCAACGGCCGAACACACAAATCTGACTCACTCCCCAGGCGCCCGGCTCCACACTGCTCGTCTCGATGTCAAGGGATATTCGGCGAGCCTGATGCTTTTATCGTGGAAGAGTTTTCTACCGTTATTAGGGACCAAATAAGGGTTCTTTGTGGTGATGGCTGGAAACACAACACGAGACGGTGTAAACACCGTTTCAGAACTCACCAATAGTTCACCGAGTCAACCAAAGACTTTATTTCGTAAAAGCAAGTAACACCAAAGGACTGTGGAGGGTCCACAGTCATTGCAAAAATAATGACTTTCGAAACATCCAAGGCATAAGCGGAATCAATGGTTACAACTCGAATCTGCAGCCAATATACACATTTCTGTCCAAGGTCTAGGCTTGATTTCTACATATTTTCACACACGTTCCCTGTGCCTGCGGGCAAAACGGGGACTCTTGAAAGCCGAGCCCGGCTTTCTCAGGATTTCGAAGAGGACCAAGCAGCTCACCGAGAGCTCTGGTTTGCCGACTGAGTCCCAGAAATCAGGTCTTCCGACGTCTTACCACACACTGTATCTCTGAAAAAATAAAATCAGGATTTAGATTCCCTTGCCGACGGTCCGGTCTCCATGCTCTCTGGCTCAGACCGTGCTTTTCCTTGGTCTTTCCAGCCCCTGGGAACCCAAACGGGGTCTCTCTTTAAGGGCTTCATTAGAGAAGTTTTTAAGAACACTAAAACCAAGTAGAGGCGGTGGATAAAAGTATCCATTACTTTTTCCATTAAGGACCAAAAAAAAAAAAAAGAAAAAAAAAGAAAGTGCACTGGCAATCGGGAAAATGGTGACAGTCAGTCACATGGTTAACAAAAATGGTTCTATAAACCCCTCCTTTCAAATCAGGTCCCAGGATGTTCGAGACCGAAAGGGGGTCAGAAAAGCGGTTAATACGAATGATTCCTCTACACGAAAAAAAAAGCCCTTCATGGAAAGCGGCTGAGGGACAACAGGTCCACGGGAAAGATCCGACCCTACAATTCTAGCTTGCATGTCCGACCTCGCGAACAGGTGTCTGGCGGGTGGGCGAGCTGCTCCTCCCGGTACTTCCAGAAGGAATGAAGAAATTAAAGTGGATTGCTGTGCTGATGAGAAGCCCGCAGTTACAGACTCTGAGAGCCAGGCCCTTGAGTCGGTAAGGCAAGAAGTTTTGTCGCCAGAAGACAGGGGACGCCTGAACCTGAAAGCAGGCACTGGAAGGCTGAGTCGGCCATATTTGGGCCAGACCGGTCTCAAAAATAAGGCAACATGTGGCTTCGAGGTTCGAGACCGTCCCCCGGAAAGGCCCCCGAGGCAAGAAAAGAAGCCGGCCGATGGCAAATCACCCCCAGAAGGTGTGTGGACGGGGCAGCGGTCACAGTTAGATGGGGCGACTTGGGGTCACGGGAGGCGGGAGACCCTGGAACCAGCACTCAAACGTCACGACTCCGAGCAGCAATCTCTGGCGTTTTGGAGGTGTGTTGCGTTGGCCGGATTTCTTACCCCCCCCAAAAGAAGACACGAAGGTGAAGCCCCCCCACCGGAGAGATGAGGGCACCGAGGCGGGACCCCCACCGGGGGCGGGGCTGGACACGAGGCGGAGAGCACTGCCGGCAGCGCGCGGCTCCCTCCAGGTCCGGCCGAGTCCTACAAGCGCTTGTAGGTGCCCAGGAGAGCTTTGCAGTTGGGACAGTAGTGGTCCACGTCCTGCAGGGCGTCCACACAGAACGGGATGAAGCAGCAGCCCGCGACGCACCTGCGAGAAGAAACACAGCCACACGCGGCGCGGGTCACCCTCCGTAACGGTTTTGGAGGGTGGTGGATACACCACATGTCCTAACCCCTCCCAGAACCAATGGCCGTCACCTTACTTGGCACAAGGGTCTGTGCGGGTGTCATTAATGACCTCGAGATGGGCTCCTGGGGGATTACCCAGGCAGGCTCCCTAAACTCAATGACTGATGTCCTTGCAAGAGAGAGGAGAGGGACACGGAAATACAGGGAGGGACAAAAGCCACGTGAAGACGCGGGCAGGGACGGAAGTCTTGCAGCCAGGAGCCGAGGGCCCCCTGGACCACCAGGCAAGGTGGGATTCTGCCCTTAAGGTCTTCGGAGGGAGCACGAACCCACGTGGGTTTTGATTTTGAACCCACGGCCTCCGACATCGCGAGAGAATAAATTAAGATGGTTTTAAGCCGACAGGTTTGTGGGTATTTGGAACGGCGGGACACTAGTGCACCAGCCCACGCCAAGGCTGCTCTGTCAGACAGACTGTCCTGGGTGTATATTCACACCGTGGGTCGTCTGGGCATCTGTCCAAGTCTTACCCTGGGGCCGGGGACTTTGTAAAGGGCACGAACGTGCCTGTTTTAGGCTGTTCTGCCGCTGTGGCCCGAAAACACCCACTGAGGGGCGACCTGTGAACAAACAGTGTCGTCTGTCGCACTGGAACTTAAAAGGGGCTGGATTCGGTCCCAGGGCTGCAGCATGCTGACCCCGGTCGAGACCGATTACTCTTCATACGGAGACGTTACTTCTTAGGGCAACGACCAATCAGAATTCCCCAAAGAATATGTCTTAACTACGGAATCCGATCCGGCACCCACTGGCCAGACCTCCAGAGAGCCTGTGCTGAAATAAGAAAGAGAGCCGGTTTTGGTCCCCAGTTCCTGGCGAGGCACTCCAAATCTCTCAGAATTTCCGGAGTGACAGGAGCGCCTTCTGTTATGCAAAACAACCCCCTTTCGACCACGCCTGGTTTTATGCTAATGAGGCGGCCAGGGCAGGGCTGCTGCCTCCGGCTAGGGCTGGGCTAGGGCTGGCCTAGGGCTGGCGGGGTTCCTGGGTTAGAACTCTGGCCCTCTGGAGGGGACAGGGGCTGGGGCTGGACAAACTCTTGAACAACTGTATCTGGAGGGCTTCCGGATCGGTGAACACAAACTGTTCAGCTGGCCAGCCCAGCTCCACGGGGACAGCGGCTCCTGCACCGGAGACCCTTATGGACCTCGCTTTGTGTCCCTCTTCATGGGGCTGTTATTCGTTTTGTATCCTTCGCGGCAAACTAGTGACTGTTAAGTAAAGCCCCTTCCGGGGTTCCGTGAGCTTTCTATCGAATTATCAAATCTAAAGTCAGGATCAGAGGACGCCCCCCGCCCCGTAACTGGTCGGGGCCAGAAGGATGGGAAGCCCGAGATTTATGACTGGCCATCGCTATTAGGGGGCAGTCTGTGGGACCCGGCTCTTAAGCTGCGGGGTCTGTGCCAACTCCAGGTAGTCCGTGTCAGAGCCGAACTGAATCACAGGACACCCCGCTGGGGCTGGGGAGGCAGTTGGTAGGAGAAAACACTCCAAGGCCAATGTTCGTCTAAATGTATTTAAAAATCAGCATCTCATAACGTACGGCACGGGAAGTTAATCGATAATATTATAATCACTGTGTGTGGTGACAGATGGTGGGTAATTCGACCCACCGCGGTGATCCTTTCATAAAAACATCGCGGCACTATCTTGTGTCCCTGACGCTGATCTAATAAAGTCTCTCAGTTATGTCAATTATCATTCAATAAAAAAAAACAATTTACAGGAAGACCTTGATTTTTTACAGGAAGACCTTGTGCGGTCCAGCCCTACCTCGGTACGGTGCGACTGTGGGCAAGTCGCTTCCTGTCGTCCACCTGCCGACCTCTTTCCCTCCCGACAACTGGAGGTGGTGGACGCTGCCCCCCACCCCCCACCAGGGGTTGTTGGGGATAGACTAAGTGACCGCCGTGTTTGTGTGCCTAACACCGAGGCGAGGGTGAGCTCGCCAGGCACAGGCTGGCCTCGCTTGAACTTGGGTAAACTTAGATGATAAGAGGAATTTTTTTTTTTTTTTCAGATTATTTCCTCCCCAGGCCATATCCTGTTTCTGCTTTAGGTAAACCAACTGAGCCACCCAGGCGCCCCCGGACTCCTGATTTTGGCTCAGGTCACGATCTCCATTTGTGAGATCAAGCCCCGGAGGCTGTTGGGAGATTGTCTCTCTACCTCTCTCTCTCTTAAAAAAAAAAAAAAAAAAAAAGACAGGGGCGCCGGGGTGGCTCAGTCGGTGAAGCATCTGACTTCGGCTTCGGTCATGATCTCACGACTCACGAACTTGAGCCCCGCTCCAGCCTCCGAACTCTCGCTCCCTCTCTCTCTGCCCCTTGCTCACTTGCACTCTCTTTCAAAAAGAGGGAAAAAATTTTTTTTTAAATTAAAAAAGACAAAAATGAGTTCTCCTACAACTGTCCCAAGGTCAACGAACTTTTATTTGGCCTTTTCTGGCCAGGCCTGAAGACGGCAGCCGTCAGGGCGGCCCCGTGCGCAGGACAGGGCATCGGGCACCGGGAAACCTGCCTGTCTCCGCTCTACCCCTCTGAACGCGTGTCCCCGGTGAAGTTATTTCAGCTCCCTGGGGCTCTGACCTTCCCTTCGAAATTAGGAAGAGAAAGAGCTTTCCTTGAGCTGAGCCACAAACAAACAGAAGCAAGCCAGTCGTCCGAGAGGCCAGGGCTCCTAAGAAAGAAATGTGCAAACATGTTTCCTCTGAGGGAGAAAACAGAGCCTCCTCGGTGGTTTTCTGAGGGACTCTCAGGCCAGGAGCAAGAAGGCGGCCTTTATCTCTTTGGGGAGGAAAAAAAAACCCATGAAACTGTGTTTCCTAAAATTTCTCCCGAAACAAAACCTCTTCCAAATAGAACACCCTCGTGGTGCAGACATAAATATACACGTTCCCCGTGTAGCCAGAGGGAAAAATACCTAGGGTCACAAAAGGAGAGAGAGTTTTGAGGAGGATTTTAACGTGCAGACTGTTTAAAGCTTCTCGTAGAGTCAGGCACACGTGATTATTTCAGTCATGAAACTCCTCAAGAAAAAGAAATTCCGGGGGTGCCTGCGGGGGGCTCAGTCGGTTTATGCGTCCAACCCCTGCTCAGGTCACGATCTCATAGTTCACAAGTTCGAGCCCCGCATCGGGCTCTGTGCTGACAGCTCGGAGCCTGGAGCCTGCTTCGGATTCTGTGTCTGCCTCTCTCTCTGCCCCTCCCTCGCTCACCCTTCTTACTCTGCCTCTCTCTCTCTCTCTCTCTCAAAATAGGTAAATGTTAAAAAAGAAAAAGAAATTTCTAAGGGCATCCCCCCGCCCACACGCAGGGGCTGCTCCGTTTGCCCGGGGCGGGGTGTGAGCAGGCGAGCGAGCTAGCCGTGGCGGACAGGACGACAGCTTCAAGGCGTGATGTGCGGGAGGGTGGTGGTCTCCACCGGGGACGACTTCTACAAGGGGAGGGGGTGCGGAGGGCAGGGGTGCTGCTGACCTCTCCCCCCGAGGTGCCCGGGACGGACCCCGGCACCGAAGTCCATGCTTGCGGTTGAGAAGTCCTGCAAGAGAGGTGGGGGTGGGGGGGAGCCTGGAGGCCGGACTTACCCCAGCAGGCACAGGCTCCCGCAGGACAGCCAGGTGAGGGCGCCGGCATTATAGGACAGCTGAGTCACAATCATCTTGTTGCAGGAAGGACAGCACATCTGGACCGGACGGTCAAAAAAGGACACTGGCTGCTGCACGTAGACGGTCTGCACGGCAACTGAGGGAAAGGACAGGTGGCCTGTGAGTGGGGGGTGGGGGGGGAGCAGGGGGGTGGCTGGGGACGGGGGGAGCCCTCAAGATAACCGGGAGGTGGCAGGGGTGCTGACACCCACGTTCGCAGCAGCACCGCTCACAAGAGCCACCCGAGTGTCTCCAGTGAGCAACTCAGAAAACCACGAAGGGGCCTGTCCCTACAATGGAGTCTCACTGGGCCTTAGAAGGACATTCTGGGGGCGCCTGGGCGGCTCGGTCGGTTAAGCATCCGACTCTCGGTTTCGGTTCAGGTCATGATCTCACGGTTTTGTGAGTCTGAGCCCCGAGTCAGGCTCTGCTGACCGCGTAGAGCCTGCTTGGGATCTTCTCTCTCTGCCTCTCCCCCAACTCATGCTGTCTCTGTCTCTCTCGAAAATAAATACTAAAAAAAAACTTAGAAAGAAAAAAAAGGACATCCTGACTCACGCTGTGACGCGGACGAACTTTAAGGACATTGTGCGGAGCGAAATAAACCAGCCACAGGACAAAGGCCGCGTGACTTCCCGTGGCCGAGGCGCCGAGAATCCCCCACCTCGGGGGGGGGGACGGGGGGACGCCGGGGGCTGGGGGGCGGGGGGCCGGAGGGGCGGGTGTACGGGACCGAGGAGCTGCCGTTTAGCAGGTTTGGAGTTTCGGTTTAATACGATTTCGGAGTTCTAGGAAGGGATGGCGGCGATGCTGGGGGGGCCGCGGACGTGCCGAGCGCCGCTCCACCGCAGGCCGAGCGGCGCTTCACGACGACAAACTTGACGCCACGTGTGTTTTACAACACGTGGTGGAGTTCCAGCAGCGCCCTGTGAAGGGCTCTCGGCCCCCCTCGCCCCTGCCCATGGGAGGCAGGGAGACGTTTCTGCAGCGGGGATGGGGCTCGGCCCCGACCAGGCTTCCAAACTCGCCTGTCCACGGAAACGGGTGGCGTGCTCGCTGCCAAAGCGGGTTCCTTGCCCCACCCCCACCCCCCAGGACAGGCTGACTCAGCAGGACTGGGGCAGGGTCCCCAACAGGCTCGTTAAGCTCCCTACGTGGCTCTTCGAAGGTGGTCTGCAGGTGGTTAATTCCAGAAACGGGTGTGATGGGGGCTAGCCTCAATTTTCTTCATCCACGGATTAGCGGCTGCCAGGGGCTGGGGGACAGGGAGGGACGGCGCACGGGTGTGGGGTTTCCTTCGGGGGGGATGGAAATGTTCCGGAATTAGTGCTGAGGGTGGCACAAAGTCTGCGGCTTTACTGAAACCCCCGACTTCTATACACACTTTAAAAAGGGAGCTTTATGGGACGGGAACTGTATCTCAGGAACGCTTTTATTTTACAAACAAGAAGTGGGGCGCCTGGGTGGCTCGGTTGGTTAAGCGTCTGACTTCGGCTCGGGTCACGATCTCACAGTTCATGGGTTCGAGCCCCGCCTCGGGCTCTGTGCTGACAGGTGTCTCCCACTCTCTCTGCCCTTCCCCTGCTCACGCTCTCTCTGTCTCTCAGAACTAAATAAATGTTAAAAAAATTTTTTTTAATAAAAAAAATAATAAAGAATGGAAGTGAGAGCCGTTGCCAGGGTTACGTGAGACAAGGGGGGTAAGGAACCTCACGTGGTGTCATGGACGCCATGACCCTTCGACAAACAGTTCCCTCCTTTCACACGGGGCTCCTGACGGAGTCCAAAGCCCAGCGAAAAGGCTGCAGGTTCCCGAGCCCGGAAACACCGGCCCAGACTCGGCGGCAAGGCCAGGGAATTGAGCTGACACATGAAACGCGTTCCCAACGTCATGCTACAGAGAGAAAAAGTGACTTCCTTCTGTCCCATCTCCAACACCGTTTCTGTAATCTACGCATGAGGGGAGATGAACGGTCATCCAAGCTCGCAGACCTTCATCCTCCCAGAAAGTCCTAGAAAGACTCTCCTTTCAGAAAAAAGAGCATTTAAGCAGATGGTCACACTCACAGGTAAATCGTATTACTTTTTTTTTTTTTGGCACCAGAATGAATTATTGATCAGAGCGTGACCAGGACGGGGACAAAACGGGAGGGGTCAAAGCTGCTCGGGCATGTCAACACTAGCTCCCTTTCATCAAATGGTTACTCGGAGAACTGGACTGGATCCTAACAGCCCACGGATGTAGGCACTCGATGAGCCCAGTTTGACAGGTGGGGAAACTGAGGCCCGAGGCCGTCGGGTGACCCTAGGCGGTCTGACTCACAGGCTCTTTCTCTGAGCTGAGGGTCTCCTCCTGAGCGGCTTGGGATACTGGATTAGCTGGGCACGCCTGGGCACCAGAAAGTCCTAGAGGGCAAGGCCACGAAGAAACTGCTGGAAGGCAGGGAAGCCAGGCGGGCAGGCTGGCGGGTTGGGACAGTGTCCGCTCCCCGGTTCCTGACTCCTGGCTGTTTGTGCTCCCTCTCCTACTCCAGCCCGGACCTCGGGGCAGAGGTTGGAGCCTCAGCAGGAAGGGAGGGGGCCCCAAAAAGCAAGCCCCCCATCTCCCCACTCTCCCCGGGATGGCAGGTGTGCCTCTGTGGCCAGCACCCAAGGATTGGTGGGTGGCGGACGTGGGAAAGTTCCTAGACCGTCCTTTATCGGGGAAGAGATGTGAGCCCCGCCGAGGTGGAACCCAGACTAGATGGAAAATTCCAGACCACGGGGTAAATGTGGACTGGCCGGCATTTCCCTTAGACTCTCAGGTGGCTCCCCCGATTCCTGCAGAGTCCCCAAAGCCAGGGAGGGCGGAGGGCCAAGGAGAGGGGCGGGGGACACGGGAGGCGGCACGTACTTGCGTTGGCGTTGGGGACGGGCACTGGCTGGGTGTAGTAGGCAGGAGGATTCATGCCCTTCCCGTCTGGGCCCGTCACCAGCCCCGTGGTCGGCCCTGGCGCAGGCGCAGGCGCAGGCGCCACGGGGTAGTAACTGTTGACCGCCACCGTCTCTTCATAGGAGGGGGGCGCGGATGGCACCGAGCAAGGCCCAGCGGCCGCCTGATAGGGTCCGGGGACAGACATCGTACCTGAAGCGAAAGAGAAGACCCCAGATCAGAAAGGCGAGGGACACCTCCGCCACCCGCATCTCCCAATGCCTACGAGACAGAAAACCCGAGGCAATGGCTGTGTCTGGCCTCGTCCAAAAGCCGGAGAGGGAGTGAGCTGAACTAACCTGGTAAGATCAGCTGAGCGAGGGATTCCCTGAACGAGGCTAAAGGGGAGACCGTTACGATCCCAGATCATCAGCACCTAGGAAACCCCGCGCACACACCACCCCGGCCCGAGCCGAAGTTCCTCTCTTCGCCCTTTGAACTACTGCCCGACGATGGCCCGCCCTTCACGTCCCGCGTTTTCTTCTTCTTTTCAACCGCGGTGGTTTTTACTGACGGAGTCTCAGGTGCCAGAGAGGCCTGAGGCGTTCAAACTCAACCACGATGCATTGCAAACGGGGTGCCCGCGTGGCGGAAGCCAGAGGCCAGCGGCGCACACTCAGCGATGCCGCTCACACGCAGTTCCAGTTCGGAAACCGGCAAAGAGTCGCGGGGCCGGAAGTCAGGAAAGCCAGCGAATCCTGGAGGGGTGGGGGGGTGGAGGCCGGAAGGGGTGGGGCGGGGGTCTTCTGAGGGTTAGGTCCTGTTCTTTGCTTTGGGGGCGATCAGCCGGCAGGAACGCTATGTGAGAACTCAAGCGGCGGCGTGTGCACAGTTACGGTGTGTGCGCTTTTCTGTTTGTATGTTACGGGTTTTTCTTTTTTATTTTGAGACAGAGAGAGAGAGAATGAGCAGGGGAAGGGCAGAGAGAGAGAGAGAGAGACTGAACCCCAAGCAGGTTCCGTGTGCAGTCGGCATGCAGAGCCCCATGCGGGGCTCGAACTCACGAAACCAGGAGATCACGACCTGGGCCGAAACCAAGAGCCGATCGCTTAACCGACTGAGCCACCCAGGCGCCGTTACGGTTTTTAAAAAGGAAACACACACACATACACACCAGCTCCCATTTCGAGAAAGGAGCAATCAGGGCAGCCAGGCGCAGAAAGGGTGCCCCCCCCCCGCCCCCACCTCGCCGAGCCGATGCCCGCCTAGAATTACGTGGCCTGCACCCAGAGCGCATTCCTGTCTAAGCCCGTGCTCAGCAGCCCCAGGGCAGCTGGAGAAGGACACAGTGCCACCCTTTGTGTCCCTCTGTTTTTCTACAGGGCAGGGCTAAGGCGGCCTTGGAAGAGCCATTCGAACCTGTCTCAGGAGGAACGGGCAAGCGAGCTGGAGGGCGGTGTACGCCAGAACCCTGCGCTGGGCCTCGTCTTCTAGAACCCGTGGGAGGCCGAGGCAGCAATCAGTGCTGCCGAGGGGAGAAGGGGAGACCCCTTCGAGGAAGCTCCCTCCGCCTTTGAGCTGGGACCAAAAGAGGAGATTTCTCTGGGGGAGGAGGGGGGGGGCTCCAAAGTCGAAAGAGAGGCGAGGCAAAGTGAACCCCGTGTACAACAAAGTCCACGACTAAAGCTACGCAGGCCGGGGTCGGGTTGCTGAAAATCTGGAAGTCCTATGGAGGCGTTGGGGCTTTACTGTAGACCTCTGCCCGATGGAACCTTCTGGAAGAATGGAAATGTTCTCCATCCGGGTTGCCCAATATGGCTGTCCAGCAACCCGCCCCCACGTACCTCCACACACAGCTGCCGGACCCTCGGAAAGCGGGTGGTGTGACCCAGGAACTGACTTTTTAAATTGTGTTTCAAGTTTAAGCGCTTTGAATTTAAAATCTAACAGGCAGGGACGCCCGGCGGGGCTCAGTCGGTGAGGCGCCCGGCTCTTGATTTCGGCTCAGGTCATGATCTCACGGTTCGTGGGTTCCAGCTCCTCGCAGTGACAGTGTGGAAACTGCTTGGGGTTTTCGCTCTCTCTCTCTCCGCCCCTCCCACGCACGCTCTCTCTCTCAAAAGAAATAAATAAACTTAAGGGGAAAAAAAAGGCTAATATGCAATGCAATTATTAGAAAACTCACAGAAGCTTTTCCGCCTTTTGGGAGGTCACCTCGGCTGTGTGAATCTCCTTTTCCTGCAGCAAACTTAAGGAGCCCTGAATGTACAGCAAACGTTTCTGACAAAATATTAGCATCCAACTTAGGATATGATGCCAGCATAAAACACATCCTGATTTCCAAAACTTTTAAAACATGAATGTGTAAGATTTCATTCGTATTTTTTTTTAATCTTTTAATATTTATTTTTGAGAGAGAGAGAGAGAGACACAGAGCAAGCTGGGGAGCGGCAGAGAGAGAGGGAGACGCAGGATCGGAACCGAAGCCCGCTCCAGGCTCTGAACAGTCAGCAGCTCGAACTCCTGCCGTGAGGTCATGAGCTGAGCCCAGGTCGGACACTTAACCGACAGGGCCCCCCAGGCGCCCCTTGATTCATAATTCTCTATACGGACTGTGTGTTGAAGTGACGTGTTAGGGAGGTGGAGGTAAGTAACATGTTCTTGCAATTCATTTCACCTGTGTCTTTGCACTTTTTCAAACGTAGCTACGGAAAAATTTTCAACTATCTATGTGGCTCCCTTTCTGCTTCTCCAGGACGGCAGGGCTGTGGAACAAAGGGAGCCACGGAAGGTTATAGAGAAGAGGAAGGGGCAACCCTAGAAAGCGTAGATGAAGCCGGTCTGTAACAGACGTTAGAAGCGAACTGCGGAAGGCCCCTGCGTGTAGGCGGCAGGGGAGGGTGGGTGGCGGCTACATTCAAGTCCCCGGGGGGGGGGGGGGGGGGGGCGGGGGAGACAGCTAGTCCGGAAGGCAGGGGCATGTCTGTGAAAACGGGTCCAGGGTTTAAAAATGGGAACCTTGCGAAAAGCGGTCACCGGCGTGTTGTCAGTTTCCTCCGACACGGGGGAACAGAAAAGCAGAAGGAAGAAAGGAGACAGACCACAGACAGCAGCCCCACGAGCGCCCGGCAGCCGCTCCTGGCCCCGGCGCGCAGGGGCTCTCGGGGGACTCGGGCTGGGGGCGCGAGCTGGAGGAATTCCCGACCTCGCTGAACGTCCCGGACTCGCCGTCCCTTCCCGTCTCAGGAAAGGCAGACCCCGAGCTGCCTACACGATTTATTATAAAAACTGAGTCATAGGAGAAAACCACAAGAGCCGAAAACACGGGGTGTACAGAAAGCCTAAAAATAGCACAGGGCGCTCCCGCTGCAGGGGGAGCTGCCCCAGGAGGGAAAAAGTACGGGCTTGGCGGGGGGGGGGCCTGAGTTGTGCAGAAAAGTTTGGGGCCAAACCGCCGGGAAACAATGACTCAAGTCAGGAGCCCCAATTCCTCCACTTCGAAACCACTGCCCCTTCCTCCCGAAGTGACAAAAGGCAGCCAGAAGCGGGGCGGTCAGGGGTGAACACGGAGGTGCTAGTGGGGGGGGGGGAAGGGGGGACTTTTTTCCTCCAAAGGAAGGAAGGGCCTGTGCTTTTGGAAATTGAGGCCGAGCGGCTTAACTGTCCGGGCATCGTGCGTCTGGTGGCCACGTCCTAGTTTCTGAACTTCAGGACGATGCCTCTTGGGAACCCTGACTTGGTATCAAATGGCCGCATAATACACTTATAATTCTGAAAAGGAATAAAAAGCAACAGGCTAGAAGAGTTAAAAACAAAAAAAACCCAAAAAACCAAAAAACCAAAACCAAACAACAGCAAAAAAAAAAAACAAAAAAAAAAACAAAAAAAACAAAAAACAAAAAAACCCAAACCCATAACCGGTTGGTTTGAAGGCTTTCTAAATAAATTCCACAGCCTCCCTCCCCCAGGCCCCAGGCCAGGAAATGCCACTTCGATCCGCTGTCTTTTTCTTTTTCTCCCCACATCCTCTCATTTCTTTTTAATTTGGTTGCCCTGGGGGTCGGGGTCAGGGGTGGGGGTGGGGGACAGCAGGTTCACCCGGCCGCCCTCTTAGCCACCCCTCCAGAAAGATCTGCTCAACCCGCCTCTGCCTCTTGGTCCTCACTCGCCCCTCCTCCACGTGAAACTCTGAGAGGGCTGCCAGCTGTCTCTCTGACACACACACGTACACAGACACCCACATACACGCACAAGGCAGACACACAGACCACGCACGCAAAAAGATGCACACAGAGAGACAGACACACAGATACACACAAACAGATGCACACACGGACACACATACGCACACACACACACACTGCACTGTCACCCGAGAACCCTCTGTCCCTCCAGATCAGGCCACCTACGGGCTGAGGGGCCGGCACAACTATATCAGATACGGCCGCCCCTTTCTCGGGGACCCGCGGGAAAGCATCTCCGAGTTTCACGAACAGCAAAGCCACAGTGGTGCCACATAAAAGCGCAGCCCTGACAATCCCTCGGGCGGCCCTGGGCGGCCAGGGAGGCCTCTGCGGACTGGGTTGCCATCGGTACCGGGAGCCTGGAGGGGTGGGGGGCGGATAAAGAAACAGAGGGTCTCCTTCCTCCCTCCCCACTTGTTTAACTTTGTTATCAGGCCCCTGAGAGTGGCTTGTCTCGACTACCACCTGCCCGCTGAAAAGAACACGTCGACGGCGCTTCTCTGCCACCCTTCCGCCACCTTCCGCGTGTCCCCGCGGAGCTCCATGTTCCCCATCTCAGAGAGGCTCCCGCATGAGCGACCTCCAAATCCACACGGGCACTCCAAACCCACCGTTCCAATGCGGGAAATGTCCCCCGGGGGACCCTCCACCCCGGAGACCCGCGCTCAGCCCGACACTCGGCGGGCATCATCTTGAAACTCTCTCGACGTTGGGAACCGGGGACCCCCATGTTTCCAAACCGCGCTGGGGCCCCGGGTCGTGCGGCCCAGTGTGGCCACGGGTCCCGGAAAAGGAAAAAGATGCACGTTTAAGGCAGAAAGAGATTTCGAACACGAGAAGGCCCGGACTTGAACCTGGAAACCGGCCCACAGCCAGGCGCACCGACCCGGTCCCCACGTTTTCTCCTCAAAATGCGCCACTTGGAATCGGGGGGTGGGGGGGGGTCCCTAGCTGAAAATTCCCCTTGTTCCCAGTCTGGATGCATTTCCTCAATGAGAGACTCTTGAACGGGCAGGGAGGGGTCCGCGGATGCTTACTCCTGGGCTCGCGGAAGGAGGCTGGGAACGGCTCATTCACGAAACCCTGGTTCGTAATCTTGTTTTCATTAGAGCTGCCTCCCTCCCCCCACCCTCGCCCCCAAGGAGAGAAATTCAATTATATTTAAATTCATTAATTGAATTTAAATATAATTGAATTTCTACCTAACAAGAGAAATTAAATACTAAGAAATAAGATTTCGCTGCAGAGGGTTGAGCTTGGGAGGGCCGCACGGCACCTTAATATCGAAGACTTTGGTTTTTAAACCTCTCCCCCCCGCCCCCCCCAAGCAATCTTCACTCCCCTGGGTCCCCACTGAGAATGGGGGACAGAGGTGGGGAAGGAGGTATTTGGGGGCCGATGGGTTTTCCAAATCGCTGACATTTTTACTCATTCAGTATTCCCAAACTGGGTCTCCCCTTTCCTTGCTGTCACGAATGCGAGTGTCTGAACGAATTTTAACCTTTACTGACGGAGTCTTGGGGCCACTGTATCCAGATATTCTTTTCCGGGTCTGCCCAGCCTCGCACGGTTTAATCTAAGGAGCCACAAGCAAGGGACGTGGGCAGGGTGAAGGTGACCAGCAGAACCCTCACCCTGCGAGAAAGTCAAGGGTGCTAAGGGTACCAGATGACCAGGCTGTTTAAACATTGTTTGGGAATCTCGGAACCCAGAGGTCCTGGTCTCAGCAAAACCTGCTATCAATTTATCTATCAACTACGCCCCACCCCCACCCCAGATTCACGTTAAGATGCGACTCGGCACCACCCCAGAACTGCACTAAGGTGACCCGTGGGGGGCTCTCACTGTACTGCACCCGGCTCTGTAATTCACACCCTCACACGTCATCCCATGTCTTCCTCACAGCACGGAGTCAGAAATTGTTGTTATTATCATCCCAACTAAGACACGAAATAAACTGGGGCCCAGAGAGGTTAAGCTGCTTGTCCAAAGTCACATAGATAGAGTAGGCAGGGCTAGGGTTTGAACCTGCACCCATCAGACTCTGGAGGGCTTCTTTTTTTATTGTTATTATTATTTTTTAATGTTATTTTTGAGAGAGAGAGAGAGAGAGAGGGAGAGAGAGCACTCGAGGGGGAGGGGCAGAGAGGGAGGATGACACAGAATCCGAAGCAGGCTCCGGGCTCTGAGCTGTCAGCACAGAACCCGAATAGGGGCTCGAACCCACAGACCATGAGATCATGACTTGAGCCGAAGTCGGAGGCTCAACCGACTGAGCCCCCCAGGCGCCCCTAGACTCCGGGGTGCTTCTGACCTCACCCAAGACCTCCCAGGCAGGAAGACACAGACACAATCAGCAGCCTTGTTTCGCACACCTTACCCCCAAAATGAAACGTGGGAAGAAAAATATGGGAGCGACATATTTGAACGCCCCTCTCTCGCTCCCTCTGCCTCCCCCCCACGCGTGAAAAGATGCATTTTCTGCAGACTCTTGCAACGCACCCGCGGGACAAGGTGAAACAAGGCCCAGCTATCAGGGATTCCAACTAACTTGGTCACTGCCGACTTCGCGATTCAAAACGACCCACTTCTTTAATTAGGCGGGGGGAGGGGCGGGACCTTACTATCCGCCAAAGGCAGCTCCACCGGAAGCTCTTCCTTCTTGTTCCGAAGGACAGATGGACAGACGGGGAAGATCTCAGGACCTCCCCGAGACACAATGTTGGTCCCCGGCTGCGTATTTACGGGACCTCGAGGCGCTGGGCCATCTCGGCCACCGGCCTCCACCCCCGCGGAGGGAGGGGAAGGCCCCTTCCCCGCAAGCCTCAGAGGAGCTCGGCCTCCGCTCTGTCTGTCACACTGCTCTGCTGAAAGAGAAGGACCAGGCCCTCGGCGGTCCTCACAGCCCGAGCTGCTGACAGACCGGTCCCGAAGCCTCGGGACACGGGAACAAACCCGGAGAGACCTCGCTTTTCGGCAGCAGATCTGCCCCTACAAGGATGGGCCTGAGCAGTCCCAAAACTCTCTGGAGCATCCTGGTGGGGGCTGCTCCGGGCGTCGGGGTTGGCGGGGCCAAGCCCGGCAGCGGGCGGTCTGCCCGGCGTCCCAGGCTCCAGGGGGAGGGTCTGACCTCCGGGAAGCCCGGAGATGACCGGCAGACGGGCCTCCCCGCTGCGAAGGCAGCCCAAGAGATCGCCGGGTGAATCTCGAACACGCGACGCCGGGGGAGAGAAGCCAGACGCCCAGACCGCGTAGGGCAGGAGTCCGTTTACGTGAAACGCCCCGAACGGGTACAGCCGGACCCAGGAAGTCAGGCAGCGCAGGCCAGGGGCCGGAGGGAGGGTGCCGAGGGACACGGGGGTGACTGCCAACGGGTACAGGTTAACTGGGGTGGAGAAGACATTCCAGGACTAGCCAGAGGTGATGTCCGCGGGACCCTGGGGATGGGCGGCGGCCACGGAATGGTACCCTTTGTTGTTGCATTTTTTTTTAAACATTTTACTTATTTTTGAAAGAGAGAGCTCAAGCGGGGGAAGGGCAGAGAGGTGGGGGACGGAGGATCGCAGCCAGGCTCTGAGCCATCACGCGAGATCATGACCTGAGCCGAAGTCGGACACTCCACCAACTGAGCCATCCCGACGCCTGTGCACCTTTCTGGTGCGTCTGCGCCTCGCCTGGCTGTCCCCAGACATGCCCTGAGCATGCTCCTTCCACCGCCCTCGGTTTCCTTCCTCCCCGCTGGGCTGCAAATTCCTCCCGCCTGTCCTATCCCAGCTTGGCATCGCCTCCTCCAGGAAGTGCTCCCTGGCCTTCCCAGGGGAGAATTCAGCCCCTCTTGAAGCTCTCCATACAGCGCAGAGATCAAAGGTGCAGCGTCCAGAGCCGGACTGCCTCTGGCCAAATGGCGTGCCTCATGGCAGGACTTTGGTGCCTCACTTATCCCGTCCATAAAATGGGGACACTGGTAGTTTCTTAAGGCTTCGGGGAGGATTAAATGAATCCACGGGTAAAAACCACCCACACCAACGGAGGACACAGAAGCACTCAGTACGTGTCGGCTGGTACGAACACACGTTTCTCTGCTCTGCTCGGCACAGAGCACGTCTGTTTACTTCGTCTTCCTGATCAGTCTCCGGGCCTTGTAAGGGCAAGGATTGCCATTTATTAAAGTCCGCATCCCTAGCATCCAGAACCAGGCTCACAACATCACGGCGGCTTTGCAGGGCGACCCTCCGTCCCAGTTGGCCTGGAATGGGGAGGCTCCTCTGGATACGGGATTCTGGGGCTCACACTGGGAGCACCAGGACAAGCCGGTCGCCCTGACACTTCAACAAATGAGGAGAGAAAGTAAGACCCATCTGGGGTGGCGTCGAGATTTGGAAGCGGACACAAATGGGAGGGTCTTCCCTGAACGCCCCAACTTGGAAGCTGAGAAGGTTCCTGCAGGAAGATGTTACTAGAAGGACAAGCCTCAGTAACAGACGGTCTCCTGGTTCAGCTCAAGGTAACGCGAGGATGCGGCCGAGGTGTCACCAAACACGCTCCCGAATTGGAATTGCTCCGTTGGGTCTGGAATCCTTCACTGCCTCCAGCATTCCAGAGGAGAGTGCTGTTTCTCGACGGGGCACCCCAGGGACGTCGAGGCGGGAGACTGAGTCAAGACGTGGGTGGAAAGGGAAGTGCGGGGGCGTGCGAACAGGAACACGATAGAATCGGGGAGGAAAAAAAAAGAAGCCACAGTCCCCGAACCTCAAGACGGGCTCACTTCTGCTCGTTGATGCACGTTTCTGACGCTGACCAAGGGCAGTGCTGGAAGTCGGCTCGGCGGAAGGGGCCCCCGGTCGGTGCCAACGCCCACTCCCGGTTCCCGGTTCCGGCTGGGGCTACCCAACGGAGTGAGGGGCTCGTCCATCACCCATCCAACACCCGGAGGACGCGAGAGCAGGCGCCTTGCTGCCATCACCCCAGACCCAGAAACATCTGTCAGTCTACGTCCATCCGTGGTAACTGGATGGCGACTCATCCAGTCTCCAGAATTGACCACCGATCTCTTTTTTCATGGTGTCCAGAAAACTCAAGAGGCTCTGTCCTGTGTCCCAAGAGCCCATACGCGTCAGCAACTCCTGCTGACGCATGGGGACAGGGAAGGGGGAGAGGGTTTAGTCCTTTGGCTGGCATCTGTGTCCTCAGTGCTTGTATATAACCGGCGAGGACCGAAGGGATGGACACTCCCGGCAGTTGAGGGGCCGAGGGAGTCTCGGGTCATTCGTCCTGCCCGCCCCCATCCCTTTCTGCTGAGATGCCCAAGGGGCGGGTCCCAAAGCAGGGGAGGAGGACAGAGAGATGGTGCCCGGCGTTCAGAGGTCTCGCGGGGCAATAGTACAGGACACAGCGGGCTGCCCCATGGGATCCGACCAGGAGCTGCCCTGCAGGAGCACCCGAGGCCGCGGCCACCGAGCTCAGAGACGGCACGGGCGGGGCTCGTGCCCAAGATACTGTCACGCCTGGGGTTTTCCGGAAACGCCTGCGTGCGCTCCCCAAGTCCTTCACGAGAGCGGGCAGGCACCAGCCACCTCTCGGGGGTCACTAGGAACGGCACGGACCGCGGCCCGGCACGCCGACACAGAATAACGGAAGCGGGTGTGGCAGGGAGAGGGGGACGTAAAAGCCCCGAAGAAAATCAAGATGATGGAATTTAAAGGCAGGCGGAAGGATTCAGAGCCGAAACTCTGGAGCCAGGCTCCTTCGGTTCGAACCCCCCAAGTCTGCCCCTTCGGAGCTTGGTGAACTTGGGTGAGTTGCTTCGTCTCTCGGTGCCTCGATTTCCTCACCTGGAAAGTGGGTGAATAGTACCCGGGCCTCAGAGGGGTGTGCTCAGAGCACTGGGGACATGGTACGATACGAGCGCTAGTTCTGATGACGTAGGGGAAGCCGAGCAATGACCAGGGAGGGGGTCTCCCTGAGGAGAGAGGGGCCGCTCCCCTACCCGCTCTGGAATGCAGCAAGGGGCGACAGGCCAAGAAACGCTGGTGTTCCCGGAAGCCGCGAGAGGCAAGCAGACGGAGTGTCCCCTAGAGCCCCCGGAAGGAACGCTGCCCCCGGATTTTAACCCCGGGCCATGGGTTTTGGACTTCTGAGCTGCAGAACTGTGAGCTGACGGAGTCGTGTCATCTCAGCCCCTCAGCTTGTGGGCGTTTGTCACAACGGCCACGGGAAATGAATATGCCCCCCTCGCAGCTGGGGGACGGCCCCGACCCCCCCGCCTGTGGATTCTCGAGGGGGCTCCCCTCCTTCCCACAGTGGGGCCCCCTGCGCCTCTGATCCCTGCCCCCCTGCCCCCGCCGGCGGCAGACCTGGCCCCGTTAACCTTCCATCCGAACCCCCAGGCATCTGTCCGTCTGCCTCAGTTCAGAAGAAGCCCTTCTCCAGCTCAACTTCACTAACCCTACGGGCGCATGGCCACCCTGGCATTCGGCATGCCCCGCCGTCTCCCTGGGGGACTCTCCTCCAACAGTGTCCCCTCTGGCCAGCCCTGCCTCTCAGCCGGCTCCTCTAAGAGCTCTATGAAGGTCCAGATCTTTCCGCATCGACCTGCGAAAATAAACACCCCTCTTCCCTTTGCTTGGGTGCTCAGGCCCTCCGTCTCCCTGCTTCTCTTCCAAGCCCCCAGGTATGCCCCCCTTCCCCTCCCCCTGCCGCACGCCTCCCTCAGCCGCAACCCCACTAAGCCCACTTCCTCCTTCCTGTCCTCCTCTTCCCAGGCCCGAGGGCTGCCCTAGACCTGCACGTCGGTCTCCTTCGCGGGCTGCTCTTTCTGCGCGAGCCCTCCCCCAGGATAGCCCCAGGGACACCCACTCCTTAAGCCCATGCCCTTCAAGCTGATCCTGGCCCGCCCGGGACAACTCCCCTGGGTCTTCCCACACGAAAAGATGCTCATCTCACCCCCGGAGATGCAGTTAAAACGGGGCAGAGACGGCAGTCACGCTTAGGACTGGGGAGGAGTCACGTGGACATCATGCACCTGCTAGTGGGGTGGCCAGCTCGGTGGTCTCCCTCCCCCAAACCCCTGACCCCGGGCTCATCAGGAGAAAACACCGGACGAACCCAGACTTTCTCTAGAGAGACCAGGACAGTACTCCTCCGAACCGCCAAGGTCACCAAAAATAACAAGAAGTCTGAGGAACCATCACAGACGGAGAACGAGACACAACAACTAAACACGACGCAGGATCTTGGATTGGGTCCCGGGACAGAATCCAGCAGAAGAAAGTTCTTCCTCTGGAGTCGAATAGTCTGGAGCTGGCTGAGAGTCAGGCCCACCGACGTCAGTGTCTCAGCCGTGACAAACACAGAGGTTGAGGACGGGGGAAACGGAACGGGGTACGGGCGACCTCTGCACGCTTCGCAACTTGCCCGCGCATCTGCGATGGAGGCACCTATCGGAACGGAACAGGCGCGAGCCCTTCGTCCCAGCCGTCTCCCCTCTGAGAGAGGCGTCTCACGCACGGGCGACGTGACACCTGATGCGCACACGGGCACACCGGTGTTCACAGCCACGTGGCGAGAAACCACCTAACTCTCTGCCAGCAGGAGGCTGCGGAGGCGGGTGATGGGCCATCGCACAAGAGGACAGTACAGCGACCATCAAAACAGAACGAGCCAGAGTTTTATGTGCGGAAATGCATCTCTTTGACAGATCCCTGTATGCGAGAAATCCCACAGTGTTCAGAGAAGACCATCATTTGGGTATAAGGAAGGAGGGCATATACATCTCCTTATATAATGTGCACAGAACGTCTCCGAAAGGATATATAAGAAACTGACAGGGGCGCCTGGGGGGCTCAGTCGGTTCAGCGGCCAACTCCAGCTCAGGTCATGATCTCATGGTTCGTGGGTTCGAGCCCTGCGTCGGGCTCTGTGCTGATGGCTCAGAGCCTGGAGCCTGCTTCAGATTCTGTGTCTCCCTCTCTCTCTGCCCCTCCCCCACTCATGCTCTGTCTCTCTCTAAAAAATAAACATTAAAAAAAAAATGAAAAGTCAATACAATAGATTAATTATAACTTATTTACACTGGCATGGTTTGATATGTTTATTAATCATAATATATTTATAATTAATTAGATTTAATTTAAATTTAAAATAAGAGGTTACTTTTTTCCTTTTTTTTTTTAGTGCGGTTTAGAAAAAGAGCTTCTGCAAACCCCTCTCTGTCCTCCCCAGGCCAGCCTCCTGTGTCCGCCCATGTGCAGGCGAAATGATGTCATCACAACCTTTTGTCCCATGAAGCGTCTCAGGTTCCTGCCCGCCACCTGGCTCTCGGCCCCTCCCTGAGTGTTTGCAGAGTGACTGAAGCTTCTGATTCCTTCTACTTGGTGAGAAAATGTATCACCTGTATCTTCCCCAAAGCCATACTAACCACTTCCGATCTTCCGAAAGAAAGTTCTTCTCTCGGAATTTGGGGCTGTGACCCATTTTTCACGCAGCGGGCCCTGCAGGCTGATATCGGACCAGGGACCAGGGAGAATGGCCCCTCCCTCACCGGCCTTAAGGAAACCCTCAAAAGGAGGCAAAGTTAACCAACGCGGGGGAGACACGGGAGCAGACCCAAAGGGGAAACGGAGTCTGGATTCTAAGGGAAGTGGCGGGTGTGGGGGACCCAGGCAAGGGCAGGCCAGGAGGCGACACGCAAGAAGGCACACACCTGTGTCCCACGAGGAGGCGAGCGGCGCTTGGCCGGGAGTGGGGGGTCGGGCCTCGGAAGCCTTCCCACCGCCAAGGCCGGGCCCGGGCGAGGCGGGCACCGGGCTGGACCTTTCAGGGAGGGACCCCACACATAAGGGAGCGTTCTGCCGAATTACCCAGCAGCCCAAGAGCAACGAGAAAACCCCCCAAAAAGGATTCAACTCCTGCCAAGAAGGAGCATTCGATTCTAAAAATAAGGCTCAACGCTTAGACCGCGGGGAGAAACCAGCCACCGCAGAAGCCGTGCGGGCAGCCACTCCGCGTCAGCACAGACACACGACACAGTCCCGACGGCCCGGTGCCAGGGGGGGGGTCCTTCTCCCCAGATCCTGCCGGAGCGCCAGGAAACCTCCAGCCTCGGAACTTCCAGGGCTGCTTCCTTCTGGCCGATGCCTTCTCTCAGCACCCCTCTCCCCCACAATGAGCACCCCTCCCCCCACAATGAGCACCCCTCCCCCCCACAATGAGCACCCCTCCCCCCACAATCAACACCCCTCCCCCCACAATCAGCACCCCTCCCCCCACAATCAGCACCCCTCCCCCCACAATCAGCACCAACTCTTTTCTAGTACTTGACTCCACACCGTGGAAGGTCCCCGGCAGCTCTGGTCTGACGCCCCCACTTGCCGGCGAAGCCTCCGACCTGGGGGACCTGCGCCCGCTGGGTGAGGACTCTGGGCCGGGGAGGAGTTACTGGTTTCCTCGGGGGCCTCCCCTGAGTGGGGCACACACGCCTGGGCGTGCGTCCTGACGATAAATGTCTGTGTTACTTGGGAGCCTCGTATTTGCTCGTTTCCTCGGTTCTGGCTCCCTGCCAGGTGACCGTGCCGATTCCAACGGGTCGCGTCTTTGAAAACCAAGGGAACCGTCCGCCTGGCCTTGAGCAAGGTTTAAGGCGCGAACAGGGTGGGGAAACGTCACCCACTGGGCTCTCCTAGGTCCGCCAGCCCCCCTTCCCCCGGCCTGTCCCTCACACCCCAGCCCTCTGCGACATACGCCTTCCTTGTGCGTCCCAGCTGCTTCTGGTCTGCGAGTTAGATCGTGTCTCCCTAGCGGGACCACACTGCACCCCTGCGTGCTATATTTCTCTGGGGTCCCCACACAAGGCTTTGGGGGCGGGACGCCCACGCCGCACCCCTGTAGAAGGGAGATTCTCCATGCACACGACGGTATATATACTCCACATGTGACAGCGAAGTCTACTGTGCAAGCTCTTTAGATAGGGAAGAAAAGATGAGTCTCCCTTAGAGAAGAATTCCGAACGGTGTGCAGAGACCCCTCCCTCCAGGGGGTGGAGCTTAGTCTCTCCATTTAACACACACACACCCCCCCCCCCCCCCCCCCCCCGTGTGGGCCGGATTTGGGATCTTCCTTTTAAGGGACAGTCCACAAGACAAAGACAGGAATTTTGCAACGGGACAACCTGGCCACCACCCCCTCGGTCTAGGGGTGACGGTTCACGTTGGTAGGACCCCCTGAAGTCGCAAGAAAGGCACCTCGTGGCCGTGCCATGTGCCAATTCTTGCCCACGCCCGTAACCCCAGCGTGGCCAGGAGAAAACCCCCAGACAAACCCAGTCGGAGGGAAATTCTACAAAAGCTCTGACCGGCCCGCCTTGAGGAGTCACAGAAACGAGAGTGAGGCACTGCGTGACCAGAGGGTGCCAGAAAGGGGCACGGGTGACAAGTCGTGCCAGGGACGGGACCTTGGAACAGAAGCAGAATGTCAGGGGACCACCAGGGAAGTGCAAACAGGATCTGGAGTTCTGTTAACGGTGAGGCACCAATGCCACTTTCTCGGTTTGGCAGACGTCTTGCGGGAATGACGTGGTCGACAATGGAGGAAACCAGGCCAGGGGTCCCCGGGGAACCCCCCTATGCTAACCGCAACTCTCCTGCAAGCCTAAAACTGCACTGCAAGGCGAACAGGGGCAGGGAGGCCTCAGGCGCAGGCAGTCAAGTTCAATTTAAAAAAAATGAAGTTTTCGTTAAAAAGGTTTTTTTTTTTTTGCCTTTAAAGCAAGTCATGTTTTTGAAGCGTATTTTGGTGAAATGGAAAAGGTTAAGCGGAGCCCATTTCGGTGACCCGGACTTTCTAATGTTTCTAAACGGGGAGGAGAAAAGAAAGAAAGAGGGAGAGAGGAAGAGAAGAGAAGAGAAAAGAGGAAGGAAAAGAGAGAGCGGGGGAGGGGGATGGGAGGGGAGGGGAGGGGAGGGGAGGGAAGAAGGAAGAAAGAAAGGCAGAGAGAGGGTGACAAGGAGGAGGAGGAGGGAGAGAAAGGGAGAGAGAAGGAAGGAAGGGAGGGAGGGAGAAAAGACAGAAAGAAGGAAAGAGAAAACAGAGAGAGAGAGAGAGAGAGAGAGAGAGAGAGAGAGACACCCGTACAGGCTCCGGGGTTGGAGGGCTCTAGAACTCTCCGACTCTCCAAAACCGCTCCCAGCTGGGCGGAGAAGCACGCCGCCCACACATCTGTACCCCCTCCCTTAAAACGAGGATTTCCAAACTCTCGCAAAGTGGTTTTAAACACATGTGGGTGATAAACGCTTCTAAAAATACATCGGGTCAACACGGAGAAGGCAAGGCCCTGCGGGAAAAGATAAAGCAGTCGGTTTTTTTTTTTCTTTTACCACCAACCTAATCCCCCTTCTAAAATCCGTTCTTTCAAGGAGAGAAAAGGAAGATTATTCCATTCTACTGCCCGTCCCCACCCCCTGGCCCCAGAAAAGAACCCAGAGTCCAGCTCGGATTGGAATATTCGCAACAATGAAACGATGGGGGGGCGGGAGGGGGAGGGATTCCTTAAACCAAAAAAAAGAAAGAAAGAAAGAAAAAGGGCACACATGCAAATAAATAGTCAAAACGTCTAAGAAAATAGTCCCCGTTGGTATACAAGGTAGAGAACCAGGTGGCAAGGCCACAAGATCTGGTCCTTTGTGATTCCTGGAGAAAAATGCTCTCTAGAGACTGGGAACATGAGGTGACACCGATTATAAAAACTCTAAGGAACTACCCGACTTGTACATTTATTAAATCGAATAGTGCTCCAAAATCCTTTTTTAATGTTTATTTATTTTTGAGAGAGAGACGGAGAGAGACAGAGCGAGTAGAGAAGGAACAGAGAAAGGGAGACACAGAATCGGAAGCAGGCTCCAGGCTCTGAGCTGTCAGCACAGAGCCCGACGCGGGGCTGGAACTCACGAGCTACGACCTGAGCCAAAGTTGGACCCTTAACCGGCTGAGCCTCCCAGGCGCCCCTCCAAATTCTTAAACTGAGACTAGTTAGCAGTCTTGAAATTACAAAGATGCTGCAACAAAAGGCGATTTTTGCTAGAATGGAATTTAACCTGCCTCTGGTTCTGGAAAAATGTGCCGGGCTAACGGTCCTTCCTCAACTCTAAGTTACGGGGGAGGAAGAATTCCACTTTCGACAGAAGGAGAAAATGGGATCTCCGGCCCTCTTCGGAAAAGGAAGTGAGAAACACTGCGCTCCGGTTCTGAGGCTATCTGATCTCCAACAAATTCAAGATCGCAGGAAAGATTGCAGAGAAACATTTTCCACAGCGTCTTCTGCATTCCTGCATTCAGTCCGCCTACAGGGTGACACGTCCCACAAATCCAAGATAAAGTTACCACAATCTGAAAGTCAGGCTCAAGTAACGGCGTTAAGTACAAATTAAAGTGATTTGCAGGATGGAAAATCCTTCCACGGGGGAGGTGGGCTGCTCCCCGCCCCTCCCCCATCGGGAGAGGGGCATTTCCCTCTGGATTCCCGGTGAAACCACAACCCCAAGTTTCCCCAGGAACGATGAGTTTTGATGAAACGGCACAACGAGACCACGAATTGGGATACAAAATTGTAACGTACCCTGATAACAGCTTCGGGAAAAAAAAACACAAAACAGGCTCTATGATAAAAGACCAAGCCGCCCAACAAGAAAAATTGAGGCTAGCTGTTTTGTTTACACGCTGAGATTACGTTCAATCTTCTTCCTTATCTTCCACACTTTCTATAATACTGTTATTTTTTTACCTGTCAGAAACATCAATGCATCCTCTACAAATAACCTCCCTGGGCTCAAGGTTAAGGCAAAAGTCAACGCTAAGCTCTTAAATTTACTCCAGGAACACGGTCAGTTCTAAAGCCCCCTGAGCTACGCAGCTGAAATTCTCTGGTTGTTCTTTTCTCGAAAGTGAACACTTATAAGGAAGGAAGTGATGAAGGACACAGTGCCTTGAGCCTTTAGGATCCTGGTGAATTAACTCCCCTCCCACCCAACTACAGGCAAGCAGGGAGCCATGACCCTCGGGATTTCCTTTCCTCTGTCTTATTTTTTTGTAAGATTTTATTTTTAAGTAATCTCTGTACCCACCATGGGCCTCGAACTCACAACCCCGAGATCGAGAGTCCCACGCTCCACCGGCTGAGCCAGCGAGGCGCCCCTCTGTCCCTGTCTGAAAGCCTGTGAAATCACATAGAGTTCCTCTACCGAAATAACCTGCACCCAAGGGACCGCTACGTTAGCCAAGGGAGTGTTATCACGGCGCCCAGAATACCAAGGCAGATTCAGACAATAAGAAGAAAGTGTGTGGACCCAGGAAAGCATCATGGGGAGCTCCAGTAACAATTTTAAGGTCAAGTGAACACCCGCCGAGTGCAGAACGGACCACGTCAGGCCGAATGGGCACCGACGACGTCATAAACACGTCTACACTAGCGAAATGTAGAGTTAAGGAGGTCTCTTTGCCCGATGAGAGGGACCACGTCACCCACTGGGCTATTTTATTTGCATCGCAATAAAAGCAAAAACAAATACAGGACAAGTTGCAGTACTTGGACTCTGGGACTTCCTCTTATGAATCTCCTTTCTGCCACCATCACTGTAGCTCTGGGTTGATTCGTCTTTGGTGGGAGAATTTTAGGTCCCAGAAGGACACCAGCCCCTCCTTACAGTGGCACTGTGGTTAATTAGCAGCAAGAGTACGTGCTGCTTAGCTCTTCGAAAATTAACTTCTGGCTCCTTCCCTCCCAGTGGTTCCCCTTTTACGGTCCAACCCTCGTCTTGTCTGTGCCTCCTCTGAAGCTTTGCTGCGATCCTTCTGCTCCTTCGGAACGCTGCCCACCGTGTCCACAAGTCCCCCCCCCTCCCCCGCCCCATGTCCACATATGCTCCGGCTTTGGCTTTGCTACTAAACCCGGGGTGGCTATCCCAGCCTCTTGCTCACGCCTCCCTCCTTTCAGCTCCCCTCAAGCTCCTTCCAGGCATTAGAGAACACGGACTTTTTCACCTGCATGTGTTTCCCCTTTTAACCCACAGTGTAAATCCGCCAGGGCCAGGAGCCATTTCTTCCAAGTCCTTTAAAGGGCAAGGGTAGCACTTGGTTTCCTCACAGCCGGCCCATAAAAGGGGCTGAAGGAGCAAAGGGAGGTACGCTCACCAAAGTATCTAGTATTTTAGAGACCTAAGAAATTGGTCCTGTTTCAGATCAATCACTCAGTGACAATCCGCAAAAACATGACAAGGATACTTTTTCACATGTGAATAAAAGCATCTATTATTACGGGCTTAAAGGAACAGGAAAGAGAGAAGACGAGCTCTCTCTCATGGTAGATCTACAATTAATGTTTCTTGGAGAGTCTGGTGCACCTTCGGTTCCCAGACAAAGGCTGGGGTAGAGGTAAACCAAGTGCAGCATGGGTCTTTGTCCGTGCCAGGTAGAACAAGTCACCTGCTCTCAGATTCTGATCCAACTATGATAAAACCAAACACGGTGGTGGAGTCCCAGATACCAGCTCATCGCTCTCTTTACAATGGAATCCAGGTTAGTCCTATTTTAAAAGAACCACCCTGAGAAGGCTGGAGGCGGGGACTGGAAGGTACCCGAGGCAGTCGGGCATACAATCATTCAAACCAGGCCCTTCCTTGAAAAGGGCCCTGGGGAAACCAGTGCCAGCCCTCCCCCCTAGGCCAAGGCCAGGGATTTATACCCCCTGGGGAAGCCTCGTGGGAAAAGTCTAACCTGATGGGTTAAGGGAAGGCCCCTGACTTCCAGGCACTGGATTTCCCAACAGCCAAAGCTCAGTCCAGCAGGTAATGACATCAGTCCCACGAATCGGAAGCACAAAAGTGACAGAAAACTAGTGAAGGTCCAACTGGCCTGAGCCCTGGAATGCACGGCCTTTCTAGAACGGGCCCATTTCCCCATCCCCTGACCTTGACCAGCGCCAGCTCCGCTGCCCAGATCCATACTGATCCGGAAAGCAGAGGGGAGGAGGTCACCTGCTTAGCTTGGTGAGGAGGGGTGATGTCCACCTCTGCGACAGGTCCCCCAGCCGGCACCACCAGCACGCATCCGGCACCGTCTGGAGGTGGGTCTGTCTGGGCCCCGCGCTCACGGGCGCCCACCTTAACTCGCGCGGAAGGGGTGTGTGTAGCCAGGGCCAAGGCACCCTTCGCGCCGTGTCCGGATTTTCACCTCTCGGGGGCTCCCTCGGCCCCCCGGGCGTCCACAAAGGCACACGCCGAGGGCGGCAGGGGCCAAACGCGCCGAGGCCGCGGCCCCCAGAAACCGAATTTCTGGGACCGGCGTCCGGGAATTGTTTCGGACGACCCCAGCGCTGGCGATGGGGCCGCTCGTCGGGACAGAGACGGAACCCGGCCTGTCCCACGGCCCGACAAGCGCCGGGAGGCCGGAACCCCGGCCTCGGGCGCGCCCCGCGCGGCACCTCTCGGCGGGTCCCCTACGCCCTCCAGCCCGGCTCGATCCCCCGGGGCCCGCCGGAGTCCCCCCCCCCCATCTCCCGCCCTGCCGCGACCGGCGCGATGCCCCGGGTCTCGCGGCCTCGGCTGCTCCGAGCGCGGGGCCAGTGCTCGCGCCTCCGAGCCCCGCTCCCGCCCGGGCCGCCGCGCCCCCGCCGGCGACCGCGCCACACTCACCGCCGCCCGCGCAGCCAGTCGAGCCGGGAGGTCTGAGCGAGCAGGCGCAGGCGGGCGTCCGAGCCGGGGCGGGGCGGGGCCGGGGGCGGGGCCTGGAGGCGGGGCGGGACCGCGCTGGGGGCGGGGCTCGGCGACTCCGGCTTCCGGCTCCCCCTGCAGCCCGCGCGAGGGGCCCCCCTGCCCGGCGCGGCCTGGGACCTGCCCGAGGCCGCCCACCGTCCGGGTTCTGCCCGTCCCTTGTGGCCCTCGGAGCACCCCGACCCCGCTCACTCCTGGGTCCCCTAGTTTCAGCTCAGGCTCCTCGCGCTGACCCCGGAGCCCCCCAGCCTCCCCATCCTGGATTCCCCTCCCCCCTGCGGATTCTGCCCCTGCACGTGGATGCCCCTGCCCTCCTGACTTCCGCATCCTGCTCTCCCCACTCCCTCAGATCCCCCACCTCTGGCATTCCTAACCCTTCCCCACCCTCAGACGACGCGGACCACCAACTTGTGAGTCCCCGATGGAGAGTTCCCTGCTCTCGGTGCAGCAGCCCTACTCTGCGCCTAACTCAGTCCTGTACATTCAGACGCATCCAGATAGCCCAAGATACACGGCGTGCCTTTGGACAAGTCACCCACCCTCTCTGGGCCTCAGTTTCCTGTCTGTAAAATGGGCATTAACAGTACCTGTCTCATAAATCTAAGAATGCACTGAGATATGCAAAGGGTTTAGTACAGGTTAGGTGTTAAATAAAACCAATGTGCTCTCTCACTACCTTCCCTGTCCCCAGGGAGATCCACGGTCCCTAGGACTTTCTCGTTCCATCGCTAAAATCTCTCTTTCTTTTAAATTTTCTTTTTAATGTTTATTTATTTTTGAGAGAAAGAGACAGAGCGTGAGTGGGCAAGGGGCAGAGAGAGAGAGGGAGACACAGAATCCGAAGCAGGCTCCAGACTCTGCTGGCAGCACAGAACCCGATACGGGGCTCGAACTCACAAGCCGCGAGAATATGACCCGAGCCGAAGTCAGGCACGCAAATGACTGAGCCACCCAGGCACCCCTCTTTTTCGTAATTTTTAAATTTATTTTTGAGAGAAAGAGAAAGCATGTGTGTGAGCAGGAAAGGAGGACAGAGGACCTGAAGCGGGCTCTGTGCTGACAGCAGGGAGCCCCATGCGGGGCTCAGACTCATGAACCATGACATCATGACCTGAGCCACCCAGGTGCCCCTAAAATCTCTGGAAATCTCTATCTCCTATTTCAACACTCGTTCAGTCCTCTGCCCCTTAATGGGTGTTGCCTGCCTATCCCTTAAGAGCCCCATCTGCTTGCTATCGTAGTAACCGCGTTACAAGGCATTAAGGAGCTTGTGTGGCTTTCAGAGCACGGAGTCCTGGAAATGGGAGCAACCCTAACGTGTTGCTAGAGAAATGCCACTTGGGCGGAGAGCCACCGAGTCCCTCCGGGGATTCACGGATCTGGATCCTACTGAATCCTAAGCCTCTTCTGATGAAGGAATCTCTGCCTTGACACTAAAACCCCAGAGAGACACCGAGACCCAGACAGGGAGAGTGACTTGCCCAAAGTCCCACAGCAAACTATTCTCTCCGTCCCCGTTCAAAGCTCTCGCCACCTTTGGCCATGGGGACCCAGCCACGATCAGCCATGGAAGTATTACTCAATTGGAGGAGGGGATTTCAAAGTCCTCCTAACCGTGAGGAATCGCCAGGTAAATGTGATTAGCGAGGCCGATCTTTCATTTTAAAACTGTAGAGGAAGCTGGATTCCGCCCAGCCTCTGCCATTCTCCATTCCCAAGGTGGGCAAAGAGACCTGTTGTCCTCACATAAAACCAGAGTATCACGGACAGTCGCTGGCAAGATACAAGCCCTACAGAAACTCCATCAGAGCGAAATGTTCAAGAAAGAGCCCGTGTGAATGCTTGCCTCCCTCCTTCCCTTTCTTTCCTTCCTGTCTTCCTGCCTTTCTGGTTTCCCCCACCTCTTTCTTTCTGCAGAGAGAAATGTAAGCACACATCTGAATTTACTTCTGTCTTTTCCTCAGTGCTACCCCATTTTCGTCCCTGTTTCTCCCTGCAGACATAGAAAAAGCATCTGACAAAATCCAACACCTTTTCATGAGAGAAATACTCAACACAGTAGGAAGCGAAGGAAATGTTCCACAACCTAATAAAGAACATCTACTGCGACCATCATCCTCTGCGGTGAAAGTCTGGGTGTTTCCCCCCTCTGAGATGAGGAACAAGCGAGGGTGTCTGCTTTTGCCACTTCTATTCAACGCCAGAAGTGCTAGCCGGGACAATTCCATGAGACAAAGACATCAAAAGCATCCAGACTCCAAAGGAAGAAGTAAAAACTATCTCTGTTCCCAGACAACATGATCTCATACAGAGAAAATCTTAAGGAATCCACACAAAAAAATCCTCGGTCCTAACCAACAAGGTCGGCGAGGTGGCAGGATACGAGATCGACACAGAAAACTCAGCGGCGTTTCCGCACACTAGTAAGGAATGCCACAAAGATGGTCTTCAGAAAATAATTTACAGAAGTTTGACTTGCACGGTGAAAACTACAAAATAATTGCTGAAGAAACTAAAGAACTAAACAAAACAGAAAGACCTGCGTGTAGAATATCAGGCGGAGCTCTATCAGAGAAACAGTACTGGAGGGAGATGATGGATGAATGGATGGATGGATGGATGGATGGATGGGTGGATGATGGATGGATGGATGGGTGGTGGGTGGGTGGGTGGATGGGTGGATGGGTGGATGGGTAGATAGATAGATAGACAGCATGGGTGGGTGGATGGATGGATAGATGGATGAATGGATGGATGGATGGGTGGATGGATGGATGGATGGGTGGATGGATGGATGGGTGGATGGATGGATGGATGGATGGTGGATGGGTGGTGGGTGGATGGGTAGGCGGATGGATGGATGGATGGATGGATAGATAGACAGACAGGATGGGTGAGTGGATGGATGGATGGACAGATGATGGATAGATAGACAGGATGGGTGGGTGGATGGATGGATAGACAGATGATTGATAGATAGATGATTGACAGATAGGGTGGGTGGCTGGGTAGGTAGGTAGATAATAGACAGAATGGGTAGGTATGTAGGTAGGTATCTAGGACAGGATGGATGAATGTGGAGAGAGGGAGAGAGAAAGAGAGAGAGAGAGAGATGACGCTATCAGGCAGGAGCAGAAGCTCTGGTCCATGGGTGTAATTCTCTCTCCGGGAAACTTCGGTTTTGCTCTTATGGCCTTTCAACTGATCGCATGAGGCCCAAATTACCAAAAGAATCTCCTTGACTGAAAACTGGTCAGTAGAAGTTAACCCCATCCCAACGTGCCTTCACAGCAACACCCAGACTAGCGTGTACTCGAAGGACTGGCGACTCGAGCCCAGCGGAGTTGACAGGGAAAGTGAACCCTCACAGGCGGCGAGACTCCCCGAACGGATGCACGGACCCGCGGGGTGCCTATCAAGCTCTCAGCTGCCTTTTTGGCAGAAACAGGCAAGCCTATGTCCCGCTCCGGTCCGGAATGTTGGTAACAGGGGAGGGCTGTGCCTTTGGGGGAGGCTGGGGGTGTCTGGGGATGGGGGGGAGGGGGAATCTCTGTGCCTTTTTAAAATAATCTTTTTTTTAAAAAATATTTTGGAGCTGGATGGCGGTCATAATTGCACAACACCGAGAACGTACTTCAGGCCATTGAACCGTACCCTCAGAAAAGGTTAAAATGGTACATTCTACCGATAGGTCGATTTTCCCATGAAAAATAAAAGTAAATTCAATTGAAAGTAGGCAAAGGGTTTGAGGCGACGTTTCAGCAAAGACATACGAGCGGCCAAGAATCAGATGAAAAAAAAAAAAATGCTCTCCACGGTTAGTCATCAGGGAAATGCAAATCAAAACCACAATGAGACACCGCTTCGCGCCCACTGTGGTGGCCTTAAAAAAAAATGTGTTTTTTTTTTTTTAATGGAAAATAACAAGTGTTAGGAGGCACGTAAAGAAATTGAAACTCTCACCCACGGCTGGGGGGCCGTGTAGCACCGAGCAGCTGCCGTTCCGGCCCGAAATGTACACACAGAATGACTGAAACCAGGGAGTCCAACAGAAAGGTACAGAGGAATGTTCAGAGCGGCAATAGTCACACCCGTCGGAAGCTGGGAAGGACCGGATGTCCACTGACTGGTAAGTGGCTGAACGAGACGTTGTGTTCGCGTGATGCGGTATCGTTCGGGCACCCCGTGGGAGGACGCGCAGGCCCCGCGACGGGGTGGGTGACCCTGGAAAACGTCATGCTCATTGAAAGAAGCCCGACGCCAGGGGTCCCGTATCCTAGGTTTCCATTTGTAGGAAATTTCGAGAATGGGCAAACCTACAGAGACGGAAGGCGGATTCGTGGGGGCCCAGGGCTGGGAGGAGTGGGGAGCGCCTTCTAACGGGTATGGGGTTTGTCTGTGGGTGTGCCACGCATGTTCTGGAAGGCGGTCGTGGTGACGGTTGCACTATAGTTTGAATGTACCAGATGCCACGAAATCGTAGGGTTTAAAATAGTTTGAAACATTAGGGCTCCTGGGCGGCTCAGTCGCTTGAACGTCCAACTCTTGATTTTGGCTCAGGTCGTAATGCTAGGGTCGTGGGATGGAGCCCTGTGTCCGCGCTGTGCATGGAGCCTGCTTAAGATTCTCTTCCTCTCTCTCTCTCTCTCTCTCCTTGCACCTCTCCTTCACGTGCACTCTCTCTCTGAAATTTAAAAAAAAAAAATTTGGAGGGCATCTGGGTGGCCCAGTCAGTTGAATGCCTGACTTCAGCTCAGATCATGATCTTACAGTTCATGGGTTCGAGCCCCACGTCGGGGTCTGTGCTGACTTCAGAGTCTGTGTCTCCCTCTCTCTCTCTGCCCCCCCTCACTTGTGTACTCCCTCCCTCTCTCACTCTCTCTCTCAAAAATAAATAAACATTTTGTTAAAAAAAGAAAAAAATTTTAAATAGTTGAAACCTTAAATTTTGTATTAGGTGCATTTTATTTCAATTAAGAAAGTAAAGCAAGCACGCACCTATGCCCCATTAGGACACGGCAGAAGGGGAGCATGTGGCTTTTCAAGGTATCTGTGTGACCGTTTCTGTTCCCACCGAAGACTTGGCTGCTGTGTTCTAACCCAAAAAGTCTGGGCACGAGATCCGGGCAGTGAAGACACGTCCGCCGAGACGCCCAGAATCACACGGACGGGACAGAAAGAGAGAGCCGCCCCTGGGGTGTGCTCTCAAACATCGGAAATGACCGCAGCCAGGAGAGAAAAACGAGGTGCTTGGAGAATGCAGAGAATGATCCCATTTTTTTGTTATTGTTGTTAAGAGAGGGAGAAACAAAAGGCGCACGCGCGCGCACACCCCCTGGGAAAATGCCTTCGCGCTTTCTCAAGGATACAGAACCCCGCACACGGGAGTCTCCAAGTCACGGAAGAAGGGATCCTTTGTCTCCTTTTGTTCCTCGCCATTTTCTGATATTTCCAGGACACACACACATTGCTTGTTTAAGAACGCTCATCTTCAAAGAAGGAACTCAGTAGCCAGAAATAGCCTCGACCGACTGGTTTGTGCTGTTCATAGCAACAAGTTCCGGTAACTAATGTTTCCATAACACCTTTTCCATTTCCAAAACAGGGTTGCCACACGCATGACAGGACTCAGCCTCGAAGAAGCCCTGTGGAGCAGAGGCGCTTACTTACTGGGGAAACTGAGGCTGGGGGACCAGAGGCATACCCAAGGTGGTGGTGGTGGTGACGGTGATGGCGGTGGTGGTGATAGTGATGATGGGTGATGATGATGGTGATGATGGTGATGGTGGGTGATGATGGTGATGGTGGTGATGGTGATGATAGTGATGGCGATGATGATGGCGGTGGTGATGATGATGATGGTGATGATGATGGTGATGGTGGGTGATGATGGTGATGGTGGTGGTGATGGTGGTGATGGTGATGATAGTGATGATGGTGATAGTGATGATGGTGATGGTGATGATGATGGTGGTGATGGTGATGATGATGGCAGTGGTGATGATGATGATGGTGATGATGATGGTGATGGTGGGTGATGATGGTGATGGGTGATGGTGGTGGTGATGGTGGTGATAGTGATGATGGTGATGGTGATAGTGATGGTGATGATGATGATGGTGATGGTGGGTGATGATGGTGACGATGATGGTGGTGATGGTGATGATAGTGATGATGGTGGTGATGGTGATGATGATAGTGATGGTGATGATGTTGATGGTGGTCATGGTGATGGTGATGATGGTGGTGATGGTGGGTGATGATGGTGATGGTGGTGGTGATGGTGGTGATGGTGATGATAGTGATGATGGTGATAGTGATGATGGTGATGGTGATGATGAGGGTGGTGATGGTGATGATGATGGCAGTGGTGATGATGATGATGGTGATGATGATGGTGATGGTGGGTGATGATGGTGATGGGTGATGGTGGTGGTGATGGTGGTGACGGTGATGATAGTGGTGATGATGATGGTGGTGGTGATGGTGGTGATAGTGATGATGGTGATGGTGATAGTGATGGTGATGATGATGATGGTGATGGTGGGTGATGATGGTGGTGATGGTGATGATAGTGATGATGGTGGTGATGGTGATGATGATAGTGATGGTGATGATGTTGATGGTGGTCATGGTGATGGTGATGATGGTGGTGATGGTGATGATAGTGATGGCGATGATGATGGTGGTGATGGTGATGATGATGATGGTGGTGGTGGTGATGGTGATGATGGTGATGATAGTGATGATGGTGATGGTGATGGTGATGACAGTGATGGTGGTGGCGGTAATGGTGCTGATGGGAAACACCAACTGTGCTCCCGCTGGCTGCAAGTCCCTGGAGAAAGCCCTTTTACATTCATTATCTCATTTTCTCCTTACAAAAACCCTCCCGTTCTAGAAATGGGGAGATTGAGGCCCAGAGACGTTCAAGTGGCACCAGCACCTGCCCACCTGTGGAGACAGTGGAGTAGAGGCAGAGGGCTTCCATGGGGCCTCCTGGGTGCGGGGAGAAACATGCACAGAGACCTCGCTGGGCTGGGGGAAGTTGGCAGACCGTCCTTTCACACTGGGGAGGGCAGGGGCTGGCTTCGACCCATCCAGAACTGCCTATTTCTTGTTTGTGGGCTGGCGCTCTGTGGGAGACTGTACCGGAGGGAAAGGCTCTGAGCCTCTATAGCCTGAAAGGTCTCAGTGATCTGGAAGGTTCTAAGCTCCAAGAAGCTCTTCACAACATGGTGGCTAGACAAAAACATGGAACCAGGCAGCCTGGGTTCAGACGGCACTGCTACCATTACCAGCTGTGTGGCCTTTGGCGCCTTGCTTAACCTCTCTGGGCCTCAGCTGCTACTTCTGTAGAGTGGAAATGATAATTTTCTGTTCCCACTGAAGACTCTGCTGTTGGTGCACATGTGACCACGTGTTCAATAAATCTGATTCTGGGGTTTGTCTTCCACCCACCCCTGCACGACCCACCGCACCCGCTCTGGTCCAGGGCTCTGGAATGGATGCGTCCATCCAGAGCTTCCCACGTGGCTTTCGAAGGGCCTTCCTCGTCTGGGACTTGCGCCGCGGCTGGGCTCTGGCTGCGTTTTCTGGAATTTGAACCCGAACGCCAGTGTGTGTGTGTCCATCAGCTCCGGGGCGCCTGACATGACGGGCAGCCCTCAGTTCAAGGCTGTTTCTCCTCCAGCCAGAAGGAGAAGTGCGGGGGGGGGGGGGGGGGGGGGGGGGGGGGGGGAGGCTGGGCTCGTGGGTCCGGGAAGCCTGGAATGGCTCCACCTCCAGAGGTCTGGGGGGCGGGGAGGGGCAGGGGGAGGGGCGGAAGGGCCCTTCCGGTTTGAGGAGCGGTGGTGATATCTTCAGGTCTGGCACGAGGATTGGGCCAGAGTTCCCTTCTTGGCCCCTTCCCAGCAGCGAGACCTCGGCCGGCCCCTCCCTCCAGACTCCCCCCCCCCAGGCGGTCCCGCCAGCTCCCAGTGTGGCCATGACAGTGAAGAGAAGTCAGGAAGGGAAGCGGCCCGGCCCCGTGCCTGGCAGGGAGGGAAGGCTTCGGAGGGTCAGAGCTGGAAACTCCCCTTCCAGCAAACACAAAAACCCACAGCCCTATGAGAGCGCCTCTCTTTGCTCTCGAGTCAGCTTTGATCGGCTGGCAGCAGCCGCAGCTCCGGGATGAGAAAATGGTCTCGCTTGAACAAACGAACTCCGGACACAAATCACCAACCACCCCCCTACCTGAGCTCCCGACTCAGTTTCCCCACAATCCAGAGAAGCATGGGGACCCTCCCTAAGGCCTCCAGAACGCTAGAGAAGCCCTGTTCTTCTCCGCTTCAATCTCCAAACACCCTCGACCTCTCTCCGCTCCAGCCAAACAGGCCTTCCTGCTGTTCTAGCACAGTCCCGCCTCAGGGCCTTTGCACTGGCTGTCCCCTCTCTAAAATGTTACAGATGAGGAAGCAATCAAGACCCAAGGTTTTTGCCAATGGTGTTGGAATCGGGATTTGAACCTAAGGTAGGACTACATACGAATAAACTCTAATGTGAACTGCTTGAATTCTCATTCTAATTCACTGCAGCCAGCCCCCCACCCCCGCCCCCCGCATTCCACGCCGTGTGCGTGTGTGCACAGAGCCAGCTTCTCCTGCCTGGGAACTGAGAGGCCGAGTCAGCACAGCTCGAAAGCCCTAAGGCTCCCCCAGCAGCAGGGAACAGCTGTGGCCTCAGGGCTGAGGATGGTCCCCTCCTCCAAAGCCCTTAAGTGACGAAAGAGGAAGCGAAGGAGCAGAAAGGAGAAGCGGACAGGGTCTCTGAGACGCACATAGGTAGTTCCCAGCATCGCAAGAAGGAAACAGAAATGCAATCCGGTATAATCTTGGGACACCGGGGTGGCGGGGGGGGGGGGGGGGGGGGTGGGGAGGAACCCTGACACTAACCAGCCAGCTTGTCCTTCAAACAGAATGGGACGGAATGAGATACGACAGGACAGACGGGGCAGGAGAGGATGCAAGAGACAACCCCAGATGGCATTTCTCATCACAAATAGCATTGCGTATATTTTTCTATTTAGTTCTATGCCTGCGTCCCTGTCTACAGGGTTACCATGCAAAATCTATTTTTTCACTGTGGCTTGGAGCTAAAAAAAAAAAAAAAAAAAAAGAAAAGTTTGAAAACCCTGGATACGGAAAAAAACGAAAAGAAAGAAAGGACTCAAGCGGCCCCCTCTGAGAAGAAGGGGGCGGGGGGCAGGAGCCTTCCTGTAGACGATTCTGTGCTTTTTCTTTTCTTTTCTTTTTTTAAGCAATGAGCATGTATATCGCTTCGCTTTTGCCAGAAAATAAAGAACTTTTAAGAACCTTCTAGAAAAAATAAACACGCCTGCCTCAGTCTCCAGGAAAGAGGCTGGGCCGTCCGAACTGTCAACAAGTCTTGGATGTCAAGAGGGCCAAACCCCCCGTTCCGAGGGGTGCTCCCTCCCGGAGGGTCGCCAGGGCCTCCCTGGGGTGTTTTCCATGCACCCTTCTCTTCCCTTCCAGAGAGCCGCGGGCCCATCCAAAAAGGAAACCCGCCTTACGACGTCAGTCTTCGTTTTCGAAAATGGAGCGGCACGCGCCCTCACCCCGAGATGGGCATGGTGTGTGCCGTGGAGCGTGACAGAGCCAGAATTTACGTGGGCATGAAGAGCCTTCCTGACTCCAGTTCCGAAATGCCTCCTTAGGAATCCGCCAGGGGTGAGGACAGGCGGGTCGCACCCAACGATTTCCTATTATGCTTGTCGCTGTGGTAGCTGTCCCCGGGCACGCGGCCTTTCTTTCCTCTTTTTTGGGGATCGGTCCCTTCGGGCGCATCCCCAGAAGTGTGGTTGCTGGAGAGGGGGGGTGTGGATCTTTCAGGGGGCCCCTGAAACACCCCGCCGAGCTGCTTTCCGCAAAAGCCGGGACTCACGCCTTTTCAGGGAACTGCCACCCGTGGGGGCAGGTCGGTCATTGCCACCTTTGTCTCCTGATGGGAGACATCTGTGACCCAGGTGCCTGTGTCAGGGGGCCGGGGAAAGTCGGGGAAGAACATTCTCCTCTCCGCCTCCAGGCCGGAGCCTGGGAAGGGCGGGTCTGGAGGACTCCAGAGTGGCGCCTGGGAGGGGGGATATCTCTTCCTCGCCTCCCATCGTGGAAGCCAGGCCAGGCACCATCGAAGCCAGGGCCGGGAAGAGGGCGGCGTTCTCCCACTGGGCTGCCTGGTGCCCCGTGGGCCCCATCAGAAGGTTGTGAGCATGAAAAATGCGGCCTGGCCCGTGTCACGCCGGGCGTCTCCGTGGGTTTGGGCTCCTGGGACAGCACCCCACAGTCGGGCTGGCTCGGAAGCCACGCAAACGTATTTATCACGGCTGGGAGGCCACAGATCAAGGGGCAGGGGGAGTCAGTGGCTGCCGAGACAGGGAGCTCCATGGGGTCGCTTTTGTCAGGGCACTAATCCCATTCGGAAGGGGCCCGGTCACCCCCCCAAGGCCCCACCTCCTCACACCGTCCCGTTGGGCATTAGGTTTCAACGTGGGAATTTGGCTGGTGGGGGGCGAGAGGGGACACACACATTCCGTCCAAAACACCAGGCAGAGGCGGAGCAGAGAGGACCGGGGCCATCGCCGTCCAGATGGGGGTAGAACTTGGGGTCGGCCTTGCCTTCAGGGACCCCCATGGACCCCCCCCCCCCGCCACAAGGCCCAGGGTTCTTGTCGCTAAAAAGATGAAAAGTGGCTGCTTCCTGCTTGTAGGCAAGACCCTGAGCAAGATGGGTGGGCAGGAAGGAAAAGGGGTTGGCAGGCACTTTCTCTGCACCCCTCACTCCGTCCCTAGCACGTGGACCGGCGCCGCCACCGTGACAGCACCAAGACCAAATGCCCGCCACGACCTTTGACCCGGACCCCCCCTTCTGGCCCCGAACTTTCTCCTCAGGGCCTCGCTCCCGCAGGGTGTGTCATCACCCGCTTCGTTCAGGGACTGCGGTTTCTCGACGCTCATCCCACGCGGCGTCCGCTGACGCTTCCCTGAGCTCGGCCGCGTCCCCCGCGCCCCCTCTGCCATGGGATTCTTTTGGCTTTTGATAAACTCGCTCTGGGAATCATTTCCGTTTTACAGACGGCCGTGACTTTGAAGCCAATCCCCGACATCTTCTCATTTCATCTGCGCATTGGTCTGAGTCTCTCGAAAGGCGAGGATTCTTTCTAAAAATACGACCACAGAACGACAATGTGGGGCAAAAAGAAATAAAAGACAAAAAAGAACACATTGCTGAATTCCATCCGACGTCATCCAGTCTGGGCTTACATTTCCCCAGCTGTCTCGTAAACATTTTTTTAGAAGAATCTGGCTTCTTCCAAACAGGATCGTGCTCGCTGTGACTCCGGGACCTGGCACTCGGCGGTTCTGGCACGTAGTAGGTGCTCCGTAAATCCTTGCTGGGTTGAACAAATAAGGCTAAAGAATTTTCCGGGGGCGGCTCGTGTGTTCGGGGTGGCTCTCAGGCCAGGCCGTGTGGCTGTTTTCATCTAACCGTGACCGCCGTGCTGAGACGGAATGCCTCTTGTCGTCCCGTTTTACAGAGGACACAACTGAGATGCAGAGAGGTGAAGTGACGTGCCACTGGGACCCCAGGGACATCCTCCTCCGGGCCCCAGAAGGAGGAACAAAGACATCTAGGCTGTCCTGTCTCCCTTTGGTCACGCGACAACTATTTATTGCTCATTACAAGATGTCAGCCACTGTGGCAGACCCTCGGGAGCAAGGAGTGGCCAAGAGCAAGTTTGAGTCCGGTGGAGGACTTAAAGAGACCACCGAATGTATTTTGAAGGGTCAGTGGGAAAGAGGCACAAAGGAAGGATATAGAGGTTCTAGGTGCATGGGGTAAGGAGTGGTCAGTGAGGGCTTCCTGGAGGAGGTGAGGCCAAGAGCCATGAATGGAAACTCCTGAGGCTAGTGGCCGAGCCTTCTTATTATTCTTTTTTGAACAATTCGGAAGAACAAAGTGCCGTTAACAACAATTATGAACAAGTAACAGTTCCTGGGTTCTGTTGTTTAGTTTGTTTACATACAACATCTCCTTTAATATTCGTAATAACCCAACAGGTCGACACCGTTGTAAAGCCCATTTTATAAAAGAGCAAACTGAGGCTCAGAATGGTGAAGTCATTAATGATAAAAACTCTCAACAAAATGGGTATGAACAGAGCATACCGCAGTATAATAAAGGCACATATGACAAGCCCACAGCTAACATCATACTCAGTGGTGAAAAATGGAAAGCTTTTCCTTTAAGATCAGGAAAGAGACAAGGATGTCTAGTCTCACAACGCTTATTCAACAAAGTACTGGAAATGCTCGCCATAGCAATTAGGCAGGTACAAGAAATAAAGTACATTCACCTTGGAAAGGTGGAGGTAAACCTGTCACTATTGGTAGACGACATGATTTTATATACGGAACCCCCTAAAAAGCCCACAAAAAAAACTATTAGAACTAATAAATTCAGAAAGGTTATAGGGTACAAAGTCAATATGCAAAAATTGACTGCATTTTTATACAGGAATGGCAACCTATCAGAAAGAGAAACTACAAAAACGATCCTATGTAGAATTGCATCAAAAAGAATAAAATGTCTAGGAATAAATATTATCAAAGAGATGAAAACGTATACATCGAAGACTGTAAGATATTGAGAAAGAAATTGAAGGAGATACAAATAAACAGAAAGATACTCCGTGCTTACAGTCGGAAGAATTAATATTGTCAAATGTCCACACTACCCAAAGCCATCTACAGATTCAGTGCAATGCCTATCAAAATTCCAATGGCATTTTCCATGGAAATAGAGCAAACAATCCTAACGTTTGCATGGAGACATAAGGGATCCCAAACACCCAAAGCAATCTTGAGAAGATCAAAGCGGGAGGCATCAAACTCCCTTATCTCGAACTGCGCTACGACCCTAGAGTGATCAAGAGTGTGAAAAGACAGACAGAAGGATCGACAGGGCGGAACAGAGAGCCCAGAAAAAAACCCAGGCCTGGAAGGGCAGTTAATTTGTGACAAAGGAGGCAAGAATTTACACTGGGTAAAGGACAGTCTCTTCAATAAACGGTGCTGGGAACACTGGACGGCCACATGCAAAAGGATGAAACCGGACCACTTTCTTACACCATGCACAAAAATTAACTCGAAATGTATTAAAGACTTAACTATAAGACCTGAGACTGTAAAACTCCTAGAAGAAAACACAGGTGGTGAGCCCCCTCACAGCGCTCAGGGTAATGAACTTTTCTGGACCCGAGCCCAAAGGCAAGGTAAACAAAAGCAAAAATAAACAAGTGGGACCACATCGAACTAAAAGGCTTCTGCAGGGAAAAAACAAAACAATACAAAAAACATTAACAGAATGAAAAGACAGCCTACTGAATGGAAGAGGATATTTGCAAACCGTATACCCAGTAAAGGGTTAATATCCAACAACGACCACAAAAAAGAATTCATAGAACTCAACATCAAAACAACAACCAATCCAATTTTAAAATGGGCAGACAATCGGAACTTTTTTTTCCCAAAGAAGATACACAGATGGGCGACAGACCCATGATAAGATGTTCAACATCATTCATCATCAGGGAAATACAAACCAAAACTGCAAGGAGAGACCTCCTCACGTCTGTCACAGTGGCTAGACTCAAAAAGACAAGAGAGGACAGGTGTCGGCGAGGATGTGGGGGAAAGGGGACCCTCGGGCACGGTCGGTGGGAATGCAAACCAGTGCAGCCACTCTGGAAAAGGGTGTGGAGGTTCCTCGAGAAATTACAACTAGAGCTACCATCGGGTCCTGCCATTGCATTTCTGGATATTTATCCAAAGAAAACAAAGCCCCTGCTTCGGAAAGCTGTCTGCACCCTCATGGTCACCACGGCATTGTTCGCAACAGCCGAGATATGGAAAGAACCCCAGTGTCCATCAGTGGATATGTGGGCAGAGAAGATATGGTGTAAAAGACAATGGTGTATATATATAGCCGTTACAAACAAGGAAATCTGCCATTTCCGACAGCACAGATGGACCTGGAAGGCAAGACACTAGGTGATATAAGTCAGACAGAGAAAGACAAATACTGGATGATTTCACTTACATGTGTAATCTACAAACCAGGACAAACAAATAAAATGGGACAAAATTCACAGATAATGGAGAACAGGTTGGCGGTTGCTGGCCGAGGCTGGGGTTGGGGAGGGCGAATGGATGAAGAGAATCAAGACATCCAAACATCGAGTTACAAAATGAAGAAGTCATGAGAACGTAACATACAGCACGGCGACTATGGTCAAGAATATCAAGGTGCGTATTTGATTTATTTTTGAGAGAGAGAGAGAGACAGAGCATGAGCAGGGGAAGGACAGAGAGAGAGGGAGACACAGAATCCGAAGCAGGTTCCAGGCTCTGAGCTGTCAGCACGGAGCCCGATGCGGGGCTCGAACTCACAGACCGTGGGATCATGACCTGAGCCGAAGTCGGCCACTTAAACCGACTGAGCCACCCAGGCACCCCTCAAGGTGCGTATCTGAAAGCGGCTCAGTTCGATCCTGAACATTCTCCTCAAAAGACAAAAAGGTTCTGTGACTGCAGAGTGACAGCGAATAGACAGTAATTATTGTGGTGATCATTTCACAACGTATACAAATACCGCATCAATGGGTTATAACCTGAAACTAACATAATGTTATATGTCAATTATGCTTCAGCACAAAACATTTTAGGGGCATCTGGGCGGCTCAGTCACTTGAATGTCCGACTTGGGCTCAGGTCACGATCTCAGAGTTCGTGGGTTCGAGCCCCGCGTCAGGCTCTGTGGTGACGGCTCAGAGCCTGGAGCCTGCTTCAGATTCTGTGTCTCCCTCTCTCTCTCTGTGCCCCTCCCCTGCACACACTGTGTCTCTCTCTCAAAAAATATATATTAACTAAAAATAAAACATTTTAATCGAGCAATAAATACACACACGAAAAATGAGTGACAACGCTATCGTGAGATGCGGTGCTGTTAGTCTTCAGAGACGGGTGGATATTTCGCTGTTGGGGGGCCATGCCGTGCCCTGGAGGATGCTTGGTAACGGCCCTGGCCTCCGTCCACCGGATGCCAGAAGCATCCCTCCCCCCACTGTGACAACTGAAGAGGGCCGTTGTCACCTGTCTCCGGGCGGCAACCTTGCATGTGGTTTTCAGAACCCGCGCTCTGGCCCGACTCCACCAAGGCAGGCCGAGAGTGGTTTAGGACAGGCAACCAGGGCCTAGCTCGGGGCTGCAGCCCGGGCGGGTGAGACCCCCTGGCTCAAGACAGCACGTCCTCACCACTCCAGGCTCCCGGCACACAGACCTCTTACCGTCTCGTCCCTCACGGCAGCCCCACGGGGTCAGACTTAGGCCCTCGTTTCACAGATAAAGGCACTGGGGTCCAGAGAGGCTGAGCCAGCAGCCTGACGACACACAGCAAGACGGCGACGGGGCGAAGGAGGCAAGGGGAGAGCAACCTCCTGCCTCTTGCGGAAGCTGAGAAGAACAGAGAGTGCCCGCTGCGAGAAAAGGGATGTATGCTGGGGCCTGAGGCTTCAGCCAGAGCTGACGGGGCAGGGGAAACCCAGGGAGGGAAGTCCCGGCACGAGAAAGGCCCAGACGCGGGCATCAGAGCGGCTTTCTTCGGGCCGGGGACTCCCGAGAGAACCGAAAACCGGCCCCGAACGCTCAGAGCAGCACCGTTAACACTAACCGAAAGGTGGGAACAACCCAGATATCCATCATCGGACACACGCGTGTCCGTGCGGTCCACCTGCATCATGGAATACTGCTCGGCCGGAAAAGGAATAGAGTTTGACACGCACCCTGATGCGGACGAGTCGGACACACAACAGCCCACATTCTGTATGATTCCACTTACACACAGTGTCCAGGAGGGGCAAATCAGCAAGGACAGAAGGTGGGCGAGCGGGTGCCAGGGGCTGGGGGAGGGGCAGAGAGAGAGGGAGACACAGAATCGGAAGCAGGTTCCAGGCTCCGAGCTGTCGGCACAGAGTCCGATGTGGGGGCTCGAACTCACGAACTGCGAGATCATGACCTGAGCCGAAGTCGGACGCTCAACAGACCGAGCCACCCAGGCGCCCCGGGACTGTATACTTTAAAGGGGGAATTGTACCGTACGCAAATGGTATCTCAATAAAGCTGTGTTTTAAACATACAATAAAAGACTCAGTGGGAGGGGGACTCTCACGGCTGAGGATTCGGGCTTCCGTGCTGGCCGCGTGACCGTGGGCACTTTATCTTCCAGAGCCTCAGCTTCCTTATCTGTAAAATGGGTACATCAGTGGTCACCCATCTGCTCCGGTTGAAGGAAGACAAGACAAAGGAGACGCTTGCGGCCGGAGCCTGCCACACGGGTGCCCCCGAGAAATCGGTCCCTGACATCAGGCTCCGCGTGTGCCTCTTCCTAACCCACTGCTCTCTCGAGCTCCAGAAGCCTGGAAAACCCCCGCTCCAGGAAGGAGGCAATTCCTTGAAATCTGAAAAGACCACAAAGGCTTTCCCGGCTTGGGAAGGAAACAAAAGGCTTCACTGCCATCCGGGCTCCGGATTCGAGAATCCTGCCCAGGCCCAGAGGCCCTGGTCCATCATGGAGAGTTTCGAGACGCCGAATGACCCCAGCGGTGAGCCAAGGAACTGTCACAGCCACGGCCGCTCGCTCGGGGCCCTGGAATCCGGACCCCCTCCCCCGTCCCCGCTGCTCCCGGGGGCTTCGGGGGCCGCGGCGAAGGCCGAGCGAAGCTGGCACCGACCCTGCAAAATAACCCGGCCCGGGCGGGATGGGGTGGCGGGGGACCCCACAAAGAAGCAAGTGTGTGAGGAGCCCATCCGTGGACAATGGCCCCTCAGAAACCTCTCCCCGGGGCAAACAGAGGCGCTCTATCGCGCGGCCGAAGAAAGAAATGTCTGTATTCTTTCAGGACCTGCCCCCACAGGCTCCAGGCCAAGAATGTGCAACCCGGCATCTATTAAGTTTCTAAAATTATGCCTAGGTTGGGGGGGGGCGTTGGCCAGGCCGATGAGCGGGAAAGGACGTGGAGGGCGGGCCGGCGGGCAGGAAATCTTTAATCCCGCTCTTTGCGCGCTCTGGGCGGCGGGAAGGGAGAGCCCCTCCAGCAGATGTCAGGTCGGCCCCGAGAATCAAAAGCCCTTCTGTGCACAGCCTGGGCACTCGGCTGATTTTAAACACTGCTCTGGTGCCTTCCCAGATGGCCCGAGTTTTTCTTGGGTGGAGAGAATTAGGGGTTAATGGGATGGTGTCCCTGGGGCAGCCTCACTCGGGGAGTACTGGTGGTCAAAATGTAGACATGCAAACAGGGTTGCTACAGGCGGCCGTGCAGGCTGTGCACTGCACAACGGCAGCGCGTTGTGTTTTCAAATACGACTTGAACCTTGTACGACCTGTACAACCCTTTGAGGTGGCCCGTGATGTCCCAGAAGAGGGAGCGGCTGGCACACGCGGCCAGGGTCTCACTCTTGGGTGGATCTGGGATGAAGCGAATTGGTGGCCGGATTGTATGTCGGGGACAGAGGAGGACCATCATCCCGAATGTGAAAACAGACTGAAATACTTTGACCGCCTCTCCCCCGACACGCACACACATAACTAACTATAAGGAAGGAGGAAGGAAAAGCCAGAGGGGTAGGAGCCTCAAAATGTGTGGGTTTCCTCCCTCCCAGACATGGTTACCAGAAAACAACAACAAAATACAACAAACCAGAGTCTACTCCGTTAAATTTGAATGTCGCAGAAACAACGAATATTTTTTTTAGCTAAGTATGTCCCGAAGATTTCACGGGCTATATTTACATTGAAAATTTTCTGTTGTTTATCCGACATTCAAATTTAGCTGGCCAGCCTCTGGTGTTATTCGCTAAATCTAGCAACCCTACCTCCAGAGGGCATGCCTGTAACAACCGGCCCCCCCCCCCCCCGCCCCCGCCTGGAAATAGCTATTAAAGCAGCCGCTAATGAGGGCATGTCCCCCCCCCCCCAAGCCTTTTCGGTCGCCGTTCCGTAGGCAGGACGGAGGAGAGTGAGTAACCCTATCTCCCCAACACACGAGTGTCATGAGACGGCCACCTCCCCCCCCCCCAGGGGGCTCTGACAGGACCCCCTCGCCACCCGGCCAGGCCAGGAGGCTTATGGGCGTGTAGGCACCCGGCTCAGCCATAGGCCCCGAGGTGAGGCTTGGAAACCTGGCCTCCGAGCCTGAGGACCTGAGGACCTCGTGGCGCCACCCAGGCCACCGAAACTGGAGGCGTGGGTCTTGCACCAACAAGGCCGGCTGGGCCCGGAGTTCCCGTCGGGCCGCTCCAGGCGGGTCCCCAGGACTGCGGCCGTGGCCTCTGCGAGCCGCGGTGGCCTTGGGCTCCAGTCTCCCGGGTTCATGGGCGATGGGGCCGCGGTGGGGTCAGCTCTGCGGGGGAGGGGGCGGGAGGGGGGGGCGCTTGGTGCTCAGGTCCAAGCCGGGTGAGTTTTCTGGAAGGCAGGCAGAGAGTGAGGAAGGAGAGGCCTGAGCCGCCTCCCAGGCGGTCTCCACGGGAGCGGCTGGCTGACCTCCTGTGGGGCCACCCGTGGCCGGAGCAGACTGCCCGTGGCCAGGGGGGCGGTGGCTGTCACGCACAGGGGATGTCCGAGGAAAGATCCGCAAAAGGACCGAGCACGGAAGGCCCGGACCCTGAGCCCCCGAAAGGGAGAGGGGTCTCTCCACTGCCCTGCCCCAGCTCACAAGCGGCCACCGCCGTCCTCAGCCCTGGTCCCCGCTTCTGGGTCTGTCTGAGCCGCTGGGAAGGGCGGGGAGGCCGGGAGGGGCTGAAACGTGTTAGGGGTGAGTCAGCCCTCCTCCCCGGGAAGAGTTCCATCTTGCTAGATGGGAGGCGACTGGGCCGCATCGGAGCCTCCCTGTGGCCCCTGCTGGCTGTGGGTCCCCTCCCCCTGCCCCCAGGGCCTTGTTCCCTGGGGAGGCACAGGGGCACGTGGTCCCCGCAAAAGCTGTCCCACGCGGGGCATAACGGAGGCGCCCTCCTCCCGCAAGCGGGCCGGCCGATCGGGTTCTTGATCCTGGTTTCCGTTTCCACTTCGGATCCCTGTGCCCAGAGAGAAGGACAGACACCTGGGTGAGGGACCCGAGGTCCTGTATCACCTCGGGGGGTGGCCAGGGCAGCCGGACGCCAGGTCTCCGGGGCGGCTTTCTCCTAATTCTCCGGGTAATTCCTTCACGGCTGGGTTTGAGGTGTCAGACTCTGTTCTGCCTGTTGAGACCCGCCCCACCGCGGAGGCATCAGGACTTCCCCGAACTGCCAACTCCCGGAGGGCCGGGCCCCTGCCGATTCCGACTGGGCTCCCGGGAGAGCCCCCAGAGGGAGAGAGGGCAGTCAGGGAAGGCTTCCAGGAGGAGGCAGCTCCGGGTGAAGCCAGGGTGTATTGGGAGAGGAGCGGGAAGGCCATCGTCACAGGGGGACAGTGACGGCCGAGGTGTGGCCCACGTGCAGCCCCCACAGGCAGGTGACCCCCAGGGCAGTTCCGGCCGGCGGAACTAGGAGCGCCGCGGTGGCTACAGAAATGGCTGAACGGAAAGAAAAGCCTGGAAGTCGGGATCGGGGAGTCGGAGAGCCGGCCCGGCCCTGCCACACGCCGGGTGTCTCTGGGCAAGGCCCCCTTTGCTCACCGAAGCTCAGTTTCCCCATCCCTAAGATGGGAACAGCGCTGGTCTGCGGGGCCCCGGGGCCCCCACCCCCCAGGCCATTCACACGCGCACCTGCTCATCTCACTCATTCCCACGGGTGTCCCCATGTCCAGGCGAGGCCGCTGAGGCCCAGGCAGGTTCAGAAAGGGGTCCCAGGGCCCCGGGCGCCCGGCCCCAGTCAGGGTTAGACGTCTTTAAGCTGCAGGAGTTTGGGAAAACAGCCGACGCGGGCAGGTCATCTTAAAACGTTCAAATTTGGGGGACGCCTCGGGGGCTCAGTCAGTCGAGCGTCTGACTTCAGCTCGGGTCATTGTCTCTAGGTTCCTGAGTTCGAGCCCTGTGTCGGCACAGAACCCACTTCGAACCTTCTGTCCGTCTCTCTCTCTGTCCCTCCCCCGCTCGTGCTCTCTCAAAAATAAAGAAAACATTTAAAAAAAGAAAAAAGCGTATATTTGGTCTTTGCCCTGGGTTCCTATGCAGAACCCCTAAAACCCTGGGGATTTCCCGAGCGATGGAGGCTCTTCGGTGTGTCAGTGAGAAGCGGCTGAGCCTAGCCGGTTTCAGGGTGGGGGCTGGCCACCCGGAAAACCAACCAAGCGACTGAGGTCGAGATGGGAAGGTGGGAAACTCACCTCTCGCTGACCTCCACGATGGGTTCGAGGGGCTCCAGGTTGGCGAACTCATCCGCGTGAGGTACCCCAAGTCCAGGGGACTCAGGACCCTGTGCTCGGGACCCTCCCGGGCCCTCCCTCCCTCCCCTTTATCATGAACTGTAAGGGCAAGGGTGGCACTTTGCTGGGTTCTGGGAGTCCTTCTAGAAAATCATGGAACCTGGGGCGCCTGCGTGGCTCAGTCGGTTAAGCACCCAACCTCGGCTCCTGTCATGATCTCACAGTTTGTGGGTTCGAGCCCCGTGTCGGGCTCCGTGCTGACAGCTCAGAGCCTGGAGCCTGCTTTGGATTCTGTATCTCCCTCTCTCTCTGCCCCTCCCCTGCTTATGCTCTGTCTCAATAATAAATTAAAATGTTAAAAGAAATTAAAAAAAGAAAAAGAAAATCATGGAACTTGAATGGGGGGAGGGCCGGGGGGCATGGGAACCCCTGAATCTGTAGCCAGCTAGGCAGAAGTGCGGGCAGGCATCTGAGGCAGCGGGCGGTTGGAGGTCTGAGCCCCAGATGCCGCGTGAGGTTGACAGGCAGGTCACGGTGCACACGACAGGCCACCAGCCGAGTCCCCTCCGGGGCCCTGGGCTGGCGGGAGAAATAGGAGGCAGCAGAGTGTCGTTCTCAGCACGGGGCGTCCTTGGCTAATATTTCTCTTTCCCACTTTTTATTTATTTTATTTTTTTTATTTTTGAGAGACAGAGAGCGAGCAAGGGAAGGGCAGAGAGAGAGGGAGACACAGAATCCAAAGCAGGCTCCAGGCTCTGAGCCGTCAGCACAGAGCCCGACATGGGGCTCGAACTCACAGACTGTGAGATCATGAGCTGAGCCGAAGTCGGTCGCTTAACCAACTGAGCCACCCAGGCGCCCCTGTTTCCCACTCTTGAAGGCAATGTGGACAGAGAGGGACGTTTCTCTTCCGTAAGACAATCAGCCCTGCACCACTGATGACTCGAGGAAGCCATCCGTGCCCCGCCCCCACCCGCTGGGGAGACCGACTCCACGGAGGGTTGGGGACTGCAGCCAAGGGCAGAACGAGGGCCCACCTGAAGGGCGTGGCGGGCTGCGGTGGCCCTGCCCACGGCCCTCTGCGGCCAACCGTCAGGTGTGTCAACAGTGCGTCCGCACCGGGACTCTCCGCCTGTGACTTTCTACCTGAGGTTTTTCTTTTGGGCAAAACGGTGGTGCCAGGGAGTGACACCCGGATACAGCTCCCCACCGGTGACACACGGGAGCTGGAGGGAAAAGTCCTTGCCCGTCGGGCAGTGGGACTCCGGGGCGGGTTCTATGCCGTCTCCCAGGGGTGCCCAGCGGGCCCGAAGCAGCGACTGCCCACTGACACCCTGTCTCCCCCCATCCTCTCCTCCCCACCCCCCACCCTCCGGAATCCCCTCCTTAATAAACTTACACCCAGGTCCGGGGTCACCGGAATTCAGATAGTCGGCCTAGCAGCGGCCGGTTTGGGCCGGTGGGAGTGAGGCGGACCCGGTACTCCGAGACCTTCCAATCTGTTCGAGACAGACCAGAATCCGGGGCTCCCCGGGAAGCCTTCCGAGTCTGAGCTGTCGGCTCACATTAAACAGCACAGAACAAAATAAAGCAGAAGAAAACAAAACGCATCTGCGGGCTCGCTCTAGTCCTTGACCGTCCAGGGCAAAGCGGGACGGTGGTGGCGGGCGGGGAGGGGTCCGGAAAGTTCCAAGCGGTGGGAGACTTGGTGGGGGGTGGGGGTGGAGGGGTCGCTTTGGCAACCCCCTCCGGCCGCCCGAGTCGGGGAGGCGGCGGGGGCGAGGCCCCACGGTGGACCAGACAGCGTGGCCTGTTTCTGGGACTCCAGCTGGAAGCATCTGGAAGGCCCGGCGCGGCCGCCGTGGGACGGCAGCAGACGCAGAACAAATAATCAGCTGGGCTGCTCTTCCAAACACGCAGACCCCGAGCCGCCCTCGGCCTCCCCCTGGCGCGCCGCGGGGCGGGGGTACATCCCGGGACCCCCTCCGCCCGGCCCCGCAGCTGAGCTCGGCCCGGGACAAACACGCTCAGGACGGCGGCGGCGGAGGGGGTGGTCGCGAGGGCGTCGCTTCCAGACCCGACGCTTGTGAACTGCTTTCTAATTCTGTGCAGATGGAGGGGAGGGCTTCGCAGATCTCCGGCCCCCTGCGCTGCCCCCCTTCCCCGCTCTCACAGGCCAAACACAAAGCTCGTCTCTTGGGGCGCCTGGGGGGCTCAGTCGGTTAAGCGTCCAACTTCGGCTCAGGTCATGATCTCACGGGCTGTGAGTTTGAGTCCCGCATCGGGCTCTGTGCTGACAGCTCAGAGCCCTGAGCCTGCTTCGGATTCTGCGTCTCCCTCTCTCTCTCTGCCCCTTCCCTTGCTCGCTCACTCTCTCTCTCAAAAATAAAGAAGCATTTTCAAAAAATAACAGCGGCTTACCACAGCGAGGCGTGTGAAAATAGCAAATCCCACGGCTCAGGCAGGGTGGTCCTCACAGTTGCACATGCCGTGCACTGCACATCTCCCGGGGGCACTGTCATCGAACATCAATGTATTCATCGGAACAGATGTCCCACGATGGCCCTTAGGTGTCTCGTGATTGAAAAACACGGCCACGGCATTTTGTAATTTGAGAGCTGGAATCTGCTTCCTCGCCCCTCAAATCCGGGCGGGCCTCGTGACTGGCTTTGACCAACAGGACGCAGTAGAAGTGACCCTGCACATTTTAAGGTTAGGCCTTAGGAGGCTGGTTTCCACCCTGGCCTTCTTAGAATCCTGCCTGAGACCACGTGTAAGGCAGCCTCTGGGCAGAGGGGCGGTCCCGTGAGGGGGAGCCGAGGACCCAGCTGCCCAGCTCTGGGCCGGAGGTCACGAGGAGGTAGGACAAGTGAGCTCTGTCCACGCGTTTAAGCTGGAAACTCGGTTTTCCAGAACCTTCTCCCCGCGTGGCTCCAGGTTAGAATTTGCCAGAAGAGGAAGATGCGTGAGGTTTGGAGGGTGGAAACAAAGCAGTAGAGGGGACTCTGCAAAGCTGGGCACGGTCCCGTGAGACGGGGCTGTGCCCCGGGCTGACTTCCACCCAAACCCTCGTTTCCGGGGGATCCAGAGCCCCCCGCGTCGATTGCTGAGGGAACCCAAGTGACGACAGAGCTCAGAGCACAAAGAGGGAAACCTGGGGGGGCCTGGGTGGCTCAGGGGGTTGAGTGTTCAACTCTTGATTTCGGCCCAGGTCATGATCTCACCATTCGTGAGCTCAAGCCCCACATCAGGCTCTGCGCTGACAGCTCAGAGCCTGCTTGGTAGTCTCTCTCTCTCCCTCTCTCTCTGCCTCTTTTTCTCAAAATAAATAAATAAATATTTAAAAAAAGAAGAAGAAGAAGAAAAGAGAGAAACTTCCCTTCATTCATTTTCTCCATTCATTCAACAAACAGTCAACTTGCTGCGTGTCAGCACTGGGGACAGAAAGAGCCCAGAACTGGGATTAGCCACGCTGGTGGCCGGAGCCTGCCAAGCCCCGAGATCCAGGCAAGTCACCCAACCTCTCAGAGTTTCATTTAATCCTCACCAAGGGCCCGGGAGACAGGAAAGGTCGCGGCTCCATGTTTCAGCGGAGGGAACGGAGGCACAGAGAGGTCGAGAGACCTCCCCGAGGTCACACAGCTAGTCAGTGGCAGAGCTGGGATTCCTACCTTAGGGATCGGCTCCAGATCCTATATTCTTCGCTGCTCCCTTAAAACTTCTGGAGACTCAGCTGACTGAGGAAATTCCCAGAATTTAGGACTCATGCCCAGGAAATCGTATGAATTGATTCCATGACACTTGTGAGAAAGATCTCGGCACTTTTCCTCTTCTGAGTCTGGTGAAATTGGGATGTGACCTTCCCTGCCTGGGTCCCTACAGAACCCCCTACGAGTCTCTTCGCGACAGCCAGGCTCCGCCCGCGATGATGCTGGGTACAGCCGGCACCTCTTACCACTGCTACCCAGAGTCCCCTTCTTCCCAGCCTCTGACCTCCCTCCCCCCGGCTCTCAGGGCTGAGTGTGCATGTGACTGAGGCCGGCCACAGTGATGGCTTCAGGAATGGGCCTGCGACCCAAGCCGAGGCAGGGACACTCGACCCGTGGACTCTCACTAGAATTTCTGAAGAGGAGATCTCAACAGTGCCCGTGAGGTAAACGCCTGCGGCTGGGAGACATATCGTGGGCAGCGCGTGGAGAAAGCCTCTCTCCCCCCCCCCAAGAACGAAGGAAAGCAGGGCCCGGAAAGGGAGAAGGATTCCTGACCACACCGCCCGAGCCCCTGGATGCAGCCGCGCCTGAAGCTCCCCAGGGGCCGGTGACACAACGCACAAGCGAACTGTGGTGGGACCGTAGTGTTTGCCTGGCCAAGGCACCAGGCTTTTGTCCTAACGCACCTGCTGCTTGTCCACCCGCCCAAGGCAAACACGGCCCTTCAGAACACAGGGACACAGTTGTTCTCTGAAGGAGACGTGGAGGGAGGGGAAATACCTTCCATTCTTTCGTGATGAATCAACAGACAAACGAAGACCGGGTCCATTTCTCAAGCAGGTTATTCTGCCGAACGAGTCTTACTCATCCCGGCCCCAGCCGGCGCCGATGTTGGTGTGGCCCCAAAGAACCTGCCGCGCTCGGGTCTGCCCCAGATTTTCCACGTTCGTGTGAAAACAGTGCCTGGGCCCCTGGTCCGCCCCCCTCCAGCTCAGAATCCCGGGAGCTGGGTTTTCTAAGGCTCCGAGAAAACACTTTCTAGAACGTCCGGCCAACGAAAGCTTGCAGTGTGTCGGGGAGCCTCTGGAACTCCCATCGCGATGGAGTGTCCCAAGAAGTTGGTCCTGCCCCTTCTAGCTGAGCGGTGGGCTAGCACGGGACCTCAGGAGCAGGGGGGTGGGAGGTGGGGGGTCACCAGGGGGCAGAGGAAGCAAAGGCTGCGTCAAGGAAGGGACGCTCTTTCTGGAAGGGCGGAGACCCTAGGGTTAGATTCTAGGCTGGGGAAGGGAGACATGACCTCATGTTAGGCCCCCTAGACACAGAGCCTGAGATGGGGATTTAGGTGCACGTGGCTTTTGGAGGGGGAGGTTCTCAGGAGGAGGGAGCCGTCATTCCCTTTGGGCTGTAGAGGAGGGTAAGGGGGTAAGGGAGGCGGCCGAGCTGCCGGCACACGGCGGGGCGGCCCGGTAGGGTCTTCCCTTCCTCCTCGGAACCCCGCGCCCGTTTTCAGGGAAGGGACTCATCGCGTGGCTGCGGCTAGGGTGGGAGGGATTCGCGGGGACAGGGTGGCGCCGCGGTCGAGCACCCAGAGCTCTGGGGACAGACAGAGCTGGGTTCGAATCCCGGGCAGCTCGCAGGAAACACGGTCGTGTGTCAGGTGCTGCACCGCCTGGGGCCCGGTGTGTGGCAGGTGCCCCAAAAGTGTTGGCTTTGTGCACATCTCTGAGTGTTCCGGCCCTGGGGGTCTGTGGTGCAAGGTCTGGAATCAGTCACCAGGGTGCGTGCATGCGTGCATGCGTGCGTGTGTGTGTGTCTGTGTGTGTAGCATCTTCCTGGGCCCTCCCGGCCCACCTGCCCTGGCCTCCCTCTGTGCCGGGGGTTACCAGAGCCCCTCGGTGTTGGGAGCCCTGGGTCCTCACGTCCCCTCCTGCCGTGGGTCCCTGTGGATGGAAAAGCACTGGCCTGAGAATCGGGGCTGGACCATAAAGCTGGGGGGGGGGGCTACTATCAGAGGAGGAACTCAGGAAGAGACATAGGAAGTCCGGCCTTGGCCTTGAACCAGAATTGCTTCAATGATCCTTAAGGCGCTGAGCACAAGACCAGCCCCCCACAGGCCAGGCTCCTGGGGAGACCCCTTGGGCCTCATGGCTCACCATGACCCACCTCCCGAGCCCTGGGTGCTCTGAATACCGATGAGTCTCTATTTTCCCACACGCTCCTGCCCCTGGGCCTTTGCACCTGTGGTCTTGCGGCCGAGAACGCCTTTCCCTGCCTACTCCTGGCCTATTTGTCCTCTGCTCTGGCCTCGGGCCTCGCCTGACTCCAGGAGGCCTTTCCTGACCCCAGCCCTCCTTCCTGTCTGCCACCCCTCTCCCCGTCTTATGCTGTCGCTGTCCCTGTCCACCTGCCTTGCCACAAGACTGAGCGCCCCGAGGATGGCCCTGGGGCTCGACTGCCTTGGTGCCAGCAGTGCCAGACGCACTGACCAGATCGATGCTCAGGAAACAGGTGTGGCAGGAATGAAGGAAGCTGGTAAGTGGGTGGGTGGCCTCCCTGCCAGCAGCTAATCAGATACCACCATTAATTATATGGTGACTGTGCCAAACACCAGGCTAAGCCAGGGATACTACCCTCCAAGCTGATGTCGACCATGGTTCGTGACGGCCAAATGTTCCAAGATACATTTATGGATAACGTACGCCCCCCCACATTGAATTAAAATTTCCCATTGCCTTTGATGCGTGGGGGACAGGTGCCACCCATGAGCAGGGGGGGACAGGGACCACCCGGGAGCAGCGGCCCCCTGCGATCACCGCCGCCCTCGACAGATCTGGCTCAGCTAAGCAATGTCTGAGCAGCGTTGTTATTACGGTCCCCGGTTTACGTTGGTGGAAACTGAGGCCTACCGTGGTGAAAGAGACAAGAACCAGGACCGCAGAAGAAAAGTCACCAGGCTGCGGGGGGCTGAGCGTGCCGGCGGGGAGGCGGCTGCGGGGGGTGGCATGGGTTCCTGGGGCTCTAACAGATTACCACACACCGGGTGCCTCCAAACTAGAGGTTTCCTCTTTCACAGTCTGTAGGGCAGAAGCTGGAAACCGAGGTGACAGCAGGGTCGCGCCCCTTCCAGAGGCCTTAGGGGTGAACGCTGGCCTCTCGCGGTTTCCCGGGGAGCTGCGGGTCTTCACGGGTGTCTCTGATTCTCCGGCTCAGATGCTCCCTCCTTCCTCGTACAGACACCAGTCACTGGGGTTCGGGCTCACCCTAAATCCGCAACGGTCTGGTTCCGAGAGCCTAAACTTAATGACTTTTGCAAAGACCCCTGTGCCAAATAAGGTCACAGTGACAGGTCCCGGAAGTCATACCTTTTTTTTGGAGGGGGAGGGACAGGCAGGGGTCACTATCAGCCCACTACAGGTGCAAAGAGACAGCAAGATGCAGCCATCAGGTGCCCCTGACTCCGTGACCCGGAGCCTCTTGGGACGCGTCCCCCTGCGCCCCTCTGGCCCAGCGGCCCGGCGCATGGGGTCCCTTGGCCGGGCCCTCGTGGAGGAGGCCCCGCAGAGCCAGGCGGAGCCTGCTGCCAGCCGGGCTCCAGTCCCAAGAGAGTTGTCACCCAGACCCTGCAATGGCTTGGCAAATGTCACAGTCTTGAGCCCTCGAAGGACAAAGTCCAGCCCCCACAAGTGACCAGGCTGCCCGCCCTCAGCGGCCCTCCAAAGGCAAGTGCCTAGAATTCCACGGGATCCCACGGCAGCAGCCACGACACAGGCAACAAAGGCCGCTCCGGGCCCGGCGGGGGGTGGGAGGGCCTGAGGGTGTCCGGGGCTGACTTGCCCCAGATTTGCTCTTAGAGAGAAAGGGTGGGGCCAATCTGGTGCCCACGGGCCGCTCTTGGAGCCCCCCCCAGAGCCGTGCACACACACGTGCAGACACGCATGTGACCACACACCCGCCCACACGCATGCCTGGGCCACGCGCAGGCGTGCAGACACCCCTGCCCCCGTGTGTCCACCTCGCTGGGACGGAACACGGGGGGACACGTCCCCAGAGGGCTGCCTGTCCGTGCGGACGTGGGCAACCCCAGGGCTCTGTGAACCACGTGGAGTCTGGGTTCAGATCCCACCTCTGGAACCAAGGGAGAGTCGCTCAACCTCTCTGTGCCTCCGTCTTCTCATCTGAACACTGGGATGGTAGTCCCGACCTCGAAGCGTTGTTGAGGGGGCTAACCGAGTTCATGCACGTAAGCCCCCAGATGCACGGTTATCAGCATGAGCGACAGGTACGTATGACGCTACTACCAACACAGAGACACCCCCAGGGGGACACATGCAACCGCAGATAAAATCTTACGTGCAGACAGACACGAGCACACGTGCGCACACGCAGACGCACATAAACGCACACAGATGCACTCCGAACATAAACATGGTCCCATGGCCGCCACGTGCACAGTCGTGAGCAGGGGCGTGCACACATGTGTTCACGCGTGTACCCACACGCGTGCACGCAGCCCCTCCAGCCAGCCCCTGATCCGGTTCGCTTCCCTTTCAGCGCGTCCCCTCCTCCTCCTCCCTCTCCCCCCCCGCCCCCTGCCTCCGGGTGCCCGGGACACATCCGGGTGTGGCCACGGGGCCCCGGAGGCGTCCCTGTCCTCAGAGAGGCGCCTGTGTCACCTCCCCGGTTACAACATGCCTCCCCGACGAGGTGGTTTCTGTCTGACCACAGACACCCCACAGCCCCCTGCCCTGTCCTCCCCCAGGGCATCACCCGCGCCCCTCCCCCACCCACCCCAAGTCAGGGCCCCAAAGTAGGAAGCGGGCTGGGCTGGCAAACAGAGCAGAGATCCAAGCTGCGGCCCGGCAGCTCCTCCAGCCTTCCAGCCTCCCTCCTTGGATCAGGGGTCGGTATCCCCAGCAGGACCCCTTTTGCCATCAGCACCCCGCCCCTGACCCCGTGGACTGAGACCTTTTGTCTGTGGGATGACAAAGGGCATTTCCCATCCAGGACTCCAGCCCCTGTACCCCTTCATGGCCGAAGCGTGGGCCGCCTCGGGCACGCCCCCGGGGCGAGAGCGGAGCCAAGCCCCTGCGTGTTTCTGGGGGAGGCAGGAGGTAGGAAAGAGCAAGACCATGGGGCCAGGGCTCCCTCACCCCCACCCCCAAGCCTCGGTTTGCTCATCTGCACAGGGGGCAAGAAGAACACCCTCTGTGTGGCCAGGGGGCACTGTCTGGGGGCCGCCCAGACTGTGCCCTTCCCACACGTGGAGAAATGCCAACCCTTTGGGTCTCAGTGAGACGGAGGTCGGCCTCCCCCTGGGAAGACTGGCGATGGCGGCCCTGCATTTCACTGGGCTCCTGGCGGCTAGGACGCAGGCGTGGGACCGAGCTGGGGTATCGGGTCCACAGGCGCCAGACAGAGCAGGCACTAGTGCCACCGAGAAGCAGGGCTGGGGGAGCCCCATGGCAGGTGGCAGGGACACCCACCTTCTGGGGCCAGGCGTGCAGCCCTGGGAACGGAAGGAACCCCGCCCGAAATGTTCCTGCCAAGGCTGTACGTTCTAGACCATAATCATAGCAAACACTTACGTGGCACTTCCCGTGTGCCAGCCCCTCTCCGTCTCGACAACCCTCTGATGTGGGTACCATCATCTTGATTTTCAGGAGAGGAAACCAGGCACAGAGAGGTTGAGTGACTCCCCCGAGGCTGCAGAGGTGGGATGTGAACCCCAGCTGGCTTCTCTAAGTCCGTCTGGACCACAGTTCACAGAGCTCCTTGGAATTTCCTGGGTGATAGGAGTGTCTTTTGCTTCTAACGAGGTGACTCTTCATGGGCTCCTGGATGCGAGTCGCTCTCCAGAAAGATCAAGCCGTGATTCGAAGCTTGGAATTTTCAGCCCCATCTTCTATCCTCAGGGAGGGTGAGGGCCTGGAGATCGAGTTAATGATCCATCATGCCTATGTGATGAGGCTTCTATAAAAATCCCTAAACTATAGGCTTCAGCCAGCTTCCAAGCGGAACACACCTATGTGCTGGGAGGGTGGCGCACCCCAACTCCACCGAGACAGACCTCCTGCGCTCGGGAGCCTCCCGGATATCACCCCTTTATCATATCCTTTACAACAGAATGGTACACATCGGTGTCTCTGAGTGTCATGAGCTGTGCCAGCAAATTACCAAACCTGGTATGGTAATGAGAATCTTCAGTCGCACCCGAGTCAGACGAAAGTGGGGACCCTCTGGGGACCGGATATTTGTGACCGATGTCTGGTGGGACTGAGCTGTTCACCTGTGGGGTTAACTCCAGGTAGCTAGGGGTGGAATTGGATTGAACTATGGGACGCCGGGTTGGTGTGTGGAAAGTTCGAGAAACGGTTCGGGGAACCCCCACATATCTGATGTCGGAAGTGTCGTGAGCAGAGCAACGGTTTTCGTTTATCCTCACAGGAACAATGGAAGGATTACATAAGACAATGAACGTAACAACGGTCAGTATTTCTTCCTGGTAGCATTTGTCTTAGCATGGTGACGGCAGGCTTGACTTGAGCTTTCAAATGTAAGAATGGAGATGCGGTCCTCAAATTCAGAGGGTCTGTGGATTTGGACAGGAAAAAAATCACACCTTCGTTTCACTAGCCTACAACTGAAATTTATTTACTTATTATTTATTTTTTAATGTTTATTTTTGAGAGAGAGAGAGAGACAGAGACAGAGTGTGAGAGCAGGGCAGGGGCAGAGAGAGAGGGAGACACAGAGTCCAAAGCAGGCTCCCACAGAGCCTGATGTGGGGCTCAAACCCAGAAACCAGGAAATCATGACCTGAGCTGAAGTCGGACGCTTAACCGACTGTGCCGCCTGGGTACCCCTACAACTGAAATTTAGTATGTAATTTCAATTCCTAATGTAGCAACACCCACGGACTCTGTCACCATCGGGAATCACAGGGACTTTTTTTATCTCATGACTGTCACTGTAGATATCCTTAGCTAACTTCTGTTGTAAGCTGAGTATTTTGCAAGCTGTGTGTTTTTCAATGCCCCATTGAAAAAGACCCCAAACACTCAACAGTAGTTATCGAAATACACGCCAAAAACAAAAACAAAAGTGCCCAAGTGTTTAAGGAGGGGGCACTGATGTCAGCAACTTACTTTGAAATGCATGAAAAAGATAGATGGAGAGATAGAGAGATGGAGGGTGGATGGGTGGGTGGATGGATGGGCGGGTGGGTGGGTGGGTGGGTGGATGGATGGGTGGGTGGGTGGATGGGCAGGTGGGTGGGTGGATGGATGGGCGGATGGATGGATGGGTGGATGGGTGGATGGATGGGTGGGTGGGTGGGTGGATGGATGGGTGGATGGATGGGTGGGTGGGTGGATGGATGGATGGGTGGATGGATGGGTGGGTGGGTGGGTGGATGGGTAGATGGATAGGTGGATAGATGGATGGGTGGGTAGATGGATGGGTGGGTCGGATGAGGATGGGATGGATGGCGAATAATGGAGGGGTGGGTGGGGTGGATGGTAGATGATAGGTGGATAGATGGGTGGGAGGGTGGATGGTTGGGTGGGTGGATGGCGTGGTGGATGGGTGGGTGGATGGTTGGTGGAGTGGTGGGTGGCGGGCGGATGGGTAGATGGATAGGTGGATAGATGGATGGGTGGGTAGATGGATGGGTGGGTGGATGGGTGGGTGATAAAACAAATATAACAAAATGTTACCTGGGCAATTGGTACATGGCTGTTTACTGGACAATTTCTTCAATTCTTCTTTATGTTTGAACATTTTCACAATAAAATATTGGAGGAAAAGATTTTTTTAAGAGAAAAAAGGATGAAAAAGAACATTCGAAGCATGGGCAAAGAAAGAGGATCTGCCTTAATGATCAGCTTTATCAAGTCCTCATCAAAATCAGATCATACAGAGAAGGAAAAGAACAAAAGAAGGGCGAGAACCAGACACAAAACACGGGATTTAAGTAACTGGAAATTTAAGGGAAAAAAAACCCAAGTTTCGCTATAAGGAGATTTCAGGGTCTCCAACTATACTGTCTACATGGCGGCCAACTGGCCACACGTGGCCACCGAGTGCCTGAAATACGGCTGGTCGCAACTGAGCTATTCTGTGAAATACACACGAGATTTTGGAGACTCGGTTCATTTGAAAATATCGATTATGTGTTGACATGTTAATATTTTGGGTATGTTGGACTAAATCAAGTAGATCGTTAGAATTAACTTCCTCTGCTTCTTCTTTGCGTTTTTAAACACCGGTACAAGGAAATTAAAACGGCAGGCGCGGCTTGCGTCAGTTCCATTTCTACTGGGTAAGATTGGGGCTCAAGGAGGCGCCCACCGAGAAAATTCTGATACACGCATTTCTTGGGGCGCATAGATTTCTTCTTTCAAAGGCCAGCCAGGTGTGACTGTGCCTGAAATAGTGTCTGCCTGCTGCTGACCTTCGGGTCCACGGCTTGCGTTTTGGTTTTTTTTCATCTCTCAAAACCAAATAAACTATAAAAAAAGAAACAGAAAACGAACATAATTTTGGAAGGGGTCCATGGGCTTCTCCAGGCTGCCGAGAGGGTCCTGGGGATTTTGGGACCCCTCAGCTCGGTTCCCTGCCCTCATGCTCTTTGAGGGTCACGTGGTTTCTGACCGAGGTTTCGTATTTTCAGATGACTCTACCGCACAGAGATGGTCACCATGTAAACACGGGGCAGCATGTGACAGTCGCCTGACCCTGCCGCGTGGGCAGTGGCCGGAGCCGACAGGGGCAGGCCAGAGGATTAGCCCTTCTGTTTCCTGCTTCCGATTAAGGAAACCGTGGGAGGCATCTGGCCGGAACGCCAGCGACCCCTTCCCCCCCGCCGGAGCCTGGAAGGGAGCTAAGTCAGGGCCCTGCACCCCGATGTTCACTGCAAAGGGAGCCTGGGCAGTGGGGATGCCTGAGCTCTGGGCAGTGGCTCTCTGTCACTATCGATGGTGTCTCATGGGGGGGAGGGCATTTTCAACCATCAGGCCCTTTTGCTGTCGCCTCTCCATGCCTGAGCCTCTTTCATCCTTATTAACCTATTTAGAGCCTGCTCCCGGTGGGGGCACCAGACAGACACTATCTCATTTAATCCCTGCAGACCCTAGAGGAGGAGCGACCAGTCCATTCCCTATTTCGCTAATAAGGAAACCGAAGCACAGAGAGGTTATGTGAATGGCCCCAGGTCACACAGCTCCGGGTCTTTTATGTTTTCTTGTTTTAAGATTTTATTTTTAAGTAGTCTCTACGCCCAACGTGGGGCTCGAACACAGGACCCCGACATCGAGAGTTGCGCGCTCCACTGACGGAGCCAGCCAGGAGCCTCCTGGCTTGTGCTTTTGACAACCACTCCCTGCTGCCTCTTGAAGGAAGGGCCAGAAACCCAGGGACGCTGCCCCACCCCGGGGAAACAAGCTCAGGGAGCGCAGCGTGCGGAGACAGCTGCTCGTCCTCGTGCGCCCCGCACCCTGCAGGCATCGCCACCCACCAGTTACCCAGCCAGACACCCGAGATCGCCCCCAGCCACCCCCGATCTGCCAATTCTCAGCCTCTTTCTCCAACCCCTCCCCTTCCTACTGTGGGACCTGGGGCAAGCCAGTTGACTTCCCTGTGCCTCAGTTTTCCCACCTTCAGAATGGGACTAATGATAGGCCCGTGTCAAAGTCATCATGAGGTTGGAGTGGGTTGTTTTTTTTTTTAATTAAACTACACACACACGACGGGCGCCTGGGCAGCTCAGTCGGTTAAGCGTTGGGCTTCGGCTCAGGTCATGATCTCGTGGTTCGTGGGTTTGAGCCCCGCATCGGGCTCTGTGCTGACGGCTCAGAGCCTGGAGCCTGCTTCGGATTCTGTCTCCCTCTCTCTCTGCCCTCCCCTGCTCAGGCTTAGTCTCTCTCTCAAAAATTAATGAACATTAAATTTTTAAATATATAAAAAATAAAATAAAATACGCACATACGCGCACATATATGAACATCTATCAGGGCTTATGTGGTCCCTGGCACAGAGTATGCGGTCAACACTATTTAACTACCTTAGGTATCCTCTGTCCCGGAGCCCAGCGCAGTGAGTGTGACACTAGAGGCTCCGCGGCAAGTGTCAGAGAGACCCAGTCACGACCCTCCTCAGTCCTGCCATGGCTTCCTCAGGAGCCCCAGGAGGAAGCATGGGCTCCTGAGGCTGTCTCGGGGGCCCCTGCTCACTCCCCACTCCCTCCTGCCCATGGAGCTCCCCCACCCCCCGTTGAACTCTGACAACATGAACCCCACTGTGCCTCTGGGTCTTTGCACGGGCCGCTCCCCCGCCCCAATGTTCCTCCTCTGACACCCTGGATGGCCGGCTCCTTCCCATGCTTCGGCTTTCAGTCACAGGCCACGCCACCCAGGACCCAGCGTGTGGTTCCCCGCGCAGCTGTCCACAGCTGGGTCTGCCCCCCTCCCCCCTTCCCTGCTTAGCCGGGCACCCGGCAGGTGCCACCTAGTAGGTGCTCAGCAAATGCTGGCGGACCGACCGCGTGCATGCATGACTCAGTGGGGTCTGGCCCCAACGCTTGTTTTGCTGGGAAACCAAAGCTAGGATGAGGTGACTTCACAGGTCACACAGGTTGTGGATAACAGAGCCAGCGTCACCTACACAACTGAGGTTATTGTTACGAAATCTTTTGTGAGGACAAAGGGAAACACGCAGTGCGGACACAGCTCTAGAAGGTTCCCTCTTCGATTTGCCTCCCAGTCCAGGGGGCGCAGGCAGCTGAAGGCTCCTGCTTCGGGGTCGCAGTCACCCCGTGCGTGGCACCAAGAGGTGGACCAGCTGCTAGGTCCTCACCTGATGCTGGGATTGGGGGGGGTCACGATGTCTCTACAGCAGGTCACAAGGACACCTTTCCCCCCTCCCCCACGGCACAGGAAGTAGCATCCTAACTGCTGAATCACAGCCAGGGGGCAGAGTGCCTCCTTCATCACCATGACACCAGGACATACATTCCAAACCCAGCCCATCCCCCACACCCCACCCCCACACCCCTCAGCTCAGCATCAAGTCTGCTCGCTGGCCAGACGCTGCCGGGGAGGGAGGAAGCAAGCAAGCTGGAGAGAGGAGGGGACTGTTTTGTGGTGGGCGGCCTGGACCGATGTCCCGTGTGCGGGGGACCGCGGGGGACAGGATAAAGTCATAGCTCCAAGAAGAGCTAAGGCGCACCAGGTGCCCACACGGGGCTGGGTGGCATTTAATCCTTGCCGGCACCCCTGCGAAACAGGAAGAAGGGTTCCTGCCACCTCACGGGTGTAGAAACAGGGCTCAGAGAGGTTGAGGGCCTTGCCCACGGTCACACAGCTGGCTAGAACTACTTCGGGGCCGGAATTCCGGAGCCTGGCTCACGGCGTTCCCACTGAGCATAAACCACTCCCCCGCCCGCCACACTGCTGTGTGTTTAGGACGCGCCACGGTCTTTAATTTTTTTACAACAAACCTACAAGAGATGGGCTGCTGTTGGCTCCGTTTTCCAGATGAGGAAACTGAGGCTCGGTAAGGGAGGCCACTTGCCCAGGATCTCCAGTCGGGGGCTGGCAGAGGTAGGATTCGAACCCGGGGTGTCTCCAGAGCCCACGAGCCTCCTCTGCACCCAGCTGCCTCCTTCCTCAACTCATGGGTCATGAGACTCTTGGTTTCTGAATAGTCGGGCCCAGGCAGGTAGGTGACTCATGCCGTGACCTCCCGAGCCAAGGACATGGGACCGTAGCCACCCCCGCCCGCCTCCCTCCCGCTCCCGGGGCCCCTTAGCAGACAAGCCCTAACGGCAGTGATCTGAGTCTGCACACAGTAGCACGGGAACAGACTTGAACTCTGCACACAGTAGCACGGGAACAGACTTAAATGGCGATGTTTGTCACTGATACCGGAGGGGGAAGTCACAGGGAGGGAAGGGCTGAGGAGGTGGTGACTTTCCCATGGAGGAGATAGGACAGAGAAGTTGGTGACGGTCCCGTCCCCCTGCTCCGTCACATGCTAGGGCACCTCTCACTGTCCCCAGGGGGCCATCTGGCCAAACCGGGCTCCCCGGGACGTGCCCCACTCCGCGCTCCATCCATCCACGGAGCCCGCCTCCTTTTCTCCTGCTCTGTGAGTCCCCTGCCTCCTCTGAGGTCAGAACCCAGGCCTCGGGGCTGGGGGCACCTCCCCACCTCCCCCTGTCCCTCCCGCCCCAGGCTGCCTTCCAGAACCCCGGCTCTCCCAGTGCAGGGAGAACGGGTCCCTCCCTCTATTCACACGTACGTGGTCCCACCTGACCTGCTGGCCCCGGAGCCCCTTTTAAAGAACGAAACAGCTAGAACGCATGCTGAGGGATGGACGCAGGGACGGTCTTGGAGGCAGCAAAGGACACAGCCAGGGGACCCAGCAAGCGGGTGGAGCAAGAGCAAGCAGGCAGGGCATAGGCGTGAGCGGGGCAGAGCCAGGGATAAAAACGCCCTGGTTTCTCCCCAGCCCCACGAGGCCCCCTGGAGGCCACGCTGTTTTAGGACAGAACCCTGAAACCCGGGCTGGGCTCTCAGCCATGAGCCTTGGAATCTTTTCTTTTCTTCTCCTTTTTTTTTAATCGGCTTTATCAGGGTGCAATTCATATGTGATACAACTAATCCTTTTGTTTTTTGTTTTTTTAAATTTTTTAATGTGTATTAATTTTTGAGAGACAGAGCAGGAGCGGAGGAGGGGACAGAGAGAGAGGGAGACACAGACTCCGAAGCAGGCTCCAGGCTCCAAGCTGTCAGCACAGAGCCCGACGCGGGGCTCGAACCCACCAGCCACGAGGTCATGACCGGAGCCGAAGTCGGACGCTGAACCGGGTGAGCCCCCCAGGTGCCCCCACAACTCACCCTTTTAAATGTACTTTGCAGGGGTGGCTTTTAGTCTGATCAGAGGGTTGTGCGACCATCGTTACGTCAGTTTCACAACACCTTCAGCACCCCCGAACCCTCGAGCTGTCACCACGCCCCCCATCCCTTACCCTACTCGCCCCAACCTCAGCGACCGCTGGTCTGACTTTCTGTCTCCATCCACTTACCTTCCCGGACACTTCCCATAAATGGAGTCACACGATTCGGGTGGCTGGTCGCAGAGGGGCCGGGGGAATCTGGGGGGGAAAACGAGATAGCGCCCACCACAGGGCCCTGCCTGCCCGCTCCGATGTCCCGGGGTGTAGGATTCTCCCCTTGAACCTCCACACCACAGCCCAGGCCTCCAGGGAAGGGTCTGTCGAGGCTGAGACGGCAGAAGAGCCCCGAATTCCAGGCCTGCCACTCCGGCCTCTGCCCCAACAGGTTCTAATGCAGCCGGGGCACTGGCCTGTGTCCAGAAGGCCACTCGGGCGCACAGGAGGCGAGCTAAAAAGCCCCCCCAATCCGGGGGGAGCACCTGGTCAGGGTTCAATCTGGACAAGTGACTCGGTCTCTCTGTTTTCTCATCTGTAGAGGAGGAGGAACGACCGAACCTCCCCATGAGCGCTTCTGAGGATGCGGTGAGCGAACACTTACAAGACGCTTAGCACAACGCGCGGCCCACGGCAGGTGACACACGTGTCCCTCATCGTCACTGTCGTTGCTAGCATTCCTGTGGTCACCGGAGCAGCCTGGGAGGCGGGTAGTAAACCCCCCCACACCCCCCCCCGCCCCCCGCAGAGGAAGAAAGTGACAGAGAGCTCTAAGCTTTGGGGCAGCAAAGAATCATCAGACAGTAACTTTCTGGAAACCGCCTCCGGTCGCTGAGAACGACCCAGGCTCACATCTGTGGCTGATCATCGGGGAGAGGCCCAACGCCCGTGCCCGCTACACGGTGGTCTCCGAGTCGCCAAGAAAAACAACGCAGTCAGGCGCTGGGTGGAACACGGCTCCGTGCGCCCGGAGAAGGGACAGGACGCCGGCCTGGCCTCGGCAGCGGGCTTTGGTCCCCTGGGGGCCTGGGAGGCGCTCCCGGCGGCCGCCAGAGGGCCCGTGCACCGCATACACGCTTCCTGTGTCATAGAACGAAGGACCCTGCGCCCTCCCCCTGGGGACAGCCGCGGCAGCCGGGGTGGCCACGCGTCAGGTCAAGCGATTTGCCCCAGGCCACACAGCAGGCAAGTGGACAGGAGAGTCTGGCAGCCCCGACTCCCAGCCGAGCAGCACCCCCTCTGCCCGCTCCGTGAGCTGAAGGGGAGCTTCGCTGAGGGACTTTCGGTGAACAGGCCACGAAACGCCGGCAAATCCTTCAGTCCCATCCGTGGACATGTCTCTTGTCAACGGCAAACACCCACGAGTGTCCGCGGCGATCCGGCTGGCTCCTGCCGGCCTCTGCATTCTATCAGACAAGAGTGGGCTTCCAGCCGGACTTCCCTGCTTCTAGATGGGCCACCACGGCCCACACGATCGCAGGTGGGCAGGCGGCCCTGGTGAGCACGTGACCACCTGTGATGCTATAACGAGCTCGCAGGCCTGGACGCACACTCAGCGGGTGCCCGATTCTCCAGGGGGGAAACTGAGGCCCAGAGGTGGGGAGCCCACTGCTCCAGGCTGCCCGGAGAGCCGGAGCAGGGCTAGAGGGGGGCCTCGCGGGCCTGCTGCTGCTTTCGCTTTGCTTTAATAGCTTTCTTGGTATAGAATTCACATACCGCGCCAGCCGCCCACTGACAGCGTGCAACTCACCGGCTCTGGAGTCTGTGCACGGATCTGCGGACCCATCACCACGGTCACCTGGAGACCGTTCTCCTCACCCCTCCCCCAACCCATACCCGTTAGCAGCTACCCCGACTCCGGTTTTCCCCCAATTCCCCCTCCACCCCCCCACCCCCCCCAGCAACCACTAGTTAATTTCCGTCTTCGTGAATTCTCCTGTTCCCAACTTTCGTACACACGGAATCGCACAGGACGTGGTGTTCAGTGATCAGCTTCTTTGGCTTAGCACCAGGAGCGCGAGCTTCGCCTGGGTTGTGGCAGGAAGGAGCCCTCCTTTCCTCCGCAAGACTGCGTAATATTCCACCGAGTGGACAGACCCCACTGTGTGTATCCACGCATCTGTCTGCGATCGTTCCTGCTGCCGACGGACAGCTTCCTATGGGTCAGCCTGACCGCCTGCCTTGCAGACAGATCACGCAGCCCTCTAGGCGGCAAAGCTGCTCCTGTGTCACGAGCAGGGAAACTGAGGCTCCGAAGAGCCACAGAACCAGCTCAAGGATCCCACTCAGAGCTACCCCGCCCCAGAGGTCTCAAACTGGCAGCCTGGGGGCGCACACGGGATGCGTGGTTCGGTTTGGCCCGAAAAGCATCTCACGTTTGTTCCATCAGCTGCCCACATGTGGGACTTGGAAGTCGTCGCGTCTATAAAAAAAAAAACTTTCTAGCAGCTTTTTGAAACAAAACATAGAAATCACAAGATCCGGCCACACAGACCCTGCCTTTCCCCTTCTAGGAGGCTGGGCACAACCGCTGAGGGTTGAGGCCATCCCCTTAGGACAAGCCTGTGCTCTCTCATCCCCCGCCCCCCAGCTCACCTGCTTGGTTAGGGTGACGACCCAACCCGGCTTGCCCAAGACCACCCCAGTGTTTTTAATTTTATTTAATCTTTTAGCACCATCCCAGTTTTTTTTAAGTTTATTTATTTTGAGAGACAGAGAGCACACGTGTGAGTGTGCATGAGCAAGGGAGGGGCAGAGAGAGAGAGAGAGGGAGAGAATCCTAAGTAGGCTCTGCGCTGTCCGTGTGGAGCCCGACATGGGGCTCGGTCTCACAACTGTGAGAGCACGATCTGAGCCGAAATCAAAAGTCGGACACTTAAACCGGCTGAGCCCCCCAGGCGCCCCAACACTGTCCCAGTTTTAAACTCAAGGTCCAAGGCCCGGGAAAGCCCCTCCGTCCCAGGCAAACTGGGACAGTCGGTCACCCTGCTGACCGTGAAGCCCCATCACCCGCCGTCTCTGCCACCCATCACTGCTCCCTAGCCCCCCTGCACTACAGAACCTCACCCCTGCTTTTGACAGGTGGCTGCTGTCCTCGCCCCGGTCTTGAACCATTTCCCGTTCCGCCCACGGCCTCCAGGGCTGACACCAGCCCTCAGCTTCCCACGGGTTCTTGGCAGGATGAGAAAAACGTGGAGTCTGGATTCTTTGCCAACCTGGACTCGCTCCCCGTCCACTCTCGTCCTTTCCTCGGAGACCGGAGGGCTTCTGCTGTTGCAAACAGCCTCCCTTTTCTGAAACAGCGCGAGGGTGAGTAATGGCTTGAGATTTACTGAGGAGAAAAAGTAGCAACCTCACGGCCACCTTCAAAATTTTTCTTTTTTTTTTTCTTTTCTTTTTTAAGTTTATTTATTTGGAGAGACAGAGAGTAGGAGCGGGAGAGGGGGAGAGAGAGAGAGATGGAGAAGAGAGAGACTCCCAAGCAGGCTCTGCACCATTAGCGCAGGGCCCAACGCGGGGTTCAAATGCATGAAACCGTGAGATCATGACCTGAGTTGAAACCAAGAGGCGGATGCTTAACCCACTGAGCCACCCAGGTGCCCCTAAAAATTTTTCTTAATAACCTTTATATTTGAATAGACTCTCAGACTCGGAGACTGTGAAGGTGCTTCAGAAAGTCGCAGGGACTCAGATGCCCTTCCTGTACCATTAACGCCTCCCCTGGGGCCACAGGTAGTGAACCGAGACCAACATGTTCTTAGGAACCGCCGTCTGTCCTTCATCCGGATGGGTCTCCTTAGTTTTTCCGGATGTCCTTTTTCTGTGCCGGGCTCCCAGCCGGACCCCGGATCACACGCGGTCATCGCGGGTCCCCAGGCTTCTCTGGGCTGGGGTGGTTTCTCAGACTTGCCCTGGATGGATCCCCTTGCCAGTTTTGAGAAGTACGTGCCCCGTATTTTGCAGAGTGTCCATCCATCGGGATGCGTCTGATGTTCTCCCCGTGTCAGACTGGGGCTGTGCGTTTGGGGAGGAACAGCACGGAGAGAAGGGCCACTTTGTCACAGTCAAGGGTCTATGCCTTCAAGATGACCTATCGCCAGGCTGATGGAAGGCGAGTTATGTGGAATTCTGCCCGGGAGAATGATCCCTCTCCCAGTTTAAAAAAAAAAAACAACAGTTATCAGCAAAGCCCTAAATTCTTGGCTCTCCGCACTGCAGACGCCAGCCAACCAAGCGGGGGGTCTGCCGGAGGAGGGAGACCCCCTCTGTGCGCCAGGCCTGCGTGAGGCATTTTCATTACCCACAAGAGGCTGCTTGCTGGCAAAATGGGGCCCAGCCTCCTCAACTTACCAGAGGAGGCTCAGAGAGGAGACTGGGATCCCGGGTCACACAGAGTGGGGGGCAACTGTAGGGTTTGAACCATCCGCTCCCCACCCTCTCTTTGCAGGCTGTGTTTGCTAAAGCTAACTGCGGGGGCGGGGGTAGGGGGGAAGAGCAAGAAGAAACCCAGGCCAGGAAGGGGGGGCCGTTATACCAGCCTAAGTCCTCTGCCCTCTGCCCACCGGGCACCATGGGTGGGGGAGTGGCATCCCATGAGTGGCCACCTTCGGAGGCCTCCCCCTGCTGCTCCAGAACCTCCAGTTAGGAAATTAAAAAGGTCAAGAGATGAGCTGCAGGACACCTCGCCTGAAGGGCGCCACGTGGCGTCGCCCCTCCCCCTCCCCTTTACACAGGGCCTGCTGGGTGCCCACCCACAGGGAGAATGCCTGGCTCCCTCCCCGGATCACGCCCTGAGGCTCATCTCCATCACCCCCCTGCCCCCTGGCAGAGCAGGGCTGAGCATCAGCGAAACCAGAAAGGCTTACCCCCAAGGGCAGATCTGGCGGTCCGGAACCCCACTGTTTGATTTCTCAGGGCTCCCTGGAGCCCTCAGATCTGAGAAATGCAGGTTCCCTGGCAGGAGCACCGGACAGGGAGAAGCCTCATATTCTAATTTACCCACTGGGGAGGGGAGGGTCCTTCTCTGTAAAATGGGGTAAGAGCTGACTCCCAGGGGACTGCCCAGCTGCCTTCCCCTCTCCCCGCCCCACTCCGGGGTCCAGCGGGCCCAGCAACCCCGCCCCCGTGCCCGCCTCCTGTGACAGCAGCGCCCCCTTCTGGCCGGGTGCCTCTGGGCGCCCATGGCGCATACCTTGCTCTCTGCTTCCCCCTGCAGGTCCTTCGGGGAGGGGCAGCTCAGTTGAAATTCACCAAGAGGGAGACCTGAACCAAGTTTCCAGATTAGGGGCACTCCCCGGGTCAGATCTGGGCTCTTCCGCCTACTAATGGAACCTTAAGGGTGCCCTCGACCCCATGAAAACTTAACCCAGTGCTCTGCCGTTTGTAAAATATATATAACATATTTTTTTATTTCTTTATTTTTGGTTGAGGCATAAAACCCTTACAGAAAAAAAAGAAAAAAAAACAGTATCTTAAGTCCCAACGAACTCTCAGCAAGAAAACACACTCAAGGGCGCCTGGGCGGCTCAACTGGTTAAGCGCCTGACTCTTGATTGCAGCTCAGGTCATGATCTCGTGGTTGTGGGATTGAGCCCCGCATCGGGCCCTGCTGACAGCACGGAGCCTACTCGGGATTCTCTCTCTTCTGCCCCTCCCCTGCTCGCTCGATCTCTCTTTTTCTCTCTCAAAATAAATAAACAAACATTAAATAAAAGAAAACACACTTGTGAACTACCCAGGGCAAGCACCAAACCAATGTCGCCTCCCAAAACCCTGTCCTTCTCACCTCGGTCCCTGCCCCCTTCCTTCCTTCTCCCCACATGCAGGCACCTGTCTAAGTTCCAACACGGCACGCCAGGTGTTTAAATATTAACGCCCTCCCCGCAGGACTGGGAGGAGGGGCAGATCCAGGTAACGCGTGCCACAAACCACTGAGAGTGTAGGAAAGCGCCCCGTGTGTGGCCCCCTTTCTCTCCTGCACTCCCCACTCCTGGTCACTAGGGGGAGGGCTGTTTTTGTAGCCCATGCTGAGTGTGGCAGAATGACCAGCTACATGACCGGTGAGCAGAAAGTCTGTGCCTCTCTGGGCTAATATCTGCCCAGGAAATGACTGCCCCGGAGCCTGGTCCGTTCTGCAACCTCAGATACTGTCATTTCTATTCCCCCATCCCCCCGGGTTCCTGTCCCGGATAGCCTCTCTCTCTCTCTTTCTCTCTCTCTCATTACTGCCTCCTCCTTCAAATGGCCCCCAGCCTCCTCTCCCATCTACCGTCAGCCAGGGTTCTTTTTCGGAAACACATGATCTCATGAGTCACTCCACTGCCTACAACACTCCAAGGCTCCCTAGCACCCTAACAATAAAGTCGCACCCTCCCTAGCATTCAAAATATTTTTACTTCACATCTGTTCGAATGGCTATGAGACAGAGAGAGAGAGAGAGATAACAAGCCTCGGCAATGATGTGGAGGAAAGGGGACCCTCTGGCCCTGCTGCTGGGAAGGCAAACCGGGTGCAGCCGTTGTGCAAAACGGCATGGAGTTTCTCCAAAAAATTAAAAATAGAACTGCCCCACACTCCAGCAATTCCACTACAGGGTGTTTATCCAAAGAAACAAAATCGCTACCTTGAAAAGCTATCTGCGCCCCCGGGCTCACGGCGGCCGTACGCCCAAAGCCAAGACGTGGAAACAGCCTAAGTGTCCGTCAGCAGGCGACTGGATCGAGAAGATGTGATGTGTACACATGTGTAGACGATGGAATACCATGTGGCCATTAAAAAAGAAGGCAGCCCTACCGTTGGTGAGGACCAGAGGGCTTTATGCTCAGTGACCTAAGTCAGACAGAGAAAGACAGAGAAAGACAAACATTGCCTGATCTCACTTGTCTGTGGAAGCTGAACTCATAGATGCAGAGAACAGGCTGGTGGTCGGCAGACGTGGGGGCGGGGCCGGGGAGCGAAACCGGTGAAGGTACAAACTTCCGGTTATGAGACAAGTCAGTCCCGGCCATGGCGACTACAGGTAATGATACTGTTTCGTGTATTTGAAAGGTGCAGAGAGAGTGGATCTTAAAGGTCCTCATCGTAAGAAAAATAAATTGTAACTATGTAACAGATGTTAACTATAGACAGCGTAGCGATCACTTTCCAATGAGAACCTCTATTGGGGCGCCCGGCGGGGCTCAGTCGGCTAACCATTCGACTTCGGCTCAGGTCATGATCTCACGGTTTGTGAGTTCGAGGCCCACATTGGGCTCTCTACCATCAGCACACAGCCTGCTTTGGATCTTCTGTCCCCCTGCCCCCTCTCTGCCCCGTCCGTGCTCACACTCTCTCTTTCTCTCTGAAAAATAAATATTAAAATATATATTGGGGGCACCTGGGTGGCTCAGTCAGTTAAGCATTGGGCTTCAGCTCAGGTCATGATCTCATGGTTCTTGAGTTCGAGTCCTGTGTTGGGCTCTGTGCTGACAGCTCAGAGCCTGGAGCCTGCTTCAGATTCTGTGTCCCCCTCTCTCTCTGCCCCACCCCTGCTTGCACTCTATCTCCCTCTGTCTCTCAAAAATGAATAAACATTTTTAAAAGTTTTAAAATATATATATATATATATACGTATATCAAATTATTATGTCATACAACTAAAACTAACACAATGTTACGTCTATTATGTCTCAGTAAAACTGGAGAGAAAAATCTTTCAGCCCCGGGTCCTGTCTTGTCTCTAACGCAATCATTTACTGTTTTCTTTCTCATCCTGGCCTCCTGCGTGCTAAATTCGCTCTGGACCCCCTCACCCTGTGCGATTCCTGCATCTGGGCCTTTGCACACGCTGTTCCTGCTGCCTGGAAGCCCTAACCTTTACCTCTGTCCGCGACTCATCTTCCAGGGCACAGCTGAGTGGAGACCTCTCCTCCCCGCCCCCTGCGCCGCCCAGAGAAGAGCGGGTCCCTCCTTCAACTTGTCCTTCAAGTCTTTTGCCAGTCCCCACCTCCTCCGGGAAGCCATTCCTGACTCCCCCCACGTCCCCAGAATCCTTCCCTTGGTCTCAGCACTGGTGCATGCTGGGTTGGGACATACTGGGTGACTTTTGGTCTGTCTGCCCTTGGGGACTGTGAGCCCCGTGAGGTCAGGAGCTGTGTCTGAGGACGCAGGCGTCTCCCGCACCTGGCCAGGGCCTGGCACAGAGGAAGAACACCGCGTGGGGTTCAGTAGATGGACGAAGGAAGGAATCTGGACACACAAGCCGGGGCTGCTGAGCACCGGAAGGACCGCCGAGCGCCACGGGGAGGGGCCTCGTGGCCTCGTGGGACGTGGACGGGGCTTGGCTCCTTTCACCCGACCCGAGCCTTGGTATCTCCATACGCAAACTTGCGAAATAGTTTCTGACACCCTGCCCAGGTGGTCGTGAGGCTTGAACGGGGGCACGTTATTGTGGGTGTCACCGCCCCCCGCCAAGCTCTCACAGCCTGGACCCCGAGTGCCTCGTGTGGGAGCCCCGAGGCTGCCTTCACGGTGGGACACGAGGGACGAGAGTCGAGGACGCGTTGTGCCCGAGGTCACCCAGCTGGGACTCCCGTGCTCTCTGTCTCCAATCCTCCCAGCCCCTTGCCCAACACGGGTCCCAGGCCACGCCTCCGGCTGAGCCCCCGGGTTTTTCCCGGACCCGGTTTGAGCTTTCCTCGGCCCCCCCAGACTTTACAGTGCTGCCTGCACCCCTCCAGCATCCATCTGGCCCCGGACTCCCCCCACACTCTGCCGTCCCCCTGCCCCCCACCTCCCCACCCCACTCCCTCCACACACACCACCCTACCCTCCGCTGGGGCTGAGGCGCCTGGCGGCCCCTCCACTTAACCGCAGATCTGAACCCGGCCCCTCCCGACAGCAGCTGGGCGGGGGCAGGTCCAAGGAGCCAAGGAGCCCCCCACGCACTCCGCTGTTAATAGGCAACCCCTCCCCTACAGATGTGCCGACAGAGCCCTTTCACAGGCGTTGTCTTCAAAGGGCCTCGCGGCCACCCAGGAAATGCCAGCGCAAACTCTGAGCCCTGTTTCCACAGCAGCAACGACAGCAGACTCCTGCTGAGCACTTACAGCGCGTCAGACCCTCTGCCGGGAGCACGCCCCTCCTCGCCCAATTTACCCTTCATGAAACAAAAGGAAATCCCCACGAGGCTGGTTGTGTTCTCCCACCTTCTCGGTGGGGAGACTGAGGCTCAGGGGAACGCTGGGACTTGCCTACAGTCTCGTGCGGGGAAGTGGCAGAGTGGGGATTCGAACCCAGACTGAAGGACTCTGCAGCCCGCACGTGGGCCACCGACCCGAGCCCCAGTGGAGGCACGTGGAAGGAGGAGGGAAATAAGGACCGAGGCTCACAGGGATTCCAGATCGGAGAGGCAGACACACACACAAACATGCACGGCGTGAGTGTGAGACACGTCTGTGTGATCTGGGCGTGCATCAGCACGACGGCGTGTGCACACACACACGTGCGTGTGGACACGTGCCAGGGCGTGCACCCGTGTCAGGAAAGAGGGAACATTCCGGAACAGGCAGAAGAGATTAGTGGGCGCCTTCTCCGGGGCACCGTTTGCGGTTTTCGTGGCCTCCCGCCTCGCGAAGGCACCTTACGCCTCCGAGGTGGCAGCGGGCTGACAGAGACACCAACTGTGCCGGGCCCAGAGACACGTGCTTCTTGCCCTGGGGACGCGGACCGGCCGTGCACCTGTTTCTACCTTCACGTCGGCACTCCTGATAGCCCCACACACGTGTGCGCTTTCTAACTCCCTTTTAAACTGGCCGCTCCAGGGACGCCTGGGTGGCTCAGTCGGTTGAGCGTCCGACTTCAGCTCAGGTCATGATCTCGCAGTTGTGAGTTCCAGCCCCGCGTCGGGCTTTGTGCTGACGGCTCAGAGCCTGGACCTGCTTCGGATTCTGTGTCTCCCTCTCTCTCTGCCCCTCCCCCACTAAGATGGCCGCTACATCTTATTAGTTTCCTCATTCACTGAGGCGCTAAATAAAATCTCTGACACTCGGTCAAGGATTTCATGTTTGCACGGCAGTGGTGGGTTTACCTGTGTAATACTGCGCACATACCACCCCCTGCCCTCGGGTCCCTCACTGCCTCTGGCCCGTCCGGCCAGCTGACCGCACACAGCAGCCCCCTCGGGCGGGGACGACCAGACCGACCGAGGTTCAGGTGACATTAGTCGGCAATTTCCACGTGCCCAGCTTCGGACCGAGCTATTTAAATGTCCGAGCTTGCCTCATCCCACGCTCCTGTGGGGCAAGTGGCCTCATCGCCCCCACTTGACAGATGGGAAACTGAGGCTCGGAGCAGGTGAGAAAGCTAGAGAGGAAGTGGCGAGGCCAGGCTTTGCAGCTCAGCTGCCTGACTGCTGAGCGAGCAGTTTCCTCCACTGTCTATGTTACAGTAAGTGGGTTTGTGGGACCCTCCCCCCCCAAACCTGGTGCAGGCAGAAATAAGTCAGGCCGTGAAGGGTCCTGTTTGCACATAGCGATTTTCGCGTCAACTTCTGGGAACCGGGCACCCGGGGTCACTGCGGGCGGGACCGAGGGTGCCCTGTGATGCCGGCATGTGACCGTCTCCTCTGCAGCCAGACTTCATCTCAGACTTGATCCCAGAGCGGGGCCGGCGCATCCCTCCCGCTCCGGCTCAGAGAGGGTGGGAATCAGGGCTCCCGCGAGCGGCGCGCCAACACTGGCCCCGAGCAGCTGGGGGAGGCTGCTCCTCTGCAGAGCCACGGGGACCTTCCATGCCACTCCTGGTGTCCTCACCATAGTGAGGCAGGTCCTGCCTCACCGCCACTGGACAGACGAGAGCACTGGGGCTCAGAGAGGTTAAGCAACTTACTGAGGGTCACACGGGGCAGAGCTGGAATTCGAACTCAGCTCAGTGTGTCTCCTGGTCCTGGGACAGAGTCAGGCTGCCTGTCCCCGGCTTGCGGGGGTGGTCGTCGCTCCCATCACAGCTAGAGCGCAGAGGGGACTGCAAGCAGTCAGCAAGGGTGGACATGGGTCCCCCTGTCCCCACCTGCTTCCGGCCTGGGGCTACGGGCAGTGCTCTCACGGGGAGCTGGAGGTGGCAGGGCCAGGTGTGCCAGCCCCGCCCCTGGCCCCTTCTCCGAGACCAGTCTGGGGTCACCGGGACCTCACGATCAGCTGCGCCCGGAGGACTGCTGTCACGGGCACGCTCAGTCTCCTCCCCCCCCCCCCCCCCCCCCCCCCCCCCGCCAAGCACCACGATGCTGCTCCCTGCGCCGTGCACAAAGCAAGCTCACCGGCGAGGCTGTGTGGTGCGAGGTTAGAGAGAGCCGCCCCCCACCCCCGTGCTTCCTGTCTCAGCAAGTGGCACCTCCACCCACACTTGTGCACAAGCCAGAGAGCGAGGAGGCCTCCTTACCACCTCCCCGGCTCCCCTCCCCCACCGCACCCAAACCCTCACAGCGGCAGAGACTGCTGTCTGCTGGGGCCCTAGCCTCCGCCCTCCCTTCTTCCCTAGCGACAGAACCTCTAATACTGAGCTGGGTGTGGCCACTCGGAATTCAACTACATTTCCCAGCCTCCCTGGTAGCTAGGTGTCCTCAAGGATGTGAGCCAAAGAGATGCAACTCTCCAGGAGGTCCTCCCCCTTCCTGCTACCTCTTCTCCTTCCCCTCCCCACGACTGTAGTCCGGGACGTGGTCTGATCTGTGTGAACCGTAAGAACGAAGGCAATGGCATCGGAATGGCAAGGCCACAAGGTAGAAGCAGCCCGGGTCCTTAATGCCTGGGACCAGCCCAACCAGAACGAGAACACTTACACCAGGACTGTATGTAAGACGGAAAACAGAGTTCTTTCTTGTTTAAACCAGCGCTCTGGGTCTCTGAAGTGGCAGCTGAATCTATGTCCCAGCTAACAGAATCACTGGGTTCTGTGCATTTTATCTCCTAATTACCAACCACGTTCACCTACTCCTTCCAGATCTCCACCAACTCCACCTCAGACTGAGGCACGGGCCCCATCACTCCCGTCACTTTCTGAGCTCCAGCCTCATGGGGCTTCTGTCAATTACTTGAATATATCATGCTCGCTCCTGCCACAGGACCTCAACGCATGGTGCTGCCTGGAACACTTTTTCCTCCTCTCATCATCCAACCATTTCCCACTTTGCCTTCAGATCTCAGCATGACCCCCGCTCCTTCCAGGAAGTCCTCTGAGACTGCCTTGCCTAGCAGAGCCCCTGTTTACGCACCGCCATCGCGTCGTGAATTCCTACGTGACGAGCCGCAGTTATAATGAAAAACTCCATGAGGTCCTCTCAATTTTGCCTGCTCTAAAAAAAAACAGTCTTAAGAAAGTGAACAACAATAAAAATGATTCCATGAGGGCATCTAGAAATCTCTCCTCAAAACGCACTGACCAAAATATGAAATTACGCATGCACGAGGTTCGTGTAGCTGCACTACGGGTAACCGCTGAAGACTGGCCACAATCCGGGCATCCCCCAAGAGGGAACTGGTTGAATAAACCGTGGGCCGCCACAGAGGAGAGCGCTACGCAGCTGTGATCTTCAGGATGTGTGATTCACGTGAAAAAATAAAAACTGAAATCCATGGAGCAGAAGCGGGTAGGCAGGATTTGCCATCTTCTTTCAATTTTTTTTTAATGTTTATTTCTTTTCGAGAGACAGGGAAAGGCTGGAGGAGGAGCAGAGTGAGGGAGACAGAGGATCTGCAGCAGGCTTCGCACTGACAGCAGAGAGCCCGACGCGGGGCTCGAACTCACGAACCACAAGACCATGACCTGAGCCGAAGTAGGGCGCTTAACCGACTGAGCCCCCAGGTGCCCCGGATTTGCTATCTTCTGAAAATGCATCTGGGGTACACACACATTGCTTCTTTTTTCAAAAATAAACACTGGAAGAATAAAGCATAAACTAACGGTGACCTACGGAGGAAGGAGACTAGGAGTGCAAGTCAGTTCTCTTTGAGTGTATCTTGTTTTAGAGGTCTTATTTTATACATGTGAATGGTTTACAAAAGTGTAAAGCAAAGACAAAAAAAAGTAAGTCCTCAAACTAGAAATTTTTTTAAAAACAAGTAAACCTGGCTGAATGTCAACTTGGCAACCACACTGAAAAGGATGACTGGAAGTGACTTTAAAACAGCACTTGAGGGGCGCCTCAGTGGCTCTGTCGGTTGAGCATCCGACATCAGCTCAGGTCATGATCTCATAGCTCATGAGTTCAAGCCCCACATCGGGCTCTGTGCTGACAGCTCAGAGCCTGGAGCCTGCTTCAGATTCTGTGTCTCCCCCTCTCTCTGTGCCTCTTCTGTTCACTCTCTCTCTCAAAAATAAATAAATACTTCAAAAAAATTTTTTAACCCAGCATTTTAATTGTACATCCCTAATGAGCTTTATCCTATGGACCACAGAACCATAAAGAAACAGAACCACAAGGCGATCTTCAATGCTGCCCTGCATCATTTTGTAGGTACTAATTATAGTGGTATCATTATGTTGAAATGATTAGCTTTAGAATACAGGCTAATGACAAAAAGAGATATAAAAACAGAATCGAAGGAGTTAAATGAAAACCTTGTCATCTTAAATGTGAATGAGTTCTCACTCCAGCTTGAAGCCGACTCCATGAACACCCAGGGGCAGTGAGCATCCTGAATGTCCAGACTGTGGTCCCTAATTCCCATTGATCACCAAAAGGAAGAGGACTCCCCGTGAGAAACAGCTGATTCCACGTAGAAAGTGTGTAAGATGATCCTGGGACATGTCACACAGAAATCAAAGAATGCATCGAAGGCTACTGAGGGGATATGGAAAGGATGCGGGATACGGAGCCAAGGAGTCCCCATTTGGTTGTGCTGGGCATGGTTCTGAGCATGTGTTTGCAAGCATTATAAGTACTAACTCACTCTTAGGAAAATTACCTAACCTCATTTAGTCTTCACAACTAGTCTTATAGGAGGGGTGTATGTTATGCTCACTTTACAGATAAGGAAACTGAGTGTTGGGGAGATTCAGTGAGCCGCCCGAGGTCATGTAGTGCGTAGGTGATTGTATGATGATTTGAACTGGAGTCCATGCCCTTAACTTTCTTCTCAGCTGCCTCTTCATTAATGTTGGATCTTCAGCATCAAAGTAAAAAAGGAAAATAAGGGGCGCCTGGGGGGCTCAGTCAGTTGAGCGTCCGACTTCGTCTCAGGTCATGATCTCGCGGTCCGTGAGTTTGAGCCCCGCGTCGGGCTCTGTGCTGACAGCTCGGAGCCTGGAGCCTGCTTCGGATTCTGTGTCTCCCTCCCTCTCTGCCCCTCCCCCACTCATGCTCTGTCTCTGTCTCAAAAATAAATAAACATTAAAAAAAATTTTAAAAAAGGAAAATAAAGATAACAGCCCCAAGCTAGGCAGAGGCCAGACGGGGCGGGGGAGCAGAGAGGGGTGTTCAGAACCACGGACAGCGCCCGTGCAGGGATGAGCTGGGATGTTCAGACCACGGCGCCATTATGCCAGCCTGTCTACTGGCCGCTCCTCAAATCCTCCTCACAGGCTTGGGGCCACCTAGGCTCTCTCCAAGACCACCGCCTGAAGAGCAGGGGTCACCCCTGAATTCCCCACGACGCCCAGTCAAGGTGCATTCTCACTGCCCAGATGGGGAAACTGAGGCTCAAAGAGGTACTGTGCTGATGGAGGTCAGGCCACTGGGAAGCAGTTGATTCTGATCATTCCCCTTGCCCACCCCGTTTTCTTCTTGTTGACTCTTTGGAAGGCTGAGATTCTTTGGAAGGCGCTGGTGGCCCAGGCTGAGCAGTGAGTCACCCTCGTCTTGTGTGTGTGTGTGTGTGTGTGTGTGTGTGTGTGTGTGTGTGTGTGTGTGTGTGATCTCTCCAGCTGCAGCTGGGAGCCAGGGAGGGGAGTCTGGCCACGTGAGCTCCAGGCAAGAAGCCTCCTTTTCCCAGCAAGAGAGGAGCAAGCCCTGGCTGACTCCCGCCCTCCTCATCCATACGGCACCTGACCGAGCCTACTTCCCAGAACACTCCTGGGCACTGTTCCCTCTTCCCCAAAGCCACCGCCCTGACTCAGGCCACCATCAGCACTGAGAAACCGGGAGATTCCAGATAGGCTTTGAAGGTGGGATCGACAGCACTTTGAGGAAATTCACAAATGAATATATTTAGCTGCTGCCAACGTCAGTGTGCCTCCGGTTTTCTACCCAGACCTAATTTTCTTTCTTTTCAGACACCCAGTAAGGTGGAAATCCCAGGCTCGCCATAAGGCCTGGAGCCTGGGCCAACCCCACTCGGAACATCCCCCTACCCTACACATCCCCACCCCCCGCACTTCTGCTGGAGTCTGTTAAAGACGAAACAAATCAATGATCATAAGGAGGGGCTCCGTACTGTCGGCAACGATCAAAATGCCAGAAAATGAAGAGGGGAGAATCTTTAGAGCTTAAAAGGGATTTAGGAGATCTACCAGCCAAGCACAATGTAGGACTACATCTCCCGAGGTGAACCAACCACCCATAAAAAACACTCAGGAAACAATGGCAGGAAGGTGGGATTTTCGAGGATATTACGGAATCATGAACTTAGGGTAGGTGTGAGAAGGGTAATTAATTGAAAATGTGGTTATTTAAGGGAGAGTCCTTATCATCTAGAGATATGTTCTGAAGGATTTATGGATGACATGACCTAATGATATGATTTCCGACCAGATAAGCCAGCCGTGGTGGGGACGCCCCCTCCCTCCACAGGCTGGCAAGTGGGTGGGGGTGGCTTTGAATCGAGAGCATCTAGAGGAAGCTGCACCCGAGAAGGAAGGAAGGAAGGAAGGAAGGAAGGAAGGAAGGAAGGAAGGAAGGAAGGAAGGGAGGGAGGAAGGAGGGGAGGAAGGAGGGGAGGGGAGGGGAGGGGAGGGGAGGGGAGAGGAGAGGAGAGGAGAGGAAAGAAAAAAGAAAAGAAGAGAAGAGAAAAGAAAAGAAAAGAAAAGAACAGAAAAGAAAAGAAAAGAAATATAGAGGCTGTTGCATCCTTCCCAAAAGACAGACTTCACACAATTTCAATCCACGCACTGTGTCAGGAATGGGGCCAGCCGGTGGTTCCCTGATGCTGAGAAGAACATGACGGGACTGCCCAGCGGCCCGCTGTGTGGTGACATCTGTTGATTTTTATACTATAATCCTCTTTGCGTTTGTGGGTATGGTGGAGGAGTGGGTGACAAGGGTTTGGATTACACTGTGTGGTTCAAACCCTGCCTCTGACACTTCTTTGTGACCTTGGCGAGTCACAGTGCCACTACGTGCCTCAGTTTTCCCATCTGTCAAGCAGGGGATGAAAAACAATGTCAGCCCGATGGGGCTGTTGTGAGCCACAGGAGTTAACACCGAGAACATGTCACCCGGAAACATGTCACAGCCTCGCATGTCACCAGGAAACAAGAAATGTTAGCCCCGATTACTGTTTTTAGGTAGTATCTGAGTGTTTACATGGCATTTTTTTACTTTTCATTTGTCTGAGCAAATGATCTCGACCCCACCTCTGTGGAGGAGGACAAAGGACAACCTGAGGGTTTTTAAGTATATTTTGTTAATGTTTATTTTTATTTTGGGGGAAAGAGACCGTCAGCGGAGCAGGGAAGGGACGGGGGGCGGGGGGACAGAGGCTCCGAAGCAGGCTCTGCACTGTCAGCACAGAGCCCAACGCGGGGCTCGAACTCACGAACCATGAGATCACAACCCGAGCCGGACGTCGGACGCTTACCCACCGAGCCACCCAGGCGCCCCCACCTGAGGGTTTTTTGAACAGGTCGAGATGTAATTCACATGCCAGGCAATTTGCTCATTTAAAGCGTACAGCTCTGTGGACTTTGGCGTCCATCGCCCCATTCGGTTTGAGAATATTACCCCCCATCGGGGCCCTGCTCCCAGGCAGGCAGGGTAGTGACTCTGAGCCCTCTCCTGACTCCTCTCACGGGAGAAGGGGCGAGCTGTGGGGACCACGACCTCCAGGAGCTTCTGGGGGAACTGCCAGCTGACACGTCCCGCGGAGTTCTTTAGGGACCCCAGGGGACTGGCCGCCAGCCCAGCCTAGAGCCACGCGGCACTCATGTGAGGTGCATCTTTAGAGAAAGGTGCCCACAGACCTCAGTGCGGCTTTCTCTAGATCGGTGATAATCTGCCACAATTTCTCAAGAGGGAGGGAGAGAGAACCGCTATCTACACAGGCGGCCGCGAGGCCCGATGAGGGGCACTTAATGACCGGCCCCTGGAGGGAGGGGCAGTGGAGGAGGAGTCGCACGGCTCCAGCTCCGGGGTGTCTGGCTCAGCCAGCGGGGAGCTGGTAGCGACATTTACCGCCATGGGAAAGCGGGACAGTGAAGGGGGGGGGGGAGGAAGGGGGCGGAAGAATCTGTAACTCCCACCATGACAAAACTGTCCTGAGGGGGCACCTGGGTGGCTCAGTTGGTGAGGTATAGGAGTCTTGATTTCTGCTTGGGTCAATTTCATGGTTCATGGGTTCGAGCCCCAAGTTGGGCTCCACGCGTGAGATTCTTGCTCTCTCTGCCCATCCCTGTTCGAAAGCACACTCTCTTTCAATCAATCAGTCAATCGATGACACAAAAAATGTCTGGAGGCTCTGACAGGATCTGACGAAACTTCGGGATGAGACTGAGCCGAGTTCAAATCCTGACTCCTGCCTTCGGAGCCACGGGGCCTGGAGCAAGCCTCGCTGTCCGCCTGGGTCTCCTGATCTGTAAAACGCATCGGCCGTGAGGGGCTGGGGGGCTCGGGTCCCGGCAGGCGGCTGGAGGTCCACGCACGTGGCCTTCCCCGTGAGCACTGGTGCCCCGCTCAGGCTCAGGCCCTGGGGAAGTCCCACTCGAGGCAGCACCTATAATGGGGGAAGCAGGCTGATGCCGGGAGGACCCTAGGGAGGCCTAAGACAAGGCCCTGCGGGTGAGGGGCTTTCCACGCTCAAGTGGAAGGGAGACTCCGGTGGCTGAGAGGAGTGAGACCCGCCACACCTCCAGGGTCATGGTCATGAGTCTCCGCCCCCCTCCCCACCCCCCTGGCCCCCATCACATCACTGTTAGAGCGCTGATCCCTCCCTGAGAGCCATCACGCCACTACCTCACTAACTTGCAGGCACCCTGCCTCCTTCTTCAGGACGTCAGCTCTGCCTGTGGGGACCTGTCCCCGGGACTTGGCGTGTGCTTCCTGCATGGCTGAAGGGACACTCCCAGCGCGAGGCTGGGCTGAGCAGGACGGGGGCTTCCTGGGAAGGCGCCCCGGGTCCCCAAGGAAGCCCGGGGACGGCAGCGGGCTCTCAGCCCAGAAGGCAGGCGAAGTTCCCTGCCCAGCGAGGGTCACGCAGCAGCTCCCAGGGTGGGGCTCAAAGGTCTCCTCCCCAGGGCACCAAGGTCTGGGATTCTGGGAGGGAGAAGGGTGTGGGCTCCTGGAATTTGTTTTCCGTGGGGACGGGTCAGCACCCCTTGTGTCCCCAGGCCCGTGGCTCTGGCCTGGGGACTCCTGTCTGTGTGCTGACTGGTGGGCGGCCGGGGACTCCGGGCTTAGCAGCCCTTGCTCCTGACAAGGGGCTGCTCCTGGCTGGCCTGGCCCCTGGGTCCTCCTGCTCCTCTCTCTGCACAGCCAGCCCCCCACCTGGCCCGGGTGGGGGGTGGGGGTAGCTCTTTGCTACAAGTCCTCCAAACTCCTCCTCCTTCCATCCCTGCCTCAGTCCCAGTGGCTCAGGGGCTGTAGGAGCCTCCTCCCTGTTCTCCCGGCCCCTTTAATCTGTTTTCCATGAGGCAGACCCACACGGCCAGCTTATAAACTTTCACTGGAGTCCCGTCTTCCCAGGAATGCCAAATCTTTTAACGCCTGACCATTTCTCTGAGGGTAAAAGTTCAGCCACCTTCCCTTCAGCCCCGGCCCTCCCACCCTGGTCTCTGTGCCTATGCTCTCTCTCATATGCTTCCTCTGCGTTTACCTTGACCACTGGGCCTTTGCACACGCGGTTCCCTCTGCCTGGTTAGTTTTCATTCTTGGCTTTCAGATTAGGCTTCAAATGTCTCTCTTCCTCCTCCTCCGCCTCTCCCTCCCCCTCCTCCTTTTCTTCCTTCTTCTTCTGCTCCTCCTCCTCCTGCTCCTGCTTCTTCTTCTTTTAATGTTTTATTCATTTTTGAAAGAGAGAGAGACAGAACGTGAGCAGGGGAGAGGCAGAGAGAGAGGGTGACACGGAATCCGAAGCGGGCTCCAGGCTCTGAGCTGTCAGCATAGAGCCCGACGCGGGGCTCGAACTCATGAACCATGAGACCGTGACCTGAGCCGAAGTCGGACGCTTCACCGACTGAGACCCCCAGGCGCCCCCCCAAACATCACTTCTTCCAGGGGACTTTCTCAGACCCCTGGCCAGATCACATCCCCCTGCTACCACTCTTGGGACTCCGTATGTGCCTTCAGGGACTGCATGGGGGTGATTCTATAACTATTGGTTCAACGTCTGCCTCCCCTGAGCCCTCGAGTGCCCTGGGGGTGGGAACCCTCCCCGCCCTGCCTCTCCCAGGACCACACCTCGTATCTCAAAGTCGGGGGGCCGGGGAGACATGTTCATTCCTTCACACACTCATGCATTTGCTTTCAGCAAGCTCTTAACTGAGAACCCGCTGTCGCCGGGCTACCAAGTTGGCACCGATCTGATCCTGGCCCTCTGGGGCCCACAGAGCAGGAACCCGGGGACGGCTTCCTCATCAGAGTCTCAGACGGTGGGGAGGGGGTCTGAGAGGCTGGGGTGGGGGGGCCAGCAGGCTGGGGAACAGCCCGGGCAAAGATCTGGAGACAGGAGAAGACACGCACGGCTCTGGGTGTGCGTGGTTGCGATGCAGAGAGGGAGTGAGGGGACAGAGAACACCAGGACAGGTAGAAAGGCTGAGATCCCAGCAGTCAGAGCAGAAACCCAGGGCCTGGAGCCGCCTTCCTGCCTCAGCCGCTCACTTCCCTCCGGCCTCCCAGCTCGGCAGCTCAGGGCCTGCAGGAGACACGCTCACCGGCTCCGACCCCTTTCCTCAGGGGCCCGAGCTGCAGGGACGGGGCCCGAGCTGCAGGGACGGGGCCCGGCAGGGGCCCAGGGCCATGTGGGTGCGTTTTCCTCAGTGTCAGCAGTCGGGGAGCCCTGAGGGGGCCAGAGGTCTCACCAAGCGCTCAGGCTGCCGTGGACCGAGCCCAAGCTACAGATGGAGGAAGTGGGGCTTGGGGAGGTGTGGGGGGGTCTCAGAGCCGGGATGAGGCAGGGCCAGGCCCGAACCCACAATCTGCGTGGCCTGGAGCCCAGATCGACGCCCTCGAAGGAGCCCGTGCCACGTGGAGCAGTCCGATTCCTGGCAAAGCCCCGCCCCGGAGTCACACGGGGCCTGTTGAGACTCGAGATGATGGCAAGAGCATCAGCCACCCTCTAAGGTGGCTTCTAGGTCCCACTCTGAGCGTTCTGTGCACGGTGAAGGCATCGGCCCCACCACACCTCAGAGGTGGGTACTGTGGTCATCCCGTCCGCCCATTCCAGAATTACAGGGATTCCCTGACCGGGCAGGCACGCTGCCTGGAATCTCAGCACTTGGTGAGCCCCTGAGGAGGTCCTGACAGGGCCTGCCGGCTCAGGATCGCCCTGAACACGAAGGAGCAGGTAGCAGGCTGGGCGCAGAAGGTTCTGGGGCTTTGGAGGTGGGTTGAGGTACAGGAATGTGCCCTCCACCCATCTCTTACCTCACACACGGAGGCCAGCAGGCCAGTTCCATTGTGATTCCTGGTGCTACCTTCCCTTCTAGAAGCTTCCTCCTGCTTGGAGTGAGATCCAAGGGAGCAGAGTCCTGTCTGGACGCTTGGGTTCCGGTATCCCATCCCCAGCCTCATCCCGAAGCACAGAGTCTCAATCCCTGCAGGGTAACTTCTCAGCTCCCCCTGATTATATCATATTCTTGTAACGACTCCATATGAATGAAATATAATAACACTATCCATGAGTATTTTCTTATCCTGGTAACCTGGACAGGGAGGTCTCTCGGACCCTACCATTCGGTAGTAACGCAATCCGGGACTAGACATTTCCCTGAAGGTAGTAGTTCTTACTCTCCACCTGTTTATAAAAGCCGCTCATGACCCTGAATCGTGTTTTGGGAACAGCACCCACCTTGCCTCCTCTCCGCCCTGCCTCTCCCAGGACCGCACCTCGTATCTCAAAGTCGGGGGGCCGGGGAGACATGTTCATTCCTTCATGCACTCATGCATTTGCTTTCAGCAAGCTCTTAACTGAGAACCCGCTGTCACTGGGCTACCAAGTTGGCACAGATCTGATCCCGGCCCTCTGGGGCCCACAGAGCAGGAACCCAGGGACAGCTTCCTCATCAGAGTCTTAGACGGTGGGGAGGGGGGACGATCGGATGAGGTGACCGGCGCTGGGGGCCGTCAGCATCAACAAACGCCAGGCTCCGTTACTCTAGCTCAGCAGCCCCGTGATTTTATACGCTTCAAGTTATTTAAAATCAAGACATCAAAGAGAGTGCAGGCATATCCGTGTGTGTTGATGGGAAATGAGTTTTGAAATATGTTTTCAAGTAAGAAGAGCAAAGAACAGCATGGATGGAAGAATACCATCTGTAGGTTTAAAAACGAGGAGAGCCCATTCACGCAACTCAATAGCAAAAAAACCCCCCAAAACCTCATGTAAAAATGAGCAGGGGATCTGAAGAGACATTTTTCCAAAGACGACATACAGACGGCCAAGTCTGTGAAAGTATTTGCCAAGTAGGTGTACAAGGTACGTGAGAAGGTGCACAGTATCGCAAATCACCAGGGAAATGCAAATCAAAACCAAGCTGAGGTGTCACCTCCCACCTGTACGAGGGCTATCCAAAAAACAAACAAAAAAAAAAAAAACAAAAAAAAAACCGAGGAAACCGGTGTTGGCGAAGATGCGGAGAAAAGGGAAGTCTTGCACACGGCTGGTGGGAATGCAAACTGGGGCAGCCGCTGGTGGAAAACAGTACGGAGGTTTCTCAAAAAATAAAAAATAAAAATAGAACTACCGTAGGCTCCAGTCATTCCACTTTTGGGTATACATCCAAAGGAAATGAAATCACCGTCTCAAAAAGATACAGATCCACTATCTAATAGTGGATAATAGTGGCACGATTTCCAACAGCTAAGACATGGAAACCGCCTGTGAGCGCACTGACGGCTGAATGGACGCAAAAAATGTCGTGGGTACGTGGACGCCGGAATCCGATTCGGCCATCAAAAAAGGAAGGAGACGCTGCCATTTTCAACAAGGTGGGCGGAACCTTGAGGGCTTTATGCTCAGTGAAATCAGTCAGGCAGAAAGTTACATGCTGTATGATCTCATTTACACGTGGAATCCGAAAAAAGCCGAATCACGGACGCAGAACAGACGGGTGGTGGTCAGAGCCCACGGGAAGGGGTGGGGCCGGGGGGGGGCAGAAATGGGTGAAGACGGTCAACAGGCTCAAATCCCCAAGTATAAGGTCAGTCAGTCCCGGGGACGCCGCACACGGCATGGCGACTACAGTTAATAGTACCGTATCGCGTACTTGAAAGTCACGAAGAGAGTAGATCTTAAACGCTCTCGTCACAAGAAAAGATCATCTGTAACTCTGTGTGGGGACCGATGTTCAGGACGCTTATTGTCATGATCTTTTTGCAATAGATGCAAATATCAAATTATTAGGTTGTAGACCTGAAGTTATTTGTCAACGATGTCTCCAAAAAAAAAAAAAAGAGCGGGGGCACCTGGGGAGCTCAGTCAGTTAAGGATCTGACTTTTGGTTTCAGCTCAGGTCATCATCTGACAGAGTGTGAGTTCGAGCTCCGTGTAGGGCTCTGCGCTGACAGCATGGAGCCTGCTCGAGATTCCCTCTCTCTCTCTCTCTCTCTCTCTCTCTTAGCTGCCCCTCCCCCACTCGTGCACGCATGCGCGCACTCTCTATCTCAAAATAAATAAATAAACTTTAAAAATATATACCCCAAAAAATGGGGACGTACCCAATCTGTCCATCCACCCATCCATACGTCTCCTGTGTTCACACAGGAAATCTCTGGAAGGAGGCACAGGGGACATATAATGTAGGGCCTCCAACCCTCCTGCTTTCCTCTCTCTTGGCCCCTCTCCCTAGAACGCATACGGCATACTATACATTTTATCTCTAGGCTGTCGACTCTTCCAATACAATGGAAGCCCCATGAAGGCAGGGATGTTTGTCTGCCGTGTTTGCCGCTGTGACCCCTGAGCCAGAACGGTTCTGTCCCTGAGCCAGAACGGTCACCATCATGCACACGTGATGACTGAGCACTTGCAATGGGGCTGGTCGGGGCGGGGATATGATGGGAACCAAATACACGATGGGTTTTGAAGACTCAGGATGTGTTACGACTCAACTGTGTCTCCCTCCAAAACTCGTAGGCAAAAGCCCTTAGGCTCGGTTCCTTAAAATGTGACTGTACTTGAATTTTTTTCAATGTTTATTTATTTTTGAGAAAGAGAGAGACAGACAGAGCACAAGCGAGGGAGGGACAGAGAGAGAGGAAGACCCTGAATCGGAAGCAGGCTCCAGGGTCCGAGCTGGCAGCACAGAGTCCGACGCGGGGTTCGAACTCATGAATCGCAAGATCGTGACCTGAACTGAAGTCGGGCGCTTAACCAACTGAGTCACCCAGGCGCCATGACTATGACTGTATTTGGAGAGAGGGCCTTTAGAGAAGTGATTAAGGTAAAGTGAGGCAGTTAGGATGGGCCCTAACGCGGTGTGACTGGCGCCCTTATAAGAGGAGGTGAGAAAACAGGGGCTCACACACAGAGACAACACAAGGTGAGGACTCAGCCAGAAGCCGACCATCTCTCTACCAGCCAAAGAGAGAGGCCTCAGGAGAAACCAGTTCTTCCGGCACTTCGGTCTTGGACTTACTGTCTCCAGAGCGGTGAGCAAATACATTCCGTTTGTTTAAGCCACCCAGCCCGCGGGATTTTGACAGAACGACGGAAAGTTGTGATTCGGAGAGCAAGGGGATCCCTTCCCACACCCAGGCTCAGGCAGGGAAGCAGACTCCAGAGTCCACGCACAAGCCCCTTCCCCAGGATGAACAAGCCACAGGTGGGGCCCAGGTATAGCCCTCAGGGTCAATGACATAAGTACCGCCCCCACCCCATTCTCCCTCCAATCTTCCTGCTTGCTTCTGGGGTTTGCTTTGTCCATCTGTAAAATGGGCGCATTACGCTCACACCATTAAAAAACAAAAACCAAAAAACTTCCTATTACAGAAAATTTCAGACACTGACAAAAGCCCAGAGAATAGGAAAGGGAGCCTCCAAACCCTCAACGACCATCAACTCATGGCCAATCGTTTCGTTTGATCTATACACCCTCTGCACCTGACTACTTTTTTAAAGTGTTTTATTTATTTAAGTAATCGCTACACCTCAGGTGGGGCTCAAACTCGCGACCCCGAGATAGAGTTGCATGCTCTTCCGACTGAGCCGACCAGTCGGAAAACTTACTTTTTTCAATTTATTTATTTGTTCTGAGAGAGTGTAAACAGGGTAAGGGCAGAGAGAGGGGAGAGAGAATCCCAAGCAGGCTCTGCACTATCAGCACGGAGCCCGACGCAGGGCTTGAACTCGCAAACCGTAAGATCACGACCTGAGCTCAAACTGAGAGTTGGGCGCTTAACCCACTGAACCACCCAGGCTCCCCTCCACCTGGTTATTTTAAACCTTATCTCCAACGGCATATTATGCAACTGTCAATAGTTCAATGTTTCTCTAAAAGATACAGCCTCTTTTTCAGAATAGAACCCCAATACCATATGGTATTATTATACCAAATACAAGCGAACAGTAATACCTCACTATCATACAGGATTCCCGTGATATTCACGTTTTCCCAAATATCAGTGAAAAAAAATCACAATATGTTGTTCAAATTAGTATGTTCAAATCGGGATCCAAAGAAGGTCTATGCACTGAACTTTTCTCAAATCTCCTTTCACACAGATTCTAGATTATTCCAGGGGTTCCTTCTATCCTCCCGACATCCGCCCTATCAGTTATCTATCTGCTGCACGAGAAATGACCACGTAACTTAGCGGGTTAAAACAGCAAATGTCATCTCACGGTTGTTGTGGGGTGGGAATCTGGGCGTGGCTCTCGCTGGGCTGCGGTCTCATTCGCAGGCTTGGCTGGGGAGGAATGTGTGTCTAAGCTCCCTCGGTAGATGTCGGCAGCATTCAGTTCCTTGCCGTGTGGTCCCCTCCAATGTGGCAACTTGTTTCATCAAAGGGAGCAAAGGAGAGAGTCCCAAGCAGGCTGTGTGCTATCAGCACACATGAACTGTGAAATCATGACGTGAGCTGAAATCAAGACGCTTAACCACCTGAGCCACCCAGGCGCCCCAAGAACGTGCATTTCTAACAAGCTCCCAGGCAACGCTGAGGACCACGCTTTGAGAAGCACTGAATTACAGGGACCTCCCTTCCTTCATTTTTAATTTCTTCCTTACATTTTATCTGTTGGTGGGTCACTTAAGAATTCCCAGGTCAGGCCACTGATTTCGGCCCTGCGGCAAGTAAGAATTACGTGGCATGCTTTCAAAAACAGGGGGACTTAGAGGCCCCTCTCGACACCTACTGAGTCGGAAAATGGGGTGGGGATTTCAGGGATGGATTTCTATTCTTAAAACTCTGCGTCTAATCATCTTGTGCAGCAGGGGTGAGACCCACTGAGTGAAGAGAACAGGGACTAACCCTGGATAAATCCCTTTAAATACCCACATTGATATCAACGACCAGCGTTTATTGGGGGGGAGGGGTGTCACTCACATGACAAGCCCTGCGCTTGTACTTCCTGTCTCATTCTCAGATGGCAACTGCGAGGCAGGTGCTATGACTCATTATCCCCATCTCACAGACGAGAAGACTGAGGCTCACACAGAAGGAACTTGCCCCAGGTCACCCAGGGTGGGGATTTTCTAATATATCCAGAAATCCCTTGTCACCCCTTCCCTCAAAAAGTGGAGTGTTCCTTGAGTGTGAGCTGGACTTCGTGACCCCTGCTAGCGAACAGAATGAGGTGGGAGTGATGGAGGGTGGCTTCCGGGACGAGCATTCTTCTCACTTCCTGTCTGGAATCACGCAGGCGGGGGGGCGGGGGGGGGGGCCCGGCCGCCATGTTGCAAGGGCGCTCAAGATGCACTGTGGAGAGGCCCTCGCCATGAAGAAGAGGCCTCCTGCCTACAGCCAGGTGAGTGAGTCACACAGAGGCGGGTCCTCCAGCCTGTCAAGCCGTGACGTAACTGCGGCCCTAGCTGCCATCTTGTCCGCAACCTCACGAGCCGGAACCAACCAGCTGAGCCACTCCAGAATTCGTGACCCATAGAACCTATAAGGAAAAACGTGTCTGCTAAGGGTTGGGGAGTTTGTCGTGCGGTGATAAACTCATGGACGCCACTCAGGTCTGAGTGGTTCCGGGGGCCCCACTCTAACCCCTCAGGCAGAGCCTTCCGGCAGGCAGGTGTGGGAGGGCATGAGCTTTGTAGTTTCAGGGATGGGTGTTCATGAGGTCCCACCCCACCCGTGGGCAGACCCGGGAGCCCTCTGTCCCCCCGCCCCCCGGTGCCCCAGCCTGGCTGCAGACTGACCCCGCGAGGGGGGCGATGTCTCCTCCTAGCAGGGCCCCATGTTTCCTGGGACACTGGACTGTAAGTGCCACGGAGGCAGGGACATGACTGGTGGTCACCACGGACACCTGTGAGGCAGATAGCAGGTGTTCAATACACAGCCGTTTCATGAATCGTGGCCTTGAACCAGCTTCTAGGAGGGACGCGTTGGCGGATTCGAAGCCCTTTTCTGCAGGTAGCACGACGGGGGGTCTGTCTCTGCAGGAGGCGGCAACTCCCTGAGGGAGTCACTCTGTCCTTACACCCCTAGTGGGCCTGGGACACCATCCCCGAAGGAGCAAATGTAAATGACAGCACCTCCAGCGATCAGTAACTGGGAAGCCACGAAGCTGGGCTCGAGTGCAGCTCCAAGCCCTTTGTCTACAGACGGGCCACAGGCCTACAGCGCGTGCTGGAGTTGCCGTATTCTCTCGGTGGGAAGCCCCCAGCCCTGAGATGTAGCCAAGGGGCTGTGTGCTCAGGCTCAGCTCTGGATAAAAGCCTCTGAGAACCGGGCCTGGGGAGAAACTCCTGCCTGACCCCAAAGCCACACCGGGCCCAGGATGGCAGCTGTGACTAATGGATGATCCTGGGGGAACATTACGGCCCGTGATTCATCTCGTCTAGGTCTGCGGAGGGCGAGGATCGATAGACTGCCCCGGGAGCCTCTCATGAGCTTCAGAGTCAAAGGCAGGGGCCTCAGGGGAATTGGGGGGGTTGACCTCACCGCCTACCACTCCTCCATTTCAACCTTCAGACACTTCCTTCTGGAGAGGCGGCCATTCCGCTCCCCAGGCCCAGGGGTTGGGCTCCGGACGACAGAGGAAGGGAAGGGAAATGGCTTTGACGGGTGGTGGTGAGGGATGCGGGTTCTGCAGCCACACTGATAGGGTTCGAGTCCTCTTCTGCACCCTAGCCGTGTGCCCTCAGAGGATTCACTCACCCCTACTGAGACTCAGTTTCCTCATCTGTAACGGGTGGGGAAACCATCTGTTTCATGGAGTGGCCAGGGGCTCAATGAGTTAACAGCACATATAACCGTTTGGCAAGCTACCCGGCACACAGTAAGTGCTCAATAAATGCTAGACAGTGTTCTTATGCTGTGTACCAGGCAACGTGGGGAGCATTCTGCGTACTTTAACTCATGCAATCTCCATACCAACCAGGGGCCGTATCCATGGTTGTCCACATGAGGAAACGGAGGCTCGCACATGTGAAGCATAAGCTCTCACAGGCGACGGTCCACGGGAGAAGCAGAATTTGAAAAAGCAGAATGTGAGAAAATCCCGGGAGCGCTCTCTAGTACACTCAAGAGCTCCAGTCGAATCCCTGTCCCACTCTTCTCCAAATACACCTGCCACCCTTTAAAAGCCCCCGAAAGTCTACGACCAATCCCTACCTCACACCGTATATACAAAGCTCAACTCTAGGTTAAAGACTTAAGGGCTTGAGGAGGGCACTTGTTGGGATGAGCGCTGGGTGTTGTGTGGAAACCAATCTGACAATAAATTATTAAAAAAATAAAAATAAATAAATAAAGACTTAAATGCCAACAGGAAACAAAAACCACTTAAAGATCTTTAGTAGAAATTACAGGTGAATCTCCCTTAGAACTCACTGTTGGGGAAGATGATAGATTATGAACTCAAATGTCTGAAACAAAGCTTCAGAACCTTAGTAGGAAGTATACGGGAAGATATTTTAGTCCTTAGGGTTGAGAAGGGTCCTCAGGAGCATTGGAGATGGAGGAAATACAGATCGAGGCCTCAGCCGGAAACAGTTGTATACTCAGTTGGCAAACATTTTCAAATCTCATAATACCAAGTGCCAGAGAGGACCTGGATGGCACATGTTGACGGTGGGAATGTAGTCAGTACAACCACTTTAGGGATGCCTGGGTGGCTCAGTTAATTGTCTGACTTCGGTTCAGGTCATGATCTCATGGTTCACTGGTTCTGGCTCGAGTCGGGCTCTCTGCTGTCAGCGTGGAGCCCGCTTCAGGCGCTACCCCACTAGTGACCTCTTTCTCTCTCTAATAAATAAACATTTAAAGGACATCTGAGTGGCTTAGTCGGTGGAACATCCAACTTCAGCTCAGGGCATGATCTCACGGTGCGTGAGTTCGAGCCCCACGTCAGGCTCTGTGCTGACGGCTCAGAACCTGGAGCCTGCTTCAGATTCTATGTCTCCCTCTCTCTCTCTGCCCCTCCCTGCTCACACTCTGTCTCCGTCTCTCTTAAAATAAATAAAACATTAAAAAGTTAAAATAAAACAAATAAACAATAAAATTGGCATAACCCCTTTAAAAAGCAGCTTGCTATGGTCGCCTAAAGTTTCACATTCACATATTGTGAATCCAGGTGATTCCATTTCTAGGTAAACACCCCAGAGAAACTCTTGCATCCATGTACCAAGAGCCACTCATGAGAATGTCCAAACAGCACTTCAAAGCAGCAGACACCCGGGGATGCCTGCGTGGCTCAGCCGGTTAAGGGCCTGACTTCAGCTCAGGTCATGATCTCACGGCTTGTGAGTTTGAGCCCTGCATCGGGCTCTGTGCTGATGGCTCAGAGTCTGGAGCCTGCTTCAGATTCTGGGTCTGCCTCTCTCTCTGCCCTTCCCCTGCTCACACTCTGTCTCTTTGTCTCTCAAAAATAAATAAACCTTAAAAAAATTAAAAAAAAAAGAAGAATGGGGCACCTGGTTGGCTTAGTCAGTTAAGCATCCATCCGACTCTCGGTTTTTGTTCAGGCCATCATCTCGTGATACGTGGGACCAAGTCCAGGGTCCGGCTCTGTGCTGACAGTATGGAGCCTGCTTGAGATTTTCCCTCTCTCCCGCTTTCTGTCCCTCCCCTACTTGTGCTCTCTCTCTCTCAAAAAGAAATAAATACACTAAAAAAACAAAAAAAAAACCAAAAGAATCCTTTCCTTAAAAAAAAGAAAACTCAACTCTGAACTCAACATTTTAGACCTGTGCATTTTATTGTATATTAATTATATCTCAATTTTTAAAATCTCTAAAAAACCATTTAAAAAGCATGGAAGGTTAGGGTGCCTGGGTGGCTCCGCTGGTTGAGTGTCTGGCTCTTAAGTTCAGTTCATGTCATGATGCCAAAATTGTAGGATCAAGCCTGGCTTTGGGCTCCACACTGAGCATGGGGCCTGCTTAAGATTCTTCTCTCTCTCTCTCTCTCTCTCTCTCTCTCTCCCCCTCCCCCTTGTTCGCGAGTGCTCTCTCTTAAATAAAAGGGGGCACCTGGGCGGCTCAGTCGGTTGAGCGTCCGACTTCGGCTCAGGTCATGATCTCGCCGTCTGTGGGCTTGAGCCCCGCGTCGAGCTCTGTGCTGACGGCTCAGAGCCTGGAGCCTGCTTCGGATTCTGTGTCTCCCTCTCTCTCTGCCCCTCCCCCGCTCATGCTTGGTCTCTCTCTCTCTCTCTCTCAAAAATAAACATTCAAAAATTAAAAAAAAATAAAAACAACAAAGTGGGAGGCACCTGGACACCACCCAAAAGGCCATCCGCAGGAGAGGACCAGTAGCCCAGTGGCCTGGTGGAATAGAACAGAATGGCTAAAACAAGTGAGCTACCATGGTCAATCCTAGCTATATACTGTTACATGAAGAAATTAACCCCAGAAGATTCATATACCTTGATACCATTTTTTGGTTGTCCGATGCCCTTCGTGGTGGACTGAATTGTGCTCCCCCTGCCCTGAAATGCACTGAAGTCCTAATCCTTGGAACCTGTAAATATTAACTTCTTTGGAAACGGGGTCTTTGCAGATGCGATTAAGTTTAGATGAGGTCATATTGGGTCAGAATGGGCCTACCTCATACGTGGTCGAATCATTGTTTTGACAAGGGTACCAGGAACACACAGTGGTGAAAAAAAAGGTCTCTTCAATAAATGGTATTGGGAAAAGTGTATACCCACATGCAAAAGAATTAAACCAGACCCTGGTCTTCTACCACTCAAACAATGAACTCAAAATGGATCAAGGACTTAAATGTAAGACCTAAAATCATAAAACTTCTAGAAGAAGACATAGGGGCAAATCTCCTTGATGTTAGTCTTGGCGATGGTTTCTTACATGACATACCAAAAGCACAGCCCACAAAGGCTAAAATAACCAAGTGGGGCTCTATTAAACCAAAGAGCTTATGCAAAGCCAAGGAAACCATCAATAAAGTGAAAAGGCAGTCTACAGAATGGGATCCCAGATATATAAAAAGCTCACACAATTCGACAGCCAAAAAAGCAAACAATCCGATTAAAAAATGGGCTAAGGACCTGAAGAGACATTTTTCCACAAAGATACAAGAATGGCCAACAGGGAGACGAACATATGCCCAACATCACCCATCTCCAGGGAAATGCAAATCCACACCACGCTTTTGTGATACCGCCTGACATCTGTTAGCATGGCTGTCATCACGAAGACAAGAGACAGCAAGTGTTGGTGAGGAGGTCGGGGAAAGGAACCCTGGGGCGCTGTTGCTGGGGACGCAAACTGGGGCAGCCAGTATGGAGAACAGTATGGAGGTTCCTCAATATATGAAGACTAGAACTACCCTATGATCCAGCAGCCCTACTTCCGGGGAGAGATCTGAAGGAAATGAAATCAAGATCTAGAAGAAATCTCTGTAACCCTCACGTCATTGCAGCGTTATTCACAATATCCAAGACATGGAGACAACCTCGAAGTTCTGCAATGGATGAATGGATAAAGAAGATGTGGTACACACGTGGGTGCAGGTGCACGCGCACACACACACACACACACTCACACACGGGAATATTACTCAGCCATACAAAAGAAGGAAATCCTGCCATATGCAACTTGGATGAAGTTGGAGGGCATTATGCTACATGGAATAGACTAGAGAGAAAAAGACAAGTGACATATGATATCGCTTATATGTGGAATTTTTTTTAAAAGAGCCAATTTCTAGAAAGAGAAAATGGAAGGGTGGGTGCGAGAAGCTGCGGGAAGGGGCAGGTGGGGAGACGTAGGTCAAAGGGTACAATCTTTCAGTTATAAGACGAGCAAGTTCTGAGGGTCTAACGCACAGCAGGATTGTGACAGTTTATATAATTCAGTGCTGTGTACGTGCAAGCGTGGAGAGATCTTAGTCTCACCACACACACACACACACACACACACACACACGCAAGCCTGTGAGGGGATGGCTGTGTTAATTACCTTGATATATAATGTATGTGTATATACATGTATATTGAGAAGGATATTCAACCTCAAGATAGAATTATCTTGATACATAATGTATATGTGTGTCAAATCATCACATTGTACACTTAAAACATTTTTTTAATGTTTATTCTTGAGAGAGAGAGAGAGAGAGACAGAGCGTGAGCAGGGGAGGGGCAGAGAGAGAGGGAGACACAGAATCCGAAGCAGGCTCCAGGCTCTGAGCCATCAGCACAGAGCCCGACTCAGGGCTCGAACTCACAAACCGAGAGATCATGACCTGAGCTGAAGTCAGATGCTCAAACGAATGAGCCCGCTGTACACTTTAACTATATGGTCATATTTGTCAATTACTCCTCAATAATGTTGGGGGTGAGAGGGAGAGAAGGGCACACAGGGGAGATCTCTTGTGACAAGAGTGGCAGAGACTGGGGTGACGCATCGAAGGGCCAAGGACTGCCAAGCCTGGCCACCGGCCACCAGGAGCCAGGAGCGACAGGGAACAGATCCTTCCCTGCAACCTTCAGAGGGAGCACGGCCCTGCCCACACCTTGATACCAGATCTCTGGCCTCCCGGACTGAGAGAGAATAAATTTCTATTGTTTTAAGCTGCCCAGTTTGTGGTGATGTGTCCCAGCGGCCCCAAGAAGCTAATATACCCCTTTAATGAAGTTAGTGAGAAAAACAAAAATTAAAAACACAGCGATCACTTGTTTTACCACGGGTTCACGTCACTGTGCGCCAAGGATCCTGTCTTTCACAAATTGAAACTCTGTGGCCATCCCGCGTCGAGCAAGCCTACGGGTGCCTGTTGCCAACAGCGGCTGCTCACTCTGTGTCTCCGTGTCACATTCTGGTCATTCTTGCAAAGTTTCAAACTTTTTCATTATGATTACATTTGGGGTGCTGCGATCTCATGATAAAACGTGATTGGATGAGGAGTTCCTTCCTCTGGAGGAGCCAAGAAAGCGGCTTGTTGGGATGGAACCCACTCCCGGTAAAGAGGCCGTGCGGATGGTTGCGAGGACAAGAAACGATCGAGAACATTCCATACACTTCGTGGATAGAGCAGCGGCGGGGTTTGGAGGGTTGGCTCCAGTTTGGACAGAAGTTCGACGGTGGGTCAAATGCTAGCAAGGAGCATCGCGTGCTACAGAGAAATTGTTCATGAAAGGAAGAACCCACCGATGCGGCGAAATTCATCGTTGTCTTCTTTTAAGAAACTGCCAGAGCCGCCCCCACCTTCAGCAGCCACCAGCCGTCAACACTGAGGCAAGATCCTCTACCAGCAAGAAGGTTATGACTCACTGAAAGCTCAGGTGATGGCTAGTGATTTTTAGCAATACGGTATGTTTTAAACTAAGGCATGTGCAATGTTTTTTTAGACATATTATCGCACATGTAATAGGCTACAGTATAGTATAGACATAACTCTTACACGCACTGGGAAACCAAAAACTCCATCTGACTCACTTTATGGCGGTATTTGCTTCATTATGTTGGTCTGGAACAAAACCGACAATATCTCCAACGTGCACCTGTGTATTTTTTAGGACGTAGGTATGATAAAACCCTACAGACAGAAAAGCAGGCAGGGATGCAGACAGGATTCGAGGTAGGGATGGGGGAGGGGGTGTCTCAGCATTAGATGCTGGCCATTGTGAGGGTCCTAGCTTTTGATGGCTGGGCTACTGGGTGTGTAGTAAGTGATTAAGATAATTATGGGAGGGGCGCCTGGGTTCAGCGTCTGACTTTGGCTCAGGTCATGATCTGGTGGCTCGTGAGTTCGAGCCCCGCATCGGGCTCTGTGCTGATGGCTCAGAGCCTGGAGCCTGCTTCAGATTCTGTGTCTCTCTGCCCCTCCCCCCTCGCGGGCTCTGTCTCTATCTCCTTCAAAAATAAAGAAACATTAAAAAAAATAATATATAAAATAACGATGGGAATTTTGAGGGGCGCCTGGGTGGCTCGGTTGGTTAGGCCACAGACTTCAGCTCAGGTCGTGATCTCATGGTTCTTGAGCTCGAGCCCCACGTGGAGCCCCAATCAGGCTGTGCACACTGACAGCATGGAGCCTGCTTCCGATCCTCTGTCTCCCTCTCTCTCTGCCCCTCCCTGCTCATGCACTCTTTCTCTCTCTCAAAAATAAATAAAAACTTAAAAAATATTAAAGAAGATACGAGCGGATCGTGCAAGGACCAGAGAGAATACACCATGATCTGGATTGCGATGCGCCCTTAACTCCGCGTACCTGAAGTCCCTAACCCGAGTTCTGGCTGCCTGGCTCACGGCTCTCTCCCCAGCGCACGGCTCAGTGCTTGGCACACAGCAGGTGCCCAATAAAGATCGGGCGGATGAATGAGCGAGGGGATGGGTGATTATCAGGCTCCAGGAGTCACGTGTGTGTGTGTGTGTGTGTGTGCATACCACAGATGGAAACCCAGGGCAGCCCAGGGAGGGGAGCAGCTCGGGTGAGGCATGTGGCCCCCCCTCCTTTGGTCTGCTCATCACACAGACACCCACGGATCCCAGGGACGAAGACCAGAGGGGACCCGGGCCCTAGGCAACCCATGAGCACCCACACGGAGTATTGTGGTGCACACAGAAGCCCACGGGATGACTCTGGCTCCAATCCGGGGCTCGGCGGGGCCCTGCACTCAGGACTGTGGGTGCCTGAGCTGTGAGCGGTAGCCCCCACTAACTAGGGTGATGAAAAAAGCAACGGGTATGTCACTATCATCAAAGGAAAAGCAATACCTGTGTGACAAACAGAAAGCAACGGCAAACGTAACTAGGCAGAAAACAACACGTTATTAGGTTCTAGGTCAAGGGTGTAGACAGAGCAAGATTCTGAGCCCAGGGTCTGGTCTCTGCTGGTTACAAGGCGCTGAGCCAGCCTTCAAGGGACGTTCTAGCTGCTTAACAGTAGGTGAAGCTTCTTCCCTTTGAACCAGAGAATCGTTTGTGTGACTCAGAGCTAGGCGATGCCTTCTCTGTGCCCCACCTGACTCCACCCTGCAGAACTCACCAGTGGGTCACCTCTCACCCTTTGGGAATCTTCCCTTAGGCCAAGCAGTTTCCAGTTGGCCTGGAACCCTTTTGCGGGGAGGCTGCCCGGCCTGATAACTGTGGCTAAGCAGCGAGGCCCAGCTGGAGTCTCTCTGCTCCCCGGCAAGCTCCTTCCCTGGTTCCGGCCCCTCCGGCACCCCAGGGAAGCAGGCACAGGGCCAGGCTGGCACAGGGCAGGCCCAGCTGGGTCCCGGCAAGCCCCAGGGAGCCACGGTGAACTCATCCCTTGCCCTTAATTATCTTCCTGGCTAATGAGCATCTGAGAAGCTCCACGCCACCAACAGAGAGGACCCCCGGGAGACACTGGGGGCGGGGAGGTTCTAAGGGCCAGATGTCACCGCGGAGGGAGGTGGTAGGGGCCCTGACAGAGGAAATGGGCTTGGGGAGGGGACCTGTGCTTCCTGCTTCTTCTCTGTAGGGGAGAAGGCTGGGGCTGAGCAGGCAGTTACAGCCATGGTTAAGTGTGCTCTGCAGCCTACCACGTGAGGACGGAACCAGGCTCTGGGCCCCCCCTCCGCCCCCCCCCCCCGCCCCCCCCCCCAGCTTGTGTGATCTCTGGCCAAGTGCCTCAGCCCCTCACCGTTCCAGGCGCAGTTCACAAACCATCGGTACCACCTGGGAGCTTGTGAGAAAAGCAGAATCTCAGGCCCAGACCTACCGAGTCAGAATCTGCATTCGAACACGACCTCCGGGTGACTTCTGTGCCTCCGTTTCCCCATCTGTAAAACGGGGTTAAAATGTGCTTATGCCTACGCACCGCTTGCCGTCTGCCGCTACTGTTCCTGTTCCTGATGTTGCTGTTGTTACTGAAAACAACTGACTCTGGGCAAAATGAAGCCTTGGTCCCAGGTCACCGACTACCAGCCCCTCGCCTCTGAGCATCCTGCAGGTGGGTTTCATGGGACCCCTTGTGAAGAAGAGGAGCCTGGATCTCAGAGAGCAGCAGTGACTTGCCCAAATTCCACATGGGGAAGCCCAAGTTCACCCCGCACCTGCCTGACCTTGTTACTCATGTTAAGAGTGGGAGCGCCTGGCGGGGGGCTCAGTCGGCTGAGCGTCTGACTTCGGCTCAGGTCGTGATCTCGCAGTCTGTGAGTTCAAGCCCGGCATCGGGCTCTGTGCTGACAGCTCAGAGCCTGGAGCCTGCTTCCGATTCTGTGCCTCCCTCTCTCTCTACCCCGCCTCTGCTCACGCTGTCTCTCTGTCTCTCTCAAAAATAAACACCAAGCTCTGCACCGAGCACTGGATGGGCTGACGATCACCTTGTGATGTGCCCACCCCCGTTTTCACGTGAAGCACAGAGAGGGTAGGCTGCTTTTCCAAAGCTACCCAGCAGGAAAGGCTGGATTTGAGCCCAGCGGTCTCTCAACTTTTAAGGCATGTGGCATCTTCCCCAGAACCTTTCCCTCCAAAGTGTCCCTGCCCCTCCAGGGATCTGCCCGTCCTGGCTCTGGGGTTCTGAGCCCAGCCCTCCCAGGTCCTCACCACGAATGAGACCTTTGCCAACTTCAGGCTGGGACTGGGCAAACCCTCTAGAACTAGCTCCTTGGGAAGAACCTGTTTCCTCCCGCTCTGGGCTCTCAGGTGCTGCTTGCTCTGAGATGCCTGATCTGGCCGGAAGGGTAGCTGACCCCCAGCTGGGCTTCCCTGGGCCTCTCTGTCTCCTATTCCTGCTCCCCCACCCCCCCTGCCCCCGTGGTTTACCACCTGGACCTGACTCTCTCGGCTGGGATGCAGCGGGGCCAGGCCTGGAGTTCTGCAGCATGATCATTCATTCATTCACTCATCATCCCCTTATTTGGCAGCTACTGTGTGCCAGGTGCTATTCGGCAGACTTGGCAATGAACGGGACAGACCCAGTCCTGGGGCGGGGGGAGGGAGGCAGACCAAAAGTTAATCACACACCCTCAAAAATGGACCATTTCATAACGCATGGGAGGGAGAATACTGAAAGGGACTGCTCTGGGGCGGGGATCTGAAAAGTGAAGGACAAGAATTGTGCAGCAGGAGGGAACAGCGCTGGCAAAGGCCCAGAGCTGGAAACAGCTGGGTGGATGCAAACCCAGAAAGGGGCCAGCCACACTGGAGTGGGGGAAGTGAGGAGGGCCTGGCCACCAGGCCTCGGGAGCTGGGTCTTCCCGTCTGCTCCCACAGGGCTTTGCTGGAGGCTGGGAGACACTGTTAGAGCAGACAAACCTGCCAGCTGCCAGGAGGAGGGGCTCCACCTGTCCCCCTCCCGCCTTCCAAGCCTGTGGCAGCCCTGGAGACTTGGAGCACGGAGACCCTGAGGGACCCACTCTCATCCGTCCTGTAGCCCCCAGCTGGCCACAAAGGGCATGTCATCTCGCTGGGCTGCCTTTCAGGGTGGACAAACAGAGGTTATTAACTGACACGTTGGGGTTTATAGGCAGACAAGGCCTGGCCTCGAATTCTGCCTCTATCACGAGGGGGCTGGGGTACTTCAGCACTTTAGAGCCTTGGGTTCCTCATCTGTAAAATGGGTTGGTTCTTCCTAGGTTGGGTGAAAAAGCCTGTTGAGCGTTAGTACAGAGCGTGGCACTTGGTGGGGCTAATCACAGGGTCAGTACGTTAAATTCCATGATAACAAGCGGCCCAGAAGTTGCAAATTCCCTGCAGCCTCGGCGAGCACCTGAATGAGAGCTCCGTGCGGGCAGGGTCGTTGTTTGTCTTGTTCGTGTCTGGTCCCGCGGCCACCGGCGAGCCCGGTACCCGGTGGGTGTTCCATAGTGTGGGGCGAACGCATACATGAACGATGAATGAACGAATGAATTAATAAATGAATGAATGAATGAACGAGTGAACCACCTGCTCCTTCCCCCAACTAGGAGCTTCAACTCCAAGGTCCCACCTCTCTTCTGCCCCGGCCCAGGGTTCCGCGGCTCCCCGTTTCAGGCTACACTCTTACCTGCGGCACGCCTCAGTTTCCCTCTCCGTGAGTGGGCGGGAATAGCTGCAGCCTCCGGGAGCTGGAGAGAGATCTGCCGCTGGCGTCCCGCACAACCCCCGGCGCCCAATCTGCGCGCGCCGAGGCGGAGCCCGCCCCCAGCCCTCAACCCCCCCGCCCCCGCCCCCAGCTCCCGCCTCACACCCCAGGCCCCAGCCCCCCAGCCCCAGCCCCAAGGACTGGCAGCTACGCGCAGTCCCCGCCCCGCCGGGGCCGCCCTGGCCTCGCGCGCACGTGACCCCGCCTCGATCAGCCCCGCCCCTCCGTCCCAGCGCGGGCTTCCATTGGCCGTTCCAAGCGGGCCACGCCTTCGGCCGGGGCGGAGCCATAGATTCCCCGCCCGCCGCAGAGCGAGGCTCCTGCGTCCCGACGGTGCGCGGCGGCTGGACCGGGCTGGCTGGCGGGCGGAGCCGGGCCCGCGGGGCTCCTGCGGGGCGATCCGGCCGGGCTGCGGGCGGCGCCATGGTGAGCGGAGCCGGCTGGGTCGGGCGCTCGGGCCGAGCGGGGGCTTGCGGAAGGAGAAGGAGCGGCCCCCGATAGGCTGGGGGCTCGCGCCGGGCGGCTCGGCCGCGGGCTGGGGAGGGGGTTGGGGGGGGGGTCTGCGCGGCGAGAGAGGGGCAACCCGGGCGGGGGCGCGGCTTCGGGGGGGAAGAGTCTGCTCCGGGGGCCGGCGCCCGCGGGCGGGGGTTCTTTGTCCGCTGCGCTGCGGCGAGATCGGGACAAAGGAGGCGGCTGGGGGCGGCGGCCGCTTTGCGGGGAGCGGGTGTTCCCCCCACCCCCATTGCATGCCCGCCACCGCGGCCCGCAGTTCCGCGCCCCAGGCCGGCCGCTGGGTTCCTCGAGCGCCTCGGGATATTTAAAATTAACGGCGGAGGCGGGCGTCCTGGCATCCCCCAGGGTGGTCCGGAGGGCCCTGGGGGCTAACGGTGGGATTGGGGCTCCTGGCGACGTTTGGCGCCCATTTCGCTGGTGGGGAAACTGAGGACGGGCCGCAGCGTTTGGTGCCGGGTTCCGTCGGCAATGACTGCGCGGCGTGGGCATGACCGGGTATCGTGGTACCCCTTCCCCCCGCCCCAGGCGGGCCGACTGGAGTTGCTTCTCCAGCTGTTGTTCCCCCTCCAGCTGTCGCCAAGTGGGCTGAGCCCCTTCGTCCCTCTAGCCTCGCTCAGCTCCTTGGCGGAGGTGGGGGGAGACGGCGTCGCCTGGCAGGGTTAAATGACAGGGTGCGTGGAGCGCGCCTGGCACCGCGCCTGCAAGTCGCCCGCGCTAGGCACGCGGTAGCTGCCGGGCGCCTGTCATTCCTGTGTCCCCAGCATCTAGCCCTCGGGAGTCAGCCTGCCTCGGTGGGACAGGGGTTCGCCTGGGCCCCGAGGCAGGGGAGTGGGGAGGTGGGGGTCCAGAATGTGGGATTTCCCTGTTAGGGTTGAAATCTGGGATTCCTGAGGCGCATTACCTGGGTTTGAATCCCTCTGCGGCTACTTTTGAGCTGTGCGACCTTGGGCGATCGCCTGAACTTCTCTGAGCTACAGATTATCTGCAGAGTGGGCGTAGTGGTAACACTAGGGTTGTTCTGAGACCGAAAGGAGAGAGGCTCTGTGTGAGGTGTTCAGCTTCTCGGTGTCTAGCACAAAGTGGTCGTCGCCAGCTTGTGTTCAGCATCTACTGTCTGTCTGGCCGGAGTTGCTCGGCCAAGTGGCTGACCCCGTGAGAATGACCAGTGGCTGATTCACAGGGTTGGGGCATGAGCCTCAGGCCTGGGCCGCACGAGACCGAGGCTGACCTTGGGGCAGTCCCTTCACTCAGTCTGTACCAGCTTCCTCTTTTGCTCCCCGGGGAACCTAGGGGGTTCTGGTGGGAGCTTCCTCTTCGGGAGGGTGGGGTGTGACTGGGTGGGTGATGGAGGCTGAGGTGACACTCGCTCCGCGGCTGGACACAGCCCCCCGATGGTTCGTTTCCCAGAGGCATCCCTGCTGCTCCGGGTCCTGGTTTTTGGAGTGCAGGAGCCTCGTGGGCTGCGTCCTTGGGTCCCAGCGCCTGCTTAGGCCTGGCCCCGAGGAGATGTTTCACCTGCCTCCTGACTGCGCCCAGCAGTGCCCTGGCCTCCCTACAGGCCCATGTTCCTAATCAGAAAGCCAGGCAGCGAATGTCTCTGGGTTGTGAACTGGGGTCCCCCGAAGGGGCAGAGTCTCGTTAGTTGGCACCCTGGCAGATGGATTCTGGCTTTGTTGCCTTGGGCCATGGCTTAACCCCTAGGGGCAGTTGCTTCAAGCCCTGGAAGTGGGGAGGGGGTGGCCCCTGTAAGCAGGGTAGTCCCAGAGATGGAGTCTGCGGGGTTGGGGTGGTGAGCTGGTGTCCTGCTGGGCGGGGCGACACTCGTGATAGGCCCAGTTAAGCGAGAAGGTGGCAGGTGTCCTTGAGGAAGAGGCTGTTGGTGGTTACAGGCCCGGACCAGACTCTGTACCCTCCTGGGAGGCAGGTCCTTGGTGGCAAGAGGCGGAGGTGGTCCGTCCCAAGAGCTCACTGTCCTCTCTGTGGCACCAGGAAGGCGTGGTGCCTGGTGACACGCAAACCCGGTGGCCCCATGGCCCTTCTGTTTTCCCATTTCTTACCACTGCTCACCCTGGCTCTCAGCCTGGCTGGTGAGGTCCGGGGGCTCATTCCCGTTTGGCACAGGCCATTAGGAGCAGTTCGCCTGGCTAGGTGGGGACAGCTCACGGTAGAGGGGGAAGGCGGCCGGGGACGTGCATCCTCTCTGCTGCTAGCCGTGCCCCCCCCACCCCGGCCTGAGTTTGGAAGGTCACTCGTGGACTGGGGTTAAGGCTCCGTTTCGGGGTCCCGTGAAGAGGGACTGGATCCCGGTGCCACCTGGGGGAAGACCTAAGCCGTGGGCCTCTGAGGGACAGCAGGACAGTGGAAGACATCGGCCCTCAGCTCGCTGGTGGCCCAGGTGGGGACTGTCCTTTTGAAGCCGCCCGTGGGCACAGGGGGCAGGGAGTGGGGAGCGTGGAGGCGGCTCCACTGGCAAGGCAGGGCTCTCTAGAGCCTGGGTTTGCGGGAGCCGCGGGTGAGAGCCGAGGGGCAGGCCACCCTGGCCAAGGGAGACAGGACCGGGGGTCCGCAGAGCAGGAGGGTGGAGGATCGGTCCTGTATGTTTCAGGGGCTCCAGACCCCTCGGGTTTCCAGTGCTGACCTTTGTCCTGCCTGAGGGACTGGTGAGGAGATGCTACTGAGGCGGGGGACGAGGGAGGACGCTCTGTGGCCCGCACGCCACCCCCGCACCACCCTCTGCGTTTGGATGGCCCCTTCCTTTGATCTCCACTTCAGGGGTCGCATCCTGCTTTCTGGCTCTTCACTCTTGGGCCATCCTCTCCAACTCTCTGTGCCTCAGTTTCCTTATCTGTAAAGGGGGAATTGAGACTGGTGAGCAGCAGGGTGGCTAGGAGGATTAAACGTATGGAATGAATGTTAACCCCTTGAGGATCGTTCTCGGGGGTCCGGGTCTCCCACACGCCATCCCGGGCATCGACCCGGCCCCGCCTGTGGCCCTCCCTGTCCCACCCCGCGTGGGCTTGCCTGGATCAGGGCGAGGCTGACTGCGGGTCTGCTGATCGCAGGAGCTGGCTTGGCTCAGAAGGGCATGAGGGGAAGTCCGGGAGAGGTGGGGTCCAGCCCGGGCCAAGGGGGTTTCAGGGGGAACCAGCCAGCTGCCCTCATGCTTCAGGTTTCCTCTGGGCTCTGGTTCTCGGTGGCCCCCTCCTCTGCCTGCCCCCCAGCACGTGGACACAGCTGCCCCTTTGTGGGCTCAGGCCTGCCGGGGGTCCCCCTGCATGCGATGCCCCTGCCCTCCCACTCAGGCTGCCAGCTTCCTGGAGTCTGTGTGGACAGGTGTGGGGACCCACATGTAGGGTCCCGGTGGTGGCTTTAGGTTGGAGAGCTGGCTCAGGGGGCTGGGGGCTGCCGACCATGACCCCCATGAGGGCAGGGGCCCCTCTAACTCATCCCTGAGTCCCCGGGCTTGGAGACACACTTATCCAGCGCCCGCCGGGAAATCAGCCGTGGGCAAGATGGACGGTGCCTCCCGCTCACAGCCCGAGTCCGCCCAGGCGGCACGTTCTCTGCCCCGGGAGAATTTCAGGCACGAAGTTGTGCGAGGCGATGGCAGGCGTGGGGCGGCGGGGCATCTGGAGCCAGCGCAGCCTGGGAAGGTAGCCTCCCAGAGGCACCTGCAGAGAAAGTCGCGCAGGGGCCGGTCATGGGCCAGTCGGGGAAGAACATTCCAGGCAGAAGGAACAGAAAGTTCAGAGGCCTTGAGGCGGGAAGGCGGGGAGGGGCAGGGGTTTTTGATTCTCCGCTGATGCCAGGGAGGGTTCTGAGCAGCGGATGACTCGCTGGAGTTTTGCAAACCATCAGTTCTCAGGAAATACTGGTCACCTGCCCCTATGCTCATGGGGGTGCGCAGCCCACAGCTGGCTCTGCCCAGTCCTCCTGGCCTGGGGCGGGGGCAGCAGACAGGGTTTTGAGGTCACCACTCCTCACAGAGGGGCCCTTTGGACTGGGGCTGCCGCTGCCTCAGTTTCCGCATCAGTCCCAGGGACCACTTGGCTTCCCCCTGGACTTGCAGGTGCCTCCTGGGCTCCCAGGGGGTTCAGCCCCCGGGGTCCCCCCCTCCCCTTGCTTAAGGTCTTGCTGCCATTGTTTGATTTCCTACTTCCTGCCCCCAAACCACCCCCCACTCCCCAAACACACACATACTTCCCCTTCCGAATTGATACTGCGTTGTTTTCCTGTCCAGGGGCCTGGTGGGAGGGCAGGCACCCCAGCAGGCAGGCACTAGACACAAGAGGTCCAGGGGGAGGGAGGAGGCAGGTGGGTGTTCTCCCTAGCAGGAGGAGAGCATGGGGGTTGGGACAGGTTCGCCCGGCCCAGCTGGCAGGCTGTCTAGGGGGGTGGTGGGGAGGAGGGAGACCCGTCCTGTCTGGAGGTCAGTGGGGACAGGCTGAGAGGGGTTGTGGGAACTGATGGCAGCCCTGGCAGGGACAGGAACAGGCCTGATAGCCTGTGCACTTGGCAGCACAGAACTGTGCAGGGCCCCTCCCGGAGCACACAGCCCGATGGGGGAGGCAGGTGCTAACCAGATGGCCATGCTGCGGGAGCCAGGATTGCGCGCTGAAGCAAGCGCCCTGGCGGGAGGGAGGGAGCAGGTGCAGTTGCAGGACGAGGAGACCCTCCTGGACTCTCCCCCTGGACTGCGGAAGCTGGAAGGCGTCCCTCCGTGAGCTGGAGGTAACCACATTGGGAGTTCTCACCCCCCACACTGTTGATATTTGGGGCCCCATCTCTGTTAGTGAGAGCACTGGGGGATGTTTAGCACATCCTTGGCCTCTGTCCACTCCACCGCAATAGAACCCCCACCGCCAGTTGTGACCACAAAAATGTCTCCAGACATGGCCAGATGTCCCTGGGGAGGCAGAGTCGCCCCAGCTGGGAGCCGGTGAACAAGGGTGCGGGGGAGCAGAGCGTTGGGGCAGAGGAGTTCCTGCCTGGCTAAAGGCCTGGAGGGCAGAGGTGGTGGGGTCACGGTGGCTGGGGAGAAGCAGCGGGTGGGGACATGGCCTGTCGGGCCCTGTAGGTCACCGTAAGGACTTGGGGCTTTCCCTCCATTGGCTACAGAGGACCCGGCACAGGCGGGCTAGGGAGCCCGTAGACAGTGACCGCAGCGGCCTGACCCTACAGGTGGGCAGAAGGGGGCAGACTCCAGGGATATCGCTCCCTCCCCCGCCCCCACCATTCCTGCCGCTGCAGATGTGGGCATGGGTGGCAGGGCCGTACTCAGGAGCCTGGTCCCAGGGCAGACTCCACGGGCGTGGACTTGGCTGCCTTTGACTTTCAGGCAAGCCTGGCCGTGGGTGGGTGGGGAGTCTCCCTGGTGCGGGTAAGAACCATTTCTAATTAAGGCTGGGATTGCTCAAGGACGTCCGTCCGTCCGGTTCCATCCTGCCTGGAGGGAAAACCTCCTCTTCCAGTGCTGCCTCCTTGCTTCGGTGCCTGTCTTTCCAGAGGAATGAACTCAGCCCCCTCACATCAGTCGGGTGTTTCGTTCACAGTGAGAAGTTAGAAAGTGTGGGGTCTTGGGACCCAGGGGAGCCCCCTAGCGTCAGCCCCTCCAGCCTCAGCCGGGAGGTACCCGCAGAGCCTGGGTTTTGTATCTGCTGTGCCTCCCACTGCCGGCCAGTGCCAGTCACCAGCCCCATGAACAGAGGAGGAACCCGCGGCTCAGCAAGGTGGAGGGCTCCTGGGAGGCGGCAGCGGCCAGCAGGGGGTGGTCCGGCCGCCCTCCCGGTGCCCACCCGCGCCAGCTGCCACTCCGGCTCCGGCTCCGGCTGCCCACTGCCCTCAGCTCCCGCACTGGGCAGCACGCCCTCTCGCGCTTCAGAGCCTTCCAAGACGCCAGTCCCCTGCCAGGAACGCTCCTCCCCGAGGGCTGGCTCCTCTTGCCAGCTCAGCATCCGCCTCGCCTCCCTGGGCATCGCCCACCCCGCCCCAGTGTAGCATCCTGGCACCCGGTCCCCTGGGTCCCTGGCTTGGCCCTCAAGCATTTGTAGTGACAGGCGTTGGTGCACCGACCCGCTTGCAGTCTGGGTCCTGCACCTGCTGCTGATCTTGGAGCAGGCGGGGTCGGGTCTGTCCCGCTCTTCTTCCCTGCCCTCCCCAGAGCCGTCCTCAGTGCCTGCACGGGCCGGGCATGGACCGCTTAGGGCTCTTCCCAGGCCAGCTCCAGCTGCCTCGTGGGCACCCTCTCTCAGGTGTTCTAGAAGGCCTGGGTGACTCACACGTGCCGCCCCTTTGAGCGAGGGCCTGATGCCCCTTCCGTGCTGTCGGTTCCCTGACGTCTGGGCACCATCGGGTACTGGCTCCTTTCCGTCCCTGAGCGGTTACTGAACACCATAGTGGTGCTGGGCTTCCAGAACATTCACCTGAAACAGACCCTCGTCGTTTCCGCTGCAGTGGGGTTGCGGGTGGTGGGCCCCCTTCCCCGCATCTCCAGCCCCTTGGCTGGGCGAGGGGGACACTGATGGTGTCAAGGGTGGGAGACGGATGTGGGCCACGGCGGGCAGAGAGGACGCTGGTAACGTCGCAAGCGAAGAAACAGTGAAAGCCACCTGGTGTGTTTTTCACTAGGATGAGGGCAGGATGGTCAGGCCTAAGACCTGATTAAAGACCGAACCCGCGGGCGAGTCCCCGTCCCCCACCCCGAGCCCGTGGGCCGTCAGGGTCCCGCTGGAGCCTCACCCTGCTTTGTCTTCCAGGACTCCCGTGTCCAGCCTGAGTTCCAGCCTCGCTGAGCCCACCGCCCTATGAGCTTCCTCCCGCGGGAGCCTCCCCAGGCGCTGACCATGTCTATAATGGACCACAGCCCCACCACGGGCGTGGTCACGGTCATCGTCATCCTCATCGCCATCGCGGCCCTGGGGGCCCTGATCCTGGGCTGCTGGTGCTACCTGCGGCTGCAGCGCGTCAGCCAGTCGGAAGACGAGGAAAGCATCGTGGGCGACGGCGAGACCAAGGAGCCCTTCCTGCTGGTGCAGTACTCCGCCAAGGGACCGTGCGTGGAGAGGAAGGCCAAGCTGACCCCCAGCGGCCCCGAAGTCCACGGCTGAGCCGGGATGCGGAGGCCCCCAGGCCTGTGTGCAGCCAGCGGGGAGGCGGGGCGAAGCCGCAGACACAGGGCGCCGAGAGAAGGGCTGACGCTTGCTGGCATGGGCTCGCCGGGCTTCATCACCGCATGCACTGACTCCCGAGGGCCTGGCCGTCCCCAGCCAGGATGCGGCGGCCCTGGGCACCCCCTCGGCCTCCCGGTGGGACTGCCCATTGCAGGCAGTGGGCAGGCCTGACCTCGCCGGGGCTCACGACCCCATAGCGCTTTTGTTACTTGAATGTTTAGCTGAGCCTGTTTTTGACGGAGCTACTACTGTAACGCGTGAACTCCCCAACCTGTGAACTGCAAATAGGCCCTGGAAGCATGTGCTTAAAGCCTTTTTTGCTGATTTTTAACAGAACCGTGTAGAGCACATGGGACTGACCGTAGCAATGATAAGCTGACTCAAGGCTCTTTAGGGGGGGGCGGGGGGAGGGTCTGGGACATGGAAGGGCCTGCGGGGCACCGGGCAGGGGTCTCTAACACACGGGCGTGTGTAGGCAGAGGACGCGACCTGTCGACCCGTCCGTTCTAAGCGTCGTGGCTCAGCAGCCGGGGTGCTGTGGGGATTTCTGCTTGGTTAGCAATGGATGGAGGAACCACACCCCCCGCTTGGGTCGCTAAATACCAGTTCCTGTTGAGACTGGAGTTAACTGCAAGGAAGCCGCTGCCGCTCCAGCCGGTGAAGGACGAGTCAGGGCACGCGTCCCGAGGGCTGTCGGGCGGCCTGGCGGCAGAGCAGTTTCTGGACCGTGCTGAGCACTCCCCCACGCCATCCCCACCCGCCGTCACTTAGCGCAGGCTTCGCTGGGAACACCAGAGCCTGCGGCCACGACCTTTATCTGAAACGCAGCTGGCCCAGGAAAGAGGAAACCGTGTGTTTTTCTGTTTGTTGCCGTATTTAATATTTTCTGCACTGGAGGGTGGGGGGAGGGGACGTAGGGGATTTTTTTCTCCCCCTGTCACACATTAGTTTCCTTTCTTCTCGGAGTACCACCCACCTGCTGGGTCCCGGCCTCCTCTTTCCCTGGAGGGCCACCTAGGAGAGTCCCCCGACCCTGCCCTGAGAGCCCCGAGTACAGCCGAGGGTTGTGTGTACGTCACGCGGCTGACAGCCCGTTCACGGTGGGCACCTGGGGGAGGACGCGGGGTGGGGAGACGGAGCGTCTGGTTCAGGACTGGGTTTTCATGAAGATGAGGAGCTGGGGCTCTCAGTCATTCGGACCGGCACCCCCCGGCCTGCATCCCCCAGGCTTCCCGCCTCGGTGGACTTGCTGAGATGCTGAACCCCACCACCCGGAGCACGTCCTCCGCGATCGTGATTCAAACGTGGCTTGTGTCGGCATCCTTGGTAATAACCCGGGGGCCGGCTGGGCTTCGCCGTGGAGCGCTGGCCCTCGGGGGCCTCCGCCTCACCCCCCTCCAAGCTCAGGCCTCCTGCTTAGGCTGGCCGAGGTTCCTCTACACAGCATGTTGAACGAATCTACTTTCTGGTACCCCAAGGAGGGGGCCTAGGAACCACTTCATTCTAGCAGCGCTTAAATGGGGGGTCGACCGTGAAGTATTGGCTGGGGAGCAGGGAGGAGGGTAGCTCTTCAGCAGCCTGAGCTAAAGGCAGGAATGAAATGCCCCAGGGGGCTCCAGCAAGGCAGCTGGGCTTTACGGAGCCCAGGAGAGATGTTGGCTCCTAAATGGGGATGGCTGAGGCTGAGAAGTCTGGCAGGAGACCCCCGGAGCCCCCGTGGGCCGGAGGGGTCAGCGGGTTCCAAGGTGCCCGATGGAAGACGGGGACGGCTGGCTTTCTGCTGCAGGGCCCTCCAGACAGACGCGGAGGGTGTGGGGGTGTCTGACCCGTTCCCCTGGCGTTTCAGGACTTCCAGGCTTTCTACCTCTCCTTCCCGCCAGGGGTCTCCACTTGGGGAGCAGGGGACCCCCTGGGGCTGACCCTGACCTTGGGGGCCGCCGTGAGGTTCTCATTTTGAAATGATGAACCGTCACTTTGTCCCGGCTTTCTTTCGCTCCCGGGGGCTCCTCCATCCCACCACGCCCCGCGGCTAGGGGCTCGATCCCTGCGGTGGCCCCGGGCGTGGGGGTGCCGGGTCAGGGTGGCAGGCACACGGGGCAGCAGTGGGGGGGAGGGCTCTGTGGGGCCAGTGGAGAGCCTGGAGAGGCCTAGAATCAGCACATAATAGCGCTCACTGTTCTATCAATAGCTACTTTCCTTCAGCGTGGACACCAGAGCCGCACGCTCACACGGCTTAGTTGTGACCTCTCGTTGACTTCTTCCTGAATAAGCCCGACTGTTGTGTTCAGGTCTTCCGACGGGCGGGTCAGGAAAGCAGCCTCTCATCCTGCATGTCCTCACAGAAGCCAGAGTAGGAGAAGGGGAGGGGACTCGGGACACTGAGCCACTGAAATGCGGGCTGACTTCAGACAGATCTCCAAACGGGCTGTGCTACTGTTTCCGGCTCAAAGCTACCAAGTCTGTGCAATAAGTGGAAGGGATGTCGTCCCTGTTCAATAAAAGCTGAATGACATTCAAGGTGATTTTCTAGACCACTGAGAAAATCTTTATTTACAATAAATTTCAATAAAATTTGCATAAATATATTCCCAATGTACAGTCTTCTCCTCTGATTTCTTCATGTCATTTTAAAAGTCAGCCTGTCCTATTCTCATCGCTCCTTTCGGATGCCAGCGCGGAGCTGATGTTGGAAGGCGGAGGGGTGCCGCCCGGGAGCCGGGGGGGACCTGAAGGCTCGGGGTGGTCGGGGCGGGCCTCTCGGGGGGGCGAGCGCCGCTCGGGCCCGTCCTTGCCCTCCAGCTTCCGTTCCATGGTGGCCACCAGGATCTTGAGCCACGTGTTCTCGGCGAGGAGGTCCTCGGAGGCGTCGGCCAGCTCCTCGAGCTCGCGGGTCTTGCGCTCGTAGAGCGCCCGCAGCTGCTGGCTGTGCAGCCGGAGCAGGCCGTGCCGCTCCTCCAGGCTCTGCTTCTGCCGCAGCAGCCGGTGCTCGTCCCTGCGCGCGCTCGAGAGCTGCGCCTCCACCTGCACCTGCGCCCGCTGCAGGGCGCCGATCTCCGCCCGCAGCTTCCGGATCTCCCGCTCCAGGTGGGCGACGTGCCCCTGCTGGAAGGCGGCCTGGCTCTGAAGACACTCTTCGGTGGGAGGGTGGGCCGGGCCCCGCGGGGCGGAGGCCGGGTCTGAGTGGTGCAGGATGAACCTCAGCAGGTTGGGAAGGGTGACGGGAAGGTCCTGGGGGTACTTCACGCTGCGGTCCTTTCTGGAGAGAGAGGGAAAGGAGTCAAAGGTGAGCGCCCCATCCGCACGCTCGGTCCGAGCCGCGCTGCCGCCGGAGCCAGGCTGCCGACTTCCTACCAGGATTTCACTTCCTCAGAGCCAGCACGGAAAACGGTGTCTGGGCAGAACTTTTCCTAGTGCTTGTGCTTGTTCTGGAGTTAAGGTGGCTTATCTCAACTGTGTGTCTGTTCCCGAGGACAAAGAGCTCGGTTTCTGTTAACAACCTAAGGAAGACAAGAAGCTCCCAGGCCTGAGCCTCAAGCCTGGGCTGGAGGGCGCTGGCAGCGTGTGGGCACAGGGGCCTCTTCGAGCTGGGCCAGGCCCAGTGGCAGGTAAGGAAGGGCGTCCCCGGGCAGGACGGCACCTGTGCCACTCCGTGGTCATCCACGGTGCTTGGTGAAATAGGAAGGACTGAAGGCGCAGCCAGATCTCTTCAGCCAGCGGTCAGGATGCGCTACTCGGAGCAGGAGTTCTTAACGGGGGTGACGTAACCCGCCCCCCCGCCGCGGGCATCTGGCCACGTCTGGAGACAATCTCAGTACCACGGTGGGGGAGGTGTCACTCAGGCCCTGACTCCGGACAAAGAGACCCACCAAGAGACTCTGAGAAATGAAGGCTGCTCCGCCCTGAGAACACAGAATAAGGAAGGAAAGTGACGTATGAAGGGGGTTTTCCCCAAAACTCTGTTGCAAGCCCTGATGCAGAAAATTCCTTTTCAGAAGTTGTCATTTAACTGTCTGATGACCAAAATTTCTAGCATGTGTACAGTGACCTGCATAGACACAATCTGCCACACTAAACCAAAGCCACCAGTGTGACGCACGAGGTGGGCCAACAGCAGCTATGTTGTGCTAAAGCAAGGGGAGTGAGGAGCAGGGACTGCGGGCCGCCTGCTGGGCCGACCCGCACGGTGCCGCTCAGCGTCCTGAGTGCCCAGCCCGGCGGCCCCTCCGCGCCCCTGCACGGCCTCACTCGTGGAAGGGGTAACAAGAGCACAGCTGCCTTCAGGAGACGGCTGGAAGGAGGGCATGAGTTACCTGAATGCTGAGCGTCAGCCTAACAACGACCATGCTGCTCTTTAAAAACCAACCAGGGGCGCCTGGGTGGCTCAGTCAGTTAAACGTCTGACTTCAGCTCAGGTCACAATCTCACAGTCTGTGAGTTCGAGTCCCGCGTCAGGCTCTGTGCTGACAGCTCATAGCCTGGAGCCTGCTTCGGATTCTGTGTCTCTCGCTCTCTCTGCTCCTCCCCCGCTCACATTCTGTCTCTCACTCTCAAAAATGAATAAATGTTTAAAAAAAAAAAAAAAAAAAACAACCAGAAGCCACTCATTAAAAGCCTGCATACCCTCTCCCCACACAAGGCCAGGGGCCAAAAACCTAAGAAAAGACAAAAGGTGTTCTACTCATGGGGGGCTCTTTCCCAATGAAATAAATATCACAGGGAAATTAAAATCACATATGCCCCGTTTTATACGATACTCAGGGAGACTTTCAGAGAAATGGAAAAGCCAAATATTTGGAGTAGATACATAACCACACCCTCCTTTAAAGCATGGTTTTCTTAACCTCTAGAAACTGTCTTCGAGAGGAGCCTCCCAGCCATTCAACGACGGCTAAAAACCACCTCGCGCCTGAGAAGTGCAGGTGGGGAAGGGGCAGCAGAGGCCGGATCTGCCGCGGAGATCCCGAGCGCCCGGTCGTGCGGCCTGAACCGCCCCGGGAGGGGCCGCCGGGAGGCCGCAGTGTGTGTGCTGGGGACGCTCACGGGCCGAAAACGCCATCTGTACACACGCCGGTTCGGAGGAGGTTGCCGGCGCCGTCTCCGTGAGCCTACCCAGCAGGTGTGCCGAACTGCTTCCCAACTTTTTACGAGCAGTGAGGACACAGGTGTGAACCCACCTCCCAGAGAGGAATCACTGGGGGAAGCACAATGGTAAAAGCACCCCCCTCCCCCCGTGTGACTCCGCTCCCAGTTCCCCAGGCATGTGCTCACGCACCTCCAGGACCTAAATGGCCAAATAAAAACCTGATAGACAGGCTAAGGTATCCTCCCCCAAGACGGAGCTGTAACACTGAGGCCGGGCGGGCTGCTCCTCTCGAGAGGCTGGGAGGCCTTCCCAGGGCCACCATTAGAACGAACCGCCCCACCCAGGATGGCTTCACCCAGGCCAGCGCCGAGCACCTGAATTCTGCGGCGTCCTGCAGAGTAGCGGCAGGAAGAGTGGCCCGAGGGCACCCCTGCGCGGGAAGCCGCCCCCTCCCCCCCCCCGGCGCGCCCCGTGGCCGGAGACGAGCTCTTTCCTATCGTTTCTCTTCCAGGACAACGAAGTCCGGGCTCGAGGCGGACAGCATGCAAAGCAAACGAGGCACCCCTCGCATCACCTGTGAACTTCCTCCAAAGTGACTGTGGACGTTGGGACATTTCCCCACTCACTGCCCACGTGGCCTAGGGCCCGTGCAGACTTCTCTTTTATCGAAGTGCAGATACACTTTTATGTCCTCCGCACTCAAGAGAACAGAAGCAGAGTCGCCGTGAAAAGGGGATTTTTCATGTCCTCTCCTGCGAGCGGTCAGCTCGTACCCTTTGCCCGTTCACACCTCCTGAGGAAACTCGGTACTCGTTCCCTTGGGCCCAGCTGATGAGGAGCTCACTGGTCTCCTGACTACTCTTCACTGGTAGGAAGTAAGAAAACTTCCACTCCAGAGCAGGAATAAGGCTTTGGTTTACCGAGCTCTCTGCCGGACACTCTTGTCAAGTTCAGGATTTACAGTCTTGACTTTTCAATACGATGGGGCTGCAGGAGCGCCTGGGTGGCTCAGTCGGTTTGAGCATCGACTTCAGGTCATGATCTCACAGTTTGTGAGTTCGAGCCCCGTGTCGGGCTCTGTGCTGACGGCTCAGAGCCTGGAGCCTGCTTCCGATTCTGGGTCTCCCACTGTGTCTGCTCCTCCCCCGCTAGGGCTCTGTCTCTCAAAAATACATAGACGTTAAAAAAAATTAAACAATACTAATGAGCTGCAGGGACCACCAATGCACGTCCCCACATGGGACGGCACCAGGCAACTCTCTTCCGAGAGCCACTCCAGCCTGACGCGGTCCCCCGACGACATACGCCCCCCTCCCTGTCACCAGTTCTCTGTGTATCTCTCTCTGTCTCGCTCCAGACATACTCATGCACTCTAGCTGCTGGCACCTGCTGGGTGTTATGACTTTGATACTTTTCCAAACTATGTTTGAAATTCGAAAACCATGCTTCATTAAGCTTCATGTCCAACCTCCATCCTACACAGATGAAATTGCTCTTTGGTCCATGATTCCTTGACTGTGCGGTACTTTATTTCTTAGAAGGAAAAAGGCTCATCACAACAGTCAGCAAAACAGGATGAGTCACGCTCTGTTTTTAGTGCACGCTGTGACAGGACCCTCCCTCCTACCCCAGGAAGTACTCCAGCGAAAATTCCTTGAGATAAAAAGGAAAAAACAAGGAAACGATTCAGTATCTACTAAGGAAGCACTCTCCTAGGGAAACAAAAAGGATGGCAGTGGCGGCCATAAACACTAAGAACGAGAGCAGGAAATTAGAACAACGGACACCACGCACGTGAATGAAGCACCTCACTAAAACAATCTGCAAATGCTCTTCCCTGCAAAGACACCATCGGAGTCGTGTGACGAAGTCCCTGAGGACCCTTCTGAAACAAGAGAGTATCTTTTTTTAACAAAGGGACAGAACATCTCGTTTATCAGGCTTCTAAAGGCCAAGAGTTAATCTCCCTTTTAGCAAAACATCAGCACCCAATAGTCACTGATGGCCGTTTGTCCCCTCTGCTCACGTCCCGTCCCTGTCTGCCTGGGTTTCGGGGCAGCTGCTGTCATCACTGAACTCGGAGTCTGCCTACACGATGTGAAGACCCCAAGGGGACAGCCCCGTGGCAGGCCACGGAGGTCTGCACACGCCAGGAGGCGGCACCCTGCATTCCGGGAACGGGGTGCGGGGAGGAGGAATGCCTCCGTTTCCGACCTGCACGAGAGGGACGAGCTGGTCACTGGCAGGACTCGATGGAAAATGACACAAGTCAAAGACTGGGTCGGGCAGGGCCTGACGCCCAGAAGGTCAAGAGATGAGCTACTGTCTTGCCCCCGTGACTGCGGCTCTGTCCGTCTCGGCATCCACCGGGCGCTCCGAAGACCGAGGCGGCCAAGGAGCTCTGCTGGCCACGCCCAAGGTCGTGAAAACGCACGGCGTCGGGGGCGAAGTTCTTGCCAAAAACCACATCCAACCTTGCGACCCCAAAGCCCTTCTACCCCGCTCCCTGATGGCACCTTTTTTTTTCTTTTTTTCCTTAATGGAACATTTTTTTAATGATACGTTTTATTCAAAATAGTTTGGTAACAGCTAATGATTTGCATTTCACTTCTGTCAAGTACCTTAAACCCTTTTCATTTTCAGCAAAAGAATCCCATCTGCCCGAATACTGAAAAAAGGTTGAAAACATTGGAAAAACTTACCTGTTGCAGGGGAAAAATAAGACGGTAGGGAGACGGTCAACCATAAACTCCCAAGGAAGGTCGTTCTGAGATACGTCGATCCTGACAAAGACAAGGGGGAAGATGAGAACAAGTGAAAGAGACGAGCCCGAGACACTCCACCTGAAAGAACTTTCTCCAGCAACCGAAGATCCTGGACACTTCCTGAGGCCATCCCGACCGGCCCCTCTCGGCAGACGCACTACTAGTGCAAGCTGGGCACAACTCGGGCGAGAAGAACCGATGCTTCCAGAACATGCAACTTTCCACTTAACTTCTGGAGTAGAAGTGACTTGTCCTGAGAGTAAAGATGAACTTCCAAGAAACACAAAAACAAGAGACCTGACACCTCAGGAGCGGCCTGCCCCCCGAGCTAGCTCTGGAAAATGGGAAATCGTTGCACAAAATGCAGCAAGACTCTCAAGATGTTAGAAAACTGGAGAATAAAGTTTATCCTCTAGTTTGTATTGATATTCTATCCACCTGGACGGAGGCTACAGAACATGTGTTTTCTTAGCAGATTTTAAATTTTCTAACACAGAAAATGACATCTGTGAATTCCCCCACCTGCGGTTTATTACTGGCGAAGGCGGCAGCGGCCCCTCCCGCAGCCAGCACTCGGCGCCCCCCTGCCCCCAACCTCAGCTGGCAGGGACTGCTCCGATGGAGGAAAAAAGCAGTCCCCGAAGGAGGGAGCGGACCGTGGAGGGCCACTCGGCCAGGCGGCTGGGATATCAATCGTCACAAACAACGCATACACGAATGGGGATTGCTGAATCATGAACTTGACAGAAGTTTTCGGAGAACCATGGGGGTCGGGAGTCAATCAGTCCGCAAGGGTGACAGAGTTAGAATGGTTTTAAACAATCCAACAGCTCTCCTGTCTCGCCCTGGGAGAGTCGACCTGAAACACCAGCGTTCTGTTATTTCAACGAGTGGCAGGGCACGCGTTGGTCTATCATCAAATACTTTTTACCCCTCCTGATTTTTACTCCAAAGAAAGTAAAATTGAAAGAAAAACATTGTAAGCATCACTCGGAATTCCACTGGGCTGATCGGGGCCTCCTTTCTGGGATCCCCGTCCGGGCGTGCTGTGCATGCCCGCATGCTGTTAGGAGCGGAACTCCTAGACTGCGCGTGCTGTTCTTTTCAGTTAATTCCACGAGACGCATGGCTCTCACACATGGGTAAAAACCCCTCAAACGCCCAACTATAATTTACTTAGCTGTGAAGCAAAGTGTAGCAAATAATGCTACAGTGAGTGACGAGTTTATGCTTCCGTGCGGTCCTAACTCCTTAATTCCCCAAAGTGAAGTTAACTGGGCCAAAAATGTATAAAACTATTTTCGTGATTTCTTACAAGTGTTGCCAAAATGCTTTCCAAAGAGGTTATGCCAATTCAATTATTCTATTAGCTACATCTCAGTGCGCCCCTCTGACTTCATGTTATCAACACGAGATTCTGTCACTTAAAAGCATCTGTTAACAAGTGTAAATGATACTTTGTTACCGTTCTAATTCACATGTATTAGGTTGTAATTTCCACACTTGGCCATTTCTACTTTCCTTGACCATGAAAAATCTACTCATGTCTTTTCTCCACACAGGAGTCCCTCCCAGCTGTTTTTCCCCGAACCCCCATTTGTTGGTCACTGTAGTAAAATACCCATATGGCGGACCGTCCTAACCATTTCAAAGCGTATGGTCCGGTTGAGCTAAGTGCATTAGTAATGCTGCACGGTCGTCCCCACTACCCGACTCCGGAGCCGTCTTGTCACCCTGCAAAACTGAGACTCTATCCGATGCACGGCCCCCACCCCCCGCTCGCCAGGGCACCCACCATCTACTTTCTGTCTCTGCGAGCGTGACTACCTTGAGTGTCCTGCAAACGTGCGATCACGCGCAGTACTTGTCCTCTCGTGTCTCTGTACCCCACTGTACCTCACTGACGTCCTCAAGGTTCGGCCACCATGTGGCAGGTGTCAGAAGGTCCTTCCTTTTTAGGGCCGAGTCACATTCCACTTGTGGACAGACCACTTCTCTTCTCAGCAGCTCCTTAAACCTTTGTTATTCCTCAGGGTCTGGAGTATGAGTGCCTGATTCTGAATCCTGGGCCCTCACGTACTGGCTGTGTGACTCTGGGAAAGTCACCTAACTTCTCTGTGCCTCAGTCTCCTCAGTAAAAAGAGAGTGACAACCGCGCCTGCCTCCCTGAGTGTGGCGACAGTTAGGTCAGATGACACGTACGCAGAGAGGTCGCCGGCGCAGTAACTCGAACTCGACTGTACGCTGCTCAGAGCAGATCCAGGGGCCGGAACTCAGACGCTGTGAGACAGAGCTGCTGCCCCTTCTTTATTAAGCCTATTTTCCTTATTTCTTTCATGGCACACTTTTCTGGGGCAATCTGCTCATCTTTACTTTTTTTACAGCTTCGCTTTGGAAAGTTTCCATCTCTCAAACTAGCAAACCCAATATTCTAGGTTCTGCTATTTTTTCCTATGATTTAATCTTTGTACTGAATTCTTTTTTTTTTTTAATTAAAAAAATTTTTTTTAATAATTTGTCAAATTGCTTTCCATACAACACCCAGTGCTCAACTCAGCAAGTGCCCTCCTCTGTGCCCCTCAGCCACTCTCCCCCCTCCCACAGACCCCTCTCCCCTCAGTTTACTTTGTACTGAATTCTAATCTGACTGGAAGGCTGAGTTCTGAACACCAATCCTCCCCCCCAACAGCTTAGTGCCTATCCAAGAAGTCTTCATTTGAAAAATGGCTTGTTTCTACAAAACAATGATTTAACAACCGTTTTGATTACTACAGAGCCCACATCCGGTACGCTCAGAATCACCAAACCAGAACACACAGATGTCAGCCCATCTTTCCTCCTAATTTTAGGAGTGAGGAGGGAAGCCGGACCTGGTAGAGGGACCTGCTCCAGGCCCCGGGGCCGGCTGGCAGCACAAGGACCAGGCTGAGGCCGCAGCGCCGTGGAACTCCGTGGGCACCCTTCCCATGGGATTCTGGGGAGTCAGCCGCTGGGGGGATGGGCAGTGGTTACCCTAGCAACCAGGTCAGCCCCGCCTCACCCCCTGCTGTGAATTCAATCAGGGCTAAACACACTTGACACCATGGAAGGAACGCTCAGAACCCATCAGGAAAACTTTGGTTTCGATGAGGTTCTGTTCATGGCTCTAAGCTGACAGGAGAACCGCACCCAGTCTTACCCAAGGCGTGTGACGGGCAGGCCCTCGCACACCACACGGCGACACAGTGAGGACGGAAGACGGCAGGATGGGCTTCCTTACCTTGCCACGGTGAGCGCGTCTGTGGGCAGGAGCCGAGCTAGCTGGATGAAGACATGATTGAGGGACGGACAGAAGCCGCACCACTGTGCATAATAGAGCAGCAACACGTCCTGGGGGAAGGGAGACGGCGGTTACTGGTGCCCGGGCCACAGCCGACTGGGCTGTGAACCCAGCAGGCGTTCAGGACCGCCCTTACTGCACCCGTGACAGTGAACGTTTTCATTTTCGGACCTTCCCAATTCTGCGCTTTCTTAAGGACTTTCTGCGATGACGGAAGCGCCGAGGGTGACAGTCGCGTGTGCCGCGCGGGAAGGCTGTCCGGTGACTGACCTGTGCATCGAATCCCAGCAGCCACCCCAATACCGACCGCAGCTTCGCGAGCTATCTCTGGGGAGAGGTGGCTTGGCTTTTGCCTCGCCGACTCCGTACCTGCTTCTGAAGGACCACTTCCCAAAAGGTATCAGTTGTCACTTCGGTGATTAAATGCTGAGAAGGGAACTGGGCAGAATCACTTCCGATAAGATGCCTTTTCAAGGGACTGTAGAGAACGCTGAAGTTCTGAATAAAAGACTCTAAAAATAAAGAGAAGATGAGATCAGCTCTTGGCGAAGCCCAGGGAGAGTGACTGGCCTCCTTCACACGCCGCGTTTAGAAACTGGGGTGGCTTCCCGAGCTCGCACGCGGAGCACCTCGCCTAGGAAAACCCCGAACGAGGCCGCGGGGCGGGGGGGGGGGGGGCACCTGGTTCAGCTTTGAGTACTAACCCGGCAGACGGTAACGCAGGGAACGAAGCACCACGCGGTGTCGGACACTCTAGTATTTACGCCAGAAATTCTCTTTTTCCCTGGCAGGGCTGGGCCACAGACAGACACCCGACCCGTGTGCCTCAGCCTGAAAGAGGTCTCCGCCTCCAACACTCAGACTTTCAAACAGCACTGCAAACGCGGCTAACTCCACAAGCTCCTGGAAGGTGACGGGGGCTTAATACTGGAGGGGGGAGCTGTGGTTTTTGTTTCCTTTGTTCAAGTCCTTCAAGTTTCTTACTTGAAAGTTTAGGAAAAATAAACTCAATTATATTTAGCAGAAAAACCCCTAAAGCTCATGAAATAATCCAAAATCCTAACTGGACCCCATGAACCCCACTGTCTTCAGATTCCCTGGTGTCTGTCTGGAGCGGCCCTGATCTGTCTGTGCCTTCTCTCTCTCTCCATTTTGAGGTCCCAACGAACAGTGAGTGACACTTTCCGCAGAGGGAGGAGGAAGTGAAGAGTGTCCTGTGCATACTAAAGAGAATTCATTATCTGCATCTGAGTAACTGACGTGGCTATGTTTCTGAAACATAAAACCAAACGTTATCTCCTCATCGGAATGAAGCCTCAATTCGAAAACTGCCCCAGACACAGCCGACTTAACAGGCAACTCTCCAAACCGAGACACATGTATTTTTTCAAAGGACCCTTACAAATTTTGACCCTTAGAAATCACCAACTCCAGGACAAAGAACTGAGCTAGATGTACATTTCCAAGTAGATGCAGAAGAGGAAAAGAAATCACGGGGTCCCTGGGGGGGTTTAGCCGGTTAAGCGTCTGCCTTCGGCTCAGGTCATGATCTCACAGTCCGTGGGTTCGAGCCCCACATCGGGCTCTTTGCTGTGCACGCAGAGCCCGCTTCAGATCCTGTCCCCCTTTCTCTCTGCCCCTCCCCTGCTTGTGCACCCTCTCAAGGAAGGAAGGAAGGAAGGGAGGGAGGGAGGGAGGGAGGGGAAAATACACCTGAAGACGCCTTCTTCCAGATTACCCTTAAATTCAGATTGAACACATGAGGAGCTCAGTGAGCACTTGTGTATTACTGAACAGAATTCAGGAAAGTCCAATAAACACTTAACTTTAAAAACACAGGCTTGTTTCACTTTAGGAAAACCCAGTACACCAAAACGTAACTTTAGAAAACACAGATCAGGAGTAATTTACACTGTCAATAGAGAATGCGACCCGTAAAGCGACAGGTCACGGGCTCCTTTCCACACGCAGGAGCTTCACGCTTACAACACAGACCTGGACGCGGGACAAGAACCGACACTTACAGAAGCCTTTCCAAAGGTGTCCAACAGAAGACACACGCCTCACCAGGGCTTAAAAGAAGGCAGCTAAAGGGACTATTATTTAGGGGCTTTGAGCTTACTCTTGTTTTCATACCCTCTAAAACTTGGAAACGGAAGGTTTCCCTCTCTACCAACTCGCTCCTGTCTCCATGTGGCAAGCACGGGCTCCCCCCCATTTCCAACGAGGCTGAACTAACACGGCTTTTGAATTCGCACTTCCTTGTGTGGACGTCAAGGAAGCCAGCGGAGTCCTGGGAACAGGACAGCTGGTGTTATTACTGCTGCTGCTGCCACTGAGCAACCAAGGGCGAGCTCTCGGATGCTTTCCCAGAACGGGCCTTACCCACCCCACCCCACCCCACCCCACCCCGAGAAGTGGTTTCTACCGGTCTGCAACCTGATACTTGTCTGTGACAGTTTAGGCACCCAAGGTCACAGCAGCACTTCTCAAGGGGGTAAAAGAGCAGCAGAACACATCAGGTCCGGTGGCCTTGACACTTCTACATCCAAACCTGTGAGCCACAAGGGAGGACAGGCCCTCCTGCGGGGTCTGTGCCTTCTGTCTCAGCTCCTCTGGAAGGGACCCGCCATCAGGGCTCACATTCCTCAGCCCCCCGGGATGCTCCCACCCCATGCAGCCCACGCCACCTCCAAAAAGGACGGGCATGGCCAATCTGGAATGCTGGACTCCTACCCGCCTCAGGGGCGGCACGACAAACTTAACCAAAATTTGGAGTCAGGAAGTTTCTGGCCCATTTAACAGACAAAATGAGCTTCTCTGAAAATTATGACCGCCTGCAGTCTAAAGGATTCAGAGCTCAAGAGCTGACGTCCCGCCATGACCAGTGGGAGGAGATCCCGGGGAGAAGTGACCGGCATGAGCTTAAGGGACACTTCTTACGCTGGGGGAGGCCGAGGGCCCACAGTACCTAGGGTGAACTTCCTAAGAGCTTGTTTTGGATCCAAGACATAGTGCGACTCTTCTTTCACGTCAACGATGGCGGCGAATTCCTTCACGCGGGTGGCGCTCGGAGCCCCCAGCCTCTCTGCGTACAACCAAAATAAATTTGAATCCAAAAGGTAGATATTCAGGGTCTTGTTGGTTCTGCAGCTCAGGCCTGTGAAGCGCGTGCCGCTCGCGTCCACTTCGGGAAAGAGATAGCTGTTCTCCTCAATGTGAGGAAGGGAGCCCGGGCTGTCCACCTCGCAGGTCTTCTCGAGGGGAGAAAACGCGAGGGTCGGGGTTCCAAAGGCGTCTTGCCCAGAGTCCACGAAGCCCGTCGCGGCCCTGTCCATGGTCCTGCAACATGCAGTGTAGTAGCTGAAAGGGCTGTAGGAGCTGAGGAAGTTGCTGCACTCGGTGCTGTGGGACACCACGTGATCGAAGGCCTGCTCCTTGAGGTAGAAGGAATCCAGAGCTGCCGCCATCTCGAAGAAGCTGCACTGCGGCCCGCCCCCCGAGCTCGGCCGGAGGCCCCCCGCGGTCTGGTTGAGGCACAGCTCACAGACGTGGTGGGTCCGCGAGACGGAGCGCCACTGGGGCAGCACCACGGTGTTGCAGCACGGGGACGCCGCTATCGGCAGGGGGTCTGGCAGCCGGGCCGGGGCCTCGGGGGCCAGAGACTGGAACACCGGGGCGTCCGCTCGGCGCAGGTGCTGGAGGAGCCGCTCCACCACCCGGTCCCCGTGGCAGTTGTTGTACTCCAAGGCCACTTCGGTGATCTGAAACACAGGGCGGAGCGCGTGAGAGGCGCGGCCAGGGCGGAGGGGCAGGCCCCGTCGCGGCAGGCCTGGAGAGCACCGCCTCGCCTGGTTCACAAGAGGGAACCCCGGCCACAAGCGCCGCGTCAGACAGGAAGCCGTCGCACCAGAGGCTATGAACCGAGGGGCCGCGGTTATCGTCCAGAGCACGTGACCCTGGGAACGGTGAGCCAACCGTGCAGAGAAGGGGTCGGAGACGCAGGCGTCTCCGTCAACCACACAAGAGCAAAGCTCACCCCACGACACGCGTCCGGGCCGTGGAGGGACCGGCAACAGGTCTCAAATCTCAACTCCTGGGCGAGCGCCTCTTCCTTCACACCTTTGCCACTCCTCCATACGCACGATGTCTTCTTTCCTCACCTCAACTGACAACCTCGACAGTTCCCACACACCTGAGAGGATCAGAGTATTTCACTCATCCGTCCTGCCTCCCCCATGACCTCCGCCCCAACCCCCCAGGGCCGCCCCGTCGGGGAAAACGGGACCGTCGAGCGCTGAGGACGGGCGTGGAGCTCCAGCACGAGCCTGCAGCGTGGCCCGCCGACCTCAGCACACGGAGCAGGCCCTCGGCCTCACGTCGCCACGGCCCCCGCGTCGACTCGGGCCCCCGGCGCTTGCAGACCACCACCACTCGCTCTCCCCTGCCGGACTCCGCCTCCACACTGCTACCACCATCTTGAAAACTACAGCCCTAAGCATGTGACTCTTCTGCCAAATGACACTGGACGGCTCGCTACTAGCTGGAGACAGTCTGGCCCGAGTCGGCCTTTCCAGTGTCGCCCCACCCTCTTTAGACCAGGCCTGGCCGGGACCTCCTCCACGTGACAAACCTCAATACTGTCCTCAAGACCCGGCATCGAGGTAGCTGCTTCAGTAGCACTAAGGCCACCATGCCCCATGAAGGGTTCGGTTCTGCGTCTTCAGGGTCCCAAAGCCCTGCCCACAGTCTCACGAGTGTCTGCTGAGACACCCTCTTCCCCACGAGCTCATGGACCTTCACAGGCAAGGGGCCCCCGTCCTCCCAGGGCCCAGCACAGAGCCAGGCATGTAACCAACAGCCAAGAAGCAACTGGCGACAGAATGGCATCTCGGGGCGACATACGTGTTCTGCTTCCGGGGGAGACGAACGGCTCACATCAGGACCGGCCTCCCTAGGTTGACATTTCGGGGTAGCTGGGTCTGTTCGGTCGGTTAAGCATCTGACTTCAGCTCAGGTCATCATCTCACAGCTCGTGGGCTCGAGCCCCGTGTGAGACTCTGTGCTTTTATAGCTCAGAGTCTAGAGCTTTGGATTCTCTCTCTCTCTCTCTCTCTCTATCCCTCCCCCGCTCAGCTCTCTCTCCCAAATACAAATAAACATTAAAAAAAAAAACTTTCAAGATTTACATTTCATTCTTAGCCTCTATTTCCAAACTGAATACCTTTCACTCACCCACCCAAGCTTCTTAAGAAAAACCACCAGGTCCTAATCCAAAGGCATTTACTCCATTTAGCCTCTAAATGAGAATGGTGTGCTAACTTGGATCAAATGTGCCAGTTAGTTAAAAGGTGTAAAGTCACTAAAAGGACTTTGTTTCATTAAAGTGTGTGCGTGCGCCCGCACACGTGTCAAACCACTAGAGTGCTTTTCCAGTGTCCTAACAACCTCCAAACTTTATACGTGGGACTTATAGACCGCGTTAATTCGAGACATAATCATTTGTACAGAAAAATACCTTGAATAATTCCTGGGCATACAAAAAGATCATTTCGGATGATCGGCCAGTGTTTCACTTTCTCCCCCACACAAAAACCTCTCGAGCCTTTCTGGATAAGGCTCTGAGAGCAGACGGCACTAACACGGCCAAGCCTACGTGATCCGTATGGAGCCCAGCTACCCTCCGGCCCCATCTCAGTACTGGTTTATACTCGAAGACCCAACAGATCGCTGCTCCCACCCATGTCCCCACCCCCCAGAAAAAAACCATAAAAATTCAACTATTTACCAAGTCCAAGGAGGAGCATACTAAGCACAAGACTCCTGAAAACGTGTTTTCCTCCTCTCTTTTCACGGCATCGCTCATAAGCAAAGTAGCCACGTAAAGGACACTTTAATTTTTTATTAAAATAATTTTTAATGTTTATTTTGGACAGAAAGCGACAGAGCAGGAGTGGGGGAGGGGCAGAGAGAGAGGGAGACACAGAGTCTGAAGCAGGTTCCAGGCTCTGAACTGTCAGCACAGAGCCCCATGTGGGGTTCAAACCCACGGGATCACAAGATCGTTACCTGAGCCAAAGTCAGGTGCTCAGCTCACTGAGCCCCCAGGCGCCCCAAGGATACTTTTAATTGAAGAAATATTTTGGAAGCACCTCAGTGGCTCAGTCGGTTAAGCGTCCAACTTTGGCTCAGGTCATGACCTCACAGTTTCTGAGTTCTAGCCCTGTGTCATGCTCACTGCTATCAGCTCAGAGCCTGCTTGGGATCCCCTGGCCCCCTCTCTCTGTCGCTCCCGTGGTCACTCTGTCTCTCTCAAAAATAAACAAACATTGGAAAAAAATAGAAATATTTTGTATAGAGTAATGCTCTTAGAAAGGAAGTGTTATTTTTCTTCGGTAAACTGAACTGGTTTTTACTTTTATATTCCTTCCACACAACAGCTGGCTTTGAAAATCCAAGTCCAGTTTCATCTTGCATGTGGATCGCTTCATGTCATATTTAATTTCACGTGAACCAATTAGGAAAATGTGGCCAGTAACTTTAAATGCCGGTGCCATAAATGCTTGCTTCCACTTTCTTTCATCAGACAAATGTTTAAGTCCCAATACAATAACTGTGATTCTGCTCTCTGGCTCCCACGCCGAGAATGCCCCAAAGCGGGCTGGTCAAGCCGCCAACAGTCACCGGGCCTCTCGACAAGCACACCGAGAGGCCCCATGACCCTTCGAGCACTCTCTCTAGAGACCTAAGGGGGTGAGTGGCCTGGCGCTGTGTGCGGGGCAGGCCGTGTCCTCCGGCGCGGGGACTGTGTGCGTGTGTAAGCAGCTGCTGGTCCCGGACTGGGCCCCGCAGCGCAACGACCCCGTGGCATCCGCTCGTGTACCCCCCGCCACACCCCCCACCACTGCGGGGCAAGCCCCCACTCTACCGCCCTCGCTGTACGCTTCTTCTCTCTGCTCAACAGCCCCTAAGCTTCCCCAGCCGTCTGCCACTTCCCATCCCCACCGCATCCAAGTTCAGCATTTTGCATCTTCCCACTTGGCTGGAACGCAACCGCCTGGCAAGCGTCAGTAATGGTAGCACGCAGCTGACGTCTCTCCGGCTCAGTGAGGCTCTGACGGCCAGGATTAATTCCGAAGTCCTCGAGCAGCACCCAAGGGCCTCTCCTCTTCAGGCTTTTAATCCGGGTCCTCCCCAGCCAGCCCTTTAAGGAGGCCTCACGACCCGCACTGCGTCCTGATACTGACCCCGCAGCAACGTGCCCACCTCTGTGCCCCTGCTCAGGCTGTGCCTTCCCCGAAGTTCCTCTCAACCCATCAACATCCTGGCCACCCGGAAAGTCTGTCCCAGATACCTGCCCTGCCCACAGCCTCTCCCGCCCTCACCTCTGCCCAGCCCCCAGCTTCCTGGGACAGAGCCCTCTCTCCTCCAACTCCCCTCGATCCGAGCCTGGAGCCTTGACTCAGAAGCAAGCTCTCGCTGCCCAACTGCACAAGCCTCTGGGACGGGACCACGAGAGCAAGGCTGTGTCTTCTCCATCCTCCTCCCCCGTGGCTCCCTGACACAGTGCTCAATAAACATTTGCTAAATGGACCTAAAACAAAGAAGGAAACGTACTGCACAGAGCACTTTGCTTGGCTACGGAGTCCACAATACTGCTGAAATGCCATCTGGTTTTCAACAACCCCAAACATACCGAGGGCCAGGGATGCACTCACTGTGCGGGGACACGCTGAGCCTTGAGGGAAGAGCCACAGGCAAACTACTCTGATAAGAGAAGTAGGCCTAGACACGGATGGAGGAACTGGGGGACAAAAGGGAAAAAGGCAGGAAAGCAAGTGCCTTCCCACTAAGGGCCTAAATCCAACCACGACCCCCTGAACAGGCATAAAACACCACCCCATCTGGAACCCTGACTTGCCCAAACCAGATAAGACGGAATTCTCCAGAAAGAAATTTTAAAAGTCAAAGTAAACATCCCAAACCAGAACTAACATCTTGGCTGAAAATCCCACCCTTCCTACCAAGAGCCTCAAGGCTCTCACAGTCAGACGCAGTGAAGGCCTAGTAATTTAGGAGAGTGTCTCAGTCCATAAAATATCTGAGCAAGTGTAGGTTTTCTGAAGAAATTAAGTCTTATTACATCAAGTCCTCCCTAATCAGAGGAGAAGAAACAGCTATTTCATGTCTCTCCTCTCTTCCTCTAAGGCTAGCGGCAGGGATAATAAGGTTCACAAAGAGGCCCGGGAGTCGCACAGTCAGGGGTCTGGCTGGGCAGGAACCCATCTCCCTGTCGCCTCCAGGCAGACCATCAGGCTCCTGTGGAGGGGCTCAGGGAGAGGCGGGGTCTGGTTAGGCTGGCCAGGGCCACACTGGCTGTCTGAAATTGGTTCTGGCCAATTAAGGGATCCTTGAGGGAAGGAAAAAATACCCACCCCCCTGCCCCGTAAACCCAATTGAGCGATCCCAGGCGCTCTTTGGTAATTGCCATTACTCTCTCTAAGTGCCTCCAAATGATGCGTGTAGAAAATAAACTCACACCAGAGAGAGTGAGTGCACCAGATGGAACCGCACAGGCAGGGGGGGGGGCAGAGACTCCCGACAGCGGCTGTCTCCGGACACCGCTCAGGTCATCTGCACGACAGGAAAGGCTGGGAGAAACAAGGGAGCCCAGTGTCACCACTGCCGCTCCTGGCTGCCGGCTGAGGACGGCCAGGGCTTGCGGTCAGGCATCTCCGAGACCACACCCGCCCGCGCCGCGGGCCACCCCTCTGTCCCACTCCCTGAACCGGCCATCACAGGAAGAGGGACATCCGGTCCTCCCGGGGGAGGCGCGGTTCGGCACAGCCGTGCCCGCCGACTCCCCAGACCCGAGCAGCTGTCGCCCACCCCGCAGCAAGGCGGAGGGAGTGCTGCCACGGAAACGCAGCCGCCACGCCTGACGCAGATCCTCGGAACGTGGAGCGCGATGTCCAAGTTCATGAGGTTCTCCGCTCGCTAGGAGCGCGGCTGAACACGACGGCTCTCACCTCGTCTACCAGAGGGTGGCGCTCGGCCAGGGGGTCGAAAGGCAGGAACACGAGCAGCGCCGGGCCCTTCTTCAGCTCGTTGTTCAGCAGCAGGCTCTTGCCGCCGTGCGGCCGCAGCCAGCGGAGCAGCGCCTCCCGGTTCTCCAGGGCCCACTTGTGGATGTTCTCGGCCGTGTAGTCGGCGGCCTCCCCAGGAAAGACCTGCAGGGACGACACGGGGCGGGTGGAAGCGGGGCCGGCCGCGGAGGCCCCGACCGCCCCACCGCTGCCCGGGTGCAGACGGGAGACTGGGGGGCGGGACCTGCCCCCATGCCGCCGGACACAGCGGCTCCTCCCGAGGCGCTCGGGAAAAGCGAGAGTGGCTGCGAGAAGGGACTTCCACATCCCAGACCCCTCCTGCTCCCTGCGGACAGACCCATCCAGCATCGGAGAGCCCTCCCTATCTGCCGCTGGCAACCAGGCCCTCCTCCGCCCTGGCCAAGGGGACCTACTGCATTGCACTGGGTGCTTACAGAAGCATCGATGAACGCCTAAGGGAAGAGAAACTATGACGTCCAGGTTTACGTTGCTTCCCCAAAACTCAGCTCATAAGGGTGGGAGCAGACCCTCCGCGAGGGCAGGGGCTTGCACCTGTTTTTGTCCCCTGAAGCCCCAGTGACTAGAAGAACAAATATTTGAATCAATCTGCGAGTGACCTACAACTTGTATCAGGACACAGATCACGCTTACGTGTACGGAATGAACAAAGGAGACAGAGTTTTCGCCTTTTTTTTTCCCCCGTTAACAACCAAAGTATGTCAACATAAAATTATTTCTGAAATTCCAACAATATGAATCACTGGGTTTCAAACAAAACTCTCAAAAAAAAGTGCTTCGGAGGGTTCCACACAATGAGCTATTTTATACTCTCCGAAGCAGAGACTTAAACTGCCTCATGACCAAGATGTCCACTGCTTTTTTGAGACACTGGTGTCCCAGCAATTCTTCATTTGATAATAGGAATTCTGCTGTTCAACCAACCAACCAACCAGCCTTAGAAACTACAGACCTGAAGCAGGAAAGCCCAGTGTATTTGTCAGCGCCGTTCTCACCGCCCTGCCTTCTTCTCTCTATTCTAAGTTCCGTGCCCAGTGCCCTCCCCTGCAAGCGCACGCGCCACGTGCTGGCTTTAAGAGGACGGAGGAGAAGGGCACACAGCGAAAGCAGAGGAAGTCAGAAGCTCAGACAGAAGCACGAGGCAAGCGGGAGAGAAGCCACCGCCGCAGGGACCCGCCAGGCGGGATGGCGGGGCTTGGAGAACACACACCCAAACACGGTATGCGAACTTCTATTTGGGAAACACAAAAATACATTTGACTTCCGGAATACGAACTACAAGAAATAAAGCACAGCATCTGGACTTTGAGGAAACTGCGGAAGCCAGGGGGGCTGGCCACCAAAGGGGGCACCCCGGAGAGGGCCTAACGGCGCCCCCACAGGCATGAGACTTGTGCGCTGGGCCAAGGGGAGCACAGGTTCAACGGGCTGCGTACACGGGGTACACAGACACGGCTTTCACTCCACCTGTCACTCACTGACACTATCGATGAAGTCAGAGGCAGAAAATACTGAGGAAAAACAAACTCTCGGTGATGTGGCTGAGGAAGCAACAATAAACAAAACAGGCACAGGACTAAGCAGGACACAGGTCAAAAGCTTAGAGATAGCGGAGTTGGGGCTGGTCCACCAAATAGCAAACGAAATCAGGGAACAATGACGACAAGGGAAAACCAAGGCGCTCTCGCTCTCGGGGGAGAAGCCATCAACTTCTCAGTGCGACTTAACGAGAACCTAAGACTCCACTCCGTCAGCTCAGGAGGAGGCGTGCCACGCGCTGCTCCTGATGAACGGCACGGATGAACGGCCAGGGGCATCGCCTGACGGACGCCTGACCTCTGAGGACATGGGCCGGAGCAGCAGTTCTCCAACAGAAGAACGCTGCAGCCGCACCAAAATTGAAGAACACAAACAAAGAATTTCTAGATGTTACATTCGAGAGCCCTCCAATGCCTGGGTTCCGAAGTGCGGATGAGGGCTCCAGAGTGGGGCTGCAGAAACGCTAAGTTTGCATATAAAATCATGTACACTTTCCTAGGGAGAGTGCCCATAGATTTTATCCGATTCTCCAAGAAGTCCGTGGCCTAAACAAGGTTAAGAACCACTGCGCTAATATAAATGTGAGTTTGAAATACTTACAAGTGATGTGTTGAAATGTCTATGTAAATACACACTTCCAGAGTGTACTAAGGATATCAGTTTCGCAAGATGTTTATTTGTGATAACCCCAAATCGTACTGTTCCTAGGTAATCTGAAACAGAAAATTTTCCTTTATTAAAGAAAAAGCCTATGCCTTAAAACAACCACAAAACCCAATCATCAAGTCTTGATGCACAAGTCCCCCAGAGCACAGCGCCTTCCGGCCACCTAGCCTAGACGGAGGAGGACGCGCTGGAGCAACCTCCTCCTGAAACAGACCTCTCGTCAACTCCTGAGTAACGTCTCTGATGCTCACCCGCGCTGTCCCCCTGCGACCATCCGACCTCTTCTCCTGCTACCCGGTTCCCCTCACTCATTAGCCCCACTGAGAGCCCGGATGTTGCTCTGTCTGGACACTTCCCACGGCTGGCCTCTCATCATTCGGAGGCCAACTCCGGCCCCACCTCCTCCGAGAAGCCTTCCCTGACCGCACCCCCCCCCCCCCCCCCCTCGTCGCCTCAGTGCACGTGCTTAGAGGATGAGGTCTGTAACGGGAAACGGGGGCTTCCTCCCTCTCGGGTAGTCTCTCTGCCACCGCTCTATCTTTTCACAGCGCTTGGTAATAGCGACATGAGCTGGGTGACTTATTTTTATTTTCTTCGCTCCAGCTTCCTCGGAACTTCGGTGCCATCGGGAATCTTGTTGATGGCTAGGACCCCAGCACTTGTGGCAGTGCCGAGGCACATTCAGAACTCAATAAATATTGGCTAAATGAATGAATCTGGCGTGAAAAAAGAACTCATACAAATTAACAAGAAAAAGAAAGCAATTAAAAATGGGCAAACGAAAGAAAAAAAAGTCAAAGGGCTTAGAAGCACATGAAAATACACTCAACTTCCCTATTTCAGAGGAAAGCAGATTAAAACAAAATACCCCTTTCTACCCTCCAACGGCCCCAAACGTGAGACATGGAAAGTACCAAGCATGGTGAGCGCCAGAGAGAGGGCGCCGTGACAGCACGCCGGCGGGAAGGCGGGGAGCGGCAGGCGCGCAGGAGAGCAGGCGCCGCGTCTGCTGCAGGGAGCCGAGGACACCGGCCGCCGCCCCGCCGCTTCTCCGCACACGCGCCAACGGTCACATGGAAGGACAGTCACCAAGAAATACTCTGCAGATGTTGAAAACCATGAGGGAGGGCTGTCTCCACAATACGAACGTTTTTTAAAGACGTAGTCAGTGAAAAAGCAAGCTGAAGAGAAATAAAGTATACCTTTTTATTTAAAAGGCTGGCTCAGTCAGTTAAGGGTCCAACTCTTGGCTTTGGCTCAGGTCATGATCTCATGGATCCGTGAGACTGAGCCCCGCATCGGGCTCTGCGCTGACAGCACGGAGCCTGCTGGGGATTCTCTCTCTCCTTCTCTCTCTGCCCCTCCCCCCACCTTGTGCTGTCTCTCTCAGAATAAAAAAAATAACTCATACCTTATAAAACAACAGGTGTTTTTTTCCTATATGCGCATATGTTTAGAAAAGCATAAAGACTCCGAAAAGATAAGAAAAATAGTTGTGTGGCAGGGGGAAGAAATCAAAGAAAGTGTAAGGTTTCTTTCCTTTCGCCCAAGGAGTATGCACAGGATCTGTGTGCGTAAACCCTGAGTCAGATACCGAGTACTAGCGGGGAGGCAGTGGAGAAGATGATGGAGGCACAGGTGAAGTCTTTCCTGCCCTTTTCTGCTTTATTAGATGTTAAATAAGACGTCAGTTTAACTCGTTACCAAGTTATATCCAAGTAGCCAAAATATAAAAATACGAAGGTACTAACCACACAAATCTCCCAGGTTAACCCCTCTCTCTGGCAGCGGTGCGCTCTTCCTCTCAGGCAAGGCACGACCGGCAGGGAGGAAGCGGGAATGGCAAACCCTAACACCACGTTGGACAATCTTTCCCACAAATCTGAGGAGTTTAAAATAGCACAAAACAGGGGCAACTGGGTGGCTTAGGTGGTTGAGCGTCCAACTTCAGCTCAGGTCATGATCTCACAGTTCATGAGTTCGAGCCCCACACCAGGCTGTCTGCTGTCAATGCAGAGCCTGCTTCGGATCCCCTGTCCCCCTCTCTCGGCCCCTCTCCCACTTGTGCGCACTCTAAGAAATATTAAGTAAACATTAAAAAACAATAATAATAAAAAAAAAAGCACGAAACCAAAGAAACACCAGAAGACTAAGTCAGAAACGACAGAGATTAGTGATGTATGGAAGGAAGGGGGGCCAGGACAGGACAGGAGAGAAAATGGGTTCTGGAGAACAGGGGTGAGGCAGCCTGGCCCTCCTCTGAGACATTTGGGTATCGGACCCTCGGAACCAAAGCACGGCTCACAGCCTTCACATACTCGGAAACCAAGATCATTAAACCAACCCCAAGGTGGGGCAGCCGACATGGAATACAAGCACTAACAAATAATCGTTACGTGTCACTCCGCAGTGGAGGGGCGGAGGGGGGGTAGGGGTTAAGAACTGCGTAACTGAGACAGTACCCTGACCCAGCACCGTAACCCTGACGAGGACGAGAGGCGGGGCTCTCAGGGTGGGCAGGGGAAGTTCTCCGTCAGTGGAGGAGAGCGAGACTCTGATGGGAGATTGGAACCAGAAGGAATTACTGTAAACTCACAGCTTTTCTCACATACACGACACACACACGTAACAGAAACAGAACCACAGACATACACTTACATGTGGGTAAAAACACATACATGTCCCAGCTCTACCCGCGGAAAAGGCCTAGAAGGTATGACACCTCCTACCAAAGAGCGCACCCGGCACCCAGATCTTGATTTCTAAAGGCCATTCTTCAATAAAAGAAACCAGGGCTCCCTGGACAAGAAGCTAATTCCAGAGCTGAGGCAAAGAAACTACAAAAGGAGATTGAAACATTCTGTGTCACAATAAGGATGTGCTCATAAAAAGGATGAAACTTGTTCAAAGGACATAGGAGCCAACCCAAGATGCTCCTAATGGTAAAAGGTGCGACTATCTGAGCAACTAAATAAACAATGACCACTATTCCTGGAAAGTGTCACGGTCGTACGAGACAACCAAAGACTAAGGAGTTGTCACAGGTTGGAGGAGACGAAGGAGAAAAAAGAACTAAACGTGATGTGGGATCCTGGATTGGATCCCGGAGCAGAAAAGAAACAGTGAAAACACGGGGACAATGCAGATGAGGGTAACACCGTCCCGGGGCGCCTGGGGGGCTCAGTCAGTTAAGCGTCCGACTTCGAATCAGGTCAAGATTTCAGTGTGTGGGTTCCAGCCCTGTATCGGGCTCTGTGCCGACAGCTCAAAGCCTGGAGCCTGCTTCAGATTCTGTGTCTCCCTCTCTCTGCCCCTCCTCTGCTTGCACGCTCTCAAAAATAAACGTTAAAAATTTTTTTTGAATAAAAAAATTAAATAGTATCACACCAATGTTAACTTCTTAGTCGTGGCCCAAGCACCTGTAACACAAATGGCTATATAACATGCGGACACTGTGGGAAGCAAGCTGAAGGTAGAAAACGGAGCAACTCCCTGTCCTATTTCTGCAACTTTTCTGCAAGTATAAAATTGGCTCAAAAATCTGAATTTTAAAAAATGGCCTAGCGTGTGAGTCCAGGTCCCAAAGCTGTGAGCAGCGAGAGCAGGACGATAGAGAGGGTACAAGCTGGCAGGAGACGCCACCCTCCAGGGGACAGCTCAACTCTGGTGGGTGGCCACAGCTAAGACGCGAAGAAAAGAAGGAGAGAGAGGAGGCAGCCAGGTGAGGAAACGCATCTGAAAGTCGGCCAAGGACAGCAACTCGGTCTGCTGGAGCAGAGGAATGAGAAGGGACAGCCTGCCCCGCAAGCTGAAAAGGCCCGTTCAAAACCCTATTTAACCACACCAAAGGAACAGAGAGCCTGCACACAGCAGATTCTAACACGCCCAAACACATCGCAACTTCAAAACTTTATTTTTCACATGTAGAGAGATCTATAAAAATCACACATCTATTTTAAGTTGCTGCATATAGCGGAAATCTTGCTACAAGAAGCAGCTTAAATTTGCACTCTCGTGTGTACAAGGAGCACTTGAATTAGCAGAGGAAGTTTACAGTGTAAGAAAGACACAAAAAAATAACGCTCCTCATCTCCGCATCCAGAACATTTTCCGTTAAGCAGGACTCCAAGGTTTTCTACAGTAGGGGTCTCTGTCATCCATAAAATGAGTAATTCCAGGCGGCTCAGTTGGTTAAGCTCCGACTTCAGCGCAAGTCATGATCTCATGGCTCATGGGATCGAGCCCCAAGTTGGGCTCTGTGCTGACAGCTCGGAGCCTGCTGGAGATCCTCTTCCCTTCTCTCTCTGCCCCTCCCCTCTTGCTTGTACACACGCACTCTCTCACTCTCAAAATAAATGAACTTAAAAAAAATTTTTTTAATTAAGTAACTTCGTAATAATGCTCTCCCCTCCTCCACCAAAAGGTCAAACAATGACATACATGATCATATTCAATTAATTTTTAAAAATCTGAAGTCTCTCTTAATCATCTAGTGAAAGGTGTCACAAAGACCGCTACAGGACGCAACAAAACGAGGAAAGAACGGCTGGGTAAAAGCGCTAGCCACCGAGCAGGCCCTGCAGCTGGTCATACAGGTCAAGGTGACCACGGCACGCAGACTGGTTTACCCGCTGCTGCTACAGAAGGCGGTGACCGCTGGCCCCGGGTCCCTCGGCTGGGAGGCAGCCCACGGCACACAGAGCCACCATCTGGGCCCCCTGCATCACCTGATGGTTTGCGTGCCCCAGCCATTGTCAGCATTTAGGGGAACCGCCCACGCTATCTTTTGAGGCGGGGCTTCTCTGCCGCTGATGGGAAGCCGCCCCCTCCCCCCCCCCCCCCCCCCCCCCCCCGCTTCCCACACTCCCCCAGAGCATGCCTCCTGCTGACCTTCTCAGGCCTTCCATCTTCCACCGTCACCCTTCACCTCGTGGCAGCCACCAAGGACCCACGGAGGACGGAAGAATCTGGAATTCCATCTGGTTTCGACCCAGACTCATCTGGCTCACTTGTGATCTCTGGTTTACATCAAGACTTTTGTTTGGGGGTTTTTGCATAATGTTTTAATATCAGAGTACTTTATTTTGCTTAAAACCATGTGCCTTAAATTCCATTTTTAATATTAAAACTTCAGTTTAGTATTGGGGTAAAGCACATACACACTGAGGCAAGAACCCCCTCAAGGGAGGCAAAATTGTTAAAATTCTCAAACATCCCAGAAATAACAATTTTTGTTGGGAAAGAGGATAGATTTTTAATGGTTTTGAAATTAATAATGCATTTGCCCGAAGCAAAGTTACACAACTCACGCTGCCCGGTCACAGGGAGCCAGGAGCACAAATCTGAAACATTTAACCCAGGGATGTGCTTGCAGGAGACTCGGCCGCTCAAGAAAAACTCGCGTCGCCTTGGGACACTTGGCTAAGAGGCCTGTGTCCAGAGCTGCACAGTCCTACGCAGCTGCTCGCTCCATGTGGCCAACGAGCACTCGAACCGAGAGCAAGTAAGGGACTAGGTTTTTATCTCTATATGATCTTAATTTTAAAGCAGTACTCAACTCAGTCACTAGACACTTTTAAGTATATATGAAACAACTTGAGAATATAAATCTTTTTCCACCATAATTTTTATGTAATCTGAACACAGATTAAATATTTCCAATCAAAATCCAGCATCTGAATTGAGATATGCTTTCAGTGTAAAAGCATAAAAGACTTGGCTCAACAAATATATATAAAATATCTCAACAGTTTTTACATTGACTGCCTGTTGAAATGGCAATAGTTTGGATATACTGGGTTAAGCAAAATGTATTATTTTATATACTTAAATTACTATTACCAGTTTCTTAATTTAAAAAAACTTTAATGTTTTTATTCATTTTTCTGACAGACAGAGAGAAACAGAGCGCGAGCAGGGGAGGGGCAGAGAGAGAGGGAGACAGAGAATCCGAAGCAGGCTCCAGGCTCTGAGCTGTCGGCACAGAGCTAACATGGGGCTCAAACCCATGAATGCTGAGGCCATGACCTGAGCTGAAGTCTGCCAGTTAAATGACTGAGTCACCCAGGTGCCCTTCTTAACTTTCAATGCAAATACCAGAAAATTGAAAATTACCTATGTGGTTTATGTTAGATTTCTACTGGACTATGCCAGGGTGGTAATCATGAAAAAGCGAGATTCATATAAACTCAAGAAGAAAATTAAGCTGAGATAATAAATCTAGTAGCCATGAAGTCTTTTTTTTTTTTTTTAAAGAGAGAGGGGGTGCATGCATGTGAGCAGTGGAGAAGGGGAGAGGGAGAGAGGGAGAATCTCGAGCAGGCTCCATGTTCAGCAAGGAGCCCAACACAGGGCTCGATCCCAGTGACCCTGGGACCATGACCTGAGCTGAAATCAAGAGTCAGGCGCTCAACTGACTGAGCCCCCCAGGCACTCTTAGCCAGTAAGTCTTAGTAACTGGCAATGATCTGGGAAGGAGACCGGAGAATATTTCTCACATTTTTTTCCCCACGAAACCCTCCAACAGCAGAGAATGATTGTTTTTAAACTCTTTACGTTTATTTATTTTTGAGTGAGTGAGAGAGACAGAGGCAGAGAGAGAATCCCAAGCAGACTCCACACTGTCAGTGCAGAGCCCAATGCGGGGCTCAAACCCAAGAACCGGGAGATCACAACCTGAGCCGAAATCAAGAGTCGGTCACTTAACTGACTGAGTCACCCAGGTGCCCCAATTATTTTTATTTTTAAAAGTGTGTGTCCCTATTCTCTCTTTCATGAAGGAAAAGGCAGGTCTCCAGATCTTGTGACTCTAGGTATAAACTGCTGAGCTTCTGAAATTAATTGTCCCTCCGAAGCCTAGAGCTAACGGCACCTGGTGCGCTGCAGAGTAAGGCGCCCAAAGACACACTGAAAGAACGCGCAGCAGCACTGGAGCTGAGCAAGGGCGGAAATTTGTACACCGGGACCGGCCGTGTGCTATCCAGGAGACATCTGTGTGAGCCAGTCTCTCAGGGATCGCGGAACAAAATGGAGTATCAGGTCGAGAAAAATACTCATAGAGAACTGCTGAAAAGTAAAGCCTGATACTTCAAAACTCATACCACCGGGTCAAGTCAAGCGGCTTTCAAGCGGCATGGCGGAGAGGTCCCCGAGTCCCCGGGAGAACGCGTCTCCAGGCTGCGTTGCGGGAAGCAGTGAGACTCTCACAGGCAGAGCCGCACCGTGGCACCTCCCGCCCTGGAGCGCTCCTCGTCCTACTCCACACCCCGCCGTTTGCCGTAACTTCTGCTTTCCCGGTCTTCCTGCCAAGGCTTTAGACAAGGCAGAAAAAGGGGCAACAAGAGAACTATGTAAAAAGGAACAGCCACCGCTCCCCTGTGACTCAGTATGCACACAGTGATTCTAAGTCTTCGATGGGTGACTTTCCACGTTTCCAATAAAACATCCATCCAGATGAAAAAAACCTTCAAAGAAATGTCATAGATCACAGAAATGCATGTTTTCAACATATGAACTATAGCTATTATGTGCATTTTGTCCCCAGAAATGTCACCGGGATTTGTGTATTTTCAAAAGTCAACGTAAGGCACGAAGCAATTGTCTAGAAACTGATCTGGCAGCGGGCGGCCCAGGTGAGAACACGCACACGCCAGTGCTAGCCACGAAACTGCTCAACGCCACATAAGTACGCAACTCCTTCACTGTGACTTCTAATTTCTCGTGAATCAGGGAGGAGAGAAACGCCCCTCCGAAAGCACTGCTTAGGGGACACAAGCTGCAGCGTCAGAGGCACACGCCCCGCGCACTAGCGCTGCGCCCGCTCCGTCCTCACTTACGAAGCGCAGCATTACAGTGACCGATCCGAGTACTTCCCCTGTGCACACTTCAACCAAATTCCTTCCTGTTTTCACGCCTTCAGGGAAGGAAGGACTTCACCAAAGAAACGCACCCGCTTACAAATCCCTCCTCCATCTCCGTGCAGGCTGCTCTTAGGGTCTAGCACGGGGGTCACTCCTGCTTTCTTTTCCTAACAACCTCTCCCAAACCTAAGAACAATTCTCTGCTCCCAGGCCTACGAAAACAGGCCAGGGGCCAGTGCATTTTCACCCAGGGCAAAGCTCCCTTATCTTACAGACGGGGACCTTGAAGACCAGTCAGAAGGAAAGGACTGGTGAGCCATGGTCACACAGGGCACCTGCCACTAAAATGACTTATTAGGAGACTCAGTCCGGACCTACGGGAACTCCGTGTCGGGAAGATACTAATAAAGCTCGAGGGAAAATCAGAAAACAATGCTAGATGCTGAGTGGGAACAGAGCCAACTAGTGCGGCACGAGTTCCAGGAAGGGAGCTGGTGGGATGGAAGTCTCCACTTCACGTCCCTGACGTGGCCCATGTCACGTCTCCAGGTAGGTCTGGAGAACCTGGAAAGGCGGGTATGAACTAGGGAGAGGGATCACAGTCAGGCAGCAACATGGACAGAGGCTGGGAGGCAGGAACCACCATACTGCTCCATGTGGCTCATCCCAGGACGGCCTGACAGGCCGTGGGAGCACCGGGATGCTGGCCCCCATTCCACTCCCCATCGACTGCTCTGTGACGGTGTGAGCTTGTTCCCCCCACTGTGACAAAGTACCACAAATTCAGTAGATTAAAATGATATAAATTAATCTCACGGTTCTAGAGGTCATAAGCCCAAAACGGGCCTCGGTGGCCTAACACCAGGGTGTCAGCAGGGCACCCCTCTGGAGGCTCCGGGGGAGGAGAATCCGAGTCCCAGCCCCGGCCTGCGCTCCTTGGCTCCCGGTCCCTCCCGCCTTCAGAGTCAGGGGCGGCAGGACAAGTCCTTCTCAAACTGCATCACTTTGACACTCTCCTTTGCCTCTCAATCCCAACTTTTTTTTTAAGTTCATTTATTCGAGAGAGAGACAGAGTGTGCAAGCAATTTAGGGGCAGAGAGAGAGGGAGAGAGAATCCCAAGCAGAGAATCATCAGCACAGAGCCTGATGTGGGGCTCAAACTCACTAACTGCAAGTTCATGACCTGACCCGAAACTAAGAGTCGGACACTTAACCGACTGAGCCATCCGAGTGCCCCTCCCTCTCAATTCCAATTTCAAGGACCCTCCTGATGACACTGGGCCCACTCAGACAATCCAGGACCATCTCCCTTTCTCAAGGTCAGCTGATGAGCAACTTCTGTTCCAGCTTGCCATGCAACAGACCACACTCACAGGCTAATGTGATTACAGCGTGGCCATCCCTGGGGAGCCACGACTCTGCCCACCTCTAACCACCTCCTCAGAGCCTGTTCCTCACCTGAGACTCACGGTTCCTACTTCAGAGAGTGGCAGTGAAGACTGCATCATCCAGGGAACGGGCTCGACTCACGGAAGGGCTCAGCCCAGCATCAGCTTACCGACACAACTTTCCATAAAAAGTGGTCAAGGAGAGATGGGAACAGGGTTTGTCTGCACTGAGTTATTTCACTATAAGCTTGTGACTTTATCATACATGATTCCCTAGAGTTTTTCAAGATTTTAATGTTTTTGGTTCTTTGGAGTCTTATCCCAGCTTGAAAAACAGAAAACATCTAACAAGCAAACCAAAACCTTGAAGAAACAGGAATAACACACACATACACACATACACACACACGTCCTAAACAGGACAACCTTCAAAAGGTAGAAAATACCATAAAACAATTAGAAAATGAAGATGATGCTATTTTTAAAATACAAGGAACTCAAAAAATCAAAATACCTATATTCCTATATGGGTTCAAGAAATCAAAGTAACTCTAAACGACAAAATTTGCTTCTGAGCTTCCTGCACACCTTTTGCCTTCCCCAAGCCCTCTGCGTTCCCTCTAGTTTCCTACACGCTCCCCTGAAGGCTGACACCTCGTTCTCCCGGGAAACCTGCCCGCCCAGGCATCGTCCCCCCCCCGGAGCGGGTTTCCTTGCTCTGATGCAGATGTCCCGCCTCGACGCTCCAACAGACCATCACAGACCACCCCCGGACTCACACTGGGGGCAGGCCCACCTGTGTGCACACGCTCTGGTGGCACTCAATGGTACTAGTTTTACTCGTCTTTACACTTGGAGCGCGGGAGATCTCAAAGGTTCGTCGAATTAATAACTCATGCTTCTGAACCTTAGAGTGTGGGGAGGTCTGCTTTTGGCCTGATTCTTACCTAGCAACATTTACAAGGCTTAAGAGAGAAGTCGTAATGGGAATAAAAGCATCTCCTGTGAAATAGGACAACATCCTTGCTAAAGTAACAGTAAAAGTCGGTCTGAAGTACAGGAACAAGAAGCATGGAATTTCTAACAGGGTTATTCCAACGTGCATTAATCGGGGACCAGAGGGCCTCAGAACACAGGGAGACACGCAGGAAAAGACTTCCCTCTATGAGAGAGTATAGTGACAATGAATGAGATTATCCAAGAAAACCAATGACCCTAGAACCTGTTTCATTCACAAGAACTGTTAAACCCAACGCCTGACCCAATCTCCCAAGAGTCAGACCCAGGAACTCAAGGAAAAAAAGCAATCTCAGAGTCAATGTTGCCTAAGGAATCAGTCCCGTGTTTTTTCAATACCTTTGAGAATGTCTGTCACTTACAGAATAAGAAAACTCCACCTTTCAGAACTTCTTGATGTTGTATACAATTTCACAATCTAACAGGAAAGTGCTCCCAAAAAATTAGCTTTATTCATGAACAAGGATATGGAAGAGAGCACTTTTTGTGCCCTGACTGAACTCTACCAGCAAACCACAGCTCGATCTGACGCCACCTGCTGGAGTACGCTGGAATTTGAGCTCCTCACTCTCATGTGGCGCCTGGGTGGTGCAGCGGGTCAAGCATCCAACTTGGGCTCAGGTCATGATCTCGCGGTTGATGGGTCCGAGCCCAGCGTCGGGCTCTGTGCTGGCAGCTCAGAGCCTGGAGCCTGCTTTGGAATCTGTGTCTCCCTCTCTCTGCCCCTCCCCTGCTCATGCTCTGTCTTTCCCTCTCTCTCTCTGAAAAGTAAACAACAACAAAAAAAACACCCTTCCTTTAATAAATTCTCCTTTAAAAATTTCATTACGACAGTCATTTCCCAAAGGCTGTCCTTAGAAAATGAATGCCAAAAGGTTCCCTAGTCAACTACGTAAAGGAATTCCTGACAGTGGCAGAAGAAAGTCGAAAGGACAACCTGAGTTCCTGGTTTAGTGTATTCTCAAGGTAACAGTTGAGCACCATTTGAATTCCAGTTCAATTCACGCATCAGGGGACAGTGAGAAGCCAGCGGAAACAAAGTCTAAGAAGAACGCATCAGGCAGGGGTCCACCCAGTCCTGCTGTGAGCACTGCCTACACACCGGGCTCAGGAACCCAAAATGCCAGGCATGAGGAGAGGTGGGGTGGGGAGAAGGGGACCAAGGTGACTTAACATCTCACTGTTCAAATCATTCACCTGAGCAATTTCAAGGTACAGGGCCCTTTATTGGAGCCATTCATTCAGCCTTTCCACGACAACACCGGTCAAGCAGGGCGCTGGAGCTGGAGGAGCGGGAGGACAAAACTTTGGCCCCAAGGCACTCGATCAAAATAGTATCTGAACAAAGTGGCTCCTATCCCGGCCGGAGAGGGCCGAGCTCGCTCCCACAGTGGGAACGCCAGGCCGCTCAAGCAGGAGCTACAAGCAAGGAGGGCCTGTGCCCGTTTGTCAGTCAGGGTGCACGGTACCTGGTGTAGGTGTCTGTTAAGGAAACAGACACAATACTTCCTTTAAGCGCTTTCCGCCAGGTGGCTTTCCAATGAAGCTACTACAGACATCAGGACTGTTATTTTATTCACAATGTATCGCACGCATGATGCGGCCTTATAGAACAAGCTTTACTCTTCTCCGCCGTCTCCAATGTCAGGGAGACAAACTCAAGCAAAGAAAAGTTAAACACTTTGTTCAAGTCTACAGATCCCATCCGTGGTGGACAAAGGGTAAGGACCAGGCAGTGCCAGCACCAGGTCACCGCTTCCCCGCCCCTCACTGCATCCCATCCGTAGGCCAATGAAAAACAGAATCGAAATTGGTTGCAAATTCTCTCTTTTCAAAAAGTCACAGAATCACAGCACACTGTAACAACATTGTATCAGAACAAGAACACAGCCTTATAGCAAGTAACGAAATAAGATGAAAAAAAATCAAGTTAGCATCTTAAAAACACTGACCCTTCTACCAAATTTTCTTTAGGAAAAAGAAGGTGGCCGGCCTGCCTGCCAGCCAAGATCGAATGTGAAAAGGTTCGAAGAGGCTCTGCAGTCTGGGAAGAGGGGAGAACTGTTAAGAGACTGACTGCCCTCCAAACTCTGAAATATACACGGACTGCTGGTCCACACTTAATCACTCACTTGGCACTCGGAAATGATTAAACATTGATGAGGAATGTGTAAGACTTACTATAAAAAGTAAAAAGGTTTAAATAAATGAATAATCACAGTATGATTCTAGAAAGGGAAGCTAAGTATTATGAACACGTGCGTCACCTCTAAGTCAATTTGTACCTTTAACATAATTACAACCAAAATCCAGCCAGATGCATGGATGGATTTAAAAGAAGATTCTAGGGGCACCTGCGTGGCTCAGGTAAGTGTCCGACTCTCGGTTTTGGCTCAGGTCATGATCTCACAGTTTCGTGAGTTCAGTGAGTTCAAGTCCCACGTCGGGCTCGGTGCCAGCAGCACGGAGCCTGCTGGGCATTCTCCTTCTTCCTCTCTCTCTGGCCCTCCCCTACTTGTACTGTCTCTCTCTCTCAAAATAAATAAATTAAAAAAAAAAAAAAAAGATTCCGTAGGACACAAGAACCAGAGGAAGTGAAGTCCAGACCTTACCAGGAAACAACTTGCAAAATCAAGAGATGAAATTATATTTATTCATACAAAAAGAGGTATCCAGACCAAGAGGAAACACAGAAATAGACTCACTTACAGGGAAGAAAATATTTTGTGATAAAGCCAGACATTGTCAGGATGAGGGAAAATGGAAGAATTATTTCTAAGTGGTGCTGATTAGCCAACAAGAGGAGGAAAAAAATACTGTGCCCTGTATGTTAAGCCAAAAGAAATCCAGGTAGCATGAAGAGCTGAAAAATTCTTAAATTTGAAAAGAAAATGAACTAATTAGTGATCAGATTTTTAGGACAAAAAAAAAAAAAAATCAAAGAAAACCAAGACAAAAGAACCACAAATTTAACTACATGAAAACACAGAACTGCTATATGAAAAACGATAAAACTGGCTAGGAAAGAATCGGGCAGAAATGTAACAAAGAGGCCCACACCTCCTAACGCGCGGGCCTACACAAAATGACGGATCAACACCAAGCCTGGGATCAGCAGGGGAAGAAGGGCCTGGAGAGCCGGGTGAGAGGAAGCAGTCAACACAAGAGAAAGCAGCCAATGTTAGATTAAGAGCTCAGGCGGAAAGACAATTTCCCCTAATTTCCCTTAGGTAACGTGTAAAACTATCCAACGGCAGAGACACAGTTGTAGGAGAACAGCAAAGCGCCCCGGAACCAGCTCTCGCACTGTGCCCCTGCGTTCTCGCGGCCGGCATGCGCTCTGAGCGCTCTCCCAGCACCGAGGCGGGAGGCTAAACATACGGCACATCCTCAAAGTTCTGGCACACTGACGGCCGGCTAGCTTTGAGACGAACGTTGGCGTCCTGGCTATTCCTAAGACAATTACAAAGAGATCGAGGGGATGGAAAGCTATGCGTGTTTCGCCAACACTCGCGGCACGCTGCACCGGGCCGTCTCTAAGCTCTCTGCAGTCAGGCGGCAAGTGTGGCAAACGTGTCTTAGGCCTCGTTTGGGTACACAACCTAAACACGGGCCTGACCCAAACCTTACATCTCAGACTGTGACGTCAGAAGAAGTGTGTGCACGTGTTTCTCTTACCGAACACCGCGATTAACGACAAGTAAAATACCACCTGACTTCCGGGCATGAGAAAGAAAAGTGGAGAACAAACCAGAGGCGCAAGGCGAGATCTGTTTCAGGGCACTTATGACGGAAAGTTGCAATTTCTTCTTTCTTCTAAAAATGGTTGATTAATCTTAAGTGAGAGGTGAAAAATGATGAAGGAGACTGCCTCTCAGCTCTTGCAAAGTTCACATGCGTGAGGATTTTGCCAGAACCAACTAGAGTCACAAGTAAAGGTAATCTGAACCAACTAGAGTCACAAGTAAAGGTAATCTGACTAGATTTATTCTGAGAAGACACTTCATGTAAGCATTTGTCAATGTCGGTGATTTGACCAAAGAGGTCCATTTTGTTCCTTCACATAGTTTTTACCCATTTATCACCTTCCTTTTCTTAGAAAACAAACAGAAAAAATGGGGAAAGGTTACTATCTTTACTTGGAAAGGTTCTTCTAAAATGAAGTATTAGTTTGGAAACCACGGAATGAAAAAGTAATTTAAGATGAATCATTAAGCACATAATACAAACTAACTGGATAATTAAACATCCTTTCATGATCTTGGAATATCCTCTTCAACTCAAGAACTGGAATGCTACCATCACTTCAGGGAATGACTGCAGGTTAACTCACACGTGCGATTTTCCGTTGAGATCTCTGAACGGCTGTAATTTTCTAAGAACATTTCTGAGTATCTGCTTCTAAAGCTTTTTCTTCTGGCACTATGTTGCTTCGAAATTCAAACTTTCACTCACTAAGTCTTCTCAGTCACCTGAACCTGTGCAGTCTGGAGTCTTTCAAGGGGACAGACACATGCTCATGTGACAGCTTGATTTCCTCTTGCGATATCGCCCAAGATGAAAAACATGAATACAGTAGGTTCCCTGGGCATGAAACCTTAAGACAGTGTCCATCTTAAAATGGCCAGTCGTATGATTGTTCAAAGTTCAAAGTTTAATGCCACACTGTTCTAATTGCCCCCCTCTCCCGTTCCAAAATGCTGAGGCAATCTAACACCCCAGTAACAGAAGGACAGTTACGTATTTGGGGTTGATTTACTGGGGGAAAGAGGACAGAGCCCTAAGTCTGGCCGCTTACTCGGCAAGAAGCAACTGAACCCCTGCTACGTGCCAGATGCTGGAGAAAGAACACGAAATTGAAGACACACGGGCCCTACCGTCAGAAGTCTCACAGTCCAGGGAGGAAGGCAGACATTCAACAAATCTCCTAACTTCACACGTCAACACGAACCATGTTAAGCACTATGAAAGAAACCAAGCGGGTACCCAACGGAGATGGGGAAGTGTGGGAGTGGTATTTGAGCAGGACCCCGAAGGGCCAACAGGGGCCCGAAAGGCCAGGGAGAACAGACTCCAATGTGAGGAAGAAGGGGCAAGAGAAGGGCCCGCTGGTCTAGTCCAGGGGCAGGGAGGGGGTCGGGAACAGAGCGGCAACAGAGGGGACAGAGACAAGCGAGCAGATGAAGTATATCTGACAGAGAACGACAGGAGATTGTGACTGTAACAGAAGAGGAACGTGGAGCAACATGAAGAGATGGGCAGGATACAATGTCTAATTTTAAAAGCAGGGACCTCAAATAATACAGGATTCAGCCAAGTGAAACAAGTAGGTAAGTAGGTAGGTAGGTAGGTACGTAGTCAGACAGATTTGACAACAGTGAAACTATCGGGAGGCTTAGGCCATAATGTGATATGACTTTCATACTGGTAAAAACACTTCCGGAAGGAAACGAATTCCTAAAATATGGTACATCCAACTGGCAACATAACCACTAAAGACTCTGACCAAAACTTGTACCTGCACACTCAAAAAAGGTATTAGGATAGAAATTCTAAAGTACAAAATATGTACGTGCAGACACAGTATGATCAAGTCGCATTTTTAAAAAGCTAAATGTCTAGACTTTATTTGAAAGAGCATTTTGTTTGCCAATAAAACACAAAATAGTATATTTAATAAATATACAGAAAAAGGAATCAGAAAAATTAAAATATATAACCATAAAGACAACATGCACAAAAGATGGTATCAGTATATATGCATTTGCTAAAAGAATTAACGTCTAGATATGAATCATGTTTACCTTTCTTTAAGGAGAGTAACGCAGAAGTGAAGAAGGTCAAATACCCAGGAGGCTGGGGCGAGCCACTGAACTCGAAGTACCCGAGGACTCCAGGCTGCAAGAGCAAGAATAGAACCGGGTGACTGAGCTACCGCCGGCCACCGTGGGACGGCAATACTTTAGGACGAGACGTGCCATCATTATTTGGCAATTACAATCTGTGGTGTTTCGTTTTTTAAAAAGCCTAATAACCACATGAAAAAAGCTGCGGGACAGGACTGGGCTTTCCCTCCCTTCAGGCAGGGAGCAGGGTGAGGACGGAGGCGCAGTGGTGCTTACTGGGGCTGTGAGAGCTGGAACTTCCTAACCTCTCCCCAAGTCTCTCCACCCTCTGCAGACAGTCCTCCTAGGTCCCTGGCGAGAAACCTCACCATCAAGTTCAAGTACTCACGCCTTTTGTTTAACACCTCCAGGCATGCTGTATCAATGATTTCTTTCTAACCCTTCTCTGATTTCTTCCTCAATCGCTTCCTCTCATTCACTCCAAACATGCCTTCACGCTTACTGGAAATCAGGTTAAACCTGACCACTGGTGTTCAAGGTCACCCTTCCAGGGTCTCGTTCCTACCCCCCACACCCAGAAGCCCGCCGCCCCACACATTGGCACTCCTCTGCCCTCATCAGGTCAGTCTGCAGAGGGCTCATCTCTTACTCCCCTGCCCCTCCACTCCTATAAATTTATTTCCACCTGCTCATTCCATTTCTCTTAAGCTTTAGCACAGAACACCCCTGCATGCTGCCAAACCAATTAACTATCCCCTACCAGACATATTCTCCCTTCCAGGTCAGGATTTCTTCCTTTTCTGAAGGCTCTATGGCACAAATTCTGTCTGGCGTTGTTCTGTGATAACAGAATCTGTCTGAAGAGTCGAATTGGGAAAGGGTGCCAGGCCTAGAGTCAGAAGACCTAGGCTCCAGTCTCACACTGAATGGGGCTGGGCGGACCCTTCAATGGCAAACCTCGGCTTCCTTCTCGGGCCAACAGGGACAATTCATCATGGGGTTACTGACAAGAATGAGTTTGGAAAAGCACTAGGCAGATGTAAAGACTCCATTCTAGCCCAAAAGCACGCTCTTAATGAATAACTGGGGCTGATTTGATCACTGGGACAACATCAGATCCCAAAGCTAAAGCAGAAACCTAACCTGTTGGTAAAATTTTACATCAGCACACTGTAGAAAAAAGGAAATTTCTAATCTGTTGTGGAACACACTATCTTTCAAATCTAAATCACTTGCTTATTCTCTTAACAAATCAACTGGTTTTTAGAAGTCAAGACAGGCAGAATGTTTAATTCTAACACCTAAAAGAAAAAAACTCATGAAAATAATTTACTTTTCAAACAACGGAGAAAACCAAAAAAGCAGGTTTTTGAAAGTTACTGAAAGCAGGATTTTCTTTTGCTTAACCCCTTCAAAATGCGTTTAACAAGCCAACCCAGAACTGGCTTAAAGGAGAAGTCTGGGGTTTGGCTTCCTAAGGTGTCAAACAAGGCTAGGACGGTGTAGTTAGCCCTTCTATTGTGCCCAAAGGAAGACAACATCTCTAGAAATTCTAGTCACTTGGTTAAAACTGGACACAAAAGTTAACAAAAGTGGAAACTGATAGAAAACGGACTCACTTGTTTCTTTGAATTCTGACCAATCTTCCAAACCAAAATCAAATGGAATAAATTCATTCTACAGATTAATAAAAGTTTCGTGGCTAAAAATTAAGTGAGCTGAATTTCAGCCCTGTTCTCACTCACGGGAGCAGAAGCGGACCTATGGCCTGTGAGCACGCATCTACACGCATGGCCAACTACACACGTGTTCCTGCACACACGTGTGCACATGTGCACACAGGAACGGAAGTAAGAAAAATGTGAATTCTGAGTCTTCAAGGGAAACCCAAATTGAACCTTTAAAAACAAGGAATGGTTGGACCATTCGCAGGGGTCCTGTGTAGACCCCACTACACTGTGAAGGTTTATTCTTGTTGGTGGCGTCACTGCTGTTTTCTAAGGAGCTACGTAGTTCTGATGAAGGAGGCGCTCTTTTCAGAAGAACTAGTACTGAAATTTTCAAGCAGCTTGACCAAAGAAACTCCATAAACAATACAAAGCAAACAACCTCATAAGAAAAGTTACTTTCACTTTTCACTGCCAAAGAAATGAAAACCATTAAGATTCAACAACTTCGGAGACATAAAAGGCTACAGAAGTTGTAAAACAGTAGCCACTTCAAACACAAGAAATGGGCAAAGTAGATTTCAAGTGTTATTTTTCAAATATTCACAAGACCATTAATGGTCTGTATTAAATTTTGAAAACAGGCATGTTTGAGAGAGTAACTTGAAATATTTCAGAATAAAAAAGGGAAACAGTGAGGGGATAACCATCTGCTTCTTCCTCCTACAAACGACCACTTCGGTGTTACTGAACCGGCTCTGGCTGTGCTTTAGGGAGACCAAATAAGCCGACCGCGTCCCCGGAGTTGCGACGTCTCCCCAGCAGCTGTCTCTGAGCCATGATCAGGCTCCTGCACGGCTCTTTCTTAAATCTGGAAAAGGGGGAGTTTGGGGAACACAACACACATATTCACATACAAGGACCTTTCTAGATCCAGGCCCCTTGTCTGCTCAGCTGCAAATAAACCCAGGGGCGCTGCAGAGCAGACAACCCCACCCCCCACACACACACTCGCAGGGCCCTTTGGGAAGGGCTGGCGGAGCACGTAGGCCAGGCGCTGGGACACAGGCTGTCCCTCCTCACCGGATGCTGACCCACGGGTGAAGATCTTCCAAGCCCAGGGTCCCCGGGAGTCTGCTCCTAGGACGCGTCACCGGCGACGTGGAGACCGTGAGGAACTCCGATGCCAGGGTTCCTCTTTCTTCATGGGTGCAACTCGTCACAGGTATCAGGACACGCGGCACCAGCCAGACACCTCTGCGACCTCGTCTCCTACCAATCTCCCCTCCGCTCCGGCTCCGCCAGTCCCAGTCCTGCCGGAGGACCTCCGACTTACTGCTCCAGCCCCTGGCGGACTTTCGCCGTTTCCTCAGGGCCGGCCCACACACAGGCTTCACTGTGAGTCTCTGCTCACACGTCATGTCCTCAGAGAGGTCTTCTCTGCCTTCTGCAACAGCTCAGCCCTACCTCCCCGCCCTTGCCCTCGGGTCTACCCTGTCAGTCTTCTTTACTGGTCTGTGGGGCACTTATCTGAAATGACCTAGTGTATTAGTTTCCTAGTGTATTAGTTGCTGGCTTAAAACAATGGAATTTTATTCTCACAGTTCTAGAGGCTGGCAGTCCAAATTCAAGGGAGTAGCAGGACCGGGCCCTCCCTGGAGGCTCTGAGGAAGAATCCTTCCTTGCCTCTCTCCTAGCTTCCGGTGGCTCCAGACAGAGCTCGGCCGCACCCCTCCTACTCAACTCCCTGCACCTTGTCTGTGTTCCTGTCTGTTATCTCCGTGTCTACCCCCACGAAACAGAGGGTCTCTCTCGTTCATCACTACATACCCAGCTGGTATGTACCCAGCACAGAGCAGGCACAAAATCAACACCTGTGAACGAGTGAAGGAATGCAGATAAAAAGATAAAGGAGACAAAGCTCCTCCACTAAGGTGACAATTTAGCAAAGAATAAAACATGACGAGTACCAGATTATAACTTGACCCAGTTTGCTTGTTTTTAATTCCATTCCACGGGGTACAGTGTATTCAGCACCTGCTAGAAGGAGGTTGGAAACAGGCTATTTATAGGAGGCCAGCAGATCCTCGTCAGCATAAAGAGTTCTCTGCTAAGTGAACACCATTTGCAGCGTGGCGTAAACTCCAGCAGAGGGTGAACGCACCCTCTAGTGGCCGTGAGAAGAGTTACTTCAACACTGAGTTGACTTGTACTAACAAACAGGACAACAGCAGGTGCCCGGCACTCTACCGGATTGTCCCCCACAATGCCCAGGCTTTCTCCATCACCTGGCAATTTTCCCAGCACCTGCTTCGCCCACCCAAAGATTCCCAAGATCTTCCCCATCCCACTCAAACTTAAAACAAAGGTGGTATGTCAAAACTGCTAACAATAAACGGAAGGATGTATGCTAAATCACTGACCTTAAATGGATAAATTACAGAAATTCATGAAAAAATTAGAAACTATTTGAGCTGCAAATAAGAGTTCTAAATAATACTGTTGGCATTTGGTGGGTAGATTATTAGGCACAAATCAGAGGATTCTGTCAAGTGTTTTAAAAAATAAAAAAGAAAGCACTGTTGATGTAGATGCCAGGGATACCAAAATCAAATGATACCTAAAAAAAATACTAAAATCCCTACATCTAGTCCCTTTGCAAGTGATGTTACCATTACTGAGTCCTAGTTCCTACCCACTCCACTCAACAGCCACCAAAATGACCCTGTCATATGTTTGTCCACGTTGTCCTCAGGTAATAAAGTAGACTTTCCTGTCTGCCTCTCAAATAGGCAGGGAGAACCCTCCAAGAAGAGGGATTCTACGATTAGCTGGAGTGAATGCAGAAAGTAGAACTTCTAATTTCACCAACGAGAGGACTTCCAGCTCTTCTCTCTCTATGGCAAGTTTACTTCAGTTTCTAGCTACATTCATTATTTATAAGGCAGGTATGATTTATTTTACTTGATTTTTTTAAAATCTCCATACCAGACACGGGGCTCAAACTCACAATCCCAAGATCAAGAGTTGCACGCGCCACCAACTGAACCAGCCAGGTGCCCCAAGGTAGGTATGATTTTAGTGCACATCTGGGAAGAAAATTCTAGACCCTACCCTGCCTCAATATTGTGACTATCATCGAACACTCCCAATTCTGTGGAATAAATGCAAATGACCCAATTAATAACAGGAAATGGTAAAATTCTGCTGCTTTAACAGGTCAATAGTCATGGCCCCATCCTTAATCAGCATTCTTAAAAAAAAATCCCTAAAAATGAACTGAAGAAAGTTCCAGTCAAGTTAAGAGGCCAACACCTTCAAACTTTTTCTATCCTGAAAGAGAAAGGCTCAAAATGACATAAAATAGTTAAAATCCTAAGTTTTAACCTCTAGATACGTAGTGAAGTTTCAACTCCGAGACCTTAAACATTTCTTTGTATAAAAGAAAGAAAGTGGGGAGCAGGAAGCTCTGAGCCACAGTCCAGTCTCCACTTAGGGTTCAATTATACTCTCTCTGTACCCCATCTTTTCAACCTACTCAGAAGGACCTCATCATTTCTATCTCACACGGCTACTAGGGGACCGGAGGTAAAAGCACTTGAACACTGGAGGGCACTTACCAGCGCTAGTCTACACACTCTCGTTTGCTAATAATGAGCTGAGTATTTTGGGATTTACAGAGTATTTATAATATTCCCCCTTTAATGTCTTCCGTGATGTTCAGTAAGTTAAAGGCAAGATTATTTTCCTAAACATTGCATCTGGGCTCAGAGTCATACTCTACAAAGAGAAAACTAGGGTTAATGACAAGTAAACGGATTTGGAGAGGTTTGAGATACTAGAGCAACAAAAGCATATAAACATATGGTCAGGATACATACGATATAATAAAAGTTCACATTCGAAGTCGTTCATTTCAGAGTGTCATCACTTCCCAAGTAATAAATACCAATGGCACAATTTTCTGATGGTCCAAACTACTCACAAATATCTGAATTAGAGACAAACTTATAATGAATCAGTATGGTTTTTTAAATGAGGGGAAATTACCAAATGCATTCCTCCAAGATGTCACAAATGCACCTAGAGACACAAGCAAAAAGCACTACCATTCTAACAAACCTCAGAAGTGCCACCGAAACATTAATGATTTAGCCTAGTTCTGGTACACTCAAACTGAAACACACTTGATATTGAAATCCCTATTTATAAAAAATATAAATTAGGAGATAAGGGTCTTGATCAAAATAAATATCTTTCATAGTAAGATTTCTTTAAATTAACAAGATCCTTAACATATTGAGGGAGCGTGCTTTTGGGGGAGGGGCAGTAAGAATTTGAATAAAAGGTCAAATATCAGGGACGGCTCTTGGATGACAATAGAAGTCATCCCTGGGGCGCCTGGGTGGCTCAGTCAGTTGAGCATCCAACTCTTGATTTCCGCTGGAATCATGATCCCAGCATCAGGAGATTGAGTCCTGGTCAGGCTCTGTGCTGAGTGTGGAGCCTGCTCAAGATTCTCTCCCTCTCCGCCTCTGCCCGTCTCCCCTGCTCGTGTGCTCACTAAAATTTACAAAAAAAAGAACAAACAAACAACAAAAAAAACCCCATATATACATATATACCTTATAAACATAGATACACATATCATTCCTGTCTCTAATCCTCCACAGATAACACTCCAGAATTTTCTAGTCAAGGCACTGCTTTATTTTCACATTCTCTCTGCCCTGTTAAAAGGAGATAAACTTGCAAGAATCAGACAGTGGCACTCTGTGTGCTACATGAAAACAGAGGTGTTTTTACTGATACCTGTGAGACATCTAAGGGCTTCTCTGGGAAAATAGTAACTTAGAACAGAGGTTCTCAACTGAGGCGATTTGTCTCCCGAGGGGACATATGGCAATGTCTGGCTATTTCTGGTTGTCACAGCTAAGGGAGGAAGGGAGTGCGACTGGAATCTAGTAGATGGAGGCCAAGAATGCTGCTAAACTTTCTGGAAATCATGGCACAGGCCCCAGCCCCAAACACAGAATCCCCTTAACTGAGAGGAAGGTCCAAAAGTGCCCTGGGCTCTGGAATGGGGCCTCCAAAAATCCCTCCGCCTGTCCTCTGTCTGCTCAGCTCTCAAAGCCCTGACAGTGGCTTCATTTCCAGATCTAGAATTTTGCCGCTGTGTTATCTTATAAAGAGCGTGTATGAAACCGAGACCACATCTAGGCAGTGTTGGTAGTTTCACAAGACAAACGGTTTCGCAAGCCCCATGCTGGGCCTGACTCCGAATTCTTCCATTAATCAAATATTGTCTCTTGCCAACCAGACGGTTTCATCTCAGTGAGAAGCAGCCCAGCGGAAGATGAGACGAACATGATAAAAGCAATCTACCACTTCAGGAGGCAGCGTTGTAAAGGCCGACAGAAACCACACAGAGCCCTAGACCGGCAGCACCCTCTTGGTGGTGTTTTCAGGGCAGTCTCATCATTGCTCTACGTCCCTCCAACTAAGGGGGCTGCCGAAACACGACCCTGAGAAAAGCCGCCGGCACATCAGCGCGTCTGATGTGGACTCAGGGTCAAGCTTGGAGCCTCATCTCTGAAAGCACCGCTGAAAAGCAGATGCAGAGAGTGTGGAGGCTAAAGTAAGGAACCAGCCTTGCTGCTTGGTCATGAAAAGGGACTGGTCTCTCTCCTGCAGACCCGACCAAGAGACACTAAGAGGTAATAAATAACCCAGGTGAGAAAGAACTCGGATACAGGTGTTCAAAGGCATTGTTTCACAAATACTTCCCAACCAGTATCTGATGAACCTCCATCTGCCTGGCTCTTCCCAGCCTCTGACCTCCACGCGGGCAAGACAGGAGGGATTATCTGAGCCAGCTTCCTTATTTCGGAGATGAGAAATCCACGTAGATGAAAAATCTATGTAAAACTCAGAAATCAGAGACTTGCAAATGTCAGGGCTGTACTGCAGGCCTCTAGAATTCTAGCGAGTCCTCCTTATCACGTGATCCATGCTAAGCCCTGGCTCTGAACTCTCTGGATACAAATCTCCAAGAAGATTGGTAATGGAGTCGCCTCTTCAATGGAGTTTGAAGATTGTAATGGAGTCGCCTCTTGGTGCTTTTTTTACAGGCTAAGTGATACCAATTTTTTCCATATTTTCTGTGTGTGCCATAGCTCCTCTGCAATTTCGCTTTACTTTTTAGGAGAGACTAGAGTGAAGATACAAAGAAAAGAACCCAAAGGTTTCAAGCAAAACTAGGCAGTGTTCTATAAAAGTCCCTACAGAGCATACCTGAAGGAAAACCTCTCTGCCCCTGAAACAAAAGATTTCTTAAATAAGTAGGGAGTTCCAGCAATTACTATGCACTGGGGGGAGAGGGGGGTTCTCTCAATGGTGCTGACCAGACAGGAATTTTCCAGTGTCTTTTCTACTGATAAGTTTTCATTTACTAGGGCTACAGCCCATGAGGCATTTTCATGTCTTATGTAATCCCAGTTTCTAGATGAAGGCATCGAAGCTTCAAGAAGCTAAGCAGCCCATAGGCCACACAGCTATCAAGTGACAGAGCTCGGTGTCTGAAGTCCTGATTCGTCACCATTTTGCTGTCCTGCCTCCGTGCCTCTGTCATCTACTGCAAATCGATGTGAAAACCCACTTCCTACACAATTATTGCACCTAAGAACTAAATACCCTGCTCCAGGCCCCTGATACCTGGAAGGTGAGTGGCCTGCCCCAAGTCACAGGTCCGGGGAGTGCAGCCAAAGGACTCGGCCCAGGTGCCCCGCCTCCCGGTGTGGTTCCCGCCCACGAGCGTGCCGGGCAGAACGAGAAACCAGCCTGTGAAGGGCACAGAAATCTATGCAGTGTGCACGGAAGACCCAGGACACACTCCCACTAATTCACCTCTGAGAACTCATGAGCCGAATAACTAGGTATCGACACTGCTGCCCAGGGAATCTACTCACAGTGAACACAGGAAGAGTGTTGCTAGTGTGGCTGAAACAGCTGTAAGTAACGTCCCAGTGAAAGAAATTCACGTCCAGTCTACAGAAAACCTCCCGGACGCAAATGGTAAAATCCAACCCAGGCGCGATTACTAAACCCCTCAGGGAGGCCTGGACTCACAGGGTTTCTCTCTCAGGACTGACGGTCCTGATTCGGTTGTACTAAGTCTCATTTTTACTTGCTGTACCCAAATGTGATTTACACTTGCTCCGGTGAATTTTTTTGTGCAACTATCCTTGTAATCGACAGAGACAGTTTTAAGCTTCGTGCTGGCCTCAAACAATACGCTGTCCTGAATACACACGGAAGCTCCTATGAGAATAATTTTTCGGGGGATGCGGCTGCCAGCGGGAAAGCAGCAGAGAAGCCACGTTAGGGAACTTTCCGTTAACGAGGCCTTAAAACAGTTATGCACTTCACAAAACAGAGAGGCACACTTTCCTAGTTTTTTTTTTTAAGCTAAACTACAACTGACATGAAAAACCAAGGAGTTCACAGGAACATGCCATGAAAAGCGTCAAATAAAATGTTTAGACGCTTGCAGGTGCATATAAATTCTAAGTTAATTCTCATCTGCTCTAAGTTCTTCATAAGACAAACTGAAAATCTGCTGGAAATTCCCAAATGGAAAACTCACCAGGTTTTACGCGTGTTCTATTCTCTTAAAACTCACTTGGCCAAACCATCCCTACATAATCAAGTATCTTGAACAGCATTTAATTGGAGGTTATCTACAATGCAATCTTCTCATTGCTGCAAATCAGGAGGCATAAAAACCCCTTCTAATATAAACAATCCAACACCACCCGGTGAAGCCTTGGGGACGGGAGGAGACATGAAAGACAAGTACCTCGTAGTCTGAGAGAAAATCTAGTAACTCTGATTGAGATGGGACGTAGAGAAGTGGTTTCATCACCCGGCGGACAAACTTCTCAATGTAAACAGCACTCATGGGGCCTTTGTATTCGATTGGTCCAAAACTAGTACCAAAAAAATAAAAAAATAACAAATAAAAATAATACACCATGCATTAAACCTGTTACGTAGAACTGAAATCATCAACACCACAAAACGAAAATGTCTTGCTTTAGGATCCGGACTGCGTCACAGGTAAGCAGCCTCCTGCGCCCCAGCAGGTGAACAGAGGGCCAACTAAGCCTTTCATGTGAGGGGAGGTACAAACAGCCACTGCTCTTCTATGAGCTTAATTCAACTGCAAACGGAATTTCAAAACAAAGAACATTCATTCTAGCCTCTAGAAAAAAAAAATTTCCAAAATAATATTTCTTTAAAAACAAATCCGAACAGAAAGGCAATCCTGGAAACTGACCACAACTGCTAAAGGATTCCAGGACTTTAACTCCGTAACTCAACAAACGGATTTTACTTTTACATATAGCACTCTTATTTTTTTAATTGTTTATTTATTTTTGAGAGAGACAGAGAGAGAGAGAGTGTGCGTGCGCACACAAGTGTGGGGAGGGGCAGAAAGAGAGGGAGACACACAATGCGAAGCAGGCTCCAGGCTCTGAGCTGTTAGCACAGAGCCTGATGTGGGGCTCGAACCCATGCGGTGAGATCATGACCTGAGCCGAAGTCGGAGGCTTAACTGACTGAGCCCCCCAGGCGCCCCACACACATTACTCTGAAATAAAAAAAAAAAGCTATGCAGTTGGCCCTTGACCTACTAAAATGTACTTATCAAATATTCCCACAGGCACTTACACAAGGGTTACTAAATAAGGTTACTAAATAACCTTAAACCTATTTACGGCTTTATTGCAACAAAAAAGACAACGTGAAGAGACAAAGACAGGGACTTGCAAAAATGATGCTATTTTCCAGTTGTGCTCAGGGATGCACAGGAACTGAGTTAGCATTGCTAAGCAACAATGCCAACATGCAGTTGGCATTATTCTAAGCTAATCGGAATCCTCACATGGCTTCTTCGATCTGGCACAATACAGACATTGCTCAAACATAACTGAAGGGTATGTGGCGGGGCAATGGAGTAAGGTGAAACTCAGTGACTCCATAACCAATCTTCTAAATACAAAGTGACAGTATGCTTTCTGTTAACTGCAACAATAAACAGAGCAAAGAATTACATAAACGCTGTGAGATCTCAATAGTAAATGGTTACATAAAACACACACACACACACACACACACACACAATGTGATGCAAGAAACACAATTCTGCAGTGTGTACTGCAAAATATGATGCCAGACAAAAGAATATTAATATGAAAAAAGTAAAAGCAGCATTCTACATGCACAGGTAGGAGACAGTTAACAGTTCTATCAATTCAAGCCTTAAAACTAACTTAAGTTCAAAAATCACCACCACCACAACCCCATCAGCTACCAACAATTTTTAACTTAAAGGAAGCCATCGAAAACTCATCTGATAACTTATTGTCTTCAGCAAAAAGGAGCCAAAACCCTGAAAACCTCACCTGCTCAGGCAAAGAGGCTCCTGGAGTGTGTACACGGGTCCCAGGGACTTGTGAAAGCGGGGAGGACCCCGGAGGGCAGGATGCAGGGCGTACCTAACCAACACACCACCACAGCACCGACCACGGGCCGAGCTGGTCGAGAGCTACAGAGCCTTGTGGAGTGTTTCAAGAAACCACTCCCTGCGTCAGAACCTTTAATAAGCTTTCTTAGTGACTGGTAGCAACACACGTCAAAAAATGAAATCTACTTAAGCGAAACAGAAAGTCTATTAATTTCTTCAAGCAGCTACTACTACACTAGTTAAGCCATTACGAAAACAGCAACAACAAAAATATCACTGCCCGGTGATGAGGCCTAAGGGCCACGTTTGCAAGCACTATTAACCGAAACAACCTCAAGACTACTGACTGATCACAGGAGAGCTTGGGTGAAGAAACACACTCATTCCTATGTGGTATGTATAAAACACAAGACTTGAAGGTTCTTAAATAGGATATGAAAAGTCACTTTTTAGGTATTTCTGTGCCTTAGCACTTCTGTTTTGGGTACACTGGGAATGGTGGATACTGAAATGAGTATTAACAGGTCTGAACTAATTTAAGCAAGTAAAACTTGACAGGCAAAGACAGGGGGCAAGCGCTTCGAGGTGAGTACCAACCTTGAACCCCTCATAAGGAAAATGAGATGTTTGGACTAGATGTCCCTCGAGTCCCTAAAGTTCCGTGTGTCCTTGCGGTCCTTCTACGGATCTAAGCAAACAGTGAGAGACAATTTGCTGCACGGCCACATAACCCACAATGGTATCTTGTACTCGGTTCAAGGGGACTCTCCTGATACCACATCGAGCTAAGCACACCCTGGGCAGTTGGCTAGATTACCTAGAGTTGCAAGGCCACCCTCCTCGCTAGGCACCTGTACCCTAGCTCTTAGCTCCCCAAAAAAGAAATGCAGGGGCCTTTGCAGGGCAAACTTATTTATCCCATTACAGAGCACAGAGCTTTACGTCTTCAAATAGAACCCTTCACCTTCTGAGAAGGATTATTGTATCTAGAAGAAACTTTGAAGGAGGAGATGGGGTAAAAAAATGCAGCTTTGCTCAAATATGATCTAACAGCTCCTAAGAAACACTACTCTGTGCCACACAACATTTTATATTGGAAACGTGAAGTGTGATGGAATGAGACAGTCCACAAATGACAGTCTGAGGTCTGTTATAAATCCCCACTGATGGACGCCCAGGAAGTGCAGACAGAGGCGGGGGAAATAAAGCCTAAAAGTAGAGCTCTTCCTAATGAAAACCTCTTCACCCATTTCACCTTCGTTAGCAAACTTCAAGCCAATTACACTGAAGCCATCTCGTATCTTCAAAATTCTTCGAGTCAGATTTTAGACATTACTTAACACACACAGCAAGGTCTGGGCAGTACTCCAAACTCAAACACCAATATTTGTGCAGCATAAGAAACGGGCTCCCGAAGTGGGGTAAAGACTAAAGCCAGCCTCCTGTCACTTCGGGCTAGATGAACGCACTGGGGGACAAAACTCGTGAAAAGCTTTTAGATTTTCAAAGCTCTCCGGATTTCAGTATCATGGGCACAGGACTGCGGACTCGTAGTAATTTTCTTCTCAGGTGAAAAGGTTCTGAGACTCCCTCCTGACCATGCCAAGTTGCCAGGTAACAGGATAAGGAAGGACTTCTGCGTATCTCATACAATAAAATACTCATAGAGTACGTGAAAGGGACAGCCACGTAGCTGGAACCATGTGGCTAGCTAGATGGGGGTAGCTAGAACTATCAAAAACAATGCTGGAGACTATGTAATAGCATGAGAAGATTTTCACAAAAGCAAGAAAAAGCAGTTTAGAAAATACTATCATTACACATTCCATTTTTTTTTAATTAAAAAAAAAAAGAGGGTGGGTAGGTACAGTCACAGGAGGATATAAATCCAAACACACAGTGATTATGATTGGCTAATAAAATATCCGGATCCTTCTACTGACTTATTTTTGCTTATCTGTATGTGCTCAACTCCCTACAGCGAGTATCTAACACTTTTAAACAGAAAAAATAGTTTACTTTGGAACTTAATTCGAATTACAAATTGGAATCAGAAAGCTAGTTAACAGCTCTTACCTCCGATGATACAGGTATATCACAGGGAAATAAAAGAAGTGCTTCTGTTTTCTGCATTTCCCCTGGTTCCACCAACAGTTAATCGCCACAAACAACACCTGCAGAGCCAAAATAGGTTTCAAATGACTATGAATAACAACTGAAAAATTACCAAGATTTTAAAGATAAAATTATAGAAATGAAACTATTCCCCTGTGAAACAGAAAGTGTGAAAAAAATTATTTCGAGTATTCGAAGGTCATCATTTACCACTGCGATTAGAAAGAATGACTCTCATCTGCAGTGTCTAGCTAGGACGCTAGCATTTTTGCAGCATTTTATAGTACAGCCCAATGGGAAATGATTTGCTTTGAAACCTAAAAAAAATTGCTTAATGTGTATTAATTATTGAGAGAGAGAGAAAGTGAGTAAGGGAGGAGCAGACAGCGAGAGCAACACAGAACCGGAAGCGGGCTCCAGGCTGAGCTGTCGGCACAAAGCCGGACATGGGGCTCGCCCTCACAAACCGTGAGATCATGATCTGAGCTGAAGTGGGACGCTTAACTGACTGAGCCGCCCAGGCACCCAGATTTGCTTGGAATCCTAAAGTGAATAAGCAAGCATTACAGTAAAACTCCAAAGAAAGACCGGTCCTTTGACAGTCAAACTGAGTGTGTAAGAATGGAAAAAAAGCTACCTGCAAAGAAAACATCACAAATGCCGAAGGACCACTTTTAGTGACCACCTTAAAAACGAATGAGGGTAAGAGATGATCAAGGCAGGCTCTAAAACATCATATTAAACAGCAAAAATATGAATTAAACATTTATAGGGAGATGCTCAAGCATCTAAATCTCCAATCTACTTTGAAATGTCCCAAACCAAGACGAGTTAACAGGTTAGAGCAGTTTCTCAACGCTGGTGCTACTGACACTCTGGCGTTCCGTCGTCAGGAGGGTCTGTGTCGTGTGCGCTCCTGTCGTGAGTGGCCGGCCTCCACGCTGGACGTGCGGTGTGGGGCAGTATCCAGCCTCTACCCGCTACCTGCCAGCGGCCTCCCCGTCTCGAGCAGTGTAACCAAAACTGGCCCCAAACACTGCCAAAGGTTCTCCGGGGGAGAAAATTTCCTCTAGTTGAGAACCACGGACTAGAGGAATGGTAAGATGAATAAATGCACGATAAAAGAAGCAAAATAAAATGTTAATAGCAAAATTTACATGCCAGGTATGTATAAAACTCCTTCATCGTTGCTCTGTGAATAAATTTCCCTAAGAATATTAAAAAATATGAAAGCTACAAATGAAAAATCACCTTCAAATGCCTTCCTTATACTTCCTACATAGGAGTATTGGCCTAACCTTTGTGGAAGCTCCATGGAGCTCCTTTTAGAGTCCATTTATGAAAAAGAGAAGCAACAATATCTTTACTTAAGGAGACATCTTATTTTTTTACTCAAAAATAGGGCACACTCTACCACGTTTGCTAATTTTACTAAGCAGTATGGCTCAAAAGATTTTTGCCTGTTTCCAAGAATAAACCCCCTCCTTCTCCCTAGTGAGAACACAGAATAATCCAAGCTCTCGATTTGGAAGGAGCTGCTAAAAAAATGTGGAAAAAGCGGTGCCCGTCAGTTGTGGACGTCACCGTCGCCCCCACCGCCTGTCACGTGATCTCTAGCCAACTGGTCCATCGTCGAGGTCTGAGGTCCTGGTTCCAACAACAGAGATGCCAGCGCCAGCCCGCAGGGCTGCCATGAGAAACAGCGCAGCGCCCGGCACACCAGAACGCCATTCCGTAATCGCTCGCAAGGACACGCTGCTTCTGATGACACTCAGATGGCAAATCCTCGACACCCCAGAACACAGCAGATCCTTCCTCCCTGTGTTCCCCACGTGCTCTCTGATTTCAGAAAACTTGGGGAGGGCCTGGGGACCGAGGTGGCGATTTCTCTCGTGCTAACGTGTCACTTGCCTCCCGGGGCTCCAGTGGAGTTCCTGTTTCCTCCCTGGAAGTGTCTACCAGTTTGATTATTAGCTTTTATTTATTTTTTTTTTTTTTAAAGTAAGCTCTACTGCCCAGTGTGGGGCTTAAACTCATGACCCTGAGACCAAGCGTCACATGCTTTGCCAACTGGACCGGCCCAGGGCGGCTCTTAACAGCCATTTTTAAAGGGGGAGGGGAGTGAAGGGAGCACAGGGATTGATCCATCCCCTGGGTCCAAAGTCAGAACACTAAATCACACCCCCTCAGAATCCATGTCATAGGAAATAAAGTTACAGTGAACTAGATTTAAACAGTGCTTTGCACCGCATTCAGAGATATACATAATGGTCCAAAAGGCTTTGCCAGGCTGGGCAGAAAGCCTCGCCAGTTGTAACATTGTTTCTAAGAAGAACCCACCCGGGGTTCCAAAGAAACTTGGGACTCCAGCTGCCCGCACACGTCACCCAGATCAGGGGCTCTCAGCAGCCGCCTCTCAGAAATCCGGGAGATGCTCTCTTGCTCGTCGCAATGGCCCGGCGGCAGCAGGGCACGCGGTGGGCAGGGGCCACGGCAGGGGTGGGTCTGGGGTGCTGCTCCAGCGTGACAAGTCCTGACAAACAATGGTGCTGGGGCAAACCTGTTTGTTACTGTTCAAGCGTAGGACAAACTCCATTTTATAGGTGAATCCAGAGCACGGCTTTTGTATTCACCGAATTTCTCTGGAAGGCAACTCCTTCTAAACAGAGGGCAGAAAGGACTTCGGTCGCGGCCTTCACCAAGAGCTGTCCACCAATCAGGAAGCGGACCTCGGTGAGAGCAGAGCCCCCGTGGTAACTGGGTTTCCAGCACCACACACCGTTGTGAGCCGCACTTCAAACTGCCCGCCCCAGGAGCTCCATGTGAGGGGACCAGAAACTCTTCTGCCCGAGCGTTCACATACTGACACACACATGATCTAATTATATGTTAGTTTGGTTTCCCCCACCTTTATGCAATAATTAGTGTCTTGGACTGAGTATCCTGAAATTCTGTGTGTAGGGAAATTTTATCATCTAGGAATTCCTCTTCAGGCAGAAAAAGGCACATCACAAAATACCTGCTTTATAAATGGCAGCTGGGATCCACGGAGCTGAAAACCACTGAAGACCACCCCCCTCGCCCACAGACCCCTCTTCTCTAGCACCAAGGTGACCTTCGTCAGGCATCTGTTGCAGACAGCTCTGGTCCGAGGATTTCTGAATACTGTTAGGTTGTCGTCACGACACAGAAATTTGTCTCACAGTAAAGAACTAAGCAACAAAGTTCAGCAGGACAGTCACCTGGGCTTCCCAGCCCTGAAACCCAACAGCATGGGCCCTGAGCCGCACCGCAGGGAACCGCACCGTCGGCTCCCTCTCCCGCCTCGAGCCGACGAGGACCCTCACAGCCAGAAATCTCATTCTTCACAGAAGGCGTTACAGTCTATGACGTAAGGCTCCCGGCCTTGACCCTGGCTACACCGCCGGCTGGGCGAGGTGCGTCCCTCCGACAGGGAGCCCAGCACACATTCGATTCTTGGGCTCGACGCCCGCATTACCTGGTCCGAAAGCTGACTTGCCGCCTGCTCGATCTCCGACCGGGCGGCGATGGACTGTCCGCACCACGGAGCGTAGAAGAACAGCAGCACCACCTCGGAGTCCCGGCGCAGGCGCTCTGCGTAGTCCAGCTGCCCCTGGAAGAGGTCAAGAACCGGAGACCTCGAGGAGAAAAAGCTGACGGGCGGCTTTGCTGGTATTATCACATCTTTTGCTCGACTAAAAAAGAGCAAACACAAACAAGATTGCTCGGTTTATCTTCTTCTAACGACAGCTTTGTGTGGAAAGAGAGCGGAGCTCAAGAGACAAATCTCTCAAAAAAGAAAATGGAGTTCCCAAAACACTGTCCTGGAGTAAAAACTAGTCTGTGCTAAGGCAGAATTTAGCTGAGAGAATGCAGGACATAAATAATATGCTGAAAACGACTTTCTAATACTGTCTCCCCAGGTGTGGGGCGGGGAGACAGCAGAGGGCAGAGAAGGTCTGGGAATAACCTACGTTCTGTCCTCCCACACCCAACACCTCCGTCCTCAGCTCTCGGCAGCAGCAGCCGCTCAACAACTTCACGCCAACCAGGGAGCTTGCTCACAACCAGGGCAGGGAGCACACGTGGGCTACCGCTAGTGAGATTTTTATGGCAAATTCTTACAATCCACTCAACTTCGAGAAAACATGACGTTTATTGGCTGGAGTGGGCCGGCACCCTTCCAGGGGGGATCCTGACAGTAGTCTGCGCGGGGCAGCATCACTATAATGCAGTGGGGAGGCCAGAAGGGGGAGCCAGCGCCTCTCCAGGTCAGTTACAGGGAGAATTTGCAGTTACAGACCGCAACAGGAGAATCCTCAACAGGAACAGAATTACTGGCCCCAGCAGGGAAAGATGTACCATCTCCTACCAAAACCTGACTGCTACAGCAATGAGCCAATGAAAAACTGTCATTCCCCTGAACTCTCGCTTCTCTCCAATTTACTTTCAGTCACAACAACCCCTCTCAACTTCCTCCTCCATAAAATAATGTTCCTCTCCTGTGCCTCTGGGACTTGCCTATGACTTGCCATAGCTTCCATGTCCCAGACTGCAATTCTCTGCTATCCCTGAATAAACCCAGTTTTCTGGTAAAATAACTTAAAAAAAAAATTTTTTTTTTAATGTTTCTTAATCCTTGAGAGAGACAGAGGGCAAGCGGGAGAGGGGCAGAGAGAGAGGGAGACACAGAATCTAAAGCAGGCCCTAGGCTCCTCTTGTCAGCACAGAGCCCAATGCGTTGCCTGAACTCAGGAACCATGATTATCATGACCTGAGCCAAAGTCAAACGCTTAACTGAGCCACCACAATACCATGACCCAAAGGTTAGTAAAGATGAACAACAAAGTAAAAACCCATTTCAATTAGAAAACGGGCTTCCTGACTACCTGAAGTTCCCAAAAGGGCGAGATCAAGAGGCGACAGGAAAAACTGAGCAAGTGGTCTGAAGTCACAGAGCTGCCACTACTTTTCCAATCAAGACAAAAAGGTCTGGGCTGAGGCTGCATCCCACCGCGGGAAAGGAACCTAACAAACCCCTCGAGCTGTTCACACATCTGCACTAACAGGGCAGAAAGCCATAATGGTGGTGGAGCCAAGAAAGCAACAGATTAAAAATGGGACCCTAGAAAATATTCAATTAACCCAAAAAGCAAGAAAGGAACAAAACAAATGGAAACAAATTAGGGAAAACAAATAGCCAGAAAGTAGAATTATGTCCAAAATTATCAATCATTCCATTAAACATAAAAGGACTAAACCATCGAATTAAGAGGAAGAGAATGCCAGGCTGGATCATGAAGCAAGACCTACCATACGCTATCCACAAGAGACACACCTTAAACATAGATACGTAGGACGAAAGCATAAGGATGGGAAAAGATAAATTATCTAAATAGTATGCATAAGGAAACTAGAGTAACCCATTTGGTAAAAGAACAAAATTAGGTATATTCTTACAATTAAATGTCGCTCAGCAAAAGAACTGAAACAGGGGCACTTGGGTGGCTCAGTGGGTTAAGTGTCCAACTTCAGCTCAGGTCAAAGCCTCACAGTTCGTGGGTTTGAGCCCCAAGCGTTGGACTCAGCAGTGATAGTGCGGAGTCCTCTTGGGACTTTTCCTCCCTCACACACACGTGTGCGTGCTTGCTCTCTCTCTCTCTCTCTCTCTCAAAAATAAATAAATAAAACTTAAAAACAAAACAAAACTGAAACCTACTATAATTGGATGAGTCTCAAAATAATTACACCAAATGAGTGGAGCCGGACACTAAAGAATACATATGACACGAATGCACTTATGCGTTTCCAGAAAGGAAACTTTCTGGGGAGAAGGAAACATTACCCATCTCGACTGAAAGCATGGAGGTGGCTAAATTTATCAAGCCATCAACCTGGAAATGTAAAGTGTGGAATTTTACTGAATGTAAAATACCACCACATGAAGTTGAGGAGAAAAAAAACCTTGGCCGGCGTGCCGCCGCCTCACTGAGGCTTGCCCTGACGACTCTACCTGGGTAGGAGGCCCAATTCTTTCTCTCGGCTCCCTATCCGTCGTCTGTACACCCCTCGCCACAAGCAGGGACTTTACATCTTTCACCGTATTATTCATCCGCTCTGCCCCATTAACCCCACGAGGGCCAGACCCCTACTTCTCCACCGTTAGAACCTCGCTCTTTAGGGTTCCTGGGACTCTGAAGTTCAGTGACAAACAAACCTCCCCTCCTCCCCTCACCTGAACATATACAAAAGCAAACTAAACATAAAGCCATACAGGTATACATTATCAAGAACACTCAGAATCCAACTATCAGAGGCCCGTGTGTTTCACCAGGGATGACCGCAAGGGCCACGTCATTATGTTCTAACTTCACAGATGTGTTCAAATGAACTTGATAATCCAGTTTCTCAGCACACAGCAAAGGAGCAGGAAGGGAGGAGGAGGAAGTGCTGCCAGCTCGGAGACATGCAGCAGACAGACAGACAGGCAGGCAGGTATCTGGAACCAGAAAAGAAAATGTCAACAGCCAAGACCCGAACTCCTCTAAGAGTCCTGGGTTGTTTGGCACAACGGAAGGAATCCCACACCCTCTTCTGCATCAAGAAGGTGTTCGCTTCCTGAATTAAGACAGATTTAAAATTACTACTTCCCTTTTTTAACCAAAAACCATTCCTATCATAAAGGAGTGGTACCAAAAGAGCAAATCTCCTATTTATTCACTCGCACTAACATTTCAACCCAGCAACCAGGAAGCTCTGTCTACATAAAACGTCTTCATAACCTGGAAAACTCCCTCGCTTACACCATAATTCACAAAGTGTTCACCGAGCACGTGTTCCTGGCTTCCCGAAGCCGCACGACAGGAACCAAGGCTACAGCGACAGGCGTGACGACGTTCTCAGGTGGCCGCCTTTCTCAAGGAAGGAGGCAGGCCACGTAAACAACACACAGAAAGACCGCAGCTGCGTGGAAAACTGAACAGGGTGATTTGGCAGGTGACAGGCCACCTCTAAGGCTGGGACCCGAAGGACAGGCAGGCACTCGGAGAGATGAGGGAGGCCCTGTGCGTGACACATTCCTAGAAGCTCCAAAGTTCCCCTCCTTGGAAGTTACCTTCCTACTATTCAAATTGCACGCGGGGTGTGAAACAGCGCCCCCTGAGGGAAACCGTAGGTCTGTGACAGCCGAAGGATTCCGACCAACTCAGTATTACTGCCCCGCACGCTCAGAGCAGGTCTGAGACTCATAAACCAGCCAGGCTAAACACGCGGCCCACCGAAAGGGAAACATTAACCAGGGAAGAGAAACACCTGCCTCTGCTCCACCAGAAACCTTCACAAGTTCCCATTGAACTCGTAAGTTCAAGTAAGTTCAAGTTCGCTAGACGGTTTTTGAGAAACTGTATCTAGATCAAAGATTTCCTGCAGCTTTGAAGGCTGTCTCAGGTACAAAAGACTCAGCAGCTGGTTGCAAACAAAAAAGCCGGCTGCAGCTCCCAAATTTTGTATGAAGTACACGCCCTACCCCTCCTTCCAAAAAGGATTTGCAGCAGCTTTGAAATGACAAAATGCAATAAAGCAAAATGAACATAAGCGCACATACATATATAAATACAGACACACAGTTTCTTTCCCTCCAAAATCAGGGTGAAAGGAAAGTCAGCAGGATGAAGCTATGGAGATCCACCGCAGAGAACGGCAGGTAAAACAAAGACGAAGGGGGCGCCTAGGTGGCTCAGTCGGCTGAGAATCTGATTCTTGGTTTAGGCTCAGGTCAGGAACCCAGGGTCATGGGATAGAGCCCCAAATCAGGCTCTGAACAGAGCATGGAGCCTGCTTAAGATTCTCCCCCTCTCTCTCTCTCTGCCCCTCCCCCTTGCTTCAGCATGCTCTCTCTTCCTTAAAAAAAAAAAAAAGATTAAAGGCCCCAAAATACACAATTATTGTGTTTTGAACCCCAATCAACCATTTTTTTTTTAATGTTGAGAATAAGAGAGTGAGCAAGGGAGGGACAGAGGAAGAGGGGTACAGAGAATCCCAAGCAGGCTCTGCGCTGACAGTGGCAAGCCCGAAGCAGGGCTCAAACTCGTGAACTGCAAGATCATGACCTGAGCTACCTGCTCTCCCGGAAGCCTCTGTCCTCATTAATGCACAAGTCGTAAAAGTAAACAGAAAAAGGGGGCCAGAAATGTTCGGGTATAGAAAAGTATCATGACACCCTTCGATCAAACAAGACTCTACAAAACCGATCTCTGTCTAACGAATGACCGACTGTCCAGACTTGCCAGCGGCACAGACAGAAGCCGGACAGGCAAGCAGCCACTCACGGGCTCCCTCCTGGCCTGGAGCAGGAAGGGACCTTACTGTCGGCTCCAGCGACCAGATTTACACAATTCCTTCTTCCCGAGCCATTTAAAGTCAGGTTCTTTCAGAACAAACACTAAGCATTATTTCTACAGATGAACAAGCGGATGTCAGTAAGCTTCCCACCCATGGACGGCGGCAGGAGGCGGGGGGCGGGGTGGGGGGGGATGACCTCTCTACCTAATTCGAACCCACGACGCCTTGTAATTTCACGTTGTAAAATACTTCATACGTTTCCTTTTGCGCACCACGTGATAAAGAGCAAGGGTAAGAGCCTAGTACCCGACAACGAAGGATTCGAATTCCAGGTCAGCCACTGAATAGGTTGGGTGTGATTTGGGGCAAGTTTTGTAACCGGACCGAAGCTCAATTTCTTCATCTATCAAGCGGTAGGCTAAGAATATATCCAGGCCTTCCTGGGGATTGAGATTTAAAAGGTCCATACAAGGGGCGCCTGGGTGGCTCAGTCGGTTAAGTGTCAGACTTCGGCTCAGGTCATGATCTCATGTTGGTGGGTTCGAGCCCCTAGTTGGGTAGGGGCTCTGTGCTGAGAGCTCGGAGCCTGGAGCCTGCTTCGGATTCTGTGTTTCCCTCTCTCTCTGCCCCTCGCCCGCTTGCACTCTGTCTCTGAAAAATGAGTAAACCTTAAAAAAATAATAAATACATGGTCCATACCAGGCCCTCAAGATTATGCGGTGAATGACTGAACGCACGGATGTAAGCTACAGAATTGCTACAGCAATTCTGTTCCCCCGGGGAGACTTGGCAGTGTCTGGAGACAGTGCTGGCTGTCATACCTAGGGCTGTGTGCTCCTGGCATCTAGTAGGTACAAGCCGGGGGTACTGCCGAGCACTAGCATGGACAGGACAGCCCCCCTCGCCCAGCTGCCAGCACAGACCTGGGGCTCGAACTCACCAACCCTGAGATCATGACCTGGGCCGAAAGCAGATGCTTAACCCACCAGGGCCACCCAGGCGCCCCAGCGCTCCTGAAATTTAAATTGAAATCTGGACCTGTGTGCCTTCCCCAAAAGAGGCACATAAACTTTAATTTCTCCCGTTCGCTGTGCTCCAGCCTACTCGGGCTTTCCTTCCCGTTCCAGGAAACCACCAGCCTAGTCCAGGCTGTGCACGTGTGCTCCCTCCACCCTCTTCCCTCCAATGCTCCCACTGCTGGCCCCTTCCTCCTTCCCATGTGAGCTTCCTGGTCGTGAAGGCCTCTCTGCCCCACCCTCATATTCCCTCTCTTCCTCCCCGCACGGCACTTCCACAAGTCCGGTAAAAGTGTACGAAGCTGTTTTCCGCCCGTCCCACCCACTGGAGAGTGGGATTTTAACCTTCCCCGCTCACCCGGACGAGCGCCCCCCACACAGCACGTGTGGATAAATTATCGTTAGATCGATGGGCGCACGAATTCTCCAAGGGCTCTGGGGCTCTAACAGCTGTGAATCATTACCCTCGGGGCACAAGGGCAGCAAAATGGGTGTTAAATGAGGGTCCTACAGCCTGGGCAGAAGTGACAGGTGCACCCCCAAGGAGGCCCAACAGGTGAGGAGCAGCTCCGAACCTGGAGCACTTCCCTCGCTGCTACAATGGGAGGCACGGGCCCCGGTGGCGGGCTGGCCGTGGGGGGGAAGTGGCGGGCTCGCTCGGCCGCAGGCTGGGGAGGGGCGAGTCCGTCGCCGCACGCGAAGGCCGCAACGACCCCCGACCCTACGGGCCGCGAGCCCGCCCTGCGCCGCCGGCCGGGCCGAGGGAGCGCCGGGCCGGGGCCCCAGGGATGCGGGCCGCCTCACCTGCAGGTAAACTTGAGGGCGACGAGCAGCGCACAGCCGAGCGCCACGGCCCCGCAGAGCAGCTCGGGCCGCCGGCGCGCCATGAGGGAGGCGCCGCGCAGCCCGCGGCGGAGCCGGCCCGCCGAGGACGCTCCGGCCGGGGCCGGGCTGAAGGAGCCGGAGCCCGCGGGGCCGCCGCCGCCGCCACCCTCGTCCTCGGCGTCGTCGCTGCTGCTGCTGCTGCTGCCGCCGCCGCGGCCTCCGCATTCCGACATTACATGCTCCCTGTCGCCGGCTTTATACCGCCGCCGCCGCTTCGGGCCCGAGGGCCCGGCCCGGCCCGTCGCTCCCCAATCCCGCAGCTCGCCGCGCCCGCTAACCCGGACCCTCCACGTCAGCCCCACCGCGGTCGCGGCGCCCGCCCCCGCCCTCGGAGTCTGCGCGGACGCCGGCACCTCCCGGCGGGCCCGCCCCCCGGCGGACCCAGCCCTCCGCTCACGGAGTCTGCGCGTACGCCGATACATCCTGACAGCCACGCCCCCCGAGCGGGCCACGCCCCTCGCCCTCGGAGCCTGCGCGGACGGCCTCCCCGCAACTTGCGGCCCAGGGGTCGTCCCACAGGCCCCGCCCTCCGCCCGGGGAGTCTGCGCAGGCGCGAGTCGAGTCGGGATCCGCTCAGCTCGCGTGCGGGTGTTCTCTGACCCTCGGGGTGCCCGCTTGGCCTGCTGCATTTTAAGTGCCGTAATGACGACGGCATTCGTACCCGCGAGTCCGTCCAGGCTCCCGAGGACATAGATGCTGTTAATTATCTCCGCTCTATCGAAGGAAAATATGGGTAGAGTTGAGAAGTGTCCAAGGACCCAGGAGTGAGCAGGGCAGGAGAGGTCGCTCGGCCTCGGTTTGCACGTCTGTAAAATGGGAGTTATAGCAGTACCTCTGTCACAGGGTTGTTTTGAGGATAAATGAGGTAATTTATGGAAAGAAGTGAGTTCTTAATCTTAAATTACCGTAGTCTCCCAGTATCCACGACCTGCATTAAGCAAGCCTAGCGTCATCCCCCCTCCACCACAGCCCTTGGGGGAGGGTGTGGGCCACCTGTACTCCATAGATGGGAAGAAAAACCGATGCTTGGAAAAGTCACTTGCCCGAGGCCACAAAGCTAGTAGGCAAGAAATTCAGACCCAAAGGCAGGTCCCCCCCACCCCCAAGAAGCGGCTCCAGTGACCCACTGCTCTCCACACTTCCCTGACTCTGAAGGTTAGGTCCTTTCTAAATAGCGCTCTGTGATTATAAAGGACAAGTCAGGAATGAAAGGCGGGGGACAAGGGACAGGAGTCGTTTCCAGGAGGCAGAAGGACAGGTGTACCTGGGGCTAATAATTAAACAGCCCTGGGGGCCGCAGATCTCCGTAAGTGACTACGAACCAGGCAAACAAAACTGAGAGGGAACAGGGCAGTATGAGAGCAGGCAAAAAGCAAACAAAAAGCATGACCGGGAACCAGAAGTTAAGGTGAGACCTCCCCCCTGCCACGGGGCAGCTGGGTGAGCCTGGGGCCTGGTTTCCACGCTGTGAAACAGTGGCTACCTTGCTAGGGGGCCAGGACGTTGGATGTGTCCACCACTGAGGCCCAACATGTTGGGAGCTTATCTACACCTACCATTTTGCTATTTGTCTTACAGCTTTTTTTGTTGTTCCCTCTTCCTTCTTTTGTATTAAATGGATAATTGCTAGTATATTAATTCCTTTAATGATGTTTTTTAATGCTTATTTATTTTGAGAAGGGCAGAGAGAGAATCCCAAAACTCTGGGCGCCGTCGCATGAACTGTGAGATCATGACCTGAGCCGAAATCAAGAGTCAGAGGCCACCCAGCACCCTGCCCTTTAATGATTTTAAACCTTGTTGTCGTCGTACCCTTAGCAGTTGCTCTGGGGATCACTGTATACACTTTTTTCAGAATTTCAGAATTTCTACTTCAGATTTCTGCCATTCCAATTCCAGCATGATCTGGAAACTTCTCCAATATAGTTCTTTCCTCTTTCTGTTCTTGTGCTTTTATTACTTTTCCACCTATTATATTACAAACCTGGTGATACAGTGTTCTATTACTGTTTTATACAGTTTTGTTTTCATAGATGCCAGGAAAAAAACCTATGTGTAGGTTTTTTGATATTAACCTTATTTACCATTTCTAGTCCTCGATTTGTCCGTGTAGATCTGAGTTCAGTGGTGTATTACTAATGTGGTCAAACGCTACCCACCCCCCATTTCACTGTAGGTTGCTAGGACAGGATCTACCGTACACTTCTGTAAGACACCTGTCATTTGGACAGGCCTTTTGTAAGGTTCAAAGAACTTTTGCTGCCTGTGGGTTCTCTCGTAAGACCTACGAATACCTTGTGGCAATGCAACATGAGGTCTTACAGACCAGGAAACTACTAAGAGGAAACTAAGTTTCCTCTCCTCTGTCTAGACATCTGGCCGCTATGCCGACACCGGAATGTACTTCTGAAACGGATATATTCGTTTCTGAATATCCCAGGCAGTCAGGGTCAGGCTGCACGGCTACTCTTCACGGCTAAGTCAGCCCTAACTTGTCCACGTCAACCTGCCTGTGAGCTTTCGTGGCCACGTTTTCTATCATGAGCAGGTTGGTGGAGTTGGAGAAGGGGACGGGGAGATTATACACCATTTATATAAACCCTTTCTTAGAACCAGAGAGAAATAGACTCATTAACTTTTAAAGCTTCTAAGCATTTACCTAGCAAACAGGATGTGCCCGACAAGGTACGGGTAGGCACGTATTGCGGGGAGGGAAGCCGACGCCCTGAACCTGGGTAGTCTGGACAGTGGTGCCTATGCTTCCTGGAGACTTTGCGTCAAGACCCCAGAATGGGCTTTGCGGAAATAAGCATCTTTTCCATGCAACGAATACCCACAAGAAGCCTCTATTCTAAAAATTTTTTTTTAATCTTTATTTTTGAGAGAGAGAGAGAATGCGAGTGGGGGAGGAACAGAGAGAGAGAAGGAGACACAGAATCTGAAGCCAGCTCTGAGCTGTCAGCACAGAACCTGACGCGGGGCTTGAACCCACGAACTGCAAGATCATGACCTGAGCTGAAGTCGGATTCTTAACCGACTGAGCCCCCCAGGCGCCCCAAGAAGCCTATATTCTCATCTCTCCAGGTCAACTGAAGAGCGCGTGCGTCCTCGTCTCGGCCACTCACCGGATCTCAAACTTTAAGCTTCTAGCCTAGGCCCTGAACATTAAGACAACCAACAACTTTTTTTTTTTTTTTTAAGAGAGAGCAGGAAAGCCTGCGTGCACGAAAGCGGGAGAGGAGTCGAGGGAGAGAATCCCAAGCAGGCTCCATGCCCAGTGCAGAGCCCGACTCGGGGCTCGATCTCACCACCACGAGATCATGACCGGAGCAGAAATCAAGAGTCGGACGCTTAACCAATTGAGCCACCCAGGGGCCCCAAGACAACCAGTTTTTTAATCTGTAAACCGAAGAGACAGCTTTTTACCTCTGCTCTTCTCCCTGGAAAAAGGAGTTTGGAAGTGTGAAGAAGAAAACACGTAGTGAAAGCCTTCAGCCTGGAGAGACTTCGTAGAAAACACCACTACCAGTCTATTCTCCAGAAGACGTCACTGGTAACCGAGTATCTGTTCGGCAAACAGGAGACACTCCTGATGCATCCACCAAGTAAGACGGGTCCCGGCTGCCTTCCCGCGCACGGAGAGGGACCGGTCTGTCCTTCGAGGAGTCATGGGGGCCTCTTGCCCATCGTCCGCAGCCTCTGGTTCTCCTAAATGCTCTATGTGTCCCATCTCACCCCCAGCAACTGGGCCCTCCTCTCCACCCTGGTTGGACTCACATGCAGAACAAAGCCCCTTTTCTGTTACCCCCTGAAACCCGCTCATTCAAGGCTGTCACGAGGACGTGGCTTTGCCCGACGGCCGGGAGGCCGGTTACCTCGCAGCCCAGCAGATCCCTGGCTTCCAAGGCCATCCGCCGCTGCCCCCACCCCCGTCCCCAACGAGGACGGCACTGGGAACACCCTCAGGGCGCAGCAGCCCTCCCCAAGCCCTGCCGATGGCCCTTCTCCCCTAGCTCGCTGGGTCCCAGCCTCCGAAGCAGGTCAGGGTCCCAGAGACAGCTTAGCTCTGTCGTCGTCCCTGCCGGCCGTCCCGACCATGCCTTCGGGGCTCTTCCACCGGCCGACAACGCCGGTCATCTGCGGAAGCCCACGGCCCACACCTGAGTGAAGCACGGAAGAGCCCCACGAGAGCTCCCACGTGGCTGAGCAAGAGACGCTGCTCGCCACCCCGAATCTGGGGGAGCGCAGGACGGTGAAAAGGTGCTTTCGTGTCTCGTTTGCACACTGCCACTGACCGGTTAAATCCAAGTGTTGAGAAAAATCAAACTTTGTGATTTTAGGATGCAGTTTCATTAATTCTTTGTGGGCAAAGGACGACACCGGAAAATGAAAGACCTCTATATATAAAATGTTTATTACAGGCAATATTGGTCCATACACTACACAATACCAACAGTACAAGTGTAATCTTTCAAAATCATCATTTAAACAGCAAAAGACCAAGAAATAAAATTTGAGTCGACTGATTATTTTTCAAAATATTCTCAATGCACATTATCCTTAGTTCCCTTATTATAGTGAAACATACAAATACAGAAAAATACCCCATTTAACATGTACTAGTGTTAAATGGTTATTTGGCTTAAAATCTGAGTTAAGAAAATCCTTTTTAGCAACCTACGTACAGATAAGTAGCAAACTTTATTATATTAAACAAAGTCGTTCCATTTAAAACCTGTGAAGAATCTCATCCATCATGTGTTCTGACCCTAGTACGAGTGTCTACTCTCTCACCGCCGTGGTTCTGATCTGAAGGACCAACTCAAGGTGTCGTCTTAGACACAACCTCATCCTCTTCCCCAACTCGCTTCATCCAAAAGTCTGTTCAACAGAGGGCAGCCGGGTGGCGGTCACTTCGCCATGTGACGCCAAAGGTGCCACGAGTGTGTGGCCACGCCTGTCAAACAGCCCGTTTTCCTACCTACTGTGGGTTGCTGCTCAGGAGGTACGATAGACGCCAATACAAGCAGAAAGTCTGCGGCTTCCCTGCCACGTGCCTGAGAACACTTTCCATTTTCTGGTCAATGCTCTGATTAGGTGACATACATAAAAGCCGGCATATTAGTTTAAATCTTTAAACAAAAAACTATATTTTCCAAAGTCATTATCATTTGGGGCGATTAAGTGATCTTTTCTTGCTTTGTTGAGCTTCATCTTTAGGGCGTCCCTCCGCTCCTCCCACTCGTGCAGCTCCGCGTTGCCGTGTGCAAACTTACAGCCGCTTCCGTCCGTGCAGGTGCCGTTCATGTACCTGCGGGGCGAGTCAGCGCGGTGAGTGCCCGCGGGGGCCTCGGGCGGACCCGAGGAGCCCACCCTTCGCTAGCTCTGTGACGGGGCAGGAAACTCTGAGTCCAAAGCCTCACGCCTACCAAAGTGAGCGTTACACAGCCCTGACGTCCACAGGGGGAAAGTTAGCCCTGTTAAAGGGACGGGGTGAGAAACCCTGAGTGGTGGGGCGGGAGACTCCCTCCCTTCCTGCTGCAGTGGCAGGAAGTCAGATGTGGCAGTGAGAAGAGAGACCTGCAGTGGTTCGCGTGTCACGTGGCTCTCGCACGTGGATCTAATTGGGGACACTGAATATAAAGAGTGATTTAACAAAGTCAGGAGCTCTTCAAAATCATCTGGGTTTTTTGGCTACAAAATGTCCTAGGTCCCCTTAAAGGAGCGACAGTAACGTTTTCCTCTGACCCGAGCGAGCCCCACATACGCACGTGCCCAGCAGCTCAGAGGCAGTTTCGGCACTGCCAAACGCCCAACCGCGGGGCAGGTTGTGGTGAGCCACCGCCCTGGACGACTGGAAGGCGCTCTGGGCAAACGTGCGCAAACGTGCCTCTCCCTTCGGTCCTCTTAAGACCTTTCAGACCCCGACGGGCAGACTGGTGAACCTCTCTGCGTGACCGCGGAGGAGTGAGGAAGTGTGCCCAATCCGAGCAGCCAGGGTCGGAAGGCCGCGTCCCCCGGGCGAGCCCTGCGCGCTGCCCTCGCGGCCGGGGAGGGGCGGGCGCCCGCCGTCCCCGCGGGGCGTGCGCACCTGTCGCAGACGCGGAAGCAGCCCGTGGGGAAGCGGTGCTGCCAGCAGTACCGGTCGTCCTCGGTGTGGAACACCTTCTCCTTGTGCTTCTCCGAGGAGATGTGGCCCTGCCACTGCTTCTCGCTGTTGCAGTTCTTGCCGCACATCCAGCAGTGGAAGTCCGCCTGGAGCGCACGGGGCACGCGCGTCCCGTCAGGGGGCGCGGCCTGCGTCCCTCGACAGCCCCGCGCTGCTCGGGGAGGGCCCCGGGACCCGAAACCACCTGACCTGCGACCCAGACTCTGTTCTCGGGGAGCCTGTCTGGGCTGGGCAGGGCAGGGCGGCAGGGGGGAGGGGGGGGAGCCAGGCAGGAAAACAAAGCTCGAGGTCGGAAACAGGACCAAGGACCCCGACCCTGGGAGGCGGGCCGGGACACAGGCAGCAGAGAGCGGGGGTGACGGACTCGGCCAGGGTCCGGGAGGTCTCTGGCAGGGAGGGGACAGGGGCTGGTGTGCAAACAAGGACGTCTGTGGGAAGGTCGCGGGGCCAGGTTCGCACGAGGACCCGGGGAGGATGGACACTGTGAGGCACGCCACAGAGAAGACGTGAGAGCCCGGGCTCTGCAGCCGCACAGGGACCGGCAGCCACCCCATCCAGGGCCCGTCAAGTGAGCCTCCTGCTGTGGGCCAGACTCATGCCAGGGACCAGGGATGTGCGGCCGCTGAGAAGACACTGCCCCGGGGGCACGGGCCCCCACAGAAGGAACTGTGCTCTGGTCGCTGTAGGTACGACCGCGGATGCAAGCTGTAAGGTCTGAGCAGCGGTTCCCAACCGCCCTGGCTAAGAATCGTCTCCGACCGGGGAAGAACAGACTCCTGGAGACGTCCCATGAGATCGTGACTCGCTAACTACATCTGGGGGACAGATGAAGAGCCACCTGCTTGAACAGCCCAGGTAAATCTCACGACCCAGGAAGTCCAGGTGACCCTGCACTGGGAACACAGGAGCACGGTGGCAAGGGAGTCAGCGCCACACCCCGGCACAGGAGGTGGACTTCACAGGGCACATCCGCGGGCACACACGTGGGGCAAGGCCAGGCCACAGGTGGGACCCGGTCCAGCTGAATCAATTACTGGGAGGTGCCAAAGTAGAAAACAAGAAATAGGACACGAGATAATATACTCGCCTATGTCCTCTTTAAAAATCAAGCCAGGCAGGGGCGCCTGGGCGGCTCAGTTGGTTGAGCATCTGACTTTGGCTCAGGTCATGGCCTTGCCATTTGTGAGTTCGAGCCCCGTGTCGGGCTCTGGGCTGACAGCTCAGAGCCTGGAGCCTGCTTCGGACTGTCTCTCTCTGTCTCTGTCCCTCCCCCGCTCGCACTCTTGTCTGTCTCTCTCAAAAATAAACAAACATTAAAAAAAAAAAAAAAGCCAGACAGAACTATAGATCAGGAATAAATACGTCAAAGAAAAGCAAACACAACCTGGCAACTACACACTGGACCCGGTCCCTCCGGGAGGGGAGCACACGGGGTTCCAACCCTGCGACACTTTATTTATTCCACAGAAGCAAATACAACAAACTGCTAATGTGGTAGCTTCAAAATGTTCATTATATTATCCTTTGCTTTTATAAAAAATTGTAAAAGGAAACCGAAACAGTACAAAACCACAGATGACTTAACGTCTCCACTGAACCCTGGCGCCAGAGGCCAGACGCCGGCGGGTAAGGCGGGAGTAGGGGCGCAGCACCCACGTTTCCCGAGCAGCTCCTGGGGCCCGGCACTGGGCTGAGTGCTCCAGGACCCCGCCTGCTCTGCTTCCCCGCCACGGCCCCACTCAGGGGTGCTCGAGAACCCGCCCTGGGCCCGCAGGCTAGTAAGGGGGGCGCGAGCACTTGGGCTCAAAGTCCTCTGGCTCCAAAGTCAGGAACGGCATTTTCTAGAATCGGGAGCCGTAAACTGGGGGCCCGCGGCCAGCAGGGGGAGGAGGGCAGGCAGCAGGGAGCCGGGATGGGAGCAGGGGGAAACAAAGGACAGGGAGGCGGAAGGACCGTCGGGACTCACGGTAACTTCGGCGTAATCTGTCGGCATGTGATTTGTTTTCCGTTTTCCTTGTTTGACTGACCGGCTGCATCATCGCTTTTTTCATTCTTTTGACTCTTTAGCCAGAGCTCATAAAACTGCTCCATATCTTGAACTAAAGAAAAACGAGTCATTTTCAGCAGCGGGTTGGAAACCACACAGGATCAGGCACACCTTTCGTATCAAGGGGCGAACATTTGCAAGAAGAAAGCGAGAGGGTGGAACGGAGACGGGTTAGGGAAGGCGCGGAGAGGGGCCACGTCCACGCAACGGGTCAACTCCAGTGAGTAGGAACTCAAATTCGGGACTGTCGGACCGCAAACACTGGTTTTCACACGAATTAACTCCTCCCTACGTGTGCAAGACACTTTGGGGGTGTGTTGAAAACCCAGTAACCATTCTAAGGATATTGTTAAAAATAAAACAAGCCTCACACTGCTTCACGCTGCCCCTGGATGAATACTCGTGATCACTGCCGCGACCTCACGGCCACTTATGCAGCTCGGGGCCCAGGGCGCATACGCCCGTCACCCTCTACTGAGAAAGATGAGCACCTCGCTACCACCGGGACCGTGATTCTGACCCTGACAGGAGCCCGTCGAGTCAAGCCACCGTCCCCGGGGACTCACACGCTGGGGTGCAATTTACAACAGCACAACCGTGACCAGGTCCCGGGCGGTGGCTACAAGCTGCTCCCTACAGTCAGTCCTGTCAAGGGCCAACACCAGGCTTCTCAGCCTCGGCACTGGTGACATTCCGGGCCAGATAATTCTTCGCCGTGGGGGGCTGTCCGGCTAACGGGATCCCCAGACTCTACCCACTGGGCGCCAGGAGGACATCCCACCCGAGCCACAGCCATAACAACGTCTTCGTTGTTCAGCCGACTTCGGCTCAGGTCATGATCCCACTGCTCATGAGTTCGAGCCCTGCATCAGGCTGTGTGCTGACAGCTCAGAGCCTGGAGCCTGCTTCGGATTCTGTCTCCATCTCTCTGCCCCTCCCTCACTCACCCTGCTCTCTCTCTCAAATATAACACGTAAAAAATACATACATATCTTTTTAAATCAGTTTCGTTGCCTGCCCAGGTGTTCCTCGCAACACACCATCAGACCAGGAGGAGAGATAAACTAGACATCCTTCATTCAGACCGGCGGCAGCAGGAACCGCTGCCGGAACCCTGGGGCGCAAGAACACATGTCCCTCCTCCAAACAAGACGGTGGGAAGGAGTTCCCTCCACACGCCCCCCAACGTGAGCGCTGGTTAAACACGGCAGGTGACCCGCTTCAATCCGACTGGGTCACGCGATTCAAGGACGGCAGACGTACAGCCGCTGGCAAATTTCCATCGGCTGACTAGAGACTCACCGCCACCGATGCCTGCCCTTGCGGCACAGCCTTTCTGACCGAAAGCGAAAGGCTGTCCGAGGCTCCTCTCAAAGCCTCCCACAATGGACCTGCAGTGTGACTGAGACAGACACGCTCTCCCCGGGCCTTTGAATCTGAGCCTGTTCTCCCAGTGAGGTCTCCCTGAAGAAGCCTTCGATTCTAGCCTGATTTTGGCGGGGCCGGGGGGACCGGTCACGACGGGAGCGGACGGTCTGACGCAGGCAGTCAGGAAGGACTGAACACCCCAGACCGCCTGGCAGGAACACGTGTGTGTCACAGGCAGCCCTGCGTATCGGTAGCCGGCCCGGCCCCAGGCACACACGGAGCAGACGTCAGGCTCTGCTCCCCTGACTGAAGGGCACAACTGTTTGGCGTGAGCCGCTCCCCACGTCCGCGGTGAGCTGGCATGTTTCCAAGGAGGAAGGAGCCCTCCCGGGAGGCGAGGCTTCGGGGCGACAGGCCACCGCCAGGACAGCAACTTACTGCCATTCTCCTTCATGTAGGTCCACACGTCCCGCTCCTCGGGGCTGTGAGCAAAGGAGCAGTTCCCAACATACTGGCATTTCTTCCCGGAAGCGATATGATTGCACAGCTGGACACGAGGGAAAAAAAAAAGGTTTAAGAGCACTGTCAGTAAAACCGCCTAATTTTTACAGCTAGGCCAAACAAGCATTGTTCTCTGTGCTAGCACTGAGTAACAGAATTATTAAACAAGATTATTTTCACTGTATTCAAATGGACTCTAAGCCCGACACACAGGAGATGATATTAAGCTTTCTATCTCAAACTTTTTCAAAAGAAAACCTGCAACAGAGAAAAAGAACGGCACTGGGAGACCCTCCCTGATTCAGAGTATCCGCGTTCAACACAGCAGAGCGCCTGATCTCCACGGAGCACCTCTCTGGCCCCCTCGGTCTGACGGCTCCCGCACTCTCCCTGCCTGACGCCCACCAAGCCTCCCTGCCAGCTCCCGGCAGGCGGCAAAGAAACCGCAGGTACTAAACAGTGTCGGGAAACCTCTCGGACATTCGGCTCGCTTGTAACCGATACCGGCCGCTAACCTCAGCCGTCGTTCGGGATGCGCTCTCTGGAGACAATGATGACACTAGCCAGGCCGTCCAGCTACACAGCGTTCAAATAATACCTCTTTGGGTATTTGCGTTGAGTTTTTACAAAGTAAACACAGGGAAACTGGTAGGATAATGAAGTGACAGCGATCAGCAGGACGCGACGTCCCTGAGAACCACAACTATCAAGACAACCTCCGTCACCAAGACAGCTCACTCCTAAGTGGCATCGATGCACTTGTGTGGACAGAGCACACCCCCTCGTACGAGCAACTGTCAGCGTAGCGTGCGCCGCGGCAGGAGCCGGCCTAGGCGTGAGTCACCCCATCCCAGAGGCTCAGCACCAGTTTTTGCTAACAGTCTAAAAGCAGTCAGCCCGTAACCCTGCAGGTTTCCTCCCTTAGACCAACGTCCAGGGCCCCACCCTTCCAATCTTCCGTAAAGGGAAGCCCCAGCAAGTACTCAGTCGGGTCTTACTAGGGAGACCTGCACCATAGTCTTTCAAAGTTCAGTGACGAGGAGCAGGCGGAAGAGAAGATAAAGGAGACGAGGCCGGCCACCGTGCTGGGTTTTTACATAACAGCATCTCATGTCATCTTCCCTATGACGTAAATATTCCCATTTATAGAGGAGCAAACTGAGGCCGAGGCACTTGACCAGGGCCCTTCTGGCAGACTCTGAAGCCCATTCTCTTTCCACCTCACCATCCTGTCTACACACATATACACACAGAGTATTATCCCTTCTTTTAGAAAAAGGATCCCGTAGCAATAAAGAGAGAAACAAGGAAACGAGCTCCTGTGACACCGCGCGGCAGCACGGCATGTTCGAGATTAGTGACGAATAACCAGAAGTCCCGGCAGCTGAACTAAGACCCTTCTCAGCCGCCTTCCTATTAACAAGGAATGAGGAGAACACCCATCATCTCTTCTTTGAAAGCAGGAGGTATCAGTGGTGCCAATAAACCCTCTTCCCCTCCTCCGAGGCCCACCGATTGCATCTCTCAGATCAGGGTGTCTAAAACCACTGTGGATGAAATGCCACTGTACCGCCCCCTTCGGAGACTGACCGGGGAACCCATGTAAGGCGACAAAATGCAAGGCACCCTGGGTGATGGGAAACCAATGTGCCTCTTCCTTTACTCTGTTGGGCAATTCAGAGAGGGGGGGCCTCGTCTACGGCGGGGGGGGGGGGCCTGCGACCCATCTCACTGCTTCTCTGGGCAAACTTCTCCTCCTGTCTCCGCCGGGGCAGAAAGTTGACTACTTGTCAATGCTCCGAGCATCCCCGTCCACTCGCACAGGGAAACCCCCACTCTCGGGAAGAGTCAAGTCCAGAGCCAGCTCAAGCGGTTCGCTCGGACAGCCATCTGAAAGGCGCGTAAGGCCCCAGAGGGTACCGAGACGCGGGCACCTCAGGAATGAAACACTACCCTCACTTTAAGTCGGTCTGGTATTTCCCTTCCGAGGGTTTTTGAAGAACACGTGCCTCCAACACCAAACGTTTCTCCTGGGGCTACTTTAGGAAATCCTATAAAGTGGGGTATCTTTTAGCGAGGATCCATCAGCTGAGTCAAAGCGACCGATCTACACTGTTCAGAGTGACAGAAGGCCTTGAGTGTGACATCACAGCCAAGGAATCAAACTGCGATGAAACTCTCTCCCACTCACTCCCAGAGTCATTCATCTGAGAAATAAGTCAAGTCATGCCCGTAATTACTTCCCGAGTTCACCGTTTCCTTTTTCCAAGTAACTGCTCTAATCCCAGTCCATCCGAAAACCGGCATCACAGAACCACACACGCGAGAAGGGAAGGAAAGCAGGACCATTCAAAAATTGTGCTATTCCAACGAGCACCCAAAGGCCCCCAAGTTTCATTCTGAATCACCACTACTTTCTAAAGGTTTGAAACGCCTAATAAAGAAAAATGGCTTAAAAATTACGTATGTACATCAAACTGCAAAGGCATTTGTTTCTTTGTGGGGAGAGGACGGACGTTCATCCACTTCTTACGTTCGATGGACATCACTCTCATGGCGCGCCGCTCTCTGGTCCACCTAAGAGACATGGAGTTCAGAAAAAACAAAGACACACTGGCACAGGGCAGAATATAAGGGCACAGGTACAACGTTGGTACCTGAAGGACCGGAGGTTTTTCTCAACCCTTCTAAAAGAAACGCCTTATGATTCTGTCGTTTTATTTCCTGTTGATATTTGTTAACAAACATTCCCTATGAACCCCGAACAAAGAACCGATAAGGAAAGATCAGGAAAGACCCTACTGAATCTTGCTGAATTCTCATCTATGAAATCCTCGACAGTTCTTCGTTTTTGCTTTGCGATCACTCCTACGTGATCTACTTTGCTCTGCTCTCTTCAAAGTCAATCTTTTTTTCTTATATGTACGATTTTATACCCAAGTCACAGAGAATTATGAAACAGGCATCGCTTACATGCACGCACACGCACACACACATGCGCGCACAGACGCACGCATACACACAAACGCACTACTTACGAGTGCCTTGCTTTTGCGCTACAATATTTTCTGTTCTTATCCGGTTCAATGACTTGACCATTTCTCAGACACTGAGCACACACAAATTTTATCTTCATATTAAGAGATCCAGGCATTAGCTGATTGCCTAGTACCTGAAACAATTAAAACAGAAGTTTTACTTTTAACAGAATACCAGCTTTCTGAGAACAAAATACTGAATTGCCACATATATCTTTTCTCATAAAAGCATACAATTTCTGGTTGTCTAGTTTGATGAGTTGACCATTCTGTACACTATCTGATAACAAGATCTCCAGTTCCCCACCCAAACGCAGGGGAATATGACAGAAGCATATCTGGCTTTGTGAAAGCCAGCTCTGAAGGGTGACGACTAGGATTCTGGGGGTGGGGAGAGAACGGAGAAAGCGCTTCTGCCAGGTGGGAAGCAGAACCACGAGCAGGGTTAACCTCCCTTACTCCCGGGGTCCCCACGGTCCAAGCACCCGCCTGTTTTGCCAATTAAACCGAATAAGAAAACTGTATCCGGCGGTCTTGGTAAGTATCAAGGGATGCCGGATTTTTTTCTTTTTTTCATGACGATCAACTAAAATTGGAACTTTTTTCACATTAACAATAACTCAGTCAATCAGCAGTAAGAAAGCAAGCTGACTCTAAGTGGAAACAAACTACCACATCCGCCAAATGACCTCCATGAAGCCGCTCCAGAAAAGACACCAAATGCAGAAAGTATAGGAGGGAAAAATACCTGAGCTCCAGGTGCGTTGGCTTCCAGATTTTGCCAATACCGTTTAGATTCTTGAGCGATGGCATCGTGCGAGATACCTGGGAGATGCACAAGCCTTCCTTCAGACTCGCCCCCTGCGCATCGACGGCCCGCCCACCCGATCACAGCCTCGACTCGGCCGTCACCCCCTCGTTGCGTAATCCGCCACCAAAGGTGAACGCACGGCAGGTCCCTCTTTTTCACAAGGGAATGTTTACAAATACAGCTGTCGGAGCCTTCTAGGGAATCTCTCCTCCTCCCAAAAGCACGCTCCGCGCATGAACTGGTACCCGCAATCAATCACATGAGGCCATACTGAAAATAAGCCACTCTAAAAACAACAGTGTATAGCTGAGGACAAAATCAACAGTGTTGCCATATCGCCATGATGGAGGACCGTCTCTGATACTGTTTTGTCAAACCCGGACTGCTTGTGAGGAAACGATTTTTTCAAATTAAGTTTTTAATCTTAATTCCAGTACAGTGAACGTACAGCGTTAGATTAGTTTCAGGTGTGTATCAGCTGATTCAACATTTCCATACATCACCCAGCCCTCCTCACGCGCACCCTCCTTGATCTCCGTCCCCTGTTTCACCCCCCCACCTCCCCACCTCCCCTCTGGTAACTATGTTTGCCCTACAGAGTTCAGAGTCTCCTGCTTGGTTTGAGGAGCCTTTTTTTTTTTTTTTTTGTAATTTTTAAAAAATGTTTAGTTATCTTTGAGAGAGAGAGAGACAGAGCGCAAGTTGGGGAGGGGCAGAGAGAGAGATGCACACAGACTCTGAAGCAGGCTGCAGGCTCCAGGCTCCGAGCTGTCAACACGGAGTCCGACACGGGGCTCGGACCCAAGAGTCGAGAGATCATGACCTGAGCCGAAGTCGGACGCTTAACCGACTGAGCCCCCAGTTCTAGGCTTGTGATCAAAACATCTCTGGAACAGACAGAGAAGAATCGCCACCACAACGGTGACCCCCACCTGTGTCATTCTGCAGTATCCAGACCTTCAGCTCCACGAGACTGTGCGCATAAAAACACTCGTCTTCCCGTAGGCAGCCGTACCGAACCTCATGGCGACATAAGTCAAGCTGACACTGACCATGAAAAGAACGTATTTTGGAGTATTTTACTGTTGTCTCTCGCAAAATGTGGACAAGGCACCTAAGATAAAAATGGAGTGACAGGTTACTGTTCTGCCCTGACTTTTTCAAAGGAAAATAAATAAGTAAATCTATACTGTCAAGTTCTAGACTAAAAATACATGTTAAATCTTTACCCGAAAAACAAATCGCTTTACACAAATATTGGATTAATGGGGGAGGGGCGATAATTATACCATAAATTAAGCCATAAAATACTACAATCCATGTCATGAGAAGCTACAAATCAATAATGCCGTTTTGTATTAAACATTAATTTCATCAATCACTTAAAAATTCCCAGCAAAATACACTAGCAGACATTTTTAAATAGTCCTCATCTTTCCAAACAGCAGTAATGAAAGCACAGGGGTAAAATGCCTGGGCACAGACTACTCTGGTTTTATTTGGGTCTACAGACAGAATCTATTGCGTCACTAGAAAAATTAGAAACTACCAACATACTTATTGTCTTCAAACTCATGCTTTGTAACCGGGTGAGAACAAGAAGTAGAATTATCTTTATTTCTTTTACTTATCATTCTAGGCTTATGATCAAAACATTTCTGGAACAGACAGAGAAGAAGAATTACCACAACAACATAATACAAAATAGAACTTTTGTACCATACTTATGCACATACTCATACATTTCAAACTGAGGTCAATTAAGATTTCACATGAACGTTCTGCGTTCTTTCGGACACTGGGAGAAGCGGCTGTGGACTGAGTGAGCGCTCACCGTGAGGCAGGACGCGTGCTTTGGTATTTTATATTTTGGGACTTGCAAGTCAGAAAGTATCACCAATTTTATAGCAGAAAGTAAGGCGTGGAGCTAGTACCTCACAAAGGAATATAAACTCTCCAAGATGCTCTTGGAGAAGTCTGAATACAGTGAGGTTGATCTTTCCGTCGCCACCAAAGAAGGCCTCTCTACTGAACGCTCCTTTCCGCTCCAGCGTCCAGATATCTATCTCCTCTTGGCAGTAAGCAAAGGTGCAGTGGCCTGAGTACCTACATTCCTCCTCAGCAGCAACATCTGGAAAGACAGACCATGAAAAGACACTTAAAACGTGGCCAGTGGTTTTTTTTGCCTCTTTTTTTTTTTTATTGTTTTATTTATTTCCGAGAGACAGAGAGCGCACGAGCGGGGAGGGGCAGAGCGAGAGGCACACAGGATCTGAAGCAGGCTCCGCTGGCAGCAGAGAGCCCGACGCGGGGCTCGAACTCATGAACCGTGAGATCGTGACCTGACTCAAGTCGTGTGCTTAACTGACTGAGCCACCCGGGTGCCTCTGGCTGTTGTTTTTCCAAAGTTAGTGACTGTGAAACATGTTTAGGGCACCCTCTGAACCTCTAGAACTCACGGAGAGCTTCAAGCAATGATACACATTTTACTGTACAGGAACGGTACTAACTCTAAACAACAGCACGAAGGGTCTGAATTATTTTTATTTCTGACAGGAAAAGGCTCTCCCATACTCCACCTAAGTTTAAAAAATCACCTAGAGGGGTGCCTGTGGCTCAGTGGTTGAGCATCCGACTTCAGCCCGGATCAGTATCTCACGATTCGTGAGTTTGAGCCCCATATCAGACTCGCAGAGCCTGCCTGGGATCCTCTGTTCCTCTCTCTCTCTCTGCCCCTCCCCTGTTCACTCTCCATCTCTCAGAAATAAATAAAACATTAAAAAAATAAAATAAAAAATCACTCAGAGACGTTCAAAGTACGTTCAGATGAGGCAATGTGACAAATGAATACACGAAGTTCTCTCAAAAGCAACTTAAAAGACCAACACATTCAAAGCCTCAGTTCAGTGTTCTGATTCTGTTTAGACTCAGCCCGGGAACCTAAAGTGTGAGATGGTTTTCTGTTTAAAACCCGGCCAAAGCCTGGTTTCCATAAACATCCATAACACAGAGGCACTGTAAGAAGTTACAAACAAAGATGAAAATAACATAAAAAGTACAAACGTCTCAATCCAAGGAACTTTTAAATCTACTCACACATTTTTTTTTAATTTTTTTTTAACATTTATTTATTTTTGAGAGACACAGAGACAGAGTATGAGCAAGGGTAGGGCAGAGAGAGAGATACAGAATCCAAAGCAGGCTCCAGGCTCTGAGCCGTCAGCACAGGGCCCGACACGGGGCTCAAACTCACAGACCGTGAGATCATGACCTGAGCCAAAGTCGGCCGCTTAACCGACTGAGCCACCCAGGCGCGCCTACACACACATTTTTAGGGGCGCCTGGGTGTCTCAGTCGGTTGAGCATCCGACTTCAGCTCAGGTCATGATCTCGAGGTTTGTGGATTTGAGCCCCGCATCGGGCTCTGTGCTGATGGCTCAGATCCTGGAGCCTGCTTCGGATTCTGTGTCTCCCTCTCTCTCTGCTCCTCCCCAGCTCGCACTCTGTCTCTCTCTCTCCCACTCAAAAATACATAAAGTTAAAAAAAAAAAAGTAACTCTACCTACACATTTTTAATAACAGTAATACTGGTACCATTATAATAAATGCAGCAAATCATTTATCGCTGATGTAACGCACACCAATTAAGTAATTACAGTACATACCTTTACATATATAATAAGGTCCTTCATAATTTGTTTTTGTTGGTCTTGGGCGTATTTTTTTCCATGATTTATCTTCAACATTCTTTATTCTACCAATTAAAATATCTTTCTTACATTTATGATCTAGATTAGCGTGGTAAGTGAAATCCATTAACTTAGGGCCTGGAAAAGACGTACGACAGGATTGCTCACAGGCGCAAAAAGCGACGTGTCATCTTACGGGCACATTTACAAGCAGGTGCGAACAGACGGCTATTGATTATTAAATTCCCACAAAAATCCTACTTTTATAACCCCCGAACGTAAATAAGCTGCTGAAGTAACTGGTGCCTTTTATATGCTATTTGTCAGAGAACACGGAGTTTTATTCAACACACCAAGCGCCCTCAGAACACACTCTTATTTAACTATGAGGACAGGAATATACACGACTAAGAAAGAAAATGAACTGAGGCTCCGGGTTAGGATAAGTTGTGTTTACACCACCTGACTTAGGGGTAAAGGTATGAAACACACCAACAGAAAACACCTGAACTTTATCTACGCCGTATCAAATGCTGGCCTTCTAAGGCTTCGTTTCTATTCTTGCTTTATTTGAACATGGTCACGTCCTTGAACGTATACATAGAACATGAAGAATTTCATAAACATTTCAGTAATATTTCAACAGCAAGTAAGGTACTCTAGTCCATATAATTGCATAAATGAAATTATATCCAATAAGAGCCGACTTATCCCATCCAGCACTCAACCAGGGACGGGAAAACCTCAGGAGCTCGTGTTTCCCACTCGTTCGTATGAATCCCGAACTCTCAGACTATCGACTAGCTCAGTACCGCCAGCTCCTCTGTTTGGTCCTCACCTGATTTTACAAAACACATTTGACAAGCTTGTCTCAGTTCATGGGTTCCTTCTAGGGGGTGTCTGGGGGTCCCCGACGAAGGTGGTTTAGTAACTGCGCTTCCAAAGAAGTTTCCAAAGTCATTTCTAGGGTGGCTTGAAATTCCCAGGAAATTCTCAGGAGCAAACAAGTTGCCTGGTCCATTCATCTGCAAGAAGAAGAAGAAGAAGAAAAAAAAAAAAAAAACAGAAAAAAAAGAAAAGAACAGCCAACGAATATTGCACTCTCACTACAGAAGGAAACACACGTCTGAACAACAAGACATTCTTCCCGTACTGAAGTCGGCACTAGTCTGCGGCTGCTGTGCTGCTTCTAGTGAAAACCTGTTTCTTTCTAGGTCTTCGGCTCTTAGGGTCCCTAGGCCCCTCCCCCACCGTCCTGGCTCCTCCGTGAGCTGTCAAAATAACAGTGATGGCTCTGGTCGGACTGCACGCACTGTCCGCGTGCCCTCATCTCATCTTCCCTGCCGGGGTTCTGCGGTGTAAAGCCTCTCGCGCTGTGTGCCATAGCGAGGAACCTCGGCCCGGCCCGGGCTTACGCGCATGGCATTTGTCACTGGCCGCCCCACGAGGGTCTTATCTCACCCCCAGGTCCCCTGGCACACGCGCGATGTCAGGGGGGCCATCGCGTCCACTCGAGCAACTCCGTTACTTAAGACAAAGACCTACTACGTTCAATTTAAGCGATGTATTTACGAAAGAGGAAGTGGCACTTACAAGTAAAAGGGAGGAATTACTGCCGCTAAGCGCTGTTCCCTCTCTAGAAGTTGAGGTGGACAGATCTAAAATAATAAAAACACTTCAACAGACCTCGTTCTAATCACGTCACAAGCACATCAGGGCTCAGTGGCTGACTACGCTTCCCCCGTGTCACTTTCCCTCCCGCTTCCAAGGAACTTTCTTGCTCATTGTGGACACTTGCAGAGGACAGGGGATGCTCTCCTTCCCTCTGGAAACTTCCAAGGGCATACATAACCCTCAGGCAAGCCTACATAATAAGCCGTTTTCGGAGACATTAGCTAAAGCAAGGCTACTGACTGGGGCTGTTAAAAAGACTAAGGAAATAACTCAGATCCCAAACGGGAACGAGCGCCCCTGCAAACGACGGAGCAGGAATCCATGGCGACACTGAGGAAATTAATAAGGCGCAACGACTCTCTTTTTCCCAGGCTGCCCCCCGACTGTCTTCTCTCCGCCCTCTGCTTCCCACAAATTTGTTTTTTTTTCAGGTGTCGATCTTTAAATCGATCGTTTTGATTTTTCTCCCTTTCACCACGTAGCAATGCCTTAGAAAAAGAGGAGGCTCTGGATCGGTACTGTTTAAAGCATATATTAAAGAATCACAGAGGCAGCAGCCAGACCGAAAACTCAGCAATCTCTTGCAAAGCTAAGGCACCACGCACAGTCTGGGGACCTCCGGGGATGAACCCTAAAGCAGACAGCTCTTAATTCTACAGGTCAAATTCTGAATAATTCTGGCTTCGATTAGTCTTAACTATTTGCCTCGTTCAGAATTTACAAGGATAGCCTGCCTTTAAGACTCTTGAGGATGGGGTACGACTTTCTTGGAAACATGCTAAAAGCCATTTTGCCCCCCAAAACAATAGACACCCGGCTTAACAAACTATCTTGTTTAAAACACAAAACACAAAAATAAGTGCCACGTATGTTCCTATGTAGCCCGTGCTCCTTAGCCTCCGGAATGGCACAGTCAGGCCCAGGCAAATTCAAACTACGATTGAGTTTTTATATTTTCAACAACAATGAAAATAATTCAAGTATCAACTACCTAAAGTTAGTTACGAAACTGCCAAACACAGACTGCCTTCTTTAGAAAACGAACTGGGGTTATTTACACAAACGGCTCGATTCTTACCTCGCTTGGAATCACTCATCGAAAACGAATTTAAAGAAGAGCAGAAATCTTCCAAGGATGAGGTCAAAGGTGGATACAGTTCTGAGAAGGAGGGTGGAGGGGCGTACCTCGCACCAATGGGCAACGTGCCCAACAGAGATGCCGAGAAAGGCATGCTAGGGGGGACGCTGGCTGCCGGGAGGGCTCCTCGGACTAAAGCTGATGGCTAGAAAAGAAAAAAGACTTTCTTAAAACCCAGGAAACTCGACTACGAGTAGGCCACACCGCTCTGAACATCAGCGTACAGAAACAAATTACTGCACTGGGTAATGACGTAACAAAGCTAAAGTCAGCAGCGAGACTCGACAGAAGAATCTAGGTTACTGGGGTGCCTGTGTGGCTCAGGGTGGTTGAGCGTCCAACTTTGGCTCAGGTCATGATCTCACAGTTTGTGAGTTCGAGCCCTGCGTTGGGCTCTCTGCTGACAGCTCAGAGCCTGGAGCCTGCTTCGGATTCTGTGTCTCCCTCTCTCTCTGCACCTCACCTGCTCATGCTCTGATTCACTCTCTCGAAAATAAATGTTAAAAAAAAAAAAAAAAAAAAAAGAATCTAGGCAACAGAGTGTCTTTCTTTCCAAGCTCACTTTTAAAAAAGGTTCAAGATCTCAGGAAACAACAGATGTCGGCAAGGATGTGGAAAAAGGGGAACCTCTTGCACTGCCGGTGGGAATGCAAACTCGTGCAGCCGCTCTGGTAAACAGTGAGGAGGTTCCTCAAAAAATTAAAACTAGAACTACCCTACGACCCAGGAATTGCACTGCTATGTATTTACCCAAGGGATGCAGGTGTGCTGTTTCGAAGGGGCACATGCACCCCAATGTTTACAGTAGTGCTATCAACAACAAATGATGGGACGAGCCCAAATGTCCATCAACTGACGAATGGATAAAGAAGATGTGGTTTATGTATACAATGGAATACTACTTGGTCATGAAAAGAGCGAAATCCTGCCATTTTCAACAACGTGGACGGAATTGGAAGCTATTATGCTAAGCGAAATTAGTCAGAGAAAGATAAATATCATGATTCATTCATATGTGTAATTTGAAAAACTTAACAGATGAACACAGGGGAAGGGAAGGAAAAATAAGATACAAACAGAGAGGGAGGCAAACCATAAGAGACTCTTAAACACAAAGAACAAACTGAGGGCTGATGGGGGCGCAGATGAAATGGCTGATGGGCACTGAGGAGGGCACTGACTGGGAGGAGCACTGGGTGTCACGGGTAACAGATGAATTGCTGGGTTCTACTCCAGAAGCCAAGACTACCCTGTATATTAACTAACTTGAGAATAAAAAAATTAAATTAAAAAAAAAGGCAAAAGGACTAGAACAGACCTACTTCAGAATCCCAAAGAAATGCACGTGAATACTTTGTGGGGGGCAGAAAAGGGTCAGGGTATGACGTCCATGCAATATGGTCTCAGACCAAACGTGACATTCGCGCTTCGCTCCCTTCTGATTCCTTACCCTCCCCTGCCCAGGAGGCTCAGAAGAAGTGGCTTTATTAAAGAGGAACCGTGTAGGGGCTGCGGGAGAAGGAAAGAGCTCAGAGAAGGGAGCCGGAGAAGCCGGAAACACTGGGCCATCTTTCTCGGGACGTGAATTTATGATCTCAGGGGGCACACGGAACGCTGCCCGTCTCCTCCCCGATCCCGGTGACGAGTTACTGAGGGCTTCCATGTGCCTTCTCAGTGCTGATGCAAGATATATTCTATCTATTTATTCTTAAACTTTCAAAGATGCATCCTACCTACTGTGATCGCCATTGTACAGACGAGGAAACCGAGGCACTGAGGGGAAGAGATGAGGTAAGGCACCCAAGACCGCAGAGGCGGTAAGAATCAAACCCAAACAGCATCAAGTACAGGCCAGTGAACTCCGCACGGACACCGTCGACTCCAGCCTCACTGGCAACCAGCCCTGAGTTTCTCCCCATCCCCCTCCTCATCACGGTACTGCTGCTACTGCTATTTTAACACATTTGTGGCAGGGGTGGGGAAACTTTTCCTGGGAAGGACTGGATACGAAGCATTTCAGCCTTTGCCAGCCACACAGTCTCTGTTTCAACGACTCGGCTGTGTTGCTGCAGTCCGAAAGCAGCCACAGACAATACCGAAGTGAATGGTCGTGGCTGTGTTCCAATAAAACTTTATTGACGACACCTGAATATGAATCTCATCTAATTTTCATGTGTCACAAAATATTGTTTTCCTTTTTTTTTTTTTCCCTCCCAACCACTTAACAACATAGAACCCATTCCTATTTTGCAGGCCGTCCAAAAGCAGCCGCAGTCCACACCTGGTCTCCCCGTGGCTTGAGAGTTACACCTGAGCCGTTATCCTTTAAACCCTTAATCCAAAACAAAAAATGACAAAAAAAATTTTAAAAAAACCCGTATTTTTCTTTAAATACCAAATGCCTATTCTTTTTCAGAATTTTAAGTTTTCCCCTCCAGACTGTGACCCCAACAAGTGCCTGGTGCCCCCACGAAAAGGACAAAAGTAGCTTTTAAGGTAAGAGACCCTCCATTTAGCCCACAGGCAATGCCGAAAATACCTAGCAAGTCATATGGCAATTTTTTAAAAAAGTTAGGCCCGGCCTCAGAATAGAGGAGAAGAGTGACGCTGAATTTACCAGAACAGCCTCACTGGCCTCAGGTGCCAAATCGAGGAGGTCATCTATTTCATCGCCGAGGACCATGTCTCCGTCGTCCAAGAAAGGTTCCGGCATAGCGAACGGGGTCTTTCCTCCGTTTGCCAACACTGTCGACGGCAGGGAGCCCTCGTCCACTTGCAGCGGCAACATGGAGGTTAAGGGCATGATAGAAACCGAGGCCAGCTCGCTTCCGACTTGATGGGAGAAACTGGACGCGGGCACCGAGACGACCGGAACCGCTTCCTGCCTCGGAGTCAGCAAATCTGTAACACGGATCGAAACGTACCCACTCATCTTCAGTGTACTTACTCACACGAACCAGTGTCAAGAGCCAGTAAGAGAGAAAACGAAGAGCTAGGTGAGAATACGAAAGCGATTATAAAAACAGAAAGAGAGAGTAGAAACAGTTCAAATAAAAGGGTAAAAATAATTCTTGAAGTCATTTGATTTTCCCAGGAACAGACATATTCGCTTGTGAAAACTCCTTCTTTCTCAAAATGCCCGGGCGCCTTCCGGGCAGAGCTACGAGACGCTGGGAAAGCCGCACGGGGTGCTCACTGACCGCTTCCCGACACCCAGGACTACCCATCCCTGGCCGGCACATCCAGAAGCACTAAGGCAGTTTTCGAAATTATTCTTGCTTTCAGACCAACGACCACATGGTAATCTTATTGGACAACGTGACCATGATCGCGTCTACCGTGTCGAAAGCCGCCGCTTCCTAGCGTACGGTGACATGGGAAACGCACCTGGCTCGATGTCTTCCACAGAGCAGCCCAAAGCCTGGAAAGCAAACCAGAGAACGGATCACGGCGTGGTCAGGACTCCAGCCTACGAGCCGTCTGTCAACCTCACTCCGGGACAGCGATCCACGTTCTCACGGACACTCTACTTCCTTCCCGCTGAGATCCAAGAAGGAAACGGAACGGGCAAACCCCTGCCAGGCGTGGTGAGGCAGAGCCCGCCTGGCAGCACCTGCTGGGTTCTCGTGGACGGTACCCCCCCGGGGGCCCTTCAGGAGCACTCGTGTTCCAGAGGGCCTAGTCTAGCCCCCACTGCCCCCAACTCACCAAGGCACCCTAACAGCTCCACAAAGACTCACCTTTAAAAATCAACAGCTCGTTAGCTGTGTTTAACCTAATGGCTCCCGAAGTTACTATCTGGGTCCAGGGCCACTTTTTCTAATAAAACCTAACATCTATGAACATCCTGTAAGATGCTCCAGTGGACTTCAGGAAAGGCTGGCTGAGAGATATTACTTGAGTTGTTTGTTTCTTTTTATAGGACAGGAAGCTCTGGCCAATTATGTGTCTGAGAAACAAAAAGTTCTCAAAAACAGACACAAACCAAAAACATTAAAAGCAGAACCGCTAACACGGCCATCTGCTCTTTTTTCACCGCAAGTTACGAGTCTTACAGAAGTAGTAACTTTACCTTGGTAGCCCCATCCCCAGGAACGGATTTTAATGAGAGCTGAAAGGACACAAAAACAGGAATTTAAAAAGGATTAAGTTAAAAACAGTACGGACTCCAAGCTACAACGCAGAACGAAAACACCCCGCGGAGAGAACCCCAGCTCACCTCGGCCCTAACGTACGCTTTTCTTATTTTAAATCCCAACTTCTGAGCTAGTTCTTGAGTTAGTTTGATCACGTGTTCATCCTGGGAAAAAATGAAAATATGATTAACGGAGGATTATATTAATTAACTGTGAGGACGGACAGAAAAGAGCTAGGACTCCTATTCCGTGGAACTCTTGCTTGATGGGCACTTAACGCCTAAGCGGGCGGACAGCTGACTGGAAAATGCAACTCTTCGTAAGCCACTTCTCCACCGGAAGCGATGAAATGGTCACGATGTAAACCAACGACCTCAAATGTAAGTTCCGTACCTGCGGCACTGCCAAGGAGCACTTCGCTACGGAGTCATAAGCCTCTCTGTATCTTCCTAAATCACTGAGAGCCTTAGATTTCCGATACAGAGCTTTGCAGTTACTGGCATTTAAACTGAGGACTGTCTCACAGTCTTCCAAAACTTTATCGTGGAAACCCTGGGGTGTAAGATCAAACGAAGTTAGCAACAATTCATTCTTGCACGCATGTCTTCCTGCAAATGCAAACAAATTAAGACCCCGGACTACTGCCCTCCTTTCGAACTCAAAGTTACCAGTATTATTTTTCTTGAAAAAAATCTTTTCATTATGAAACTCCCAAGAGGCAGAAGTACAAAGAATCTCATCATCTCCCATGTAACCGTCATCCCAAGCAGACAAATGTTAACCTTTGGCCATAGAGGCCCCAGATCTTCAAGAAAGAAAACCTTCCAGACACAGCGGGCGCCTCGGGCGTCACTCTTCCTTCCTGCTTCCTCCACTAGTTACCCTTTGTTGGAGTTCATCGAAACATCAACTGGAAACGTCACTCCCGAACAGCTAGCGAGCCCAGGAAGAATCCGTCAGAAAAAACAAAACGAGTCATCAGGGAATCCCCATTAAAGTAAGAACCGGGTGAGAACACGGACACCTTGCTTAAATTCAGTTACGTTTTACTGAATGTCCATGTGAAAATTTGAAGCGTATCAAAATACTGCTTTTTTCAGCTCAGACGTGTGAAAACCTTGGGTGAAATCTTTTCAAGGTTACACACCGTACTGCACTAACGGGGCTCCGAAGAGGACTAATGGACTCTTGACCAAGAGAACTGTCGGTACGGACGCCTGGCTGACGCATGGACGTGTGAGCACCTGCATCCTCCTGGGCTGATTTCCGCTATGAGCACACACACCCCAGAACCAGACTCACACGGCGACTCCAAGGACCAGTCATCAAGAAACAAATTTTATTTTTAAAATTCCTAAGCATTTATCCAAAGCTGGCGTTTCAAAGCTTCAGACCGGTCTAAAAGCAGTCAATAAAAGGGGCACCTGGGTGGCTCAGTCGGTTAAATATCCAACTTTAGCTCACGCCACGATCTCACGGTTTGTGAGTTCGAGCCCCGCATCGGGCTCTGTGCTGACAGCTCAGAGCCTGGAGCCTGCTTCAGAGTCTGGGTCTCCCTCTCTCTGCCCCTCCCCTGCTTGTGCTCTGTCTCTCTCTCTCTCTCTCTTAAAAAAAATAAACATACATTTTTTAAAAATGTCTTTTAAAAAGGAGACAAGACATCTCTCTTAAAAAGTGAAATTGGAGGGGCGCCTGGGCGGCTCAGTCGGTTAAGCGTCCAACTCTTGACTTCGGTTCAGGTGGTGATCTCCCGCTTTGTGAGCTCAAGCCCTGAGTCAGCGCTGATAGTGTGGAGCCTGCTTGGGACTCTCTCACTCCCTCTCTCTCTCTGCCCCTTCCCCCCTCACAAAATAATTTTTTTTTTAAAACCTGAAATTAGAAAATCGACTTACAATGTACTTTGTTATTGAAAACGTTTTTTCCCCTCTAGAAACAATGTTCCGTTCTAAAAAAAAAAAAACTCACCACTCACCATATTAGAATAGCAAGCAATACGATTTATATGCAGTTTCTCGATTATTTCTTTAGGGATGACAATTTCTTCAGACTTTGCATAACCAGCTATGTTCAGAGCCTCCGTGTACTGGCTTATCGAGCTGTTCCAATCGCGTTCCCGATAAATATCATTTCCTTCGTTAAAAAGATTTCTCACAAGAGCCCGCAAATATACCTTAAAAAAAAAAAAAGAAAGAAAGAAAGTTACCACCGGAAGCCCTTTACGGAACAAGACAGGGTAAAGGGAAATTGTGCTGATTTGTGTGCTGGAAACTTCTGAGCCTTAGGTGTGACGCAGCGGTGAGCGCTGCGGTGAGGAACGGGGAGCCCAGGCCACCTCGCTACCATCTCAGCGAGGCCTTCCTCGTGCCTGCTCGCTGGCTCCAGAGAAAATGCAGTTTCTCGTCGTGAGGAAAAAGGCAGCAAAAGCACCTTGTAAAAACCCGCTCGCACTCCCGACTCTGCGCCTGCAAAAAATTCCAACGCATGGAGACGCGAGGTCTGAAGGAATGAGCACCTTGGGCCTCGGGCTTCTGTTTCTGAACTGCCGGCCAGAGCGGCGAGGACGAGGGACACACGCCCGCAGCTCACGGCAGCCCCGCGAACACTGGGCGGCATGTACGCACCTGGGTGCGAGGACGTGGAACCCCGACCGATTTCTCGGTGGAAAACGGGACCCTTTTTTATTTCTGGGCCTGATTTCCAGGGATCGCCCGCATTTTTACGGACCCCTGTGTTTCCTCAGCTCAGTTACTGGCTGGAGGGAGGGGATGTTTGTTAGACTTGCTTCTCGCCGAGGAAGTACAGGACACGGATTCTTTTGGTACATCTAGAAGCTCTGGGGTTTCCTTCACGATTTCTATCGTGTTTTAGAAGTCAAGAGCACATAAATATTCGGGTCTTCGGTCTCATTGACTGAACTTCATGTCTAAGCTGACAGGAAGAGTAAAGAAAACGGGACCGGGGCGCCTGGGTGGCTCAGTTGGTTAAGCGGCCAACTTCGGCTCGGGTCATGATCTCACGGTCTGTGAGTTCGAGCCCCGCATCGGGCTCTGTGCTGACGGCTCAGAGCCTGGAGCCTGCTTCAGATTCTGTGTCTCCCTCTCTCTCTGCCCTTCCCCTGCTCATACTCTGTCTCTATGTCTCTCAAAGATAAATAAACGTTAAAAAAAGTTTAAAAAAAAAAAAAAGAAAAAGAAAACGGGACCAATCGACCCTTTAACAAGGGCGGTGACCTGTGACATGCCACCTAACCTCTCGGGACCCCGGGTCCCGCTCTAAATGTCAGGCCTGTGAAACTAACTGTACAATGAACGGACTGTTCCCGGGCTTTCTAGCCATAATACTCTGTGCTTCTACATCTGTTTAGAGAGAGGGAGGGCAGGGGAAAGGAAGAAGACAGAGAAGGAAACAGAGAAGAGGGAAGGAGAGAGGCAGGGAGAAAGAAGCAACGTTTGGCAGCATCAAAACCCACAGGGGAACTAACAGTCTGTACAGTGAGGGCCTTGAGTCCCAGGCCGGGTGAGCTGGGCTTTCTGTGTGTTTCTAACGAGTTCCATCCCCAGCTGCTCCCTCCTAGGGCCCAGGCACCCTTTACTTCTGTTAGAACCTCCCTGCTCCTAAATAAAACCAGAAGACACCGTGCCCTCTCCTTCACAACATATTCCACCCAACTTGGTTTCAGTGAAATGAGAGGTAGGCTAGACGTAATTTTCAAAGGAGGCGCCCGGGGGGCTCAGTGGGTTAAGCATCTGACTCCTGATTTTGGCGCAGGTCATGATCTCGCAGTTGGTGAGACCAAGCCCCGACTCGGGCTCTGCGCTGACAGTGCGTGTGGAGCTTGCTCGGGATTCTCTCTCTCCCTCTCTGACCCTCCCTCGCTCACACTCGCTCTCTCTCTCTCAAAATAAATAAACGTAAGAAAAAAACTTCATTTAAAAAAAAGGAAATTTTCAAGGGGCTCAGAAGAAAACCTACTGCAAACTACACTCATGGAGGAAAGAAGATACAGGACAGCCGTCCACATGGGCCAAAAGCAATGTTACCCTCCATGTATACGAGACCGACGAACTCTTTCCGCAGGTGCCCAGAGACTTTACATACCTTAGACCAACTACCATATGTCGTGAAAACAGCCACAGATAATAAATGTATCAAGAAAGAGGTGTGGCTGTGTTCCAATAAAACTTTATTTAGAGACACAGACAACGGACCACGCGTGGCCCGCAGAGCCTGAGTCGGCCAACCCCCTCTACTCATTATGGTTCACAAGTTACTTGCAGAGCTTTTAAGGAGACGGTCCCAATCATTACCGCATATTGCTCCTGTGTTCCTGGATATGACAGCGGTGACCTGAGAAGAAGAAACCAATTAATTTTATCATGAGACTCTCGTCAGGACGCGTTCATCCAGATGTCATCGTAAAGCTAAGGTTCTATCAGCTTGCTACTGGTTCCAAGCATGTTTTAAAGGCCTGCCTTCCTTCGCTACCATCATTCACATAGATCATCGCTCACATATAAACGGGGAAAAAATCTGTAACTATTCCCTTATATTTTCTTAAGCATAACACTTTTTTTTCCTAAATATACTAAAAGAAGGCCTAATTCTTCAAATACCGAAAAAGTTTTCCAATAGCACAGAACCACTTTTTGCCTCAATTCGCTGTAGCACAGACGAGAATGTCTCCCCCCCAGGAAGGACAGAGAGGCCCCTCTGCCTGGCCCCGTCCACCCGAGCCCCGGGCGGCCTTGGCCCCGTCCTGCTCTGTGAAGGCTGGCTGGAGACCGGGCTTCGTAACAGAAACGTCTGGCTGCAAGAGCCCTGTGTGCGTGCTCGATCTCATCACGTTTCAGTCGGCAGAGGCGTTCTGAGAGATTAGGTTCTGAGCCCTCGGGGTCTAACATTCTCAGAGACACGGCAGGATTGTAGCTCTAAAACTCAGGGACGGGAAGGCAGACTTCCGAACACGCAGGAAGTCCACTGCGCGTGAGCAAAATATATTCCAGGACAAAAATATCTACTTTCCAACCCGAATTAGGAGAACTTATAAACAGGGCTAAATAAAGCTTTCTTCATCTAATATAAAAAAGTAGAGTCGACTCTCAAAGGACACGGGTTTGAAGTGCGCGTTACCTTTTTCTATAAACATAATAAATGTATTTCCCTTTCCTTATGAATTTCTTCACGTTGTCTTGTCTCCAGCTTATTCTACTTTAACAGTAAATAATACATATGACATACAAAACATGTTCACCGACTGTTTAGGCTACGGGTAGGGCTCCCAATCAACAGTGGGAGACACTGGGAGTCATGTTTCTGGGAATCAAAAGTTGTACGTGGATTTGCAACCGCGCAGGGGGTCTGCGCCCCTGACCCCGCGCTGGGCGAGGGCCAGCTGTACAGGGGACGTGAGCGCGCGAGCGAGTCGGGCCCTTACTGGATAAACTGCAGTCCTTCCTTAATGTTCTGCTGCCTTTTCCTCCTCTCCTCGGACACACTGGACATGTTATCCCACACATCCACCTTCTAAACGATCGATCTGGAAAGAAACGAGGCACAAAGTTACGGAAGGTGCAGAGCTCCTGGACCCCAATCGAGACGCCCGCAGTCTGCGCTCTGGCCACGCTGCCGTTCGTGGACACGCCCCTCTCTGCTGACTTGACTCCGGGCTGCTGGGCACCGGGAGCCCCGGCCCCTCCGCACGGTGCCCGCCGCCCGGCACACGGAAGCATCGCTCTCCGCTCTCCTTGAAGGCTGAACAGCCCGGCCAGCTTTTCTCCTCCCAAGGCCTCTCTCCCCACCTCTTCGGCTACAGGTTTCGTTTCTTCCCTGTCTAGATGCACGCACGCGACGCACGCACACACACGCACACGCACGCACAAGCCACGAGCACAGTCCCGGCCTTATGTGGCTTCTGGAAGCTCTCCAGAAGTGAAAAGGTTTCACATCCGCTTCCCTCCGAGGGAGTCTGACTTCCTGGCGAGCGAGCGGCGTCGAAACTTTGCATACATTTGGCCACACAGATTTCTGAAATGACCCTTGCTGATTCAACTGACAGAATGAAAACTCAAAATGAAGTCATTCAGCTGGAATTCTCTGGAAGGTAAGGGTGAAGCAATTCCCAGCAAGTTAAAGGAAAACCACAAGGAAGACAGCCAGGGTAAAACGCCATCTCCCGATGTCCTGAGCTGGGGCTTGTCAACCTCAGCGGTTCGGGCCACACAGTCCTGGACTCGGGGGTGCCGCGCTGTGCGCTCTAGGATGCTGGTGGCACCCCCTGGCCTCCCTCCCCTCCTAGATGCCAGCGACGCCCCTCTCCCCAGCTGCGACCACCCAAAACTCCTCCGGGCTTTGTTATCTGTCCCCGCGGGTAGGGTGGGGTGGGGAGGGGGCGCCTTACCCTCCGGGAGGAGCGCTGGGATCCAAACCTGAGAGGCCAGCTTACCGCACGAACCACGCACTTGGACCTGCACGGCGGGCGGGGCGCGCGCACCCAGGTTTCAAGCTACAACGTTTTAGTTTCATTATTGCTTGACGTTCGTCCTTTCATCATTGACTCTACTTTTTTCACAGTGTAGACAGAGGCGGGGACAAGGCCTGGAAGGCCTCAAAGGCTGGGAACTGGTGATCATTTTTTTTCCATCTTTTAAAAACCGTTAGCTCTGCATATTTTGATCTTCTGTCTCAAAGCTGCCAACTTCCCTGGGGCACCTGGGTGACTCGGTCGCGGCTGAACGTCCAACTCTCGATCTCAGCTCAAATCCCGAAGTCACAGTTTGTGACTTCGAGCCCCGCATCAGGCTCTGTGCTGACAGTGTGGAGCCTGCTTCAGTCTCCCTCCCTCTCTCTCTCTCTCTCTCTCTCTCTCTCTCTCTGCTCCTCCCCAGCTCACGCTCATGCTCGATCACTCTCTCCCTCAAAAATAAAAAAATGTAAAAAAACTTTTTTAATAATAAAAGTTGTTTCTTTACTAAAGTGTTTACAAGTGAAATGTTTTATCCAAGATCTGCCATGAAATATTCCAGCAAACAAAAACAAAAGGGGGTGGGGAGGGGATGAAACTGCTGAACGTTCCAAACCCAAGCTAAACACAGGGAATCTTTCTACTTCGTCAATGTCTGAAATGTTGCAAAATAAAAAGTTTACAAAGCCCATGGTGCTGAAGTAAAATGGCATTATTTCTGGAATTTGTTTTTCAGGCAGTCTAGCTTAAAGGGGGTTGAATGGGTGGAAATGAAACAAGACTGCCAAAAATAGAGACCACTGCCCTAACCTGTGCCGGGGAGATGGGGGGGGGGGGGGGTCCTTCTGCTCCTCCCCTTGAACTTGTCCATTTCCTTAACAAAAAAATACGGTGATTGATATTTGCATGTACAAAGGTATTTAAGGAGGTGCAATCTGTAAAAGATTAAAAAATCTGCTCAACGTCTATCCCGCAGGACATGGATTGTGCTGGAAAAAAAGACCAAGGAAGGTGCGAGTGTCCACAAAAGGACCCGTCAGGTTTAGAAAAAGGGTAGGGGGAGACTGTGTGTTCGTATATTCCCTGTGCATCCTCAAAACAGCTCCAGATGGACTCCCAGAAAAGCACAGCAATGGGAGAAACCCGGGGGCTGGGAGCGCGGCGGGCAGGGCCTTTTCACCGCATACCGTTAAAACTTTGTTCTGCAACCGTGAATTGCCGCTGAGGAAAAATTTTAAGTATTTTTTAAAAGTCTGTGTAGCCTCTGACTTCTTTCCCCTTGGAAAGATGCCTTAAGGGACCACCAAGCCTTTTTCTATTTTATTTAAGGTGGGGCCAATTTAGAACCAGAGTGACCGCTGGAAGGCACCAAGAATAGCACTTGGGGGTGTCCCGGCAGTCTGGCCTGAAAGACGGGGACAGGGAAAAGGTTACCCAGAGCAAGAACTCCTCCCTGTCGTCAACGGCTAATCACCTTTCTCCCAACCTCTGCACAGGCAGGCAAGCCGAGGAATTAGCCTGGGGTTCACTCCAAAGGCAAATCTGCTGGCTGAGAAGGCCCTTCTGGGTAATGATAACCCACTGAGTTAACAGCCTTCGAGCCATTTCCCCACCCAGTGCCAGAAAACGTTGAACCTCAACCTCTTAAGGACAAAGGGCACATGGCAAAGAGCTGACAACTCAAGTCGGTGATTAAGAGGAAATAAGATGCAGGCTCTTTTAATAGCGTGAGTCACGTGTCTCCTTTCCGTGTTTAAAGATGGGGGGCGGGGCTTGGGTGGCTCCTCCGTTAAGCATCTGACCGCGGGTGAGGTCACGATCTCACAGCTCATGAGTTCAAGCCCCGGATCAGGCAGCTCAAAGCCTGGAGCCTGCTTCGGGTTCTCTGTCTCCCTCTCTCTCTCTGTCCCTTCCCTGCTCACACGGTCTCTGTCTCTGTCTCTGTCTCTCTCTCTCTCTCTCTCTCAAGAAATAAACATTAAAAAAAAAAGATATGGGTACATACAATCAGGTGATAGTCAAATACAGTATGATAGAGAATTTCATGCTCTTGTAGTTTTTCCCCCAAGTTAAAAACCTTCCTCGGTGAACACTATATACCCACCTATGGTCTACAATTAATATTTTGTTGTTTATCACATCCGCCCATTTTTTTTAATTTGAAAATATTTACTTTATCTATTTATTTATTTATGAATTTTATTTCATTTTTAATTCACACCCCAGGGAGTGAGCGCACAGCGCCAACATTGATTTCAGGAGCAGATTCCCTAATGCCCCTCACCCAGCCAGCCCATCCCCCCTCCCCCGACCCCTCCGGCCACCCTCTGTTCTCTGTATAAGAGTCTCTTCTCTGTTTTTATATTGTTTTTGCTTCCCTTCCCTTATATTTCCTCTGTTTTGTATCTTAAATTCCTCATGTGAAGTCATATGATATTTGTCTTTTTCCGACTAATTTCGCTCAGCGAAACTCTAGCTTTGTCCGTGTTGCTGCGAATGGCAAGATTTCATTTTTTTTTTTGGATTGCCCAGTAATACTCCGTTGCGTATATGTACCAACTCTTCTTTATCCATTCGTCAGCCAATGGACATTTGGGCTTTTCCATAATTTGGCTCTTGGCTATAAACATTGGGACGTGTGTACCTCCTCGAATCTGCACTCCTGTATCCCTTGGATAAACACCTAGTCCCTCTGCCCATCTTCCTCCATCCGCCCATCCCTCTGTCCACCCAGCAACCACCTTATTATTTTGATGAACTGCAAAGTGGCAGGCACCGACTATAATTCATCGATAAACGCTTCACAGTACGTATCACTACTTAGATTTCGAGATCTGTTTACAGGTGATTTTAAGACCGCATGCAGAAACTTTTTTTCCCGGTAAAATGCACAAATTATACGGCAGGTTCTGACAAACGTTACACCCCTGTACCCAGACCCCAGTCTTGAAGTGCACCGTTACTGTGGTCCAGAGAGTTCCCTGGGCCCCTCCACAGCCACTCCCGGCCCCACCCCTACCCCTGGCAATCGCTGTTCCGACTTCTTCCACCACAGACTAGTTTCGCCCTCCCACTTCCCCCACTTTAAAAGAAAGAAAAGATAAATGCTTTATACCTCACCGTATTTTGGGATCCAGCTAAAATCTGGCATCAAGTTTAAAGTGAGGAAGCGCTGATAAAGCTCACCCAGCAGCCACCGATCTTCCTCAGACTCCTCAAACCGGGCAGCACACGCAGGTGCACGCTCCCTCCTGGAGCCTGGGGCTCTGTCCCCAGCTGGCCTCTAAACGTGGGAGCCCTGGGGCGTCACTGGAACCCCTTCCCTCCCCCAGCCACACTCTCCCCTCTGGGAGATCCCACGTGGCCCAGCGCTGGAGACCACCTGCCTTTCTGATGTTCTACTCGCTATCTCACAGACGTCACAAACTGTTGATTTATTTTTCATCGTTTTTAATGTTTATTTTTTGAAAGAGAGAGAGCAGGGGAGGGGCAGAGAGAGAGAGGGAGACACAGAATTCAAGCAGGCTCCATACTGTCAGGCAAAGTCGGACGCGGGGCTCGAACCCACAAACCACGAGATCACGACCTGAGCTGAAACCGAGAGTTGGGCGCTTAACCGACTGAGCCACCCAGGGGCCCCTACGTCGCCAACTGTTTAAGGAGTAAGATTTTAATACTAGGACGGTGCAAAGGGTTGTCTGCTCTCCGGGCACTCAGCACCCACCTGCCCTTCCTGAGGGCGTCCCCGCAGTCCCCGGTCTCCTCTGTGTCCCGACAGAGCCACTCTGGGGAACGATCCCGTGTCCCGACTGGAATGGTGATTCCGTGACTCGACACCTGGGACACCACTGCTGTCGTAACCTGTGTAACCCGCGTCAACACCCGGCAAGAGCAAGGGCCGCGGTCTGGTTCGCAGCCCTCCGCCGACATCGGCTTCCCGCAAGACGGCGCCCCGGGGGAGCGAGGACGGAAGGGCTCCCGGGCCTCGTCGGACCACCCGGGCAATCCTGTGAGTTTATAACCATGTCGGAATAAAAAGCTGCGAGTACCCTGCGCCTGTGTGGTTTTTTATCCAAACTGAGGCTCCTAACAGGTCTGCGCCTTGCTTTTCCCCTCCCGGTGCCGACCCTCAAAGGTCACTCGCAGCTGCTTCGCGGCCCGCGATCCCTGATATGGCTGTGCCCTAACTTCGACGAGGCCGCCAGACACGCGTGTTCTGGTTGTTTCCAGGCTCGAAAGTTCCCCCGGGACCCAGGACATTTCACGGGAGTCTGCGGAGAAGTCAACAGGCTGAAGGGAGCACGCGTGTGCGCACCCTACCCGCTCCTGCCCGGGTGCGACGCCACCCTGCCACCGCCGAGGCCCGGGGGCCCGCACTTCATCAAACGGCTGCCTCGCGCCAACCAGGGAAGGGACAAATGTGTGACGACGGTGAGACAAGGCGACGAGGTTTTGTCTGGGCATCTCCGCCACCCGTGAGGCTGCCCGGCGCTCCCGACTGCGGAGTCTCCGTACCTCCTTCTCCGCGAACTGTCTGCTCGTGTCTTCCGCCCGTTTTCCTTCCAGGCTGAGCCTTCCTCACTCAGGAAAGCACTTTACATGGTGAGGAAAGTAATCTTTCGTGACGCTGGTACTATTTTTCCCAACCTGATACCATTCCTTTGGCTTCAGTGGGGGCACTTTTTGACAGCACAAGCGTCTGCCTCTAAGTAGCTGAACTTATCACTGTCTTTGTCAATGGCGCCTGGGTTTTCACATACTTTAAAACTATTAAATAATTCTCTGGGTTTTCTCCCAGTACTCTAGTTTTTGGTTGTTTTGTTTTTTTAATTTTTGGGTGCACCTGGGTGGCTCCGTCGGTTGAGCGTCGGACTTCGGCTCAGGTCATGAACTCACGGTTCGCGCGTTCGAGCCCTGCGTCAGGCTCTGACAGCTCGGAGCCTGGAGCCTGCTTCAGAATCTGTGTCTCCCTCTCTCTCGGTCCCTCCCCCACTCATGTTCTCTCAAAAATAAATTTTTTTAAATTTTTAATTGTTTTTAACTTTTTAAAAACTAAAATTGTTCTGAGTTTTTAAAAACTTGAACGTTGTAATGGGATCTACCAGCCGGCTGTACGGAGCGATGGAAGGGTCTCCATCTCCCTTCGCCATTTACAAAATGGCCAACTCGTCTAAGTCTACGCTGCGATGCGCATGAAATTCCGGGCCGCCCCTGTTTCTGACCTGAAGGGTCCTAACCCCAGGCTCTCCTGCCAACCCCATCCCTCTGCCCGCTCCGACCTTCTGAGTGCTGAAACCACCTTCCGGCCACCTGCTCAAACCAGAACCAGACACCTGGCGTCACCCTCTCCTTCCTGTCACGCTCCGCATCCAGCACCCTGCTGATGAAGCCCACGAGAGACACCTCCCCGACTCTGACCGCTTCTCACCACCTCCTCTGCACCCCGCCTCCCCCGCCCGGTCCTCTCCCTGTCCCTCCCCCCAACACTTCCCACACTGAACTGAAAACACCCATCAGCTATTACAGTCCTGCTCCAAATCCTGGCACTTAGACTAAAACCCAGGGTCCCCACTGTGACCTCTCAGACCCAGGAGGACATTCCCGACCTCCTTCCGCGCCACCCTGACACAGAGCAGGCGCAGCGGACTCCGGGCTCCCAGGGCTCCCGCTGCTCCCAGGGCGCCCCGTGCCTTCAGGGCTCCGGTGCACTGGCCAGCTGTGGGCGGCCCCCGGGACACCGTGCCCTAGCTCCTCCCTCCGCCCATAACACACTTCCCAGAGTGACACGGAGCTGGCTCCTTTTCTTCCTGGAATCTTGGTTTAAATATCACCTCTCGAGGCCTCCCCTTGTCCCCTGAGTTGTCGCCCCCCCCCCCACTCTACTGCGCTACTCACTTCCAGAGCTCCCTGGTCTCTCAGTCCTGACCACACTCCAACACCTGGGTCCAGGACCATAGAGATTTGAATGGAAGGATGAATGAACTGGCCACGTGTGGAGACGACGCGTCACAGAAAGTTCAGAGGCCTGATACAACTGTTCACCAAAGGGCAGGCAGGACGCAGGAGGGCCCCGGGGAGGAAACGACCAGGCGGGCAGAGCCGGCTCTGGTGGACTCCACCTCGGCCGGGGAGAAAACCAACACAGCGGGGATTGGCCTGAGACAGCCTGAGAAAGACCATGAGCGACCCAGGAAGTGGCGCGGTGATGGGTTTCCTTCATCACCAACGGGTGGGGGCGGCGGGGGGGGGGGGGGAGTCAGACACGCTGTCTTCTCCCTACATGAAAGGGAAACGGAGTGGGAGAGCTTTGAACACTACGCGGTGAAGCAAGAGGCCCAATTAAATAGAAACCTCATTAAATTACCCAAAATTTTGCAAGCTGGAACGTTATCTTTTGCAGATCAGCCGATTTTAAATGTTACTCATTTTGACATTTTACCTGCGGAGGGAAGGCGCCCCAGATCGTCAGCGTAATTCCTTAAGTACACACTCGGTGGGCGCTTTGGGGGAGTGAAACCGATTACACTTACGACAGACGATGCTGGTATCAGGGCCGTGTATTCCTATCCGTGACATGTCGGCCTCACAAGGTAACTTAAGAAACTAGCTCCCACTAACAGAAGACGCCCAAGCAAGTGAAATGTGATGGCAACAGGTTGTGTAGGCAGAAACGACAGCGAACACTCAGCGCTTACTGGGTGCCAAGCATTGTCCTGAGTGCTCTGCATGTATTAAGTCATTTAATCCCCAGAATAGTCTTAAGGGATAGGCACCAGGAGGAAACCAAAGCACGGAGAAGTGACGCAAGCAGTCCCGCACTCCGGCTAGGAAGTGGCAGAGCTAGATGTGAGAGCCAGGCAGTCTGGCTCCAAGCCCGAATTCTTACCCACCACGCTATTCTGCACTGTAAGAGCCCCTGAGGCCAGGAGGAGGGCGAGGAGTCTAACTCAGCCCTGGGCTGGGCTCTGAAAAGCAAACACAGCGCTGACGGACAGGTGGGCATTTTAAAGCCACTCAAGGGAAACGGAATAAACACACCCCGTATACGCACACACAGTGACATGCTCAAGAACATCTAAGAAACTGAGACAAAGCAGGGGTTTCCATGGGAATGCAATGGACACAGGGAGTTAAAATACCAATTCAGGGAAAATTTGCATATGGAAACACGCTCCATCCATACCATAATATCTTTAGACGCAAGGACTGACTATTAAACAGTCTCACGAGACACACACAGGAAGAAAAAGTGGTCCGACAGAATACGGCACAGGGCTTCTATCTTCGCCGAAAAGGGTATCCCTAAATTTCAAGTGAAAAATTATAATTCCCAGTCTGGATTAAATTCTATTCTCAGACTCCTGCCTCTCTGTGTAAGGGCACAACCAACCCCGTAAAAAGTAGTTAGAAAGTAACCTTACTGTCAAACCTGTCTTGCAACAGTTGGTTCACTCTGGTTACACTTACAAAAGTGCTATAATGTAACTTTCAGCGACTACAAACCCAGGTAGTGCAAAATCACAGATGTCCCACCCCCTTCTCCAAACGGTGACTCTTCTACTGGATCCTTCAGGAGACCTGATGAGGAGTCCCCGAGCAAAAGTCACAGGGACCTGGGGGAAGGCATGAGCTTTTCCATGCTCTCTCCAGTAGGCACATAAATACTGGTAATACTGAGCCTCTATAACTCACGACTCACAATCTAATTCTGAATCGAACCTAACAACCATTTCCAGACTCCGATCGGCAGAGAACATTCTTGGACAAGGAAAATTCTAATAACTTGAATTATTCTGCAAATTAGGACAAGGTCCTCATTTGCAAAGAGCTCCACGGTTCAGTTCAGCTGACGGTGAGAAGGAAGAGGCAGGGCTTCCTTGAGAGCCTCGGGGACAGGAGGCCACATGCCATCAGAGAAGCAGGGACAGATAAGCAGATGGCACAGGCTCCCAGCCACCCTGCCCCCGCTCAGAGGCTCTGTGTGAGCGCTGGCCAATAGACATAAAACGCGAGCCACATATGTAATTTCAAATTTCCAAGTTGCCACGCTAAACAAAAGTACAAAAAGACTGGAGGAAACCATTTCAACGCTTCTGAGTTAACCCAGTTGTGTCCAAAATACCATCTTAATGTTTATTATTTAAACACACAAAAAAATTATAAATGTGATCACCTTCTCCCCCCCTCCCGCCCATACCAAGTGATTAAAATCAGATAATGTCTTTTTCGTCCTGAGCACACCTCAGCCGGGGCTAGCCACACACCAAGTGCTCCACAGTCCCCGGTGGCCAGGGGCCACCTTCCAGGGTACTGCGGATGCCCACTCTTTCAGTCCCTAAGCACGGGTACCCCCTCTGACCTGGAAACACTGGGGGTCGGGGGAGGGGGAATGCCCGAGCACTGACAAATTCCCCAGCCCGGGCGCAGGCGCAAAGTCTCGGGCCCAGCCTGCGCTCCTCGGCTTGACCACACCCCTGCGATGACCGTCCCCGACCGTGAATTCGCGCTAACGAGAAGTGACAGGTCTCCGCTCCCCAAGGGAGGGGAAAGAGACCCAAACCCCGGCAGGGTCCGCCCGCATCCCCAATAAAGGCCGGACACCCTTCGCCGCGGGTCCTAGACGTGCGCCCCGCGCGGGGGGAGGGGGTCGGGGGGAGGATTAACCCGAAATAATGGAGCCACGCGCCCTGCGCGCATCCTTCCGGCCCGCAGACCCGAGACCCCCAGGTAGGGGCCCCGCGGGGGACGCACACACCAACGACGGCGACACGCCGCACTCCGTGCGGGAGGGGGAGGGGGTAAACAAGCCGAGAGGAGGCGCGGGGCCAGCGCAAACGCACGCGGGCGCGACCGCGCGGCCCTCCGCGCCCCCTCCCCGCAGACGCGCCCCGGGGGGAGGAGGGTCCCCGCCGCCCCAAGGGCAAGAGGAGGGGAGGAGGGGACCCCGCCCGCCCGCCCGCGTCCGCCGCGAGCAGCCGGGCCCGGTAGGCGGCGCGCGCTCCGCCCTTCCCGCCGCGGCGGGGGGGGGGGGGGGGCGCCGCGCTCCCCGCCCCGCTCCCCCGGCTGCCGGGGGCCCCTCCGCGCCGCCGCCCCTCCCCCGCCCGGCGTCCGTTAACGGCCGCGCGCGAGCACGAGGCGGCGGCGGGCGCGCGCCGGGCGGGGGCACCCGGCGGGGGAGGGGCGGCGGCGCGGAGGGGCCGGGGGCGCGCGGGGGGCCCGGCGGCGGCCACCTACCTGCGGGGACGGCCGCGCCGGCCGGGGGGCGGACAGCGGCGCGCAGAGAAGCGGGCGGCGGCGGCGACGGCGGCCTGGGCGCTCGCTGGCTCGCAGCTTCCCCCCGCGACCGGCGGCGGCGGCAGCGGCGGCGGCGGCTGCGCTGCGCCCGCGCGGCGCCCTCTAGCGGCGGGAGGCCGCGCCCGGCGCCCGGGACCAGCGGCCATTGGCTGCGCCCGCGAGCGTCGTTGCCGGGGGCGGCGGCGCCACGTCGGGCCGGGCGGCGGCGGCGACGGCGGCGGCGGCGGCGGAGGAGGAGGAGGAGCAGGAGACCGAGGCGCGATCCCGGCTGCGGCGCCCGCCGCTGGCTGACGCTCGGTTCACGTTTCCGGGCGCCGCGCGTGCGGAGGAGCGGGGACGTAGCGCGGCGCCGGACGGGGAGCTGACCCACTTTCGGGGGATCGGGAAGCGTCCCCGACGCACTGTTGACTTGGCGAGCCCGCGTCCGGTGCTTTCTACTCTGCGAATGGAAACTGGGGAGCCGCGAAGCAACTGTAGTGTCCCCCGCCCCGTCTTCCAGATGAGAAAGGGGCAGAGCGCTAGGGGGCAGCTCGGGATGCAAGGCCCGCCTCGGCCTGGGTCCGCGTGCTGGCTCCCCCAGGGCCTGGCTCCCGGTCCTGCAGGTGCCAGGCGAATGCCACGTCACCCACCCTACTTGTAACAGCCAGGTGCCCCTGTGGGCCAGGCCGTGCTCTGTGCTCTGGGACTCAACCGTGGGCAAGGCGGAATCGCCACTCAGTAATGGGATGGAGAGCAGAGCGTAGACCAACAGGGACAGAGACCATTTAGACCAGGGAAAACCAAAGACACTGAGGCAGGTGACGTAACCCTCATGGAGGGCTCCACTGAAGGTGGAGGCTGAGTCAGGAAAGGCCTCAGAAGGTGACAGCTGTGCAGAGATGGGGAGCCTGCCCCAGGGAGAGGGGAGAACAAGTGCAAAGGCCCTGAGGCTGGAGCTTGGTGTCTGGGGAGCAGGAAAGGCATATACGGTGGGTTTGTATAAGGGGAGAAAGGTCTGAGAGAAGAGAGGGGCCATGATTGGGAATCTGGAGTTCTGTGTGGTGTGGGAATTCCTTGACAGATCTGAATCGGTACTGCCTGATCTTGGCTTACATTCTGGAAAGTTCTTTTGGGCTACTGTGCAGAGACCAGGCCAAAGGGGGGACAAGACCTCACAGAGCCTCCTTCGGATCCTTTGTCTCCCTCTCTCTCTCTCTCTCTCTCAAAAATAAATATTTAAAAATAAAGGTGGTGGTATGGCTGGTTTCATGTGAGAACCCTTCTGTGGCTTCTCGCCGTGTCCTCATACAACCTTGCCTCTGTGCACACACATCCCTGGTATCTTATAAGGATGACCCTCATGTTGGTTTAGGGCTCACTCTTGTGCCCTAAATTACCTCGGCAAAGGCCTTATCTCCAGATGCAGTGACATATGGATTTGGAGGGGACCCAAATCGGTCTACGACACCAAGAAACACCGTGACGGAAACATTCAAGGCGAGCAGACAGGGGCTGCGGCTTCAGCGAAGGCTCCTCGAAGGAGGAGGCTCGTCTCATGGCCAGCAGCTTATCATCCAGGTCTCTGCTCCAGCGGCTTCTCTGCTGCTCTCGGAGAGGCCGGCTCGACCGCCCGACTAACACTGCTCATTAACACAGCGGACAAATGTGGTCTTTACGGGAGTCATCACTGGAGTGACCTCGATGAATCAGTTTGGTACTTAACTATGGCCTCCTTCCACCCCGATAGGACAGCGGAGACCCTCTTGGTTCGCCGGTGCACTCCCAGGCCCTAAGAAGAACCGGCACTCCGGGCACACTTCTGGGACGGATGTCCACGGAACCTCGGAGCTAAGATCAGCAGGACATACGAGAAGTCACTAGCCGCGGGAGGATCCCCAAATCCCAAGGTGGCCAAACCACACCGAGCTGCATGGGGTACCAGGGAGATGACACGAGCGAGGGCCAGGCCCTGAATGGCATCGCGAAGCCACAGAAGTCACTAGCACGCTCTTCTACTGGTACCAGGGAGAACTCGATGGGCTCGTATTAGCTTCCTGCAGCTGCTGTAACAAAACCCTGCAAATTCGAGGGCTTAAAGCAACGCATTAATTGTCTGACAGTCCGGAGACTGAAATGGGCTTCCCCGGGGTTAAGGTCAAGGCGCTGACTGGCCTGGTTTCCTTCGGGAGGCTGCAGGAGAAAAACTCGTCCCTTGCCCTTCCGAGCTTCTAGCGGCCGCCCCATTCCTCGGCCCTCAGCGTCTCCCCCCAGCTCGTTACCGTGCCGCCCCTGCTGCACGTTCTCCAGAGCTCTTCTTCCCCTCGGAAGCACCCTTGCAACGACATGGAGCCCATCCGGCTAATCCAAAATGGCCTCCCCATCAGACTTCATCGTGACCAGACGATCTGGGTTCTGAAGAGAAACCAAGCTTTTCGTGTAGGTTTGTTTTTCCTCAGGTGTGTTCTATCGGTTTGTGATTTCAGTCTTCTCACTTCCTTTGGATACGACAGGGGGTCGCCCTCTTATTTCTCGACTGTATCAGGAGTCAGTATATAGGATTATTCCTGGTCGCCTAGGTTTTCTCTTCGGCCGGGCACTGAATTAGACATCGCAGGGAAGGGAGCTCACCTCAGCACTCATCCGGAGATGCAGGAGTGATGTTCCCTGGGCCGTGGGGTCTCTGGACAGTAGCTCCCACACCTCGGCAGTGACGATGGTGTTAGTTCTGCTTGCGTAAAGTTCTCCAAGATTCGGGGCACCTCGGTGGCTCCATCGGTTAAGGGTCCAACTTCGGCTCAGGTCCTGATCTCACAGTTTCTGAGTTTGAGTCCCGCGTCGGGCTCTGTGCTGATAGCCTGGAGCCTGGAGCCTGCTTCGGATTCGGTGTCTCCCTCTCTCTCTCTGTCCTGCCCCGCTCATGCTCCTCTCTCTCTCTCTCTCTCTCTCTCTCTCTCCAAAATAAATAAACATTAAAAAAAAATTTTTTTTAAAAAGGAGGTGAAGTTGTTGGCATGTGTATAAAGGAGGAAAATTAATGTGACGTCAGAAGGTAACTCACCCCCAACATTGCAACTGAAAAAAGATACTTCCTGCCCCAAGGAAAGGAAACCGTTGTCAGGCCCCATTAATCCCAGAGACCTACAACAGAGGGCTGACTTTTTTTTTTTTTTTAACATACTCAAGGATCATAAATCTTAGTCATTTATATCTCTTGGCACGGTGTCAAGGCTTATTAGGAAATTCACAGAAACCATAAATATAAAGAGGACACACCTTCCCCCTTGAGTAAACACATGAATGTTTCCAAAAATATGCCCAAAGCCATTTCTCCCTTCTGCGAAGTTGTCATAGAATGTACTGAGCACCGACTGACCTCTGCGGCTCCGGACTGACTTCCGGCAAAATTGAAGTCAACATTTAAAAGACATTTGCCAAAAGGAAGAAACGTAGGTGCGTCCTAAGTCTAAATCATGATAGGGTCTCCTGGGTGGCTCCGTCAGTTAAGCCTCCAGCTTGGGCTCGGGTCAGGATCTCACGGTTCACGAGTTCAAGCCCCCGGTCGGGCTCTGTGCTGACAGCTCGGAGCCTGGAGCCTGCTTCGGATTCCGTGTCTCCTCTCTCTCTGCCTCTCCCCCACCCAGGCTCTGTGTGTGTGTGTGTCTCTCTCTCTCTCAAAAAAAAATAAGCTTTTTTTTAAAAGGTATTGGTGGGTTATGTCAAGAATTTTTTAGTTGCAAGTGTGCTGTGAGTAGAGAAGCCTACTTAATCTAGGCGAAAGCAGAAAGCAAATATATGACCTCTTGTACCTCAATCACCCAGGTGAGGTGGGGTCTGATGTCAGCAGAACCCAATCTGTCAACTCTATTTTTCCATTCTTTTTTTTTTTTAATGTTTTGTTTATTTATTTTCAGAGCCAGACAGAGAGTGTGAATGGAGGAGGGACTGAGGGGGAGACACAGAATCCAAAGCAGGTTCCAGGCTCTGAGCCATCAGTCCTATGCGGGGCTTGAACCCACGAACCGGGAGATCATGACCTGGGCTGAAGTTGGAGGCTCAACCGACTGAGCCCCCCAGGCGCCCCATGCAGGCAAGGTTTTATCTTTTTCTCCCTCAACATTGCATCCCGTAGTGAATGGAGCACAGATGTTCAATAAATATTTTGTTGAAAATGTTGGTATTTATTGATGTATTTCTACTTAGTGAGAAACATCTTTTCCACTACTATATACTCTCTAAAAAAAACCAGTTTGCTGTAAGAAATTAATCCGAAGCGTAGCTGGCCAGATGGTTAGTCGTGGGTGAAAAGAAGTTGGTTGTGGGGTGTCTGGGTGGCTCAGGTGGTTAACTGCCTGACCTTGGTTCAGGTCATGATCTCGAGGTTTGTGGGTTTGAGCCCCGTGTCGGGCTCTGTGCTGACGGCGTGGACTTGGGATCCTCTCTCTCTCTTCTTCTGTCTGCCACCCCCCCCCCAACTACTTGTATGTGCTTTCTCTCTCTCAAAATAAATAAACTCAAATAAAAAGAAAACAACATCTGACTTCAGCTCAGGTCATGATCCCACGGTTTGTGAGTTCAAGTCCTGCATAGGAAGAGCCCTCCTTCTTTCTCTCCTCTCTCTCTCTGTCCCCATGGGATTGTCTAGTTGCCCTGCACTCTCTTAAGCCCTCTCTCTCTCTCTCAAAAAAAAAAAAAAAAGTTGGTTGTGAGTATATGCTCCTTGATGACTACTGGTCTCCAACGGGGATTCTAATGGGAATTTCGGTTTTTAAGTTTTATTTGTTTGGGAGAAACAGACAGTGTGAGTGGGGGCGGGGCAGCGCGGAGACCTGAGTAGACCTCGAACTCACGAAGCCCCGAGTCATGACCGGAAAGCAAGAGTCGGGTGCTTAACGGACTGAGCCACCCAGGTGCCCCTCTTAGGGGAATTTAAAAGGCCATCCTGATGTCAACTGTATTTGAGTAATAAAAAAATGTTAAACATTTTTTAAAATGTTAAAAAATTAAAGAACTAAGTAAAAGACCCTTCTCAAAGGTTCCTGTGTGGCACGGAGGCTCTCGGGAGAGACGCAAGTCAAAGAGGATGCGTGCAGCATTTTGTGTTGAGTTGGGGAGAATCTAGCAAGCGGGAGATCATATACCCCAGCCCATTGGCGTGTCAGCGGGAGAGAGGCGATGCTCCCTGGGAGGAAGTCAAGCAGAGACTGATAAGATCGGGAAAGGCCAGGGAACTAAGGAAATGCAAAAACCAGGAAGGAAAAGTCAACAAGGAGAGGTGATGAGCCAGGGAGCAAACTGTCCTTCAAGAAAGCCAAAAATAATGTCTCAAAAATAAATAAACATTAAAAAAATTTAAAAAAAAAGAAACAGAAACAGCAGAGCCGGGGGTTTTGAATTCTGTGCTTTGTGCAACGAAAAACTTCAGCTCTGCAATTATTTGCCTCACGAAGGCCGTTAAGTCAAAAGTCTGAAAAAGGCCGTGCAGTAAAATAGCTTTAAAAAAATTTTTTTTTAAATGTTATTATTTTTGAGAAAGAGAGAGACAGAGCACGAGCAGGGGAGGGGCAGAGAGAGAGGGAGGGAGACACAGAATCCAAAGCAGGCTCCAGGCTCTGAGCTGTCAGCACAGAGCCCGATGCGGGGCTCAAACTCACAGACCGTGAGATCATGACCTGAGCCGAAGTTGGACACTTAACTGACTGAGCCACCCAGGCATCCCATAAAATAGCTTTAATGCAGTCAAGAAATGTTAATATTACAAAAGCCATTCATATGAAGAATCCATTTTGGAAAGCAAAAGACCCAAGGAGAGCACTAGAATGTTCTAGAGCAAATACAGAAGGTAGGAGGAAGGATATGGAAAAGTGACCTGCACTTATCAAGGGCTAGAAAAGAATGCGGCGGGTTTAGAAAACGCCCATATCAGACGATTAAAAAGTGAAAGTACTCTTGGGGAAAAGTGAAATGTTTTCCCTTTAAACTCTGAAAGCTTTATTGGAGAACATTCTGAGAGAGGCCTGGGAACAGCTATACGTCCATAACAACCCCAGTCTGAAGAAAGGCAGTGACATCAGACACACTCTTAGAAATCAGTAATTATTAAGTGATAATAGAATATATTATTTCATTGAAAAACCAACAGACGAGTGTAAACCATTATCGCTAGATTTATTGAAAACAGGACCGATGTTTTGGTTCGAGTTTCTAAAACCAGTTATCACTAAACTTCTGTTGTTGTTGCAAGATCAGAGCCAAAGTTTGATGTATAATAAATGTTTGATACAAGGTTTATGTTTTTTTATATTTTTTAAAATTTTTTTAATGTTCATTTATTTTTGAGGGAGAGAGACAGAGTGTGAGCGGGGGAGGAGCAGAGAGAGAGGGAGACCCAGAATCCGAAGCAGGCTCCAGGCTCCAAGCTGTCAGCACAGAGCCCGATGCGGGGCTCGAACTCACGAACCACAAGATCATGACCTGAGCCGAAGTTGGATGCTCAACCGACTGAGCCACCCAGGCACTCCCCTCTTGCCAGGCAATTTGCCTTTTTAAAACTCCATTCCTTTTCTTAAGGTTTTTCTGTGGGATTTCACAATGCTCCCAACCAAAAAAAAAACTATGTTGGGGCGCCTGGGTGGCTGAGTTGGTTAAGCGTCTGACTCTTGGTTTCCGCTCAGGTCGTGATCTCACTGTTTGTGAGTTCAAGCCCCACATGGGCCTCTGTGCTGACAGTGTGGAGCCTGCTTGGGATTTTCTCTCTCCCTCTCTCTCTGCCCCTCTTCCGCTTGCTCTCTCTGACTCTCTTTCAAAATAAAGTTAAATTAAAAATTTTTTTGAATATAGCAGTTTTGGGGCACCTGGCTCAGTCAGAGGAGCATACAACACTTGATCTTGGCGTTGTGAGTTAGAGCCGCCGCCCCGCCCTTGGGGGTAGAGATTACTTAATAAGTCAAAGTCAAAAAATCTACATGGCAGTTTTATGTTCTTAAGTCAAGTCATTTCAAGAATGACGACTCTCAAAGAGAAACCCTCTTGCACTCCTGGTGGGAACGCAAACTGGTGCGGCCACTCTGGAAAACGGTATGGAGGTTCCTCAAAAAATTAAAAACAGAACTACCCTACGACCCAGCCATTGCACTACTAGGTGTTTACCCAAGGGATACAGGTGTGCTGTTTCGAAGGGACACATGCACCCCAATGTTTATAGCAGCGCTATCGGCAATAGCCAAAGTGTGGAAAGAGCCCCAAAGTCCATCAACAGGTGAACGGATACAGAAGATGTCATGTATATATATACATACTATGGAGTATTACTCAGCAATCAAAAAGAATGAAATCTTACCATTTGCAGCTACGTGGATGGAACTAGAGGGTATTATGCTAAGCGAAATTAATCAGAGAAAGACAAATATCACAGGACTTCACTCGTATGTGGAATTTAAGATACAAAACAGATGAACATAAGGGAAGGGAAGCAAAAAGAATATAAAAACAGAGAGGAGACAAAACATAAGAGACTCTTAAATACAGAAAACAAACTGAGGGTTGCTGGAGGGGTTGTGGGGGGGATGGGCTCAATGGGTAAGGGGCATTAAGGAAGGCACTTGTTGGGATGAGCACTGGGTGTCATGTGTAGGAGATTAATCAATGGATTCTACCCCTGAAATCATTATTGCCCTATATACTAACTTACGTGGATGTAAATTTTAAAAAATAAATTAATACGTAAAAAACAAAAAACAAAAAATGACAACCCTAGGGAAAAGGGAGGAAAAAACAAAAAAAGTTTCAAAGCAAGTTTCAACGCATTTTGGCAGACCACTAGTGACACCTTCTGGCCAGTTCTTATAATTACAACGGCATTTCTGATCCCTTTCAGATGTAGTATTAGAAAAACTGACATTAATTTTTTTCATGACAATAGTCTGCGTTTCAGTACTATTTAAACTTCTAACTTTTCATTTTGAAATAATCATAGAGTCACACAGGATATTCCTAAGAAATGCATAGAGAAATCCCATGGGCCTTTCTCCCAGCTTCTCCCAACATTGACGTATTCTACTGATGACGGCAAGAAATTAACATCGCTCAGATTTCACCAGGTATACATGGACCAGTTTGTGACAGTAGCATTTTGACACATCCAGGGAACCACAACAGACCTATAAGATTCTTTTATTTGGGTCATTAAGTAATGTGAAATTCAATACCAAGAATTGGAAATTCTTAGAGTTGTAACGAAGTTAAAACGAATCTCATTCTCTACAACCCACAGTTTTCCGGAGTCAGATGTTGTAAAAAGTGCGGTAGAGTAAAATCCTGGACTAAGAACCGGAAAGTGCAAGTTCTAGGGCTTGGTTGGGCTCCGCATGACTGAACAACCTTGGGTTGACTGTGTCACCTCCTTGGGCCTTATTTTCCTGGTCTGCAAAATGGGGGCATTAGACTAGTTCCTTTCTAAGGTTTACTCGAAGCCAGCGATAAAAACTATATTCTTCGCTTTTTCATCGAACAATGGTTTGAATGTCTACGGTGAGCTTCGTGCTGAGATCCAGAGATGAGCAGTACTTTTCTTCAAGGAGCAGGCGGCCTCGGATGGGGAGATAGATCTAGAAGAGAGGATGTCTTGTGTGTTCACAAGTCTATACCCATGCTGTCTAGGACAGAAGCCCCTCGCCACATGTGACTATTTAAATTAATGAAGGGGTTTTTAAAAATTAGTTAAGGGGCCCCTGGGTGGCTCAGGTGGTTGAGTGCCCGACTTCTGCTCAGGTCATGATCTCTCAGTTCATGAGTTCGTGCCCCCTCTCAGGCTCTCTGCGGTCAGTGTGGCGCTTCCTTGGGATCTTCTGTCCACCACTTTCTCTGTCTGTCCTCCGCCCCCAGCTCCCTCTCTGTCTCTCTTAAAAATAAATAAGCATTTTTAAAAAACACAGTAAGTTAGTGGGGCGCCTGGGCGGCTCAGTCAGTTGAGCATCCAGCTTCGGCTCAGGTCACGCTCTCACAGTTCATGAGTTCGAGCCCCACCTCGGGCTCTGTGCTGACAGCTCGGAGCCTGGAGCCTGCTTCGGATTCTGTGTGTGTGTGTGTGTGTGTGTGTGTGTGTGTGTGTGTGTGTGTGTGTGTGTGTGTGTGTGTGTGTGTGTGTGTGTGTGTGTGTGTCTGCCCCTCCCTTCCTCATGCTCTGTCTCTCTCTCTTGCAAAAACAAATAAACAGTAAAAAAATTGTTTCTGAATAATATATTAGTTAAAATGACATAGAATCAAGACTTCCGCTTTGGTCAGAATGGAACAACCAGGGTCAGAGACACCCCACTGCATGAGACCCCTGGCAGAACAGATGGAGTACAGAAAACAATGGTTTTCAAGTTGTGGGACTTCACGCCGGGCCGGCCAGTGATCCCAGGGGGACAGGAAGTCAACAAGCGAGACGAGCCTGCTACGAACTCTTAGTGTCCCCTACCAGAGCGTATGTTGGACCCTAACCCCTAATGCGACGGCATGAAGAGGGGAGGGGAGGCGAGCAGGTCATGAGGGCAGACTCATCACGGATGGGATCAGAGCCCGACCAAGGCCAGCCTCCAGAGCTGCCGCCCCCTCTTCCTGCCACGTGACCGCCCGGAAGTCTGCCGCCTGCCGAGGCCCCCACCCCTACGCGGCCTGGCCGGCGCCCTGGCCTCAGTCTTCCAGCCTCCGGGACTGGGAGGAGCCGATTCCTGTAGCTCATGAGCCCCTCCCCCCCCACCTACCGGGTGAACCGACAAGACGGGCAGGGAGTAGGGGAGGGCGACCCAGTTCTAGCTGATCCAGGAGCCACGCAGCAAATAGTTATTACGAATGCAGCCCACGTGTTCCAGAAAGTGGAGGAAAGCCTGACTGTGCTTAATAGAGGAAGGGAATAGGTGTTAAAAAAAAAAAAAAGACCCAGAGGCACCTGGGGGGCTCAGTCGGTTAAGCATCTGACTTTGGCTCCGGTTACGATCTCACCACTCATGAGTTCGAGCCTCGTGTCAAGCTCTGTGCTGACAGCTCAGAGCCTGGAGCCTGCTTCGGATTCTGGGCCTCCCTCTCTCTCTGCCCCTCCCACACTTGTGCTCTCTCTCTCTCTCTCAAAAACAAATAAGGGCGCCTGGGTGGTTCAGTCAGTTGAGCATCCAGCTTTGGCTCAGGTCATGATCTCGCAGTTTGTGGGTTCAAGCCCCGTGTCGGGCTGTGTGCTGACAGCTCAGAGCGTGGAGCCTGCTTCGGATTCTGGGTCTCCCTCTCTTTCTCTGCCCTTCCCCAGCTCATACTCTGTGTCTCTGTCTCTCTCAAAAATAAATAAACATTAGGGGCCCCTGGGTGGCTAAGTCGGTTGAGCGTCCGACTTCGGCTCAGGTCATGATCTCATGGGTTCGAGCCCCGTGTAGGGCTCTGTGCTGATGGCTCAGAGCCTGGAGCCTGCTTCGGATTCTGTCTCCCTCTCTCTTTCTCTCTGCCCCTCCCCACTCGAGCTCTGTCTCTCAAAAATAAACATTAAAAACAAAATAAAAAAAAATAATATAAAATGAAGTCTTAGAAAACAACAGAACTCCCACACGCAAGAATTGTATGTAAGATTAGCGAGGAATGACAATGACAGGGGAAAACCAGATGTCTTTGCTCTGCTGACAGTCAACTAGTACTGTGCCATGTGCTGCCTGTGAGTGCACTTTGACAAGTCAAGAATCTATTTTCACTTCTTGGAAACTTCCAGTAAGGCATGAGGATAAAGAGAGAAACTTGATCATTTTTATTTTTAATCAGTTTTTATTATTTTTTTGTTTATTCATTTTGGAGAGAGCGAGCAAGTAGGGGAGTAGCAGAGAGAGGAAGACACAGGAGTAAAAACTGTGACAGTCTGAGCATGCTGTCACCTCAGAGCCTGACGCAGGGCTCGAACCCATGAACCGTGAGATCATGACATGAACTGAAATCGAGAGTCAGATGCTTAAGCAACTGAGCCACTCAGGTGACCTGATTTTTAAATCACTTTTAAAAATAATTCCCAGAGGGGCACCTGGCTGGCTCAGTCAGTAGAGCGTGTGACTCTTTATCTTGGGGCTGTGAGTTCCACTTGAGGGTAGAGATGACTTAAAAATAATTTTTTTTGTAAATAAATTTTTTGGGGGCACCTGGGTGGCTTAATCGGTTAAGCATCCGACTTCAGCTCAGGTCATAATCTCACAGTCTGTGAGTTTGAGCCCCGCGTCGGGCTCTGTGCTGACGGCTCAGAGCCTGGAGCTTGCTTCCGATTCTGTGTCTCCCTCTCTCTCTGCCCCTCCCCTGCTCACGCTCTGTCTCTATGTCTCTCAAAAATAAATAAATGTTAAAAAAAAATTAAAAAAATTTTTTTTAATTGGCACCTTTAAAAATTGTATTTATTTATTTTTGAGAGAGAGCGAGCATGCACAGATGGGGAGGAGCTGCCGAGACAGAGAGTAAGAGAATCCCAAGCAGGCTCTCAGCAAAGAGCCTGATGCTGGGCTCGAACCCACAAACAGGGAGATCATGACCTGAGCTGACATTGGACGCTTAACTGATGGGGCCACCCCGGTGCCCCTAAGACTAAACATCTTAAAAAGTAAATAAATAAAAACGATCTGAACTCCCCACCCGGAGATAACGATTATTAACATTTTGTGGGTATTGACGCCCATAGAGATTTGACGAGAACTTGAAAGACATCGTGTGTATTGTAACTTTCTTTATCCCACCGATAATACATAGCCAACGTCCCCCGGTGCTAATTAAAATATGTATTTACTCCTGTGTTTATTTCTCTGTATCGTTTGTCGCGATGGCATAGTTTTTCAACAAATCGATCTGTTTATTAAGCATTTTATAGGCATCAGGCACTGTCCTAACAAGTGTGGATTAAGTCTTTAAAAAAAAAATTGTAACTGACAATGTTCCGTTAGCTTCAGGCGTGCAACATAGTGATCTGACCATTCTGTGCGTGAAGCGACGAGCATTACAGTAACCAGTTCCCATCTGCCACCCCGCTCCGTTATTAGTGTGACATCGGTGCACTGTACTTTTCATCCTGATTTATTTTACAACTGGAAGTTTGTATTTCTTAATCCTCCTTCACCTATTTTGCCCATGTCCCCCCCTCGCCCACCTGTTTCTCTGCATCCATCTCGTTACTGTCTTTTGCGGGGTTTTTTTTTAAGTTTATTTTGAGAGAGAGAGAGCAGGTGCGCACACACAAGGTGGGGAAGGGCGGAGAGACTCCCAAGCAGGCTCCCAGCTGTCAGCGTGGAGCCCAATGTGGGGCTCGATCCCACGAACCGTGAGATCATGACCTGAGCCAAAATCAAGACTCAGACGTTTAACCAGTGAGCCACCCAGCCCCCCCACTTTGCTCATTTTAAAAACTGGATTGGCTTTTTATTATTGAGTTTTATGAGTTTTGTTCATTTGGGTTTTTGTTTTTGTTTTTTTGGGGGTTCTTTTGGTAAGCCCTACACCCAAAATGGGGCTTATACTCATGATGCCAAGATCAGGAGTCACGTGCTCCACCCACTGAGCCGGCCAGGCGACCCTTATAAGCGTTTTACTACATTCTTAATACGAGTTCTCCATCAGGTACGAGACTTGTGAATATGCCCCCATTCTGTAGGTTGTCTTTTCATCTTTTTTTGTGAAGCACAAAGTTTGTTCTTTTAAATTTTATTTTATGTTTATTTTTGAGAGAGAGAGAAAGACAGAGTGTGAGCAGGGGAGGGGCAGAGACAGGGAGACACAGAATCGGAAGCAGGTTCCAGGCTCTGAGAGGTTAGCAAACAGTCAGAGGTGGGGCTCAAACTCACGAACTGCGAGATCGTGACCGGATTAAGTCGGATGCTTAACCGCCTGAGCCTCTGGACCCGCCTCCTTACGGCCCAACGCGACCTCTATTCCTCAACCCCGAGGGCTCTCTTGAAGTTCAAAGCCGGGGTTTGTGCGTCCGTTTCTCAAGCCCAGCCCCAGGCCCGGCGGGCCGTAGGAACCTAGCGGTTACAAGACGGGGAGATGTGTGAGCGGCCGAAGGAAGGACACAGTGGTCAACTTGGCCGCTCAATGGCTGAGTTCCAGAAATGGAAGTTTCTGGCTCTGTGCCACCGTGAGCTTGAGTGCACTCGGGAAATGGATTTTATGGGAAAAACAGAAAAGTTGGAGATCAAATTCATTATCAGCTAGTTTCTTACGAGAGGCTTAAGAGCCAGCTTTGCAGGGGACCCAAAAGTATACACATGTCCGGATTACTTCCTGTGTATTTCAGGTATGGAAAATGCCTCCAATGGAGTTAAGCTGATGTTAATCCTTTTTTTAAAGTTTATTTATCTATTTATTTTTACAGATAGAGACAGCTCGAGGTGGGGGAGGGGCGGAGAGAGAGGGAGAACTCCAAGCTGACCCGCACTGTCAGCGCAGAGCCCGACGCCGGGCTCAAACCCGTGAAACCTGTGAGATCACGATCTGAGCCGAAACCTGGAGTCGGATGCCTGAAACCAACCGAGCTGCCGGGTGCCCCCAGACGTCAATCCTTCTAAGACGGCGTCGGACTAAGACGTAGAATCTGCGGTGAGAGAGAACCACGGAGCTTGCCGTTCTCTCTCCAAGACCTTCATCCTGAAGTCGTCACTGTACCCCAAATCACGCTCGTGGTCCTTCACCACGTGCCTTAATTCCTTCAAGACCCAACGAGTGACGGGGGCTCTCACGGTTCCCCAAGTCCTGCTGAGGACCTTGGTGCTGCACACGTGAGCCCGGGGCACACAATAGCAACTTAAGGAGAAAGAAATGTGGGTGGGGCGGAACCTTCAAGTACTTAATAAAATGGCCAAATATTCCTTTGCTGTTTAAACCCTTAAACACCCGTGAACCGGAAGCGGGCAGAGCGAGGGTTTGGGGTCCGGTAATAAGAGAGCACGACTCAGCCAATTCCTTTGGTCTCTCATTTTTAATTTCTCCAGGAGACTATGAAATACAATGTGATCTTTACTAAACAGTTGGACTGTCTTAAATACATTCAAAGCATTAAAACATTTTTTTTGGGGGGTGCCAGGGTGGCTTAGTCGGTTAAGCGTTCGACTTTGGCTCAGGTCAAGATCTCACGGTTCGTGAGTTCGAGCCCCACATCGGGCTCTGCGCTGACAGCACAGAGCCTGCTTGGGATTCTACCTCTCAAAAGAAATAAACTTAAAAAAAATTTTGGTGCTTATTACAGTTCTTAAAAAACAAACAAAAAAATAGCCAAAATTCAAGTATTTCTTCAGAAAGGTTGTATGAAGCGTCTCCCACCAGACATGGTAAAACACCAGCCACGTACCCACCCTCTTAACCCCCAGAGCGCGACTGACCGGAGCGGCCATTTCGCATGCTCCTCCGGGCCCCCGGGCGCACCCTCCCGGCCAGCGGGGACCGCGCGGAGCCTCAGAGACCTAGCAGCGGGACTCGTGCCTTGTTCCAAGGCTGAATTTCCACCCATTGCCCACCTGTGGCTTTCCGCTGTCCAAAAATGAGCATCCTGCTGAAGAAGTTTAAATAAATCTACCATTTTCGACCTAACTCATGAGCGACACCTGAGCTACAAAGGCCAGGAAGGTAAACGGCAGCCTCACAGTTCCATCAGGACGAAGCCACGGACTAAAGAAATCACTTGGTGTCGCCGAAAGCTACCCCCCCGCCCTGGCACGGAGGGACGAGCGGGGCTGGGGCTGTGCGCGTGATCTGGCACACCAAGCTACCCCACCTTCGTCTCTGAATACGTGAAGCAAGGCTGGCCGTGTCCCCACGGCGCCTCGTTTCTGCGGCAAATTCAAATCGATCACACTCATCCTCTCTGTGAAAAGCGTACTCGGAAGCCTACGAGGACGGGCGGAATCACGAAATGTTACTTTGGAAGATTTCAGGGTTTAAGAAGCTAATGTCATTTGGCTACCGAAGAGCACAAGCTCTCGCTCCTCCAACTTGAGGGCGGGCCGTCTGAAAGCTGACTGGTTTCTGAACCGCGTGACCTTCGAAAGCGTGCCTCACTTTGGCCTTCGCTGTAGGACAGTGAACCGTGGCTTACCACTAGAGACAGGGACCCGGATTCGAATTCAGGGAGAGGTGAGCACCTGAAAAGTCACTGACTGCCTCGGAATGTATGTGATGGTCACCCCGGATTCACGGTCTACTCCCTCAAGTCGCCGCAGGTGAGTGAAGCCACATGGGCCGAGGAAGGGTCTGGAGGAAGGTGGGAGGGCTAGAAGTGTACCTTGCCTCTAGCAGGCGGGGTTCGACTCGGTGCCTCTAAAAACAGCTCCCTGGGAACCAGCCTCACCAAATGCACGGACCTCGGTGGCCCACAGCCTGGGCCGACCACCACCAAAATCGACTACTTGACTCCGAAACCCACCGAGAGGGCCTCTTGAGTGTCAGGCAGCGAGCCCGCCCCGGGGCCGCAGACCAGCTCTGGAAGGTCTGCAGGCACCAGGGTCCCGGAGGCCAGGTCAGACAGACGGGGACGGCGGACGGGGAACGGCCGGACGGGGGCCACATCGCAGGGATGTAAGGAAGACCACCGAGACCGGGAACGCTAGGAGTTTACTCAGAAGCCAAGTTACACTGTGAATTATAAACAACCGCACAGAAGCACTGGGTCCCCGTTTCGTCAGCAAACAGGGGAAAGGCGACTTAAAACATGGCTCTGCTTCACGAAGACTGGTTCTCACGCCCACCAACATCTGTCAGAACTGCTTGCGGAGGTTTTAAAAAGCTGTTTCAGCCTGGGCCTCGCTCCTGGAGGAGACTGCACTGGGGGGGGGGCGGGCAGGGTCCGGGCAGTTTCGAGAAAGCTCTTCAGGGAGTCTGGATGACTCCTTCTGCTCGAGTCTCTGCTCTTAGGTCGACTGGGGCACTCTGGGCTTTCTGGGCCACTGCTTGGGGGTCCGGGGGGCTTTTTTCACAGACTTGCTGGGAGCAGCGAAGAACTTGGCCCCCGGCTTCTTGGTCGCCTGTTTCGGGTCTTTTTTCCCCAGCGAAGGGCTTCGTTCTTTTCCCGCCTCTTCTTTGATTCTCGGCTTCTTGCCCGGGCTGTTACCTGGGGTCTTGGGCTCGGCAGCCTTCGGGGTCTCCGAACTGGGAAACGCCTTTCTCTTCTTCCCACGAGGTGCGCTAGGATTGGGACTCTTTTTGGGAGACTTCTTTCCCGTGGTGTGTTTTTGCACCTAAGAAAAAGAAGAGAGTCAAGTCCAAGGAGAAGCAGCCCCTGACCACGAAACTCCGAGACTGATCGTCCGGAGCAGGGCCTCCCGGTAAAGATGGAGTGAGGGCCGGCTATGCCGGCTGCCGCGCAGGCATTCGGAGAGGCGAGCGCATTCCGTCATGAAGGACGGTAGCGAGGGCCCAGGAGCTCCCCCTGGTCCAGAGGAAAACCATCTCTGACCCCGGCTGAGGGTGGGGACCCCTGGAAGCACCCGCCGGGAGCCCGCGTCCCAATACGGACTCTCCCCACCCTCCCTTGTAAATTCCTCGCTGTGAGTTAGGACAGGACTCCGTGCCCGTCAGGAAAGCCTGCTTCCCACAGGCAGGCTGAGAGGCTCTGGCGGGGGAGCGTGCGGCACGCCAGGAGGCCTGGGTGCGCCCCCACCCCCCTGCGCCCCGGAAGGATTACTGTTGTCCTTCCAGGGACAACACTCTAGCAACGGACAGAGTCCGATACAGAAGGAGGTCACAGGGACAAGAACAACTAGCAGAGCACAACTTTGCTTTTCAGGAAATAGGAGGTGACAGGATTATCATGGGAAATGCGGAATGCATCAGAAATAATAAGAAACGAAATCCTCCAGTAACCCCTGCGCGCAGCGTCTACTCCCTTAGCATCTGCTCCCCTGCCCCGGACGGGAGGGCACGCAGTGAAAGCCCGATGGTGTGCCCTTTCCCCAAATACGTCACTACTCTCTCTGAGGGCGCTCTGAGTACTTCCCTACAGAACAGGATTTCGGATTACTTTACGAAGCCTGCTGCAGGCAAGGACGTTTCCCCGATCGTGTCTCTACAGCGAACAACAAGGAAGCTTCGGTAGATCGTCACCCCAATCCCGTTTCCTAGATGGGTTCAGAGGCAGAAACCCTGCTTGGTGTACACACCGCCCAGGCTCATTTCCAACACAGGACAGCCCAAGCGCTGTAACGTTGTAAGGAAAACACGGTGCTTTTTCTAACAACAATTACAACGTTTACAGTTCACCGACACATCACTGATGCTGATTTAAAGTGGATCCGAACGCCCAGGGGCAAACCTCAGGGGCACCTGGGGGCACACAAGGAACGCACTCACCGGAAGCAGCACAGAGCAGGCTGGGCGCGGAGGCGGCCCTGGGACAGTTCCTCCCCCTGCTGGGGACCACACCTGGCATGAGGTCCCCACCGTCTTTTCTGGGCCCTCTACTCTCTTAGGACCCCATTTCCTTCCCCCTCACGTTCAAGAGGGCTCCTTTGGACACTAGCAACTGGACGGACACCGTGAGTACGAGCGAAAACTTCACCCCAGAACCAGAATGTTAAAAGATCGAGTTCCTTTAAATGACCTTCTGTGAAATCCAGGGAGTCGGATTCCAGGAACCACAGGGGGTGGGGTGTCTGAAAGGTTTTACAGGCAGGACCCAGCGCCCAAGCTTGCCCTCGCCCTGGTACGCTCCCTAACACCAGTGATGTGGTGGCCCGGACGCGCTGCCCCGAGGTCGGCCCGGCCTGCTTTTTAGCACCACAGGCGACGCTTCCCTGTGGTATTAACAGGACCACCCCTCCAATGATTCCGGGACACACGGGGGTGCTCACCACATGCCGCCCCGATACAGGGCAAAGGAAGGACCTCCAGGGGTTCTGGGTCTACCTGGTATCTTTCATCTATTACTTCGGGACCTTTGCTGCGACAGATTCTACCTGAAATACACTCGGGGCAAAGAGGGCCTCCGTCCTGGCGCTGCCTCTCGCGTGCGGCGGGCCTGCCTGACACACGGGGGCCCCGAAGCCGTCCATCACGGGCACCAGGGCAAATACCTCTCCGTTTCCTTTCGCTGGAGTCTTCTCTATCGGCACCAGGACAGGGATCTCCTCTTCGGATTCGTCCTGCACTTTCTTCTGGGCTTTCACTCGACGGCTCTCTGTCTTCCCACACGCTCGGGTCTCCTCGCTCCGGGGCGCGGGGCCCTTCACCGGGCCACCAGCTCCGGGGCCCGCGTCCTCTTTCTTCGGGGCCGCTGCAGCCCTCCTGGCCCGCTTCGTAAGCCTTTTGTTTCTTTTCTTCTCCTTTTGTTTTTCACGATACTCCTTTTGCTTTTGTTTTTTCTTTAGTTCCTACCATAAAAACAAAAAACCCAGAAACAAAAGAGCCACATAAAACCCCGAGTGTAACTTTAGTAGGGAATGCACTCGCTGGTAAACACATGGCAGATTTAGCACTTGCATTTCTGATTATTCATAAGCTTCTGGAAAGTGCCTTGATCTGGACCAACTCGGAGCAAACGAACCACAACGCCAGCCCTCGAACCTCAACTCCACTTTGGTTCTGACTCACAGGCAAAGAGGCATGCTCTGTGGTGAACTACACACTGGGACTCGGAACCAATGAGGTATGCAGTAGAGCTTCTGGAAGTTGACCTGATTCACAGGTGACTTAAGAATTATCCTAGGGGCGTGAGGGTGGCTCAGTCAGTTGAGCGTCCAACTCTTGATTTTGGGCTCAGCTCGTGATCCCAGGGTCGTGGGGTGGAGCCCCGCGCTGGGCTCTGCACTGAGTGTGGAGCCTGCTTAAGATTCTCTCTCTGCCCCCACTTTGCCCCTACCTGGCTTGTGTGCACACACCCACTCTTTCTCTCTCTAAAACAAAAATTAAAAAAAAAAAAAGCAAAGGAAAAAAAAGAATTATCCTAAATTTTAGAGTATTCTGATGTGAATTACAACTCAAAACCATTTTAAGAAAAAAAAAAAAACAAGCTTAATTTTTTCCTACTTCAGACTGTGGCTGCACTTAGAAGATTAAGAAGTTCACAGAACGAGAGGGCCACTGTCCTTATGTGTCCCTTAACACCTGCAACAGCGTGTAAATTCCACTTTCACCAATAATTCCAACATTTTCACAAAATCCTCAAATGCATCTGCTGACAGATGGCAAAAAAAAATCAGATATCTCGCTTCTGATAATGGCAGTCTGTTATTTTGGGTCAACCTTCCAATGAAAACAGGACAAGGTGGCGTAAAATATTAAAAAAATTTTTTTTCTTCCTTAAAGGCATCAATGAACCGACACCCCATAAGAGAGCTACCACAAGGACCCTGTGGGTAGGTGAGCCCAGAAGGAAATATTGCTGACAGTATTTGCCGGTCACTAATTTCCGTTTTAACAGGGGGTGGGGTAGTTGGAGAGCAACCAAATTCCAGTGTCCACACCAGGCAGGGGTCCTAAGAGGAACCCCCCACCGCACGATAAGCTGGGACCCCAGTGAATCACTCGGGGAACCTCAAGTCTGATCGACTTTCAGGGAGTGTCCGGCCAGGGGCTTAATGGGAATCTTCTAGAGAAAGATCTTCATCCTACACCTCAAGTTAGTTCTACAACCCAATGACCGTAACACAAAGACGACTGAGTCCACGGGGAACCAGTGGGCCCACGGAACGGGCTGGGACGCCAGGACCTCCACTGCTCGAACGGTCAGAGAGTGAGGCAATTCTGCCTGACGTGTTCCGAGAATTAAGGCAAACGGGAGGACGACTGACGGGGAAGAGGAAACTGAAGGAAGGAAAGCCAGTGTGAAAGAGAACAAACATGCAACTTCTAGAAGTGGCGGGGGGGGGATTAAAAGACCCAAATTAAAAACCCATAGAACATGATTAATGTGGCTAAGGAAAAAAAAAAAAAAAAAAAAGCATCACCAAACTAGGAGACTGGTCAAAAAAACAGCAAAATAACCTGAGTTTTCTCTCGCTCTACCAACAGCACAATCTACCGGCTGCCCACAGAAAAGTTCTTAGCACACTCGATTTTGGTTTTCTAGCACCTTCTGCCGCTGCGCAGGCCCCTACGCAGGCCCCCCTACGGAGCCTACTGAGGCCACTTAAGAGACATCAAAACCCATCAAAGAACACAAGCTATTTAGACTATACCCCAACATGCTTCCTTCACAGCCGGGGAACTGACGTCTGAGCCAAAGAGGGAAGAGGCACCCAAGGGCACAAGCGGGCCCCGGCTCCGCCCCTCCCTGGGCCCGGCCCCGCGAGCACGTGCGACGAAGCCCGCGTGCAGGGAAAGCCGGACTCACCTTCTTCTTCTGACTAGGAGTGCGGACTCCTTTGGCTTCGCCCTGACAGCTGACAAACGAGGAGAAGATGGGCAGGGACGCGGACCGCTCGGTCTTCACGTACAGGAGCTTCACGCTCTCCCACTTCTGCAATAGAGACAAGAACGACCCGGTGGGCCCGGGGCCCGCTCCTCCGGCCTGACCCACCGACCGCGGCGGCTGGAAGACCGCACCTCTGGCAGCTTCTGTGAAAGCCTCTTCGTGACCGCGACGATGTTGTCGATGACGTGCTGAACCTCCATTCCCGTGTGCCCCACGCGGATGGTGCTGGAATTCCACACGGCAGCAGACGAGAGGATTTTTAAGGATAATTTGTTAAAAAAAAAATAACGATAATAATTTGTTTTTTGGGGCACCGGAGTGGCTCAGTCGGTTTAGTGTCCGACTTTGGCTCAGGTCATGATCTCAGGATCTGTGAGTTCGAGCCCTGCATCGGGCTCAGTGCTGACAGCTCAGAGCCTGGAGCCTGCTTCGGATTGTGTGTCTCCCTCTCTCTGCCCCTCCCCTGCTCACAATCTCTCTCTCTCTCTCTCAAAAATAAACATTAGGGGCACCTGGGTGGCTCAGATGGTTAAGCATCCAACTTTGGCTCAGCTCACGATCTCAGTTTGTGAGATCGAGCCCCATGTTGGGCTCTGTGCTGACGGCTCAGGGCCTGGAGCCTGCTTCGGATTCTGTGTCTCCCTCTCTCTCTCAAAAAGAAATAAACATGAAAACAAATTTTTTTAAATGTTTCTCAAAACGCAGCATGGGCAGGTACGTGAGAAATCTAAATACATGATCCAAAAAAAAAAAAAGAAACAAAAAAAACCACTTAATGTAGAAACTTTAAAATCTTTAGGGTTTCAACGGATTTTCGGTTCTCTCTCTTGCTCTCTCTCTTTGCCCCTCTCCCGTGCTTGTGCACACACTTGCATGCTCTCTCTCAAAACGAATAAATAATTATTTATTTAAGGTCTCCTGGGTGGCTAAGTCAGTTAAGCTTCTGTTGGTTTCCGTCAGGTCATGATCTCATAGTTTGTGAGTTTGAGCCCTGTGTCAGGCTCTGCACTGACAGCTCTGAGCCTGCTTGGGATTCTCTCTCCTTCTGTCTGACCCTCCCCAGCTTGCAGGCGTGGGCGCACTCTCTCGCTCTCAAAAAATATATATAAATAAATAAAGAAAAATAAATAAAATAAACATTTTCAAAGGGGGGGAGGCGCCTGGCTGGCTCAGTCATTTAAGCGTCTGCCTCTTGATTCTGGCTCATGAGTTCATGGTTCAGGAGTCTGAGCCCCGGGTCAGCCTCAGGGCTAACAGTGCGAAGCCTGCGTGTGACTCTCTCTATTCCGTATACTCTTAGTTCTATGTAGAGAACACTGACACCGACCGTTTACACCACTGTGGAAGCTCTACGGGGCAGCTGCTTTTAGCGAATTACAGACTTCTTAGGGATGGACTTTAGTTTTCACTCACACGATCTCGTGAAAAAAAAAAAAAAAAAAGAGCTTATAAAGTACCGAACGAACACGAGACTAAACGCAGGCACGCACGAACGCCTTTTCCCTACCTGCAGGAACCACTTTTCGAGATGTTCAAGACGGTTCCGCCTATACAGCTATCGATCTCCCTGGACAAATTCTTCGCCAGTAGGTTCACGGGCACCGGAACTCTGGAACGACACACAGGTGCGGCGAGCACAGTGTCCGCACATCTGCGACACCCGTGGCGCTCAGATTCAGTCGCCGCAAAGACACTTACTTCTTTCTGTGGTAGAAGTGCCTCCCCAGGTGTGACGGTAGGAGCCGCCGGATTCTCGCGTCCGTGAGGAAGAAGTCGAAGCTGCCCAAGAGGCGGAGCTTAGCTTCGTAGGCTTTGTATTCCTTCTTTAAGGTTCGGAGAGGGATGATCTAGACACACAAGGAAGAGGAAAAACACAAGAAGTTAAGAACTCGAACCAGAAGAAACACTCAAGCAGTAACTCGGGTCTGGATCTGAGATCGCCAGCACAGCGAACGCGCGGACAGGACCCGCCCAGGGCCGCTGGAGGCACAAACGAGCGGGGATATCAAAGGTACCGCTTGTCCACGTTAGCTCTGGGGTCAAGGAACCTTAGCAGCTCATCCGTCACAGAGAAGATGAAAGTGCCCTCCTAAAGCCAGTGAGTAAAGAAAAATCTCAACTAAAACTTAAGTTCCTAGGGGTGCTTCGCTGGCTCAATCAACTCGTGATCTCGGGGTTATAGGTTCAAGCACCACGTTGGGGGCAGAGATTACTTAAGAACAAAATCCTTAAAAATTAAAAAAAATAAAATAAAATCCCTAGGAAAGAAATACTAGATTATAAGGGAGCACAGGAATGTGTTATTTACCGCCCTGGTCAAAAGAGTGAATGGGATCTTTTAATCGTCCTGAAAATAGGACCCACTCCTGACCTGTGAAATGGTTTTAATTCCGTGTTTGTTCAAAAGCTTCTTGTAAAACCGCTCTGTCTTTTCGGGAGTTAAATTGGGTTCATCCTTGGTAAGCAAACAAATATCTGTTAAATCCGACCGAATACCATGAGGCAAGGACCTGCAAAAGACATGAGAAGGAGCTGAGGAATAAAGCATTAAAACAGACAAAATACGTGTTTCTATTCCACAGAATACGCAGTAAGTTCTGTCACTTCAACAAACTTCACTCATGCTATTTAAGCAAATACTCGACCAAGAACGTTTAAAAATACATCTAGTTTTCAATGGTATATGGAGAGATTTCAGATTCAAGTAAATCATCGCCAATACCTAGAGTCCAAACTATCAATTAATATTTGGGATATACTAGACTTAAATATAATCAAAGACACCCAAAACGATGCACAAGTAGTTACTATTTTATACGTTGCTATATATGCACGTGTACTAAAATGTGAATAACCTGGTTTCATGAGGACTTTACCCTGCCGAAAACCCCGGGCGCCATCCACAACAAAACCCTTAAGAGCTGAGCAGACGGGGTGCCTGGGTGGCTCAGTGGGTTGAGCAACTGACTCTTGATCTCTAGCTCATGGAACGTGAGATCGAGCCCCTTGTCAGGCTCTGCAGTGACGGTGCGGTGCCTGCTTGGGATTCTCTCTCTGCCCCTCCCCTGCTCTCTCTCAAAATAAATAAACTTAAAAAAAAAAAAAAAAGCTGAACAGAAAACACGGAGCAAATCAACAGGGACCAGCAAACATAGGTTATTATAGTTGACTCTTAAGACGAGAAGAGGGTTTAGTTTATCTCCTAGGCCTCTGCGTTCTGAGGAAACATTTCCTTAGTTGAAGAGGCGATCACGGGTGGCTTGCCAAACAAGACGGGAAGTGATTCGAAGCTGCTAAGCAGCAGCAGAAATCATCACGAGGTGAGTAGCTGGGAAAATATCCTGGGGGGATATGTTGCCCTTGGGGGGGGGGCGGCGACATAAAATCAAGTACAACATAAATGAAACCAGCTATCCTATACACTGTAACACAACTGGCTTTTTTTTTTTTTTTAAGTTTATTTATTTTGAGAGAGAAAGGGAGCGGGGAGAGAGAGGGAGGGAGGGAGAGGGAGGGAGGAAGGGGGAGAGAGAGAGAGAGAGCGTGCGCACGCACAAACTGGGTAGGGGGCAGAGAGGAGAGAGAATCCCAAGCAGGTACTGGAACATCAGCACATCAGCACCGAGCCCCATGTGGGGCTCGAACCCATGAACTGTGAGATTGGAACCTGAGCTGAGATCAAGGTAGATGCTTAGCCGACTGCGCCACCCAGGCGCCCCTAGCTCAGCAGGCTTTTTTTGACACTCAGGAGATAAAAGGACTCCCCAAAGCAGGGGTGCCAGAGAATACAAGCTGTGTTCATTTTTTTTTACGTACAATTATGTACCAAATATTACATGGGACCTACTTGTACTAAAAATTCACTTGTATTTTTATTTGCTAGCTCTGGCAACTACTCGGAGAAGGCATCTCTGACCTCTGAGTCCTAAAGCAATAAGAAAGTGTGATCGCCATGGATTCATTTTCCAGAAGGAGCTCACTGCCAAGTTTGTAGTCACCTCTGCAGGAAGGAGTAAGCTGGGGAACTCAGGAGTTTAGCTTGAAACTAACATGACAAGGAAAGAGAACAGAATCTATACAAATACCAAAGCTGTCTTAATTTATTCTAAACCCAGATTTCACATTCAACGGACTTGTCCATCAATCCCCAGAAAACTGGTGAAATTTTTAGGAAATTTCGGCATGTCTGACTTCTTGTTTTTTAAGGCACAATTACATATTTCAACTCGTATTTTTATTTTGAATTTGCAAAGTGTCCACTAGAAACAAAAGGGCAATTGTTAAAGCTACAGAGAACGGGGGCACCTGGGTGGCTCAGTCGGTTAAGCAGCCGACTTCAGCTCAGGTCATGATCTCACAGTCTGTGAGTTCAAGGCCCGCATCGGGCTCTGTGCTGATGGCTCGGAGCCTGGAGCCTGCCTCAGATTCTGCGTCTGCCTCTCTCTCTCTCTCTCTCTCTCTGCCCTTCCCCTGCTCACTCTCTGTCTCTCGAAAATAAATAAATGTTAAAAAAAAAAAAATTAAAAAAAAAAAAAAAAAGCTACAGAGAAAGACCACGCAGGTAACAAGGGCAAAGGCAGAAAACCAGAACTTACAATCTGACCCTCAGTTCTTTACTTGGGATTTTCCATAACACCACCATTAAAAAGAAATTCTCATTCTCATTCAGAAGCAATCCATTCGCGTTTTTCCTGGACTTGGAATGTGCCAACAAAGCTTCCACTGCCTTTCTAATCTGCAACGTGGAGATACATGAACAAATTAAATCTCGATCTCATTTAACATCTGCCTCCTCCTCCCGCCTTTTTTTTTTTTTTTCCTCCTTAAATTCTATTTTAACGGGCAACCTCCATAACCACCTCTATCAGGACCCTGTGATCTGGGATCAGAGGAATGTCAGACTCCTCAGAAACCACCTAAGGATCCGCTCGGCACCCGTCTACAGAAAAGAGCCTCTTCCACGTTCGGGCGACGATCGCGCCAGGCGGCAACATGCTTCCCGGGAACTGGATGGTGAAGGCGGCAATCCCAGGAAACGCGCAACACAGCGCCAGCGCGTGTGCCAGGCCCCTGGCTATACCGTGCTTCGCCGGCCTTGTCTGCTCTGATCCCGGGGAGCCGAGACCAGCAGAGACCTTTTTTTTTTTTTTAAACCCAAGGTCACGGAGGCTTGCAAAATTACCCGACCTGCCAAAATCAAAGGGTAGGGGGGCAGAGCTGGGTGGATCTCACCCCACCATCCAGCTGGAGGGGCCAGGCCGCAGGGCTGGGGGCGGCGGGCGCCTCCCCGAGCGCAGGAGGAGCAGGTAGGCCGAGCGCGGCGCGACCCGGCGACCCTCCTCCCAAAGCCCCCGGGGCCGTCCGCGGGGGCGAGGAGCCCGCACCGGCACCCCGCGTCTCCCACGGCCATGGTCATCCCGCCTCCGAGCCCCCTCCCCACGGGACCACTCACCTGCCCTTCGTCCAGCTGATCCAGGGAGGCCGGGGCCTCTGGAGCGGAAGCCGAGGCTGCGGTTGAGGAGGAGGGTGGAGTGGAAGACGAGCCCTCCATTTCGTTCCCACCTCGTGCAGACGTGCGCGCGGTACCCGAGGCAGGGCTCCCGGTGCGCACGCGCGAGGCCAGGCCCGCAGCCGGAAGTTGGGGGGCGGGACAGGACCCTACGTCACGTCCGGGAGCGGGGGCGTGGCCTGTCTCGGGCTGTCACACCTGCGGTTTGGCAGACGCGAGCGAACCGAGTAGTTGGCGTCTGTGTCTGAGTCTCCGTCGTCAGGCGCGGGCGCGGCGTCGGTGACACCTGGCTGTCATTCTGCACCGAGCAAATCGAGCGAGCGCCTGGAACCGGGGGAGGAGGACTGTCCGCCCAGCCGGTGGGGTCGCCGGCTCTCCGTGGACCCCGCCTCGAGGGGCGCGGGGAGAGCGCGAGGCCTGGCCCGCCCCCCCTGCTCCGCCCCGCCACCGTCCCTTCGGAGGCCGGCGTGGTCGGGGCGCGTGAGCCAGAGCCCGTCTCTCTTTGGCGGGAGGTCAGCGCAGGTACACGGAAACGCGCAGGCTGGACAACCCGCGGCCGGAAGAGGTAGAGTCCCCCGCCTCCTCGCATCCCCAGTGGTGACCGCTGTTCCCTGTTCTCCTGAAGCCTTCCAGGGAGGTTCTAGGCACGTTTAGGAAAGACTCTTCCTTTTTCCTCTTTATGGGATGATGGGTTTAAACTTAATTTTTTTTTTTTTAAACAAATAGTAGCTTCGTAGACCTATTGTCCTGCACGTTGCCTTTCCCTCTGAATGCTTATTTCTTGGAGGGTGTCAATGCCGGTCCCGCATGCTCTGCCTCGTCTTTAAAAACTGCCGCGTGGCCTTCGGTCACGTGAATAAACAAAAGTTTATTTGGGAGCTTTTGGCGGACGCGCAGAATGGTTCAAATCTTTTTGCAACCAGCTATGGGCATTTTTGAGAGACGAAAGAATGTTAGTAGGGGGCTTTCCATGTCTCGTGTTTCCCAAAGCCCCGTGTATCAGCGTTTTCTGGTTTTCTGAGAGGAGCATTCGGGATGTCACTTGTGTCATTTGAATTCAAGTTTGAGAAGCAGACTTCTAGACCAAAGGAAAGGCATGAGTTCAGCGCAGAGGTGTCTGCAGGTAGTAAGAGGCAGGGGCAGGGGCATGCAGAGGGGAGGGACGGGAGGTGGGGCTAGAATGGTAGGTTAGGGAAGTCATGCATTACAAAGCCAGGGCTTACCTGCACCTTGGAGAAAGCTATGGGTACAAGGGTTTTGAATTGGCAGGGAGGGAGAGGAGGTAACATAATTCATCACTATGCTTTAGAAAAGTTAATAATCTGGCTATAGTATTGTGATTTTAAAAATATGCCTCATAGGGGCGCCTGGGTGGCTCAGTCCGTTAAGCATCCAACTTGGGGTCAGGTCATGATCTCATGTTTCCTGAGTTCGAGCCCCGCGTCGGGCTCTGGTGCTGTCGGCTCAGAGCCCAGAGCCTGCTTCGGATTCTGTGTCTCCTGTCTGGCCCTCTCCCACTCGCTTGCTCGCCCGCTCTCTCTCTCAAAAATAAGTAAACATTTTAAAAGATTGATGGGGAGATCAGAAGGGAGCTCCTGTTATTTCGCCACCTTTTAAGAGTACTAAATGGTCTATTTGGGTTTGATAATAGCTTTAATGAAAGCAGATAGAAAAGGTGAAACTTCTCTGTCTCGTTTATTTACTTATTTGCATTTCTAATGATAATTCAGAGAAGGCTGTATTGGCAACCAACGTGACAGACTCTCAATTGGGAAACCGAGTTAAAACTCCCTTCAAGGAGGGATAAAAAAATTCTGGATATTCATAGTAGAGAATGTTACTCGGCAGTAGGGAATCAGCTGCTGATAGGCACGTGATTAAGCTCTCAAACATGAAGCTGCTTCAAAACGACAGTTGAGTACGTAGTGATTTCCATTTCTGTGGAGGTCAAAACCAGGCAAAGCTCGTATGTGGCAGAACAGTGATCCTCCTTGGGAGGAGGAAGGAGTGAACGGGGCAGAGAGGAATTTCTGCGGTGATGGACGCTTTGATGTGGGTGTCCACAGAACTGTACACACTGGACAAACTCATCATAAAGTGATATGCATTTCACTGTATACGAATTCTACCTTAATAAAAAATTCCTCTTGTACACAAGTTCTGTCTGCCGGAGCTTCGTTACAAATAGTAATTAAGTCCTAAAAATCTTTTTTTTTTTTTTAATTTTTTTAATGTTTATTCGTTTCGGAGAGAGAGAGAGACAGAGTGGAGTGTTAGCAGGGGAAGGGCAGAGAGAGAGGGAGACACAGAATGTGAAGCAGGCTCCAGGCTCTGAGCTACCATTACAGAAACCGACGCGGGGCTCGAGCCCACGAATGCCGAGATCATGACCTGAGCCGAAGTCAGACGCTTAACTGACTGAGCCACCCAGGTGCCCCCAGAATCTTAATCCTTTCAAATTTCTTTTTCTGAAAACATAGTGTATTGGCCAGGGAAATAACCAAGCTGGTAATGGAGAGATTGCTTTTATCCTGAGTAATCTGTGAAATCTATAAGGAAACACAAAATACCTGAGTACTTCAAATAAAAGGGGTGACTTTTATTAAATCGCCATATTAAATATAGATCTAATCACACAATAAAGAATGCAAAATAGGTTAAATATGTAATTTTTCCCATTATGCCCTTTCTAGCTAAACTGTTTTACCAGTAGACTTGGATGACCAGGAGCCTGACTCTTAAGCCAGAGAATAGAAGTTTTTGGTAAAAATGCTTTAAAATGAAAACTCAAGTCATTAAGTTTTAACTACTTTTACTGCTTCTTTATGTATTTGGGCATTGGTCATTATTTCCACTGAAGTGAAATGTTTGAGATCGGAAGTGGGATGGGCTAAGAAAATGTGCAACTAACATTAAATGGGACACAGTGCATATTGAGAGGGGAATAGTTTTTGCCTTTTTTTTTTTTTTTATTTTAGAGAGGGCAAGAGTCGGGGGAGAAAGGGCAGACGGAGGAAGAGAGAGAATCCCAAGCAGTCTACATGTTCAGCAGAGCCCAGCGTGGAGCTCGATCCCACGACCCTGGGATCAGGACCTGAGCTGCAGTCGAGTTGGATCCTCAACCCACTGAGCCACCCAGGCGTTCTTCACAGAAGGATCCTATCATAAAAAACAGCACTCAATGGGGCGCCTGGCTGGCTCAGTGGGCAGAGCATGCGACTCTCAAGCTCAGGTTCATGCGTTCATCCCCCAGGTGGGTGTGGAGCCTACTTTAAAAACATATATACGGTCTTATGTAAGTAACAAAAAGCACACTTTCAACGGTTTTTGTTTCCTTGCTTTAAATATTCCTAGCAGAAAAACTAGGAAAATATTTCGTGCAAGGAGTTTGGGTACACAGAGCCTTCAGAAAGAATTTGAAGGAAATATTCATGGTAAGAAAAATGTCACTTCCAAGCCTGGATCTAGAGCGCGGATACAAGGAAACAAAAACATTCGCCTCTGCAGTCCGTGCCTTTTCAAATTCCTCGCGTCGCATCAAAATGGCCATAAACGGCCAGGGACTTAAAATAGAGGAGCTTGTCACCAAAGAGATTCCAGAGAAAGTATTTTCCAGAACCGGGTTTTCCCCACGGTTGAAGAGACTAGCGTTTTATGGGGTCTGTAGAGGTCTTTTTAAATTCAGAAACGTTTAAGCGCATTTTATCGTAACCCACCGTCATTTATTCTGGGAGATCTGTATTTCTTCGCTACACGACTGCCGAGTCCAAGGTATTGGTCCTCTTTTCTGCTTTAAGACGCATGGCTAGAGCCAGTGTCTCTGAAACTCCTTCCACTGGCCGAGGGATAGGACCCTCTGTGGTCAGCTTTTTACCTACTACGCACAGTACCCAAGCGTGGCTGGAAGTCCAAACAGGTTTAAGCAGAGGGTTTGGCACACAGGGTCGGAGACCTCGTCGCTGAAGAGTAGGAAAGTGTTGATCACTTATTTAGAACTTTCGTAATATGAAGCTCTGCTTTAAAAGCAAGCTTGCTCCTATGGGGCACCTGGGTGGCTCAGTCAGTCAAGTCATGAGCTCACGGTTCGTGGGTTTGAGCCCTGCTTCAGGCTCTGTGCGGACAGCTCAGCGTGTGGAGCCTGCTTCATATTCTGTATCTCCCTCTCTCTCTGCCCCTCCCCTGCTCATGCTGTCTCTCTCAAAAATAAATAAAACATTTAAAAGTCAAAAATAAAAATAAGTAAATAAAAGCAAGCTTGCTCCCAAGTTTTAAGCTGAGACTCCGTGAATGCCGAACACCTGTACTGCAGACTGATGCCCAAAACCTCTGCAAACATACTGTTGCCATCCCAACTCTGCTCAGGTAAACCCGTATGCTGTGATACTCATGCTTAGGCACCCTGAACTTCGACTCAGTCACAGGGGCCATAGGGAGGCCTTTGCTTCCCATGTGCGAGCAGACCACCCATCTGCAAATCCTCCCGTGAAAGAGCTTATAGGACCTATCCACACCTGCCGAGAGACAGGTCCAGACCCTGAGGCAGGAAGAAAGGATGTAAAAAGACGGACAGAAAGACAGTAGGACGCAGTACAGGCAACCGTAAACAGACAGACAAATCCTTCAAAAGGGAAGATGACAATTTTTATTGTTATTACAAAAGCAATTTTTTTTTTTAACTTCAGTCATTTGAATAATTGCAAGAGCGACTAGGGGCTTAATCCTCACACAGGCACCAAGTCAGGCACAGTAGGTAGCTACAAATCATAAGAAAAAGGTTTCTTAACCTTGGATTCCCACAGTTCCTACCTAGAGCATTCTGCCACGCTTTGGAATTAGGTTAAAAACCCCAGCAGACCTACTCCGTTCCCGTGAATTCTTTTTTTATATGAGAGCTAGGTATTGACCTGTGCTGTCTAGTAAAACCTAGTCACTACATCCTGGCCTGAGAGAGATCCACGTTTCCTTTACAACAGAAGAAACTCGTCACCTCAGAGGTGAGCCCCATTTCGGAGAGCCCAGTGGGAGTCCTGAAAATGCAGGCGTGGGGCTCGGAGGCAAGTTCACCTCAAGCAGGTGGATGGTCCCCTGAGGAGCGAGGGAGCCCTGCTCAGGCACACTCTTCCCGGGCAGCAGGAAGGTGGACCTTTGGGGCACTAAGGTGACATGCCTGGCCGAGGGGGGCCTCGAGAAGCATGAAATGTCCTTCTGCCTTTGCTGCCCACAGACCTGAGGTTTCCAGCGGTAGGTTTGAAAGGGCACAGTGGCACGTGTGGCGAGGCAGCAGGGACAGTTCCCATTCGGAGGGCCGTTTACAGTTCTGCCTAAATCGGACGTGGCACCCCTCCGCTTTTCACTTCTGCTGGAGGAGGTACAAGGCTCTCACCTCCAGGCGCTTAGAACACTCCTTAGTGAATGGCTCGGCTAGCGTATTACTGTTTCAAGGAAGTGTGGGATTAGAGGTATGTGAAAAAGCGGTTTATTGAAGGGAAGACTCAGTATGTTCTAGGACACCGAAAGCCAACGATACCCTAGAGCCAACACCATCACAGGTGGACCAAACCCACCCGACCTGAATTCTGGCAGCAAACTGGTTCAAATGGAATCCACTGAACTACACAGCAAAATAACAACAGTCCCGTTCCACTCACCAGGACATCTCTACCGACTGACTGCTCAAGTTACACCTAGTAGGAAGTCTTCTGAGTTGTGCATGTGCAATTACACCTATTTATTTAACGAGCTGCGGCCATGGTGAGAGCTCCGAAGAAACAAAGCATCGATATATTCGATGGCATCGGGCTCGGGTCACCGAGAAACGAGCTGGAAGAAATCGAAGCCACGGCGTTAGGGGGCAGAAAGTGGTCCCCTAAATCCTGCTGACGGCCGTCTGCCTCACGAACGTCTGTGAGAGGATAAACCAGCGCAGTTCATTCTGAGAAGGAAGGCCAACACCGTCCAGAACCTCTGACCGTCCGACAGTCCGCTCTCGTGCAGCCAACCAGAACGTTCACGAGGGGTCTCGAAGGTCTCAAAGGGGCCAGACGTTCGGAGCGGCCCTAAGAACGATTTGCTCCTCCGCCATCTGAAGTCCCGCCCCGAGGCAGCGAAGCCACCAGTGACACAGCGGCGGGCCGTGAGGAAGGCGGCTGAAGCTACTACCCCCGTGGGACCGTCCTCACAGACCGCGGAGCAGTGACCGCCGGAGACCAGGGTCCCCAAGATGCCGGGAGTCTAACGGGGTTTCGTCAGGAGTTCGTCACGGAAGGAGTTGTGGCCACAGGCGCGCTGTGTTCTTGGGTCGCAGAGCCGCATCTGATGGAACGCATGACCCCCAGAACCCCGCGGCACTTCTGTTACCGTTTGCGCGCAGTAGCCTCTCCGAAGTCCATCCCGTCCCGTAAAAGCCGTTCTCGGGACGACCAGTGTCAATCACCGCCTGTTACAGCCAACCACCTGTCCTTATCCGACTTACAAAATGTGACAGCCAGGCATCCGTATTTCTCGAGACTTTCAGTTCCAAACGAAGAAATACGCACGGGCTTCATTATGCAGGAACATTTTACTCTGTCAATTTCTTGACGGTACCTACTCAGTCCAACTCTTTGGGTTTGGTTATACATGGATGTTCACTGGACAAGTCCTTTTTGCGAATTAAAAACAAGAAACATGCTAGATTTCCCCCTCTCCCACAGTCAAAGGGTTGAATGGCAATTACCGAAGATGTTCATTTCAAGGATAGCTGTTTCTTAAATTCATTAATTAAAAAAATTATAAATAATCGAGCATGAAAGTCGTATACAGAACGTTAATGCAAAAAGATGCCAAGAAAGTTGTGATTCTAACATATCTATGCCAAAGCCAGAGAGCAAAATGTTTTGGTCTCTATTATCTCAACCCGCAGTCAGCTGTCCTGTGTTTGCATGGTCGGCCACACCAGCACACGTGCGCTTGCAGAGAACAGAGCAACACAGGAATTCTGATCTGCTTCTGAAGGGCCCGGCATCACCCACGGCCTGCTCACTTCACACCCTGAACTTCCTCACCCAGATCGCCAGCCAGAGTGACCAGGAGTTTAAAACGCATCAGCCTTCTTCGATGCGAGCACCCTTTCCAAAGAACTTCAAAGCCCACAGAGCTATGGTGTTGGTCAAATTAAACAGCGAGGTTTCTTTTAAATCACCTGACTGTTTGCACAAATGTAAAAAGAATCTGATGAAATCTTTCTTCCGTCATTGTATTTATATTCTTCATCGGTTCTTTTTGAGGTAGGCCCTTCGCATTCGGTATCCGTGTGGCTTTGCGGAAGAGTCTTGGCAACATGCACCTAATGTTCTAAAAGTGTAACTGTCGTAATAGCAAACAGAACTGGTTTTTTAAAATATGTTCAGTTTAAAAATGGAGATCTATTTTTGGAAATAATTTCAACAACTCTTGAGCTTTTAAAGGTTCATTAAAATCTAAGCGACTGCTATTTTGTTCCTATTACCTTGGAAGTACAAAGAGTCATTACGTCGGGATTAAACCTCCCCTATTTCCCCGAAAAATAAAAGCCCAGAGATTTGCAGACATAATAAAATTTAGCTACATTCCATGCAATTTAATAGCCGTGAGTCTATTTCTAGGGAGCTGAAGGGCAGAACTTTGCTCCTTCCCTAAGATACAGCCTCGTTCATGAAATGAATACTAATTCTAGAGTTCAGAGAACAGAATTAGATTAAGTTTTCTATTTTGTGACTGGAAATATAGTCTGACTAGGCTTTTCTTTTCTGAGGAAGATTACAGGGAAGGGATGTTATCATTAAATGTACAATTACAAAGTATCTTACTTAGAGATAAACCACAATCTAAAAGAGGTCAGGTTTTTGATACATGGCAACACTCAAAATCAAGGGGAGGAGCTTCCCAGTAAACGCAGAAAGTGGCTCTTTTGATTTCCCACTTACTCTCATTAAAATAATCAAAGTCACGACAGCTGTAGTAGAAAGTCAGCCTTCAATCTAAAAACGACCACAATGCTCCATTGTGGTTCTTCCAAAAAACAGTGTAGCAAATTTCAGCCTTGTATTTAAGAAAACAGTCAATTTCCAATAACAGAAAAACGAGACTGTGCTTGATCCCACTTCTCACTGTCACCTTCGCCTGTGCAGATTCGGATGGTTCTAACCACGTGATCATCTCACTGCTGGACGCGCTACAGCTGTACCCAGCAGGGTCACCCAGCCTTTCCAACTGCCGAGGCCAACAGGAACCGCAGTAATTCCCAGAACTGGCACTTGCAATTGATAACAGGTTTTCCTACTAGAAGCATGCAGCTCTTATAAATACTAAAGGAGGCATTTTTGCCAGGTCTCAACATGCTGTCTTTATTGCAAATTCCACTAATTTAACGAGTGAATGGAATTTTCCGGAGGGGTACAATTTCATTCTGCTTGACTTAGAAAAACAACAGTATGCTGTTCTTTTGCTTGAAAACAACTTACTGTGTTTAAGAAATCGTGTTAAAATATCACCAGGCGGAACGTAACGGACAGGCCTACGGAAGCAGTGTGACCGCTGCAGAAAGGTGTCGCACTGTATGTGTGCATTACCCAGCGAAAGGAGGCGTCCGGCGAGTTCTTTCCTTTAATACAAACGTGAACATGGTTTGTAAATGCCTCACTGAAAGTAGTGGATAGGGGAAGGAGTCTAGAAAAGTCCAAGTAATAAAATGTCCTGGATTACTTGGAGAGTTAAAAAGCTAATGCAACAATGTTACATCCAGATAAAAAACATTATTCAAAAGCAATTCAAATACCGAAAAGAATTTCAAATCGAATATTTTATTAACATGGTAGTTGTCTCTGTAACATGTGCACACACACTCGCACACTCAGAATGCTCTGCCTTGGGGAAAAAAAGACTAGTAGGTCTCAGGGGAAGATGAAAAATAAAAAAATTCCTGTAAGTTTTCATTATTGTCGGCAATTATGTCCACATCACTTACAAAGCTATTGCCAAATCTGTCCAAGGAAGCAGGGTTTGGGAGGGGAAGGAAAAAAATCAGAGGGGAGAATTCAACAGTGGCATAGCAGAGCTCTCAATATGAGAAAGCTGACATTATGTGGACTTTTGCTGTGAGTTTCGTCTTTGCAAAATATGGGGGGGAAGTTTGTCAATGGGCAGAAAGGAAGAGAAGGCGGTGGAAGTAGGCTTTTGCAGTCAGTTTTCCTCACGGTACTGGGCAGGTCATCAAGAAAATGCTTAGTCTTTCTCTGGAACCAGTTTCAGAACTTTTCCAATTGCAATGGTTTTACCTAGAAATGAAATTAAAAAACAAAAACAAAAAACAAAAACAAAAACCCTTTTCAGCAGTTAACAGCAAAGCTATGTGTGGTATTAAAGCTTAGTATTTTAAACCATATAATTATTTTTCACAAGGCAAATTACTAACTGACTGGCTTTACCACCAGAGGTGTGATTTCTGACTAGGTCGTCTTAGTTAAGTGGGTCTTTGGCGGTTGGGGGAGCTGAAAAGAAACATTTCCTGTATCACACGCCCGTGCTTGGACAAGGAAACTGTGGAGTGCCCGCACCGTGGAATACTATTTGCCAGTAAAAAGGAATGAACTACATAGAATACATGTCAAAACACAGCTGAACCTCACAACCATGCCAAGTGGAATAAACTGGACATGAAAGACCACAAATCCTGTGATTCTATTTATATGGCATGTCCAAAAAAGGCAGAGAGAAAGATCTGTGGTTGGCCAGGGACAGGAATACCAAGTGACTGTCAACAGGTATACGGCGTTTATTTTTTTTAAAGATGTTGTAAATATTCTAAAATTAGAACGTGGTGATGATTGTACACCCTGTAAACCTATGAAAATTCATTAAATCGTACACTGAAAACAAGTCAATTTCAAGGTATATAAATTCTCTCAATAAAGCTCTTCAGAGGGGTTCTCAGTCCTATTTTAAGAGGTACGAATCCCATTAGGTCAGGTAATAAACCTAAAAGCCAACCAACTCCTTAGGAAAACAAATAACTGGGGTTAAACATTTTTGCTAGATTAATTTCTTCTGGCCAACTGATTTTTATCAGGTTCTAACTGGTAACTAAGGGTCTCATTTTGTTAGGTGAACAGGACAAACCCAGTGACCGGTTTCAGTGGTACTAGATACAGACTTTAACATAAAATGTAGACAGTCTCCGGACAGATTTCTCTGAAGGAAGGTTCAGGAACTGAACACCATTATGGTCCCCGTGCCCCGCACACTGCTGACACGCAAGAGACACGTCGTCTTCCGTCGAACAGAACCGAACTAAGTGAGCTGCCGAGCCACAATGTTTTATGTAAAGTTTTCTGCCGTCTTAAACTTAGTTGCCTAACAGGCCACGGGGCCACGTTTACTGAGAATCACTGTGTTTTCACGCTACCAAAGAATTCCATGGCCACGAGACAGGAAAGGAAAGTTGTTTAGACGGACTCAGAAGGAGGCAGAAGCGGACGCCCACTCAGGCATAAACCGCTACTAGCCTCTGGAAAAGTCAGTGCTGAGAGACGGCCGATTTCGGTAGCTCTTTATCCCCCCCAGTTACCAGCGCAGTGTATGTTTAGCATACTTGATTTCAAAAGGTCTTCCGACCACAGAAAAGACAGATTTTACCTCAGAGGCGTGAATGGCAAAACCTTGCCTTCCAGGGTGAAGCCCTCCATGCTGGGCTTTAATGACTCACAGTGCAAAGGATCATCACAGAATGTCTTATTCAGTAAATAAAATAACTCTCAAGGCCCACTCTTTGCAAAATCAAGATGCTTCAACCTATAGCGTACTGCTAAAATGCACGGCTGATTCTGTGTGCTGTTGCATTCACTCAGCTCCTGAAAGTTACTTTAGGAATCTAAGACAAAACACGCACCCAAGGTTTCTATCAACTCATGGTGCGCACGGTACTCAGACGGAAAAGCTAGGTCTCCCACAGGCACGAGCGGACGCCAGCGTAAAGGCTTACCCTCATCTCTTAAGGTGAAGCGCCCCATCTGAGGGAAGTCTTTGAAGGTCTCAAGGCAGATGGTTCCGGCCGTCCTCAAGCGAGCAATGCATACTTGATCTTGTTTCACAAAACGGGGTCGGGTCTTACTTTTTTCTCCTGATTTTTTGTCTACCAAACAAATTAAGGCCTGTCCAAGACAAAAAGGAGGAGGTCACGATAAGGCCGAATAAAAGACCCTTTCAGACCAGGCGTGCAGACAAAAGTGCATCACTGTTCCCAATCAGAAACATCAGACGGGAGAGCCTGCACGCACATGCACACACAGAGCCCCCAAGTTTTGTAACGACCGACGAGTTAGGACTCACTGTTATCTCGACCTCCTCGATACAGGTGTGAATGTGCAGCACCGCGTTATAGCCCGGGCAGATGATGGACTTGTGCTCAATGATCACGATCTGCCAAACACAACAATGCACATCTTCACCCCCGGGGCAAAAAAGACCTGAACGTTCTACACAGCCGCCTGGGACCCCAGGACTGTGGAACTCACCGTCTCAGCAGGACACCAACTCACGTTTTAGTTAGAGGTGCTGGGTCCAGGTGGCCTGGCAGCCCAGGAACTCTGAGATCCTTCCCCTACGATCCTCTAGGCCAGACCCCGACTTTAGAAACCCAGAAGACACGCTATCCCTCTTCGCGGCCTGTCCTTTCTCTCCGAGGAATGAAGGAGATCAGTGCCACCTCCTGCCAGTTCTCTCGTTTTGTTCTGGCCGTGAGCTTCAGGGTCGCACCCAATTCTCGATGACCAGGGCCCAGTAAAAGTAAACCACCGTGTCTCCAGCATCAAAATCTAACCTGACCAGTCATCAGAGCCTGTGACAGAACTCGAAAATTCTGTGAGCTACACCAAGTGTACTCTGCCATTCCTGTGGGGACGTCAGGTGGCTCATAACATGGAGACGTTGCATCTTCCTGTCTGGAATGTTACTCTGAATACACAGACATAGCCTCATTTTCAAGGCAACTGTGTTCTCCTTAAGGAGAAAGAGACACTCTGAGCAGAACGTAAGTAATAATACTCAATTATCAACACAAGATCAAAAATAAAAAGAAACTTCCAAAGAATATTGCCTCTTAAAGACCTGGTGTGTGTAACAGACAGCACAGTTGCCATGATGTGTGTGTGTGATTTCCTCTCCTTCAGTTCCCCTCCTGCACATGATGGGGTGTCACCAACGATCAGGACTTTTTACATTTGAATTCCATACGGAGTGTTAAGACCACTGAGACAATTACAATAACTAGGCTACCTGGGCATCAAATGTGCGTCCAGAATGACAAAGGTTATTAGGGTCACAGAGTATGAATCCCGGAAGAATCTCCTCCTCTTCAATCCCTTTCAGTCGGATTTTGAGGTTTTCACCTGGGGCTACAGAGTCCGTTTCTACATCATCGGAAAGGATTCCAAGAACTTCCACGTTGTGCTTAAAAAAAAAACAAAAACAAAAAACATGCAAATAAACCCCAAACTGGAGGTTTTCGGACACATCCACTGCACAGCGGAATGTAACATGGTCTGACTGCTCACTTCAAACCCTACAGGTCACAGTTTTCTGCGGTTGTGGATTAGCCAAAACATTTACTAACATGAAATCTACCATTTGGATTTTGATTTTATGATTGCCATTTTAATTGCATGATTAAACTCTAGAATTTCAATGGACACTGCTTCTACTCCCTCTCAACCCTAAATATCTGAGGAGTGTACTTCTCCAAGGTTTTTTTGAACAATTAAGCTTTGAAAGAATATTGACTAGGGGCACCTGGGTGGCTCGGCTGGTTGGGCGTCTGACTTTGGCTCAGGTCTGATCTCATATTCATGAGTTCGAACTCTCATCGGGCAGAGCCTGTTAGGATCCTCGGTCTCCCTCTCTCTCTGCCCCTTCCCAGCTCTATCTCAAAAATAAACTTTAAAAAATATATAAATATTAAAACAAAAGAATACTGACTGATGGGTATAAGGTTTCCTTCTGGGATACTGAAAATGTTCTGGAACTTGACTATGGTGACAGCTGTGACTGTACCAAATGTCACAAATGGTAAAGTTTCTCTCTTTTACCAGTTATTTAAAAAGAGCATACAGATGGGAGAAAGTGTGAAAAGCAATACCTACAAGCATTGCCTTAACTGTACTCTTGTTTCTGCCCTTGGAGAGAATTCGTGTTTTTAAAACACATACCACAAAACAACAGCCCTCAAGACAAAACCACTTCACAACGGTGGATGCGCGGCGGCGAATCCAGAATGCACTCTTCCATGCCGCAGTCCCCCAGACCGAGGCTGCTTAAACTCTAGTCGTCCCTCCCCTCCCCCACCCATAATGCTCTCCTTTCCCAAAAGGCAGCTTATACCTTTTTGATAGCTGTCAAAATTCATTCCAAGAAGTGAAACAGAGCCAGATTTGTTGGCTAAATTCCTTCCAGTAACAGGACAAAGGGACAGAAACCAGGAGTCCCACTGTATACAAACTAACAAGTACAGTTCGCTACTTTCTGTCCAATAATCCAGCATGACAATCCCTCAAACGTGGAACTCTACAGCTCAATGCAGTGGAGCCGGTCTATTCCTTAAAGTAATCTGCAGTTTCAAAAACTCAGACAGAGGCAGACAAATTCTCTTGGCTTATCAAAGGTAGGAAAAGGGGTGCCTGGGTGGCTCAGTTGGTTAAGTGCCGACTTCAGCTCAGGTCATGATATTGCGGTTCCTGAGTTCGGGCCCCCTGTTGGACTTGCTGGTATCAGCCTGTCAGCACAGAGCCCACTTCCGATCCTCTGTTCTGCTCTCTGCCCCTCCCTGCTTGTGCTCACTCTCTCAAAAAAGGCACTAAGGATTTTGCCTGCGCTAAGTATCTCATATAAGCGGAATCATCCGTTATTTCTTTTTGAGACTGGCTCCATTCACTTAGCACAAGACCCCTGAGGTTCATCCATGTTGTAAGCATACGTCAGAAAAGCTGCTGGATCATACAATTTTTCTATTTTTAAATTTTTGCAGAAACGTCATTATGTTTTTCCACAGCTGCTGTGCGGTTTTTACATTCTTGCCAACAGCATATGAGTGTTTTCCAATTTCTCCACGTCCTCACCAACAACTGCTATTTTGGGTTTTGACAGTAGCCATCCAGACGGGTACAAGGTGCCATCTCGCTGTGGTTCCAATTTGCGCTTCCCTAATGATTAGAGACGCTGAGATCTGTTTCATGCGTCTGTTGGCCATCTGCACATCTTCGGACAGGTGTTTAAGTCCCATGCTCATTTTTAAGTCAGGTTATTTTTTTGTTGTTGAGTTGTATTTTTTTTTTTTTTTTAATTTTGAGAGACAGAGAGAGTGTGAGCAGGGGACGGAGCAGACGGAGAGAGAGAATCTTAGGCAGGCTGCAAGCTCAGTGCGGAACCTGACCTGGGGCTAGATCCCATGACCCTGGGATCACAACCTGAGCGAAAATCAAGGGTTGGATTCTCAACCAACTGAGCCCAGCCAGGCACCCCTGTAGTTCTTGATATATTCTAGATTTAACCACTTATCAGATTTATGATATACAATTGCTTTCTCCCATTTCATAGATTACCTACTCATTAATTTTTTAATCTAAGATAGGCATCTGTGTCTTTTAAAATATTTAACTGTGTTCCCCGGAGACTCAGCAGGACTAACCTGAAATGAGTTTGTCAGGCTTGCCTCACGACCGCAGTCTCTGCTACAGCGGCCAGCCCCGTGGTCAGAGCGGCTGTGACGCGTCCACCAGGACCCCCAGCTAAAGCTACGGCCTGCCGCTAACTCGCTTGATCACAGTGGATTGTACTTTTCTTTCTGTTGTGGTAGAAAACTCAAGAAATGTACCTTTTCCAACCATTTTACACGGCACGATTCGGTGGCAGCCAGTTGGCATTTCACAGTATTATACAACCATCACCAGTCATTAGTTCCAGGACATCTTCATCACCCCAAACGGAAACTGTGCCCTTCATTAAACAGTCACTCCCCATTCTCTGTCCCCTCGCCTCTTGGAACCACCAATCTGCCTTCCATTAGCATGACCAAACTACTTCTGTGACCGCTCTATGGACTTACAGTGAGCACTATTTTCAGTCACTGTCACTGACCTTCACTTGCAGCGATAAACACCTTACTAAAAAGAGACTAGGGTAGGCTACTCCTGTCTCCAATGCAGAAGGTATCAAGAAACCTCACAGTACAAATTGTAAGGTGCCAATTAATACCTGAACATTACAGTGACAAGGGGTACCGTTCCTCACTCACTGTGCCTAGAATAAGCATGGTGAAGAAATTCTCCCTTACACCTAACAAAACCTGTGTGTGGAGGGTCTGATGGCTGAGGTCTACTTTCCTACACAAACGCCTTTGGAGCTGGGGGAGAAGGCCGCTCTGGGAAGCAGGTAACTGTTCCTCAGTTACGTGTGTGTCATAATCAGCAACTGAGCAGCCAGAAATAACACAAAGGAAGAGTTCATGGGGATTTTGCAAGTTTTACTGAAACCCTCTCCAACAGTAAACAAATTACGAAAAGGTAGGAAGAATTCAGACAAGACTCATTTATGATAAAGGCAAATCCTCTTCTCTAAAAACAGCTAAGGAGCACAGATTGGACACATTATTTCATAGTATCCAACATAACTACATACAAGAAAAAAAAAAGGCCAATGATACCAAGATAAAACTCGACTTTTCATCTCTGGCTCAGCCGCTAATCCAAGGTGTTAACAGCAACAAATCGCTGTGACTGCTCCAGGTCTCTGCTTGCCTCTTGTGAAAGACAGAGCAAAGTTCTCTTGATACACCTTTTAGCTCTAACTTGGTGCTAACCCTGGCCCCTCCCCCATTTGTCACTGGGTCACTGTAGCACCTAATTCTGGCCACTCCCCATTTGTCACTGAGTCACTGTAGCACCACTTACTCTGTAGTAAACTGTGTACTTGACGTTAGTAAAATGTGATCCTGGATTTTAAAAGTTTTCTTTTAATGGAAATCCCCAATTTTTTTTCGAAGTTCTAGCTCCTTGCTAATATTTTCAAGACAAAATCCCAGTAAGAGCATTACTAATTCTTACCTTGTTCGGCATCATCACGAGCTGCTGGCCTTTACAAATAGATCCTGACTCCAGCTTTCCCAGGACCACGGTGCCCATATCCTGTTTCAATTTGAAATTAAAAAACTGAGTTGCAGACTTGTATTACTATTCAACAACCCAAAGTGAAATCTTACTCCTAAAAGAACATCTTTAGCTCAAGTGACAGAATGCTCAGGATTAATCTTAAACACAGAACAGGTAACAAATATTCCGTATGGTTTGTCATCAGCACAGGTACAATTATAAAACCAGTAAGTATGCCTGACATCTAAAAAAAGCATGGTACTGGAAACAGCACAGAATTTTACCTCTGAAGATCTGAATTATTTGCTTAAATTCATTCAGATTTTCTCACAAATCTGAGCCTGCTTCCTCATATATAAAAATTAGAAAAATACTTGTTCAAAAAATGTAGCATGGAGCTAATGAAAGAACGAAGCATCTGAGGAGGGCAAGGCATAACATATTGAGAACACTTGGAAAGCGCGTTGGTGAGCCTGTGGTCCGACCAGCACTCACGTCCTGCCGCTAGTGTCTGGAAGGCCGCTGGTCAGTATCCGTCAACGGTAACGTGCGAATCTTCTGCCTCTAGCGGTTTTTACTTGTATGACTTTCTCTCTAGAAACTAATTATTGGCTCACTGGGGGACAGCTTCAATAAACTAGGCTGGCTGATTAAACTGCGATCCATCTATCACTAAACGACATATGGCCATTAAGGAAGATATCCAGGAGCGCCTGGGGTCATTTAAGCTTCGGACTGCGGCTCAGGTCATGATCTCACAGTTCTTGGGTTCGAGCCCCATGTAGGGCTCTGTGCTGACAGCTCAGAGCCTGGAGCCTGCTTCGGATTTTGTGTCTCCCTCTCTCTCTGCCCTTCCCCTGCTCGTACTCTGTCTCTCTCTCAAAAATAAATAAACGTTAAAAATAAAAGAAAAAAGAAAAAGACGTCTGTGTTACGTTGTTAATGATCAGGGTTGCTTTGTAACTTAAAACACAAAACCATGACTTCGCCTCCCATAAAACCCAACATCTTGAACACTGGGGGTACCTTGTACTTATCCACAATTGGCAGCCTGATCGGTCCATCAACTGATCTATTGAAGTTTGGCAAATTATCCAGATACGGAATAAATGGCAAACCACTGAAAACAGAGTAAGATCCATTAAAGAGAATCAACATAACTATCACAATTTTAAGAATACAAGACTATAACTTTATACAAAAAAAGGTTCTGATAGTACGTCCATTCTACCCATGTACTCTCGCATTCAACCGACTTACTGTCCAGTTCATCTCCTTCATTCCTCACAAAACTCAAAATATTTTATAGCAAATGGCCTACATTTTGTAGTAAATTGGCTACATTCTGCTACTTAATTTTTTAAAATTAATTTTTAAAAGTTTACATCCAAGTTAGTTAGCATATATCTGCCACTTAATTCGTATCAACTTTTCCAGCTCTGAAATCAGGATTCTGTAACACCATTTCCCCTTTAACGCTACAGAATACCAAGAGGGAGGCTTAGTATTGCCAGACGGCAGTGCTCCCCAAACTGAGGTGCACATTCAGTGCCATCCCCATGAGCCTCCCAGCTACCTTCTGGGACAGGCTGACAAGCTGATCTTACTGTTCATACAGAAATTCAAGGGATCCGAAATAGCCAAAAACATCTTGGGGAAAAAAATAATAATTAAAAAAATTCAAAGACTCGCACTTCCCAATTTGAAAACTTACAAAAGCTCAGCTATCAAGACTTTAACAAAGAAATTAACCCAAAATGCAGCAGACAGACATCTAACTGTAAGAGCTAGCATGACCCAGGCTTTGGAGAGAAGAGTGTGGCCCAGTCTTCATGCCCGAGTCAGGCGAGGTTTTCCTAAGTATGTCATCAAACGCACAACCAACAAAACAGACTGGATTTCATCAAAATTAAAACCTTTTGTGCTTCGAAGGACACCATCAAGAAAGTGAAAAGACAACCCAGAGGAGAAAATATATGCGCATCATTCATCCGACAAAGGACTTCCACCCAGTGCATCAAGAACCCTCACGGCTCAAGAACAAGACAACATGATTACAAAACGGGCGCTGGTCATGGTATTTTTAAAACCACAGTTAGAGTTAAGTATTTTCTGAAATTACGTATAAAGACATGAATTTTTTCTACGAAGAAGAAAAGGTTACTTACGTGTACCAAGGGCAGAAATCTGATCGCTCTTTAAGATTTGCTCCAGTCAGTCCTGAGCAGGGCATAAAGTGAATGTCCTTTTTGGGATTGAAGCCAACTTTTTTCAAAAATGGCACCAGCTTCTCTTTACATTCTTCGTATCTATAAACATTTATAAATAACTCCATTATAATATAAAACAAGTGAACTCTAGATTCATTATTAAACAAATTAAGGTTTAAAATTTTAATGTTTATTTATACTTTTGAGAAAGAGAGAGACAGAGAGAGAGAGAGAGAGAGAGAACACAAGCAGGGGAGGAGAAGAGAAAAGATGACAGAATCCAAAGCAGGCTCCAGGCTCTGATGAACCGTCAGCACAGAGCCTGATGCGGGGCTTGAACCCACGAACCGTGAGATCATGACCTGAGCCGAAGTCGGATGCTGAACCGACTGAGCCCCCCAGTGCCCCTGACATATTAAGGTTTCAGAAAAACCGCGGGGGAAGGCCGCGCGCAGTAGCAAAAGCACTAAGACGAGCGCAGAGCAGGAAGACGGCCAAGCTCACCTCTCGCTGCTCCAGTTCACCGTGGGGTCATCCATCTTATTAATAAGCACGATCAAGTGTTTCACACCTGCCGTCTTGGCCAACATCGCGTGCTCTCTCGTCTGTCCGCCTTTTTCAAATCCAGTTTCGAACTCTCCTTTCCTCGCAGAGATGACCTAGTCCAAGAAACCCCACAGTTTACTCTTACAGGTCACATTCAGGCAGACCCTCCGGGCGGCGGAACACCTGTCCGTGCAGTTTTATCGGAAGCTTTGTGCAAGAAATTAAAAGTAAGTGAATTATAAAATGCATGCTCTTGAAGATCACAGTGTCTAAATGGCTTCATATTTTGGTAAATGTTTCTTCTGATCCCCCGATTTTCCATAATCGAGCCTGCCTCACACAATTCACACCCGGAGGCGACTTTGCGCCAGCACACTGGCCAAGCGAACCACCTGCCAAAGCCTGAAGGCCTTGAGAAGACCGGTCACGTCTTCCTCAGTTCTGTACCCGCTGCACGCGGGGAATGTACAGACCGGATTGGGCATGGCACTGAGTGGACACTAAGTTCTGACAGAGTCACAGATGACAGCGATGGCAGAGCCAAGAGGAAACATGTTTGCCTATGTGAGTCCAGTTACAAAGACGGCTTGAGAGCAGGTGAGGGAGACAAAAATGACACATGTGACCGTATGCTACGGCTCGTTGCAACCTGAGTTCTAGCTGTTAGAGGGTAAAATCAAATACTTCTCACTGGAGCGGGGCCGCTACCAAATTCACGGGTGAACCAGAAAGGTCTTCCTTACCAGAACAGCCAAATCAGCTTGAGAAGCACCGCCAATCATATTGGGCACAAAACTCTTGTGGCCAGGGGCATCCAGAATCGTGAAATGCTTCTTTTCCGTTTCAAAATAGGCACGGCCCACCTCGACTGTCTTACCCTTGTCTCGCTCCTCTTGATTTGTGTCTAAGGCCCAAGACAAGTACCTGAAATAATTGTAAAGTAAGAGTCATATTGCTAAGAACACAGGAGTTTTTAAGATATTCTTCTCCCGCTAACAGGGTAATGAGGACATCCAGCTTTGTGTCGAGGATACAACATTTACACCATGAACTTGACGGGGGCACCTGGCTGGCTCAGTTGGTGGATCGCTGGACTCTTGATCTCGGGGTTGTGAGCTGGAGCCCCATTAGGTGGTGAGATGACTTACAACATTTTTTGTTTTTTAATTGGGGCACCTGGGTGGCTCAGTCGGTTAAGCATCCAACTTCGGCTCAGGCTGTCATCTCACGGTTCGTGAGTCTGGGTCCCATATAGGGGACCTGCTTCTCTCTCCCCAAACCCCATCTCTCCCTCTCCCCCTCCTGGGATTCTCTCTCTCTCTGTCTGCCCCTGGCCCACTTGTGCCCCCCTCCCCTCTCTCTCTCAAAAAAAACCCCAAAAACATCACATGAACAGGACTGGGGAGAAATAAAAACAGAATACAACCTGTATTATTGAGATTCAAACACTGTGAGCTTTTACAAACACCCAGGCACTTACAGGTGTCCCCTGATTTTTGAAAGTTCGTGTTACACCACCTTTTACAAAAGACCTACATTCGTACCTGTTTTTACTAACTGAAGGATATTCAAAGAGTTTTTTTTTTTTTTTTTTTTTGACAAAAAAGGGCGAAAAGCAAAAACAGCACGCGGTGTTGGTTCTGAAGCGACCTGTGACAGAGGTGGCGCGGCTCGCTGAGCAGCCAGAGCAGCGCCATCCGCTCCCTCCCCAGGAACCATACTCCGCGCCTCTGCGTCACGCTGTCACAGCTCTGAACTGCGTCTGCGCGGGGTCTCCATTTCCTGTGTGCATCTGGTAGCACAGAGGAGTCCCGAGGTATCAGACAAGCCTGACAGGTTATCCTTGGGGTCTGGGAATGCTCAAAAACCGTTTTCCCGGGAAACTGATGACAGCTGCTGCTTTGCTTTATGCCATTTTGGCTTACAAAGGATTGGAAGGGAATGTTCTACTCTGGGATATACAGGGGAAGACCCGTCTATGTATTCTATAAGCAAACAGTATTTATGAAAACAAGCCGACTCCACAGAAAGACTACTTAGCACCAATGCCGATATCACTTTAAGTTTTTACAATCACCTGGCACGAAGTAGAATACAAATGACGCTATCTAGGGATATTTTTCAGAAGCGAAAGCCACCAACAACCATCTGGGAGCAATGGTTACCCGCTAAAAACTATTTCAGCATTTCTTTGCCATGTGAAAACGATTTATGTAAGTTCACAGCATTCATAATAGTCGGTGTTAATCTGGATTAACTCATCATCTATATTTCATAGCAGATAATCCACTTTTTTAGTATAACACTGACAAGGATCTTTCCCCTTACTACAGAGCAATTAAAACAACAACAACAACAAAAACATGAATGTCCCAGAGAGATCTGAACTTTTAAAAGAAAGATTAGAAGAAAATAAAAATGTGACCCTTTCTCTCCCCACTCAAAGGCAACCACTGTCAATAATTCTGTCCACTCTTTTCCTTCCTGCAGTTGTTCACATGGTTACTGATCATGTCCTAAGCACTATCATGTCACCCGCTTTCTCCCCAAATTCCACTGTAACTTAAGTTCTACTTCTGGTTATTACAAATTCTACAAATGCCATGTTTTAGTCATTAGATAATGGCCCATCAAACGGACGGTTTAGAATTTATCCCACGAGTCCATTCCCGTGGGATGGCAGTTCCCGTACTCCCTGTGCAGGCTCCGGAGTCGCCGGGAGCCGATCTACTGTGCAGTGTGGGGGGAAGGACACCTCTCCTCTGTTGAGACACCCTCTCGGAGCTCGTGCCTTGTGTCGCAGTGGACTACAGAAGCACTGAGTAGGCAGGGTTCCCCCAAAGTAAGTGACGGCGCCGCCGGAGTTGACCGTACCAGGTTTCTCTGTTCTTTTCCTTAGCTTCTCTTTCATATTTCTCAAGTGTTCTTTTGTCAACCATTCCAGTCAAATACCTGAAATCAGAGAAAAAAGAAGTAAACACTTCATTACTCACAAATCACCCAGGGAAGTTTAGGAAAATGCGAAAGCTCTTTAGGGGAATTTCAAGCCCGGAAAACAGCGATTTTAAAATAAAGGAACCAACGATGGATGCTCAAATCATGGAACGTTTCGGAGGAAAAGATACTGACATAGTCTCAAATTATCTCCCCACAAATAAAGAGGAAAAATAACGTTATGGTGGAGAACCCTAGGAGACAACACGTGAACCGAGCCATCTTGGCTAATATCACCAGTAGTAAAGAAAACACACTGAAGGGCGCCCGGGGGGCTTGGTCGTTTAGGTGTCCACCTCTTGATTTTGGCTCAGGTCATAATCCCAGGGTCGTGGGATCAAGCCCCACAGACTCCACACTGAGCATGGGGTATGCTTGGGATTTTCTCTATCTGCCTGTCTCCCACCCTTACCCCCACTCATACTTGCTCTAAAATAAAATAAAATAATTAAGAAAACCCACTGAATAGTGACATGAAGAACCCCCGAGACGATGCTCTCAGAAGAGCAAACAAACATCCCATGTGACATCCTTGCCCAAATGTAGAGTCGCAACCTAAATGGAAAAAGCATCAGCTGAACCCAAACTGAAGAGCGTCCTAAGAAGCGCCCTTCAAATGATGAGGGCGTGGAGGGCCAGAAGGAGGCAGTGTCACGAGCTGGAGGAAATTAAGAAGGAAAACTGGAGAGGGAGCAACTAAATGCAATGGGGAATTTGAGAACTGAAAACCACCACGGGGAGAGAAACGGTAAGATTCAAGAGCCACAGTTTCGTTAATACTATTGTACCAATGTGAGCTTCCTAGCTTAAGGACCCACTTAATGACCCTACTAGGGCCAATGAACACGTTCACGCTAGGGGCAGGCTGAGGAAAGGTATATGAGATCTCTAAACTATGCCTGTAACCTTAAGTCTAAAATTATTCAGAGTAAAAAGTTTTTCAAGGGCAAATATAATTCCAACAATGTTGCTCAGGCAGTTCAGTCTTATTTATCATTTCAATATGTATCACTTAAGAATCCTGTCAAAGTAAGATTATAATTTAAAAACAATTCCTTGGGGGGGGGGGAGAGGAGGTGATGGGCATTAAAAAAGGGCACATGTTGGGATGAACACTGGGTGTTTTATGTAAACCAATTTGAAAATAAACTATTTTAAATTAAAAAAATAAAAATAAAAATAAAAAAAATAAAAACAATTCCTTAGTAATACTGAACTGCGTCCTGGGACTCAAACCAAATCAAGCCTTCCTGTTTCAGCTCTCGTCTCTGTGTCTCTGCACAGTCATGTCAAGTGCACGCTCCTAACCTGTTGAGCACAGAATCCTAGTGGAATACCATGAAAATTACAGGCCATAAGTAAAAAATACATTTTCCTAAAACACAAAAGCAAATGGGCCCAATACTTCCATCCACCGAAAGCCTTAAGGATCTCTATTTAATACCCTATTTGAACGTCTGTGGTAGAAATTTTCAGTAGTTGGCAAAGATTACCAACTAAATTACTAAACAGTGAAGATACGCCCTCAAGATCCTCTGATGGATGGTACGGTTTAAGGAAAAGGGGTCTAATTTAGGAGGGATTAAAATGGTAAAACCTTTAAAAAATAATAATAATCTTTATCTCCAGACCCTGAGATCAAGAGTTGAATGCTGAAAGGAAGGAAGGGAAGGAAGGGAAGGAAGGGAAGGAAGGGAAGGAAGGGAGGAAGGAAAGAAGGAAGAAAGAAAGAATGAGTTGCATTTTTCCACCAAAAGAGCCAGCCAGGCTTAAAATTGTAAGACCTTTTAATTAAAACAGTTTTTTCAGGGGTGCCTGGGTGGCTCAGTTGGTTAAGTGTCTAACTCCTGGTTCCAGCTCAGGTCATGATATCTTGGTTGGTGAGAGAGAGCCCCAGGTCTACATTGACAGCAAAGAACCTGCCTGGGATTCTCTCTCTCCTTCTCTATCTGCCCCTTCCCTACTCGTGCTCTCTCTCTCTCTCTCTCTCTCAAAATAAATAAACTTTGGAAAATAAAACCTGACAATACTAGAATATATTGTAAAGGTCAACCATGGTGTTTTCATACTTACACAGCTTCTATAAACGATACAAAGTTATCTTAGCATGTTAGCCAGACTACCTGACTTCGATTAATCCATCTACGATTTAAGAGCTGATGAATATGGAAAAAAGTACCCAATTCAAGTGCTAAGTGCTGGCTTTCATTATTCCCAAGAAAATGATATGCAAAGCAAACTAAAATTTCCTACAACCTATGATTCTATTTTAATTTTTATTTTAAAAAAATCTAAAAGACAGCTTTCAGAAATACATTTAGTTAATGTTCCATGAGAGCCTGACGGTGATAACAAAAGAATTCTAGGGAATGCCTAAAATCCATCAGAAAATACGAACAATGGGGCGCCTGGGTGGCTCAGTTGGTTAAGCATCGACTTCGGATCAGGTCATGACCTCAACGCTCGTGGGTTTGGGCCCCAAGCGGGGCTCTGTGCTGACAGCTTACAGCTTGCAGCTTGGAGCCTGGAGCCTGCTTGATTCTGTCTCTGTCTCTCTGCGCCCCTTCCCCGCTCAAGCTCAAGCTCTCTCTCTCTCTCAAATATAAATAAACATTAAAAAAAATTTTAGAAAACACTAACAATGATCACATTGCAGAAATTCCTTCTTAATTATCATCAGCTTTCCTTACAGGTGATGGCTTTACACCATTTTCAGACGACCTCTTGTATCTCCTTTGCACGACTCTACGCTCACAAGGCCCAAAATGCATTCCGTCAAATTAACTCTATTATTTAACAAAAAATATAGACTTACATTATCTGTCCTCCAATGGTTGACTTGCCAGCATCTGAAAGTAACAACATCATCAATAAAATGCAAACCATGGATGTAAAAAAATAAAACAAAACCCACTATATGCACTAACGCAACTAAGGGTACCATTTAGCACATGTAATTACATAATCTCGGTTGCAAATGAAGCTAAGACCCCTCCCAGCTCAACAATGAGGTACTACTGGTGAAGAAGAACGCAGAACTACTTTACTGATGAAGAATTTTGAACGGACTGTCCCTCTGACCTTCAGCTCAGAGCACAGCAGCAACGGAATAGAAATTACCCGAGAGCATCCTCGGGGGAGAGCGAACGGAGCCAAAGAGCCGTGAACTACATTTAGGTAGCGTGCCTTTCCCTAATTTTAGCAAATACAGGTGTTCCTTTACGAATTTCAGAGGCGTTCTTGCTGCTAAAATAGTATAGCGTAGCATTATATTCAGGAGGAAGCAGAGATAAAGGGAAGGAAAACGAACACGTAATTCTGTGTTTCCTCACAATTTTGGAGGTAAGTCAGATGGTGAGGGAATGTCTGAGTCAATTAAACACGGTTTTGTTTTGTGCTAAACCAGCATCCTGACAAGCATCTAGAAGTCACTCCAAATCAGTGTCCTAGGTCAGACAAAATTAAACTGTCTAGGTCAGGCGAAGCCCATAAAATAAACAAATTAAGTGAAGTCACCCAAAAAAATAAGGACGTTTTCTAGGATATTAACTCATAACTGTCAGGACATGCTTAGTCACCATCGGTGTGCATCATGTACAAATAGACTGAAGCTCATTTTCTTCCTGCCATTACAAAATTATTTCTCTGTCCAACCTTCAAAAACAAAGCACTGGCAATCTTTTTTGCTAAAAAAAAAAACCTATCGAGTGAAAAATCAAAACCATCTCACATTAGTTCGGTTCGGCTTCACTGAGCGTGTCAGAGGTGCCCAGTGGCCGGCCACTTCTCTCACGGCCACGCGCGCGACTCACCTACGTGCCCGATGAACACGACGTTTACGTGTTCTTTTTTCGGAGCCCCTGGCGGCGCGACCGCAGATTTGGGTTTCGGTATTTCCTCTTCCTCCTCCATCATTTCCTGGGCGCTCTCCTCTGGGGGTCTTCCATCTCCCAAGGGCCCCCCCCCTGGCTCCGCTTCGCTTATTTCTTCTTTGTGCTCCCATGATTCTTCGGGGGACATTTCTGTCTCCCCATTTTCTACTGCAATAAGACACTCGGCTTAGTGCGCGGAAAAAGACTCGCAGTCTGTACCCTCGCAGATGCTCAAACAACCAACGAACTTTGCATATTTAGCTCCATTTCCTAATGTCCAGTGAAACACCAGCAAGAAAATCTCTTCACAACACAAATGGATTATGGCTTTCACGCCTGGCCCCACTGCTGACATCAGAGCTGACTCAGAGACTGTGAGAGACTGCTATCTGAACGAAGCTTCATTTCCATAAGGACGCACAAGATATAAACAGGAGACGTACCCCTCCTAAACCCCAGTTATCCCCGGGTCAGGGTTCCCTGACGGAGGGCAAGCAGCGGAGTTCAAAAATCGGAACAAGGGACTGACGAGAGCGCTGCTTTTTCCTCCGAGAGCACGCTGGCATCGACTTTAATCACCTTGGGAACAGGACACCCTTAACAGTAAGAAAGTTACAAAAAAGAAGGAAACTTTTCAGGAAGGAAATGCAACAAGCCCAAGTCCTTAAAGTGATTTCGCGCTCTCGCCCTCCGCTCTTCCCCATCCGCGTCACTCGGTTGATCGCGGCGTGCTGACCTCTGGCTGGTGCTGCTTTCTAAATCCCAGCAGCAGAAGCTCAATGTCAGGTTCAAATGTAGGCATTCCAATAACCATAACACGTACATCTGTCCCTTCTATCTTGAGAACGAAAGGGTTTCATATTGCTCTATTAATACGGTCAGAAACGTTCTTACCAACAGGTTCTGAAAGTTCCATGCTAACAGCTGAATTTGAACCTAGACAAGAAATTGAGATATATTTTACAAAACACTATCTAGGCTTTACACATCAGAGACAACTTAATGTTTTCGCAATTAAACATTCAAAGGGTCATGGCACAGAAAATTACCTTCACATAGCAACGACGGTTCCTCTTGAGAAGGTTCCGCGGGGGCTGTTAAATAGAAGTAAGTCCCATTAAAAATTAAGTCCCGTGCATCCATTTGTGTGTATCTTTTAAGACAGAGTAAAAACAGAATTTCAATAACACAACAAAAACCTCAGTAATGTAAACCAACAGCAACTAACTCAGGTGTTCAATTTAGAAGTCTCTGTTTAAAAAACTCTTTTAAAGAATCTACTGACTACGGCGGGTTTTAAACCATTTTCATGAACTGAAATGTATTCATAAAGGCACAGTTATTCTCTTAATTTGCTCATAAAACTTTTCCTTCAAAGATATTGTACAGGTAATCTGCAACCCGGGGCTCATCGAATTAATCAGATTTTGCCTAAACAATACCCAGGACGGACGTCCCTGGACTCTCTCTTGGTAGCTCCAGCCTAAGAAGGCTATGATTAGCTTATTAAGATTCTATAATCATACATTTTCATCGAGGTCCTTGAATCAATCTATTTGATATCAATAAAAAAGGAGAGTCACATAAAGTCCTTGAAATACAAATGATCCCTTACAACATCTCAGAAACAGTGACCACAGTGACGCCAGTTTTGTCCTATATTAGAACTCTGAGATCAAGCAACAATCCCGTTTCCACAGCTGTCACACCGCAAACCTACTTATGACATCACTGGAAGAGCAGTAGGAGACACATGTACTGACACCCAAACACGGAAGTTTATTTTTTATATCTAAAGGATACTCCAATATGAAAGTGCCCTTTTGCTTCAAAAAAATCTCCAAGAAACAAAAGGTATCAGAGAATTGAAGTCACCGGAATCCCACACACCAATTAATAAAGAATAACGAATTCATAAAATGCAAAGCTCCTATTTAAAATCACAGCCCATGGGGCGCCTGGGGGGCTCAGTCGGTTAAGCGGCCGACTTCGGCTCGGGTCATGATCTCGCGGTCTGTGAGTTCGAGCCCCGCATCGGGCTCTGTGCTGACGGCTCAGAGCCTGGAGCCTGCTTCAGATTCTTTGTCTCTCTCTCTCTGCCCTTCCCCTGCTCATACTCTGTCTCTATGTCTCTCAAAAATAAATAAACGTTAAAAAAAAATTAAAATAAAAATAAAAATAAAAATAAAATCACGGCCCAGAAACACCTGTGAGCCAGGAGAGTTTCGGGCCCACCTTCAACAGCGTGAAGGGCTGGAGACAGTAATTTCCCGTCCCCGAAAGGGAAAGAGCAACCAACTTTTTCCGAGGAGGGAAGTGACATGCTGAGTGTCACCTGGAAGGTGAGGGCAGCAGAGGGACAAATAGGAGGGAAAGGACCCCACTGGCAGAAAGACCAACATCACCGCCGCGGGAAAGCAGGCCATGTGAACAAGGGCGCAGTACAACTGGAGAGGAGGGGCTGAGGGCAAAGGTAACAGAGGCGTCGTCCACAGGAAGAGGAGGCAGAGGGAAGGGTCTAAGGCGACCCCTGCCTGGGGGATTAGCAGCGTATTAACAGAAAATAAGAAAAAAATCATTTGAACGAGGTTTGGAAGGGAACAGGAATTATTCTTCAGATATAAAAGATGAACCTTTCTTCGTTTTCCATTTCAAAGAAAAGCGATGGGTAGGGTAAGGACAAATTGCTCCATTTTCAGAGAAAGCCAGGCAGCGCTGGGCAGCAGTGGAGGCGAGCACTGCTCGGACCCCCGCTTTCCGTGCTGGCTTGTCACCTCCGGTTGTGCGATGCAGTCATTTCGCTGGAATTATGGACAGGACTGCTGACAGGATTCAACGAGGGAATACTTTTGTTCGGTGTCTGTTCAAGAACTCCTGGCACCAGGCAGATACTCAGCACGCGCGTCTCCACCCCCACCGCACACTGGGAACAAACTCAGCCCGATCAACCAGCACGACTGAGTGTGAAATGTGGGCCAGACCGAACAGAAAGGCTCACAAATCCCACGGTGCTGGGGGCGGGTGGAGAGGGGGCGGAGGTGGGGGTGCGTCACCTCCCGCTGATTTCTAGCAAGCCCTCATGCGCTGACTCATCTGATCCCCCCACAAGCGCCGCGAAACAGACAACTGCCATCACTCCCGCCTGACATTCGGACAAATCCGATCCCCTAGGCTTTTCCAGGTTAGACAAGCACCGACTCGCCCTTAGGCAAACAGCCCCTGCTGAAAAACCATTCAGTACAAGTAAACTGAGTCAGCAAGGACGTCGTGTTTGAGGGCAGGAAAAAGTCTGGTACGGTGGGTGGGCTCCCCCATCCCGCAGTATTAATACCCCAAACTGCAGCTGACCTCTACAAAACCAAACAGTACGTTCACCTGACCACGCCGTTCCAGAACCGGCTCTCAGGCTAACAAAGGCACAGCGCTGCAGAAGACCGCAAGGCACGTCTCAGGAGAGTGACACCAGTCACGAAACCACCTCCGTGGCCGCAGAACACTGCATACTGAAAATCTGTTCGCGGTTTGGTTTTTCAAAACATCCCACCTTTATAATATGTTTGCCTTAAGACTGTACAGCTTACAGGGGCAGAGAGTCAAGTACCAAAAACAAGTGCTTAACACACACGTGATGACGATATTAAAGGCCCTCCCAAAATAAGGTGACCATAGTTTCCCAAGGTGGGAAAGAGCTTTCCGCACGTTCAGACACGGATCACATTATAAACCTGACGGCTATGCTAGTGACATTTCTGAACTGTTATTTTTGGAATAAGGAACCAGAAAATTCAGATCTAGCAAGATGTTCTTTTAAATGTAAACTCAGGGCGCCTGGGTGGCTTCGGCGGTTGGTTGTCCGACCTCGGCTCAGGTCCTGATCCTGCTGTGCGTGTGAGCCTGCGTCGATCCTGTTTCCCTCTTTCTCTGCCCCTCCCCAACTCGTTCTCTCTCCCTCTCTCCCTCTCTCAAAACAAACATTTGAAAAAACTATTTTAACTTCTCAATATACTTGTACCCAGTCTTCTCATGCGCACACACATACGGCAACCTTTTCCAGCTCATTCTACTCAGGCCGGATTCACAATGCCTATCACATCCTGCAGCCACTGGCTACGAGGCTACTAAGGAGCCTGGGCTGAGACTTCTACTTGGGCCCAAAGTCACGTGTCCGTGGTTAGCAAACATGACCGTGATTTCTCAAGTCCTGCACAGTTCGTGTCTGCTAGTGAAACAACAGTAAACCCCCCAAGAAGTGAGGAGTAAAATCCCCGTTTCGGATTTTCCAGTGGCGTCTCCACGTTCAGAGGCACACCCTGGCCAAGGATTCAAAAAAGGAACTATTCTAATCAAAGGGGAAAGTTATCAGGGCGCATCAATGAGTAAAACTGCGATACCCCAAATTAGAAGGAAAACTAATACCATAATTTATGACAAAGGAAGATTAATGAGCTGGCAGTGATACTAGGTGTATGAGCACAAATTTTAAAACCAGAAGTGAAAGATTTCACCAGAACACTGTCCGGCAAGACTACTGCCTGTAATTTAACACAGATGACAATCTGAATCTTAAAAGTTACTAGAGAAAATGTGGCCACGCCGAAATGAGGCAGACACAAAGGACCACCCGCTGCGTGACTCACTTCCGTAAAATGTTCCGAACAGGTAAATCGAGAGGGACAGAAAGCAGGCAGGTGGTCGTCAGAGGCTGAACGCGATCAATCATCAATCAATCAATCGATCAAGTAAATACAATAAAATAACTGAATAACTAACTAAAGAAAAGATCTGACCACGGATCAAAGGACGGCAGCGTGCGGACTTCCACTTTGCTAGTTCATCGCACAGCCCGGGTCCGTCAAGGTCAGACAGGTGAACCGAAAGCCAGGTTTTAACTCAAGCTACCTGTTTTCAACACAAATGTTCGGCCGATTCTTGAGAAGTCCTTATTCTGTATAGTTCATAAATTAGCAATTTAAATTTGTACTGCTTTAGATATAAAATTGATCTTTTTCCTCCTTACACACTAAACGGCAATATTTAAAATAGACACCCTGACTAAAATTCCTCAGTCTATTATTAGCTAAATGGTGTACTCATTCACGAGAAAAAGAAAACCTTCAGTGCCGCTCCAGACGCCACAAGAGTCCTACACTGAACAGAAATGAGGACTAGGGTGACAGAATTCCGCCTCACACAAAGCTTCTGCAATGACGGAAAGGGCCATCAGGCAGGCACTCCAAAGGTGGTACTGCAGCCGGGGAACCGGATCTTAAACTTTATTTAATTTTCCCTGAGCGGCCGCACGTGCACGGTTGTGGCTGCCCGTGCATATTCTCCTCAATTCCGGCACAAACTTGCCACACCTGATCTTCCACCTTTTTTTTTTTTTTACTGTTTATTTATTTTGAGAGCGAGAAAGAGAGGGAGCAGGGGAGGGGCAGAGAGAGGAGTGAGAGAAAACCCCAAGCCGGTTCCACAAGGTCAGCGCAGAGCCCGATGTGGGGCTCGGTCTCAGGACCATGAGATCACGACCTGAGCCGAAATCAAGCGTGGACGCTTAACCGACTGAGCCTCCAGGTGCCCCAATCTCCCACTTTTATCATACCCCCAGCCGGCCCACCACCTGAAGGCTAACGATCCCTTGGCAGAGCCCCTGCAGGCTAGGACCCCGCCCTCAAGTACAGGTGCACACACGCCAGTCTGGTTCCCAAGGACAGGACAGACTTCCGGATGACGGTGGCTCTGAAACACGGAGCCTCCGTTCTCTACCCGCGCGGTCCCCGCAGGCTGGCACAGCGCACGTCCAGTACGGACCAGATACACAGCTGATTCTCCCAAGTTGACCCGAGCTTCCCTCTGGTCTCCATGGGGCTGGTGCCCTGTGCCCTGTCATTTAGTCTGCGCGGTGGTCCCCATACCACCTGCGTTATCACATTCCCACGGAGGCCCTGGGTGAAGCCTATCTTCTCTGTCCCACCTTTTTTTTTTTAAACATTTATTTAGTTTTCAGTGACAAAAACAGAGCGCAAGGGGGAAAAGGGGTCGAGAGAGAGGGAGACACAGAATCCGAAGCAGGCTCCAGTCTCTGAGCTGTCAGCACAGAGCCTGACGTGGGGCTCGAACTCACGAACTGTGAGATCATGACTTGAGCCGAGCCACCCGGGCGCCCCTCTGTGCCCACTTTTGAACAAGGGCTCAGACAAACAATATTCAAGAGATGGTGAGTACAGTCTGAGTAAGGAACTCCAAATTCCCCAGCACTCGGGTAACCACACAGTCTCACCCAAACTGCACGCTGAGGGATCGGTCTCCCAGAGACAACGCCGGAAACCAGGAAAGGTGGACCTCAGACACAAGAGCCCGCAGAACCCACACACAGGTCCGTGGTTTGCCTTAACACTGAATACCCTAGAAACACAAGGCACGATGTCACGGACAGCAGGGGCCAGAGCTATTGAAATCATTTCACATCATTGCTTCCTAAAATGTCTGAAGAAGCAATTTCAAAATATTATTTATTATTTTTTTAATGTTTGTTTTTGAGAGAGCGCGCGTGCACGAGTGAGCAGGAGCAAGGTAGGAGCAGAAAGAGAGGAAGACACAGAATCTGAAGCAGGCTCCAGGCTCCGAGTTGTCAGCACAGGGCCGGGCGAGGGGCTCGAACCCATGAATGGTGGGATCATGATCTGAGCCAAAGCCGGACTCTTACCCAACTCAGCCACCGAGGCGCCCCTAGAATAAGCTTAGAAATCAGACCTAGATTCTAATCCTAGCTTCTCCATTCACTCATGGATGTCGCCTTGCTAATTTATTTAGCTTCTCTGAGCCTTTTCTTACCCGTCAGATGCTTTAACAGTACCTGTATCTCCAGCGAGTACAGCGAAGGTAAGGGCGCGTGGTAACTGCTCCGTAAATTTATTACTACAACAAGCATTTCAAAGCCCCCTGATAATTACAACAATTTAAGAATTAAATACAAGGAGGCCAAATCACAAGGGAGAAGACCCATGCTGGCTGCAGGAACACCTCTACGAATACCCTTATCCCCGTTATTAAACGGTGGGGTGTGTGCAGAGAGCACTGAACTGGCAGTTAGCAAATGTGGATTTCAGAGTCAAGCCTGTCATTAAAGCTGCGAGAGACCTTTTGCATCACTTAGCATCTCTAGGCTTCGGTTTCTTTAGCCATAAACAGTTTATTACTTTATTCGAAAGGCAACTGCATTACTGCTAGGGTCGCGTCCAGCCCTAACATTCCAAGGTCCTACTTAGCCCCTCAAGCAAGGCCACATACCAACCCGATCACGCTTTCTCAGAGGAAAATCCCGCTACATTTTTCAAACAACCCTCAAACACACGCCTATGAGTTATATCCCACCTACTTCAAAAACAACTTGAGGTTTACTTAAAATACAGACAGGTAAGCCATTTCGGACAGCCCCAATAAGGTACGAAGATAAGAGAAAAACACCCATATGCAACCCAAATCAACTACCCAAAGGAGATGGCCACGGACCACTTAACAGCATGGGAACCCACTGGAGTTCTCCAGAAATGGTCAAGCGAGAAACACCCCACCGACATTGAAGGCAAGCACTTTCTGTGTCAAGTGAAGGGACATCCAATTACCTAGTCGGTATGTGGTTGGGAATTTGGAGTCACCACTCTTAGGCCAGGCTAGTGAAAGATGCGCCGAAAATCCTTCCTAGGTGTTCCTCTCACCTTGAAAGCAGAATTACAGGGGATCTGGTTCAAACTGGAGCACCGACACAATGAGGTTTCCTTAGAACAAAGCCATCCATGAAAAAACCCAATTACATGTACAGCCCAGCCATGCTTTGTTAAAATCTACTGAAAACGAAGACAAAATTCTTAAGCAGCTTCGGTGTGAATCAAAGACTGCAGCTAAAAAAGGGGGCTAAGGACCTCAGGGCAATCAAGAACCTTCCACTCGTGGCCCAATTCTGCTTCCCAAGGATTTGTTAAGAACTGGGCGTGGAACGGCGCAATGTGACATCAACAGGCCGGAAGGACCCGCCACCAGAGCTGCGGGACTCGCTGCCGTTGGACATGAAAGCCACGGTGAGCGGTGTGAAAAGACAGGGGGGACTCACGGGGACGTCGATGGTGCTGCAGTGTGGTGACCGCGGAGGGACCGCTACGCTGTGCGCCTGAAGCTAGTGTAACGCTGTGTGTCAGCTATCCCTCCGTTAATAAGAGAGAACCAATACTCTAGCAAATTCCTAACAAACGTAACAAAATATAGGAACACAAGCAGGGGGACTGCACCTGTGAATTATCTCTCAATCCAAAAAGCCCCGGTATTCACAAAGAACACTTCGCAGGAAAGAGAGCGTTAGTTTTATGATGAGGGGGACAAGACTGATCTCACTGACATACAGAAATCTACGAACACTTGCCCCTCTTAGCTTTGAAAGCCTTCCGCCCCCTCTGCATGGCCCTCTTTCCACCTTGGGCTCCCCGTCAGTGTGAAACGGGTATCTGATCACTTGCTAGGCTCCCTGAGGTTCACAACTTAATCATCTTGGTGGCGTCCCTTCAAGCGTCCCGCACAGCACCCTGTGTACTGTAGGCAGGCAAAGGTTTGTTCCTTAATTGCTATATATGTGTGTGACTAAGCAAAACCAGGTTCCCGGCTCAAAACACTCCATTCCAATCCTGCTAACTCACCCCAAAAAGTTAATAAACATCTTTTTCATTCCTTTCTTTTTCAACCAGAAAGACAACACTATCTTAACACTTGAAGCCATTTTCCTCCCCAGTAAACAAAAGCAAGCAAAACAAGACTTAAAAATCTGTCCCTTACATTTCCCTAACTCGCATGATAGGTTTTAATTGCTGTCTTTTCATGCGGTACTAGTCCCGAAAAGGTGAAAAACAAGCAAAGGACAAAAGAACGCACGAAGTTATGCACTCTGTCCAGTAAGTCACACCTGCCCCAAAGAGGGCAGGTTTCTTTCCAAACATTCAACAGTTTCAAAAGCTGCTCAGCATGGCACAGCACTCGTCGATGCCTTACTTGTTCCTTAAATCCCCAGGCGCCAGCCAATCCGGCCTGTAAAATCATAAAACAAGAGCCCAAATCTCACAGTCTAGTAATCAGTCAAGGTAAGAAAAATAACCCTGTAGAAAACTCAGTAGCAAAAGAAGCGACACCTCAGGAACAATACTCTTCCCCGATTTCCTCTGCCTACTCTGGCCCACTTACTGGCCAACAGATGCCTGAAAAACGCTCTACATTAGAATCGTTACTGCAGACCATTGCAGAAAAAAACAAACCTCGAGAGCCTTATCTATCGGCTACCTAACCCTATCTATCAGTCCATGGTTCCACCTGGTGGTGTTTACCGTCAATAAAGTTTAAGAGCTCTTCTGGACAAAACAACCATCACTTCAATTCAGGATCTTCTCCACTCCGGTGGCTCTGAACAGGTCACCTTTGAGACAGTGATTAACAAGCATCTACCAAGTGGTGAATTTTATGGGTAACTGGGTGGCTTAGTTGGTTAAGCGTCTGACTTCGACACAGGTCATGACCTAGAGGTTCACAGGTTCCAGAACCTCTGTGCAGGCGACTCAGAGCCTGGAGCCTGCTTTGGTTTCTCTGACTCCCCCTCTCTCAAAGAAATAAACATTAGGGGCGCCTGGGTGGCTCAGTGGGTAGGGCGACCGACTTCGGCTCAGGTCATGATCTCACGGTTGGTTGGTTCGAGCCCCGCATGGGGCTCTGCGCTGACAGCTCGGAGCCTGGAGCCTGTTTCAGATTCTGTGTCTCCCTCTCTCTCTGCTCCTCCTCTGTTCATACTCTGTCTCTGCCTCTCTCAAAAATAAACAAACATAAAAAATAAATAAACATTAAAAAAAATTTTAAGGTGAATTTTATGATGAGTTAGAGTTCAATCATTATAAAAGAATATCCTTCCCCTACAAAAAGATACTCAGTGAAACCCAAACACTACAAAATAGAACACTTCTCTTTAAAATTCAAGATCCAGGGGTGCCTGGGTGGCTCAGGCAGTTAAGCGTCTGACTTCAGCTCAGGTCATGATCTCGTAGTTCGAGGGTTCGAGCCCCACACTGGGCTCTGTGCCAACAGCTTGCAGCCTGCTTCAGATTCGGTGTCTTCCTCTCTCTGCCTCTCCCCTGCTCACACTGTCTCTCTCTCCCTCTCTCTCCGAAATAAATAAACATTAAAAAAATAAACACGATGAAATAAAATTCGAGTTCCACGGTGTGCAACCCCTTGGAGACAATCCCTCCACGGAGGGCCTACTGGGGACTGCTGGTTTGACTCCGTGCCGTTTTTCCCTGCAGAGTTTTGAGAGGTGCTGAGGGTGGGCTGGTGGAAAGAACACCACACCCCTATTTTAGAAGCTCTAGCGGATCTGAGTCCAAGTGCTATGTGTGGTCTGAATATCTGGGTCCTGTCCCCCAAATTCCTATTTGAAATTCCTAATGCCCAATGCGATAAAATTAGGTGGGGCCTTTGGGATGCCCACAGTCATGAGGGTGGAGCCCTCATAATGGGATTGGTGTTTTTTTAAGGAAAAAGAAAAAAAGGAAGAAAAAGTTCGAGAGAGCTCTCTTGCCCCTTGGGCAGCGACTGCGAAGTCAGCAGCTGGCTTTGCGGAAGCGGGCTCTCGGCCTAGGCAGACCCGCGAGCAACAAATTTGCGGCTTAAAAGCCCCCTGGGTCCGTACTTTGTTCTGGCAGCCCCGATCCACCAGGACACCCCGTAACCCCCATCTCCACCGCTAAACCTGTTTCTCAGTTAGCAAAGAGAAGACTGAACTAGGTGCATAGTGGAACTTTAAGAATATTCTATGGGAGAAAATGTTAGTTTTAATCCAAGTAACACCCCCCCCCCCCCCCCCCCCCCCCCGTCTTACACATTTTAATTCGTTTCAGGGCCTCCACTTTAAAGGGCGGCGCTTAGCCAATGCAGGTGGATCTGTAGGGAATTACACGTAATTACACTTAAATGGGTTCCACTTAATCGTTTCTTTGGAAACCTGTATTAAGTTTTCAAAGAGATCTGAGGTCAATACCGCATCCCAATTTCTGACCTGGGATGGCTAGAAAGGACGAAAAACATGATCTAGCCTGTTTTCGGGAGAAATGACAGATACTCATTCTACACAGATATATTTCGCGAGTCATCCATTCCAGTGCTCAACCTCGAGACTCCTTCGAGAGTGCTCTTGGTGTTGACTTTAAAAACACACCCACCACAAATTTCAGCTACGGCCTAACAACAAAAGAAAGCAGCCTGCCCTACTCTCTCCTCACTATAAAAAAACTTGCAAATTTTATGGTTCCCACTTTGTACATTTCAATCGAAGTGGTATTTTCTACTGTGTCCCTGCTTCTTCCCAGCAGGGCGCCCTGCTCTGATGGTGGCATTTTATGGACCTGAAGGGGCTGGAGCGTGTAATCCAACAGTCCCACCGAACTCTGGACCTCAGTTCAGACAATCCATTCTTTTCCAAACAGACGTCCTATGGAGGATTATGTGTTAACATTAAGAGGCACTCTATAGAAGCAGCCGGTGATGCCAGTAACACCAAAATAGGTTTCTGATAAAAAGAAAAAAAAAACAGAAGAAAAACCAGACCATCACGTAGGAAATTTTCTTACTGACAACATCTTCCCCACACACTTTTACATCTCCAGCTCCCGGCAATGCCGCAGAGAAGGGGTTAAGAGTAAGTCTGAAATTGGCAAGTATCAGGAAGAGAAAAGGCAGGGCCCCCAGCCTAAGAGGTCATCACTCAACGAAAACCACCATTCCTGACCACTGCTTAAGAGTGCCCATCCTCTGACCGCTGAGGGCTACACAGGCTGGAAAAGGAGGGCCAGGTGTAGCCCCAGTGGTGCTGGTAGCTCTAGAAGGGAGGAGGGAGGGCCAAAATGGCTGGATAAAAGGCAATCTGCATGCTGAAGTATGGGGAAGCAAAAACTGTTCCGAGCTGGTAATGAACTAGTTTAGGCAGCCAAAATGGCTTGATCTAAGCAAAAATAAATAAATAAATAAATAGATAGATAAATAAATAAAATAATGGCTGAATTTCCTTATTCAAAAGGAAAACATCAACCACTCATACAAGTAAATAGCCGTCAACGAAGCAACCCGAATCCAAACTGTGAGCTCACACCCATACTGAGCAGACAGTATTTCTCCAAACTCTTTTTGCTTCTAAAGAGGGAACTACAGCGAACCTGTCTCAAGAAACCGACCTCCTAGAGCCCTTTTAGGATGTCCACTTGTCTAAGACAGGCCACCACACTGAACGTTAGAAGAGAAATCAACAAACCTGCTCTCCCTCGCCAGATCGCGGGGGGAACACCCAGGACCCGGTTTCCAACCCCCGGGTTCACCAGGGGGAAGGACTTGGCACCTTTTCCTTTCCTTCTCTCTTTAAACAGATACCGACGGGTCGTAAAAGCAAGCGCCTTTCCCTGAGAAGTATAAAGTTCACTCGTTTCACGCCCCTAGAAACCAGCTCCTGAAAGCATGCTACCGCGGAAGCAGAACAAGAAGCTTTTACAGACCCGACTCCACTTGAACCCACAGGAAGAACGTCCACTAGCAAGGATGAAAACGGCCCCCGACAACTACGGCGTTCTAACAAAAGCTCAAGGGTATGAACACATTCACTCGTGACACGTGAACAGAAAGAGCGAGGTACACCCAGCAACCTGAATAAAGGTAAAGGACTGTCCCACGACGAAAATTCTACACGTGTCACTAAGGAGAAAAAGTCCGAGCTCCGCTTTGAGAACGAGGCCACACCAGTCACCGTGGTCTCCCAACCCACGACTGCCAAGCGAGGAGCTCTAACTTTGTGACACTTTGTGAACTTTACAGGCTAAGGGTGAAAAAGATCTTTGTATTGATAGCCAACAGTTTCTGCCGGATCACAAGACTGCAATGCATCTTGGGATTCCTTCAGGACGGTTCCGTGTCACGGATATTTAAAACGTAATTACAGCCTCAATAATAGAAACTGCGGCCCGAGACGCTCTCTCGCCTCGCCCTAAGGGGCAGGGGAAACTCGGGCATTCGCCCTCGCCAGCTCCTCGGATCTCTCGAAGCCCACCCGACCCACTCCTGGCCCCCATCTGTCCTCACTCCTAGGCCTCGTGGCATTGACCGGCCGCGGCCCCTCTCCGTCCCATACGGTCCCCACTCCCAGCGGGTGACTGCGGCCTCCCCCAGGGGAGAGGCGGCCCCCGGGCCCCGCCGGCGTCCCTCCCCCCGCACGCCGCCCCCGCCCCGCCCGGCCCTCCGCCGCTGCCGCCCGGCGCAGGCCGCCTCCCCGGCCCGGGGCCGCCCCACCCAGGGCTGCCCGCGCCCCGGCGCCGCCGCTGTCAGCGCCCCACGTGCCGCCGGGCCCCGCGGGGCGCGCCGCCCGACCCCACCCCACCCCACCGCCGTCCCCATCCCCGGGGGGGGGGCCTCCGGACTCAGGCCGGCTGCTCCCACCCCCGCAGCCCGGCTTCCCCCCGCACCCCGCGGCTGCCCTGCGTCCCGGCTCTTTACCCGGAGGACCTCCAGCGCCGCTGCCGGCTCCGTGGTTGGGGGCGGCGGCGCCAGCTGGGGCCGGCGGCTGCTGGGTCGGGCCCCGCAGGAAGGACGGCACGAACTCGGCGGCGTGGACGTTGGGCACGAAGGGCTTGGCGTTGACGTTGAGTTGCCGGCTGAAGGCCGCGCTGAGGTGCTCACGCTGGGCCTCGGTCGCCGCCGCCGCCAAGGGACCGCCGGCACCACCGCACGGGCCCGGCCCGGGGGCTTCCATGTCCGCTTGGTCCCAGCAGTCGGGCGCAGAGTCGCTGCTGCTGCTGCCGCTGCTGCTCCCGCCGCCGCCGCCGCCGCCGCCGCCGCCACCGCCACTGCCCGGATCCATGATCGGGGGGGCCGTGTGTGTGGTGAAGAGAGGGCGGGAAATGGAGGCGGGGGCGACGGGCCGGGCAGGAGCAGGCCGCGCTGACCCGGCGAAGCGGCGAGGCAGAGGGGCCGGGGGCTAGCGACACAATCCCCGGCGTCGTCGCGGCGAAGGCTCCAGTCCCAACTCCGCACTCGCGACGACAACGGCGGCACCAGCTCAACCCTCCTCGTGTGTGCGAGCGGATCTCCTCCCACCCAACCCCAACCACCTCGGACCGCCTCAGCGCCGGCCCCACGCCGGCGCGGATTGACCCCTCCCCGCCACCCGTACCTTCGCCTCGGTAGTTCTTGGCCCCGTCCGTCCCCGTTTCCGGCTATGAACCACGGCTGCAGACGGAACTACGAGTTCCGGCAGCGCCCGCGCGACCCCGCCGCGGTTTTCCCGTGGGCCGACGGGAGTGGGAGTTCGGGGCTCCTGAGCCGCCGGAAGCGACTCCGGCTCCCGGCAGGCAGCGCGGGGAGGCGGAGGTCCGATCGCAGCTCGGCGGCCCCACCTGTCACCGGGTGGGGGCAGGGGTGAGGGCGAGTCCTTGCGTGACTCTTCAGCCGCGGGGCTGTTCCACGCCGCCCCGTGGGGCACAGGGTGCGGGGGAAACGGGTAACAGTTCTAACGCGCAAAACAAAGCTCTCGGCTCCTGGAATTCCTTCCTTCTCGCATCACCAGTTTCTGCGTTCTCTGCCTCCCTCGGCTCCCTGCCTTCTGCTCTTTCTTTCCACCTTCCTTCTCCCCGCCCCCAGCCAGAATTTGCCCTACATTTGGAAGCCGACGCTGCGCGTCTTGCATTTTAGGTATTCATTTGGTGGAAGAGAATAAAACCGTGAGACAGTACACCTTAAACTGCAGTGTGGCTCGTAAAGCGATCGGGCCCAGGCTCTGCCCCGACAGAGGGGGTTATTAACTGGAAACTTCGAATGACTCACCGTCTGTTTGACTAGTCATTTAAAGCCTTCACCCAAACTTTTCCGTGTCTCCCTCCTCCCGGCCAAGGGCTTTGCAAATCAAACAGGATTGCCATATTCCGTGATGCATCCGGCTGTAGGCACCTTGTAAGGTTTTTTTTGGTGCGTCCAGCTTCTTGATTTCACCATTAGGTGACATGGTTTTCTTTTGAATGATGGGATTTGCTCAAGTATATCCTTAGTGCTTCGTTGATTGCCTTTCACTCACGCTGATGGTGTGCGTTTAGGTAAACATGGGGGAGGGGGGAAGCACAAATAAATCCTTAGACCCAATTACATGCAGTAGGAAAATACCGTTGTTCTGAGTACCTGTTAATTTCCTGTAATTCACCTATTGTTGATATTTTCCTCCAAGGAGTCTAGACAGCGTGCCCCTAACCTGCCAAAAATTACAGAGTAAAGGACTAGACACGCAGACAATAGATGTTTCTTAACAACCTTACATTAAAATCCAAAATCTCGATCTAGATATGAATTTAAATTTTAAATATCTGTATCTTAAAAATAAAAGAGGATCCAGCCTACTGAGACCGCTCAAAAACAAAGCTGTCAGGTACCTTTCAAAACAAATCCTATGCTAAAGTGGTTTGAAATTGTGTTTAATATTACACTAGCAATTTTCATCAATGCTTTTTTTCTTTAACTCAGAACACTTGGAATATCCAGTGTTGTAAACGTAAAGACATCAGAGACCTCCGTTATAACCAAGCTGGCTTTAGGTT